>OY728152.1:865879129-868379129 GCA_963277665.1 Viscum album | reverse complement strand
ATAAATGGGTTAAAGATAAATAAAATAGGAGGAAATTTGGTTATCTAATTCATCCTACTGACATGTGTATCACTTTAATATGAAGATAGCTATATTACACCTTATACCTAACCACTATAACTACCAATGGACAACATAGTATATATTCCTAGAACTAGAATGAACATCCCACTAAGACTAGTGGTTATCCAGCTTCACCATCTTCCACAATGAAAAGGAAACCAGAAAGAGATCCTTCAGTCATATAACTCCCTCAAAAGAAAACTACTATTTATAAGGAATATACCTACTATTTAGGAAATGTATAAAATGATAACACAACTCATCACATTGCTTGTCTTCAAGAATCAACTCTAGAAGGGTAGGTGTCAGCTAGAGACTGGTCAAGAACACACATCCTCTAAGTTCCTTGGTATTGAGATTTGTTTTTGAGAAAATAACCATCAACATTCACTCATCACAAGACTTTTTCAATGCGTTCACTAGCACTTTCCAACTAAAAGAGTCTTCTACTACATAACCCTTACCTGGGGTATATAATGTATCAAAATCGAACACCGTAAGTTACTAAACCCATTGAATCTACCTAAAATTCAGATATATATGGTTAAATATGAATTCTAGGATCTTATAATATGAATAAACATTAATCTTCTCCATAATATGATAATGTTAATGCATATTTGAGGCTTACAGAACTGCCGCCAATTCCATGTTTTGGGGTGGATAATTCATTTCATGTAGTCAGAGTTTTCATCAACTATAAGACACCACATAGTCATCCTACTTCAATACACACCCAAGTCCCATACCTGAGGCATCATAATAGACTACATATCCCTTTATAGATGCTGAAAAAAATCAAAACTAGGGTTGTGTTCAACCACCACATAAGCTTCACAAAAGATGCCTGACACTCTAGTCTCCATTCAAAATTCATCCCTTTTTGGTGAGTGAATTCATGGATGAAGAAATAAACAATAAATATCTACCATACCACCAATAATAACATGCCATGCCTATAATGCTTCTAATTTCAAACACATTATTTTGATGTTCACAAGAAATCCCTGCACTGATCTTCTTGGGGTCGACTAAAACACATTTCTCTGAGATCACATGGCCTAGATAATTCACCACAATAATCATGAAGGTTTACATAGAAATTTTTCAAAGAGACAATAATCCCAAGGGGTTCCTAGAAAAAGTTTCAAATGACAACCATGATCCTCCATTGTCTGAAAATAGACCCGGATGTCATCCATGAATACTATGAAAAAGTAATCATGATACTGGAGGAACAACCTGAACATGATATCTATAAAGACCATTAGAGCATTTTTAAACCCAAAAGACTTCAACACTTACTCGAAATGGATGTACCTTCTTAGAAATGTTGTTTTTGGAGCATCCTTCTTTCTATGTCTAACATGGGGATATCTAGAACACAATGCAATATTGGTAAACAACATCAAAAATTAAATATAATCTAAAAGGTCATGAAAGTTATGAAAAATTATAATTATTATTTATCATATCCTTATTTATCATCTAGTAATAAATCCACAACTAGAGAGATCATTCATCCTTCTTCAAAAACAGAACTGCGACCCAAGGTGAGATGTTCGGGTGAATGAATCCTATAGATTCAAAATCATTTAGGTGTGCCTTTAATTTCTCCAAATTAGTAGGGGACATACGGTATGAGGTAAGAGACATAATATGTTTTCCTAATTCAAAATAAATGGAAAAATATTCATCCTACTTTATAGGATAACCTAATAAATCCCCTAGAAAAACCGTGTGGAAGTCATCCATAATAGGAGGCAATCACCCATCATGAGCACCATCATCATCCTCTAATGAAAGTAATAACACCAGATAAACATTGTTTCCTAACTCTAGAAGATCAGTTACAACATGTCCTAACTAAGGGTCTCATTCACCTTAAAAAAATGGGTACTTACATTGGGATCCAAAAAAAGAACTGGTTGCTTAAACAATCAATGTTCAGTTGAAAGTACACCATCTGATCTATACCGAGGATCACATTAGTGTGGTCCATATCCAAAACCATAAATTCACAGTCCAATTTGACCCCTAACATAGTAAGTACGCATGATAGACACCTAAAACCTTTATATCAATTCTCACCAAGTATAATTACCAACTCAATCACTTGAAGAATAATCTTATTAGGAAGCTTTAACATATCCATAATATAGAAAAACAATAAAATAAACTAAATAACCAATATCAATGAAGAAAATAACTAGAAATGATGCAATAAGAATAGAACCTCAAACTATCACAAACCCTACCCAAAATTACACTATTTCTTAACCCAACGCATGAAGTTTCCACAACTCATCAAGAGGCTGAAAATTACCACAATCCTATGGATTCTCCCAAACTTGAATGTACTCAAAAGATGATCCATCCCTACAACCATGACCTCTTAACCATGAACCGACTATCCTAGATAGTTTTGATCAGGTGAAATCTCTTTAGAATCTAAAAATCCTTCACCACATTATTATGGGTGATCCCCTTTTCAAAATATCTTCATGTTCTCCATAACTCTGAACCAGTGACAAGGAATGGGTGGATTTGAACACATTGGATGCATGTTCCCTGCATTCCCACACCGACAGAACAAAACTGACCTTGCATCAATGGAAACTGATGAAGAAAACTGGGAAGGATGTCCAAAACTACCACCCCCTTCATCCCCTTCTCATTCCACTTACACTTTTCTTAGAATAATTTCCACAACCCACTATTGATATTACTCCTTAGAAACATCAATTTATTCCATGAAAAATTTCCTCCATCATGGAGTGCTCGACCACCTCAACATAAGATTTCCTATTTGAGCAAGATAACCTGGTATCAGATATCAAGACATAACCAGATCTCTAACTTCTGAGCCTTCATCTTATCATTGGAAATGATCTCCAGTATATTCCCAACTAGATCTACCAAGTTATTATCATATTAAATCATGGTTCAGTCTCCATGACTATTCTCTAAAAAATCTTGGGCTTTGAGAAAGCTTAAATCATTGGGAAATAATGCTCATTCAAGGTAACCTTGTATTCTTTATATCTCGTATTCTTGTTCATTCAATCATTAAATACCGAGTCCCACCACTTTATACTAGGACTCTCCTGCATGAACTAAGAACATTTCACTCAAAATGACACAAAGGTACCAAGAAACTCGAAAATTATCTCTATTTTGTTAAGTCAGCCACCTACTTCATGAGGTTCTATTCTACCGCATAAATAATGAGTCTTTTTCTTGATGAACTCCGAATACATTTTTTTTTTCTAGGTCCTGGTTCGAATTCTCTAACCTAAGCCAGACCAAATCCTACTCCTAATCCCAGAGCATGGAGATCCCAAACTACTTCTTCCAATAACCACTAATCAATTGGTGAGGGATGACTCTCTCCATAATACCCTCATAGTTGAATAATACATCTTCAAAGATTCATCTTTCTACTTCAAGCAACAATTACAAGGAAACGCTCATAAAAACAACACTTTGAATATTTTTAACAAAAAAAAGAATCACAACACTACCATAAATCAAAACATAAAAAATCCATCAGAATAAAAATTCCACCAAACCACACCACCCTACGTAGTTTCCATATACAATTGGAATCTCGTAAATCCCACAAGGGGGAGAAGTAAAATGAATTCTCGATATCTCATTGAAAAATAAATTCTATAAAATGGTTTCATGGCTAGATAGGGAACTCAAAACTAGAACATTTTGACCCAACAATCCTAGCTCATTCTTATCTATAATCTTTCACAAATAACATGACCCAAATGATTGTGACTTGCTCTAATACAGTTGATTCATGAACTTGGTTTGTGTTCCATCCAACCGGACACTTGGACCAATTCATGGTATGACTAGAATGGAGTTCTCAATCGCCACAGACTATGATCTAGTTTTTCAGTATAAATAATATACATTTGTAATGAGTTCATCCATTTATATAAACTTACAAAACCGATAATTATAAACAACCCAATAACTGATAAACATAACACAACTAGTTACAATTTTATTGATACAATGTTTTATAATAATGACCAAAAAACCAAAGGTACAAATATAGAATGGGAATGAATAAACTATCCAAAACCCACTCCGAAACAATATTGGAATCACCAACAAGACACCACCATCAACTCCTGTAATAAGTAAAACACTAGAAACATGATCTAGAATAACCACAATGACACATCGTTCATTTACCCAAGTCATAAATATACATGTATACATACAAAAAAATGTGTTTTCATGGTCTGGTCCAAATACCAGTAGGATGCCACCCAAATGAAAAGATACATTTTTTTAATATTAGAAGAGAAAAGAACATGTAAATTTCCATAAGAATATTATAAAAAGTTAGAATTTTTTTATGGAAATCATTATCAAGAAACACTTTATAAGAAATGTATTTTTTTCAAAAAAATTGATTATTTGAAATAATACAGTACACAATGTCAATTTTATGCAGACTATTAGCACCACATCTTTTAAGAATCACTTTATAAGAGGGAACCATGGGAAAATAGCTATAGGGGTCTATAAAATTTGGAACACTATGAACCTTATACCTCAAGGATCAAAATCATCCACTAAACTACCAAGGATGTACACATGCATGATCCATTAGAGGGGATCACATCCCTAGGTCTCATGGTCTCCATACCATTAGACAAAGTAATCAGAATTCCCATACAAAGGCAACTATAGGGGAGCATATATGATGGGAAAGTGGTCTCTGATCATATCACAGGTTTAGTTAGTGTTGTAATCATCAATCCTTCTAGCTGAATCAGGGCCTTAGCCACTTCAAAACCAACTAGTGTTATAGTTCTAGTTTTTAAACCTAGATACATAAGAATCCATTTATGCTCACATTCCATTTCATAGATCACATAAATAAACACTTTCACATAAAACCAACATCAATCAAAAAATATAGTAAAATCACCACATTCACATTTTCACATTGTTTCAATAACCAGAAACTATATGGATAGAAAAATTTTACATAAATTGAACCACATTAAATTTCATTCACACACAAATTAAAACCGTTTATAAATTCATTTCGAACCACTTGATCAATTTATGAAACCCATTTAGAAACACAATAAGAATTACAAGGAAGAAATCCAACCATTACTATTTGAAAATACTCTTTGAATATCACATTAACATCAAAACCAATTCATAACATGCTTCAAATCACCTTCAAAATTCATAAAAACATTTATGGTGCACATAAAAATACGATATGAAAAAAATCCATTTCAAATTAAAAATACATATTCAAAACATTTTCATCTTTAAATCTCTTTGAAAACACACATCACACCATTCACACAAGGAATAAAACATATTCTAGAAACACCCATATAGATAACATAGTCAATATTACCACTTTATATTATAAAATCATTTTTAATCATATTTGTATCTCTAAAACATTCCCAAAAAAATATTTCACACCACAATAAAATTCATAGAACACATTTAAGAAACCAATAAAGCATATTATAATAATATTATAATGTAAAATAATAGAACCACCTAAAACTCACTTAGAGACTTCCAAAAATTAGTGAAAGACTACAAAAGCACAACCACAAGAGCCTAAGAAGGATATATTGAACAATTATCATCGGGATTTCCCACAACATGACATGATCATACCCCCATTAGTTCAAACTACCCACTACAAAAACGGAACTCAAGAAAAAAGGCAGATCAACCCTATAAAGAGGGGGTAATCGAGAGGAATATGGCATACTTTCCAATTCCTTAATGAACTAGGGTCAAACCAACCAAAGGATTGAGTATCAAGAGGTACAAGAAATTTTTTAGGAGGCTCCCATTGATAATATTCCAAAATGGGGTGGATGTGAGGTGTTTTAAGTAACAAATAAAAGAGGGAAAAGAGATAAATTCCAAGAAATGGAAAGGCCGCACAGTTAACCCCCAAGGTTTTTCCAAATCGTGTGAGAACTGTGCACCTCTCACTACCCTAGATTTAAAAGAACCATTGTTAGACATTATTCTTTTCCAAGTTATGCACCAATCGTGCGATCACTACTGTTCAAAAGGGAAATTGGCCTCATTCTTACCTGGAAGAGGGACCACATTTTCCATTATCCATGTTTTAATGGTGAACCTCCTACTTTCAAGAACAATACCTCCATTTTTCTCAAAAACACTCAGGGGGACCCAAAGGGGTAAGTTAATTGAAGGTTTTGAGTAGTAGAATAACTCAAATCAAAATCATGGAAGTCACAATATGTACTAAATTGTGTTTGATCTTATGAAATAGATGGTATACTATACTAATTATAGAATACAATGAAATCATTGTTATCTTACTAAAATATCATTGGTTAAAAACCATTTTATGGCCTATTAATATAATATGATTAAACCCTGAGGCACAAATTTTATCATTATAGTATTCCCCAATGAGATGAATGGATTCTACCTATACATTCCTTCCCAAAATGGTTGTGCTTGACAAACATCCCACATTTATTGAGGAGGATCTTATATATAAAAAATATATTAGGATTGAGATATACATTGATGAAGTCCAGGCTCAACATACTCATGTGTTAGGATAGAAAAAAATTCAAAAAATCCTCATTGAAGATGAAAATTTTCAAGATACACAATTATTATTTAGTAAAAATTGAGTGGTTAGAGAACCATAATTGTATGTTTTTCATATCACTGAGGATGGGGATAGATTATTAGTTTATAATAATGATCCTATATCATATAAGGAAGTCGTAAGTGTAATAGATGTTTCCATTTAGCAAGAAGACATGACATCTAAAATGGATTCCATATACCAAAAGCAATCCTATATTTTGGTAGGCCCCCAAGTAGATGTAAATATTGTTGTTGGGAAATGGCTATTCTATAAGAAACTAGACATGGAAGGACTAGTCAGTACCTATAAGGCATGAAATCTTTTAAATGAGTTTAAATATTTTCATGGAATTAACTATAATGAAATATTTTTTACCCATTTTGATGCTAAAATATACCATAATTATACTTACCATTCTGGTTTACCATGATAATGAGGTTTTCAAAATGGATGTCCAAACACCCTTCCATAATGGGAACCTTAGAAAAGGTGTCTATACGACATGGAATGAAGTGTTTGTGACTCTGAAGGATGAGAACAGGGTATGAAAGTTTCAAATATCCATTTATGTATTAAATAAATCATTTATGTCATGGAAAATTCATTTTTAAGAGGTCATAATGGAATTTGGATTCATTATTAATGAATTCTAATCATATGTCTATTAATAGTTCAGTGGGGGTGAATTTTTTCCTTAATAGTATATAGTGTTGACATATTACTCAATTGAAAATAAATACCATCCTTACAGTCTATTAATGCATTTGTGAATAAATGATTCTCTATAACGGAATTTGGAGAGGTTTCATATATTCTTGGGATAAAGATACATTAAGATAAATCCTTGAGATTAATAAACCTATGTAAAAGTATATACATTGATAAGATAATAGAGAGATTCAATATGGAATAGTCCACATGAATATTGTTTCTAGAATCACATAGAATTCGTCAATCCCAAATAATGTGTCATCAGATGCATGTGGAATGAAACAAAATGACAATGATTCTTTTTCATAAGAGATTGGGTCAGTCATGTATGATGTTATATGAACTTGTCTAGATGTCTCATATGAATTAAGTGTGGTATTAAGATATCATGATAATCTAGGTGACAACCATTAAATGGAAGTTAAGACAATACTTATGTAGCTGAGGCATACTAGGGATGTGTTCATAATTTATAGAGGTTATGAGAAGATAGTCATCAAAAGATATGCAGATTCTAGTATGAAAACATGTTAGGATGACTTGAAGTCACAAATGGGATACATATTTACATTGAATGAAGGTATTGTGAGCCATAAGAGCTCAATGAAATTTGTGGTTAAAAATTATACATTATATTCTGAGTATATTGTGTCTTCTAAGGAAATTAAAGAAGATGTATGGATTTATAACAATGTCCAAAATATTGACGTCTTATCTTTTCGTACTGATCTAATAAAACAATTATGTGATAATAATGTCATGATGGATCTTCCAAAATATCAAAGTCCATTTCAATGGATAAATAAAAAACTTAGAAATTATCATCTCTTGAGAGATTTTTCTTAGAGTGGGGAAGTTTTACTGAGGACATTTTCCACAACAGAATATATGGCCAACCCCTTTATTAAATCCTTAACTTAGGAGAAACATGACTGTCATGTGGGGTCTAACAAACTGAAGTTTGTAAGTAGTGGTCTCTAGACTTAGTGGAACTTTATTGGAGTTTTTGTCTCAGTACCGACTATTTTTCATTTTATTACCTGTATATTCCATGTATTGAATATTATTGAATCTTAGTATTACATATTTTTTATTGTTCTACATGAATTTAATGTAATAACATCCTTCAGTATACAATAAATTTATAACATTATAGTTGTTATCTACTACGATGATAACCTTGATGTTCTATGATGACATTATCAAATAATTTTCCGTGGTTGGAAAATATTCTATGATGTGTTAAATAGTACATAGACTGTTAGGTGAGAGTAATCGTATACATATTAGGCTTCTTCTCAGGATGTTACCACCTGGTAATCTATAAGATGGGAGATTATGATAATAGACCCAACGAAAGAATTCCAAATGTTTATTTGTCAACCAATATTTCAATATACGAGTGTGGTTTGTGGTACTTAGAGTTTAAGATTATTATAAATTCATCTTATAACTCATGTGTATAGATGTATTTAGTAAAACAAGAAGATAATAGCTCATAATGATGTTGGATATTTTGGGTGTGTCATGAGTGACATGTTATTAATGTATAATTTGATGAATTATTTTTCCCTTCTATCTTTGTGGAAGTTGATATCTCGACCCATTAATTGGAATATAACCATTACATTAAATTCCATGGCCATCGTGTAATGATATGTTTATTTTTGATAGTCAAATAAAGACATATCAAGCATATCAGTTGGTGAAAATGTTTTACAACATTCATTGATGAGATATTGTGAAAAAGGGATTATGCTAAAAATCATAATTCATATGTGGTTGTAAAAATATAAACAAGAAGTTCATTCTCTGGGGTTCCTTGACCTGTTGCTAGATAGTAATCTAGGCCATTAGTGAAACCCGCCTAATGCCAATGAAAATGAATCCTGGAGGGTCAGACACTAGGTGTTTCCATTGATCTCAATTAAATTATATTTTAGTTTAACTAATGGAATAAATATTATTCTCTAGTGATAACATTAATTTTATTCAATTTATATTGATCGCATAAATAAAATAAGTATTTATTCTCTGACTTGTGAATAAAATATTTATTTTATTTACTTAATATTTTAATAATTTTTTATTTTTTTTACTGGGAAAGAAATATTCATTTATGAATAAAATATTTATTTTTTTGTTAAATAATTGATAGACAAGTCCCAATGGTCCTTGGATGAGTTTGGTGAAAAATATAAATTAACAAGACCATTACATAATATTTTTTATTGCGTACGTTGGAATGCACCAAAATAATAAAAATAAAATAATTATAATTATGTGGAATGAGGTATTTTAAAGGAATCAAATTTAATTTATTGGATAGTATGAAATTAAAAAATATTTTAACATAAATTCTCAATCTATTAATACATGGATATGTCTATTCGGTAGAGCATCTAAAAATTTATGATAGGGAATTGCTTCACACAATGAATTCTCTCTCAACTACACAATCTCTCTCACCCTATCATGAATGATAAGTGAAAAGGGATTTATTGACGATATAAGAATGAGTGATAATGAATTATGAAAAATATATATTTTATTTTCCTTGTTAGCACTTGGAGATCATGTGGTGTTGTATAGAGATCATAGGAGAATGTGTGGATCAATGATGTTTGGATTTTATCCTTTGATCCTCATAACACAAATAAGGTAATCCAAAAGGGGATTTTTATAGGATCAATATTAACCAATGAATAATGTTCATAATCCCATGTATTTATTTCTTTAAATATTGTATAAATTAATTATAAATTTTATGTGAAATAAACATTCTCTTTGTTTTAGGAATCAATTCCGAAAAATAAATCATAATATATCACCCACCTTCAAATGCTTATGATTTGCTCAAATCCATAATTCTTCAGCATGATATTGATAAAAAATTGAGTATCAGAATTATTTATCAACCTAAATAAAATGGGAATTTCAATATAACATTTAAAACCCTTGATGATATTTCATGACCCTGTTCAATGGATTTTAAATGCCCTTGGTATCAACACCATCCTCCAATTGAGTATTCATACAAACATAGCCTTCACTCGAGCATTCATAACACTACCAATAAATCCCTTTATGGAAAAAAGAGTATAAATACAACATATAGGGATGATGTAAGATAAATATTTCTATTGGGGAATTATATAACTCATGAAATATAAAATAATTTTAGAGGCATTAAACAAAACATAAGGCCAACAAAAATCTGTCAAAAACTTTATGGTGACAATCACTCGTGTGATATGGAATTTAAAGATTGTGATAAAATGATTCTAGGAATTTATACATGGAAGAATTAAAATATATTTAGAAATAATGTAAAAATAACCCCTTTCTATATCATTCCCTTTGAAATTATTTATAGTATCGAGATGATAAGCTATTAGTTGAAACTTCCACCAAACCACTCCCATGTTCCCGACATGATCCATTTATATATCATAAGGATGTACATGGCTAGTCCATCACATATACAAATCCTAGAGGTTGTAATGATGGAGAAATATATTTCTTATAAAGAATAAATGATAGATATTATTGATAAAATAGTGAATGTTTCACTAAATAATTCCACTCATCTGGTAAATGTTTTTTTTGAAAAAAACCAGTTTGAGGAAGCCATGTGAGAACATGAGGATATGATGAGGCATACGTATCATCGTCTATTTGTATTAGAGTGTTTAATTTTGTAGAAAAATATCATTTTATGGTTTTTAGAATATATAACATTTAGATTTTATGAAATATACTTTTAAAAAATTATTTCTTCAACAGCTTGTGTTACACACAACATTGAGTTTTAAAAAACAATAATATTTTATTAATATTAATATTTATAAATGACCATTATAACATATACTTTAACAATAAAATTTTGAGAGTATTCTATGAAGATAAATTTTTCTGTGAATAGTTAAAATAACAAAATTATCTTTTACCAATTTTCAGAAATTTATTTTAAAAACTATTATTTATTTTTAAAACCTACATGTCAAAATTATATTATATTAAAATTTTGAGAGTATTCTATGAAGATAAATTTTTTTATGAATAGTTAAAATACTAGTTTTTTTTAGAATTATATTTTTGATTAAAAAAGTTATAAATATAAATAAAATATAGCATTAAAAGAA
The DNA here is from genome assembly GCA_963277665.1 of Viscum album. Lineage (NCBI taxonomy): Eukaryota > Viridiplantae > Streptophyta > Magnoliopsida > Santalales > Viscaceae > Viscum > Viscum album. The sequence goes on along the minus strand of OY728152.1, from coordinate 868,367,558 downwards.
AAATTAGTTCAATTATATATTATTAGTACAATTTATTTTATTGGGATCATTTTTATATTGATGTTTTATGTTGAAACGTTCCGAACTTGTGAAACTTTTTCCATTTTAAACCTGTTTTCTCATCCCATCTACCAATTAAATTTTCAACTAAATTATAATATTTCAATGAGATTATTTTGGAAAAATGTATTCAATATTTTTAATAAAAATAATTTATACTAGCTTATAATTTAAAATTAAGTTTTTACAATAATGAATAGTAAATAATAGATAAAAATTATTTATCGTGGTTAAGGTATAAAAGAGACAACCAAGGGGTCAAACTAAAATAATAAGGGTTAAAATTTATCAAATACATATCAAAAAACCATTTTATGTCATTTTTAGACCTTATTATTTCTACATACTAATAGTTTTTCATTTTTTAGTTTTAAGGAATGTTACAAATATGGGTATAGATTTTTCATTTTTAAAATTACAAGTGTGCCACTCACCTCACGTAGAAAGGCTACCCATTATCCTCTAATATTACCGCATTCAAAAGAATTGGTTTCATTCAGAAACTAACGAAATATATTCATTAAATCAGTCTCCATATCCTAGATTTATTTTTTTGATAGAAAATTAAATGTAGGAATGATTTAGGTTAAAATTATTGAGGTTGTTCGAAGAAGTTGTAATGTTTTGAACTGTGATTTTATGATTTAAATTTTTATTGTATGTATTTAAAATATTAATAAATTATTATGATATAATAACACTTTTATATACCATATAATGAGATTTTATTATTCTAATGGAATTACCCATATTCATCTACACCACCATTAAATGGAAATTGGAATCGTTTATCATGTCTACAGAGGACTACTACCTCGCAAATCAATGCATTTCATTTTCTATCACCACATCTCACAAAAGGATTTTATAATAGACTAAATATTAATATATTATATTTGTGATATTATTATAATTATGGAATTATTATATCAAATATATCTTCTTACATTCAATTTGATAGGAATACGATAATATCCCTCATTTGTATGATAGACTACCACCGAACTAAGTGGTGTGATTCATTCATTCATTACATGGAATGTTATAAGGACGGGTTTAATGAAAATATGTGATATATATTAAATAAAAATTATTTTTTTTATTATATCATTTATCATTATTTATTTAAATCTTTTGAGAAAATGGAATCAACATTCATGCGTATATATGACATACCATCTCCTTGAATTGTGTATTTCATTTCCTATATCATATTTTTATGGATTAATATAAATAATTATATATTGAATATATAACATATTTTTAACTTGGATAGAATTATGTATATTATGAGACCATGATCTAATTAAGATGAAAAAAATAAAAAATCAAAAAATACACAAAAAATATAATTATTGATGAAAAATGACTTTAAAAGGATTTTTTAATAAATATGTAATAAATGGTCATTATTAAATAATGTATGATATGGTATAAATATATGTTTGGTAAATTAATAAATTTATAATAAAGGAGGATTGAATTCATATGAAATAATTCTAGAATTAAGGTAATATATCTTTATCTCACTTCGTCTTCTTTGGGACATATGTTATGTTTTGAACCAATATTAATTTATGAGGTATACATACATAACCATTGAAATGTAATATCAAGAATTTATTTATTATTAATATAATTTTTTTCATTTAGTGTTATTCGTTCATGTGAATTAGAAATTAGTGTTACCAAAGTTGTATGTTTGTTATGATACAATCACATAGTTTATTGGGATTGATTGTGTTTCTTGTTTTCAATGATGATAATTTATTAAAAATATCTCAAGAAACTAATTTTTTTTTCAACTCTGTTTATTTCATGATAAAACATTTTCCCTTAATTTTATTATGTGAATGTACAAATGTTTTAAAAATATAGTTTTTATAAAAAACAACATTATTTCTTGCTTCGGTAAAAAACCATTACTCTTACATATAATTTTTTTAAAGGATTTCAAAAAAAAATTAATGTTCAAATATAATTTTTAAAATTCATTTTTATCAGTATTTTAGTTTTTAATTTTTTTTAAAAAGTAATATTTATGTCATTTTATAATCTATGACCATTTATATTTACCAAAAAATGACAAAGGAATATTTGTTTTAACACGTCTGTCACGAATAGAATTTATAACCGCAATGACCATTATATTGATTGAATAATAAATTACAATTTTCAAGTATATTTTTAAAAAAATATTTCCAAAATAATTTATGAATTTTTAGTTTTAAAAATTGATTTTAAATTGATAGTTATTTCCCTTAAGAAATATTCCAAGTGCTTTTTTAAAATCATTTTCAATCTAAGATGAAATCATTTGATGTTACTAATACATTATTGGGTATATTCTGTAATGATACAAGTATTACTATTTCTATGTATTGTTTATGTTTATGATGAAATGATGGTTATGAACCCAATTTCTCTAACAAGGGTTATACAAGGATAACATTCTTGTGAAACCCGGTTCATTTTCCATGGGTTATATTTTGATGAAATTAGGAAATGAATATGAAACATGTTTCTTTTTAATAGCATATGTTATTATGAAATTAATATGAAACCCATTTCTTTTCATGGATTCATATATGATGAATATTTTATGATATTGTGTCACATGCATGTATGATTTTCATTATGTAATGGGTGGGACCAATACCACGGTCCAATGCATTGGGTATAGATTTATATCTCAAGATATAATCATGATTGTAATGGGAAGTGAACTAGATTTTGTAAGTAACTTTTTCCACTATGATAATATTTATAGTGAAACATGAGTACTAAAATTTTTTGGGGAGTAAACCCCTTCCACTATGATATTCTTGGAAATAAGACATTATCTACTAAGGAAATGTTTTTCTACGCATGTGTGTATAACAAAAAACTATATATTATTACAATATATGATATCCAATTTCATGTTTTTAGATTAAATTATTATTTATTTATTATGAACTAAAAACATTTAAGCCATGAATAATGTTTATATCATTTATAGGTCGGGTATGGTTTTCAATTCTTAATCTAATTTTCCCATACCCTTATGATCATTATATATTACTATATCATTGGTTTACCATTAAAAATCATATGTTCTTACCATTTATTATTGTTAATTTTTCTAGTTTATGATAAATGATATTAAGTATTCTATTTCCTAGAAGAGTTTTAGTTATTAATAACATTGTGGGAGATGATGTAGCTCTCTAATAAAATAATTCTTTATGTGTTCTTGTTTGCAATGGAAATATATCATTATCATCCTCATATGGGATTTTGTTTAATTTAATGAATATTCTTCTAAAAAAGGTAATATGAATTTATTATGTGTTTGGGTTTCTATTGGTATACCACATTTATATGACTCAGAAACATAGTCAATACATTTAAATCAACAAATTTCATCACCAAAAACATAAAATTAATAAACAATTATCAAAAATTATTTTGTGGATATCTTCATCATTAAACCTCATTTAGTGATATTTAGATCATTAAAAAATATTAGAAAACAAAATATTCCATTTCTCTTGATCATAAATGTCATATATCCTAGAAATATGAACTAGTAAAATATTTATAATCCATAGTGGGATGGATTCATTAGTTATTAAATAATATATTTTAAATGATTGAATATATTTGATTCCCATGTTTTTTATTAAAAATAACATATCGAAATGTAGTTTATATTTTTTATTTATAAAAAAATCTATAACACCATATGATTTTATGAAATAAATTTTTTGAATTAAATAAAACTTTTAATGGTTTTTCATTTCACGCAACACTGGAAGAAGTTTATTTTATATTAAAGGATTTTGTTTGGATTATGTAATATGAAACCACAAGTAAATAATGAACAACAGAAAACAAATTTTTTAGCCTTATATATATGAAACACCAAGTTTAACTTGAATTGTAATTAAACATTGACATTCCTTGATGGCTTGTGTAACACGCATGCCTGATTTTTACCAAGTAATAATATATCATTAGAAAGTTATTATTAAAAATAATAAGATATAATTTAGCTGATAAATTAGTTTTCATCAATAGTATTATCTAATTTATGAAAATATACTCTTTAAAAAATATAATATGAATTCATAGGATATAATTAATTAGAAATGAATACGAAAACTCATTGAATATGAAAGAAATTACTATTATTTTTATGGTCACAATTATTTTTTACACTAATAAATTTAATTAAATACATTTAGTGAGTGATATTAATGTAATATATATGTAATATATTAAATAAAATATATTTTATATCCATTCAATACATTTAATAGACTTAATATAAGAACAAACCCAATTTTGTTCTTAAAAACCTGTATTTTAAATTTTTCCACCTTTTAATGATAACCCCATTTTTTATTATAACTATGGAACTATTAAATATTCAATATGTAAAAATAAACTTTTTATTTGGAATATAAAAATAATAAATTGGTTAGGATAAATTTTTGGTATTTTTCTATAATGTGTCATTTGTAGTGAATGTTGAAAAAATAATGGATTTTAATTCAAAACTGCTTTTTCATATAATTTATATTTAAGGATAAATAGTATTTTAAATTTTTTTCAAAGTTTAATTGCATAATATATTCATTAATTAATACAATTTAAGTAATTTTATATAATTTCATATTGAAAATGGTTATAAAAACTTAGGAAACATTTGATCATTGTTAAATAAAAACCTCGTAGTGTCATCCCATTGGTGGGATTAATTTTAAAATAATTTCTACCAATTCTGTGAATAGAATTTGGAGAAATTGATTTGATATTTTTAGTTATCAGAATAAAATACTTTTGATATGTTAAACATAGTACCATAAGAAAAGAGTTAGTTAATGTGATTATGATTAATTACATTGAATAAAAGAAAAATTATGTTAATTAAGTACTAATCATTAAATTTATTATCCAAAATGACCTATATATTTTTCAAAAAAACCATTAGATAGACACGAAATGTTCATAAACATTAAATTATTAATTTATTTTTGGTTTTTTATGAATTTATTTTGTAAAAACATGGGTACACATAACTTGTATTATAAAAATTCCAAATGTGCCCTTTCCCTTCCCAATAAAAGGACACCACCTATCCTTCTACTTTACAAATCTAAAAATACATATGATTGGAAAATATAATTCCAATATAATTAACAAAATACCTCTAGTACTACCTGAATCCTATTTTATGCATAAATAAATCCAATGTATCATTTTGGATCTAACCAAAAAGACTTACTTGATTAAGAGGAAACACCTTCTCTCAAGATCCTTTCTTTTATTTCTTTTATCCACCCATTAAAAAATTATTCCAGGATTTTATAATAAAAATTGTTTCATTAATATAATATTATGTTGAGGGTTCCACCTAAACTGACACACATTTCTATCTAACGGGTATCGAATATACTATTTATGTGTACGGCGAACTACCGCCTTACTAAATGATGATTGTTCTTTTTTTTCTTCACCACCTCTCATGGTGAGAATTGTAATGGAAAATATATTTTCCAATTTAATATATTAAATTTATAATTTATTTAATCTTATATATTCCTATTACAATACAATCCTTTTTTACTTTCCATTTGTTCAAAATAAGATAATTTCCTTTGAGGAAGTGTGGACTACCACTCCCTCAATGGAATGTGGTTCGTTCACACACAATAAGGAACGTATTAAAGATTGGTTCAGTGAATATATATGATATATATTATATAATAATTATTTTTCAATAATGATATATATACATATATGGATACAAATATTTCATTTTTTTTTCTTTCATTTAATATGACTATAAAAATAGATGCAATGTTCATGTGTACGTACGGCTTACCATCTCTATGAACGATGTATTAAATTTCATACATATATATTCTATATATTTTTATAATACAAATATAATGTATATATATGATATTTATATCATGTTTTAAATTCTGAAAATTATGATTTAAGTAAAAGGACTATGAATATTACACATTAAGACACATACACAGAACAAAGTGAATATAACCCGAAGTGAAACCATAACATATGATTGTTAGCAAGATTGTAATATAAGGTCTTAATAAAACCATATATGGAATTAGATATAATATCATTATTATTAAAAGAATATATAATAAATTTACATTTATTATATAGAAATATCATATGAGATTGAAGTGATTCCAGACACATGGTAAGGGAATTTCATCTCACTTATTATTTTCATGAGATACATGCTTTATTCACCACCCATATCTTTTGTGTGATGTGTATACAGCCCATGGATGTATTATATGATTCATATACTTAAATATTTGGGTATTTACTAATCAGTTTTATTATATTTCATTAATGGATTCTATGTTTCAAAATTTATAGAATCTGTAAAATGAATTTGTCTCTATTTTCCTTATTCGAAACACATGTCGTATTATGCACCAAGATTCATCCATGAGGTGTATACAATACATTTTAAATTTTATATAATAAATATCAATCTATTCGTGATATATTTGGATTCATGTAATTTATTTTTCATAAAAGTGGAGTGTGGTTCAATGTTACCAAGTGGTAAGAGTTAATTCAGACTATCTCATTACGTTTCAAGATTGTTTAAGTTTATATTTACTTTGATGAAATATTATCATTCAACTATAATGAACAATCATGAAATTTATTCTCCTATATTTATTAAAAGTGACTCTATGTATTAGTACCTTTTGACTATTTTTTACTATTGATATATAATTAAATGTTTTGAATAAAAAGTTTACCTTATCTATCTATTCGATCAGAGATCTATGTTCATTCAAAACCATGTTTTGTAAATGTTTTCATTGAATATTATACTATTCTATAATCGATAAAAGTAAATTTCACCATTTTTTATTACCAATTTTTTTAAGGAAGACTATTGTCTCTTTCCCAAAAAGGAATTTATTTATCCTTTTTACCCTGAAAAATTAATGTTTTTTACCTCATACGATATGTAGGGATTTACCTTACATCATTTATGTGAAGTTTCCATTTCATGTTTAAAAGGTTAGTTTTAATGAAAATATTTTTAAAATTAATTTTTGAAGAAATGGTGTTCAAAACATTTCCAATTTCCACATATAATTTTAATGGAAAATGGATTTCAAAAAGATTTCAATCCTTTTTGTATGTTTTCAAAAAAATTATTTTCAAATTATTTTCAATAGATTTTTATAATTTTTCAAAATATTTTCAATTAAGTTTTTATAAAACAAATTTCATTCTTATTATGATATGTTTTTAAGGAAGTTGTTTTTCATAATGTTTTCATCATTCTTTTATAAGTTTTAAATGGAAGTGAATTCCAAATTTATTTAATGAACATATTCTAAACATTTAATTCATTTTTTATGAAAAATATTTTTTAAAGGTTTTCTTTTTTAAAAATTTTTTTCAATGAAGAAATTATATTTTTATCAAGAAATGTTTTCAGAATATCTTTTCAAAATTCATTATATTTATGATGAAATATGTTGATGTAGCTCATTCCATTATAGAATGGATATAAAGGATACATTATTATACTTTACTTAATGTTGTATGATTTTATGGAATACTGCTTCTGGCACCAATTTATATTCCAAAAAATATATTATTTAGAATCCAGCTTCTTTTTATGAGTTATTGTTTTATGAAATGATTATGATACCGATCTATTTTCTTTAGGTTATGATGCGATGAACTATTAATTATCCACATTTAATTTCACGAGTTATGATATGATGTTTATGAAATCCATCTATTATTATGGTTCATGGTATGATGAATTCTTTAATTATCATGTGGAACATGAGTGTGGGATTTTATTATGGGAAGGGTGGGACATATATCTCCCTCAAATGCATTGGGTAATGATGGATGAAACATCAGTATATATGTTATGATTGAACCTAATTTCATGTTCATAATGTTTTTAAGGAACCTGATTACATGTTCACAATGCTATGTACATACCTAGATGCATGTCCATATTTTTATGAGTGAACATGATTAAATGTTCAAAATGTTATCAGTGAAACTTAATACATGTTCAAAATATTATAGATAGTCATGGTTTCATGTACATAAGATTGAGTGTGGACCTTATTACATATACACAATGGTATTTGTGATCTTGATTATATGTTCAAATTGTTATGCATGGACATAGTTTCATATCCATAAGGTTATGAGTGAACCTAATTACATGTTCACAATGTTATGCATGGACCTAGTTGCATAACCATAAGTTGATGTGTCTCCCAATTTAATGTCCTTAACATAATGAGTGATTCTGTTTCTTCTAATACATGTTCACAATGTCCTTAACAAATGTGCATCCCACAAACTCAATGTCTTATTCCTATGTTATACTTTCATCACTTATGCTCGTAATTCTCTCATGATCCATGTCTTAGGAATTTCCAATCTTAATTATGATCTCTAATATGTAGGGTATGATCTTAAAATGTTATTATCATGTTCCGTACCATTTTTTTGTGTTACAGGTACACATTAACTTTATTTACCCTTATAAGCATTTGACCTCACCCCATTCTTATGTTTCATTTCCCTAGGTTATGATGAAATGTTTTAGGTAGGGGAACTAAAGGTGGAGATATTTGTGGGAGTTTTTGAATATCATTTAACATGATAGAACATTTTTTATCCATGATTCAAAACAAACTAATAAATTATGGTCCTCAAGCATTTATTTTTTTATTATATTGAATAATCATTTAAAATGATTTAATTTCTTTGTATCCTAAGGCTGGGTCACTATAAAATCGGTATTAAATGTTTTTTAAGAAAATTAAAACATGAATCTCCCCACTTACTAATCTATTATTCAGGAATATATAATTGAAACCCTCATTAAGACTCCCATCAACCATGTACACTTCATTTATTTTTAACTAACTTTTTTCATTCCTACTTCATCCATTTTCTCAGTCACACCTCTGGTGCTTCTTCATGAAAGTTGTTCAAAAAATCCACCACTTTTTCATAATCATACATTCCCAATATATGTATTTTTAATTCATACTACTCTATGATAATATTTTAATTACATATTTATTATTAGGATATATTTTTTATATGAATCATAATAGGATTGATATTTTATTTAATTTTACATTTATAAATCTTTTATTGATGTAATTTCTTTGCAAAGTAATATTTTCGTTTTTTATAAGGATTATTCATTCTATATTTATGTATGTGATTCATTAAATTATTATAATAATTATGATATAAATATAGAAATACCATATATATGGTTGATATCAATACCACACACACACAAAAATATTTATATGTTTATATATATATATTATGATCATATTTTAAAATCATGCATTATAATATAATATTTATCATTAATTTTATTAGACAATATCTCTTATTTTAAAGATAATTTCAATTCATGGTGATAATTGTTTTAATTATAATATATTTTTAATTAATTAATGGATTCAAGTTGGATAACTTCCTAGATAAAAAGTGATAAATATGAAAATGGTGTTAATGAATTTTTTTAATTTAATAAAGAACCAATTGAAAATTGGGACATGTTTTACTGTACATGTATGATGTTTTTGAAAATGTTTAAATTAGGATTTATACAAATTAAAGATAATGTAAATTTAGAGGGTTTTAATGTAACTTATATCTATTGTTCCATGAATTTTGAAACAATATAAAATCCAATATCTAGTAATTATAATATTTTAATAGGATATAGAAGTTGATATTGATGAATCGATTAATGATTCGGGAGTTGAAACCATTGAAAAATGGTGGTTTAATGATTTTATGGTGATGTTGAAAAATAATTTCCCCTCAGTTATAATAAATTTATTGTTTTATATAAAGTAATAATATTGTAAAATTTATAATTGATATATTGTTAAAGGGAACATTATTAACTAAATGTTTGTATATTTGGATAAATATAGTTCTAAAAGGAAATGTCTAACTATATTTAAATTATGATACTAAAAACAAATTATATATAATTATACCGGGGTATATAAATACACATTTTTATCAAATTTAATGTGTGTTATAAAGAAAGGTATAAAAATATTAGTAAAAATTTCTTTAATGTGGGATACCATTGTATAAATTGAAATAAGATCAAATTGTGAGTAATCTACAGGGATATGTATCGAACCTCATCCTAATAAAATGTAGTATCTTACAATAATTATCCATTAAATTTATTTAATTTCATATTAAAATGGTTTAAAGATGTTTATATTATATTAAGATGAGTGAATATCTAATATAAACCTACATCTCTTAGAAGATTCAATGTAATGTAATTGATTTGGTCAATTAATTTCTAGTTTTGTAAATATAGTTAGAAATATTAGATTTGGACTTTTCATCGAAGGAATTAATTCATATAGTAGATTCAGTAGACAACATAGTTGGTGGACTATTTTGTTGTTAATATTATAATTAACCACAAATATTATATTTGTTTAAAAATATTATATGATTAACATTATTTTTTATTGAATAAAATAGACTAAAAACTATATTGGTGTTTATTTATCAGCATTTATTGGTGACTTTAATTTTTTAATAGAGAAATGTGTTAAAGTGTCTGATACATATAAAAATGAGATTTTAATTTTACATGTTATGCTAATTTCCACAATAAATTCCTTTCCTACATATGGATATTTTTCTAGATACAGTGTTAAGAGACATAAACATTTTCCTATTTATGAAGCAGAGAATTTATATTAAAAACTTTAGAATGAGAGAAAGAAATTATACATGGTTAATTAATGATATTTGGGATTTAATAACCATTATCAATGATTTAAAAATTCATTTAAAAATTTATAAGTGTTTGATTTCCCCACAAAACGATTTTAATTAAATTAATATAAAAAGGTATAAAACATTGATGTTACATTTTAAAAGATAAAAAATTGATAAATAAAAAAAGTCAATTGAATAAATATTAAATGTTATATTATATTTCTTATTGTAGATTTATGTATGTAAAAAATAACATTGATTTTATGCATGTTGAGAAAAAACATAAGTGATAGTTTTATTAGGACATTATTAGAAGTAAAATGAAAGTCTAAATACAGAATTAATATAATATTTGACTTATTATCTGTATAAATTTATATGTACATGTATCCCACTATAAAAGGAATGAAGAAGATACATATTAATTTTAAAAAAGATATCTAGGTGTGTAAAAAATAATTTTTCCAATAATTAAATGGTAATAAAGGACCGACTTGTAATTGTTCAAATAGAAAAACATTTTTCATCATTAAAGGTTCTAAAAATAATAGGGACAAAACTTATGATATTTTCTTATTGATGAAACAACTATTACAGGGTACACAAACTTGAATAATTTCAATTCATTGAATATTTTCTATCACCAAGTTATTCCACTATTTCAATTCCATAGATACCTTAGATATAGATCGATATTTGTTAAATATGTTAGATAATGAAGCTATTATCATACTTTTTCAACTATAAATTTATTTTACAATATTTTTTTTAATATAATGGTATCTAATGATTCATTTTTTGAGAGAGATAAGGTTTTATGGACTAATATATTTGTATGGAACTAGTCCTGGATTCTGATGGAACCAACACGAAAACCAGACCACCAAATATATTAAAGTGATTTCCTAATCCCAAATGGATGGAAACTAGTTTTTGGGAATCAATAACTAAACCATGGGAACGAACTAATCCACTAAATCGAAGTGAACACATCTAAGATCCCCAAGTAAATTTAGTGTGACCCATATAAATAACATAATTCCATTCTAGAAAACTAAATAATTATAAAATAAATGAAAATATAAATTAAAGTAACTTAAATAAATCATATGTAATTTCATCCATCCACACATGGAATAAATTATAACCTAAACTTAAACATATATATAAATATTCATTATCAACCAAAATAATGAATTGGGTCCTAGAAGATCATTACAAGAATGCAGAAAATAAAATCCAAACATCCAGACCAACCAAAACCATATCCATTTGAGTTGCAATCAGTCACCATGATATGTGACCAACAATTAATGAACTAATATCACATAACCCAAGAGTTCAGGACTTTTCCTTTCAAAAATAAATTTCATCAATTATAGATTGAACTATAAATAGAAAATTTGTTCCCCACCGTTGGTGGTGGGGTGGTAAGGGCTTACGGGGGTGAGGGGAAGGTTGCGGGGTCAAGTCCCCGGGCATGCAATTTAAATGTAATTTTTTTCCTTGTGTGTGTGCCGCATTCGCAGTTGTACCCAAATTTTATAAATAGAAAATTGGGTTTTTACATGTTCCTTGATGCAAATAAAATAACATGACATAATAATTTTTATAAAATTCTCCATTCTTTTATAATTAGAAAATATAGGTAGATTAATAAAAATCAAAATAAATGGTAAAAGTTTTGGAAATTGATGATGTTCATTTTTCCTGATTCATAATTTTCAATCAAAGAAAAAAACAAATTATTTTCCTATAAATATATTTTCAGTCCATGACAAGTGAACATTTAAATCCATACACAAAAAATTTCATTTCACCCACTTTTTAGAAAATATTAATCAAATTCCTTTTTATAAAACTACATCACTTTTACTTTTTCAAAACCACACATCCTAAATATTTTGAAAATTCAATTTAAAACAAAATACCAGGAATCGACAAAAATGAAACAAAGAAAAATACGAACCACAAATAAATATGAAATATACAACTAAAAAACCAAGGAATTATTTTCATTTAAATAAATGAAGGGATTTTGATTCAAGAAAATAATTTAAAAACCCCCTGTGAAGTATCAAAATAATATATAAAACCTCTTAGTACTCATGTAGAGTGGTAAAAACAAGAAAAAAAGACTCTAGGTTGATGTATATGAATATTTACACACCCATAGTTTTCTTATCAAACAATTAGGTGATATAATACCTAAATATAGCATTGCTACCATGGGACAAAAACTATACAACTATTCATTTTGGTATAACCAACTCAGTTCATTTGGGAAACATTTACTTGTCAATTAAAAATCAACAATTGGGATTACAGTCATCTAAATCTATAGTTAGTAACCTATTATTTTTCATGGAATGTATCAACCTAAGTTGATAAATAAACAATGAATTATAACAATTTTACGGAATGTGAAAATAAATCACACCTCACCTCATTCACCCACACATATTCTAGCCAATTATCCACTTCATACATAAGAACTAACAAATATATATGATAATGTAAACATACCTTGTTGGGTCTTAGTGTATATCATATAATAAAAATTAAAGGGGTTAAATTTATTGTATCTCACACACTCATTAGAAAAATTCTTATAAATTCCCAATGATCCTTAAAGAAAAAGTTTTTCGAATTTCCTACAATTTCATTCAAATTTGTAAACAATTTTAAATATCATTTCGCATCTCTTATCCCTAAAAACCAAATAAATTTCCATTAACATATATATTATTTTAGGAATTATAGTTAATGAAAACATGATTACTAAATTCATGAAACCAATGATGTCAGACACTTTTATTACCATTTAACACATTGAAAACAAATCTGTTAGGCATTTCAAGAGAAATAGAATTTAAAATATCTATTATTAAAAATTAAATCATTTAAAATTAAATATTCCATGGGATAAATCCTTTAAAAATGTATTAAATTCATCCCAACAATATTATATAAATTTAATTTAAAAAATAAACAGTTTTATCAACCATATAATAAATGACATGGATTTTTAAAGGAAACACCTAGAAATACACATATAAAATTGGAAGGAACCATTATCAAACCATTGTGAAAAGCATTATCTATGGTAGTGAATGATTAACCAATATAGAAAACATCCTCTATAATACTATGAACCCAATTGGTATTAATAGAACCCACCTAAACACCATAAATATATGCACATTCCTATTATGTTTATAATAGATTTACACATCTGGATAAAAGGGGGAAGAGGGAATAAGAATGGGAAATATATATGAAATAGTTTTTAGTGGGCATAAAACCATTAAAACCAACATATAAATCCATGAAAATGAAGGGGTAAGGGAGGGAGAGGATCTCCCTCCGTTCACCTAGAATATTAATAAAAGGAGAAAAGGGGGGCTCAAATACCTAAAAACTATGTATGGGGAAATGGTTTTTCCCATTTTAAAGTGATATGATCATCACCCATGGTTTGGTTGTAATGTTTTTATGTAGTGAACAAACTATGAAACTCACTCTTCTTAAACTAAATATTTCCACACAAGATTATTGCATGGTAACTATATTGTTAAATAACCATGAAAATTTATCTGATAAGACTATAGATCCTCTCAAATTATTGTCTCATGGTTTACACTAATCATATTCAACTTGTAAGCCAATATACATATACATCAATGTCCCTGAATGGTTTTCTATAGGTTTCACATGACATATAACCAAGATTGTGATACATGTATAAGGAAAAATAAATTAAGTGGAAAGGTTTGTTTTCTCAAGTCCCTATATGGTTTATAATATACCATTTATACAAACTATATAGTCGAAAAACATTTTTATAATTTACAAAATTTCAAATAGAACACTTCCAAATTTATTATTTCCCTAAAATAAGATAAAACAACAAAAAATAAAATAATGAAGTGACATACATGTTACATAATATTTACATTGGATATGTCATGTTGATTGAAATATAGAAATTACATAGGGATTAATTAAGAATACACACCATCATTAGGCTTCTATTTTAATAAAAATTATATTTGTGGATGTTGTTGAAATGTATCAAAACTACTAGTATGATGTATAGTATACTAGTATCCTTATATATTTATATTCGAGAGTCAATATTATAGGTAAGGGGATCTATGGATTAAATGAAATGGTAATGGGATGTGATGAAACAATTTAGGAATATATATACATTTTGAACAAAAAAGTGAATTTTATCCATTTATTGCATCAAAAAATTTGGATTGAAAGTATTGTACTTAAAAATAATAAAAATTTGGTAAATTAATGATCATAAAAAATTTTTGTGGTTTAAGGAGAATATTTTTATACTGTTCCATTTATATCACACAAAATTGAACTGGTTAGCATGGAAATCATTTGGTAATGTGACCACATGGTATTATTATGAAATTAATGGATATACATTTTATATTAAAAATAAGGATTATATTATTTGAATTCAAAATAGGGGAGTAATGATTACCATTGAATTAATGGGGTTTTCTGAGTGAATAAAGTAAGAACTTGATTTCTTCATTAATTTAAAATTTTGGAGTTGGTAAAGATACATTTGAATTTGATTATATTAAATTTCATATACCATTTTTTATGTCTCGATAGGTTAGTAGTAAAAGTGGTATAAAAAAATATTTTGGAATAACAGTAGTTGATTTGAAATTTTTTAGTTTCAACCAGAATCCATTTATCATTGAATCACATAAAAATTATATTTTATGTAGTTGATACATCAATTGATTGGCGGTATATAATTTTAAAATGATGAAATATAATTTGATGATGATTATTATAATGATGCTATATAATATTGTGGGATTCATCAATCTATTACATAATTATCTAATTATAATAAATAATACTATGTGGACATGGTCCAATCTATATAAAATGTCCCCAGAGAGGGGATATGAGAAAATAGTCCATTAATCTCTAAATAATATAAGTAGAAATATTTATTTTTTATGACTGAAAATTATATTTTTATTATTCAATAAATTCTGAGGAAAATGTGAGAAACCATACAGAACTCCACGACTTAAAACAATGTAACACCATAGAACAAAAGTTTATGGCCATACACCAAGACATCACTCACAAAACATAAATTCCATTCCATTGATTCAACACATTCACCTAGCAGCTCCACCATTTTTAAGTATTTAAAACTTGCAAACCCCCATACTTCACAATACCATAACATTTGAAAATACCTGTAGAACAACCTATCAATCCAGAGGTTCAAGAACCAAACTCTAATTCAAACCTTCAAACCTTCTCTGCCTCCATGAACATCAAGAAAATTTGAATCCAAAAATCTCCAAAATGCAAGAATTCCTTGAAAACAGAAAATCAGAACAAAAAATGCAGATCCCCCAAACAGAAACTCAATAAGAAACACTACCATAAATGAAAGCATCAAAGAAATCAACAGACCAACACTATAGAGAAGACCTCCCAAATCAGATCTCACCGGAATAATACCTCGCTCCAAGCCATCCATAGATCCCAGTGCCGCCTTCAAAGCCACACACGATGATTAGATCCAACAAATATACTCACTGTCGACACCATATGCAGCGACAAACCCCAAACCATAGAATCTGAAGCTTTAACCCTATAACAACAACGTGCCATCGAGGAAGACCTATCCAAATCAAAGGTTTGGGTGACAAGAGAGAGGAACGATGAGGATTTATAAAGAGAAAGAGCCCACACGTTGTGACCATTAGAAGAGACCAATCATCATGAACGCTCTGATCAGAAGCACCGAAGAGGGGACAAGAGCCGACCTGTGACAGGAGAAAAGAAGGTGGCACTGGAAGGAACCCTAACGTCATGAAGCCCCTTAATACGGAGAGCCCCTTAGGGGCTCAAATTAATTATTTAGCTTCATCATTTTCAATTATGCATTTTTTATTATAGAATTGGTACATTATCATTTCTCCATGAATGATTATTTATATTCATCATTTTAGTTACAAATTGTTTTAGTTATGTTAGATAACAAAATATTCAGATATCTCTTTTTATTATTAATTATAAAATATTTATTCCTAATGATAGTTTATATCAATTCAATTACATGTAGATTAAATTTAATTACATCAATATCCAAATATTTTATGAATGGATATGGGTAGTGAAAAACATTTACCAAGGTATGCATCTATCACATCATATAAATATACTCATGGATATTAAATTAATTCGTTGTTTTTAATTTAGTTTTGTTGAAATTATTTTCATCAATATAGATCCTATTTTTGGTTAGCCACTTGTTGGTAAGGGTAGATCTTATTTAGAAAATAATAAATCCAATTTTAATTGATTTTGGAGCAGACATTTATTAAATCATTCACTTTCTGATGGGAGTGATTATATATTACAAGTTGAAATAAATGATGATGGTTACCCAATAGGATAAATTCAAATCAGTTTAAGAGTTTAATGGCCCAAAAAAGATTAGGTAATGTTAACATCATATATCTTTATTGGAGGAGCATCGACTGGAAAACATGATATTGATAATGAGAGTCCATAATAGTATTATATTAGAACTTTTTTTCAATGGTTCAAATATTAAAATTTTTATATAACCATCATTTATGTTATTAAAATATAGTTGACATTTTTAAAAACCTGAAAAAATAGAAATTAATAAAAATTGGTTGTATTTTTAAACTATTATATAGTGGATTGATAAATAAAAATTTACATAAGAATACATGTTTTTGGAAGAATATTAATTAGATATCATACCTCAAATATAGGTTTAAGGTATAGTGTAAAAGATGATTTTTTCAATAGTTTATAGGAGGATATAATTCAAGTATGATAATTTTTCTTACTTAAATTAATTAATATCATTATTTGGTAAATATATAATTACATAACTAACTCTTATTTAATTGAAATCCAAACGATCCCACAAGTAGATCTAGGTTCATAAAGAATAACATCATATTTTGTGATGCATAAGTTATCTATTTTTACTGTGGAAAATGATTACTAGAAAATTTCACCATTTTAGAGCTAAACCATGTAAAACTAATGAGGTTTCGTTCAGACATCCCACTTTCACCACTTTATATAAACTATAGAATATTAAGAGAATGATTACTAATCAGAAGTAAATTTCTAATCAATAAAGGCACATAGCCTATACAATTATAATAAATTTCTTATAATTTATAAAAAATAAATCATTACAAAATTCATCATAGTAATATAACAATTAAATATTTTATTTCAGGAAGCCCATCAAGAGTAATGAATATTGGGTACATCCATCCATGAAGTTTGAAAGAAAATTCATTCATATACATCAGGAAAGAACATACACTTGGGCCATGTAAGTGTATTTGAGGTAGGTGTTAGTATGAGTATTTTTTAGTGCCTTATATTAGTGAATAAAAATATTATGCACGCAATGGATAGGTATATTATTTAAATGATAAAATTTGGGAGATGGATAAGTCAATAAATCTTATTATTAGATCATTTGTATTGTGTATATTTGAAAATATGTCAATAATGATGCAGATTATGTTTCCCACCTACCCTACCCACCTCATATTTTAGACCCAATTTTGAATTTTGGATTGCATGTTAAAGATCCATATTACTATATTTTAGTGTATCGACTCATATAGTATAACAAGGATCATGAGATATTCATCTTATAGAGTTGTATCATAAAATAGTGATGATACATGATATTATCAAACCATGTACCATAGTTCCAATACTTAATGAGAAGATGGACTCACTTTCATAGAGGTATGAGCATTTTAAAATCTATCTAACTATACTCATCTTATAGATTAAGATCATGGTATTCGTTATATATATTTTTTATTTAGTTTTTTTAAATTACATGAACTGTTTTTGGGGATTTAAATTATGTAGGAGTATCTGATATCTATGGAATCATTGTAAAGGAGATAACATCCTCAAGAACAAGAAACTTTAGATACTAATAATTTTTTCCCAAGATATAATAAATGAACCCTAAATAAATTTCTATTATATGATTTTTTTTATGAGTATCTTTATATATGGATGTTATTATAAATGAAATATGTTTTAAAAATTTATCATTGATATTTTTTCTAGTGAGGTTCATATGATAAATGTTTTCAACTTCATTCCAAGTATGAAAATTTAAATTTAAATTTTCATTTCATTTTTTGAAGATGATTTACAGTGAAATTGTTTCTTACTTATTTGATTTGGTGTCCTCACTCTACATCAATAAAAAATGATACCTCATCTATGTATGAAATCATTGATGTGGAATTAAATTGAATAGATATAAGATATATTTACTTATAAGAGAAAATCAAATATCCCTATCAATGGTTTGTTAATAGAGAATTTAAATGTTGGTTCCTTCTACATCGTGATAAGTAATAAAACCCCTATAATAAAAAATAATTTTTGGTAATATTTTTATTCATTTTAATGTTTTATATTTTCGGGTACATTGGATGTTTTTGGTATTTAACCCACATCAATCACTATATATTGGTTATGTCCCATACAAGGTGATGTTCATGAATAT
This sequence comes from Viscum album, assembly GCA_963277665.1. Lineage (NCBI taxonomy): Eukaryota > Viridiplantae > Streptophyta > Magnoliopsida > Santalales > Viscaceae > Viscum > Viscum album. The sequence goes on along the minus strand of OY728152.1, from coordinate 868,348,072 downwards.
ATTAAAAATTTGTAATATATTTAATTTTTATTCTACAATTAGTTCAATAATTTTAATTTTTTTATTGTGTTTCTATAATATGAACACACAACAGGTCATGGAATGTGTTTAGAAAATTAAAATAAAAAATATATTTTTCTTCTATTTATGAATGGATCTTTTCATATTAATTAAAATATACTATATTTTTCATATTTGCACTGTCTTTCTTATTTTAAAATTTCTATTTCAAAATCACCTTATAATTATTTAATTGGATGTTTTTATGAATTTATAATTCTTTATTACATAGATATAATATATTTATGATCATAATGGTGACATATTTTATCAAAATTAGTTTAATACAAATTTTTTTAATTTATACTGTATATTATATTATTAATGTCACAATGTTTTTAATTATGTTTATATCATTTTGATGAAATTTAAATTTCTTCTAAAAGTTATATAAACCATTTATGAGTATCATTTTTTTTCTATTTTACCATTTGGATTATTTTATATAAGTATAGTTAATTTTATATTTTATTTTTATTGTATTTATAATTATTTTTATAGTATTTTGTAAAAGGATATAGTGTTTTAGATTTGAATCTTTGTCAAGATATTTTATCTACAATAATTTAATAGTTATGTAATATTTTTTTTAAAAAAAGTTGTTATTTTCATTTTTGGATTCCTTAAAAAATACCATGGAAGTATCTTATAACATCTATTATTTTTATAATATATGTTATATGTAATTTTGAACATTGGTTCTTATTATAATAAGCATAAATGTCATTTGGTATCTAGTATAATTATTTTTTTGATTCTAGTTATAATTATATTTGAAATTAAATTACTTATAATGTTAATTTACATAACCACTATTAAAAAAATATTTACAATGTCATATGTATTAACATGAATTTTTATCTGACATTAAAAACTAAAACCCTGACATTAAAAACCTTTTATTTTAGTATTATGGATAATGAGTCATTAATGTCACTTTATTAAACTACAAGTATAATGCAGAAAATCCTAGGATTCATTCCACTTTCTATCCAAAAAACAAAAGAACGACCCATATTGACACACTATACCAAATAAATCCTTATTTAAATAAATAATCAAATAGAATCCTCAACTATAAAAAATTTATAGTTTCATATGACATGCCACCATTTAAATTAGGGAAACACCAAGACACTTGTAACAACCCAGGTAAATACAAAATATGACATTTCCATGTTTATTAATTTTTGTGAATTGAAATTTAATTTTACTTCAATGTAGATTCTATGATCGATGGTGCACGAGATACACAACAAAGGGTTTCTTTGAAATCTTATGTTGCACACAACGTTGACTTATACTGAAAAATAATAATATAATATTATAATTTTAAATGGTAGTTGACACATAGTTGTTGTATTAGCATGAATGAATATGACTAACTAAAATTTGATTATAATTGTTTTTAAATGGTTTTCCATTTATCCAATAATAGTTTGAATCATAAAATGTGAATGAATCCGATTTTAAGCATAAATACTCTAATATTCATAAAAAGGCCCTTTGACATCATTTTGATGGAGAACCCGCTTTAAATATATTTTTGTCACTTTAATATGTTTTATTTTAAAATATAAAATTCTTCTCTTGAATTGGGACATCAAAATTTACATTGGATGATATTTTGGTAATTTTCAAATAATGTTCATTTTTTATGAGCAGTGTAAAACACTATATTTTAATTCAAAGCTGCTTTTTAATATAATATATTTATATGGTTAGGTAATCTTTTTAAATTATTTTAAATTTTAATTAGATTATATTTTTCCAAGTAATTCAATTTTGGTCATTGGAAATAATTTCATTTTGAAATTAGGCAAAAACAATTGTCAATATTTTGATAATTATTATTTGATGAAAACAAGTTTTTTTTTGAAAACTGAAATTAATTTTAAATTCATTAATACAGATTCTATTTTTTTAATTTCATAAAATAAATATTTTTTTTGAACTTAGAAAATCAAATATTGCCTAGGATTTTTTTGGGTATTTTTCTGAAAATATTCAATTTTTAATGAATACTGATAACGTTGAGTAGTAGTTAAAAACTAACTTTTTCATTTAAATGAAATTTTACCGCTACTATGAATATAATTTATGTAATATTACATATATTTTTGTTATCATTATGTAAAATTTAGTTGAATAAGTTTAAAATAATTTTTGGTAAATTGTTTCTTTTTACTTTTATTTATCACAGTTAATGGTAAATAGGGTAATTTAAGGTAAAAATAATATTCTAATAATATAAATTTACCTTCCCACTAGTCCTACCCATATTGGATGAGTCATGGATGAACAATAAAATCCTTCGGTGATATTTTTGGCCTTTTAAATCAATTTGTGTAGGATAATGACATTAAATACTTTTTATATAAAGTAACAAAATAAAAATATCATAAACATGAAATGATTCGATAAAAAACATTAATGTGGGGTAATATAATAGATATATTTGACTATAAATATTAATTATAATGAAAAAAAGTCTTCCTACATCATGGTATTTTATTTATAAATTTTAGGTATAAAATAAATAAATATATTTTATGACAGAGTAATGATGCAGTGTTTACCTCATTAATGAATGATTTAAATAAATAAGATTATAAAGATTAAAATAATATCAAAAACCTGTACAATTCTTATTTGATGATCTTATTTTTCACAAGAGTCATCCTATCTTCAACTATAATATGTTTTGGAGATTTAGAAACTGAAAATCATTATATAATTAAATAATATTTTCAAACATTCCTAAAGAGCCCCTCTTCCACCTTATAAAATGCACTCAACAATAACCCATTACTCACAACTATCAAGCCCCATCACTCATTTAACCTATAAAAAAACTATCAAGATCCCACTCTTCCACCTATAAGACTTATCTTAGTCCTAAGTCACTTCAAGTATTCCTTTTCATTCAAACCAAAGGGAGATACCCAATTTAAAGGTAACATCTTCTCTTATGTTCTTTTCTTTTATTTTACATCACCATCCCCCTAAACCTTTTTTATTACATTCCTTTATAATAAATCCAGTATCCTAAATATACTAGGTTGTTTTTATGATATGTATTTGAACTACACTTACACACACCTCCATCTAATGTGTAAAGAACATATTATTTCTGTGGATGGTGAACTACTGTCTTACAAAATGATGATTGTTCAATATTATTCTACAACCTCTTATAGTGGCTATTAATATGGAAAAATATTTATATGTGACTTATATTATATTTATATTTTCTCTATACATCAGCAATTTCAATTAATATCATACCTTTATGGTTAACATAATGGGTAAATACGATAATTTTATTTGAGGAAGTGCGGACTACCACCCCCCTCAAACTAATATAACTCGATCATTCCATATGGGGAACATTTTAATGAACTAGAAATTTCTAGGAAAATTTTTTCTTAATTTATTTGGAATTTTACAAGTCCGCAGTTTCTGACGGCGCCTGATTCCGAGGCCCGGTGTGCCCAGAATCAATTTCTGAAATTTTGTTTGGGTAAGTTTAGTAAATATATGTGAGGGTTTATCTATCATTCGATCCTTTGCGTGGAATTGAAATCTGAGGATACCAATGAACTCGCTGGGTTGGTATTCACCTAACGGGACCTTTACCGCAGTTATGTTTGCTAGGGAGGAGAAGTTAATTTTTTGGATTTCCTTAAAATAAATAAAAAAATGTGTTACATAATTTTTTGTTAAGAGGGAGGTTATCTTCTCCAAAGAGGAGTTGGAGGTGGGTCCCACACCCCACATAACCTCCCACGAGAGGATAATGTATGGTGGGGCCCACACGAGCACCTAACCCCTCAACTCCCCCTTTATTTCCCATGAAATCCCTTTAACTCTTAAACATTTCACCTCATTCCATTAAAGATCCCAACACTCATTTAATTAATTAGAAATTAATTAATTGGCTCACCAAATTTGAATTATTTTGAAATTCATAACAACAATTAAAATAATGGCCAAGATATTATTTTTGGGTTGGCACTTCTTGTTTTGGTGGATCTTTGGATAATATGGAGATAATTATTCCCACGAAAAATGACGTACTCTCTCGACGAAGAACACATGACCCTCGAACGTTTTCTTCTTTATTTTTCCCCCACGTCAAGGGAGAAGACATTGCCCGCAAAGAACATCGCCAAAGAAAATGACTCTACCTCTGACATTGACAGAACTACACTGTCTTCCGCAACACCGTATTCCGTGACGCCATTTTCCGCGACTACGACAACGTACCTTGAATCGAGGTAGGGTTTTTGTATAATTTTTAAATGAATAAAATTATACCCTTGATCTTGTTGAATTCTTAGTTCGACTATGGCCTTTTTTATCGCCTAACGCAAAGGGTGTGGGCTAAATAGACATGGCCCGATGTCCATACATTGATCCTTGTTTGTATTGGCGACAGAGGTGATGTCGAAAGAGGTGGTGGCAACCGGAGGCGGTGGCCGCGCGCCGACTGTGTAGAGGAAAACCACGGCCAACATCCACGGGCTGCTAGGATTGAAGAACCGGCTGTCTATTGGCGGTCGGGCTGTTGGAAGATGATACCCGTAGGAGCCGCACAGAGGAGATGCGGCCCGCTCCGCGGGCAGCTCGGACCAGCCGAAGCGGCCGGATGCCTGCCGGCGGGTAAGGAGTACCGCGGCACCATTTGGCGCCCCACTGCGGATAATTCAGCGGCCTGCGGTGGCGGGCAGCTCGGCGGGCGAACCATCCTGCCGCCTGCCGGCAGGGTGGAAGAAAATGTGGCACCATTTGGTGCCCCGTAGGAGGACAGTGGCCCACTGTGCGGCCCGCTCGCGCTAGACAAAACCGGCCATCTTCGGCTGGCTGGGCAGGGAGAGGCGGCGCCTCTCGGTGTCGTCGGGAGAACTGGAGCGGACCGCTCCACGGGCCGGGTCCAAGGGTAGGCTGACCAACCATTCAGATCGAACCTGCCAAACCGGTCTGGGACGACCCCCATCCGGGTCGAACCCACTGAATCAGGATGGGCCGACCCACCAATCCACTGGGAATGACGGGTCGGGCCAGTTTCGCTTAAACGTGTATTTCTTCAATACTATGCATCCAAATGACTTGTCGTCTATGGAACTGGGACCCTTCCGACAAGGAGTTCCTTTTTCGATACTCTATTTGAGTTTTGGATGACTTTGGAAAACGACTGGGGTTGGATCGAGCGTAAATCCAACCAGACCCCTCGAAGGGAAAAGCCAATAACTGTCAGACTGGGCATCTGATTGACGCGCTATCTATTTATTTGGGTTTATTTTGATGAGAATGAACTTCGGGATACATAAAAAAAGTACATATTGATAGTTGATGTGTCGACCCCTTTGCTCGAGGAGCGGACCCTCTAAGAATCAAGCGTGCTGTTTGCGGGAACCCTGGAGCTGGATGCGACTGTGTTGACTTCTGTAGCAGAATCATGTGTGGATTTGATTGAAAAGACTACCATACTAGAATCCTCTTTAGGTTCAACGACGACAACAACTATATCGGAATTCTGTGTTGGTTTGACAGTTTTGACAATATAGCTGGTCATGTATCATGTCTCGGTCTGAAATCTTAGATGAATCAGTGACTACATCTGATCATCTCTATTACTCTAGAATAACTGGCCTGTATCCTGTTTGGGTCTAACAGCTTAGATGAGATAGCTGACATGTATCCTATGTGGGTCTGACAGCTTAGCTGGATTGTATCTGGTGTGGGTCCGACAGCTTAGATGTTCTAGTGGCTACATCTGATCATCTATAACTCTCTACAATTGTGGCATACCTGTATGAGATAATACATTTCTTTCAAACATTATCATCATGGTGATTGATTTTACTTCCATTGTGGAATGGTTTTGTGTTTGGGATCGTGAGTTGGATCTGGAATGAGTTTTGTAACATAGGTATATGTATGGGAATATACCTATGTAGGGTTGGTTGATACTTGGTGGTTGTAACTTTCTACTTTTTCTTATCCATAGTGGATATTGTGAGACGTCGTAGGTCTTGGGGTACCTACTGAGTATCGTTATACTCACCCCTAAATGGGATATTCCTACAACTCGTTGTGTTGAATGCAGACGATGGACAGTGCTGACAAAGGCCGAGAAAACCATGACTGTATGGTACTCGGAGGTGGACATAGCGACGAGTCAGCACACCATGGAGACTGATGGATGTGGGAGGTGAGGTGAACATATGTACCTACCCTTCAGGTAGGAATTCCCAGAGGTTGATCCAAGAGATGCTCTTTACTTTCAGATGTTTGTCCCATTACTTGTACTATTGTTCAGTTGGGTTTTTATACTGGCTCATTTACTTTCCAGTACACTCTTTTGTATTCAGTTTTTCATAGTGTTTACTTCCTGTTGCGTACTCTGTTGTGTTTTTTTACTTTCATAAATTCAATTCCTTCCCATCATAGGTATTTACACCTTTGGTTCTAGTATCCAGCCCAAAGCCTATGGATGGCGGGCTTGGGGTAGTCACATAACAGGCCCCCAGGACGGGTCGTGACAAATTGGTATCAGAGGAGTGGGTTCTACCGCAGAACTCATGACTCTGATCATTATTTTCTATGAAGTAATAATGTTAAGATTGTTGAGTGTGGTTTTCAGTCTAGGGAGTCCAGTGTTGGTGTGGTGGCCAATGTATCTATATACCAGGACCCTGACCTCTGATTTCCGACTCAGTTTATGAAAACACTGATTGCGTGTGTGTTTCCTCCGAAAATGTTTTCTTTGTGATTACTTTGTTTCAGCTCACCTGGTATTCAGTTTTACTATAGCGCACCTGTTTATTTTCCAGATGTCCCCACGAAGGAAGCCATCTAGGGTTCCGAGTTACGTACGATATGGTTTCCCACCGAGTGATGAGGCCTCGGTACAAGTCACCATCATAGCGGAGGCACCAGCGATACCACTACTAGCTGGGCCACTGATACCACCAGCCCCAGCAGTAGAGAGTGCACGCCGCCTGAGTTCATTGCACGAGTTTTAGCGATAGAGGCCGCCCAGGTTCTGGAGAAAGACAAACCCACAGGCAGCTATGTATTGGCTAGAGGTTGTCGTGAGAGTCTTTAGATTGGTAGGGACACCATTCGATTTTATGGTGATCATTGCAGTGATTCTCTAGCATGCAGCAACTAGTAGATGGTGGAGCCTGATGCTCCAGGTGAATGACGAGGCATCATTAATCTGGACGTACTTAGAAAGTCACTTCCACTTGGAGTTTGTTCTAGCCACCCTACGTGTTGTGCAGATTCAGGAGTTACTTCATTTGTAGAAGGGCAGCTTGACAGTAGCTCAGTACTCAACGAGGTTCACCGACCTCTCATGCTACTCCACAGTTATGGTGCAGGCCCCATTCTTCAGGGCCCAGACCTTCAAGAAGGGACTCAGGCATGAGATCAGGGCTTCAACGATTCCCCTAAGCATCCTGACGTAGGTGGGGGTGCTGGACCGAGCCCTTCTAGTGGAGAGCTTTCTCGCTGAGCAGACACCAGTAGAGAGACCCACCACAGGGTGACATGTAGTGGAGTCTTCTGCAGATGGTAGTGTACAGATGAAGCAGTGTTCCATGCGGACCAGGACATTAGGTGGGTGACATCAAAATATAGGTTCGGTTATGTGGGACACACAAGACAGAGTCAGCTATACGCGGAGCAGGCAGTGCTATACATGCGGCGGGTAGGGCCACATGGCTCATGACTGCCCAACCCGCCATGAAAATGAGCTGCAGACATTATAGGGACCTCCCAGGAAGAGGCCGAGGTTCGACCATGGTGGTACTTCGGGAGAAGGCGGACGTGGAAGAGGAGTTAGTCGAGCAGCGAGTGGTGGGTGATGTCTCGAGGATCTACCACCACCACCACCAGGAGGTCCACCCCGACCATAGGGAGTTGGCGGATAAAGGTGGGCATAGCTCCAGGAAGTTGAGGCCTCTGACCACGGTGCACCTGAGATGATTTTCGGTACAATCTGTGTCTACTCCACCCTTGTTTCAGTACTTATAGACACAGGCGTGAGTCATTCATTCATTACCACTACACTTGTTCGGAGCTCAGAGATTCCGACAGAGCCGTTGGCTCGATCATTATGCCTAGAGACTCCTAGGGGAGAAGACTCGACGATTACGCACTAGTTCCGGAAGTGTGAGCTTACTCTAGGAGGCGAGAACTTTGGCTGGGATCTTCTTGTAGCAACGTCGAGGCCTTACGACGTCATCTTGGGTATGAACTGGTTATCCACAATTCATGCTCCGATTGACTGTATTAGGCGCAAGGTGTGGTGTATCCGCATGGATGGGAGCAGGTTCACCTTTACTAGGGAGAAGGGAGCCTTTGCAGCACAAGATGGACTTAGGCAGATGAGGGGGAATCCGATCACCCATCAGTTGGCTAGTCTCATCATCGGAGCGGTTGATGTGTAGAGTCCAAGTTTTCGTGTTGTGGTGGATAAGTACATGGATGTTTTCCCAAATGATGTTCCAGGACTACCTCCTCGCAGAGAGGTAGACTTCTACATTGACCTGTACCGCGGGACAACACCGATATCTACTCCAACATATCATATGGCTCCCGCTGAGCTTCGTGAGCTGTGGGTACAACTGGAGGACTTGTAGGGGAAGGGATTAATCCTACCTAGTGTTTCACCCTAGGCATCACCTATTTTGTTCTCCAAGAAGGCGGATGGGAGCTTACGACTGTGTGTCCAGTATCATCACATGAATCAGGTGACCACGAAGAACATGTACCCACTCCTGAGGATTGAAAAAATCATTGATCATCTCAAGGTATCACGATGGTTCTCGAAGATAGACCTCAGGTCAGGCTATCACCAACTTAGATTTCGAGATGAGGATGTGCAAAATACTGCCTTCAGGTGTTGATATGGCCATTACGAGTTCTTGGTTATTCCCTTCGGCGTAACCAATGATCTAGAAGTGTTCATGAGTCTCATGAATAGGATCATCCACCCTTACATCGATCGTTTTTTCGTAGTCTTCATCAACGACATACTGATTTACTCGACAATAGAGGAAGAGCATTCCTACCAATTGTAGGTGGTACTGGATACACTCTAAGAGAACCACATTATAGTATGCTCTCGAAGTGGAAGTTTAGGATTCGATAGGTTCACTTTCTTGGAAATGTCATCTCGGAGTCTGGAGTTGTTGTGGACCTAGTGAAGATTGAGGCGGTAATTTCTTGGGTGCCACCCAGGAGTGTGACGAAGGATCGGTGTTTCCTGGGACTGGCTGGGTACTATCAGATATTTTTTCCAGACTTCTACTGTCACACACGGTTTTTTTTCTGTCTTTGTATCGATCTGGCCCATTAGAAATCCCGATCATTTTCATGGGTATTTGATGAGATGAATCTTGAGTTTAGAATTTTCATATATGTCTAACCACCAAAATATGGGATCCCCATTGCTTGTTTAGGATTTTTTGAAGAAAGGGTGGTTACTTCATGATTTGGGCCAACCGTGAGCCCAATCCCAATTTTAAAAACTGAATTTGTTTCTTTTATAACTCTTTTGTTTTTAATATTTTTTCACCCATTAAACTTCCCACTTGTCCTATACTGATATATTAAAATTTATTTATCCTTTTGGACCCATTATAAATTCATAAGTCGGGTGAATTTGGGTTACTTATTTAGGTATTGGGCCAGCCCATGAGCCCATTTCCTGTTTTAAAAAATTAATTTGTTTCATTTATATCATTTTCATGTTTTACTATTTTTTGGTCATTCCACCTCCCCCTCTAATCCAATAACACTATATTAGCCCTCATAATCTATTTTACCTCTTTGGAGCTCATATGTGTCGCGTATTAGGGCGATTGTTCTCTGGTTTCCTCAAAACGTCCAGAATTGATAAGGTAAATTGTTTCACCCATAACTCATTCAATTCGTATTCTTTTAGACACCAGTTTTCTTCCCCTGGTTCGTCCAGACCTTAGGAGTCTCTACAAGAATTTTCAATCCATTCCCTTTTCTCTGGGGCTTCAGATCTAATGGAATACGAAGAGTTTTCTAGGATGAAAGGTGAGATTCCTTTTCCTTTCTTCTTCCTCATCCCCCTCCATTCATTATTTCTTGGTTTTATATTGTACCCTAGTCTTGATAGACCAAGGGTTTTGTTATACAATGTTTATTGATGGGTTTTATGTTTGTTTAGGTATGGTATTTATAGTTTTATGGTTTATAAACCAGCGGCGGGTGATTTGGGGTGTGCGTTTCAATTACGCCAAAGATTTGAGGTAGGATACCCCTTGCACATGACTTTATTATTTAAGTTTCATCATTTTATTATATTTAACACCAAATATATATGTTTATTTTTTTTCATCCTTTGGATAATTTTATTGGTGTTCAAAGTGGTTGTTTAATCATTGGATTGTGAACGGTAGTGTTTTTTTGTCATTAAAGTTCTCAACAAGTGTTTGTTTATATGTTCCGTTTTATTTTGAAAATATTTTGTGAGGTTTATAATCTGGTCTATGGTATTTTTAACATGTCACAGTATCTTGAATGAAAATATGTCTTTAAATTGGTGTTTTATTCCTTTTCATGCACTTAAAATAAATTGTTTTGTTTAAAAAGGGCATGTCATGTGTTCGGTAAATTGCCTGGTTGGCTGTCATGTGTGATGTGTGATTTAAAAGTTATTTGTTTGGATTTATAAAGGAATTGGAATAATGATAAATGTTATTTTTGGGTACTTATATGGATTTCCTATTTGTATATGTTTTTACAATCAATTGTGTTTTGATTTACAACATATTTTGGCCCGAGTTGTCCAAAAATGGACTGTTTCACATCTTTATGAAAATGGATGCATTTTGAATATGTAACCTGAGTATTATAAGAGATTTATGAATGTGGTTTTCTGCTGTAAATTGTGTTTATTAAGATCCTTAATATAATTAAAATTCATACCTTCATAAAAGGATAGTTTTGAGAAAATAATTAAAGGCTCGTTTGGCATTTCCTAGAAATGAAGGAGTGTTTTACTTGTATATATCAATTTGTGCAATTGGGATTTTTTTATGGTCCATTAAATGATTTTATTAAATGTTTATTGGGCTGACAAATATTATTTGGTTTGGTTATGATTTGTGTTTATAATTTAAAGAGTGTTTTTGAAAGAATTTTATGTGCAAAGCCTCAATACACTTCATGAAATTGTTTTACCGAAATATTTAGCGGTTTGTTTATTAGTGTAAGAAATGTGAAGAATGATTATGGGCTGTTGTGTTTTTATGGTTTTGGAATGGAATGGGGACGTGAAATGTGTATTTGATAATATTTGTAACTTGATTGAGCACTAAAGGGAATCCCGGGTATCTAGGTGGGCGGACTTGTACTAGTATGCTAGTGATTCTGTGGGGGTTGGCCCCTGTTTCACGTAGCAAGTTTGACGATGACAACACTAACTAAACTATGATGATGTTGATGATTGGGGACCACTAGGTTATGGGTATGTTCCCTACTAGTGGATCGTGCACGAGAACGGATATTTATTATGGTTACTTTCACCGAGATACTAGGTACCTGGGGCTCACAACTAACTAGTGCCTAGGGGTATTCCCGTGACAAGTGCTCATTGGCTATTTTGTACTCACCGTCGGATTACGGTGTGTTTGGTTGGTAAATTCAGTAGTATGTGTTATTTATTTGAATGTTAGAATTCTTTAAAGCAGCCCTCTTGAAAACTATTTTCATTTTGAAGTTTCACCTCTTTGAAAATAATTGTTACTTGCATTTTTGTTTATTAAACATGCATGTTTTGTCTGATAATTATTATATCATGGAACCTCATTTGAAAACCATACTTTCAAATCATGAATTTAAAACTATAAATTGATGTTTCTTTTATTTTAATGTAATGTGCATTGGGAATATAATATCGGGCTAACCTACTGAGTTTTAATACTCATGCCTATAGTCTTCTTCCTTTTTTAGCCCTTGTGCAGGTTTCATCTTTAGTTCGATCACCTTGGGAGACTTTTTATCATTGTGTTGGAGAGTGACCAGAAGTGTCAAATGGAGTTAATTTTTCATCGGGATTGTTCAGTTGAGTTGTTGGTTTTGTTCTAATTTTAGTTTCTTGTACAAATAATATTTAGTTCATTTTTTATATAAATTCATTTTGGGCTGTCTGTTTATTTCCGCTGTTTGTTTGATTGTTTATATGTGGGTGAAATCGTTCCCTTGTGTACTATATTGATGCCCTTGGTGCTTTTCACCATCCCGGGAGGATGAGGAACGCCTCTCGGGACTTGTCGCGGGCTGGCCTGGGTGACCGGTTCAGGGTCGTCTCGGGCTGGTTCGTGACAAAATGGTATCAAAGGAGGTCAGCTATTAGTGGACCTTTCTTTTTAGAGCGCCCTTGTTATTTTGGGGATGTCAAGGTATATGGAGTAGGATTGTTGGGACTTGAGGGGTAAGTGCAAGAAGAGCGTCGCGAACTCTTTCTTGTTCTAATCCTCAGGTTTCCATGGAAGTCTGGTTTTATTAGTGTCCATTGTTCTAGTTGATTGTTTTGTATTGGGATATGACAAGGGGAGTCTGACCAATGGCCTTCGTGAGCTCATAGGGTCTGGCAAGCCATGTGGAGCTGGGGAATGGTCCTAATAAGTCTCTCTGTGTTGGTGTTGTGTTTTTCATATGGCCGCCAACCATATGGTCAAGTCACCCACTGACACTAGTTCCCTTTTTTTGGGTCTCTTGAACCTTTCTTGAATTCTGAATTTTTGTTTTTAAAATCCTTGTGTGAGAATTGTGGAAATGGGTTTTAATGTAAGGATTAGATTTTGAAAAGTGAAAAAAGGGGGTTTCAATAATTAAATATAAGAATGGTTTTGGAAGGTTGTGTTTTTGTGAAAAAAAATGGAGGGAAGTAGAAATGATTTATAGGGATTGGATTATCCATAATCTAAATTTGTGGATTGTTGAAATAAAATGTTTTGAAATTGTGAATCATTTTAAAGTGATTATGGATCTTTTTTTTAAATGGGGTATTTTATGATGTTAAAAAGTTTTTGAATTGGATAAATTTGTTTTGGAAATTGGTTTTGATCGGTTGGTGTTTTACTACAAACGGTATTGGTCTCAATGGACCTCGGATTATGAAAATATAACTTGCTGAATATTTTTTTTAAACAAATGGGAAGGGGTTGTTTGGAGTGGCTTGGTTATTTAAGAAGTTTTTAAAAATGATAAGGGGTAGGTTTTTAAGAAAATGGTTCTTAATTAATTGTGGTTTTTTTGTGAAATATGAAAATGTTTTTTTGACTTGGTGGTTGGTGTTCCTTTTGAAGGTAAATTGTTTTTTTTAATTATGATGTTTAATTTTAGCCTTTGGTGTTTTCATGGGTGCTCACATGCATGGTTTTATTTATATCTGGATGTATGGCCTATATGATATGGTGGTTGGGTGCCAGGGGTGGCATGGAAATGTGCATTTGGGTGAGACTTGATGAAACTCCATTGGTGAATGTGGAAACCCACCAAGTTAGTTTGATTTTTCAAAATTGTTTTGAGCTGAAAATTGTGGCCTTTTTTTAAAACCAATGGTTATGTGGCTTGATTTTTCTATGTTGTAGAAGTGTTTTTTATTCAGTAAGCTTCCTTGTGATCTACAATTCATACTCTTGTTATATCTTGAGATGATATCTTGTTGGGGTCTTCGTTTTGGAGAAATTTTCATTGGGTTTCTAAAGATGTGTTTGATGTTGGGATGTGGCCAGTGATAGTTCTCCATTGGAAATCATTCCTACTGATCAACCTAAGGTTTCCTTTCAAATTTTAAATCCACCTCTTTTGATGATGCCTCAACCTGTTTGTTGGAATATAGAGCTGTTTGGGATCTATTAAAAGTGTTTCTAGGTCATGATAATTCTTTTGGATAGAGCAGTTGTGTTCGGTGATGTTGATGTGTTTCATCATATTCCTTGTCCATTCTGACCCTCATTTGGAGTGATATAGAATTTTGATATGTATCTATGAGTTCATATTTAGATGAAGGTTTTTGTTTGGTGATCAAGTGTGGTTTTTTTAAGTGGTGTGATCCTTATCACCTGACTGCGGTGCAGCAAATGCTTCAAGAATCAGGGCTCCATCCATAGGCCTCGGAGTGAAGCTTTTCACGCAGTCATAAAATCAACAGAGGTGTGGAGTGCAAGATTAAGATCCTTACTCCTCTGTTTTGGTAAGTTAGTTACTATGTCAATGTTTTGGTTCCTCATTTCTATGAATTTCCCTTTGTCGCAACAAGCGTGGTGGACTTAACCCCTCACACAATGTATATGGTTATTCCTTCATGGATGTGGGTTTTCAATAAATGTACCTGTGTGGACCGCCTATAAAAATCAGGTGCAGTCATGGTGTTACCTATTCATAGGGGGAGAGTTTTAGGTAGTTTCTTTGTTTCTTTTGTTGTTTCAGTGGCCAAATTATTGGGTCCCCTTCCCTCCCATCCCCAAGTGACGAGGGTCCAGAATTGTGTTGAATGTGTCGACCAAGTTATTGTCCCCTCCATTCGGGAGTGGGTGGTTTATATGTTCATGTTGTAACCCTATTAAATTGGAATAGTAGGTTTTTGTAGGAGGGTTTTTTTGGGCTTGTGTGAGTGAGTCCCAACTCTAGCTCATGTTCAATTCTTGTCTATTCATTGCTAGTTGTTTTCTAATGGTGGGGAGACCCACCATGGGTCCCCTGGATTTTCATCATAGGAAAATTTCTAGTTATAGTTGATTCTTTAATGGTGGGGAGTACATTCTGGAATCCTTAGGTGTTGTTTTTTTTAGTCGGAAAGTGTTATGGCTTTCCGGGGGCGGAAAGCTTTAATGGTGGGGAGAATTGTCGCACACTGTTTTTTTTCTGTCTTTGTATCGATCCGGCCCATTAGAAATCCCTATCCTTTTCATGGGTATTTGATGAGATGAATCTTGAGTTTTGAAGTTTCATATATGTCTAAACACCAAAATATGGGATCCCCATTTCTTGTTTAGGAGTTTTTGAAGAAAGGGTGGTTACTTCATGATTTGGGCCAACCGTGAGCCCATTCCCAATTTTAAAAACTGTATTTGTTTCTTTTATAACTCTTTGGTTTTTAATCTTTTTTCACCCATTAAACTTCCCACTTGTCCTATACTGATATATTAAAATTTATTTATCCTTTTGGACCCATTATAAATTCATAAGTCGGGTGAATTTGGGTTACTTATTTAGGTATTGGGCCATCCCATGAGCCCATTTCCTGTTTTAAAAAATTAATTTGTTTCATTTATATCATTTTCTTGTTTTACTATTTTTCGGACATTCCACCTCCCCCTCGAAACCAATAACACTATCTTAGCCCTCATAATCGATTTTACCTCTTTGGAGCTCATATGGGTCGCGTATTAGGGAGATTGTTCTCTGGTTTCCTCAAAACGTCCAGAATTGATAAGGTAAATTGTTTCACCCATAACTCATTCAATTCGTATTCTTTTGGACACCAATTTTCTTCCCCTAGTTCTTCCAGACCTTAGGAGTCTCTACAAGAATTTTCAATCCATTCCCTTTTCTCTGGGGCTTCAGATCTAATGGAAGACGAAGAGTTTTCTAGGATGAAAGGTGAGATTCCTTTTCCTTTCTTCTTCCTCATCCCCCTCCATTCATTATTTCTTGGTTTTATATTGTACCCTAGTCTTGATAGACCTAGGGTTTTGTTATACAATGTTTATTGATGGGTTTTATGTTTTTTTAGGTCTGGTATTTATAGTTTTATGGTTTATAAACCCGCGGCGGGTGATTTCGGGTGTGCGTTTCAATTACGCCAAAGATTTGAGGTAGGATACCCCTTGCACATGACTTTATTATTTAAGTTTCATAATTTTATTATATTTAACACCAGATATATATGTTTATTACTGTTTTTCATCCTTTGTATAATTTTATTGGTGTTCAAAGTGGTTGTTTAATCATTGGTTTGTGAACAGTAGTGTTGTTTTGTCATGAAAGTTCTCAACAAGTGTTTGTTTAAATGTTCCGTTATCTTTTGCAAATATTTTGTGGGGTTTATAATCTGGTCTATGGTATTTTTAACATGTTACAGTATCTTGAATGAAAATATGGCTTTCAATTGGTGTTTTATTCCTTTTCATGCACTTAAAATAAATTGTTTTGTTTAAAAAGGGCATGTCATGTGTTCGGTAAATTGCCCGGTTGGCTTTCATGTGTGATATGTGATTTAAAAGTTATTTGTTTGGATTTATAAAGAATTGGAATAATGATAAATGGTATTTTTGGGTACTTATATGGATTTCCTATTTGTATTTGTTTTTACAATCAAGTGTGTTTTGATTTACAACATATTTTGGCCCGAGTTGCCCAAAAATGGACTGTTTCACATCTTTATGAAAATGGACGTGTTTTGAATATGTAACCTAAGTATTATAAGAGATTTATGAATGTGGTTTTCTGCTGTAAATTGTGTTTATACAGATTCTTAATAGAATTAAAATTCGTACCTTCGTCAAAGTATAGTTTTGAGAAAATAATTAAAGGCCCGTTTGTCATTTCCTAGAAATGAAGGAGTGTTTTACTTGTATATAACAATTTGTGCAATTGGGATTGTTTTATGGTCCATTAAATGATTTTATTAAATGTTTATTGGGGTGCCAAATATTATTTGGTTTGGTTATGATGTGTGTTTATAATTTACAGAGTGTTTTTGAAAGAGTTTTATGTGCAAAGCCTCAATACACTTCATGAAATTATTTTACCAAAATATTTAGCGGTTTGTTGATTAGTGTAAGAAATGTGAAGAATGATTATGGGATGTTTGTGTTTTTATGGCTTTGGAATGGAATGGGGATGTTAAATGTGTATTTGATAATATGTGTAACTTGATTTATCACTAAAGGGAATCCTGGGTATCTAGGTGGGCGGACGTGTACTAGTATGCTAGTGATTCTGTGGGGGTTGGCCCCTGTT
Organism: Viscum album; assembly: GCA_963277665.1. Taxonomy (NCBI): domain Eukaryota; kingdom Viridiplantae; phylum Streptophyta; class Magnoliopsida; order Santalales; family Viscaceae; genus Viscum; species Viscum album. The sequence goes on along the minus strand of OY728152.1, from coordinate 868,330,990 downwards.
TCACGTAGCAAGTTTGACGATGACAACACTAACTAAAATATGATGATGTTGATGACTGGGGACCACTAGGTTATGGGTATGTTCCCTACTAGTGGCTCATGCACGAGAACAGATATTTATTATGGTTACTTTCACCGAGATACGAGGTACCTGGGGCTCACAACTAACTAGTGCCTAGGGGTATTCCCGTGACTAGTGCTCATTGGCTATTTTGTACTCACCGTCGGCATACGGTGTGTTTGGTTGGAAAATTCAGTAGTATGTGTTATTTATTTTAATGTTAAAATTCTTTAAAGCAACCCTCTTGAAAACTATTTTCATTTTGAAGTTTCACCTCGTTGAAAATAATTGTTACTTGCATTTTTGTTTATTAAACATGCATGTTTTGTCTGATAATTATTATAGCATGGAACCTCATTTGAAAACCATACTTTCAAATCTTGAATTTAAAACTATAAATTGATGTTTCTTTTATTTTAAAGCAATGTGCATTGGGAATAGAATACCGGGCTAACCTACTGAGTTTTAATACACACGCCTATAGTGTTCTTCTTTTTTTAGACCTCGTGCAGGTTTCATCTTTAGTTCGATCACCTTGGGCGACTTTTTATAATTGTGTTTGAGAGTTACCAGAAGTGTCACATGGAGTTATTTTTTCATCGTGATTGTTCAGTTGAGTTGTTGTTTTTGTTCTAATTTTAGTTTCTTGTACAAATAATATTTAGTTCATTTTTTATATAAATTCATTTTGGGCTGTCTGTTTATTTCTGCTGTTTGTTTGATTGTTTATATATGGGTGAAATCGTTCCCTTGTGTACTCTATTGATTCCCTTGGTGCTTGTCACCATCCCGGGAGGATCAGGAACGCCTCTCGGGAGTTGTCGCGGGCTGGCCTGGGTGACCGGTTCAGGGTCGACTCGGGCTGGTTCGTGACATCTACAGAGTTTCATCACCACTTTTAGCTTTGACGAAGAAGGGGAAACCCTTCGTGTGGTCAGAGAGATGCCAGTAGAGCTTTCAGGAGCTGACGTAGAGGTTGAATAGTGATCCCATCTTGAGGCTGCCAGAGGAGGGCGTAGGGTACGTAGTTCACTGAAACGCATCAGGGACCAGACTCGTGTGTGTCCGGATGTAGGAGTGATCAGTGATCGTGTATGGGAAAGTCAACTTTCCCATGCTGTGCCTCCCAGATGATATCTGGTAAATGGTGCTCTGCCTTCACCTGCTGACAAGTGAGGCACCGTGAAACAAGCTCTGCTTCCTTGTTCTTCATACACGGCCACTAGTGTTATCGTCTGAGGACCTGATACATCATTTCCACTCCTGGATGTACCGTTGGAGGGGGAGTGTTAAACTCCATCAACACCTCCTCCAGTAGTGTAGCTGGTACCATGGTACGTCCCATGAAGAGAATGGCATGCTCCCCACCTTCAGAAAACCCATCAGGTGCCTGCCCTGAGGATATCTGAGTATGTCATGTCTCATAGTCAAATTTCCAATGTTGTGCCTCCCTGACGAAGAAGGGGAAACCCTTCCTGGCTATCGAATAGATTATAAGAGGCTTTTGGGACACAACTTCGTTTGACCACCGCCTTTCATCCTCAAATAGATAGTCAGAATGAGAGGACCATTCCGAATCTCGAGGACATGCTCCGTGCATGTGTCCTCGACTTTGGTCGTAGTTGGAAGGATCACTTACCCTTGGTGGAGTTCGCGTACAACAACAGCTATCGCTCCACCATTGGGATGGCCCCATACGAGGTACCGTACAGATGACCTTGCAGATCACCTCTGTTATGGACTGACCTAGGTTAGTCAGCACTTGTAGGACCAGATATGGTGAGAGCAATGACAGAGAAGGTGCAGATCATCCAAGAGCAGATGAAGACTGCACAAAGCAGACAGAAGTCCTATGCTGATAGGATACGGAGACCACTAGAGTTCGAGGATGGTGACCACGTCTTCCTATGGGTCTCACCTTGACATGGTCTATGGTGATTTGGATGGGGTGTCAAGTTATCTCCATGATTTATCAGACGATTCCAGGTCCTCTATAGGGTAGGAAAGGTGGATTACTGCCTGGCCCTTCCACCTGAGTTGCACCGGGTTCACGACGTCTTCCACGTATCTCATTTTAGAGGATACGTGCACGACCCGCCCCACATCATTGACCATGGTGAAATGGACATAGATGATGGGGCGACATTCAAGGAAGTCCCGGTGGAGATCGAGGAACGACGGGAGTGGGTCCTATGTGGACGGTCAATTCCTATTGTGTGCATTCGTTGGCAAAACGGGAACCTCTAGGAGAGCACATGGGAGCGAGAGGCTCAGATGCATGCTCGGTACCACCAGTTGTTTCCTTAGTGTGTGTTGTAGCTTTACGAGGAAGTAAATCTCGGAGGTGGGGGTAATGTAAAGACTTGGAAATTTCATGGATTTTTTTTAATTTCTTTGGAATTTTATGAGTCCGTAGTTTCTGACGGCGCCTGATTCCGAGACCCGGTGTGCTCAGAATCATTTTCTTATGTTTTTTTCATGTACGTTTAGTAAACGTACATGCGAGTTTTTCTATCTTTCGAACAGGTGCTCGGAATTGAAATCCGAGGACACTGATGAACTCACAACGTCGGTATTCGCCGAAGGGGACCGTTACCGCATTTGCGTTTGCTCGAGAGGGGAAGTTAATTTTTGGGATTTCCTTAAAATAAATAAAAAAATTATGTGTTACATAATGTTTTGTTAAGGGGGTGGTTATCTTCTCCAAAGAGAAGTTGGAGGTGGGGCCCACACCCAAAATAACCTCTGATGATAGGATAATGTGTGGTGGGGCCTACACGAGCACCTAACCCCTCAACTCCCACATTAACTCCCATGAACCCTCTTTAACTCTAAAACCATTCACCTCCTTCCATTAAAGATGACAACACTCACTGAATTAATTAATAGTTAATTAATTGGCTCGCCATATTTGAATTATTCTGAAAATCATTACAAAAATAAAAATAATAGCCACGCTATTATTTTTGGGTTGGCACTTCTTGTTTTGGTGGAGCTTTGGAGAATAGGGAGAAAATTATTTCCACAAAGAACGACGTACTCTCTCAACGATGAACACAAGGCCCTCAAATGTCTTCTTCTTTATTTTTCCCCCGCGTCAAGGGGGAAGACACTGCCTGCGAAGAACGCCCCCAATGACAATGACTCTCCCTCTGACGTTGACGGAATGAAACCATCTTCAGCGACAACATCTTCCGCGACACCATTTTCCGCGACTACGACAACTTACCATGAATCAATGTTGGGGGATTGTATAATTTATAAATGAATAAAATTATATCCTTGATCTTGTTGAATGATTAGTTCGACTATGGAATTTTTTTATCGCCTAACACGGGGGGAACGGGCTGAAAAAACATGGCCCGACGACCCTGTGTTGATCTTTTTTTGTATTGGAAATGAAGGTGGTGTTGGAAGAGGCGGGGGAGACCGGAGGAAGTGGCCGCACGCCGGACGCGTAGAGGAAAATCGAGGCCTGCAACCGCGAGCCGCTCAGGCTGACGAACCGGCAGGGCTAGTTGACCGCGGCACCCGCAGGTGCAATGCAAAGGAGATGTGGCCCACTCCGCGGCCCACTCGGATGAGCTGAACCGGCCAGCCACCTGCCAGCCGGAAAGGAGTACAGAGGCACCGCTTAGTGTCGTGTTGTGGAGAAGACTGCGACCCATGGTGGAGGGTCACTCGGCGGGTGAACCGGCCGGGCGGTAGAAACCACGGCACCAATTGGCGCCACGTGGGAGGACAACGACCTGCTTGCACCAGACATAACATGATGGCTTCGGCCGGACGGGTAGCGAGAGGGTGTACTGCTCGGCGCCGCCGGGCGAACCGGACTGACCCTCTCTATGGGTCGGGTCCGAGGGAGTGCAGCTCCCCACCAGGCTGGGCCGACCCGCCAGCCCACTGGGTTTGACGGGTCAAGCCTGTTTTGCTTAAACGTGGATATCATCAAGACCGCACGTCCGAATGATGTGTCGTCTATGGAATAGAGACCCTTGCGATGAGGTGGTCCTTTTGAAATAATTTAAGTGAGTTTTGGACAAATTTGGAAAATAGTCGGGTTTTGATCGAGCGTAAATCCAACCGGGCACCTGGAACGGAAAAGCCAGTAACTCACAGACCGGGCATCCGATTGATGCGTCATCTATCGCGTTGGGTTTCTTTTGAAGATGCATAACTTTGGGATACATAAACACAGGTATTCTTGATTGTTTATGTATCAACCCCTTTTCTCAATGCATTGACCCTCCCGGAATCGAGCGTGTTGTGTGAGAGAATCCTAGAGCTGGCTGCAACTACGTCGACTTCTATTCCAGAATCCTGTGTGGGTTCGTCAGCGATGACTACCATACTGGAATACTCTGTGTGTTCGATGATGATGACAACAGTACTGTAATCCTGTATGGTTTTGACACTATTGACAGAGTAGCTGGTCTTGTATCATGTGTGGCTCTGATAGCTTAGATGAATCAGTGAGTACATCTGATCATCTCTATTACTCTAGAATAGCCGGCATGTATCCTGTGTGGGTCTGACTACATAGAAGAGATATCTGGAATGTTTCTTCTTTGGGTATGACAGCATAGCTGGACTGTATCCTATGTTGGTCCAACAGCTTATATGATCTAGTGGCTACATCTAATCATCTATATCTCTCTACAATTGTGGCATACCTGTGTGAGTTGATACATGTCTTTCAACCATTATCATCAGGGTGATTGACATTACTTCAATTGTGGAATTGGTTGGTGCTTGGGCTCGTGAGTTGGAGTTAGACTGAGTTTGGTAACATAGGTATATGTATGGTAATATACCTAAGTAGGGTTGGTTGATACATGGTGTTTGTAAATTTCTAATTTTTCTTATCCTTAGTGGATATTGTGAGACCTCGCGGGTCTCAGAGTCCCTACTGAGTATCGTTATACTCATCCCTGCACGGGCTATGCCCGCACCTCATTGTGTTGGATGCAGATGACGGACTGCGCTAACAGAGGTCGAGAGAGCCACGACTGGATGGTAGCTGGATGTGGACCTTACGACGAGTCGACAGACGGTGGAGACTGACCGACGTGGGTGCTCAGGTGGCCATATGTACCTACCCTTCAGGTAGGAATTCCCGGAGGACAATCCACGAGCTGCTCTTTAATTTCAGCTGTTTGTCCCTTTACATGTACTATTGTTTAGTTGTGAATGTATACTAGACCATTTTATTTCCAGCACACTCTTTTGTATTTTGATTTACTTAGTGTTTACTTCCTGTTGTGTACTCTGTTTTTTTTTGTTTACTTTCATAACGGCAATGCCTTCCCAGCTTAGGGATTTAAGCCTTTGGTGCTAGTTTCCAGCCATGGCCTATGGATGACAGGCTTGGGGTAGTCACGACAAGGGACCCTAGGACGGGTTGTGAAAAACATATAAAGGATAGAGTTGATTAAATTAAATAACATATATATTATACATGAATTATAATATAACTATGTATTATTATGTATTCATTCCATTAAATATACAATAAAAATGAAAGTACCATTCATTCGTACGTACGACTTAAAGTCTCCATGAATGGTGTGTTTTATTTCTTAACTCCCAATGATATGGAATTTTATAAATACATATACACTGCATATATATGATATATAAGATATCTAAATAATGAATTTCAATCTAGAGATAACGGACTTTTTACAACATGGAGAATTTTTAATTATAACATGTTCATTTTTACTAATGTTCCGAACATCAACAAAATGTCTAATATGAACTAAAATAATTAACTAATTGTTAGAGAAATGTAGCAAGTAATATAAAAGGAATAATAAATAAGAAAAACATTCTTAAAAATTTGAAATTAACTTATGTTTATTATTTAGGAATAACACAGAACATACGAGTCAAGTTAGACACGAGGTAAGGGGTTTATTATCTCACTTTTAATTCCGTGAGATTTCCATTGTTCACCAATTATTTATTTCATGTGGTGTATTGTGTAATTCCATTTGATGTTGTTGAAATAGTGGGTTCCCTAGACACATATATTCAGTACTTTTGATTACCATATCATCGGTACATTTAGATATGCATGATGTTATCATAACATTATAGTGTAGAATTTTCTGCGTCCACTATTATAGTGGTAATGTCTAAAGGTTAATTTTCATTTCGAGAGGTTATAGCAGATCCCAGGCTATAATGAGAACCTCATGCCACTATAAAAATAATCATAAATAAATTTTCTATGGTCTAGATACATATTATTGACTGAAAATAGTATATTTATAACTATCAGGTGCTAGGTCTCATAAGCATTGAGACATCTTCTCATGAAGTCCGCAGTTGGTGATCTCTAGTAGTGAGATCATGAGGACAGACCGGCCAATAGAAACACCACATTTTATGGTTATTATTGTTTGTTCCTATCTACGACCATGTGTATTGGTCTTATAACTTGAGACCATTACCAATGTATATCATTTTATTACGGACTTTTATGAAAGAAAAAAACCATGGCAGTGATGTTGAGGTGAGGTAGTTTTTGTTGGGTGGGTCATTGGTGTTATCACATTGGTGGAATGGTCAAGAAAGGATTTGACGCTTCCATGTTCAGGAAGTTGTATATCTTAGGCCAGGTTGATCAGGATGGTGATGCCTTCATTATCCTTTGTCCAAAGAAGTAGAATGGAAAATTCATCTGGATAGATCAACAAATAATAAAGCAAGATAAGGATGATGACACAAGAGTGCATCCTACTTTACGAGATATTAAATGAAAAAGAGATTATAGTACACAGTCAGTGTTCGTAGGATGGTAGTCGTTGATATGACTATCCTTATCTCTTTAGGGGTCGTCATGGGTAACTAGACTCCACTCATGGTCTATAGATTTTATTCACTGCTATCAAGATAAGGGACTAGAGGGTCACACACAATAGTGTATTCATGAATCCTCCCTATTCAGTTGAATAGATATACAGACATAGTGGGCTCCACCACACTTTCTAAGCGTTGTCCATGTTATTGACCACCGATGAATTAAATAAATTCACTATTATTCAAGTTATAAATACTTGGTATTGAATTTATTTAATGTATTTACATGTTTATTAAACATGAGAAAAATATTAAACGAACGAATATTATTTAAATATTCATGGTTCGTTTAATATTAAGCGGAACAACGAGTCGAGTTAAATGGCTTGGAAATTATCACATAATATATTTCATATATATTACAAGTATGTGATAAAATAATAAATAATATTGGCACAGTTTGGTTCATCAGAATTATTTATTTAGTGTACGTATAAATAAATCGGGGTTGGGGAACCCAACCAGGTATTTCTCATGTCCACTATAAATATAAGAGGAGGCTATCTCTTATGTTGTTCAATTCACTATTAATTCATTTGTATGGAATGAAAATTGAGAGTCCCTCTCTCTTCCCACTTCCTATAGAGAGAAGCTGATGATCCAAGAGTTCGAATCAAGTTCTTCCACAAGCATCAAAGAGATCTCGATGCGGTGATCATCAGGACGTTGAAAGCATTGTCGGATCTCCGTTCTAGAACCCAGAGTTCGACGATCGACATTCAAGTGAATTTTTGGAGTGTGTGCGGATGATCTAGAGGGATCCTACATTGGATCGTTCAAGTGACGATCTCCATCGACTAGTTGCAGTCAACCGCAAATTCATATTTGAAATGTGTATGTTTTCATTTTAGTTTTGTGCTCTTTATGATTTACGCGAGAACCGCGGTCCTTTTCGGGGCTTGGATCATCGGCGATGACAAGTTCATTCATCCCGCCGATGAATATTTTAAATTCCTTGGTCTACCAGCTTCCACTGCGGGCCCATGAAACTAACAGTGGTATCAGAGGGATCTGAAAAATTTTCTAAGCGAAATAAAATTAATTTTCATAAAATTAAGTTGAGGGTTCAAAGTTGGTAGAACTTGTTCAAACTGCCCGTCTATCCGATGTCGAATGACCGAGTTTGAGCCAATTTAATTTTTTAGTTGGGATCAAAATTTTTGTTTTGGTCTCGGGTATTTTTATTTAATATTGGTGAACCGATTCAGTTTCAATCGGTTCATCCAAAATAAATTTAATTGTCCAAATTATAAATTTTATAATTTTATAATTTTAATATTATATTTATTATTTATATTATTATAATAATAATATAATAATACATTATTATTTTATTATAATAAATATATTATTATTAAATTGAATGACTATTATTTAGCCTTCAGAAATTTTGGTGTCTTCAATCATAATGGAGGGAAGACATAAATAAAAAAATGGGGTGGAAGAAAGGCTTAAAATAAGTGTTTAATAAAAAAATATTGAAAAGTGGGATGGTGGGCCGACACATGGAGAAAGAAAGCAATGCAAATGAAAAAAATGGTGAAGAATTTGGGGGATGGGCGGTAGATTATCAAAAAGAAAAAAAGTGGATAACAGGTGGTCTGAGAGGACGCCCTTGGTGCTCCACCATCATGCCTCACCCCGGGCACCTGCCTCTTGCATCCCAGCCAAGGCCACCATCCAGAACACTGCACACCTTTCAACTATAGCGCCGCAACAGCCCCCCCCCCCCCCTGCACATAGCAGCCAGCCTTCGCCTGGCTCTAGCTGGCACACTTGGCCGCTCACAACCCTACCGGTGTGTTGCCTACCACCCATCCCCGGTGACCTGCGGACTCTGGGATCCACTCCTTCACACATAGTCAGGTGCAGTAGAGCCTATCCTCCATGCACCATCCCTACTCCATGCCACCTCCTTAACCAGACAGCTCTCCTCCATCTGCACCGAAAGCAGGCACCCCGCAGGCCATCTACGAGCTGGTCTCCTGCTCTTGGCGCTGCACCAGGCCACCCTGGCCACCAGTCCCACAGAGTGCGCCTCTCGGGCTTCCCAAAGCAGGTCGTACCATACCGGTCATCGGCTCCCACCGTCGCACCACCACAGTCTGGCATCCAACTCCCTTTACCGGTTTGTTGCAGCCCACTGCCTTTCCAGAGACACCGCTCAGCCTTTTCTGCCTCTCTATATTCTACCTGGACATTCCCTTATTACCGATGAAACCCCACTCTAGATAAGTCGCAGCTCCAGCTGCCTGATCCTGGTGTCTCCATGATGTCACTCACCCACAGTAGGCACGGTTCTCCCCAAAGAAGCCATGGTAGTTCCAGTTCAGCCCGACACCCCTCCACTGTCAGGTACCAAGAAACGGCTCAACCTATTTTATCCCGTAAAAGGCTTGGATGGTTTGGTAAAATTCAAAACGAATTTGAGCAGACATGTATCACCACCTAAAATGCCCAGTGTAGGTGTTGTAGTGATTGGTATTTCCATAATTAATATAATCAATTAATTTATTTTAATTAATTAATTAAAATATTAATTTATGGTTTATGAAATAACAATTTTAATACCCGATTAAAATTAAATCAATTTAAGTATGGAATTGAATTAAGATAAATTAATTTAATTTTGGAATTAAAATTAAATTAATTATCAGACCGATAATTAATTAAATTATTTGAATTATTTAATTCATATAATTTAATTTAATAAAACCTCATACTTAATTAATGCATTTTTAATTTTATCGGGCTTTATTTTACACGCATTCTAGTCTTGAGCATCGACTCATGTATGTTGCTTTTATTTAAATAATTATTTTTATTGCGTGCGATCATTATAATTAATTAAATAGATGGTATGCGCATCATCCTTATTTTTTAGTTAAAATGTATAAGGGTCTGTACGCCCAATATTTATATGATGTACATTTATACATGAGTTCCCCTCACCCATGACCGAGTAATTTCGTACATCGGATGAAGACGATGAACGACGTGGACACTGCCAAGAAGAGGCTTTGCACATTGATCAAGACGATGCAAGAGGACACATGGACCCTCCCAAGACAGGGCGATGTTCCACATGCGAAGCGAACATACAAGACAGAGGGTTAGATGCATTTTGAGTCAAGCATCGACTCGGGTACAGTTCCCTTAGGTCGTTTAGATGATGATGACCAGTCGGGAAGTAGTTTAACCTTTATGCATTTATTTATTATTTTATGAATTTTAGAATAGTGTGAAAATACATAAAAATAATAGATAACAAAATACATAAAGACGCGGTGTATTTTTTTCAATTAATGATGAGTTGTGAGTGTGATAACATAGATGAACATGTTTAATAGAAATATATTACATTCATCGGGAGAGAAACCCCATAAAACCCTCAATGAAAATATTAAGTCACAAATAGCCTTCTATCATTAGGGATTGAACAATACTGGGTGTTTTATGTTCCATTCATTCCTTAGATGAGGGTGCCTCATACTACTGGGGAGTTCTTATTGGTGTGGTGGGTCGACTTAACTAAAATTGAAGCAAAGAAATAGCCATAGCTTGCTTGTTATAATTTTATAGGCATGAATTGAGTAAATCAACAAATTATTTTTGAAGCTGGGACATCACTCAACAGATCAATGAACCATGAGTTAATGCAGTTGGACAACCAAAAGCCGACCTTGGACCTTTCGAATAGTAGTGTACCCGTAGATTATAGTCTATGAGGGAGGTTCAGGGATCCTTGCCATTACAATACTCAAGAGTATTCCAATTATTGTACAGAGGATTCCTTTAATTTGAAAAATTATCGGGAGACATTCAATGATTATATTAATCAATTATGTCTAAACTGGTAATCACATTAAAGTACAATTTGATAAAGTTTATTTGTAGAGAATGGCATGCAATACCGTAATAAAACTACGATAGATATTAGAAAAATTTAATGTACAAACAAGAATAAAATTCCAAGGGTAGTATAGGGTCTTGTGCACATAACTACCATAATGGAAATTCAATCTTCTTGTGTCTGAACCAGTTAAACCACCTCATGAAGCGAGGTAGTAAAACTGCTTACATGAGACTCAGGAATCAAGAATATTATAGTTCTGTCATAATGCTATAATAAATGTCTGATGTTATTTGTGGTCTCTACATTATGACATGGATTTGGTTACATGAACTCTCATCTCCAAAGAAGTTTCGAAGGAGAAAGTGAACCATGATTTGAATGTGATGGTCGCACTCAGTTTGTGTAAAGTAAAGGAAAGTTCAAAATCATTCATGTCATCCCTTTCTTATACCTTTTACACCCAGTTGATCTACTTTTGTTTAAGGGTACAAACGAATGGTATAGAGCGAGCGCTTCATTACCATTAAGGTAACATTTTCAAAGTAATATGAATATTAGATATAATATCATCTTTTATTCTTATGGTGAATAAATTGAATGACAAGGTGAAAAGGCCTATGGAATGTTATGCCAAAGGCACCATAATCATGTTCCTCAGTGAAAAGTGGATGGTTACATAACTGGAGATTATTTCCATCACATAATGAAATAAATTCATGGATTTTTAAAAACTAAAATACTAAAAGCAAGTACTCTCTTCTCGTTCAGTTAATATTCATCAAATAAAAGTATTTTTCTCTCACATACTTCCTGGGTATTAAAATACAACATTTTTTTCACATATATGTATTGAAATATAGTAACCATGTATGTAAAGAATCATTACTAGGAGTAAGAGGATTTCTCCAAGTAGCTGAGAAAGGGTGATTCCTATGTCAGCGGTGAGAAAAACCTAACTTCTAATTGGAAAGTGATTGATTCAAATTGAAAAAGTTGTACCAAAACATTTATCTCGCATGCCCCTTCTATACATGATGAGAAATTATTGCATGTTTTTTAATGAATGTTGTTTCTAGTAACATATTGAAAAAATAGTTCAGACATACATGACTCAAAGTCAATACATGATAAATATAAAATTTTAATACCTACCCAGTTGTGGCAATATGATTCTTTGTCAAGTAAAACTACAAGTGGGCGTCATGAAAACACCTAGTATGGTATTTAGTCTCAGCACAACTAAACATATTTGGAATTATCGACATCCTTAATTTGGACAAAGAAACCTTTAGAAATAAATTCATGCCACAAAGATTTCAGGATTAGTGCAACAAGAGAGTGTAAACTATTCCAAAGGAAAGTAAGAGGTAAATATACATCATAATATTCTTTAATGTTATTATGTAATAATGAAGTATATTTAAGGTAAGAAGATATGGGTTGCTTTGGATCTACATGATGAAGAATATCTTAACCAAACAATCATCGATCATGATAATGTAGCATGGAGTAATTCACAAACGCATGTTATCTTATCTACATCATCGTATTGATGTCCCTAAGGAGGACCGAGGATGATTTCTAACATGTTAACCTTGATCAAAAAATGTAGCGTGGAAAAATTCCTAAATGCAAGTTTTATTCATCAAAGTTATGATGTAAGTTGTATCAATGTTACAACCTGCAAAAACATCCCTTATATTTCATGATGTGCTTTGAAATTAACGACATAATCCCATAACCAATATTCATATAAAATGAAAAATTGATATCATACGATTCGTAGCATGATGAAAATCCATTATGTCATAGGACATGTGTTTAGGATGCAAACTGTTTGTTTAAAAAAACATACATGCATCATGTTAAAAACATTGTGCATCTTAGGTAATTAACCTAACTGTTGCTTTCGATATTACATAAATCCCTAAGTTATAAAAGATGAAGTCAAGTATTAGACTACATTTATATACATGGGTGCAAATCTCTATTAGAGATTGTGGGATCTGAATTTACTTGGACTTATTCAATGCTCGAGATGAACAAATGATTGGCATGGGAAAAAGTTCCACACGTACATATGGAATATGCATGTTCTAGAGACCCATATTACACAGGAAGAATAAAACCATGGAGATGGTTTTATATTCACCATGACTAGTGATAAATTATTCATTAGGAATAATAATTCCTACAAGTAATCATTATATGGAAATAATCTATGATTGAAAAGATTCATTAAAATTCAATAATGGATTCCATGTATCAAATTGGAAAGGGGGTTCTAAATTGAATACTGTGGTGGGTATTCAAATGAAATTATACATGGATTGTACATGTATGGTACCAATAAGGATGGATTGGTCATACCAAGTTGGTACACCTAAATCTCTTAGAATTTCACTTATCATAGCTAACTTTTAAGATCATTCTATTGTTTATTGGATGTCTAGATCATCTTTCATGGAAAGTGTCTATATGATTCAACTATAAAGAGATGATGACATCATATGATTCCAATAAGTGTTACAAGATGGTGAAATCCAATTATAGATTAAAGTAAGTAACAAGATCTTAGAGCATTCATTATAAATCAATCTTTGTCCTCTTTCTACAAAAGGAGAGTGGGAGCGCCAATCTTTTCCATGTGATATATGTTCGGAAACATTTGGAAAACAGATATAGATCATACTGTTAGATACGATTAGAATAAAATCAATTCTCTAATGATTGACTTAAAGTAGCAACCTCGGTTCCAGAGAATAGGATATACTGAGGTAGATGCATAGGATTCTTGGTCCACGTCAATCTCATACATATAGTGACATTGTATTGGAAAATACCATTTGGAATAATTCAAGAGTTGAATTTTTTCCTATGATACATGGCTTAATCTCGTCAGATTAACATGTTCGGAATATAGGAAGAGATTAATGTTTTGATTTGAGTACCATAAACTGCAGTGACAGATCAATCACATATGCCATATTATGTACAATAATCGATATTTCTAGGATATACTTTATTATAGGCATATATCAATTATTTCCAGGATCACTACAAGTGATGAAATCAGAACTATCATCTTGTACTTTGTCAAGTACAAATAATATGTACCTAGAATATGGAAAGGAAGGTATAATAGTTTTTTTGTGACACAAACTTGTAATCCATAGAACAATTTGATCTATTATCACAGTTAGGCAATAGATATGAGCGAGTCAAGCTCATAAAATCTAGTGATAGCCATACCTACAAATACTGAGTATGTAGAAGCTTCTAAGGCAGCTGAAAAGTAGTTATAAATTACAACGATTTGTTCTAGTTTGTGGATTCATTCCTGTTGACAAAAGTATTATCATAATGTAAATTATGAAATTCTTACTCAACAAATTGTCAAGTAATTACAATGGACGAAGTGATGTACTCGATGATACCTTATCTTGAAAAGTTTTACTCAAGAAGATTAGGTCACATATAACAGATATTCCATGAAGCCAAAACATGGTAGTCCCAGTAGTTAAATCCATTGCTCAGCAGAAGCATGATATTTATCTTGTGAGTAGCTAACATGTTTGGTTAGCAAGTTGGCTCTAGTGAAAGTGGGAGTGTTGAAGTATTGGGTTCCCTAGACCCAACTATACAGTACTTTTGATTACCATATAATGGGTTCACTTAGATATGCATGATGTCATATTACCATTATAGTGTAGAATTTTTTGGGTCCACTATTATAAGGGTAATGTCTAATGGTAAATTGTTGTGTCGAGAGGTTATAGAAGATTCCATGCTATAATGAGAACCTCAAGACACTATGGCATTAATCTTAAATAAATGTTCTATGGTCTAGATACATCTTACTGACCGGACACAGTAGATTTCTAACTATCAGGTGTTGGGGTCTTATAAGTATTGATACTTCTTCTCATGATGTTCACACTTGGTGATCTCTAGTAGCGAGATCATGAGGACATACCCTCCAATAGGAACACCACTTTTTTTGGGTTTCATTGGTTTTTACTATCTACGGACATGTATATTGGTCTCCTAACATGAGACCATTACCAATGTTTATCATATGATTGCAGACTTTTGTGCAAGACAAAAACCATGGCAGTGATGTCATGGCGAGGCAGTCAGTGTTTTGAGCATCGTTGGTGGTATGATATAGGATGAATGGTCAAGAACGTATATTTCACGTCCTAGTTCAATAAGTTGTGTATGTCAGGACTGGTTGATTAGTATGGTGTTGTCTTCATAAGTCTTTGGTCAATGTAGTAGAAATGAAAATCCATCCAGATAGATCAACAAATATCAAAGCATGATAAGGACGATGACACAAGACACTGTCCTACATTCTGATATTTTTAATGATAAAGAGATTTTAGTACACATTCAGTGTTCGTAGGAATGGTGTCATTGCTATGACTATCCTTATCTCTTTAGGGGCCATGATGGGTTGCTAGGTTCTTCTCATGGTATGTGGATTGTATTCACTACTATTAAGATAAGGGCCTAGAGGGTCACACACAATAGCATATTCACGAATCCTCCTTATTCAGTTGAATAAGTAAATGGACATAGCGGGCCCCAACAAGGGGTCCAAGCGATGTCCATGATATCAATCACCGATGAATTAAATTAATTCATTATTATAACAGTTAACAATAATTAGGATTGAATTTATTTAACGTATTTACATGTTTAGTAAATACGAGAACAATATTAATTTAATGAATATTATTTTAATATTCATGGATCGATTAATATTACGTTAGAAAGTGAGTCGAGTTAAATGGCTCATATTTTATCGCGTAATATATTTCATATATATTTCAAGTATGTGATAAAATAATAAATAATATTGGAACTGTTTAGTTCGTCGAAATTATTAATTTAGGGGATGTTGAAATAAATGGGGGCTGGGGAACCCAACTGGGTATTTATCAAGTCCACAATAAATATAATATGAGGCTCTCTCTTATGTTGTGAAATTCACTATTCATTCATTTGTATGGAATGAACATTGAGAGCCTCTATATCCACCAGCTTCCTAGAGAGAGAAGCTGATGATCCAAGAGTTTGGATCATGTTCTTCCTCATGAATTGAAGAGATATCAATGCGGTGATCCTCGGGACATCGAACTCATTGTCGGATTACCGTTCTAGCACATGGAGTTCGACGATCGATGTTCCAGCTGATTTTTGGAGCGCATGTCGACGATCTAGATGGATCCAAAGTGAGGGATCATGCATTGTATCCTTCAAGAGATGATCGACATTGAGTAGTTGTAGTTTCCCGCAGATTCTGATTTGAAACGGGTATACTGTCATTTTAGTTTTGTGATCCTTTTGATTTATACGAGATCCTCGGACCATTCAAGGGCATGGATCGTCGGTGATGATATGTTTCGTCATCCCTCCGATGAAAATTTTAAAATCCCCAGGCCACTAGCTTCTAATGTGGGCCCAAGAACCAAACAGATATATATTATCATTATTATATTTATATTCATGGTATTATATGATTCATTTTTTGGTTATTAACTTTTGGTCATACGAATTGATTTATTACAACGTCGTAAGGAGTTCTCATCTCGCTTTTTATTCCCATGAGATTCATACTATTTTTTCCACTCATTACTTTTGTGTTGTGTATGTACTACCCATGATTGTATTATTTTTTTAATATACATTAATTTATAGGAATTTTATTTTTCATATTATTTTCCTTCTTTCATGTGGTTTATGTTTCTTAATTTACCAAATCTATAAGAGAACATCTCACTGTACTCTTTTAGTTAAGGACACCGTTTATGTATTTTAAATTTACAATTTAGTATGTTGGGATATGTTCTTATATATCCTTATTGTTTTACATTTTATTTCCATGTGATTAGAGACCCATTCCTCTCTCATCACCTCCTTTTCATAATTTTAATGTGACGTCATCAGGCTATTGAGTTTCTGTAAGAGAACATCTAAACCAAATTTCAATTCATTGGGTTAACCATATACTTCTTGATTATGTCATGACATGAATATGTGTGGATGGCTTATGATTGTTTTCCACTTAATATCCACTTATATTGGGTGTATTCTTATTTTTCACACATAATCATGTCATCAAGTTGCCTATAATATATGGATTTGGTCATTGCAAGGTACTTTTTCTCAATTTACATTCCATTGAAACAAATTTGTTGTTATATACCTACTCAATTTTATGTGGTTTATATAATACCATTTGACATATTATGTCCTAAATTATATTATTTTCATGATATTATAATGTATTGATTAATGGTATTCATAAATTATTTGTATTCAAGCACCCCTCATTTGGTTAGGAACTCATTAACTATAATATTGTTTAAAATTTTATGAATATTTATTCTTCTAAATTTTTTCATTAATGTACATGATTGAAAAATGGTTTTAAGGATTATTTTATATGGAAATAAATGTTTTGAAATAAAAAATTATTTCAAAAACTTCAATGTGGTATGGTGGACATTGATTCAAAAATATCTTTATTAAATGTTTTAAATGGTTTGATAAAGCATTTATTTTGTCAATGTCGTTAAATGATATATTAAGATTGCAATGTGGAAATGTAAGATTTCATTTATGATTGTTTTATGTGTTATAAATATGTTATGGTTATTGGGAATTTTTTACGTATACTGGTGGTTCCATTATAAACCTAGGGCGGGTGAGCCCGAGATAACTCTCTAATGCATTGGGTAACGTGACAGAGGTAAACCTGAATGTTTATCCTAAGAGATTTTGGTAATATAATCTGATGGGTATTCCACGTTTTACTCCCTATGTAGCTATGAAAGCTACAATATAAGTATTATATGGATGCCATAAGTTTCCTATTTTATTTATGATTTCTATGTGTTACTCATGAATCTTATGATTTCATGAGGTATGTTAAAGTGATTTTTTGTATGTACGGATGAAATAATGTTCTATTTCTATATTTTATATCCATTACTATGTATTTTTTACAGATCCCAGGTTTTTGAATTGTTTTTCATAGGATATAAGGCAGCTTAAGAGAAAGGAATAACTCAAGAAAATTTATACAAACAAACGAATTATTGTTTTCTTTTAAGAATATTTATAATATGATAAAATGGATACTGACAAAAAGATTCTAATTTGTAATTTTTGAGATGAAATGTAATATTTATGGCATAATTATCTAAAATTATAACCCTGAAAAGATCGTTAATGTGAATTATTAACTTAATTAAATATTATGTAATGTTTATGGCTGGGGGCTTATAGTTGGTATCGATGGTCGGTTTAGATAACTTTAGAGGTTTGGGTGTTATTTAAGCATCTGTGACATAACCATAATGGTTAACATATTAGAAAGAGTAATTTTTATTTTAGAAATAGTTAATTATTTTAAGATAACATGGATAAGTATAAAAAGTATTAACCCTTCTCATCAGATATTTTTTGATGATTTTACTAATATACTTACACTGAATTTTTTTGGTTTTAGTAAATCGATGGATCTAGCAAGAAACAAAGTAATTGTGGATTTGAAGAAAACGTTGACAGTTTTATGAATGAGAAACTGAATAAAATCGGAGTTTCATTGATAAATCTTATGGATATTCTCAACCAACTATCTGGTGTTATGATTGACACCCTGATCCATGGAGATTTTTATAAGGAATCATATATGTGGGAAACAAATCTCTATGGATGTTCAGGTAAAAATCATGAAGGTAAGTCTATTATAAAACATATGGGTCAAGGATGTGGAAAGAAAAACCTTGGAAAATTTCTCAAAGGGATGGGAAGATGATATAGATGTGGAAATGAAGGTCATATAGAAATAACCTACAATGGAAAATGAAGAACCCAGTTGACTATGGGAATGGGCAAGAAGTTCTTTCTGAGGGATCATTTGAATGTTTAAAATTTGTTGTGCACGGGCATTATACAAACAGATGTCCGACAAAGAATGATCGAGAATGGGATCACCAGGATCGTAAAAATATATGTTTACCAATACCTAATGCAATTACAATTGATGATGATGAATTTAACAATGACTAATGAAAGGTACTGATTATTTCATAACTAATGTTTTGACATTATTGAATCTGTGGTTATGATTCATTATTTTATTTGTAGGAAATAAGTATTTAAGAATAAGTTTGAAAATAATTCTTGATGGATCATAAATAATGTTGAATGAGTTAGAAGTCATCATATAAGGGATTCAAGATTTATCGTATATTTTAGGATGATGAAATGCATAAAATTATTAAGGCTCTTTTGATGATGGGATTACTTTGGAAGACTTTTTATAGTATGTGTAACCCTGAAGTTTGATATATGATTATGTTATTCAAGGAATAATTATCTTTTCTTTTTCGGATATAGTTATAAATAACCCTTGGGGTTTATATGATCCTTGAATATAAGGCAATTAAAGGTTATTACTTTTGGGATGAAAATGCAAGGTATGACATGTAATTTGTGGTCAAAATATGTTATGGTTATTTTTTATGTTTTTCTCACATTTTTTGGAGTTACATAAAATTATATAATTTTTTAACAAAGGGACGACATTTAGACCATGTCACATCTCATCGTGTCAGAAAAACTATGGGAATCGAACCCACAATCATAGTGTGATTGAGATTTATTGCCTACCACTCGACTCCATGAAGTCCCTATTTAGTATGACTTATTATTTTTATTTAAATGATTTTATTGACAAATAATAAGTTTATTTGGGATATTATATTTTACCAAATGGATATCCTTAGTATAGGAAAATTATTTGGGGATTATGTGATAAAGCTTATTTTGGAAGATGTTTTTTCTTTTTCAAACACTATATGTCTATGGAAAATAGAAAACTTTGTGATTTCAATTGATGATTAATGGTGGAATTTTATTTGGAATAATCTATGTTTTTTATGGACATATGGTGAATTGGGTTATTTATGGAAATGATTAACCAATCATAGAGAATATGTGATTAGGTTAAATATACTATAGAATGATATATTAAGAGTAGTCAATGTAATTTTGAGATAATTGTTAAGATTTACTACGGAAGACTATGTGATTCAATCCTTCCAATTTTTGGGTTAAAATACTAGTTTTGTTTACATTGAAGAATTATATGGACAATTGTTTATTGAGTGATCTTTTTTGAAATTTGGATACTATTTGTTGATTTTTGGAGATTAAGAGTAGTATTTCTTTTTAAAAAGGATTGTTCATTTTGGGGATTATCTTATCTTGTAATAACAATTTTCTTTTTGGATAACGTCTAAATATATAGGAAATATATGGTATATCTTTTTTGGAATATAGTATTCACTAAAAGATGATTCTAGGACTCCTGGTGTGACCAAGTCATTTTTAATACTCATTGTTTGGAGAAAATATGAGTTTGTGGTATAATTTTATTAAAGTAAGACACTCTATTTAACAAGTAAGTATATTTCCTTACGATATATGTCTAGGTAGTAATAATTATTTTTCAACTCTATAAAAAGAATCTTCAAGAAAAAATTCTATATGCTTTCTTTAACCAACAGACTTTTACCAAACCACAAATTTATAGAATTGTGGATGTTATCTTTTTAGGATAAAGTTCCCTATCACTCTATTTTTGTCTAAGTGGGTTAGTGTTTCTTTCATATCCACGTTTTCCTACATGGAGTTCTAGTATGTGTTATCTTAGAAGACCATTGTACATATCATTGTTTATTTTACAGAGATAGTTGTATTGAATCATTTTCTGATGTGGGACATTGAATGAAGTTTCTGAGAACAATTTTAAAATTGCGAGTATAGCATCCCACCTTTTTATCACATAAACTTCCATTACATTTTACAAAATCGAGGATCTTTAAGGTTTAGTGTCTTGGAAACCAGGAACATAAAACATGAAAACATAAAACATTATTCTTAAACACTTGAAAGGCTTCTCCTCATGTTCATCCTAGTTTCATTACTGCATCTGATAACCTGGGGACATACATCAAATGAAAGGGTGAGCAGAAGGCCCAGTAAGGGAAACAAGGGAAGCATTTAACATATGAACTTGAGATACATCAACTTTGTCATTAAAAAGAACTTTAAGGCATGAGAAAGATATCATGTGGCATATCATAATAAAAATAACATTTTTTCATCTCTTTAATATGTGGCTACATCATTTAACATAGACAATCATGAACATATCTCCAAGGTCCATTCCCCATGGTGTCATTTGAAAATTACCAAGGTTATTCACCAAGATATCGTGAAAATTGTAATCTCTAGTGGTTACATCATTACCCAATGCATTGGAGCGCTATCAGGGCTCACCCTTAAATTTTACATTATTATCATGTTAACCACATATATCATCATCAAAAAATTCCTAAATAACCCATATAGCATAAAATAAATGGGTTTCATTTCATAATCATAATGTTTTAAAAACTTCTTTAAAGACATGATCTTAATGTCACTTTTAACCCACATAAAGAGAAAGCGGGTCTCATGTATGTAAATCACAGAATTTAAAATAGAAAATTTTGATATATATGTGAATAACCTTGTAGAAATAAGAGCTTTGAGTATTCACTTTATAACATAAAATAATTAGGAGGAAAGAGAGAGGCATTTTGAGACGAAAATTCTGCAGCATAACGGCAATGTTACAAGGTTTTAGAAAACATTGAAAAGAGAGGGGACATGGGTCACCCACTCATAAATGATCCCTAAAAAAGTAGGGAGACAGAATATAAGGGATTTAAGAACATGGTAATGAAATTTTAAAGATATAGCATATTAAATTAAAAACATGGAAGTGAGACAAAAATAAGATTTCTCTTATGAAAATTCGGCAGCCTAACGGCGTCACTTAAACTTCAATAAAAAATTATTTGACAAGATCAAATAGGGTCTCTCATCATATGATCAGAAGAGATCAGTATGATAGATATATAGATCATACCCCAACATAATAAAAAGGAACATGAAAGACTTGACATGAAAATAAAACTAAAAAAATGACAAGGGTGAAAGAATCCCTTAAAAATTCGGCAGCCTAACGGCGTCACTTAAACATTCATTCAACGAAATGATGAGAGTAAGAGGGGATATCTCATCATATAATAATGAAAAGGGCAGTAATAGGAATATAAAATAACATCCTATCACATAAGAACATGGATCATAAAAGAAATGACATAAAAGAGATTACATGAAAAGAAAAAGAGAGGTCAGATCCCTTACCTTAAAACGTTTCTCTTAAAACTCAATGGTTGGGACCTTGAGGAATTGGGGGAACCTTGGGAGGACTCCTTGCGTGGTAAAAAGACCATAACTTTGTTAGTGGAGAGTTGGGAGTGAAAACTAAAGGAGTAAAGGGTGGTTATTTATAGGGAATGTGAGGGGACAAGGCATTAATGGCCAAGGGACACCTCAATAGTGGGTTTCTCAAAAGCATGGGCCCTCCCATGGTACTTCCCATTGAGTTAGGCCACATGGGGACCCTCACACAATAATTCATCCTCTTTAGTCTAACATCACTTAAAATATCTCATGACATCATAATGACACTGTTATGTTGTCATTAAACATACCGAAACCCTAAAACTGTATATTTACTATTCATTGAAAATTCAACTTTCTCAGAAAAATCCCAAAATTTTACATTAACCAAATATTAATGCTCTGATTTCAAAAATGAACTCCATTTTATAAAAATAATTTTCTAAATATTTTTAATTTTATTTTTAAATAAATACACAATTCACCGAAAATTCATTTCTTCAAAAAAATCCCCAAAAATTGCCAAAACATAATATCGATGCTCTGAGTTCAAAAATAAAGTTCATTTTATAAAAATAATTTTCTAATTATTTTTAATTAAATTATTAATTAAAAAACACTATTCACTCGAAAAAACTAATACTTGACTAATAATTTATGAAACCGTTATTTACCCATTTTATTGAATCTCATTACTTAATCAAGGTGTCTAAATTATATTAAAACTTTCTTTAAGTGAGATTACTAATCCATTTGGAAACATTACTAATCCTAATCATAAAATCACTATTCATAATTTACTATTCATCAAAAATCAAGTTGATCTTATTAGACTCTAAATTTCTTACTGAACATAATTGTAGAAGACCATTTTTTGAAAATCATTACACATTTTTAATTATTTACGGTTTACATAAACATTTTTTAAAATATACTTTCTCTAAAATTCACCAAAAATATGCATACTATATTTATCCGGACATTTGAAAAGTCATAAAAATCATCATAGGATGAAATCCCAATTTTTATTTAAAACAAAAGATTACACAAGGCAGTTACGGTCTCCTTACACAGCCCCTTATCACAACAGCATAGGACCTAATTGTAAGGTGTGCTAAGGTGATAGAATCCAAGGAAGGCTCGGCCAACATCGCACGAGTAGTAATTTCTATCAGTTTGAACTTCTAACGAAGGTGATTCCATTCTAGCTTCACACGATGAATTTTGGCATGGGTTTGGTCCAGAGTAAAGCCCAGTGGTGCTACCTCCTTCCCAAGTTCGGTTAGATGGGCTTCGATCGGTCCAAGACTACTGGGTGAGGACATCGAATCTTCTTTCTATAACAATTAACCAAGATTACTTGTATTTAGAGACAATAATCAAAACTTTTAGTTTCTAATGGTCATATTGACGAATGGTCATATAACAGTCAAAACCCAACGGTCTCTTTTTAATTATACCCATGTTATCAAATGAAAAAGTTTTGTTGAGTATAAAAATAAAATAACACATAAAATAAGGGAACAAGATTTATTCAAAATTTCAGGTTGTTACAATCTTCCCCCCTTAAGAAATTGCATCCTCGCAATTTTTAAAAATTGGGTTTTGAAATTTCATTGAATGTCCCACATCAGAAAAGGAGTTAGTAAACCTATTTCTTTAAAAGAAAGAAAAGGAAGTACAAAGGTCACCCGAGTTAACCCACACTAGGATTCCATGTAGGAAAACATGGACATGGAGGAGAAAACAAAGGGTCAAGTTCCAAGGGATAGTGATAGAAAACCTGATTAGGAGAAATTTAACCATAAGAAAATCCCAAACTTATGATGTGTGTAACGGTCTTTGATTACCTAGTAGGAAACTTAAACCAACAACGTTTTTGTTTTACGTTTCTTTTCATAATTTTGAGGAATTCATTTACTACATAGAACAAAAAATATAAGGAAATATACCTACCTTCATGTAGTGTTTCATCCTTTAATAAGTTTATACCAAAACTAATCTTTTCTCCAAACGACGAGCATTCAAAACTACTTGGTCTCATCAAAACACAAGATTAATCTTCTAGAGAATCACGTATTCCACAAAAAAACTATCTATCTTTAAAAATTTATCCCAATAACAGAATGGGTAAGATAAAAAAACTCTTCAAAAAGAAAGATTCCCATAGGAAGGGAAACTACTTTTAAATATTCAAAGTTCCACGGTACTACCCAGAGTTCATCATAGACCATTCTGTAAGTAACTGTCCTTAAAATTCTTCAAAATAACCCAAACTAAGATTGAAACCCATATACAAGAAGGACTTGATTACATAGTCTTCCAAGATAAACTTTATCGTTCATCTCCAAACAACATCAACCACTCCTAACATCTTATAACCAAAGTAACTAACCTAAACATATTTTCCCCAGATAGGTCAATCGTTTCCATAAGTAACCTATAATACCATAAGATCACCTTAAATTCATTGATTCTTTAAAATATAATTCAACCTTTTCTCCTCAAAGAAAATACCGTAGTAATCTATTTACCTCGATCAAATAGGGTTCCCAAAGTAGTGAACGTCTTCCAGAATAATAATCATCTTTTAATCCCCTAATCATCTCTGTCATATAAATACGGAAATCTTAACATTTTCTATCACATTGGTTTTTGGGACATGTTCTTCCATTTCCCACCATTAACTAAGAAGAGAAAGTATAATTAGGGGCTTAAACACTTATCCAATAATCATGAAAAGGAACTAAAATCATATAAGGATAACTTGTAGAAGAAAAGTATACCCTAACTTGTGATCCCCTAGGTTTCAAACTAGGTTATCCATGATCATATATTCTTATGTGAATCTTTATTTTATTTTATCTTTGTTCCTTTAACAAAGGTTCATACAAAGCTTATGAATTTACCAAAGCATATCCCCCGGGAGTGTCGTAACCAAGAGTGCAGCAAGGCCAATTGTCGTGTACCAGTTCCCGTTTGAGTCTAGCTCAAAGCGGGGTTATCTGGTTTTACCCCTATGTACATCTGTGCCAGAGCCTCCTCTACCTGATCTTATCCAGACATGGATGTATTTTCCTGGCAACCCATTACTCAATACTCACCAAAATACAGGGAAGATTTCCTATATATAAGCTTTTCTATAGGCTTCTTACTAAAGTTTTCATATCTTAATTTCCACAAATAACTAAACCATCCTTTGATACCAACTATAGAATCCCACCTTTTTATCACATAAACTTTCATAACATTTTACAAAACCGAGGATCTTTAAGGTTTAGTGTCTTGGAAACCAGGAACATAAAACATGAATGCATAAAACATTCTTCTTAAACACTTGAAAGGCTTCTCCTCATGTTCATCCTAGTTTCATTACTACATCTCATAACCGGGGGACATACATCAAATGAAAGGGTGAGCAGAAGGCCCAGTAAGAGAAACAAGGGAAGCATTTAACATGTGAACATGAGATACATCAACTATGTCATGAAAAAGAACATTAAGGCATGAGAAAGAAATAATGTGGCATATCATAATAAAAATAAAATTTTTCATCTCTTTAAGATGTGGCTACATCATTTAACATTGAAAATCATGAACATATCACCAAGGTCCACCCCAAGGTGTCATTTGAAAATTACCAAGGTTATTCACCAAGATATCGTAAAAATTGTAATCTCTAGTGGTTACATCATTACCCAATGCATTGGAGCGCTATCAGGGCGCACCCTTAAATTTGACTTTATTATCATGTGATGCACATATATCATCATCAAAAATTTCATAAATAACCCATATAGCATAAAATAAAAGGGTTTCATTTAATAATCATAATGTTTTAAAAACTGCTTTAAAGACATGATCTTAATGTCACTTTAAACCCATAGAAAGGGAAAGCAGGTATCAAGTATGTAAATCCCAGAATTTAAAATAGACCATTTTGATATATATGTGAATAACCATGTAGAAATAAGATCTTTGAGTAATCACTATATAACATAAAATAATTTTGAGGAAAGAGAGAGGCATTTTGAGACAAAAATTCTGCAGCATAACGGCTATGTTACAAGGTTTTAGAAAACATTGAAAAGAGAGGGGACATGGGTCACCCACTCATAAATGATCCATAAAAAAGTCGGGGGACATAATATATGGTATTTAAGAACATGTTAATGAAAATTGAATGATATACCATATGAAATGAAAAACATGGAAGTGAGACAAAAATATGATTTCTCTTATGAAAATTCGGCAGCCTAACGGCGTCACTTAAGCTTCAATAAAAAATGATTTGAAAAGATCAAATAGGGTCTCTCATCATATGATCATAATAGATCAGTATGATAGATATAGAGATCATACCCCAACATAATAAAAAGGAACTTGAAAGACATGACATGAAAATCAAACTAAAAAAATGAGAAGGGTGAAAGAATCCCTTAAAAATTCGGCAGCCTAACGGCGTCACATAGAATTTCATAAAACAAAATGATGAGCATAAGAGGGGATATCTCATCATATAAAAATGAAAAGGTAAGTAAGTGGAATATAAAAGAACATCCTCTCACATAAGAACATGGAGCATAAAAGGAATGACATAAAATAGATTACATGAAAAGAAAAAGAGAGGTCGGATCCCTTACCTTAAAACGTAACTCTTAAAACTCAATGGTTGGGACCTTGAGGGCTTTAGGGCACCATGGGAGGAATAATTGGGAGGTAAGGAGACCAGAACTTCTTTGGGGGAGAGTTGGGAGTGAAAAATAAAGGAGGAAAGGGTGTGTACTTATAGGGAAAGTGAGGGGACAAGGCATTCATGGCCAAGGGACACCTCAAAAGTGGTTTTCTCAAATGCATGGGTCTTCCCATGGTACTTCCCATGGAGTTAGGCCACATGGGGACCTCCACAAAATAATCCATCCTCTTTAGTCGAACATCCCTTAAAATATCTCATGACATCATCATGACACAGTTATGATGTCATTAAACATACCGAAACCCTAAAACTGTATTTTTACTATTCATTGAAAATTCAACTTTCTCAGAAAAATCCCAAAATTTTACATTAACCAAATATCAATACTCTGATTTAAAAAATGAACTCCATTTTATAAATATAATTTTCTAAATATTTTTAAATTTATTTTTAAATACATACACTATTCACCGAAAATTCATTTTTTTCAGAAAAATCCCCAAAAATTACCATAACATAATATTGATGCTCTAAGTTCAAAAATAAAGTCCATTTTATAAAAATAATTTTTATTTATTTTTAATTAAATTTTTAATTAAAAAATACTATTCACCAGAAAAAAAACTAATACTTGACTAATAATTTATGAAACCGTTATTTACCCATTTTATTGAATCTCATTACTTAATCAAGGTGTCTAAATTATATTAAAACATTCTTTAAGTGAGATTACTTATCCATTTGGACACATTACTAATCCTAATCATAAAATCACTATTCATAATTTACTATTCATCAAAAATCAAGTTGATCGTATTAGACTCTAAATTTCTTACTCAACATAATTGTAGAAGACCATTTTTTGAAAATCATTACAAAATTTTAATTATTTAAGGATTACATAAACATTTTTTAAAATATCCTTTCTCTAAAATTCACCAATAATATGCATACTATATTTATCCGTACATTTGAAAAGTCATAAACATCATCATAGGAAGAAATCCCAATTTTTATTTAAAACAAAGGATTACACAAGGTAGTTACGGTCTCCTTACATAGCCCCTTATCACACCAACATAGGACCTAAGTGTATGGTGTGCTAAGGTGAGAGAATCCGGGGGAGGCTCGACTAATATCGCACGAGTAGTAATTTCTATCAGTTTGAACTTCTCGCGAAGGCGATTCCGTTCTAGCTTCACACGATGATGTTCGGCATGGGTCTGGTCCAGAGCAAAGCCCAGTGGTGCTACCTCCTTCCCAAGTTCTGTTAGATGGGTTTCGATCGGTCCAAGACTACTCGGTGAGGACATCGAATCTTATATCTATAATAATTAACAAAGATTACTTGTATTTAGAGACAATAATCAAAACGTTTAGTTTCTAGCAGTCATATTGACCAATGGTCATATAAAAGTCAAAACCCAATGGTCTTATTTTAATTATACCCATGTGATCAAATGAAAAAGTTTTGTTGAGTATAAAAATAAAATAACACATAAAATTAGGAAACAAGATTTATTCAAAATTTCGGGTCGTTACAGCGAGCATGCAATTCCCAAAAGGGGAGAAAGATGTAACATATCAGGTAAAAAAAGAATAAGAAATTTTCATATTTATTAATATTTTTGAATTGAATATTAATTGAACTATAAATGGGATGATATGTTCTATGGCGTACCCGATACGCAACAACGGGACTCTTTGAAATCTTACGTTGCACACAATGTTGTGTTATTCTGAAAAATAATAATATAATATTATTATTTTAAACAGTAGTTAATGAATAGCCATTTTATTTCAATCAATGAATAAGACTAAATAAAATATGATTATACAAGTTTACTAAATGTTTTTTAATTCATTCAATTATAGTTAGATGCTTAAAATGTGAATGAACCTGATTTTAAACATATATACTATAATATTCATTAAAAGGTCATTTTACATCCTTTTGATGGAGAACCATTTTTAAATAAATATTTTTCACTTTTATATGTTCTATTTGAGAAAATAAAAGTCTTCTTTTGAAAAGGGACATTAAAATTTAAATTGCATTAAATTTTGGTATTTTTCTGATAATGTTCATATGTTTATGAATAGCGAAAAATACTATTTTTTAATTCAAAACTGCTTTTTAATCTAATTTATTTTTATGGTTAGATTATATTTTTAATGGGTTTTCAACTGTACATAGATTAAATTTTTTCAATTAATCCAATGTTGTGTAATGGAAATAATTTTATATTGAAATTGGATATAAATAAGTGTTAATATTTTGATTGTTATTATCTCTTAGAAACATGCTTTTTTTGGAAATGAGAATAAATTTTTAATTAATTAATTCAACTTCTATGTTTTAAATTTGGTAAAATATATATCATTTTTTAATTCTGAATATCAAATATATCTTAGGCTGAATTTTTTTGTATTTTTCTGAAAACCATCAATTTTTGATGAATAGTGAAATAACTAAGTAGTTAATAAGTTGTATTTTTTTATTTAAATGAATTTTTATTACTTCTATGAATTTAATTTAAAAAATACAACATACATGGTTGTTATTAATATGTAAATTGTGGTTCAATAATATTAAATAATTTTTATTGAATAGTAACTTTTGAATTTTATTTACCATCGTTAAAGGTAAATAGGGTAAATCTAGGTAAAAATAATATTATAATATTATAAAATTACCTTAACACATGTCTTAAACTTATTTTATGAGTCATGGGTGACCAATAAAATCCATGGGTTAGATTTTTGTGCTTTGAAAGCCATTTAGGGAAGATAATGACATTAATAACGTTTTATTTAAAGTTAATAATAAAAATATCAAAAACATGTATTATTTTTCTAAAAAAATTAATTTGGCGTTATATAATTGATATATTTGACTATAAATATTCATTATAAAGCTAAAAATAATTCATACATAATGTTATTTTATATATTATTTTTAAATATAAAATAAATAAAACTATTTATGACACAATAATGATGTAGCGTTTACCTCATTAAAGAATTATTTAATTAAATAAGTTTATAATGATTAAAAAAATATCGAAAACCTATCCAATTATTGTTGGATTTTATTATTTCAAACAATATTCATCTTATCTTATACTTTAATATGTTTTGGATTTTTAGAAACTGAAAATAATTATATAATAAAATAATATTTTCAATCATTCATAAACAGCCAGTCCTCCCCTTTATAAAAAGTTCTCACCTATAACCCATTAATCACATATCTAAATCCCCTTGGATCATCCACCCTATTCCAGAATAATCTCTCAAGATCGCTCTATTTCATCTAGAAGACTTAACTTTGGTACAAGGCACTTCAAGTAAAACTTTTGGTTCAAACCAAAAGGAGATACCTGATTTAAAGGTAACTTCTCCTCTTAAGTTCTTTTATTTTATTTTACTTCTCCAACCCCCTAAAATATTTTTATACCTTTATTTTATAGCAAAAATAATTTCCTAAGTATATTAGGTTTTTTTTGAAATATATTCAAAATACACTAAAACAGAACTCCGTCTAATGGGTAAAGAACATACTGTTTCTCTGGACAATGAACTACTGCCTCACAAAATGATGACAGTTCAATATTCCCCTACCACATATTATGGTGGCCATTAAATATGTAAAACTAATTAAATGTGATATATATTATATTTATATTGTCTCTATACTTATTTATTTTTAATTTCTATCATACCTTTATGGTTTCCATAATGGGTAAATACGATAATTTCATTTGAGAAAGTGCAGACTACCGCCCCCTCAAAGTGATATGACTAGTTCATTCCATACATGGAACATATAAATTATGGAGTTAATAAAATTACATAAAATAGATATTATAATGGAATTTTAATATACGTATTTATTATTAAGTTGTCATTCCATTAAATATAAAATAAAAATGAAAGTATCATTAATGTGTACGTACAACTTACCGTCTCCACGAACGGTGTGTTTCATTTCTTAACTCCAAATGATATGGAATATTAAAAATAAATATACAACGGATATATATGATATATATGATATATAATTCATGAATTTAAATCTGGAGATAATGTACTTTTTATGACATGGAAAATTTGTAATTTTATCAAGTTCATTTTTTACAAAAGTTTTTAACATTGAAAAAATGTCTGATATGAAATAAAATAATTAAATAATTTTTATAGAAAGTTAATAAGTGATATAAAAGGTATAAAAAACTTTAATTAGGTTCTTAAGGATGTATAAATTAAATTAATTTTATTATTCATGAAGAACACGGAACATACAAATCAAGTCGGACACGAGGTAAGGGGTTTCTTATGTCACTTTTAATTCCGTGAGATTTCGATTGCTCACCACTTATTTATAGAATGTGTTGTATTGTGTACTAACATTTGATATATAGTATCATAATTCTATTTACATTCATGGTATTTTGTGATTCATTTTTAAGTTATTAACTTTTTTTCATTCGACTCAATTGATTACAATGCGGTAAGGGGTTTTCATCCCACTTTTTATTCCCGTGATATTCATACTATATTTTCCCATATTTAATTTTGTGTTGTGTATGTGATGACCATGATTGTATGATTTGTTTAATATAATGTAATTTAGTTGAATTTAAATGTTTATTTTATGCTCTTTCATTCATGTGGTTTATATTTCATAAGTTACCAAATCGGCAAGGGAACCTTTCACCGTACACATTTAGTTAAAGGCTTATTTTATATCATTCAAAATTCCATTTTCTTATGGTGGGATATGTTTGTATATATCCTTATTTCTATACATTTTATTTTCATGTGATGAGAGTCCCACATCTCTCACATCAACTAATTTTCTAAATTTTAAAGTGACATTGTTAGGCTGTCGAATTTCCAGAAGAGAATTTCTTAATCCAATTTCAATTCTATGGGTTAAACTTATACTTCTTGATTATGAAACTCTATGAATATGTGTGAATGAAATATTATTTTTTTATACTTAATATCCCCTTATATCAGGTGTATTTTTATTTTTCCCACATAATAATGTCATTTATTTTTCCGTATTCTGAGGATAGGATCTTTGCAATATACATTGTCTCAATTTACATTATAATGAAAATTATTTGTTGTTGAACACCAATTCAGTTATATATGGTGTATATTATTCCCATTGACAAATTATATCATAAATTTATTTATTTTCAGGATATTATAATATTTTTATTAATTTTATTACTGAATTATTTGTATTCAATCATCTCTCATTTGGTTAGGAACTCATTAACTAATATATAGTTTAAAATGTTATAATGATTTATTTTTCTAAATCATTCAAATTAATGTCCATGTTTTAAAAATGGGTTTAAGGATTCATTTTTATGGACATGAATGTTTTTAAAAAAAAAATTTCCTTCAAAAGATCTAAGGTTGTATGGGACACTTTGATTCAAAATATATTTATTAAATGTTTTATATGGTTTGGAAAATCATAGATTATTTCTATATCTTGAAATCATATATTGTGACTGCAATGTGGAAATGATAGATTTCCTTTATTATTGTTTTATGTGTTATGAATATGTTAGGGTTATTGTGTATTCTAAATGTATATGGGTGGTTCCGTGATAATCCTAGGGTGGGTGAGCCCGAGATATCTCTCAAATGCATTGTGTAACAAGACAGAGGTAAAAGTGAATGTTTCTCCTAAGAGAATTATGAAAAATACTATGATGGGTATTCCAAGTGTAACTGTAAGAACTCAAATCTTCCTTTCAGGTTTGTTTTTCTTTTCTGGTCAATTTTTGATAAAATAGGAATTCATTAAAAAATTTGATGTATACACCGTGTACTTTATGAGTACACGTCGTGTACTCAGTTGCCGCATGAAGTAGTGTGCTGGCCGTGCAATGGACGCACACCCGACCATGTGGGGGTGACCTTGAGGCCGCCTAAAGCAGAGTATATGAAATTGAAATTACATGTCATGTAGTTCTAATGTACACACCCTATATTTTTCTTTTCTTTTACATTAAATGTAATGGGGTCTTGTATAATCAACAGAAATGCCTTCGTTTTGACCTAGTTCGTCTGAGAGAACCCGTACGGCTGAGATCTTCCTCCAAGCCCCTAATAAATCATCTTATCTCCGATTCGACCACTGTTGATTGTGTTGGGATCACCTCAGTAATCTATTCCTTCTTCTGGAGCTTTTTTTCATGATTCCTCATCTTTCTCAAGTTATCCTTTATTGAACATTTTGAGAGTTTTTATAGAATTACCATGTTATTGGGAGATTCAAGCCTTGAGGTTCACATATAGAGATCTCCCAACACTAAGGTAGGTGGGTTGTTCCTTTTTGTTGAATGTATTGAAGTTATATTGGAAAAATTGTTCAATACCCTTGAATGGGGTATTGCGTGTTTACTATTTTAGCCCTGTTAATTTCCTTCCATGATTGTGTACTTTTATAGTGGTTAATTGAATGTGAAAATGGCTGATTTTTATTCTTGGGAAGTGGTTTCCCATGCATGTTCTGTTTATGGCTATTCAATCATGTTTATCCTACAAGGATGCCTTATTGTTTTCCCATGCCTAGTCCTACAAGATGGTGTAAATTGTATTCTAACATGCTGTTATGCTATAGACTGTTTAAAGAAGTAGTTATTGAGGGTTACCGTGGCCGTATTTCATTAATATGATCGATAAAATTACACAGGGTCATGCGAACCTGGTGTAGCTGACTTTAAGTGGAATTGACTATGAGTGGTTCCTCAAAGAGTAGTCAATCACTTTTTACTATAAGGTGAATTGACTGTGAGTGCTTCCTCGAAGAGTCAATAATTAATTTTGACTATAATGGGAATTGACCATGATATCTTCCTGAGAGAGTCGTTAATCACTTTTTACTATAAGGGGAATTGACCTTGAGATCATCCTCAGAGAGGAGTTAATCACTTTTTGGAATTAGGGGAATTGACTATGAGTGTTTCCCCAGAGATTCATAATTTATATTAGACTATTAGTGGAATTGACTATGACTGCTTCCTCTGATAGTCTTTGTTAAATAATTGTAATTTGAACTAGAGGGTATAGGTTGTGAGTACTTCCCAGAGGGTTAACTTTATGTGTTTACCTTCATTGATTAGCTGTTGCCTAGTACATGAAATTGAATGGATTGAAACTATGGATTGTTTACAGCTGATTACTTTCATGTTCATTGCATCCTTTTACTTATTACATTCCATATATTCACTAACTATTAGGCACAAATATTGTGGTGGTTGCATACTAGGATTTAGTCTCCCACCCTATTTGGGCCATCATTTTGGGCCCAAACAGATTATATTACAGCAGGTATAGATAAGTGAAACACGCTTCTACTTCAGGAACATGACTACTTTGGAGCTATAGATCATGGGACCAAGCTGAGGCTTGTTATGTGGAGGAGAAGGTATCTATCTTCCTTTTGTACTTTGGTCTAGTACTATTTTAATTCCCACATTGTGATGTGTTCGGCTATTTTTCTAGACATACGTATCATGCATCATCCTTATATATATATATATATATATCTTTGTGCTCTAGTTTATTACTATTAGTCTTCCACTATTCACTTTTGCGTGATTATTGTTGCTTCTATTGATTCCATTTGTCTACTTCCATTGTGTTACTCTACTTATGAGGGCATAGCTTCTCCACTATCACACGCATGGCCCTTGC
Organism: Viscum album; assembly: GCA_963277665.1. Lineage (NCBI taxonomy): Eukaryota > Viridiplantae > Streptophyta > Magnoliopsida > Santalales > Viscaceae > Viscum > Viscum album. Next base: position 868,296,467 of record OY728152.1, on the reverse strand, counting down.
AGCTAGTCGGTAGACTCTAGTGTTTGGGGAAATGTGCTTGAGGCCATGTTACCAACCAGTTAAGGGGAATCATTGGGCGACTTCTGGAACAAGGACATTAAAATGTGGTATCAGAGGAACTCTTTTCTTCTCAACATACTATTTGTAGCCATTATCTAGGCATAATACAGAATATCTATTTGGAAATGATTTGTGTCGGGAGTATCTAACCTGTGTATTGGGAAAAGCCAATCTACCACGTTTTTTTGCAATTTTTCATGTTTTTCAATTTTACAGTTGATTTTATTTTCATCATTGGGTGACTCACATGTATTGTGTTGTTATTGTTGATGTTTTTGAGGTTCTAGTCCTATTGAAACCTGATGAGATGAGGGTATTCCATCTCATGCATCATATAGGCACTTTCTAGAAATCACATGTCATGCATACTTTCCATTCCATTTTGAATACATAAGTGATTTCATGTTCTTATGATAGATGTTGTTCTAGATATGCATGCTTTGGTGAAAGATTCATTGATAGAATACATTATATTTGATAGGGTATTTATTTGTGGTGGTTTTTCATGAATGAGTGCCAAATTATGGTTCTTATAGTGTTATGTAACCTTAGGGATTGGAATTTGGAGGATAATTAACTTGTTTTTTCTTGTTATAACATGTATATGATGTAAACATTGATTCACGGGGAGTATGGGCCCTCACAGATCGAAATATGGCACTTTGGTGTTCATTTCAGTGTTTTTCTGGGCTCTGGAGTAGTTTTTAGGGCAAACATTTCAGAAAAACCGTGAATAAATTCCATGTAGTTTTGACTACACGCCCTGTGTTCTACTGTTCGGGAAGAAACTGTTTTTCATAAGTACACTCTGTGTACCCTATGTACACACTGTGTAGTCTCTAACTGTGTCATAGTCTACGTGGGCATAGGCACATGATATGGATATCTTTAGGTGAACAGGTCGTGTACCATCTATACACATCATTTTGTGTTGACCCGGTGTCCACTAGTGTGACTAACAACACGAATGGATAAATACATAATAAATACACGATCTGTTAGTATTGAACACGCCGTATAGTGTAATCCTGGTATTTGGTTGTGTCAGGAACAACAATGGTCAGTTGAGTATTTTCTTGTACACGTCGTTTCCGTCTGGAACAAGCTATGTAGTGTAATCCTAGAAACATGTCTTGTATCTAACAAAATGGGTCAGTGAAGTTCGTCTAGTACACACCGTGTCTGGAACTAACACGCCATGTAGTCTTGGGTTAGGAGAACCGTGTGGCCTAACCGTGTAGAAGGACTAGGGAAGGGGAAGATAATTCTATTACATGCCATGTGTTAGGACAACATGCCTTGTTTTTGGGGTGTTACATGACTAGTTCTGGCTGAGGTACATGTCTATGTGAATGTCTTAAGGGAACATGCTGTGTAGGCATTATACCTGAATTTTATTCATGTTTTGAAAAACCTTAATTCTTTCTTTCTGATGTTCCCTACTTACTCTTCTAGTTTTCAGTCCTGTACAATGTTGATATAAGGTGTGCGCTTGACCTTTCAGAGTCATTCCACCAAGACATCCTCAGGTTCTATACTAGTTATAGGGAAACAATTAGACACCAGACAAGGATGCTCAGGGACTTACATTTGATCCTCTAGTCATGCCAATCATGGAAAAAACTGTAATACCTGACGCATGTGCTGATGCACAGTTCAGAGAGGGATTAATGAGGATAATGCGGACTCTTCATGGAGCACTGCCTCCCACCCCGTTGATGGCAGAGCTGTTCTAGTTTTTCCAGCAGCAGCATCCTCCCACCTTTATAGGGGATGAGGGACCTCAGGCTATAGAGTAAGGGCTAAAATCCATGTTGACGATCTTGAATAATCTGATGATACCTCCAGAGAAGAGGGTGAAGAACACTACGTACATGCTTCGAGACTCTTCCAAGAGGGGGTGGGATGTGTTATCACAGGTGGGATTCCAGTAAGTCATGGCATGGGATGAGTTTCAACACATCATCTATGACTACTTCTACCCAGATACGTTGAGGGATGATTGAGCCCAAGAGTTTTTGAGTTTGGAGCAAGGTACTATTTCTATTTTGGAGTTTTCCTCTTGCTTCACCGAGCTGTAGAACTTTACACCCTTTATAGAGGTAGATGAGTTGTTCCTTGAACGAATGTTTTAGGATGGTCTTAGGAAGGATATCTGATCTCAGATGATCATCTTCAGGTTGACTTCGATATCATCTATAGTCAAACAAGATGTCATCATCATGCGCAAACTAAGGGATTTTGATGCTATGATCAAGGGTGTTTCGGCATCCAGAGTTAGTCCTCCACCAATTGATAGTCGGAAGCATCATAAGGAGACTGCACGTGGAGATATGAGTAGGAAAGATGCATCTTCTGGTAGCCAGGTGGTGTGCTACCATTGCGGGAAGAGTGGGAATATGAGGCCACATAGCCTGAGGGACCCAGTGCAGTAACGATCTTGCAGCAAGATAGGCCATCTTCTGGACATTGGTCAGTTCTATTCACCAAAAACTGGTGACAAGGGTTCTTCTATGACTCCTCATTCATGAGCAGCACCACCAGTTCCTCGCCTGTCTGGGAACTGGTGTTTTTCTGTCTGTTGAGGCCGAGGTGGAGGTTGTGACTATGGTTTCCAGTCACCTAGTTTGTAGCGACATCAGGGCGGATCATCTCAGAGTGGTTATGTTGGGTTACAGGGTTGTGGTAAGGGCCAAAAATTTGTATTGGAGAAGACCCAGTGGGAGCAGGATCCCAGGAAATCTACAGTTCGACGTACGATCTTAGTTTCATTAGTTTTAGATTTTTATCTTTTCGATATAAGGGATTCCCATAGTTTTATATCTGTTGCTGTTGTGGAGATCCTTGGGATCTTCATCTTTTATTATACTGATATCTTGATGCTAGACACTCTGTTGGGGACTATAACGGCTAGTCTGCGACAGTGCAAGGAGTTCCCTCTAGAATTTGGGGGTCTCACTTCTTATTGGACCATTATGTCCAAGAAATGATAGGATATGATGTCATTCTCATAATGGACTGGTTAGTTTTCATCTAGGTAATCGTCAACTGTTATTGTCATAGGGTGAGTTTCACATCACCAGAAAGTAGATCTTTTATTCATTAGGGAGAATGGGATGTACAGTCTAGCAGATAAGGACCCGAGCATCATGGGTTTCTAGGAGTTTCAACCTAGATTGCTCGTATATATATGGATCACCGGGATAGATCATAGTTATACATTCATCCAATGGTGGATCGTTTCATGGACGTAATTCTAGAGGACTTTTCAGGTTTGCCTCTAGAGAGAAAGGTGGAATTTTCTTTTGAACTCATTCTAGGAGAGGCACTGGTGTCCATTCCCACTTATAGGATGGCTACACCAGAGTTACAGGATCTCAGGAAGAAGTAGGAGGAGTTGCAGGAAGAGTGTTTCATCTGACCCTGTACTTCTCCTGGGGGTTCTCCTCTCCAGTTTGCAAAGAATGCAGATTGTGCCCTCAGGATTTGTGTAGATTATCAAAATCGGAACTAGTTGACGGTCATGAATTGATATCCCTTGTCGAGGAATGGTGATCTCTTTGATCATCATCGAGGAGCCCGAGTGTTATGGATGATTGACTTGAGACCTGGTTATCATCAGTTGCACGTTAGACCATCTGATATACCTCATACATTTTTCCAAAATAGGTATGGTCTATAAGAGTATGTGGATATGTCGTTCAGTCTCACGAACGTGCCAATAGTCTTTATGGAACTAATGAACAGATTGTTCCATCCATACACTGATTCATTCATGGTAGTCTTCATGGGCGATATCTTGGTGTACTCTCACACTTGACACAACCATGCTACCCATCTTGAGATTTTTCTAAATACACTGAGAGAGCATCATTTATATGTTAAGCTCTAAAAATGCCAGTATCTTATGGATGATATTCACTTCATGGGTCAAATTATCTTTGATTCAGGAGTATCAGTCAACCCAGATAATGTGAGAGAAGTAGTTTCCTGGTAGTAGATGAAGAACATCCTTGAGGAATGAAGTTTTCTATGATGGCTGGTTACTACAAAAGTTTTATACAAAACATTTCATGCATAACAGCACCACTGACAAGTTTGACTAAGAAGGGTGCAAGATTCTCGTGTTTATATTCTTGTGAGTCATCCTTTCAGGAGCTGAAAGGGAGATTGACTTCTGCACTAATACTAGTCTTTCCAAAGCCAAGATAGAGCTATATTGTTTATTATGATACTTCAGGTATTGGGCTGGGAGTTGTGCTTATGTTGGGGGAAGGAGTTGTCTCGTCTGGGTCTCGGTAGTTGAGGCCACACGAGAGAAATTACCTGACACCTGATCTTGAGTTGGCATTAGTTGTTCATGCCTTACACTGTTGGATACATTATCTTCTGGGGGAGAATTTTGTGGTTTCCACTGACCATAAAAGCCTCAAGTACATCTTCACTCAGCGTAACCTGAATCTGAGACAGCACAGGTGGGCAGAGTATCTTCAGTTGTTTGACTTCGATCTTGCCTATATTCTTGGGAAAGGAAATGTAGTGGCTGATGTGCTGAGATGAAGGGCTCAGATACAGGATGTTTAGAATTCCAGCAGTGAGTGGCATCTTATGGCTCTATTCTCTGAGATGCATTTGAGGGTGCAATAAAGATAGGGGAAGAAGTTTTTTTCTTATGCAGTAGTCACCACTAATCTATATGATCGAGTGAGAATGAGGAAGCTATTAGATTCTGAAGGCCCAGTCCTACATGAAAGATTTTCAAGAGAGGAAACTATTCCAGGATGGGCCATAGGTGAGGAGGAGATCTTGTGCTTCCATGAGCATGTATGGGTGCTAGCAGACAAACACGATGAGCTGATGTGGGACTTTTATTCCTCAATTTGTGCAGTTCAACCAGGTTTCACCAAGATTTATCATGATCTAAACAATCAGTATTGGTGGCATAGTATGAAAAGAGATGTTTCTAGTTTCGTCATGATGTGTTCCACCTACTAGTAGGTGATGGAGGAGCATCAATGACCGGTAGGGATTTGGCAGCAGTTACCCATTCCTGAGAGGATGTGGAATGATGTCGTGATGGATTTCGTGACAAGGTTGATGACGTCACCTCAAGGGAATGATGCATTATGGGTTGTCATTGACAGACTCAGGAAGGTTGTTCACTTCTTTTCGATCAAGGAGACCTTCAGTGTTGATTAGCTGAGACAGTTGTACATCTAAGAGATTGGGCGCTTACATGGAGTTCCACACTCCATTGTTTCAGACAGAGATGCATTTTTTACTTCTCAAGTCTGGTAGGTGCTTTGGAAGGCTTTGGGTACAAAGGTACTTTTGAGTAAATGCTACCATCCCCAGACAGATGGCCCATCCAAGCGTATGATTCAGGTGCTCGAGGACATTCTATGATCATGTATTAATGATTTTGGAGGTTCTTGGGAGAAGAACATTCAAATTGTGGGTTTTCCAACAACTATAGTTTTCAAGAAGCTATTTAGATGTCACCTTATGAGACTTTGTATGGTATGCCATGCCGATCAACCTTATGTTGGCTGGAGGCAGGAGAGGCAGTATTGTTGGGACCTCATCTTGTTCAAAAGTCTATAGAGAAGATAGAGTTGATTCCGAAGAGAATGGATACCGCACAGTCTCAATAGAAATCATATGATAATCAGCGGAGATGACTTCTGGAGTTCGAGGTCAGGGATTAGGTTTTCCTGTGTGTCACACCGAGGATGGGGCACAGAAGGATTAGGAGTTAGGGTAAGCTTTCGCCGAGGTACATCGGGTCATTTGATGTTCTGGAGAGAGTTGATCTGGTTGCTTATCAGTTGCAGTTACCTCAGAGGTATCGGGAAATGCACGACATCTTCCACGTTTCTCATCTTAGACATTACTTCTCAGACCAGTCTATTTTCTTCCAACCCAAGGAGGTTGAGTTAGAAGTGTATGCATCTTTTGAGTAGCATCCAATCCAGATTGCCGACCGAAGTACAAAGGTTCTTAGTGGAAGGTTTGTTCCTATGTTATGAGTGTTATGGTAACACATGATTGTACATGATGAGCCTTGGGAGAGGGTGGCTGATGTTACATCGACGTGGCCGGAGCTATTCGAGGTTTCTTCTTCTATGCCACCTTGCTAGGGAAATTTGGGGATGAATTTATTTAAGGGGGAATTTTGTAAGAACTAAAATCTTTTTTCAGGTATGTTTTCCTTTTCTTTTCATCTTTGAGAAAAAGTGGAATTTCGTGAAATTTTTGAAGTACACGCCATATAATTTATGAGAACTCACTATGTACTATGTTGTTTCATGAAGCCGTGTGGTGGTCGTGTAAAGGTCGCACACCCGACCATGTGGGGGTGACCTGGAGACCGCATAAATCAGAGTATGGAAATGGCATGTACACTCCATGTATTTCCAAATTACTCGCCACGTATATTATTATTTTTCAATAAACATACCAGGGTTATGTATAATCACCAGAAAGGCCTTCTTCTCGACCTAGTTCGTCCGAGAGAACCCGTACGACTGTGAACTTCCTCTAATTCCCCGACTGAGCATCTGATCTCCGATTCGATCGTCGTCTGTTGCATTGGGGACACCTTGGTATGATATTCAGTCTTCTAGAGATTAGTTTCATGATTCCTCCTCTTTCTCCAGTTATTCTCGCTTGAAAATTTTGAGTGCTTTTATAGATCTACCATGTTATTGGGTGATTCAGGTCTTGAGGTTCACGTATAGAGATCTTCCAACACCGAGGTAAGTTTTTTGTGCCCTTTTGTTGAAATTCATTATGTTATATGTGATTTTTGTAATAACCTTGAAAGTGGTTTTGTGTGTTTACTATTTTATCCCTGTTAATTTTCTTCTATACTTGTGTTTTTGTGTAGAGGTTAATTGAATTTGAATAGTGTTAATTGTTGTGCTTTGGAATTGGTTTCCCATGGATGTTATGTTTATGACTGTTTGGTTCTATATAGCATGTTAGGCTTCTTTGTTATTTTTCCCATGCCGGGTCTTGTAGGATGGTGTAAATTGTATTCTAACATGCTGTTATGTTGTATTCTGTTTAGTCCAGTAGTTCTTGAGGGTTACCTTTTCCATATTTCATCACTATGCTCGATTGATTTACACAGGGCCATGAGAACCTGGTGTAGTTGACTAGAAAGGGAATTTACTATGAGTGCTTCCTAAGAGATGTGTTAATCACTCTTGATTATAAGGGGAATTGACTGTGATTGCTTATATAGAGAGTCTATAATCACTTTTAACTATAAGGGGAATTCCCTGTGTGAGCTTCCTCAGAGACTGGTTAATCACTTTTGACTATTAGGGGAATTTATTGTGAGAGTTTCCTCAGAGCATCGTTAATAACTTTTGGATATGAGGGTAATTGAATATGAGGGATTCCTCATATATTCTTTATTTATATTATACTATAATAGGAATTGACTGTGAGTGATTCCTCAGAGATTCTTTTTTATATCCTAGTAATTTGAACTCGAGGGGATAGGCTGTGAGTACATCCCAGAGGGTTACCTGTTTGTGTTTACCTGCATTGATTAGTTGTTTCCTGTTATATGAAATTTAATGCAGTGAAACTATGGATTGTTTACTACTAATTACTTTCCTATTCGCTGGTTCCTTTTTACTTATTACCTTCAACACATTCACTGACTGTTAGGTAGAAATCTTGTGGTGGTTGCCTACTGGGATTTAGTCTCACATACTATTTGGGCCGTGCTTTTGGGCCAAAACTTATTATATTGTTGCAGTTATAGATAAGGGAAAACACCCTTCTACTTTTGGTACTTGACTACATTGGAGCTGGAGAGCATGGGACCAAGCTGAGGCTAGAGATGTTGTGGAGTTGTTATCTATCTTTCTTTTGTAATTGTTTCTAGTACTGTTTTTATTCCATAATAGTGATATTTTTGGCTATTTTCAAGACATATGTATCATGAAACATCCATATATATATATATGTCTGTGCTCAATTTATTACAGTCAGTCGTCTGTTATTTATTTTTTCATGATTATTACTCTGTTCGTTAATTCCATTTGTTTACATCCTCTATGTTACTCTGCCAATGAGGGCATTGTTTCCCCACTATCACATCCATGGCCCTCACTACTAGTTGGCAGCCTCTGGTGTTCGGAGAAATGTTCATGAGGCCATTTGACAAACTGGGTACGGGGTGTCTCCGAGCGGCTTCCAGAACCTGGATGTTACAGTAACTCCCTATGCAGCATTGAAATATGTAATGTAATTATGATATGGATTCCATAAGTTACCTTTATGATTTATGATTTCTATGTTCTATAAATACATATATTGATTTCACGAGGTATGTTAAAGATCTTTGGTTTTTAAGTAACAATGAACTAATGTTTTCTTTCTATTTTTTATAACCCTTACTGAGATTTTTAGGCTCATCACAATATTCTGAAATGCTTTTCACTGGGTATAAGGCAGGATAAGAGAAAGGAACAACTCAAGAAGATTTATATCAAGAATATAATTATTATTTTCTTTAATAAATTTTTATTTTATGAAAAAAATTGATACGTAGTAGTTGTGTCAACTTTGTAATATTTGGGATGGAATGTAATAATTAAGGAATAATTCTCTAAAACTCTAAACCTAAAAAGATCCTCAATGTGAATTTTAAACTTAATTCAAGATTATGTACTATTTAACATTAGGACCTTTCAACACAATTCATTCTCTTACCATAATGGAAAACTCATGACCTATTATATACACACATTATAATTAAGACTCACTACTTGGGGAAACTTCTCCATATCTGTATAAAATACATAATGTGTAAAGATCATTGAATAAGGTGTCATAATGTATGGATTAATATGTATTTTACCAAATAGAAATATCTTTCTCTAACAAAAATCAAATTTTATCTATCCAAACTAATGAAAACATTCCTTATTTGATAAAAATTGACAAAATCTTATACAAAGTATAACCAATCCATTTTAAGGATAAAAATATTGGTCGCTGGTATGATAATACTAGGTTACAAGGGAGCTAGTCTTAACCCATAACATCCACACAACTATTAACCTCGTCAAACCATGCCTGGCCTCCCATGGATTAATAATCTTTAACAGATATTAATTATTATGTCAGGAATTTATAATATACATAGTAGAAAACCGGTGATTATAAAATGAAGGGAAGTGGTATAAATAAAAATATAATCAAGGATGAAGTAAATGAAAATAATACCGTCACTTATATAGCTTTCGTACCAAAGAGTTACTGTATTCTTATTTTTATTCCTCTTCATAACTACTTCCCACCTCTATTGTATCTCATGTTATCTATTTTCTGAGCCCCGTCACAATTTACTCCTCAACCACCACCATATGAAGTGGTCCCAATGATCATATAAATTTCTATGTCTACACAAACTGCTACTGATGAGGTTGATGAAATAGATATGTTATTTGATTGACAACCATACATTATGAAAAACTCCTATGAACATTCTGATAAGATGTGAATTCATCGATGATATGACATATACATCCAAAAGAGAAATATTGAATACCCTTATTTCTATTTTATGTTTATGTACTACCCAATCAAAAAATTATATTGTAGTGGTAATCAACTCTCATGGCCTAACCTAAGCCTTGAATACCTTTAAAATACAGAACTTCTTTCTCTAACGTTACTATGAGCAATCCACTATACTGAACAATCCAAAATATATATTTTCCTTTTCAAAAACATTTCTTTTATCTCATCCTTTTACAATATATTTATAAATTAATTCAATGTATTGATCCCCAACTGACTCTAGATATCTGGAATAATATCCTTTTGAAACAACACGATCTTAACTTATCATTAGTTTTAAACTTATGATAATAATGAATGAACTCTATAGTGTGCCCACCAAAATCATAGACAGAAGAACTCCTCTAGATTATCACCAACATGTCATTATTTTACATAATCCCAAGAGTGTCTGATAAGAACGTTTTACTAAATAAATCCCAAATCTATGTCTATCAAGTCATATACAAGTCCTGAAATCTAGAAAATCTCTTCCATAATTAATTCAATAAACCTTGAAAGAAGATTACTGCTAAAGGAGCACAATTCTCATCCCCCATCTATATATATTTAGAATATTACTTAGCATGATCCATTGAATAGAAAGTCTCATTATTTGAAATATATATATCATACATTAGTTAATTTTCCTTATAGAAATAACTCAATGTCTTCTTCAAAGCCCATATATATTCCCAATCTACTCTGAAAGAAACAACCTTTAGTGATTTTTGAACTTCAATTGCTAAACATAATTATGAAATCATACATTTGGCACTATTACATATAGAAAACCCAAAATAAACCAAAGGATATATATATATGTGGAAAGTATAATAACACCACTACATCAATCATCCCCACATGGAATATCATCGCAACCCCAACGTACACAATCATTATGATCTAAAACATCATTATTTATTAACCCAAAAATATAAAGATACCATAAATTTAGCATTATTTTGAATATGTATTGATCCATAGGTTACAAAGTACTTTCTTAAATCATATTGGTCATTCATTCTTAATCTTATTTCACTATTATACTTCACATACAGAGTGATGTGTGCTTTTTGGAATCATATGACAACATACAAAATAATATTTTATTGATGATTTGAATTCACAAATGATATTTTATTTGAATATTTATGAATTTTGTGTATTTTAATTGAATATATTATTAGTGGAATGTCAAGGGAAAATAATTGTTTATTTAATTTAATTTCTCAATTACTTTTAATTTAATTTTCTATTTATTTTAATAATATCAATTTTTGAATTTTGAGTAATCATTTATTGAAAATTTAATTTTTTGTCTATGAAAATTGTTTTTTCATTATTACATGTTGTCAATTTAAAAATTATATTTTTTCAATATTCAATAATCAAGAATCTTATAATAAAATGAAAATTTTGAATCGATAATTTTCAGATAATATGAAAATATTTATGTTTTATCGGTGATGTAATTGTATTTCTTGGAGGATACAGATTGTGTAAGGATAATGTTGGAGGCCTTTGTATAAGTATCATTGAAATTAAGTGGTATTGTAATGGTCAACACGTATCCCATATATGATTAAAGGTCTCATCGAGGAGGTCCAAATTATGGATGTAAAAACTCAAGGATTGTGATTCGATGCGAAGGTAGCCAATGAAATTCAACGCTTACGTACAAGTATTAGGTATAGATTTGGATTAATAAAGGGTAAAATACACGTAATAAAAGGTGTGTTTGAAGATACCATTAAGAGTTATATAGTGAGTTGACCTACCATGAAAAAAATGAGTTCCCAAAAGTAGATTCAACAACCAAACATTATCAATTAACCACCCGATATATAACATTATATCAACAGAACAATGGTCGAGTCTTCTAAATTATTAGAAATCTACATTGGATGAATCTCAATCATGGGATAAGGGTTCATTATTGTGTTCATTGAAGATGATTTTTATGATTTTATCCCCATGTTGAGTGGAAAAAGAAAAAACAAAAAAATAAAACAAAATATAATCGAAGTCTAACAAGGACCAATCACTATAGATGGTTCATGACATGTGAGATTGAGTTAGAGAACATCAAAATATTATTATAAATTAATAAAAATATGTTGCTCAATAAGTTTTTTGTTTGAAATCTATGTGAAGAATTAACATCCATGATTTTTTGTTCATTAGTTGATTAATTTTTTTTGTAAAGAAATAAGAATAGTTGGGGCCTCATTATTACCCAAGTCTATAATATTTTTGTAGAAACGTAACACACATTGGATTCTTAATGAAATGATTAAGTGGAATTCCGTATAGTTTAATTTTTGTTTGAAGGATGATTAATTGACAATGAAACAAACAATTTTTATGTTCAATGAATCAGTGGGGTACCGAAGAAGTTATTGTGTGTGCCTGTATTAAGAATTAAAGTCTAATTTTTGGGAATTTGATACATATAAAAAGTATATAATGATAATTAGGAAATTAAATGGAAGGGTGGTGTTCATATATAAGTTTATTTTTAATTGTAATAAACCACTATTTTGATCCTTGTAAAGGTGTAGTCACACCGAAGGCTACTTCAAGGTGTACTATAACCACCTGAGTAAAGGTATTTCCATCATTATTAATGATACACAAGGGTAGTGTGTGAGTTTCTAAAGATATATCAATGTTCATCCCATGTTTCAAGAACTATTTCCGGGTCGGCTATATATATTACAGATGAATTCAATTGATGGGTAAATTTAAGCATAGGAACATGATAGAATGGTTCAGAGAGTGAATTAAATCCTGGGAATCCATAAAAACTGAAAATGATTTTAAATCCATGATGATGAATCGTTCTTGAAACTGAGTTCATGAAGAAGATTCTAGAGAGTTCCCATGGGAGAATGGGAGTTTTTAGTTGTGAGGGAATAAATATTTTCATCTTGGGGAGATAATATATAGTTTTAGTACCACACAGAGGATAGGGAAATGATTTTTGAATATTGACTACGTACTCAAGGCATGGAATTGGTGTATCAATGGATATTATTTTGGAAAAATAGACACCACTAGTGGAGGAAACTGAGGCTAAGGCTTATCGTATCATAGTGAGTCAGGGGATGAGATTTTATTTAGTGATCAGAGTAGAAAGTATAGATACTCAATTGAGAATATTCCTCCACCTTTTTCTCTACTTATTGTTTCTTTTCTGTTAATAGATTCATTTTTACTATCTTAATAATGATTTTCATGTATAAATTTTTGGGGAGTGATATTATGTTGGTTATAATTTTTATATAATATTTGGTCTCCCTTAATAAATATTAATCCTATTTCAAATATTATGAATTTATTTTTCTCAAACATCCAGAGTCAATGAAAATTAACCACGAAGAAATTAATTTCTTGTTTTTTTAATCATATAATAATCAATATTAAAGGATAAATAATCATTATAGTAACACATTAGGATTAAAAAAATTATATTTTATAATAAATAATTAATTATTATGGGATAGAGTAGTTCAATAGTTGACGAACTGTATCACAAATCTAATCGTTGTTTAGACAATCGAATATTTTTCACAACCTATAATATATTAGTTTTAGTGTTTGTTTTATTTGTATATGAATGATAGAGAGAATATCTTAAACGATCCATTCAAATTCCCCTGTCACATAAAATAATTATTCTTACATTCTCTATGGTCTTTTTATTGAGAGTTTTTTCTTTCACAAACTCTATTTCACCAAAATCACCACTTCAATCACATATTTTTTTTCTTTTTTTTTTCATTATATATTCATAACTATTTTTAGTTTTTACATTTTTAAGAAAAAATATTTTTATTCATTACCTATGGAATAACCATTCCCTTAAATATTCTATTTCTTTTTATTAATTTAAATAAATATTTTTATTTTACCAAATTACATATCAATTCATATTTTAGTTCTATTGTTTAGGGAGTCATGTTAGCCCTACGAGATATTAAAATACAAGAAATTTCAAATAAAAAACTCATCAGACCTCTTAAAAAGAGAGAAATAAAAAAACTATTTTATTGCCTATTGTTGATAAAATATCATTAAAAAACTGCTTGTGTGCATACATTTTTAATGATTTTGGAAAACTAGAGACTGATTTACATTTGATAAATAAAAATTTAATTTCTCCAAAATAAAAATATAAAAAAATTACATTCCAAAACGTGTTTCAAATAACTAAAATGAAAAAATTAAACTATCTCCAACTAGGAGTGAAATGTTTGATTAAGTCATACATAGGGAGTTCAAAGTGAATATGATTTCATGAAACCCATTATTTATTAGTTAATCTGTTAGGTCTCGAAATTATGTTGTTGAAAGCCCCCAATTTTTCAATTCTATTATCGTACCATGAATTGCCTAATAAATAATTTCATAACATCATTAGAGACATCAATAGTGTAGTTCATCAACTACTACATATATGTATGAGTGAATAAGATTAATGTTTAGAGTTTTTATGTTTTGTTTGAATTGATATTTTTGGAGAGTATTTTATAAAATGATTTATTAAAATTTTAACACATGTGATCAAATTTTCAATGATTTTTTATGAAATTTTATCGAGGAAGAAAGACAACTGAAGAAATACTTAATATCAATGGTATTATTCTAGATAAGTGTGAGTAGTTCCCTAAGTCTTGGGATAGATTCATGGGGTTACATAAGAAGTTGCATAAAAAATTATTAACTCCATAATTCTTTATATAAAATTTCTGAAATAATCTCACCCAAAACATTATTATTTCAATATTTTAGAGGATATTTTAGTGATAAATATTCTGGAAGATTAATGATTATTTTCAACACATAATCTCAAAATTCACAAAATAAATGTTCAAGATGAAGAACGATAATATATGAGTAATTCAATCGAATCGAACATTATTTGGAACAAGCTACTAGATTCTATTATTAAAGACATCACAACTCTCTTAGGGAGAAATTTCTCCATTACAGTATGTTTGGACACTCTCAATATTGTTGTCCCAATTTTTACATGCATTCATAGCCACCGATAATTTAAATTTTGATATATATGTACCGATGATAAATCATAGGTATGATCATTTTTCTATTACCAAAAAACCGGGGCACATAAACCATATAGATCTGTCAGGGAAATTACAAAGGGTGTTGAGACATATTACTCACTCTCAATTTCAACAATAACCTATGAATCAATTTAAAAACAAAGATATATAGTCCCTAAAGATTTTTTAATGGAATAATTATTTTCAATGATGGATCAAAAATAATGTCTAACGAATTCTCATCATTAAAATATATATGTTTTATTGGATAAAAAAAATTTATAATTATTTTGATAAATCACAATCAGAAGCTAGTATACACCATCTTAAACATAACATTGTGAAATAGGCTATAATAATGAATAGAAAAGATAAAGGTGTACTATTAAATACCGTTTATGTGAATCCTAGGGAGAGTATAATGGATATCATGACTATGAGTGGTCAGAACTCACAAATAAGATAAAAAAATAGTAAAACTGATGACAATGAATATTTGGTTGAAAATTAAAAACACAATCAAGATGAACTAGAGTCTATAAGTTTGGATAGAAATAATGAAATCACATTGAAACATTCTATTAATTATGAATCCTAAAAAATAATTTTTATAAAAAAATAACGAAAACTAAGGGATGATGAATATTGGTATAAATATTGAGGGAATATAAACAATTTTTTAAAATTTCACCACAACCAATACCTATTAAAAATGAATTTATAATAATAATAAATATGTATAATTTCTTAAATATCATGAATTTTTCAGAAACCTCAAATATATTTACATTTTCAAAAGCCTTTGATTCCAATATAAAATAACTTTATATTTTTTGATGATGTGTTTTGTGGTTTTCATTTGTTTTAAATATATTGGAAGTATTTTTAGTCAATATACGCTTCTACAGATTTATTTGAATTCATGAAAAATGTTTTTGATTAGTTTTTTTTGCTTCTGAGTTTGTTGAAGAGGTCCTAATGTAGCTGGAGTGAGGTCTATAACTTACCATAATTTTATATAATAATTATTTATATATGAAAAATTATACTACATGAATATTCATGTTTATTTAATAAATAAAAAAAATATTAATCATTTTTAAAACTTATATATGTGAATGTCACAACATATCTAATTTTTACTACATATGTGAGTGCCTCCATTTAAAAAAATTTACACGTAAGAAAAATTAACCATAATGTTAATTCCATAGTGAATATGATTTATGATACATATATTTATTCATCCATATAATATAATTATATTTAATTTAAATTCCCACATATACATTTTCATTAGTGTATCATAATATTTATATATATACAATTTATGACCTCATATGGATATGTATTAATACAATTTTCTCTATATTAGAATTTTTATCAGAAGTATATTATTTTATAATAGTTCCAAATAAAAAAAGTATATTTTCTTATATATATTCATATATGATAATTTTTTACATTATATAATGTTGTCTAGACTAATGGTGTTTAGAAGGAATCAAACCTAATGATGCTAGAATTAGACATTCATTTTACAAAACATCACATCTAAAATGTGATTAATTCAAATTTTGTACATATATCAATCATAATTTTTACATGATCACATACACTCTCTTATGTATCCAAGGTTTTCATTTAAGTGAATTTCTAAATCTTTAATTACAATTTATGTCATGTTATTAATGGCCCTAATATAGATCATAATGTAAATTCAATGGAAGCATGTTGATCTTGGGGAATGATTTGATATATATTTTATCATTTCTTATGAACATGAAATATAGTTATAATATCACTTGAAGCCCATAAAATACATCCTAGGAGGCTATGATTGAATATAGGGAATTACTGACAGAACCAAATAGATTGTGTTTTTTAGACTGCAGCTCTTAATATCAGCAAGACCACTTACCAGCCGATGGTGGAGCATTGACCAGCCAGTGGGGAATATAATGGTTCCACATTATATTATAATTAAATTGGTAATCCTCTAGCTAGGGGTATCTATTAGATTAGGTATTTCTAGATCTATTGAGATCTATTTGATCCACTAGATTACTGATGGGGTGAACTGGGCAATAAGTTGCATCAAGGAAACATGTCTAAGGGTTCAATTAATGTTGATACAATTTTTCTTCCTACAAATATTTTTGGATTAAATGACCCCAGTGAATTCAAAAATATTCCTAGAAAATTTGGGTCTTATACATTGAGACCAAATGAGAATTGGAAGATTAAATGATCACCTGTAATTATTATATCATCCTTAATTTATGTTTGAAAATGAAATGTCAAAAAACAAGTGGTTTCAATCTAAACACAAATAGCCAATCTCAATTTATCAATGAATATCAAAGGCTCTATTCTTCCCGGATATCTAAATGTCTCATCAGAATTTGTTACGCATTGTTTGGAGAGACCAGGGAGAAAATTTTTAACATGTTTTTTCCAAGAAAACATTAATTTTTTGACCCCAACTACAACGGGATATCACTAATAAAATGTTTTCTGACAAGTTCATCGGATACCTATGAAGTTAAAGAGGTGTCTCAAAGTCATAATTATTAGGGAAGTGTTTATTGATCACATCTAAGATCAATGGATTAATAACATAAAAATATCAACCAAAGGGGATTAGATGTAGTGGGTCTCATTGATGTATTGTTATACCCCTTCATCAAAACAATTTATATCTCTATTTAGTTTTACATAATTAATTATTTAATCTCAAGGCACATAATTTCATAAATTTTATTTTTTTTCTATTTTTGTTACTTAAAATATGTAATATTGAAATTATCTTTTCAATACATATCGAATTTATCAATTTATGTTTTATGTTTTCTCTTTATTATCTCAAAATAATTTAATTTTGAAATTTCATTTTTTTTCATTAAAATTTAAAATGAAATTTATCCCCCTCTTAAAATCTACTCTGAATAAAAACTGGTATATGAGTGTTCTTTTTTATTCTATTAAAAAAAATTTTGTTTTCCAAATGGTTTTTATGTTCATGTTTTTAATTTTTATTATCAATCAATTTCAATGTTCGATATTTCTATGATGTTATCTAATTTTTTATGAAAATAATTATTCCCAGTAGAAAAATAACATTCCCGCCTTTCTTGGTAACAATAGATAACCTTTCTGAAAAATGATTATGCTTGTATATATTCTTACTAAGGAAGCTGAAGAAAAGGGGACTCTCGACTATGTCAAATAAATTGAACATAATAGAAAAAATATGGATGATGTAAATTTATTCTTAATTGAAATAAATTTTATAATGTTTATACTTATAAAATAAACCATAAAATAAGTAAATATCTATAATTCACACATGATGGAACTGGAAAAGTTAAATATACTATATTATAATTTCAAAAGAATATTTTTTACAAGATTATATATATATACTAATGAGTATATGACTAGTATGTTTACATGAATTACTAAAATATTAATCGGTCAAAAGAATCTTGGTGATGATTAATCATTAAAAAGTATAGTGAATAATATACATTTGGTTTTCAAAGAAATTGGGAACCCAAATTCTCTTATATACACAAAGAGAATGGTTTGAAGAAAATATAGTTCAAAGAACTCATAATTCCCCAAAGGATATATTAAATGACAATGATGTGAAAAAATTAAAAGCATTACAATTATAAAAAAAATATAATGATAACAGCCACCTTCAAGGATATTAAAAATGATTCATCTAGTGGTTATGTTTAATAATATTTTCAACCCATGAGTAAAATTTAAAAAAATATTCAAGAAAAATAAATTTTCCAAATACATCCAGAAGTAAAATCAATATGTGTAATTAGAATTGAAATTAAATGAATGAATGAAGAAATTCAAAATAAATAATTATTTCCATGTCTATAAAAATAATGTTTAAGGAAAGAAGCAAAGTAAGATTATAGAAAAACCGACCATAATATCATACAGTTGATTGTTAGTTTATTACATTGGCATAAGATACAAGGAATCTAAACCCAAAGGAATTAATAGATCAGTAGTCTTGGTAAACAAGTAACATACATTAAATTAAAATTACATTTTAAAAATAAATATTAAATGGTGTTCTTATAACTATATTATTCCTCTTATTATATCCCTACATATCAATTGTAAAACATTTATTGGTAACCTTGTGAAAAAAACATAATAAAGGGGTGAGATCAGATTCTCAGTATGGGTAAGTGTAAAGGGATATATATTTATAAATAAATAATAATTAGTATTGTATGGTAATTAAATAAAATAAATTATAATTAATAAACAACTTGATCATAATATGCTATGAATAAATTATAATAAAATAATTCCATATAAATAATTTCATGATCAAAAACATAACCATGGATATTCTAACGGATCGAATAATTACTCGGAATATGAATAACTGAATTCATAATAATGGAATTCATAATTTTGAACATCTTAAACAAAACTTCAAGGCCTCATTACACGACTTATAATCATCAAGGCTTAATGCCAAGACAACATACATAAATGGTTTTGTCCATATCCCAATATCCAATATAATTTTTCTCATGAAAAATACTGATAAATTATTGGGCTACATAATTCTAGGGCACATATATTATTACATTTCAATACAATTATACATATAATAAAAAAATATTTACTTCATGATTAATATATCTTGTCATAAAATATCATTATTGATTAATGAATGTGAATGTATCAATATTTACCTACATAAAAAATAACATTCAATTTAGAAAAAAAATATATAGAAATAATACATTTTTATTAAATAAAAATTTGAATGATAAATAATATGGAAATTTATGGTAATTTTAATGACAAATAGTCAAAAGAATGTGAATATTTCAAGAGAATGTTGTTGATAGCAAGAATGAATCCAGAAATTGAATGAAAATAATTTTTTAGGTAAAAAATATTCATTAACCAACCATATAATAAATAATGATCATATTATTAAAATATCTCTCTAGTAGAGTATAAGTAAAATAGAGTGTTTTTATTTTCTTTTATGAATATTAATACCATAAAAATTTCATTATAAACATTATGGTTGAAAATATACGTTATTCACATTGAAAACAATTTTTAAAATACAATTTCAAACAAAATTTTGAAAATAAATTACAACGAAAATAAACAATGGAAATTATAAAATAATATTTACAAAACTGAGTGTTCAGGACTTCTGTAAATTTAGTTCTATCCATAAGAGGTAAAACCAAGATTCCTATCACTTTGGCAATTAAATCAAAACAGACCTCGTTTTAAAAACAACATGATTATTCCTTTAAAAAAATTCAAAAATACTTATTTTGGTTACAAATATAGTTAATAAATAGTTTTTTATTGGTTAATGTTTTTTTTGGAAATTAAAATACAAAAATAGTTTTTGATTAAAATAATTTTTATAGAAGAGAGAAAGGAAGTCGAATTTTATTATAAAATTTATTATTCATGATGAGTAAGAAAGATTGGTAATATGAAAATATTATGTGAAATTTTCATTACTAATCATAGAAGAATAAAATTTACTGGTTTTATTATAAAAATATCAAATTTTTTCCTTTAATGTAAATTCATGTATAAATAATCCTGATTTAAATGAGACTATGAAACAAACCCTTACAATGATCAGAACATTTTAGTGATAATTAATAAATGAATCATTTATTTTTATCAAATTTGAATCCATTGAAAACAATTTGAAACAAAACATAAAATAATAAAAAAAAATTACACACTTATTCATAGAATGTTGAATAAAATGAAGAAGCAATATAACCCAATGGGATAAAATTGACTAATGAAATTATTTAACAATTTGTAATATTCATGTCAATTACACACTTATGAAATAATTAAAAGTCATACATAAATTTAAAAGGTGTATGAATGAACCATTATATTATATATAAACCCAGAAATGTATACACCATATAAATGAAATTAGGTATATCACATTACAAAATACTTCAATAAAGGAATATTGATATGAAGTCCCTTAACATAGGTTTGCCTTCATTTATATGTATCTGAAACTATATTATAATAAATATTGGTTAATTATAAATTTATTATATACCAATAATGATATATATCATACTATAAAAGATAATATTGTAATATTTTACAACCTATTTTTTAATATTACTTCATTATTTTCATTAATTTAGATCATTCTCATCACATTTTTTCATACATGTTTTGTCATGAAAGTTATAGTTATTTTATATAGGGTAATGTTTCAATAAATTTTATAATTATATATATGTTATAAATATTAATTTTTTAATAATATATATCCATATAGTCATTCATCAATAATATGAAATGAATCGCATCACTTTGTGGAGATAGTGGGTCATATGTATGCATGACCGACGATATCATTCCCTTAAGGGGTTAAATAGAAAGAAAGTGTAATATATATTAGTTTTATATAATTTTTATTGTATAATATATATCTCATATATTCAGTAAATGTGTTCTTATTTATTTCCATGTAAATCATAAGTGAAAAATGAACCACATCGCTATGAAGGGAGGTAGTCCATCATATACACGAGCGACATTATACAATATAAAAATGAATTTAATGTAAGAATTTTAACGTTATATTATATTTTTAAAAGTATTATTATATCATAACTATTATTTGTATCAATTAAAACCATAACTATTCCTAACTATGTTAATTTTTTAGGGCAAAATGTGTTCCATCTGTTCACGAGGCGGTAATAAGCCATACACATGATTGATGGTTTCATTTATATTTGATAGAATTGGAGGCAAATAAATATTATTTCATTATCATAATAACATATAATTATACATGATATAATTATTTATTTTATTTTATTTTATTACACAGAATTTATTATTTTAATAGAATGAATTAGAAGAAATATCTTACTGCAAAAAATAACATTATCATAGAGAAACATCCTTCAGATATGTTCTTAAGTACCCAAAGGATGGACTTTGGGAAATAAAATAATCTTCAAGTTATGGATATAGATATTTTTGAGGTAATATTACTAGGTATTGTCATGAAAAATCTCTTCAATGTTGTGAATAAGTGATGGGAGTGAGTTCCCTACTATAAGTGGGGAAAGGGGTCCATGAAAATTACTTGTAAATTTTCCAAAATAATCTAAAATGACAAAGTAATTCACATGAAAAAATATTAAAAAAATGACCCTATATTATATATTTGGAAGTTTATTAAAACACTATGTCCATAAATTATTATTTTAAAAAGTTGCTAGGTTATTTTAACCCTTATCATCGTAGTTTAACCCCATAGAAATCTCGTTTTTACCAAATCTATTGTTATTATTATTTAACTATTTTCATTATTAAAAATAGTATGAAAATAGATTGAACATATTATGTTATATAAATTATTCTAATTAAATATAATGGAATCTATTTTTTAAAATACAATTCACTAGAGTGGTATAATTCAATTTAAAATTAATCTCATATACGTGATAAAAAAATGTGTTTCCAAAGTAAAACATTCAAAAGTTTAAAAATATTTTTTGATCAGATTTTAATAGGAAATTTTTTCCAATGAAATAAATTAATTATATGGTACTATAGTTGAACTAATTTTACTTTAATAATAAATAATATATTGTCTTACTCCTTTAAATTATTTAATCAATAATTTATTTTTCTTTAAGAATCAGTATTTTTCACTGTTTATAGAAAAATAAAACTTTTTGGATGAAACTAAATAATCAGACCTAATATAATTTTTATATGATGAATTATAATTTTTTATTAATTTTACTAAATAAATATTATAAAATATTTAAAAATAAATTTTAAATAATTTGTGTAATGCTTGATTATTCTTCAATTAAAAAAATATATTTTTTAGAAAAAAATACCTTTTCTTTAAAGTAGTTTCTATTTTATTTTCAATCAATATATATCTATTGAATTTATTTTATAAATGTTTAAAAATAATAATTTTCATAATTAATTTATTCTTATTCATACCCTATATCATTATGACAATGTTATAATGATCATGTTTAAGAAATTAAATTAGGCATCAAGTCTTCTTTAAACCAGGTATTTTGTGCATTGAATCCTATAAATGATATTGAATTAAAAATAAATATATCAAAATGTCTTAGTGTGTTATATAATCTTTTAATCATTTTGTTTCATGCCATACATGATATTTAATATTATGTTAATATTTTTTAAAATATCTTGGATCTACATTCCACAACTTATACAAATTGGGTCCTTGTAATTTATTCTTGATCTCAGTAATCAAGGTATTAACATTTGAAAATATCATTTTTGAAATCCAATATCATTATATGGTTTAATAAAACATCTCTCTGATAAGGGAGAAATGTAATTATGAATGAATTCTGGAATAACACATAACTTATTTTCCAAGTAGGCGAACTTAGTTTGGAATTGAAGATATAGAAATTAAAGAAAAGTGTAAATAAATATAGATACTAAAAGACATCATTGATCACATGGATATTAATGATAAATTCAATGTTAAGGACATAAAAAATATGTGATGAGATAAATGAACATTGATTCATTATATATGATGGTAATAGGAAATATTTTTTTTCAATTTCCTTTTCCTAAAGTTAATGAATTATTTTATGATCAATTAATATAATGAAATTTACATACTTTATGTCAATATATTTAATAATAACCATTACATCATTATTCTATTCTTCAATCTATTACCATTTCATCTCATACACTAGGAAATGAATAAAAAAAGTATACATGAAGAACATATAATAGATCATTAGTATTACCATTCATTCATCCAATCCCTATATATTTTCCAAAACCAAAATGGTTCTCACATGTTATCAAATAACACCAACATTCCACCTTGATCCATTCAATTTGAAGATAAACATATGATATGTCCAAAATATTTTTATCAAAATTAAAAATCAAAATTTTTGACGGAATGTCACTAAATCAACATTATATTCCCCATATAATATAGACATACTCATAATGTTACATTTAAAATATGTCAAAAAATTTATAACCATAAATCCTTATTGAAAACATGAATGCATACAAATATAAAATCTCATGTTGTTGAATATATTACATGAATCAATACCCACGGTTAACAATAGTAAAAAAACACAGACCATCAATCCTCTAATAAATTTCAAGTTTACCAATAGTATCCCATTAACATATCATTATCATTGTTATTTCAACATTAATAATATATTAAGGGTTATCATCACTAAATAAGTTATTTTCCAAAAATAACAACTTGTCCCTGAATAAATTTTCCTGGTCATTAATACCCTTTAACATATTCTCTCAAATCCTTTATGAAATAATACAATAGTATAATACTTATACATTTCTTGATTCATAAAACTATAATATAATTGATAAAATACTATCATAACATTTTTATAAATCTATGTGTAACAAAATTAATCACTATATATTGTCTATAGTATTATTATAAGCTTTAAATTGATCCCTTATCTTCATTTTATATATATTACTTTGATGTTATGGGAAATAATTTACATAGTTACCAATATCCTTACAACTAAATCATTTCACATTAGTTTATTTTTTTTTGTTTCCCATGAAATTATGATCATAGTATAATTTTTAATCAATCATTTAGAAAAATCTTATTCTCTTGAATAATGTACAAGGATGTTTCTTTCAAAAATTATCACATGGGGAAAATCATTTTTCATACTATCCCCCATATCATTTTTTATTTCCTGTCATCTTCTTAATCATTTACCCTTTGAATCCAAAATACATAGAGACCTATTTATTTGTCTTGATAAAACATTATACTTATAGATCATCCATTAGAGGTCGGTATTTAGGATCCTTCAAGATGATGATACTAGGGAGGGGTTTTTTCAAGTGTTTTAGGTTGTGAGAATTTAAGGTCATGTATTATGTTGTGTATGGGCTTTGTTACTTGGGACTATGGGTCATATAAGGGTTCTCCTGTTAACTCTTTAAACAAATATTAACCAAAAATAAATAAAAAGAAATCCTTCAAGAAATTAAGGGAATTACTTCCCCTATGAACCATTTATAAACAATTGAATAAACTATATTTGGTAAAAAAAATTATAAAAAAATTTATAATCCCCAAACTATTTTAATAAACAACATAGAATAAAAAATTTATGCCCAGCTAATCTTATAATGAAAACATAGTTTCATTGGGGATATTTTTTTTCCAATATTTTATAATGGTTTTTATGGAAAATATGAAATAGCATAAGAATATTACCCGTGAGTTTAAATTTAAGAGAAAATTAAGCCCTATTATTTAACATTAGGAAATGATCATGTCAATTTTAATTCACCCTTTTCAGAGTTATTATGCCTAGGTACATCTGTGAAAGATCTATTTTAACTTGTAGTTTCTAGATAAGAATATTTTGATAGGAATAACAAAAAAATCATTCATATCCAAAAAATTATGATGTCCTTCTATACACATCTTCAAAGTATATCATATGTTTATTTTCCCAATTCTATTTTTTTCTGAAATCTTGTTCTGATGTTTTCTATTAAACTTACTCTGATACAAACTGTAGAAAAACTAACCCATGTAACCTTGTATTGGTTTCTACATAATTACATTGGCATAAGATACAGTGAATCAAATATCAAATGGATTAACAGTTGAATAGTATTTGTGAAATACATACTTACTTGAAATTCAAATTACATTTCAAAAAATAACATTGAATGTGTTTTAATTGAGGTCGTAATTATTCCCCTAAGTAGATCCATGTATATCAATTATAAATCAATCCCTCACATCTAATGGTAAATAAACCACAAGAATGTGGTGAATGTAGATACCCAATAATAGTAAGAATATGGTTGTAAATATGTATTCATAGGGAATAATTAATAAAAAAATTATTTTAAACTAAAAAATGTGAAATTTAATAAATAACATCAAAATTTTATGGATAGACTAAATGATGATAAAATAATTCCATAAAAATAACCACATGAACTTGAAAATTAACCATGGATATTATAAATAATTAAATAATCAAAAAGAATATCAATAACTAAATTAGTAAGGATGAAATTAATAGTGTTTAACATATTAAACATACCATCAAGAAATCATGCATATATTTATTACTAGTAAGGCCTAATGCCATGATATCTTACATAAATGGTCAAGGAATCATCCATATACACCAGAAATTTGTCTGATATGTCCTACTAATGCATCAATGGACTATATAATCCCATGCCCCACCCATCACTACATTATCAAAGAATTCATCAAATATCTAATACATGATTCAATTAATGAATCATGTTGATTGTCATCAAATATTATTATTGATTAAAGAATAAAAATTTATTAATATTTCCCCAAATAAACAAAAAAACATTCAATATTGAACACTATATGTTGAAATGAAATAAACTTTTAGTAATAAATATTGAATTTATAAATAATATGGATATTTATTGAAACTATAATGTTGAATGATTTTAGGAATGTGAATTTTTTTAAGGGAATGTAATTGAGTATAATAATTAATCACGAAAGTGAATGTAAATACATTCATGGTCAAAATGATTATAACCCATCCGTAGAATGAATTATTTTTGTATTAAAACAATAAATCCATGGTTTAGTATATATAAATAATGTGATTTTGACATTGATGAATATAAATAGCATTACAATGTTTTTAATAATATATTTGAGGAGAATATATTATTTCATTGAAAATATTTTTAAAACTAAATGTTTAAAAAACATTTTGAAAATAAATTTTATTTAAAAAAACATTTTAAACTAATAAAATAATATAAAAATAATTGATTGGTCATGATGGTAGGAAATGTCTATATTTTATACAGGTTAAAATAAATATTCATATCAATTTTTAGTAAAATCCAAACTAGAGTTTTTTTGAAGTAGACATGAATATTCCATTAATGTTTTTTATAAAATGAAATAATGAATGAAAATTTATTTACAAAATAAATTTTATAAGGGTAAAAAATATTAAAAACAATATTATAATATAGATAATTTGAGGAAAAAATATTTTCCAACTAAGTGATAAATAAAGTAGGATTTTATTTAAATTATGTTCTCATTAATTTTAAGAACCAATGAATGTTAAAACAACACTATTACATTAAAAATTCCTCAATTAAAATATGACAATAAAATGGTTTATTATAAAATGATCAAATAATTTCCATCAGTGTAAATTCAAGTATAAACAATCCTAATTAAAATTATAATGTCAAATAAACCATTACAAATATCATAACAGTGAATATGTAATTTTAACCTATGAAAAGAAAATGAGTTATGAAATTCTTAAGCACTGGGTAATTTTCACATCAATTACCCTTGAATGAAATAACTACCATTGATACATAAAATGAA
This sequence comes from Viscum album, assembly GCA_963277665.1. Classification (NCBI taxonomy): domain Eukaryota; kingdom Viridiplantae; phylum Streptophyta; class Magnoliopsida; order Santalales; family Viscaceae; genus Viscum; species Viscum album. Next base: position 868,269,260 of record OY728152.1, on the reverse strand, counting down.
ATGATATATCAATTATTCACTATATTACATGTAAAATGGAAACTATTTGAACTAAATAAAAAAATTAGGTGAATCAAATTACAATATTCCTCAGTGAAGGGAAATTGAGATGAAGTCACATTTTTCAAATTAAAATTCCACTATATGTGTATTAGAATAAATTATAATAAATATTCTTTTATTAAACATCTATTATAGATGCATAATAATATATATCATAACATATATGGTTCTATTATAACATTTAAAAACTAGTTTGTTAATAATTTTTAATGTTTTCATTGATTTGGGTGTTAATTGCCTCATTTTCTCATAAACATTTAGTTATTAAATTTTAAGTTAGTGTGTGCATGATATACTTCAATAATTTAAATAATTATATCAACGTTGAAAAATAATTTTTTCAGTAGATACATTCTTTAACCTTTAATTAAAAATAGAAAAATAGTCACATATGTACATAGAGATGGAAGGTTATATATACACATGTGCAATGACATCATTCCCTTAAAGGGTGAATAGGTAAGGAAGTTAATTATATATAAATTTTACCTAATTTATATAATCTCATATATATCACATATAATCATAAAAATTATATTTATTATTTCCCATAATAATAGTATGTGGAAAATGAATCTCATCACTTTGTGAGGAGGTAGCCCTCTGTTCACATGAGTGACATTATAGTATATTAAAACGGATGGAATGAAATAATTATATGTGATATTATATTTAAATAATTAAAATTATACCACAAATACAATATATATTTTTTAAACTCATCCTTATAACCAACCGTGAGAAGGGTTGATCTTAAAATTAGTAACATCAGTTTGTGAGGTAGTAGTCCCCTGTACACATGATTGATGATTTCATTTCCATTTTATAGATATAGATATGAATAAATATTTCTACAAAAACATAATAATATATTTATATATATGAGGTAATAGTGTTATTATATTGTAATTTCTAGGGAATACTATAATTATATGAATGAAAAATTAAAATCAATAATCATATTGAAGATAATTATCTTCTCTTAGGGAATCCTCCTTTCTATCTCTTCTTAGGATCCATATTTTTAGACTTTTATGTAGATCAGAAGATGTAAATTGTAAAAATTTATGTTGGTAATGGATTTTTTTAGTATTTGATTGATCAAAATGTCTTTATAGGTATTTATAATATAGGGGAGTGAGTTTCCTTTTATAAGTGTGGAAAGGGGACCTTCTTCAAAATTATAGTGAAATTTCCGAGAAGAATCCAAAAGGGTACATTCATTAACATGAAAAAACATCCAAATGAACCTTTAATTCATATTTTGAAGGATATGGTGGAAATATGTCTATAAAATAATATTTTCTCATGTTTATATGTATTTATTACACTTATCTTTTCAGTTTAACCCCTAGTAAACCCATATTTATGTTTTCCAAGGTAATGTATTTTTCATTATCTTCACTATTATGTATGGTAAACAGTTATGTTCACTATAGTAGATAAAATAAATGAGGATGATTAAAAATATAGAATAAATATTTCAAAATTAAATTCCAAAATGTGGCATGATTCAATTTAAACTCTATCCAACAAAGGTGACTAAAAAGAACTTTTTCCAAAGGAAAACTATTAAAGGTCTAAAAAGTATTTATATCGGAATTTAACATGAAATTTATTCTAATGAAAAAAATAATTAAAATTTAATATATTTGAAGTAAATTTTTTTTAATTCCAAATTAATAAATTATTTTGACCTTTTAGATAATTTAAATGAAAATTCATTTTTCTATAAAAATATTTATTTTTCACTATTCATCACAAAGTGAAACTTTTACGAAAAACATCAAAAAATAACCATAAGAGAAATTTTTTTATTATTTTAAAAATTTATTTTTTTACTCATTTTTTTGAAAGTTTCAAATATTATTTTTAAATTATTCTAAAAAAGTGTGACTTTTCCACCTTTCATAAAAACACAATTTTTCTGAAAATATTTCTTTTTGAATCATATGGTTCTTATTTTATTTCTCATAACTATATAATAATTTAATTTAATTTAATAATGTGTAAACCATATAATATTCATTATTTCATTATTAATATTCATATATACATCATACCATCTCTTTTATAATGGACATGTTTAAATAATAATATTTTAATAGGGTATCAAATTTCAATCAAAGCCGATGTTGTGGGAAGTGCATGTTATCAAAGTGATTGAATTAAAAATAAATATATCATAAGGTCTTAGGGAGTTATATTCTCTTTTAATGTCGGTTTTTTATTTCATAAACACTATTTAATATGATTTTCCTATTTTTAAAATCTTCAGGTCTTAAAAGGAAGGCTCAAAATGTTATAACATGGTGTTTGAGAGATGATTCTATGGAATCAACACCTTCAACAAAGTAGATAAAATACAATGTTTCATAAGGAAAATTATTATTAATACATTGAGGCTAGTACCACTCTTCATATTTCTTTATCTTCAACTTCTTATCCTATTTCATTTTTCAATTCCACTTATTATTTCTCCTCAAGTCACCTTCATTATAAAGATCGACAATACACTCATGATCAATTGGAAAATTGTTTTCATTTTCATTCTTCTTTATAAAAACAACATGATAATAAATATAATCAATAAATTAATCAAAAATTATCTAATTCAAAACAAGAAGGAGAAATATTTCTTGTGAATAGACAAAATATTCATTATTTTTAAAAGTCAAATAGATGTTAATAAAGATAAATCTATATCCAATGACCATAAAACAAATCATTAAAATATAACTATAGTGATGATACTCCAAAAAAATTATTCTAAAATACATGGAAAATAAATTATTTTTCATAGTTTCTCAAATCATACAACCACCACTAAAAATCACATGGATACTAATTTTATTAAAGGATACTCATAAGATAAATTCATCAATCATTGTAAAAGATTTTTTCATTGAGAATACAAATTTTTTCTAACAAATTAATGATAAATAACACTAACAACAATCCATATTTCATCAAACATTTCATATGGAAAATATCATAACAAATAAATATCTATTCCTAACTCTTTATAGCATAATATTTGGAGACTCATGTTAGTTTAGGTAAGAAAACCATTAGTGGTATTACATTTTAGCCAAAGTGTCTTCAGAGAAAACAAGAAAAAATTATACCAAGATAGTGCATTTTCTAGAAACATGTGTTTTTGAACAAATTATTTCAATCAAATCAACAAAATAAAATATAGCCAAATCACCTTTGATGACAAATATAATGGAATGTTTTTATATGAGGGCATAATATATTTTCCTATATAAAATCTTAGTAAAAAAACTAATTTCTCATTGTATTGAAACAATATTTTATTAGAATTATTCAATTCTGCATTAATGATTTTAATATATATTTCAAAAATTATTTTTTCAACATTTTAATCTCAAATGGAAACCATTTCTATATCATTATTTATTTCAAAAATATTTAAATAATGAGGTAAAAATTATAACTAATGAACATTTCAAATATATGAGTCTAAAAGGTTGTGATTCATGAATTTTTTTAGTCACCTTGTAAAATATAAGACACACCGAAAAATCCAACCCAACCATTATCAACTAGTACATAATTTACAAAATCTCAAATTTAAAGAGAACATGGTTTTTAAGTCATTCCAACATGGTAAGAATCTCAAATATTCTATTCAATCTAAAAAACAAATTTTTTCAGTTATGGATATTTAATTAATTCATATTAGTTTAATATGACCTTATAAAATTTAATACCTAGTAGGTATATATTATTCATTTTTATTGTTTATGACATTAAAATATTCACTTTGGATTATTTTAATTCTCGTAAATGCAATTCCTGATAATAATTCATTATGTTATCTCAAATAGTTGAAAATTAAAATGTAATTAAAATTATTTAAATTAAAAGTGATCATGGAGGATAATTTTATAAAAAACATAATGATTTATTCTCTTCCCATGGATATAATAATTTTTTTTGTACCGATAAAAACCCTAATCAATGTATTTAAGAACATATGTGAAATATATTTATTGAATAAATGACTAAAACTAATTTAAATGAATATAATTTACCAAAAAAAATTTTGTTGTGAGGACATGAATACCCATGTTTTATAATTAATCACACTCTTAGAAGACATTTTCTCAAAAACAAACCTTATCAACATAGGAGAATTTAAATCATAAAATGGTATTTTTTAAATGTTTATTTATTTAAAATGATTTATTCCCAAAACCAAATACAATCCATGAAATTTGGATGCAAAATATGATGAATGTATCATTCTTGAGAAAATTAAATCCGGAAAAGGCATAAAATATTTTTATCAAATAGAAAAAACCCAAAATGAATCAATAAATTTTATTTTTGATGAAATATTTTTAAATATATTTTTTAAAATGATTCTAAAAATGATGATATAAATAATACATTTCAACATAAAGAAGTTGATTTTTAACAAGACCCTCCTTCAAATTACATATGTAAATATTTAGAATATAAAAATTTCATCCCCATGAATATTTCATTGATGATTATCAATTAGTAAATATTACAAGATGATTGGTCCTAAATGAGGATGAATATATTGGCATGTTCTATCACATAAAACCACAAGATTTCAATGATACCCATAATGATAAAAAATGTATTATTTCGATGAAAGAGGTACTAATTAAATTAATGTGGAGATAAGGTATAAAATATCATGTATATACTTAATGATCACCGAATATAAAATCTAACTATGGTTTTAGTAATATTTTAGATGATCTTATTAATATCACTAGAAATAAATCCCATATTGTAGCTAATGGTTGTAAAAACTAATAAAGAATTAAATATGGTAAATACATTTCATCCATAATTTATTTTGAATCCATTATAATTTTTTGGAAATTACCCTCTCACCATAAAATAAAAATATTTTAAATAGATTTCAAAATAACATTTTGGAATGGATTTATTAATGAAAATGAATTTCTTGAATAACAACATAGTTATTAAAACAAATATTTCCAAATCATGTTTTATAATTTACAAACTATATTTATGGTTTAAAATAATCCCATTGGGATTGGTATGGAAATTATTAAAATTTTCTTTTATCAAATGTTTTAAAAATTTTAAAAATGAATCAATTCCTTTTCTAAAACACATCAGAATCCATTTTTCTATTTTTAATATTTACATTGATAATTTATTTTTTACCATCAAATGAATTTCTTGGTTTGTAAAATTTTCATTTATTGAAAAACGAATTTGGAATAAGATTTATGAGTGACTTCATATTTTTTCATTTTAAAAAAAATATGAAAGAAAAGATGGAATTTTTATAAATCCTAGAAGATAAACTAATTAAATCTAAATTTTTGTGGCATGGATCATTCTAAGAAAATATGTTCTACAATGAGTGAAATTTTTAGATAATTTTAGATGAATTGGATTTGATGGTTGAAAAAAATATTTATAAATGTATGATTGATAGTCTAATTTACCATAATGTGACCCGAATTGACATCATGTTTAGTGCTTTTCTTTGTGACAATTTGATTCAAATCCAATGGAATCTCATCTAAAATAGATTAAAATTATTTTTCATTATTGAAAAGAAACTAAATATCTTAGTTTGTTTTATCCAAAAGGTAATTTTTTCTCTATTTGTTACATTATTTATTTTCTGGGATTTAAACTAGATAAGAAAAGTACCAGTGGGACCTTAAACCTTCATAGAAAATCCCTTAAATCTTGAAGTAGTAAGACACTAAAAATTATTCATCTTTCAACACCTGAAGAAGAATACATGGTCTCAAGGAGTTTTTTTGGCCAAATAATATGGATGAAATAATAAATCGTAGACTCTATGATTATAAAAATATCCATATTATGTGATATAAAAGTATTTACACTGATATTTATAAATATAATATCCAGAACAGTCAAACTAATCACAACGACCTAAGGAACCATTTCAGAATAGATCACTTCTAAAAGGTTGAGTTCTTATGGGAATTGGTTATGATGATATATATACTCACTGATATTTTCACTAAACCAATTTCACTTCATCATTTTGATTTAATTATTATTGAATTTTGAATGGTTTACTTGTAACACTTTCTATTATAAAATCCCTTGATAAATATTTTTTAAAATTACCTTTCTAAACTCTAAATTTATTCCTCTATTAGATATGATACCTATATCATACTTGTTATTTTATTTTAGTGTTATTGTTATATCTTATTTCTTGAAATTTTCCTTAATAAATACATAGGTTTTAAAATTAATTATTATAATAAAAAACATTCATTATATTATTTTAATAATTAAAATTCATATTTTTCAAATTAAATTCATTTTATAATAATTTTAATTTTTCAAAATTTTATAATATTTTTTCAAACATTAAATTCATATTGTTTTTTATTATTATATTAAATATGCTTTAAAATAAATTTAATGAGAAATTATATTATAAAATAAATTAAACAAAATGTTATTATATCTTATAATTGGAGGTTTTGAGGAGAATTTTTTTCATATATAATTATATATATAACAATATATTTGGGTTTTATTTTAAAAAACAATAATGGGGAATTCCTTAGAATAATGTTTTCACATTGAAAGTAACACATTCAAGATTATTTATGGAAGGAATAATTAATTTTTTGAAAAAATACCCCTTGATGAAGTGAGTATCTTGGAATTATTATGCGCCAATTTTATCTCTTCCTGCAATATTTAATTTTATTCATTTTTTTATTTCTTACTCCATATTAATTAACATTATATTTTGTCTCTTTTCTCTTTTAATGTTCTAAATATATTCTTATTATCCCTGAAAAATTATTTTTAGGATTTACCCTTTCAGTATCACCAAAACACATATTAATATGGAGTTTCAAAACTAATGAAATATTAGCAAAAACCTTCTTTAATTATTTACACATATTTTTTAAAAAAATTCTCTTGGATTGTTTTCAAAATCTATTTTTTGTTTCAGAAATAATTTTTTTCAAATATATTGGTTTCCATCAAATATTTTATTTATATTTCCTACATCCTCTCTATAGTTTATATTTCTGGATATCAAAGAGGGATATAAGTTTCATGAAAATTATGAATAATTTTAGTTTCACCTCAAATGGATGAGTTTATGTTGGATTTTTTAAATTTATAATGTGGAGGATTTTATTTTTTAAAAATTTATAAGTTGTAGAATTTATTAAAATCTATTCTTATGTGATATTTCTTTATTTGTTCCAAAATGGAGTGTTACTAAAATTATAGTTACATATTTTACCATTGTTTATGGAATAATTTTTTTACTCCATGATTATCCTGAATTTCTTATATTAATATCTTTTCAATATAGACATTATCAGTCATTATTGATTAAATTTTATTATATTTATTCTAGTTATGTGTTTTTTCCACCAAAAAGGAAGAAATTTTGTACTTCTCTCTCGTGGAATTTTCATGACAAGAAAAACACTCATATGTATATATATATATATTTTTTTGAAAGAATTTTAGAGTCTTTAAGATGAATTTCAATAATATCATTGATGAGCCTAATGAAGATAAAAAAGTAAATCCAAAGGAAACTTGTTGGACTTATTAAATCATATGATCTATCTTTTACCATGTATTAATATCATGTAATGAAGTTATAATATCTATCAAAGTCTATATATGGATATTAAAGATAAAATACGTGATGATGGAGTAATATAGGTGGCATCGTCTCATTGGTTCCGGGAACCGGAGAACTAGTTCCATAAGGAATATAGATCCTATCATCATAAGGGAAATCACACAGCCGATAGTGGAGAACTAGACTACCTGTTAGGAATCCAGTGGTCCAGTATTCTTCTATAATTCCACTAGCCAACCATTGACCACTTGTGTCTACATGGGGATATATTTCTAAGCACAAAGAGATCCATGTGAGCCAACATATTTCTCATGAGTGATTTTGGGTAGCCAATGGCATTGAGATAGCAGGTCCTAGTATCCTTTTATTTCAATTCAAAATGTCATTAGTTCAGTCTACATCAGATTAAATGACCCCAATGAATTACAATAGTATCCTAGAAATTTTTAATACAATTAATTTTGATATAAAGGGGATTTTAATGGACAAAATATATCAACAATGCCTCTATAATCCTTAATTTATATTTGGAACTATATCACAGAAACACTACTTGATTCACTCCGAAAACAAAGAGAATACCTTTAATTCTGTATGAATATCAAAGGCACTCTTATACCCTCATCTCTCAATCACCCATCAAAAATTATAATCATTCTTTCAAACGATTAGAGAGAATGTTTGAAATTCGATTTCTCCAAGAAAACATCACTTTTCTCAAGTCCATCTGTATTGAGCTACAACAATAGAAAAAGTGAGGTATGGGTTCCTTGGATACTAGAATAGATCAAGGCGATGATCAAAAATATAATTATGAGGGATATGTTTCTTGATCCTCAACAATATTAATGCAATGATAATATAAACCTCAAAACCAAATGGGGGGAGACATATGGGCTTACACTGATCTATTTCCAAATTAATTTTTCAAAATATGCTCACTCTCTAGTTAATTTTATGCATTTCATCATTTCATATTGATATGCATAATTTTAAACTTTTGAAATTATCCTTCACGTTATTATTACTCAATTTATCTAATATTTAATGTTACGTTTCAATATATATATATAATCAATTTATTTATTTATTTATCATTTTATCGATTCTTTAAATTGAAATCATTTAATTTTGAATTAAACATCCAATTTGATTAATTTTTAAAAGGTAATTCACCCCATACTTCCATCAACATAGTACAATAATTGATTCATGATAGATTTTATAAATGATGAACATTGTTTAAATCCATTTTATTTATGAAGCTATTTTATTAGAAAATATGTTTTCATAATAAAATTGATGCTGTAAATGATGATATTATATATCAATTTAGTAATTTTTAATTAGGATGATTATTTGCAGTACTTTATTTCATATATCAACTGTTAATCAAGCAGTGGTGTGAGATTGATTTGTATTATATTATTTGTATTTATTTGAAGTTGAGATTTTTTATGAAGTCATATATAAAATATCTCTATCATAATATGATCATGTGGATGAAAGTGAAATAATTAGGCTGATAGTGATTTTTTATGCTTATAATGTTGTATCTCAAGAAGGATTACTTTTTGTTAGTCAATTGTCATTATTAGAGGGAATTTTATTCATCTAAGTAAAATAAATTGGAAAATTAATTTAACATGGTATAGATTATCAATTCACAAATTGAAATTCTTTAGAAGTTAAAAAAGGGTAATTCTATAATAAATATTTTTTCAAGAAGAAATTATATCTTCCTTGTATCTCATTTGATGTACTTGATTTTGATGCAGTAAATTTAATTATATTATTAAAGAATTTTGAAAATAACTAATCAAATAAATTTGAGTACATGGTTTTATTAATTTGATGAGTTTTTTTATAAAAAATAGTTTGAAGTGATGGGAATGAGTATAATTAAAAAAGAATATAAGAGATACAATGTGATAGAACAATGATTGATCCTTTTATATTAGATATCGATAGAAAAATACAGTGAGTGAAGAATTGAGTCCAATGATGAATCATAGTGATCATTATTCTCATCTGGTGGGGAAATTTTATTCATTGACATCTTTTCATTTTGAAATAAAGTTATATAAATAATTACTTTGACATTAATAACTATTCTTGAATCTTTTAGATGGATCAATAGAGAGATATGTACATATTACATTTCCAAAACAATAGTTATCTCAAGAATACCTTTCTCATCTTGGATACATATTCAGTATAAAATAAGTATAGATTTTTTTTCTTGTGGAGTTTGGATATGAATATTGTGATGTTGTTCAAATATTATAAGCATGTAATTTTTTTTTGTTTCATAAAGATTATAATCTATGGTAGGGGAGACTAACTAACCATGATAAAGAGTATATTATCTATAAAATGACTAAATCATGAACACATGATCTTGTTTCTTAGTTCTTTATTTTATTCATATTTGAGTGACCTTGATTATATTTACATTAGTGAATCAAATATAAATTTGTTATAGGGGTTAATTTAATAGAGATATTAATTTTAAAAAACTGATCTCCACTGATTCATGCCCCTTCTTAGGGGAGTTACTAAATCTTAGGAACTTCAATTTGTATCCTAGGTAAGGTACTTATAGTTGATTCAATCAAATGAAAAGAATGCATAATATAAATATTGTGAACAACTGGTGTTTAAAAAAATTGATGTAAAAATTATCATTGTCTTTATAAGCTAATGATGTCTATAATATATATCATGTATTAGATGTTGCAGTAGTTTTTTACCTTGGTTTTCAAGCGATTAATGTAAATTCTCAAACTAATATAGTATAGAAAATAAATATGAATAATAATTTAAAAACGCATAAATATTTTATTAAATCCTTATAAAAGAAGGTCGGCAAAAAAGTCATGCGAATTAAAAATACCAAATAAATATAGGATATTATAGAATGTATATGTTATGAAAATGTGATATTAAAGGAGGATAAATTAAAAATTTGGGAAAGAGAGTTTAATGATCGTAAAATGAATAAGTGAGATAATAGTAATGATTATTTCACCATATTAAATGATTTTTTCAGTAATATCAAGTGTTTTAGAGACAAAATGAAAGACTCTAGTATTGTTAATAAGTTAATGAGGAATTTTATGGACTGTTTTGATCCCATGATCTGATCTCAAGAAATTGAATAAATCATTCATTATATAAATTTCATAGCATTCTTCCAGCATATGAATACGATTTAATAATGTAAAGATTATGGGGGTAGGGAAATAACCTATAAGATGCTACAAATATACTATATTTGAAAACTTTTCCTTGTACTTCTATAGTGACCCATTCCATTTAGATGTAGTATTACATGATTTTTAATCATAAATATCCAAAAATTATAATCCCAAAGTTCATTATTCCTTGTGTATTTTGATTACTACGATCATAATACATTAAAAAAGCTGAAAAATGGCATCCTTATTATTTAAATTTTCTTTATTGAGATCCAAAATACATTTTTTCTCCTCAAACTATATAATATAACCTGAAGAATACATAAAAGCATGAAGGGGAGCTAAAAACTAGTAAGCGGAGAAACATGATAATGCAACCTAATGTTTGAGTCAATGATATAACATGATATCATAAAAGAAAAGTCACAAGAGTAATCACATGGATGAATAATGTAAATTATATTGCATCATAGGATCATGGAATCATACGAAATTTGACGGGAATAAAAAATAGAACATAATAAAATTTCAAAGCTAACTACCTTGATAATATCACATGGTGGAAAAATTCATGTAATATATTAGCATTACTCCCTAATCCCAAACATGATGCCTCATAAGAATAAAGTATTTCCCAATGAATTGATGTTCTCTCTGGGTGAACCAATCATATAATGTTCATGATCTATTTGTATTGAATAAAGGAGATCTATAATAAGGAATGACATAAAAATTACCAATGTAATGTAAACTGGTTGTACAATCATGAATCATATCATAATCAATGAAAAGTTCATAATGAAGGAATTTAAGAAATGATCATAAGGCATGTATTACCCCTTCAAAATAAGAGATATTTTGAATGATCTACATTTATGAATTATATATTTGGATTCTATAAGTATTTAATAACATTAATGGTTGTTATCTTTAAGGATTAGAAATAATTTTATAAATATTAAAAACATTCCTGATGGAAATATCATTTAATCTTTTAAAATAACTTATAAAGAAATAAAAATTCAAAAAATATTATGGAAATAATTTAATTAAAAAATATACTTGGAAAATTATAAAGGCATCATCAATGAAAATAATTTTCATGATGGTGGGTTATTTCATACATTCCTAGTATGTTAAAAAAGGATCCCTTTATTATTTTTTTATGAAAGTAAAAAAGTACCAGATTTGGAAAATTAGAGGAATATTATTTTTAAAACATTTTGTAAGAATTCATTAATGGGTAAAAATGGATTCAAATAGTCATAAGACAATATCAAAAAAAATTAATTTTTTTTTACAAAATTCAATATTTATGAAAAGGATTTGTGATAGAAGATAGAAATGAAGATGAATTTTTTCTGAAACATTTTCTCAATAATTTAACATAACTAATAGGGAAAAATGAAACTATTACATGAAAGATTCAGAAATAAATATATGATAATAAAATGAAAGGTGTTTATTAGAATTTTTTTGTGCATGTGATTACATGTATTATGTTTTGATTTATCACCACTCCACTCATGTTTTCATAATATTATGAAATTTTTTAATTTTTATGACGAATTAAATGTTTTAATTTTATTTTATATATTATAGATATTATTTATCTAATTTAAGGAATAAGTATTCATGATTATATAATAATATTTTTATTCCTAATATTTATTTTTATTTCATGTTTTCATATATCATAAAATATTCTATATGTTTTAATTCAATTTACATGGATAAATAAGTTATTTGGGACCTTTCTATAACATTTATAGGTGTGTTATAAAGTTTCCATATTTAAAATTTTCTTTTTAACCTATAGAAATTTTTGTAACTATATATCTAATTAAAAAATCATATAGCTGTTTTTTATCCACGTAGCCATTTTTTCAGTTTCAGTTACTCTGTCTATTTTAACAACATCTCTAGCTAAATAATTCCCAATAAAGTTATTATGTTTTTTTCGAAATATAATAATATTTTTAAAATATAAATATAATATATATACATCTGAATCAATCTCTAGAATGTTTTAATAGAGGTTTGATGTAAGTGAATATTTTTAGTCGGCTTTTATTAGTTTTTCTTAACTACTTTGCTACTATTTTTTGCATAACATGGGTTATAGATGTCAAATTAAGGAAATTATTAATTATTTATAAATATAATTAAAATATCTAAATATATTTCAAAATTACCAAATGTTAATTCTTTCTTTAATTATTTTATTTTTAGCTTTGAATATTAGAATTATCATTGTTTACAATTTTCTAGAATAAAATACGTATGAAATATACCTGAAAGAGAAATTTAGAAACATGGTATAATTTCCTAAATAATGAATTATCTTAGATTAATCTATCACATGAATTCCATAAATAGTATATCCATTATTGGTTTATTTAATTATTTAAATATAAGTCTATTGTGAAATAACTCTTTCATGAAGGTCCCCTTCACGAAAATGTGCCGAAGTAACATAAGAAATATTCCTATAGGAAAATTATGACATGTTATTCGTTTTGAATTAAATATCACTTTTTTTCAATTTATTTTCTTGTATTGACATTTATTCTGAATTTATAAATCCATGTTAATTAATTAGATCATGTGTGATGTTATTTTCATTATTTACAAAATGTTTTTATCATGATTGAATTGTGTTTTATTCTTATTCTTAAAACATATAGTCCGAAACTCAAAAATTAAATAAGACAGATTTATGTTTTTTATTTGATATTATTTTTTATAAATTATAATTATTTAATATAAATATCAACCAATATGTTTTAATAACTTTAATGTGGTTTTATTATGTTATCATTGTACATACATATTTACTACTCATTTATAAACATAATTTTTTATTTCGTATTTCAAATTCAAACATGGGATTTTCAATGGATTTATCTTACAAATATTATTATGGTAACCACATAAATTATATGAAATTTATTTTCAAATTGGTTTTAATTATTCTTAATTCTTTCAAATATTTTTCCTATATTATGAAATTATTTTTCAGTGATATTTTATCTCTCTCTCTCGCAATCTCTATAATAAAATATTAGTATTTTTCAATACTAAATGATTATGAGCATTTTTTGGAGTGTCTAGTATAAAATAGTTGAATTTAAATTGATCAAGGATTCTTTTAAGATTTATATAAATTAAATAATATTGTTCAATGTGATAATAGGTGATCACAAACATTCTTGCTTCTTCGAAAATGAAGTGCTCTTGTACACATTGTTTTCATCATTCAAGAAGAACATTCAAGGAAAAAACAAATATTATTCAACTGTATTCACATTGGAGATATTTACGTTACATTTTAATGAATTCTGTGAAATAGTCATCTAAATCCATTAAAAGGTCCTTTATCAATGGTTTCATCAAGATATTTATTTCAAAAAATCACCAGCAATTCTACAATTACTGTGTTTAATTCTTCTAGGATGGGTAGAGAATTATGCGCTTGATCATTTCACAAAAAATTTATACGACCTATTAAAAGTATTAGAAGGTTTTTCTATCATAAGGTATGTTAATTCTTAGGTTATTCATACATTACTAAAAAATAGTACTCATATGAACGGTATAATCAAGGTAGAATGTCTGGGATTCTATCTGCTCCAAAAAATGGATGTATGTGTAGTATTGGGGAAACTCATCAAAATTTTAAGGTTTCCAGTTCATCCAATATAAATGTTTTGAGTTTCAATTGACCAAATTAAAACATACGACTATATTTCAAACATGACATTACAATGTTGAAAAAGGATTGGAAAAAATAAGAAAAAAAGGACATCAAACATGCCTGAGGGTTACAGCTTCCCTAAAGAATCAGACTCTAGTGAGAAATCTAGAAGTGAAAAAGAAACTAGTAACCTTTATTTGATGTAAAAAACATTGGGGTGACAGATTCATTTAACGATATGGTAAATCCTTCAAATTTTTGTTTGAAAGATTCCTTGCGAAAGGATATTAACTATTCTAATTATGATTATAATTATGAGTTCTCTTATACTTATGATCATTACAATTAAAACATGTAATAATTAAATGATTTATTTCATTATGTTCTATATGAAATTGAATGGTTTTTCAAAAAGTGTTAAAATATAACTATGGATCATAAAAAAGATTCCTTATAAATTAAAAACATTATTTTAGAAATTGAAAATATGAAAAATTAGATTTTCAAGTTTGATATTGAAAAAGTTAAAATGAATATCAAGGTAAATAATATTTCTAATCATAACAAGGAAAATAATCATTTGAAAATTTATTCTTCATAAACAATAGATAATGTTCTTTATTATTTTGATGTTGTTAAAAAGAAGAATGTTTTTATGAAAATTGGAAATTGTAAATTTTAAAGAAACATTATCTATATTTTTTATTGAAAGAATAACTACAAAAAGATGGTATCTACTATCAAATTAAATAAAGATAAATCTTGTTTTAGTTACAAACATAAAATTCAATAGATTTATATGGACTCTTTTATTGTAGTTATTCAAGGATGGTTTCAATAGTTACATTAAATGTCTACTTTATAGACATTATACTTATGCATGTTCTCTCAGATTCCCTCAATATCTTGGTATTACTAGAGGTTCAATCTCTATGAATTTATCATATTATGTACCTTATAATAAATGTCTTTATTTTTCTTGGTAACTGAATTTTTTTTACTATCCCAGTTGGTACCAAAATTGAATGGATAAAAAAAATTCATGTAGTTTTTAGTATTGTTCTACATGTGACTCATTATTTATTCAAATAGATGCTTTACAACAATTAATTTTTTATTTAATTGACATATATGGAGTATTTGAAAAAAAAATCTACTCATTTATTAAATTTGGATTTTTTTTAAATAAAGAATAAAATCAGTGGGAGGTCGTTTTCTATCTAAATTTTATTCATTTTTTGGGGATCCTCAACATCTCTTTATTTATATTATCATGTACATTATAGTTTAATGTTGTCATGTGTTTAAGGGGATTATGAATTTGTTTTATATGTAATCTATTCCATATGGAATCATTATTTCATATTAAATCTATTTAATTTAGTATCCATATTCATTCATTTTAAAAATGTTTTAATACTTATCATACATCCATTAAGATATTAAATTTATATTTGAATCTTCAGTTTCCAAAAAATATTATTTTGTAAAATATATTTCAATTTTTCTCTCGTTCAGTTTTCTCTTAAATGAATTTAAATTTCTATTTTATATAATCAAAATAGAAAAGGGGATAATTAGATTTCCTTGAAATATTTTTTTTAAAAAAATTAGTTATAATATTTTTTGTTTTTATGAAAAATGTTGGAAAATGTTTTGGTTATTGATGTTCAGTTTTTTAATCAAACAGATAGTGATATATTGTTTGTGGACGCACCTACATGTATTTTTTTATTTATTATAAGTCCTCTCATGTTTTCCCAATAATATAAAATGTTTAAAATTTTAATTTTTTTAGTAACATGCTTCAAAAAAATAATTTATCTTATACCATTTAAATATATTTTATTTAGAGTATACTTGATATATTCAATGATTTTATAGCTAAAAATATTTCGTACAAATTTTCAGGTAAGTTCATAAGATGAATAAGTCATTTTGGACATTAATATGTCATTTATAGGTTGTTTATAATGTTTATCTACAGTAACTATACTGTTTTTCTCATTGAAATTTTTGTAACCATGTAGACAATTTAGAATTCACATAGCTAATTTGTTAGCCACATATTAATTTTTATAGTTTAAGATAATTTTTTTATTTTTATAATATAACAATATAAAGAACTCTAAACTGGGTGGTAGTTTTTTACGTAAATATAATATGATTTCCTATATCTCATTAGAATACATATACTTCTGAATGATAATTTCTTACTCCCCATCTCTCTAATAATCCAAAATTAGTCTTTTTGAATATAAAATTTTTATAAAAATTTGATCAAGTGTGTATACTATATAAATTTAAATTAAAAGGACTCAAGTATTATATGAAGTCATATATAAATTACATTTTAATGTTTTTGATGATAATATTTGATCACAGAAGCTCTTACTACTTAAAAAATCAAGTGATCTTTTACACAATGTTTATATGATTTTTGAGGTAATATCAAGGGAGGAACAAATATTCATTGAAATAATTCAACTTTTATATATGAATTATAACATTTTTTTAATGCCAAAAATTCCTCATTCAAACCCATTTAAAGGGCATGCTTCAACTATTTTATCTACATCATTGTTTCTTCGACAAACTATTGGTTCTATAGTTTTTAAACATATTTTTTCTAGCATGGTTAGATATTTATACAATTTATCATTTCATTCAAATTATTTACCACCTACGAAAAGTATTCTTAGGTTGTGGTACCTTACTAAAATTCAATTCCTTGTAAATTTATACCTAACCAAAAATCATTACACATATCAAGGTACTACTCCTATTAGAAATCTCTGGTTTCTTTTTACTCCCACAATAGTTTGTCGGTGTAGACTTGGTGATACTCACTCAAAATTAATTGGTGTTGATTCATCGCATGTAATTTTTTTGTGTTTATTATTATCCTTGGTGAAAGTATCTCTCCCTTTCATAGTGGGATCAATAATCCACTTGTTGGGATGTGGAGAGTATATTCAGGATTGTTTAGATCTAAACCACTATAACAATTCCCTATTTCCATCTCATTATTTTTCATCATACATTATTCAATCATTCATTATTCCAATAATTTTATTAATAACTAATTAAATAATATTAAACCACCAAATTTCGTAATTAATATTTTATAAATATGATAATTATAAAAAATTATTATTCACCCCTTCTAATCCTTATTCTAATATCATATCTGACCCTATAAATAGTATCAAAGTTATATTATTCTTAAGAAAAACTTAGATATATTATTATTATTCATTATATGTGCAAAAAAATTTCTTAGTCCTTAACAAGACTAAGTAATGATCTTTTTAGTGATAAAAACACAAGAGATTGAATTATTCAATACATTGAGGCTTCTTAATTTCAATGGAAGTGATTATGGTTATTAGAAATATAAAATGGAGGTATTTCTGAAAAATATTGGAATTTAATATTGTACTTTAATGTTTATACCTTATAATATACCTAATGCGGGACTTGAAACAATCAATAAAAATGATTGTACAAAATATGTTTTAGGTCTCAATGTGATGAATTTCCTTTAATACTCTATTAGTTTAAATTTTTATAGTCATATATCATCCTATAAAACACATTCTGACATTTGGAGTAATTTAAAAGTCATCCATCAAGGAATAGAAAAATTTCTGAGAACTAATCTAAGTATTCAAAGGGAGAAATTTCCAGGATTTTAAATTTATGACCCTGAAATTGTTAGTGTGATGTTTAACATATTCCCAAATATTATTAATAACTTGGTAAAACTTTGTGAAACCCTGAATAAGGATGTGCTGGTTAAAATTATAATCCATGTCTTACCAAAGAAGTGGAATTCTAAGAATGTATCCATTAAATAAATCATATATCACGACCCCATCCCTAAAAGGATACCCCTCCTCATCTACCAAAAAACAAAGGGAGCTAATGGCCCCGAAATTCTTGCCTATAGTAGGCCCTAGTTAGGTGACAAGAACCAAGGGTGTATTGACCTCACAATGTGGGATGAAATAATTTTTATAAGAAACTAGATTGGGAGATAAAATGAATCATTCAAAAAAACTCCATGACATAACATATAATATATAGAAACCTCCCCCCCCCCCATAATGAATGTATAAATAGATATGATACAATAAAATTTGGCGAGGTAAATACCAAAAGAAAAGCTAATAATTGACAAAAAAAAACTATCCAATGTTCCAAACTAATAATACCCAAAAGGGTCACTAAAATCATCTAGGAAACCTAAAATAAGTTTTATATACATATGGTTATAATAAAAGAATGGTCTGTAGGAAAACCAAAGTCTCTCATGCACATGTAAAAGAAACATACTAATTCCCCTGTAAGAAAAAAATAGAACCAAACTAATCCAAAATAGGTATACTAACCAAACCCAACCACACCAAGGAACACTGCCATATAAATCAAGTAACATAATATAATATAAATCACATCAATGATAGGGTACCCCGCACCACTTTCCTGCTGATTATCCCCCCTAACAACCCATTGAAAAACATCATGGCACCCCCACCTCTTCGGAATATACCATATCACAAACCACCCACACACACCTAGGACACATCACACCCCACATGAACACACCTAGGACTCAAAAAAAATCTCTCCCACAAACTCCTAGGCATAAAAAAACATCAAATCTCTTCAAATATCATCCTAAATAAACCTGAGGAAGCATGTCACAAGTCATCCTGAAGACACACAGGACACCGCATCCCAACTCATCTAGAAGACACCTAGTACACGACATCAGAACTCATCCGAAAGGCAACTAAGACACCAAATCACAACTAGCCCAAAGAATCTTTTTCCATCATCTCTAAGAAGATGGGGAAAGGAAGAGCTGGTGGATAGCCATCCATCCTCCAACTGGGATGTTGGAAAAGACACCCACTACATGACTGTGTGGGTGTTCAGTACATAGTTCTATACATGGGTGGGGTGTGTACAGAAATAATAAGGGGAGTAAAATTATATATATATATATACAGTATCAAAAACTCAATCCCAGCCCATGGGTTCTCAAACAAATAACATCTACGAACATATTCACCCTTGCTAGAAACTCTAAATTCATAAATACAAACAAGAAATATTCCAAATATCATACTTTAGTCTTTATTCCATTTTCCATGGTAATTTTTTTATCAATAAATTCCAATGTCAACCACTTGGATTTCTGTGATACAAGAGTCATTAGAAAATCCATTTAACTATGAAAGTCAACATACTTCATATTCCCGACCCATTAGTTTATATATAAACATTATCTAGTTAATAAATACATCCCATCATCAATTTCCTTATTAATCATATCCATTTTATATAAATAACATACAATATTAATTCCATTCATAGTTTTATAGATATAAAAATCCAAGAACACATCATAAGAATAACACCACATCCAAACTTTCACATCCACATCATTTTAAAGCGGCGTCTAGTATCACACCCCTACTTCATAAACATACCACACCCACCATTGTATCCCCACTATATAAAAACATCATGAAAACAATCAGCACAACCCCATTGTACAAAACACTTCATACACTTCCCCCACATATCACCACATAGTCACCCCCATTGCATCATCCACAATCATACAAACCCCAAATCTTCCACACATCACATCTTACTTCAAAACACAACACATTTTCAGATTCCATAAAAGGGGAGGAGGTATTATTCGATTTAACCTATTTATTTAATGGTGTTATAATATAAGAAATAAGATATTGGGGAATCCATTTAATTAACCGAATGTATGTAGTTAACAAATTTTTATTTAGGATAACACCATTCAGTCACAAAAATAAGGTATTTCAAAAGGAATTTGTTGCAACATAATCATGGAAAAATAGACAAATTTTTTTTCAAGGGAATACACTCCTAAGATCATAATATAATATTTAATTAATTCAAATCAACAAGAAACTGTACCAACATTGTTTAAATTACCTATCATCTTTAGATTAAATTTCATCTGGTTCATTATGTTTATTATTTTTTATGCAACCATATTCAAATTAGTTTACAATAATAAACTCATCCCATATGATACACATAAAGTGAAACGAAGAAAAAAAAATTGGAAGGGAGATCATCAATAAATCCATTTTCCAATGCTTTCTTATCCAAATTAGGGGTGCTCATATAGTAGGTAATCCTCTAGGAAAACATAAAAAAATTACCTCAGCCTTGGCAAATGACTCTGATCGGTATCAGGAATAAGCATGTCTAGTATCAAGAGGAAGTAAGAAGGAAAGAACATGGGGAATGTTATCTCAGCTTTAGGATGATCTAAATAGAGTCAAGAGATTAGATAATGTTCTGATTTTTCATTAATGGACGATTTCAAACAGACCAGATGTTTTGGGCATTTAAAATCTTCTATACCCTTATATAATTATTTTTAAAATTTATGGACTTTTAATCTATCTCAAACCATTTAAATTTTTTAATTAAACTTGTTTTACATAAAATAAAAATGTCAGAAGGGAAAAACTAGGAGAACTGGAATCACTGTACATGAGGCATTGTAGGCTGAGGCACCACAAAATGAGGCACCGCCAGTGAGGCACCTCTGGATGAGAAACCACCAGTGAGCCACCGCCAGCATTCCACCTCCAGTGAGCCACATCTAGGGTGATAAATCTCCAACAAGCTGCTTCCAAGGTGAGATACCGACAACATTGCACTACTAGAGAGCGACCACAAATGTGAGACACTGACCAGGTGACACCTCTAGGTTGAGACCACCAGGGTGAGACAATACAAGGCTTCCACATTTAGGGTGACAGTAATAGAGTGATACCTACAGGGTGAGACAAAATGGATATGTGGCACCATTGGGAAGAGATAGCATTGGAAATCATGGGATAAAAATAAATTTAGAAGATTGTTGAAATAAGTCAGATTCATTATCTAGGACACCCCAAATAATAGAGTTCCCACGATGTAATGGACCAGAGTTGTCCATGCAATTAAATTAGATTCCTCTCAAACTATTCTTTCCCTCCAAAATTGAAAACCAACCTATAAGGATAGTGGTGAATGGTATGAAAAAACAACTCTCGATATATCTTTCAAGGATATTGTTACACATAAAACATTGTTATCAACTAAACACATAAAATATAAACTACCTTTTTTATTCATAAGCTAATGTGGAAACCTCTAATCCCAAGAACACCCTATAATGATAAGGATTGTTTAGTAATTTCCCATTCCTTCACATTAGATGCCTATCAAAACAATATTTTTCATTGAGAAAAAATCCCTATAGGAAAGAGGGTGAATGATCAAACAACCATCCCATTAAATGACTCTCAAGGATCTCGACATGTTTGGGACACAACAACCACTCAAAACCCAGGTCTTTGGGAATATTCTTATCCAATAATTACATAGTCATGTAGATAGGTATAAAAAGACTACTATTCAATGCATAAAAATAAAACAACAATATTAACACCATGGAAGGGACCATATTCAGAAAAACTTCTTCACATTGTTTTGAATATATGTATTGAATTTCTGGGAAGGGAAACATTGTTGTAACTTGTGACTTTAAAAAACCAATTAGACATGACATTGTACAAATATCAATATATGTGTCATCAATATTTTATAAACCCTAAAAATTTAAAATCAAATCATATAAAACATATAATTATTAACGCATCATGATGAAAGTAGATTATCATGATGGAGTTGTAATTATATTAATTCATATTAGTGAATGATTTTAAAAGATAAAAAAGATTTTTCAATGATCTATAACATTTCAGACATGTACATAGATATTTTATTTTGAACCATGTTATGTCTTAAAAATGCCTATTTATTCATTTCAATGAGAAATATTATATTTAAAAAAATCAATAGGCTAAGAAAACCATGTTGATTCCAAACAAACTTTTGAATCACTTTAATATCATGGTTTTTTTCCAAATAATCTATGTCAAAAAAAATCTATCAAAATTTTTAAAATAACTTTTCTTTAGGACGTTTCCCAAGAAACCATATTTAAATTGAATGGTTGCTTTATTTTAAAAAATTTCATATGATCTACTAACATAACTCTATCGTGCTTTTTCTAAAGTTAATATTAACAAAAATACATACCAAATTTATAAATTTCGAATCAAAATATGAAATGTATCACAAATATGTCATGAAATTTAAACAAACATGCTTATAGAAGATTAAAATTATTCTAGGTTTGTCATAAAACCATTAATTACTTGTAACATACTTATGAATAAGAAATAAAGGGTTCAAAATTTCAATCATTAATTATCCATAGGTGTTGGTCATTATTTGAGAGAGTTTCTAATAACACTACTATACCAACAATAACACTTAAATTAGTATAGATAGAGACACCAAAATCATAAAAATACAATTAACCCTTCAACCATACCATGATATTGTCCTCTTTGGGTGGAACTGACTCTCATGCAATGTTTTAAATCATGTCGTAATAAAATACATCTTGATGCATGAAAGAGTTTCCCTCTAATCATATGATTGAGGTCATAACACATGTTATAATTATAAAATCAATCACTAAAACCCCAATAAATAGGATAACAGTCAATAATTCACATCACATCATTCATAAAAAATATTTACACATGGGAGGAAATCCCATATTTATTAATTACATGATTACAAAATTAAACATTTTATTTTATTACCAAGTTTTTGATTAATTCCTTTTATAGTTGGTGAGGTATTTCATAAAAATAATCAGAAAAAATTAAAATAAAACACATCTGAAGATAATAACCAAACAAGTTTTCATCTACACATCACCATCATTGCACAACACAACCATTGGAAAGTTATCCCAACCAATAATATACTTTCACCAAATATTTCACACAACCACATCACCGCACCACTTTACTATTTATAAGAAAATACCCTTTTCATAAAACTAATTTCACTATCTAATCGTATATACATCCCCAACCAAAAAACCCGAATAAAATCACACATTAATCCCCAAGCAAAAAAATATAGTAATCAACATTCCCAGGTCGAGATATTATCCAATTTGTGAGGCACTGAATTGCCTACATGGTTTAAATCACGAAAAATTTTAACATGTATTGATTAAGGATTTGGTTTCCCCCTATTCATATTCACGATGTTTAACATCACATGTCACATAAAGAATCACAACTAGAATAATCACTCATAGAATCAAAAAACATAACATCTTCCATAATTATCTAGGGGATTATATTACTTCATATCATTATTTATCATGAGTAGTTTCACATAATATTAAATTTTTTTGGGGAATCGGTTAATTATCTATATATATGTTATTATATGTCATGGTGAGATTAAAAAAAGTCATATCAAGGGTATCATAATCTTTAACAATCACTTCACAATCAAGGATTCCAACATCTTTTATTTTCATCAAGGAATAGCAAAATATCAATGCAATGATAGCAATGAATCCAAAAACAACAATCAACAATCCTAAGATATTTTTAGTGAATCCAATTTTTTTGTAAATTTAAATGGTTATAACAAGCATCCGTTTTAATCAAAAAACTGCACATGTGTTAAATCTCACACTATATTTAGCATAGTTTAAACATGAAATTTTTAGTTCATATTATGAAGGAAAAACACCTCCATTTTAATTTAAAAAAAATATATGATATTTAATTGTGTTCAATTCAAATATTAAATTACATAAATAATAGGATTCCATTATCATCAAAGGAAAACATTCTTTTTGAAACAAATTTTAAAAATAAATATGTTGAATTACTATGCTTTATGCTTTACCATTCTCATACTAAACATTATTTAATCATTTCATGGCTCATGATAACATGATTTATGATAAAAAAATTAATAATAAACATGTAGTATTTCCATATATCATGATTTATCAAGCTCAATCTACACATTCCATACACTTTTCATTACTATGAAGAACATGAATAGATGATGTAATTTGGTTAAAATGGTTATAAATCCATTTTTAAATACAACATATAAAAGATGATACATGATCAAGACATTAATAATAGATTTACCCCAGTAACCACACTCATGATTTAAACATTAGGAATGATTCCCACTAAAAATATACACATGATATAACATGTGAGGTAATGTTATATTAATACATAAATAATTATTATCTATTATAAAATAATAAGTTTTATAACATAATCATTTTTATTTATCAATATGATACCACAATGAAGGATTTCCTTTTCCTAAATTTAGAAATAAAATTCACAATGATTTCTACCCTAACAGAATATTACATGACATAGTAATATCCATACTGTAGGAATGAAATCAGTAGTAGTCAAGGAGACCGTTATTTTTGTCAAGGTTTCCAAATTCAATGAATTATCAATAATCAAGATGGTCATTTTCAGATATTTTCATAATTTAATTGTTAATAGCATGTTTTAAAATAGTTTAATAACACATGATTATAGAAAATTACAATTGGAATGAAACCCATGATATATTAGCTCTGATGGAAACTGAAATAAATATATTCAAGGTTCTAAAAATAATTTATTGTATCATGCCATTGTGAAAACTACTTTGAGGAAACATTCTTCATAAGGTTTTTCAAAATTAAATAGTTGAATTTAACAAAATACACTAAGAATGTTTCATTAAAAATTTCAAACATTATAAAAACCATATGTCATGTTATACATTTAAAACAAAGGAATGAGATTAAATTCATTAATAATAATGCTATAATAGGAATGGAAAAAACACATTGAAACCTGAAGAAGGTTTCACAATGTAAATTCACGCTAGTTATCCATCATATTACTCTTTCCTTTTGGTTATATAAATAATTAATCCATCAAATAATGAATTTTACTAGTAATAATAATATTGTAAAAGTAATAGAAACACTCATGAAATTTCATTATTAATTTAAATAATTCTATCAATCAAAGATCACTCAATTTAAATAATAAAATAAGTCTTCGCGATGCATGTACCTTTATAATGTCTCTACAATCCAAGTGGTGCCACTACACTTGGTCATTCGGTAGGTTCAGAGTACTTCCATTGGATCTTGAGGTCCACTAAAATCCCATTTCCTAGATTGTATCCCTACCCAATGTCACAAACAAAAGTCAAATTCCACCATTTACATACCATCCCAAGAAATCATCACCGTGCATAACTCTGAACTCCACCATATCTTACAAACATTATTTTCAATACCATTCATTCATGTTCCCAACTCCAAAGATACCCCTCCTAGGCTGGTAATGAATAAGGGGAGATAATTCCCCCATACACAACCCCTAGTAGGCCCTTGGACGGCGATAAGAACCAAGGGTTTTCTAATATCACAATATGGTAGGAAATGCCCTCTATAATAAAAACAATTGGGAGATTGGAAGAATCATTCACAATAGGTCCAAGATATAACATAAAAGAGACAACCAAAAATCATCCCCCAATAAATGTATGAATAAAAATGATATAACAAGAGTGTTTCTAACCCTTTAACTCTTGAGAATTCCTCGTCGTGCCAATTTTGTGGGAACCATTGGCTAGACAGGTCGGATTGTTGTCGTGCATTCCTACATTCCAAAGGTGGGATACATCCATTTCCTCTTAAGGGATGTTCGCTCCTTGATCCAAATGGTATGATTGAATGACGATCTCTTCCTCTATGGATTACTCATATGAATTATTTTCCTAATTCTTGTATCCATTAAATATTAATATGTTGTTTGTGAAACTCTTCCTTGTGCCATATCTTTGTGGATTCTGGTTAATTAAGCTTTTTATTTCACCAAATTCTCTAAGGGTCATGTTAGGGCAGTGAAATTAAGTAAAGAGAGAAGTTGTGTTGGGAATCACTTGCATGTCTAGATGTTGAAACACTTGTAAACCTATATTTTCACTTATAAGAGGTCTTATTGAGGGTGCTAAATCCTATGGAATCCCACATAAAATGCGGGGAGTTTTATGCCATAGGCATTTCACTAAGGCATCCCTCATCTTCTCTGGTTTAACACGGCGTATTCCATGAGTGTAACATCTAGAAGAGACCGATCAGACTAATCAGAACACTAATTGGAGTGGATCAGATAGATACTCCCCTAAGATAGATCGCCTAGAATGTTTACTAGATGGATGGATTAGAACGCCCATTATGGAAAAAACTATGATGGTGTGTCCCACAAATAGGGATGTTTCACATTGCGATGGATGATCAGGACACGAACAAGGGTGAATTAGAGTATGGGGTCCTAGTAAAGGGGACAAAAAATTCTATCATTTGCTGGTATTGAACCTCGTGGAGGCATCCTATGTACCTTATTTAGAAGATAGAGAATGAAACCCATGTTGTTCGAGAGGCTGAGTCACGGAATCAAGATATACATAATGGAAAATATCCCAGAGGCGTACTGAGGAATACACAAGGTTAGATGCCCATACGAATGGAATTATTTCACTAGGATGTGGCATCTGTGGAAAAATAAAGATGGATATGGATGAAGTTTCGAAGGCTGGAATGAATGGGGATGGATACGATGTATATGGAACCAGTGAGGGAATGATGGTGTTGGGATTGAACCTCATGGGGGATTCTTATATCACTCTATGAAATGGAATAAAAGTCTAAATAATTTTGGATGGGGAGATGGGTCAACTTAGGAGGTGGCCAATGAGAATGGATGCGTTGATGGGGCCTAATTGAAATGGAACCTACGGTTTAGAGGATAAGCTCCTTGAGACACAAAAATTCAGGGGAGAGACCAAGATGGGATATGAGTGATGGGATTGAACCATCAATGAGGATTCCTACATATCCAAGTGGTTGAGAATAAATTTATACATAGTTTAGGAGTGGGGAATATAATTGGGAAGTACATAAAGGATAGATACCTAAACAAAAGTTGAGGAAAATGTTTGGTTAGCAGCATGTCATTGGATGGATAGTCTTGGTTGGTTGGACATGTATTTGTGGGGGGATTATACATGGTAAGCTACCCAAGTGGATCAGAACACCTTAGGGTGGAAGATCTGTGTGATGGGAATCGGAGATGGAAAATGTCACATCAGAAGGGTGTATCCCAAGGAGGGAGTACCAAAGTTTGGCAGTGATTGGGGTTGAACCTCATAAAGTCATCTTATGTATCCAATTTTTTGGGAATCAAAACCCATAATGGTCAAGATATGATATAGTTTAACATCATGTGAGACGTGTAGTGGAAAAATTTAAATGACTCAGAATAGATGGATGATGGGATTGTTCCTGAGATAGGCTACCTACATACCCTATATAAACTACATGTATCAATGTCCACGTTGTTTTGAATGAGAGGGGGCATGGGGCTTAGGTGTGGTTAGCCACCCACGGAGGATTTTGTGGTCGATTCTTACTATATACCGGTGTGATTCATTCTCAGTGTGAGAAAAAAGTTGAAATAATAATGCTAATGATCACTTGGAATAAGGTGTGTCTGCGAGGAGTAGATCTGGGCATACGTGTGGCTAGCGGCCTATGGAGAGAAATATTGAGAAACTCCATGAGGGTGTCTAAATGTATGAGGAGGATATGTCCATCAAATAGGGGGAACCCTTCCATGTTGTATCAGGGATTACGTGAATGTTTCATGAGGAGTACATGTCGACAAAGCATAGTGGGAGATGAGTGAGAGAGCATTGGTTCCCATCCCCTTCATGGCCCTCTCAAGAGTGTCACTTTGGTGGTGATAATAGTTTAATGTATTGTGTTGAGGACATGGGGTTTCATGGCAGTTTAACATCTTACATATTGGATTATGGGGACTCTCTCTTCAACCCTAATATATAAATATCTTGTACCAATGCACACTTGTGAATGGATGGAACAAGCACCACTGGGTATTAACATGGTTTTGGACTAATCCATTGAGGGGTCCATGTTAGAAGAGTTGTGTGAAGTAGAAATAGTTGTTAGTGTACATATGAAAAAAATCATTATGTATGGAAACACAACACGGAACACCACTCGAGGGACTAGGTAATCACTATTCGCATGCCTGAAGGGCTTCACGGAGGATGTGAATGCAAGATAGGGGTTTTACAAACAAGAGGGTATCAGACATGATTCTTTAGGTTAAGGAAAACACATGGGGAGTATATGGAGAAGTTCACACAAGATAAAAGTCCATCATGAAAGATGGGGGTAGTTCACAAAATAGATGTTTTACACTCAAGATGAGGGGCTTGACACAAGATGGAATCATATGCATATGATTGGAATGAAACAATTGAAAACTAATCTGTAAGAAGGATATTTTGAACAAAATCACAATAGAGGAATATGAAATGTGAGAGGGTCATGCCCTAGTGGGACCACCCGAAGGATGACCCATGGGAGATGTGTCGCGCAACATCCAGTACATTGGGCCCATGTCATTCGTATTGTCTCATAAGGGGTCATCTTACGCATGAGGGAGTTATGGTACATCTTCTAGAACGGTACCCTGAAGATAGGGGTATGCTTATATTTATAGGAAAAACATTATTGGTGTCATGAAAAGAGGCTTCTATGAATGTGGAATTTGAAATCTCATTGGGCATGCATGATATTATGTACGTTCCCTTTTATTTCAAGCCAGCATATTTCTTTAGTGCCTCTAACTCGTCCGTTCTTTGGATGGTCGACATGAAAGAATCAATTTTTTGTCGCATTGGTTGTGAAAGTTCATGCAGCTAGATTTCAATCTTTCTTGCTGACCAAAAATCATTCTTGCACCTCCCTTGGGAATCTCAGGATAGTTTTTTGATTCAAAACATGCCTTCGGTTTGCTTAAGTATGTTGTCTTGTGACCTCAAATGGAATTCAGTTCCAACAAAGAGTCTCCCAAGAAAATACCAAATGTAAATGTAAGCAGTGACCCCAAAATAATCATATTGTCTAATATGGTAATGCCTGGAATGGTCTAATAAATCCTACATGAAACCTAAATATGTTTTATATATGTAAGGTGAGCACAAAATTATACGTATTAGGAAATCCAAAGTCTCTCGTGAAATGAGAATGAATCATACTAATGCCCCCTATGAGAAAATGGGAGAACAAAAAACCACCAAAATAGGTATACTAACAAAACCCAACCTCACCAAATCACACTAAATACGTTATGAAATTCATCTAATTTAATATTTATAACATCGATGATAGGATATCACGCACCACATTTCCATTGATTAGAAACTCTCACACCCCCAATGAAAAACATCATGGTGCTCATATATCTTCTAAATATACCTCATCACATCCCACCCATAAAATCCTATGAAAAAATCCACATCAAACCCCACTCGTAGACACATGTGCATCACAACCCATCACATATCATTACATATCATCCTAAAGACACTTGGGTAAGAATGTCACAACTCATCGTGAAGACATCTCAGAAACCACATCACAACTAATCCTAAGGATGCATGGGACACCAAATAGAAACTCATACTGAAGAAACATGGGACACCAAATCACAAATCACTCTAAGAATACTGGTCCATAATCACCTGGAAGATGGATAAATGAAGGGGGAGTAGCCATCCATCC
Organism: Viscum album; assembly: GCA_963277665.1. Taxonomy (NCBI): domain Eukaryota; kingdom Viridiplantae; phylum Streptophyta; class Magnoliopsida; order Santalales; family Viscaceae; genus Viscum; species Viscum album. The sequence continues at coordinate 868,239,012 of OY728152.1, read as the reverse complement.
ATCCTCCCTCCAGGATATAGGGGAAGACACACCTCACATGACTATGCGAGTGTTTGGGATATTGTTCTCAATGTGGGTGGGGGTGTGTACGGAAATCACAAGGGAATTAAAAGTAAATATATATATATATAGCATCAAACACTCAATAACTACCTTTGTGTTCTCAAAGATACAAGCAACTCAAAACACAACCACCTTTGATTCCACCTCTAAATGCATAAATAAAAACTAGATAGAAGCCAAAGGTCAAAATTTAATAATTAATCTAATTTCTAGAGTCTCTATTTTATCCATAAACTCCTCTATCATCTAATTTTATTTGTCTCATCCACATTCATTAAAAAAACAATTTCTCTTAAAAAGAAAACATATTTCATATTTCGAACACATTTTTAATATATAAACATTTACCACCTAATCAACACATCTCATCATCAGCTTCATCATTGAACATGACTTTTTAAATTATTAGCACACAATATTTACCCATTAATACCTAGGATGATTAAACATAACAAAAAAAATCATAAGAATAAAATTTCATCCAAACATCCACATCCACATTATTTTACAACCACATCCAGCTTTACATCCGCATTTCATAGATATACATCACCCACCATCATAGGCACATTTCACAATGACATCATAACTTAAATCACCACACCCCCCTTGCTTAAAAACACCTCATCCACTACCCCACATATCAAAACATAGTCACAACACATCACATAAATTTCACACAAAAAAACTAAAACCATTATACACATTTTCAGATTCAGAAATAGGGGGTGGATCTTATTAAATTTCAGTTATTTATTTAAAGGTTTAATCACAGAAGACATAACATATGGGGGAATCCATTTAATTAACCGATTGTATGTGGAGAACCCATTTTTATTTACTATGAAACCATTAAACCACCATAATATGGGATTTAGAAATGATGTTGTTGCAGCATAATCGTGGCACAAACAGACATGATTTTTTTCAAAGGAATACACTCATATGATCAAAGTATCAAATCAACGAGAAACTATAACATTATAATTCAGATTCACCTACCACATTAGATTATATTTAAATGAGATCATTATCATTATTAATTTGGGAGAAAACATTTTCCCATGAGTTGACAATAATAAAACCACCACACATCATACACATAATGTGAAATGAAGGAAATAACCTACTTGGATGAAATATGATCGACATAATCTTTTTTCAAGTCTTTCTACACCAAAACCGGGGCATCTGTATAGCAGGTAACCCTCTTGGGAAACATGAACCAGTTACATCATCATTGACACATGACTCTGATGGGAAGCATGATTTGGAACATCCCATAGCAAGAGGAAGAAATTAGTAATGAACAAGGGGAACAATATCTCTCCATTCCGAAGATCTAAATAGATTTATGTGATTAGATGATGTTTGAATTATCCATTAAATATGGATCAAACCAATACCATTATATTGGACCATTTTAAATCCATCGATCCCTTAAGGACTTAAAGAGAAAATTTAGGGACTTTGAATCGGTCTCAAACAATTTGAAATTAGAAATTAAACTCATTTTATGCCAAATAAAGACCTCAAAAGGAAAAAACACAGACAAATGGAATCACTAAACCCAAGGGACTACTAGGGAGGCACCACTTGATGAGGAATTTCCAGAAGAGGCACTACCAGCAAGGAACCACTAGAGGGAGAAACCACATTTGAGCCACCGCCCGGGTGAGATACTGATAGAGATCCACCACTGGTATGCCACCACCAGCGAGTGACCACCAGCGTGAGACACCTCCATGTAACACTACTAGGGTGACACCGCCAGGTTGATACCTCCCGGGTGACACCACTAGGGTCTCACAGATATGGTGAGACACTGTTGAGATGAGGCACCATTTGGATGTGATACCATTAGAAAAATTTTAAAACCATGAATTTTGTTGTGTGTTGAAAAAATTCACCATGAACTCCCAAGACACCCCAAACACCATATTTCCCACAATGTAATGAAATTGAAAGGTCTAATCCATGATAAATGTGATCATTTAGAATACTATCTAGATTAGATATTTGGATATCTATTAAAAAATGGTATGTAAATGATTACAAATGAGCATGATTAATTTGACAGTAGACATGGATTTTCTTTTACAACTATGTATGTTTCTTCTAACTTTTCTAGTGATTCCTTAGATTCTTCTAACTCAGAGAAGGATGATTATTAAGGTCAATTAGAAAAACTAATCAATGATTTCGTAATGAGAAAGCATACGTAAATAAGGATAAAGGGAAAATAAGAGGTATATCATGTTATTAATATTTTCATGAATTACTATATACTCCATTACTTATTTTTTATGAAATATTCATAATTTGTGTGAAATATTAATGTTTTAATACTATGTATAAATTTTGAGAATTTTTAGAAGTAGTCCAATTGAGTCAGTTTACTATTTTAGTTATAACTATCGCCCTAATAATCTAAATTTATTGGTTCTTGTTTTTTTTGGATTCTTAATTCAATATACAACATTTCATTAGAAGAGATCATGGGCCAATTATGCCATTTGAAGACTCATATGAACCCCACAAGAAGGCCCACAAAATCTGTGAGGACACTGGACCATCCATGAAGATTGAATTATTGGGCTCAATCCAGAAGTTAAAATTCATTAATTCTCCACCAACATTAGGTTAACAATGCAAGGAGTAATGGATAAAAATTTCATGGCCCAACTCCAAGAAACAATGGGCCCAACTAATGCTTTGATGTTCAGCACACCATTCTACACAGGAATTAAAATCTGAAAACTATTCATGACATATCCCTTGATGTAATTAGAAAATCATGCGGAGAGTTTTTAGTGTGAAAGAGGGGATATAGTCGGCCGACATTATTGAAAACATTTTTCATATTTGAAGGCATCTTCCTATACAAAAACCCATTCACTTTTTGGACATCAAAAATTTTGGATTGAAATGGACAGATTAACATAGTTTAATAAACCGACCATAACATTTCTTCATTAAGTCCAATGGAATCCTAATATTTTGATTATATGAAAGTGATATATAACTACAACTTGTAAGAGTATCATATCTCATTATTCAGTTGTCTAATTTATCAAATTGGTGATGTAAGTATCAGGGCAGTTTTGGAATGAAAACAGCCCACAACATTGGGCTATAAAAACATCCCCCTCCTATCCTTGCAATGAGTTGGCATTTAAGAAGAGAGGAGCATATATTTTCAATACCAAATCCCTATATAGGTATTGGTAGAACATTACATACTCAATTTTTCACTTGATATACCTTTCATCCTCCCTTTGATTTCATTTAAATTTTTGTTTTTCATTTTTGTAATCTAGTAAGTCTCTTTCCTTGTAATTCTGTTTTAATGCAAGTTTCTTATTAAATATCACTTATTCTCATCCAACTTCTGTAGTTTAATATTAATGTTCTTAAAATAGATTAAATACAGTTGAATACCTATCCCTTATTTTGATTTCTCATTCAATATAAATTCAGTATTTAAATCCCTTCACCGTGTGTGTGTGTGTTCGGCGCACCACTCTTTTCTTGTCACTTTATTTTTCTTATCATCGTAAATTATCATCATAATAATTATAACCAGATTTCTAACCATTTAAATGGATGAGTAAATCTACCATTGGGGTGATTTATAATTTGGGGATATTAATTGATTGAGATCCTTTGCTCGATGAGTATTCTTTGAGTTAATATTGTGTATGTTGAACAATAGATGTCATTGATTAATGAAATGTTTTGTTTAATATGTGGATTACATGGATTGTTGGAACCATAAATACAATTCTATAAACAAATAATGGTAAGGATTATAACCCTATTTTATGTTACGACTTGGATTAAAGCTTCAACACTTGGTAATTCCAATCAAAATCATCTTGTGAAGTGGGTTTTCATTTAATGAAATATAAAGCAATGCTCAAGGATATCATAAGATTAAATCCTAAATAATGAACTCATTTAAATATTTATAAATTTTTTAAATCAAACCTCATCTATAAATTATTTCATAACCTCTAAAAATAAACCCCCCAAACATAATACAATTAACTAAAAACAACTGACTATAAAAAGTATCATCACCAAGGTTTTGACCCGAGTGCTACTATACACATTAGCAGAGCACCAGAAACATGGCCGGTCGATAGGTGAAAATAGGATGCGCTTTTAAAATGGAACTATTGATGGGGATGGTTTAATTAATTAGTCGTTATTTTCTAGTAATTTTATGAAAAACAGAAAAACCAAATTTAAAAAAAATGAAAAAAAAACACAAAGAAAAACCTACCTTCCTAATAAAAAATATAAACATACAACACAATGAAAAAAATGGTCTTCATCTTTCTTCCAAATATCTCTGAATACCCCATATCCTCCCAAAAAATCCCTCAGATTTGTTGGACCCTGAAATTGAGCGAAATATTCACCAACTTAGGAGGATCTAAAGAGATAGTCAACTCATTCAAGAACCAATCATTTTCTAACCAGTTTAATTAGATGTGGCTAATCCTAGGGAACAAACACATAAAAAACATGATTCCCATGATATTAATTACCAACCTATTGGTATTAAATATCTCATCATATTGGCTGTCTTTGAACTTAAATCAGGTTTGATTCATCTTCTTCCTCATTTCCACAGGCTAGCCGGAGGGGATCCACATCTCCACCTTAAAGAGTTCCAGGTAGTGTGGTCTACCATGATGCCTCAATGGGTTTATGAGGAACAAATCAATCTTCGAGCATTCCCTTTCTCCATAGCTGACACTGCAAAGTCATGGCTTTACTACCACCCTCAGGGATCCCTATACACATTGAATGATAATGAAGTGAATTTTTATAGAAAATTTAATCCCTCCTCCTCGTACTACTTCTATCTGAAAAGAAAATATGTGGTATTCGTTAATTTACAAATGAATCACTCCATGAATACTAGTAGAGGTTCAAAAATCTTGTTGAAACCTACCCACACCACCAAATCCATGAACAACTCTTGATAAAATACTTTTATGAGGGGTTATTGGATATAGGGAGAACCCTTATTGATGCCACAAGTGGAGGTTCTATTGTTGATAACACTCTTGAATTTGTAAGAGATCTCTTAAGTAACATGGATGCAGACACACAACAATTACATACTCGAGAACATGATCATCTTAAACAAGCCCCAGATAGTCAGTCGATAGTGCCGAACAATATGATAGAGTGGAAGAGTGAGCATACAGGTCTTGTTCAACAACTAGTTGTGGCTACCAAATCCCCATCTTCATATTCTCCACAATAAATGTTTCATTGACCTATAAAAAACTCTATAATCTGCCACTCTCTATCTCATCCAACTGACACATGTACACAACTTCAAGAGGATCTATCTGATTCATCTGGACCAATGGAACTCAATTCAGAATATCCTCAGAGGAACACCAACCCTCAACAACAAGGTTAGTTCATTATAAACTTCAACCAACATCACTTTGAGCCCTTAGATTCTTCCTATAACCAAGGCCTAAGGTAGGGTAATTCTGTCTCTCATCTCCCTCAATTCCCTCATCAAAACCCAAATTACTTCCAATATGGTAAAGCTTTTAGAAACATCCAAAATCCTTATCATTTTATTTCTAATCCTCAAATAAACAACCCTCCTCCAGGATTCCAATATCATACTGATCCTTCCCAATTCCAAATCCTATATAATCGCTTTCCCAAGAACCCAAATCTTGGTAATCCCAATTCGGGAAAATCCTCTTGTTCCATGAAACCATTGGAATGTGCATAGAAATATCAGGACTCCTTCACCCATTCCATCCTCAAGAACATTGAAACCAAAATTAGTCAGCGTGCATCCCACGTAAGTCAGCAGCAACTATCCAATTCTTCCCAAATTCTAGCTCAACCATTACCAAACCCCAAGGGTAATGAATGAGAAATTCCACTTATATCGTGGAAGAAAATTTCTATGCCCGAAGATAAGCCCTCCAACGCCCCTTTAAATGTTGAAATAGAAAATGAAATGAATAATAAACTTGAAATGGAATCTGAATCAATTTTCTCACATCCTTTTATCAAACATGGGAACCTAATTCATTTCCCACAAGCCATTTCTAATCCAAAGAAGTCCTATAAACCCAATCCTCAAATTCTCGACTTGTTTAGACGTGTTGAAGTCAAAATTCCCCTCTTAGATTCCATAGAAAAATCTTATGTATGACATATTTCTAATGGAATTGTGCACCCATAAGAGGAAACATAAGGCCTTCTAAAATTATTCCACCTAGTAGTCTATTCCCATAAAGTGAAATGCTCCAGGGAACATTATGGATACATGCCAAATTAGAAGTTCCGACTTCGATGATGCACTCATAGATCTAGGAGCCACAGTTAATTTAATGCCAAAATCTATCTTCTAAAACCTTGGACTAGATCCCTTACATCCCACGAGTGTTTTCATTCAGTAATCCAATCGAAGCACTTCTAGTCCTGAGGCTATAATCGAGGATGTCCTTATTCGTGTCAATGATCTTATCATCCTTGCTGATTTTTTACCCTTTACATGGAAGGGGAGATGAAATCTTCTCAATATCCCCTAATTCTAGGAATACCATTCCTCATTACATCTATAACCAAAATTTATGTCCTTTCAGGAATCTTATCCTTGGAATTTGGGGACCAACTAGTAAAATTCAACATTTTCCTAGCCATGTGATACCCATCTAAGGATCACAATGGATTCTAAATCCATGCTTCTGAGGAAAATTATAAGAGTCAATTGAACCCCATTCCATCTTGTTCATCCTGTTATGATGATAAATGATCCTTTGAAATATGCACCATGATTGAAAAAGTCATAAATGGTGAAGTTGGTGTGGACCTTTCATTCGTAGACTTTGTCAATCTAGAGGAATTTGGTAACTCTCTTGAATCCCATATCAACTCTGATCTCTACTTCTCCACCATGGATAGTATTAAGGAGAATGAATCTGAATCAACTGAAGTCCCTTACACCATTCCAGAATTTTGTAAACCATAAATGGAGGATGAGGCTGATCTGAAACCTCTTCCTCAACACCTGAAATATTCATTCCTTTTCTATGATCACTCGTATCCTGTCACTATCTCTTCTTCACATATCGAAACAGAGGAGTCCAAACTTGTTCAAATGATAGTGGAAAACAAAATGGCCTTAGGTTGAACCATATATGACATATTAGGAATCAACCATTAACTTTTTATGCATCCCATCCATCTTAAAGAATCATCCAACCCAATTAGACAGCCACAAAGAAGACACATTTCACTCATCCTTGAGGTAGTTAGGGAAGAGATCACCATGGTTCTTCAAGATGGTATTATCTACCCAATTTATGATAGTGAATGGGTTAGTCTAATTCAAGATGTACATAAGAAGGGTTGGATAACTATTGTAACAAATGATCATGGAGAGGTAGTCACAACATGATTGAAGAAAAAATGGCGTGTGTTCATCTACTACAGAATACTGAATGTTGAAACAAGAAATATCACTACCCTCTTCCTTGATTGATCAAATTCTAGAACGATTTTCCGGAAAGTCACACTACTGTTTTCTTGATGGATACAATATCTACTTCCAAATCCCAATCACCCCTTAGGACCATGAAAAGACTACTTTAAAATGCCACTTTAGAAAATTTTCATATAGGAGAATGACCTTTTTTCTTTGCAAATCGCCTGCAACATTCTAGAGGTGTGTGATGAGTATCTTTTCTGAATTACATGAACACTTCATGGAAGTATTCATGGACGACTTTACCATTTATGGCGATTCATTTGAATCTTGCTTGAATTCACTCTATCGTGTCCTTCAAAAGTTTCTCAAGTGTTACCTTGTGTTAAATTTTGAAAAATTTTACTTTGTGGTTGAAAATGGGATTGTTCTAGGGAACATAGATCCAAAAGAGGGAATTGAAGTTTATCCTACAAAAATTTAAGTGATCAAATCTCTTCATGAACCCAACTATGTTCTAGACATCCATTCATTCCACAGTCATGCTGGTTTCTATCGGCGATTCATCCATAACTTTAGTAAAATTTCCCTCCCACTCACTTGGTTGCTCCAAAATTATTTCACATTCCATTTCTATTAGGATTGCAAGAGAGAATTCGTTGAACTCAAAACTACTCTTACATCTTCCCCGATAATCCTACCCTCAGATTTGTACTTACCCTTTGAGTTGATTTCTAATGCTTCTTGATAGAGCCATTGAGGTTGTTATTGTTCAAAGAAGAGAAAAAAAATACTAATGTCATTTATTATGCCTCAATAACATTGGATGAAACTCAATCTCACTACACTATCACTGAAAAAGGTCTTTTAGCAGTTATTTTTTGCTTTAGATAAATTCCATCCCTGTCTCTTAGGTGCCAAAATCATTATCTTCATAGAACATATTTCTATAAATTTCTTACTCAAGAAAAGTCTTTCCATAACAAAGATAATATGTTGGATCCTAATGCTCCAATAGTTTGACCTTGAAATCAAAGATAGACCTGAAAAAGAATACCCTATGTGTGATCAGTTGTGTATAATTTATAATTCTACTCATTCTGAAATCATCGATCTTGAATTCCCCGCTAAACAACATTGATCTCTCACTCTAAAAATTCCATAGTATTCCCCAATTATAAATTACTTGTTTTTTAGTGTTTTTCATGAAATTTTTTCAAAAGAACAAAATATGAATTTGAAAAGTGATTCAAACTACAATTTTTGGGAAGAAAATAAACATTGGAAAACTTGGGATAACAAATTAATTAGAAGCTATGTGCATGAGGATGAAAATTCCCCCATCATAGAATTCTGTCACTCAATGCCTGGTGGTGGACACTATGGACAACAATGGACCTTTGAAAATGTCAGAGACTCTATATTCTTCTAGACTTCACTCTTAAAAGGCTCACATGAGTTCTTTCAATCATGTCCCACTTTCAAAAGTTTGGCACAGTTTCAAAGAGAACTGAAATTCCCCAAAAGCCTTTAATTTTCTATGAGATCATCGATGTTTTGGGTATCTAGTTCATGGGACCATTCCCCCTTCCTATGGATTCTCATTCATTTTTCATTCGGATGATTATGTTTCTAGGTGGGTCGAGGCCAAACCCACTATAAAGGATGATTCACATACTGTTACTGAGTTCCAAAAGACACACATATTCTATAGATTTGGCACACCTCGTGCCTTGATTATTGAAATAGGAATCCATTTTTTAATAGAACCATGGAATATCTTTTGAAAAAGAATGGGGTTTTAATAAAACTTCATCTTGATATCATCTGCAAACAAATGGCATGGCTAAACATTCTAATATAGAATAGAAAAGAGTGCTTGAGAGAATTGTAAAACCCACCAGAAAATACTGGCCTTAGACACTTGGTGCAGCACTTTGGGCTTATCGAACTGCCTATAAAATACCCATTGGGATGTCTCCTTTTTGGCTAGTTTTTGGTAAAGCATGTCATCTACCAGTTTAAATCCAACATAAGTCCTTTTGTGCTATGAAAACCTGTAATTTTGATTGTAAAAAATCTGGTGATGAATTATTGTGGAAATTGGCTGAACTGGATGAGCTTTGACATGATTCATATGAGAAATAAAATCTCTAAAAATAAAAATATAAGGCCCTCCATTTAACACCCCAAGATTTAAAAGTAATTTATTTCTTTAAAGTAATTCAATAACACGCACTACACACAACACTGAGTTCAAGTGCACCAGAACATACCAAACTAGACGTTCAAAAGAGTTTATGAATATTATTAACTGAATTTTGAACTATATATAATCCTTATAATTTTTGAATCCATATTACGAGTTTCTTAGGCATTATGTAAGAACTAATTCATTTTTTTCCGATAAAAAAGCATTTTTCAAAAAATGCACGTTTACCGCCTTTTAATGGTGAACCCTTTTCAAATGCAATATTTGAAACTTTTATATATTCAATTTGACAAAATAAACTTCTTCTTTAGAATCAATACATAAGAATTTATTTTCAATAAATTATTGGTGTTTTTCTGATAACTTTCACATTTGGGTGAATAGTGAAAATACTATATTTTAACAGAAAACAATTTTTTTTTTCAAAATAACATATTGTGTTAAATTATAAATTTTAATGGTTTGGAAGTATAAATAGATTATATTTTTTCCATTTAATCCAATTCTGGTCATTTTAAGTAATATCACTTTGAGATGGGATATAAACACGTGTCATTCTTTTGATAGATATTGTATCTTAAAAATACGCCTTTTGGTTTTGACAACTGGAATTAATTTTAAATAAATAAATTCAACTTATATGTTTTGAATTTGGTAAAATAAGATTCATTTTTTGATTCTGAATATCGAAATTATCCGATGGTGAAATTTTTGTATGTTTCTGAAAATGTTTAGATTTTTATGAATAGTGAAAAAACACTAAGTTGTCGTTTAAAACAAAATTTTTATTTAAATAATTATTTATTTTATTTAAATTTATTTTAGATCAAAATATATCCATAAAACCTATATATGTTCAATGTAATTCATTGGAGTCAATTTATAATAATTTTAGATATATAAAAAAATTTATCAAACATTTCACCCTCTTTTACCCACCTACTAGGAGAATTTGTGACTTCACATACAACATAATTTTACAACTTATGTGAGTGGAATATCAAAAATACAAATGAAACATTTGATATTAGTAAGTAAAACTTGGTTCAATAAGATAACAATATTTTTTGGTGAATATTAACTTTTAATTTTTATTTAACACGGTTAAAAGTAAATAGGGAAATTAAGGGTAAAAATGATATTATTATTACCCTAACAGATGTATAAATTCTATTGGATATGTTTATTATGACCAAAAACAACCTTAGGAATAAAATATGACCCTTTATGTCCACTTGGATTACATTAAGACATTTATTATTATTTTATTTAAAGAAGAGATAAAAGAGTTAAAATCAAAGTTTAATAAATAATCAATTTTTAATATAGGGTTATACAAATGATAAATTCGACTATAAATATTTATTATAAATATAAAAATATTTTCTACATAAAGGTATTTTATTTATAATTTTTAGAGTTATATAATTATATTTATTAATGACACAATGATGATGTAGTAATCACCTTATTAATGATAAAATTAAATAAATGGTATTATAAATATTAAAATAAATATTATTTAGAAGTTTTTATGACATCCACGGATTTTCTAGGTGAATATGAAATGTTATTATTGATTAAATGTATTTTTTTTGAGGTAACCATTCTGTTATTATATTAACAAAAAAATAAATACCGAATAGTGTAAAAAGTGACATAAAATAGGTTTTAAAACAAATATTATATTTGTAATTGATATAACGGTCCTAAAAATCTAAGGTTAGGCCAAAAGACTAATATAATAATATATATGACATTAATGAACCAATTGGGGCTCTATTTGGAGTATATAGTATGTTTATTAACCATATAGTGTAAGAATACAAGAGACACGGTAAAAGTTAAATTATTTAACTTATAGTTCAATCTAAATGATATGGTTAAAATGGTAACCTAAACTTGTCCAAAACCTATTTTATGAGAGTATTTTGACCCATACCTACCCTATTATCTAAATAAGTCACTTTGGAGACATTATAAACCGAATATGAAATTATTATAATATAATATTTTACGTTTTTCAAAAGGTTCTCTTCACCCCTCATATAAAAGGGAAGTTCCCCTTCTCTCAAATTCACAACTCCAAAACCATTCTTCTTGGCCAAACCCAGACCAAATATTCTCCCAAATATCCTAATTACATCCTAGAATGCTTAATTTGGTCAGAAAGCCAACCTATGGAGCCCTTTTGATAAAATCAAAAAGAAGAACCTGAAGAAGAGGTAACGATTTCACCACCCTCTATCATGTTCTCTTATTCTTCCACGTACTATTTCATTGTTGTTTCAATTAAAAAATAAAAAATACAGTATGTTATATAAATTATAGTTTTATTTTAAATATGGAACAACTAAATTCATTATTATGTCCATCTTATGAATGATAATGTCACCATGTGTGCGTACGTACGGCTTACCGTCTCCACGCCGTGGTATAATTTATTATTCAAAAATATGTTATTTGGATGGATATAAATATGAGTAATTTCTATATAAATAATGAAAATAACATGATAATGTCTCTGTAAAATTAATATACCATCCAATTAAACACTTTTAAGGAAATTATATTGTCACCCATGCGTATGTACGGATTACCGTCTCCACGACGTGATGAGATTCATTTCCACATTCACCATTCATCAACGATTATAATAATATAAATTACTAATTAGTATGTAATATATGACATAATAATTCTACTGGAGATATATATATATATATGTACATACATATATCTTAATCACTTAGTTCCATTCAATACGATAGGGAAACATAATCAACATTTATGCGTACGTACGAACTACCGTCTCCATTAATGGTGTTTTTCATTTCATATATATATCTATTATACTTATTTATATTCTAAATATATATTATATATAAATCATGTTTTATATTTTGGATGTATTTAAATCTTGATCTAAGTCATACAATCAAGAGTAACAAGTTGAATCATGTACGATAATGATAGTGATTATGACCCAAAATATTAATTTTACATTGAAATTACTATTAAATGATTAGTATAATTTCATTAATTAATCATTAATGATATCATAAATATTAATATGGTTCTAGTATAATTTAATAACATATTTTGATCTTCATAAATGAGGTTAAATGAACCCTCGACTAAAGGGATGTTCAATGTAAGGGGATTTCATCTCACTCTTTATTTCAGTGAGATTTGTGCCATATTGGCACTATTACCTTTTGTGTGGTGTATGCACTGCCCATAATTGTATTCTTCATTTAATACACTTTAATATATGTTTATTTTCATATTTATTGTATGATACCTTTTTCACGGGGTTTATGTTTCGTATATCACCAAATTGGTAAGGGTTAATTCATTAATCTCATTATTATCCGAGATTGTTTAAGTGTAAGTATTTACTTTGAAATTTTTATCATCCATGTCCATTTTTCATAAATATGATTTCAAAATGACTAATTTAAGGATTTTTTAATGGTACTCTTTATCAATATCCCAATTTTAAAATTTTTAAAGATTTATCTTTTTAATTAATGTTCATGTTTTCAAAATGATATTAAGGATTTATTTATATAGACATGAATGTTTTGAAATGATATTCCTTTCAAATGCTTCAAATTTTTATGAGACACTTTGATTCAAAAATATATTTTAAATTACTGCCTTTATAAATGTGTAACTTTTAAATGATTTTAAAAAAGGTTATTTCTGTCAAAAAAATTTACTCATCATTTTCAACTATGTCATCATCCTTTACTGGATATTATTTTTGATTGAGGTTGATTTATTATAATACAATATTCCATATTGTATTGATTGGGTTATGATATGTTTGACTTGGCTGTTCTACATTTAACCCTTTCAAGGTTTATGGTTAATGTATTGAAATTTCTAATGCTCGTTTTAATACGATTTTTTATGTTATATTGCAACCTTTTCCTATAAGGAATGTATTGGACTTATTAAGTGATGGGTGGAGCCCACTATAGCTCCTCTATGCATCGGTAGGTCTCATGAGAGAACTAGACGTGGAATTGGCCGAGGCCTTTACAAATTTGAGATATGGTTTTGGCCAAGGCCTTAATCATTTTTAGACATCTTGGCTGAGGCCTTGAAAAAATGTTTTAGAATGTCCGACATTATACATTCCCTCCTTATGAAAATAATATTGATAGTTCATGTTCACATTCGACTAGTAGAATACCCATGCTTATGTTTTATTATGGCATTATTTACTCGGACATTATTCCTCCCATAATAGTATTCATGTCAATTATTGGTAAAGGCATGTGGTTTCAATTGTTCAACATTATTATTATTTATGTTATCTTCCACGGTATTGCTTACCCATTCTGAGGGTTTGACCTCACCCGTTTCACATGTTTCATTTTCCTAGGATATGATGAAGTTTGTTATGAGTGACTTGCATACATTATTTAAGAGGCTTGGATGTTTCCAATGGAATAATTTGGTGTTGCATTTGATTTCAAGTTGTAAATTTGAACTTATGTATGAATCTTGTTTCCAATAATGCTGAACTGATCAGTCTTTCGAGACATGATTTCCATGGGATTATGCCAATGTTATGTAATAATTCATCGACTATGGTTAACAACGGTTGGGGTGTTACAGTTCGTAGTAGGGGAAGTTTAGTACAAACCTTGGAAGCTAGATTCAGATAAAAATTGATTAGAGCACATAGACCTAAGATAGAATTTGAGGATTAGTATAGAAGAACATCCTATAATTTTGGTAAGTTATAGATTTTGTTAGTTTTTACAAGAAAATACATCCTTTTCTGATTGCGAGCAGGTAGAGGCGGCTCTAGAACAGATGTACGTAGGGGTAAAACAAAAAAAAACCACTTTGAGATAGACTCAAATAGGAACTGCTGCATGACAATGGGCCTTGCTGCAATATTGGTTACGACACTCCCGAGGGATATTCTTAGGATAATTCTCATTTTATTTAAATACCACTATGAAGGGTTTATGAATATATACATTCTCAAATAAATCATTTTTATTATTATGGATTATATCCAAAAACTGTTAAATTTATGTTAGGTATATTACATGTTTGGAATTAGGAATTTCTATTCATAAACTGACCTAGTGTATGTCATTGTTTAGAAATGGACCCCAGTAGAAGGAATGAGAACTCCAGCAATATGTATGATCCAAAGAGTAAGAAGGATCACATCATTCATGGTATTAATCCAAAATTTAGAAAGTAAATAGTCTCCCATGTATTATCATCATATGAATAAATAGTATCATGTGTTAATAAGATCATTAATGAATTCTCTGAATCCTATGGATTTAAAGGGAGTCCAGAGAAGAAAAGGATAGTAGAAAGAAAGATTGATAAAGGGAAGATGGAAAAGAAGAATTTTCCCATTTGTGATAACTGTGGGAAGAAACACCCTAGAACATGCCTGAAGGGAATGGGAGTTTGTTATAAGTGTGGATAAAAAGGACACCAAGTACGTGACTGCAAGGTTAAGAAAAAGGTTTCAAATGTACAATGCATCAACTGCAAGGAGTTTGGACACTACGCGAACCAATGTACAAATCATCAGAGTATACCCCAAATGATGCTACTGGATAATAATCAAGTTATGATACTACCACAGATGAGGAAGTATGATTATATTTCTTATGTTTTTATTAATTAATTATGTCATTTGAGTGTTGTATCAATGATGTACGGGTTATAATAACTATAGAGTATATAAGGATTGTACTGCAGTACTATTTTTTTAAGGACTTGATATTTTTAGGAACCATGATAAGTGACTCAATAACAGAATAAATTTTTGAAATATATGGTTAAGAGAAAGAAAAAACATAATACTGTTATGATACTGAGGTAGTGATTTTGGAATAATACATGATTGATTTGGATAAATTATATTGGATATTCTTGACTACCTTGAAACTGATTAATGATTTGTATATTCCATCATTTTTTGAGTTTACAACATTTTTGGATAGAAGGAGAATATCCAGTATTCTATAATGAATAAGGGAGAATGAATGTAATCAAGAAGGTTTTATGGTAATTCAAGAGGTTGTAGTGTTTAAAAAAATACATGATGAAGTTGTTCACATGTATTACATGGAAAAAAGGATCTTCATTATGTTCAACTTCCTTATAAATATTGCACTGCGAGTTTGGATAGAAGTATTTTGGATAAGTCTAAATGTTGGAATGGATTAAGTTTGAAAGGTTATTTTTGGATTTTTATAAATGGACAACATGCAGACCGTCTGACAACCCATCGTGTCGGACAATGCTGTGGGAATTGAATCCACATCCATAGTGTGATTGGGATTTATCATCTACCACTGGACTGCTAGAAGTACCTGGATTGTATAAAGTAGTTTCTTTTTTAAGGGTCTGATATGTGAATTATAAATTCATTATTTTTGGAACCCTATACAATTAGTATAAATATAATATTTTTTTTGAAATCTTTTAGAGTAAAAGATGAGTTTTTGGTAGGAATTAGTTGAAGGATGAAACTCTACTTTTCAAGTATATATATATATATTCCTCTTATTTTATGGAAAAATTAATTATTAAACATTAGAGAAGGAATCTTAAAACCAAAAATGTGTTATCCTAATACCTTACGTTTTGATGAACCAGTGGTATTTTAAATCCTCATAGATTGGTGGCTTTGAGGCCCACAATTCTACAATTGTTTGTGATTATGACCTCAACCAGTCCCTATAAATATTTACATTTTTACTCCAATTATGTGTCTCTAATTTCTACCAATGTTCTCCTAATAGAGATCCAAATTTGTTGGTGACCTTTTCATTCCCTTTTTCCTCTTGTTAAGACTTAATTTTATTAACCCAATTTCCAATGTGGGTTTTCCCAAAAATGTATTTTCTATTTTCAACCCTTTATTTTCAAAGAAAAATTTAAAATTGCGAGGAAGTAATTTATTGAAGGATTGAAGAATGTAACACCCCAATTTTTCAAAGTACATTATTTCTTCAAAGTAATTCAATAACTTGGAATAGACGCAACACCGAGATCAAGCGCATTAGAACTTACTAAACTAGCCGTTCAAAAGCAGTTATGAATTTTATTAACATAATTTTGAACTATATATAATCCTTATAACTTTAGAATCCATATTATGAGTTTTTTAGACATAATGTAAGAACTAATTCATTTTTTTAGATAAAAGAAGTATTTTTAAAAAAATTCAATTTTACCGCCTTTTAATGGAGAAGCCTTTTGAAATCCAATATATGAAACTTTTATATATTCAATTTGACAAAATAAACTTCTTATTTAGAATCCGTACAAAATAATTTAGTTTCAATAAATATTTGGTGATTTTCTGATAACTTTTATACACCGGGTGAATAGTAAAAAATACTTTATTTTAACTGAAAACAACTTTTTTAAACAAAATAATTTATAGTGCTAAATTATACATTTTGTTGGTTTGGAAGTATAAATAGATTATATTTTTACAATTTAATACAATTCTGGTCATTTTAAGTATTTTCACTTTGAGATGGACATAAACAAGTGTCAATCTTTTGATAGATATTGTTTCTTAAAAACATGCCTTTTGGTTTTGACAACGAGAATTAATTTTAAATTTAAAAATTAAACTTCTATGTTATGAATTAGGTAAAATGTACTTCATTTTTGGATTCTTAATATTGAAATTAGCCTCGGGTGAATTTTTGGTATTTTTCTAAAAACGTTCAATTTTTGATGAATAGTGAAAAACACTAAGTTATCATTTAAAACCGAATTTTAATTTAAATAATTATTAGTTTTATTTAAATTTATTTTAGGTCAAAATAGATACATAATACCTATATAAGTTCAATGTAATTCATTATAGTCAATTTATAATAATTTTAGATATATAAACAAATTTATAGAACTTTTCACCGTCTTTTAGCCACCTCCGAGGAGAATTTGCGAATTCACATAAAACATAATTTTACCACTTCTATGAGTGGAATTTAATTAATCCAAGAGAAATGGAAGATATCATTAGGTAAAATTTGGTTCAATATGATTAAAATTATTTTTGCTGAATAGTAACTTTTTACTTTTATTTACCATAGTTAAAAGTAAATAGGATAATTATGGGTAAAAATGATATTATTATTACCCTTAAAAATGTACTAATTCTATTGGATAAGTTTAATTCCACCAAAAACATCCTTAGGAATAAAATATGACCTTTTAGGTCCACTTGGATTAGATTAGAACATTTATTATTATTTTATTTATAGAAGAGTTAAAAGAGTTAAAATCAAAGTTTAATAACTAAACCATTTTTAATATAGAGTTATATATATGAAAAATTAGACTATAAATACTAATTATAAATATAAAAAGACTTCATAAATAATGTTATTTTAATTATAAATTTTAATGATTATATAATTAAATTTATTAATGACACAATGATGATGCAATAATTACCTTATAAAAGAAAGAATCAAATAAATGGTATTATAAATATTAAAATAAATATAATTTCAAAGTTATTATGACATCCACAAATTTTATACGAGAATATGACATGTTAGTATTGATTATATGTAATTTTTTTAGAAATAAACATGCTGTTATTATTTAAAAAAACAAATACCAAATAGTGTCAGAATTGACATAAAATAGGTTTTAAAAAAAATTATATATTTAACTGATATAATGGTCCGAAAATTCTATGGTTCGAAAAAAAGACTTATATAATAATATATATGACATTAATGAACCACTTTGGGTTCAATTGGAAGTATATAGTATGTTTATTGACAATATATTGTAAGAATACAAGAAGACACCGTAAAAGTTAAATTATTTAACTAAGAGTTAAATCTAAATGATAAGGTTACAATTGTAGCTTAAATTTTTCTAAAACCTATTTTTTGATATTATTTTGAACCATCCCCCCACTAGGCTTGAAATAAGTCACATTGGAGCCATTATAAACCGGATATGAATTTATTATAAAATAATATTTTATGTTTTTCCAAAGGTGCCCCTCACCCCTCTTATAAAAGGGCAATTCCTCTTCTCTCAAATTCACTCCTCCAAATCCATTTGGCTCGTCAAACCCCTACTAAAATATCCTACCATATATACTAACCTCATACTAGAGGCATTCATTTGTTCAGAAAGACATCCTAAGGAGCTTTTTGATCAAATCAAATGGAAGAACCCAAAGAAGTGGTAATGATTTCACCACCCTCCTTCAAGTTCTCTTATTCTTCCACTTACTCTTTCTTTGTTGTTTCCATTATAAAATAATAAAACCAGTATCTTATATATAATGGGATATTATTATAAATATGGAACAACTAGATTCATTATTCTGTCCACTTTATGAATGATAATGTCACCATGTGTGCGTACGTACGACTTACCATCTCCACGCCGGCGTGTAATTTGTTTTTCTTCACTATGTTATTTGGATTCATAAAATGATGAGTAATATGTATGTAAATAATGAGAATAACATGCTAATGTCTCAGTAAAATTAATATACCATCCAATTTAACAAATTTAGGAAAATGATATTGTCACTCGTGCGTACGTAAGGATTACCGTCTCCACGACACGATGAGATTCCTTTCCACTTTCACCATTCATCGACGATTATAAAAATATATATTACTAATAAGTATGTAATATATGACATAATAATGATACTATAAATATATATATATATATATATATATGTACTTAAATATATCTTATTCACTTAGTTCCGTTCAATACGATAGGAAAACAGAAACAGCGTTTACGCGTACGTATGGACTACCGTGTCCATAAACTGTGTTGTTCATTTCATATATATGTCTATTATTCATATTTATATTCTAAATATATATGATATATGAATCATGTTTTATATTCCGGAATAATTTGAATCTTGATCTATTTGATACAATCTAGAGTAACAAGTTAAAACACGTACGATAAAGAAATCGATTATTACCCTATATATTAATTTGACGTGGAAATTATTGTTAAATGGGTAGTATAAAGTAATAATTGAATCATTTATGATATCATAAATATTAATATGGTTCTGGTATAATTTAATAACATACTATGATCTTCATACAAGAGGTAAAATGTAACCTCGACTAAAGGAATGTTTAAAGTAAGGGGTTTTCATCTGACTTATTATTTCCGTGAGATTCATGCCATATTGCCACAATTACCTAATGTGTGGTGTATGTAATGCCCTTAATTTAAATCATTGTATAATACAATTTTATCTATGTGTATTTCAATATACATTTTATAATACATTTTCCATGGGTTGTATGTTTTGTATGTTACCAAATTGGTAAGGGTTAATTCCACAATCTCATTATTATGCGAGATTGTTTATGTGTAAGTAACTACTTTGACATTTTTATCATCCAAGTCCATTTTTCATAAAAATGATTTCAAAATGAATATTTTAAGTATTAGTGAAAGGTAAAATTTATCATGATCATAATTTTAAATGTTTTAAATATTAATCTTTTTAATTAATTTCCATGTTTTCAAAATGATTTTAAAGATTTATTTATATGGAAATGAATGTTTTGAAATGATAATTATTTTAAAAAGTATCAATGTGGTATGGGACACTTTGATTCAAAAATCTCAGTTAAATTACTTCCTCTATAAATGTGTGACATTTAAATTATTTTACAAAGAGGATATTTCTCTCAGAAAAATTTACTCATCATTTTCAACTATGTCAGCATCCTTTAATGTATATTATTATTGATTGAGGTTGATTTATTATAATAAAATATTCCATATTGTATTGAATGGGTTATGATATGATTGAATATAGGTGTTCTATTTTTACATCATTCATTTTTATGGATAATGTATTGACATTTCGTATGCTAGTTTTAATATGAATGTTTATGTTATATTTCATCCTTTTCATATGAGGAATGTATTAGACTTAGTAAGTTGTGGGTCGAGGCCGCTATATCTCTTCGATGAATCAGTAGGTCTCATGAGGCAACTAGACGTGGAGTTGGATGAGGCCTTTCCAATTTTTAGATATTGTATTGGCCGAGTCCTTTATCATTTTTAGATGTCTTGGCCGAGGCCTTGAAAAAATGTTTCAGAATGTCTGATATCATACATTCCCTAATTATGAAAATAATATTGATAGTTCATGTGGTTATTCTACTTGTATAATACCCATGATTATGTTTTATTATGTAATTATTCACTCAACTCATATTCCTGACATAAAAGTATTCATGTTTATTATTGTTAAAGGCATGTTGTTTCAATTATTCACCATGTGTAATATTTATGTCATCTTCCACTGTATTGATTACCCTTACTGAGGGTTTGAGATCACCCCTAAATATGTTTCATTTTCCCAAGATATGAAGAAGTTAGTTATGAGTGACTTGCATGGATTATCTATGAGGCTTCGAAGTTTCCAATGGAATAAATTCGTGTTGTATTTATTTTCAAGTTGTAATGTTGAACTTATGTATGAATATTGTTTCCAATAATACTAAACTGATCGATATTTAAAGACATGATTTCCTTGTGATCATACCAATGGTATGTAATAATGCACCGACTCTGGGTAACTAGGGTCAGGGTTTTACACTCCCAGATAAAAAAATCCTATGAAATGTATTCCATGAAGGTGAAACGGTAATGCTCTTTAATTCTCGATTTTGACTTCACCCAGCTAAGCCTAATTCTCATTGGGAAGGTCCTTTTGTTATTACTAATGTTTACCCATTTGGTGTAGTAAAATTCCAAGACCCCTCTTCCAAAAGGACATTCAAGGTTAATAGAAATCGGTTAAAGCATCACAATGAGAGGGTACAAAATCCATGATCAACATCAACTTCCAGTAGATCCCCAACTTCTGCAGTAGACCCAACACTAGATGGATATGGAAACCCTCTAAATATAAACTAGGGGGAACCACTTTCCCTTTAACTCTCTCTTTCTCACGTCCTTCCTCTACCTCTTGATTCTTCTTCATCTGTCATTCATTTCTTTTACAACTTTATTTATCAAACCCATTCATTTTCTCATTCTATTTTTTGTGGGTTTTTATATATTAAAAAAACAAAAAATAAGCATCATAACAAAAAAATACAAAAAAATTAATTTTCATGATTACTCACCACCAAGTTTTGAAACATTGTCCAACCTTTTTGGGGAGTCAACAGACATGCTTTCATCTCAAATGATTTTTATTTTCATCAGGACTCTAGATAATTAATTTTGTGTCAAAACCAAGAAACTTTGAATGCTCTATTTTTTGATTTAGAAAATGATTTTACCCAGCCATGATAACCAACATTGGCTTTAATGACAAGGCTACCTACGACCATCTTTTCAAAATGAGTGTTTTTCACCCCCACTTTTTAATCATGAGTTTGTTGACCTTAGAGCTGAATTTCCTACTTTAGTGTGAATTAATATGATAGAGGCATTTTATGATCCAAATGAGAATCACAATATCGAAAAAGCCTCCCACTAACCATACATTAATTCTCCTTTTGAAAGGCCCTCCAAGCCTATGAAATCCTTTTCTTTAATAGCCACATTACAAGCCTAATACCTTTTCCCACCAAATATCAACATGGATTTTTATTTCATATATAATTTTTTTGAAATATAATTGTGTGGGGGGGATGGATTTTATTTTGGGTACCCTTCGTTGATTTCACCATATTATCATATTCTTGAGGGAAATCATCAATTTTACTGTGGGGGAGAGGTTTTCCTTCAGTGGGGTTTGGGAATTTATATATTCTTATGACATGTTGATCAAATTTTGTTGACAAGTGTTCAAGAAAAAAAATTAAAAAAATGAAAAAAAGGTTGTGTCTTGGGTAGCTCAAAAATAACTATTTCTTAGCCTTTGATCTTGTTATAACTATTCCAATTATTGTTGTGATGTCATCAATCATGGTTTGCGAAATGAGTGTGAGATCTGTTTCAAGTTCAACTTTCGAAAAAAAGTAAAAAAAAGAAAAAAAAATAACACTTGCATTATATTCTTAGGTCATTGGGAGAAGTTTTTTGTTTCTTAATTATTCAATCTTATCATTCCATTCATATTTCCTTCCACTTTTGTGTCTTATTTCAGATTACCATTACCTCATAAATAAGTGTTTCCATTTCCTTTCATGTCTCATATCCAAAAAAAATGTGCATTGATTTTTCCATGTTAGTGTTTTACCCCTCTTCTTATCTCTCTTGAATATTATATTCCTACCATACCATAGCCACATAAAACACTCTTCAAAAGAACTATTTATTCTTGTGCACTTTGGGCAGTTATTGGAAGCTAAGAGATCTTTCAAACTCTAATATTTTCACTTTTGGTTGGTGAAAGTGTGAACCTCCACAAATGAATTTTATCATCTTAAGAGGTGTGAGTTTGGAGTATCCACATTTTCCATTTATATATTTTTTCAAGAAAATATAATTTGTTTTTGGAACATTGTTTCTTTAAAAATATTAGGTGTAATTAAATATGGATGAGTGAAATAGTATATACCTCCCCTGATTAGAGGAAAACATTTTTTAATATTTGTTGGTTAGTGAAAATAATTTTGACATGTTTTTATATTTTTTGCACATGAGGACATGATCAAGACTATGTTTAGGGAAGTTTATGTAATTAATATTTTCATGAATTATTATATACTCCCTTTAGTTATTTTTTTATGAAATGAGAATTATTTGTGTGAAATATTAATGTTTTAATACTAAGTATAATTTTTCATCATTTTTAGAAGTAGTCCAATTAAGTAATTTTACTATTTTAGTTGTAACTATCCCCCTAATAATCCAAATTGTGTGTTTACTATTGTTTAGGATTCCTAATTAAATATCCGACATTGTATTAGAAGAGATAATGGGCCAATTCTGAAATTTAATGGCTCATATAAACCACACAAGAAAGCCCACAGAATCTGTGAGGAAACTGGACCATCTATGAAAATTGAATTACTGGGCTCAATCCAGAAGTGAAAATTCATTAATTCCCCTAAAAAATTCTGATAACAATGCATGGAGTAAGGGATGAAATGATTATGGAAAAAATAAAAGAACAAGGGGCCCAACTAATTCATTGAAATCCAGCCCACCATTCTGGGCGGGAATTAAAATCTGGACACTATTCATGACATATCTTATGATGTTATTATCAAATGAAGCTGAGATTTTGAAGTGTGAAAGAGGAGATATATGAAAAATACTTTTTTGAAGAAACAAATCATATTTGAATTCATATTTCTATTCAAAAAACCGTTAAAATTTTGGGCTAAAAAAAGATTAGATTGAAATGGACAGATTAACTTTGTTTAATAAAACGGCCATAACTTTGGATCCTCAAGTCCAATGGCTGCCAAATGTTCAGAGTAGACAGAGGAGATATTTATATAAAACTTTTAATAATTTCATCTCTTGAAATTCAGCTTTCTAATTTAACAAATCGGCGATACCAGTAGAAGGGATGTTTTAGAATGCAAACAGCCCACAAAATTGGGCTATAAATACATCCCCCTCCTCTCCTTGCACAGTGTTAGAATATCAGAAGAGGGGAGTTCATATTGGCACGACCAAAGCCTTTAAAAGGGATTTGGAGTACTTTCTAAACTTATGTTTTCATTGTAGTGTCTTTTCCACCTCTCATTGTTTTCATGTACTTTTGGGTTCTTCATTTTTGAAATCTTGTATGACTCTTTTTTATTACACTTTTTTAATGCATGTTTCTTCTTCAATATATCTTATTCACATCCACCTTATATAGTTTAATATTAATGTTTTTAAAATATTTTAAATTCAGTTTAGTTCACTTCCCTTATTTGTCTTTCTCATTCAATCTAAAGTAAGTATTGAATTCCCTTCATCGTTTTTTGTGTGTTCAACGCACCACTCTTTTCTTATCCCATTATTTTTCTTATATTCTTAATTTATCATCATAATAATTATTACTTGATTAATAATAATTTTAATGGATGAGTACATCTACTATTGGGGTGAGAGTATAATTTGGGTATATTATGTGATTGAGAGCCTTCGCTCAATGAGAAATCTTTGAGTTAATATTTTGTATGATGAACTTTATATGTCAGGGATTAATGACATGTTTTGTTTAATATGTGAATTAAATGGATTATTGGAACCACAAATACACTAACATAAACAAGTAATGGTAATGAATATAAACCTATGTTATGTAACGACTTGGATAAAATCTTTAACACCTAGGAATTCCGATCAAAATCATCTTGTGAAGTGGGTATTAATTTAATGCAATATAATGTAATGCTCAAGGATATCATAAGATTAAATAACCAATAATGAACTCACCCCAATCTTTATAAGGTTTTTAAATCAAAATTCATCCATAAATTATTTCATAAGCTCTTCAAACAAACCCCCCAATCAGAATACAATTTACAAAAAAACCGACTATAAAAAAGTATCAACACCGAGGATTCAACCGGAGTGGTTCTATACACATAAGCAGAGCATTAGAACCTTGAACGGTCGATAGGTTAAAATTATCCGAGCTTTTAAAATGGAAATATTTCCATGGATGGTGAAAATAAGTAGTCATTAGTTTCTAGATATTGTTAAAAAAATTAAAAAAAATTGAAAAAACACAAAGAAAACCCCACCTTCCTCATAAATAATATAAACGGAAAAAATTAAGAAAAAAATAGTCTTAATCCTTCTTCTAAATCTCTTTGAATGCCCCATAGCCTCCCAAACAATCCCTCAGATTTGTTTGACCCTGAAATTGGGAAAAATCATCGCCAACTTAGGTGGAATATATGTGATAATCAACTCATTCAAGAACCAGTCATTGTCCAACAAATTGAATTTGATATGGCTAATCATAGGGAACAAACACTTAAAGAACTTTCTTCCCATGATATGAGTTACCAACCTCTTGGTTTTCAACATCCAATCATAGAGGCTGATGTTGAACTAAAATCAGGTTTGATTCATCTTCTTCTTCATTTCCATGGGCTAGCCAGTGGGGATCCACATCTCCATCGTAAAGTGTTCCATGTAGTGTGCTCAACCATGAAGCCTCAAGGGGTTTCTGAGGAACAAATCAAACTTTGAGAATTCCCTTTCTCCCTAGCTGACACTTCCAAGTCATAGCTCTACTACCTCCCACTTGGTTCCATAACCACGTGGAATTACTTGAAGAGACTTCTCTTAGAAAAATCTGTTCCTGCTTCTCACACTGCTTCTATTCGAAAGGAAATAAGTGGTATTCATCAATTTCCAAGTGAATCACTCCCTGAGTACAGAGAGAGGTTCAAAAATCTTTTTTCATCCTTCCCAAACCACCAAATCCCTAACCAACTCTTGATCCAATACTTCTATGAGAGGTTATTGGCTATAGAGAGAACCTTCATTGATGTCACAATTGGATGTGATCTTGTAGATAAAACTCCTACAGTTCCAAGAGATCTCATAATATACATGGCAGCAAACGCACAACAATTCAATACACGATCACATACTCAAGTCAAAAAATCTGAAGAGACTCAGTCGATAGAGCCAAACAAGATGATAGAGGGGATGAGTGAGCTTACCGTTATTGTGAGAAAATAGATGTGGCAACCAAAGCCCCATCATCATCATCTCCATAATCAATATTTAATGGAAATTTCAAAAACTGTGGAATCTGAAACTCTCCATCTCATCCAACTAATACATTTCCACAACTTCAATAGGATCAATCTGATTCTTCTGGACCAATGGATCTTAATGCAACATATTCTTAGAGGAACACCAGCCCTAAAAATCAGGTTATTTCATTAGAATCCTCAACCAACCTCAATATGAGTCCTTCCCTTCTTCCTATAACCAAGGCATATGGTAAGGTAATTCTGTCTCTCATCCCTCTCAATTCCCTCATCAATAGCCAAACCAGTTCCAATGTGGTCATGGTGTTGGTATCACCCAACAACCTTATCCTTTTATTCCTCAACCTTAAAGGAACAATCCTCCTCCTAGATTTTAATATTCTAGTGAGCCATTTGAATTCCAAAAAAATACAATCACTTTCACAAGAACCAAAATCTAGGTAATCGCAATTCGGTACAACCCTCTTCTTCTAATCATGAATGAGAAAGTGCAGTGGAAGATCTTTCCTCCTTCACCCTTTCTAGCCTCAAAAATATTGAAACACAAATTAGTCAACTTGCATCCCACCTTAGTCAGCAGAAACCATCCAATTCTTCCCAACTTCTAGCTCAACCATTACCCTACCCCAAGGTTAATGTATGTGCAATTGCACTTAGATTGGGGAAGCAAATTTTCATTCCTCAAGATATGTCCTCAAACCCCCCTTTAGATGCTGACCTAGAAAAAGAAAAGAAAAAGAAACTTGAAAAGGAATATGAAACCATTCCCTCACCACCTTCTATTCCACTTTGAAACCCAATTCCTTTTTCTCAAGCTGTTTCTAAGCCAAAGAAGTCCAATGAACCTAATCCTGAAATGATCGACATGTTTAGATTTGTTGAAGTCAACATTCCCCTCTTGTATTCCATAATAAAAATTCCTACGTATGCCAAGATTCTAAATGAATTGTGCACCCATATGAGGAAACTTATGACCATTGAAAATGTTTCCACGTAGTTGTCTATTCCCATAATGTGCAAAGATCCTGGTACCCTTATTGTTCCACGCCAAATTGGATGTTCCAACATTGATGATTCACTCGTAGCCCTAGGAGCCTCAATTAATGTCATGCCCAAATCTATCTTCTCCAACATTGGTCTAGGTCCCATATATCCAATGTGTGTTGTTATTTAGTTATCCAATCGACTCACTTTTACTCCTGAGGGACATAATCAAGGAAGTCCTTATTCGTGTCAATGATCTTATCTTCCCTGATGATTTCTATGTCCTTAACAAGTAAGGTGAAATGAACTATTATAGATCTCCCTTAATTATAGGAAGACCATTCCTCATGACTGCTATAACCATAATTGATATCTATTCAAGCAGCTTATCCATGGAATTTGGGAACCAACTTGTCAAATTCAACATTTTCCAAGACATTCGATACTCATCTATAGATCACTCTACATTGTAAATCCATTCTTATGAGGACACTTCTAAGAGTATATTGAACCCTATTCTATCATGTTCATCTTATTCTGATGATAATGGATCTTGTGAAATCTGAACCATGATTAACCATGTCATAAATGGTGAAGTTGATGTGGACCTCTCATTCATAGACACCATCAACGGTAATATTTTTAAATCTACTGTTATATTCTAATAATGCAGAAATCCTAGATACACCAAACATGAGCCTCCAAATATGAAACAAGAAGTATAATATAAGAAGTAAACAATGAAAATAAAATGTTCTTATCCTTCTAGTTGGAGCTATACTAAATAATCATAATATGGTGTAGAATATGGACATGTAAAAGAAACTAGTAATCTATATATGATGTGAAAAATCACTAAGGTAAAAAATTCATTTATTGATATAGTAAAGCATACTAATAAGTATTTAATGTCAGAATCATGAAATGTTCTTAATTATTTTAAATTTGATTATGATACTAAATAATACTCTAGTTATGAATGATAAAAGTCAAAATTTAAATGGATATCTAATTGATGTGATTTATTTCAAGTGTAAATTTAAAACCTATTTAAAAAATATAAAAATATAACTATGGAATATAAGAAAATATATAATCAATATAAAAATATTTTTTAATATAATATAATGATGAGAAATTCTTTTCTTGAATTTGATAATGAAAAGGATAAAATAATTATCATGGTAAATAATTTTTCTAACATTGAGAAGGAAAATCAGAGTTTGAAAATTTCTACTTCAACTACAAAAGAAAAAGTCAACGATGATCTTGAGATTGTTCAAAAGTAAAATTTAAATATGAAAAATGAAATTTTATATATGAAAGAATGATTTTCTACCATTGTTCAAGGATAGGAGAATTATGATAAGATGGTACCAATGAGGAAACATAATAAATATAAATATGGTCTTTTATAATCATAAAATTACAAATATGTTCAAGAATTATTTTATTAAGAGTTATACAAGGAAGGTTTCAATAGTTACATACTTTAAATATTGTCTAATAGTACATTATGTTGATTAATGTTTCCTTCATTTCCATCAATCTCTCAGTATTTAGAGAGTTTATATCTCATTGAATTTAACTTACTATGTACCTTATAGTAAATTTCATAATTCATATTGGGTGCATATATTATTTTACTATACCTATTGTACTCAAAAAAGAATTGGTACAAAAAATTTTAGGTATTTATTTCTAGACATTGAAAAACGTGCTTCATTGTTTATTCAAATTAGCATTACTCGATAATTAAATTTTCATTACATTGAGATGAAAGGTGTATTTGAATATTTTTCTCTAATATTTTTATATCGGTGGGACTTTATAATTAATGAATAAATTTATGGAAATATATTTTCATATATAATATTTTCTTCCATTTATGGGATGTTTTTCTATTAATTAATTAATTATATCATGTTATTTATATTTTTATGTTTTCATGTGTTTATGGTTAGTTTGAATATTTTTTACATGAAATATGTACAATATAGAATCTATTTTTCAGTATAATATTATTTAATTTTTCTACATTATCGTTCATTATACAAATATGTTTAAACATCTCACACTTCCAAGATGATGCAATCATTAATTTTAAACATTCTATTTGTATAAAATATTAATTTGTAAAAAAAATCTCAAAAAACACTTTTAAAATTCTAATCAAATAATTTAATTTAATTTTTTCTCTTATTAAAATTGAAAAGTGGATAACTATTTGTTTTAAATGTATTTTTTTAAATAAAATTATTTATTAACATTTCCTTTATTTACATACTAAAGAGAATATTTTGGTATATGATGATAATTTCTATAATCAAACAAGAAGGAGGAGATTGTGTGTGTATGTTCATTCAGGAATATATTTTTAATTGATTGAAACTTAATATATGATTACCTACCATAATCAAATGTTTAAATGTTTAAATTTATAAAATTACATTTGTTAGTAATGTTATATATCTTATGTATTTTAAATTGATTTGATTTTACTTATAATTAATAGTGATTGTATCATAACATTTCTATACAAAAATGTTATTTTGATTTCATGTTTTCATACCTCATAACAAGTTATAAATATTTTAATTTGAGTTTCTAGTATAAATAAGTAATTTTGGACAATAATATATCATTTAATGGTCATTTATAATGTTTGCCTATAGAAAAGTGAAGTTTAACACATGGCTAATTTAAAATTTACAAAACCAATTTGTAAGCCACAGATATGTTATTCTTGTTTTTAATACTCTATGTATTTGGAAAATATCTTGAAATAAAATATTCTAAATTGAGTGATTTTTTATGTAAATATAACAATATATATAAATTCTAAATAGAAAACATATAATTTATAATAGATATCTTTAATGTCATAAAATTGGTTTGATGAAGCTATATATTTTCAGTCTTATTTATAATGTTTTATAACTATTTATAATATTATCATGGAATATAAAAGTTCAATTAATGTGATTATAGTTTCCTTACAATTTTAATAAAAATTTATAATTATAATACATAAGGAAACAAGGTTTATAATAATTTTTATTTTGTTAATTTTATCATTGATATTTAGAATCTATTTAGATTTCAATTTTCCAAAATCAGTTACATGAGAAATTCAATTATGTGAGAAATTCGAATATGTGATAAAATCACCCACATGAAGAATTATCTTACGTGAATCACTTACATGAATACCATATGTATTTAATCCACTATTTATTCAATTAAATTATATATATATA
The DNA here is from genome assembly GCA_963277665.1 of Viscum album. Taxonomy (NCBI): domain Eukaryota; kingdom Viridiplantae; phylum Streptophyta; class Magnoliopsida; order Santalales; family Viscaceae; genus Viscum; species Viscum album. Next base: position 868,208,331 of record OY728152.1, on the reverse strand, counting down.
ACTCCTAAATGTAAAATTATTAATTGAAACTCCCATTCATGAAAATTCTCCTAAATAGATTAATAAAAATTCAGATAGGAAAATTGGGCTCTTTTTTTAATTTTTTTTACAGATCTATTATATACATGTTCAACTATTATATTGTAATTTTTCTAATGACTTTATAAATAAATAATAATTTTGTATAAACTATTAGATGTTACATTCAAGGTTTTAAACATGTTTTTATGATGATGGAAGGTTGTTTTATTCTGACACACACAACATACAACATGAAATTCAAAATTTAATTATTATTATTTAATGTTGTTTTCTTTCATATTATTTATTATAAATTAGTATTAGTTGATATTAATATAATTAATACTTGTTTCAATATATTTAATTTAGTTTTTCAAAATTTTGAATTTATCTTCATATTTACTATTTGTTCTTAAATAGAATGTATTTTTTTAATTTTATATGTAGAATTAAAAAATGAGATTTTCAAGGGATTTATCTACATCCAACTATTATGGGTACCATTTAAATTATTTTATAGGTGATTCAAAGTTAGATTTAATTTTTACTCACTTTTATATATATATATTTTTAATGTTGAGTGATTATTATGAAACAATAATTTTCTCTCTCCCTCTCTGATAATCCAGTTTTATTGTTTTTTAATGAAAAATGTTTAAAATAATTTTATTTAGTGTTTAGTAGATTTAAAATAGTATTTAAATGACTATATGATGCTTATAATACATATATAAATTAAACAAAATAGTTCATGAATGATAATATGAGATCACATACATTCATACTTCTTCAAAATTCATGTGATCTTGTACACATTGTTTACATCATTTTTAATAAACTCTCATTGAAGGAACTAATATTATTCAAATTAATTAATATTGAATAGATTTATTTTACCTTTTTTGAATTATAAGGCCTTTTCATTCAAATAGAATTCATCAACTATTTCATTAACAACTTTCTTACTAAAAATATACTCTAATTATATAATTATTTTATTTATTTCTTCTAGTTTGGTTAGAGTTTTCCACATGTCATTATTTCTATCACATTCTATACCACCTATAAAAATTAGTCTGAGGTTTTTCTACCTTACCAAAATCTAATTCTGTGGTTATGCATAACTGAAAAAAATAACTACAAATAGGTTTTGGTTTCTTGTTGTAGAATTCCTTGGTTTATTTTAGCTTCTACAAAAGGATGTGTTTCTCGGTTTGAGGATACTTCCCACAATTTCTGGGGATGATATTCATGTCATTAATTTTTTTGGGTTAATACGTCTCCCATGTAAAAATCACTCTGTATTTAATATTTTGTGATATACTCTATTAGATGGCATGTGGAGAGTATGGTTATGTGTATGTTTTTTAGGATACTTCCCACAATGTCATTGGATGGTATTCAACTCATTAAATGTTTTGGGTTAATATTTATTCTAACTAAAAATCTTCTAGTATTTAATAGTTTCATCCATAATCCATTAGTTTTCATGTGGAGAGTAGACATAGAATAGTGTGGATCTGAATGATTACAAACATTCATTATATTCTTCCCTATAATTTTGAACAGACATTCTTCACACATCCACTATTAATATTCTTTGAATAAAGAATTACTTATTAATTTAAAACCACAAAATTTGGAAATTAATATTTAATAACCCTGAGTATTTTAATAAATTACTTTTATTCCATACTCTAGTCCATCTACCATAATTGTATCCTACCCTACAAAGTGATAAAATAATTTCCTTAAATTTGAATTAAATATTAAACAATTCTGATTAAATTGAGATTAAAAAAATGATACAACTATGGTAACATTTGAATCATACCCCCAATAAATTAAGTATGTTAATTGAAACATATAATATCATGATTTATAATGGAATAATTATATAATATGTAAAGGTAAAATATATACACCATATTAAATAATGAAGTTGTATAAAAGAATGTGTGTCTAAATGATGGAAGGTTTGAGACGAAACCCTTACCTCAATCTTGAATCATCACTTGTGTTCCTTATCATCTAGAATAATAAATATATGATAATTATCTACATCATTCAGAAACTTTTTAATTTTTATTATTCCATTTAATTTATTTATCATTTCATATTTTAATACTAAATTAATTAATTACCTATAATACATTTTGAAGATAAACCACTCATATATTCAAAATAAATTTTGAAAGTTGACTACCGCCAAAGATATAATAATTTAATCCTCTCCAGAATTTTAATAATGACATAATTATTAGTTTTATAAGTAAATTATACTTTGAAATCCAATCATGAAGGATGGTTATGAAAAAGAAATTACGTTACAATCATTTACATGGTAGGCCCTACGTATGCATGAGTAACAATTCAATTTTTCAATGATACTAATAGAAGAAATGTAAGTTTAATTTTACTTTTCTAAAATTTCAATAATATCAAAAATAACATATTATTTTTTAAAATATAAAAAAATAACATCCATGTTATGTGATACTAAAAATGATTCACATCACTACATGTGGCCGTTGTATTTCGTGCATAAGAACAAAATTATCATTTATTCAAATGATGGTACGGTAAGAAAGTATATAATATATTTATTTTATATAATGATTAATATTTCATTAATATCATATATAAACCTAACATTAATCCTTATTACCATAAATTTAAATTATATGGAAAAAAAAAGCTCATCGCTACATGATGCAGTAGTCCTTCGTACACACGAGCAACATTATAATATTACTTTTGTAATGGAAAGTAAGAATTAATATGTGATATTATAATTTAATAGTTATAATTATATTATAAATATAATATATAATCATTATATACATAATTATATCCATCCATGAGATGTAGTGATTGAAAATGAAATATGTTTATTTGTGAGTGGTACTCCCCCATTCACACAATCAACAGTTTCACCTCCTGATGATGGAGGAGGTGGTGGTTATAGGTCATGATATTAACATAAAAATATCTATGTATTTGGAATATTATAATTTTATTATATTAACATGGTCTAGTAATACTTCAATTTAGTGGAATAAGAAATAAAATAAAATGCTTATTTAAGGATGTTATATCTTCTTCAGACACATTATTTAGGTTTTTAAAAAAAAATTATTCTATGAATTTTTTATCAATAATATGATTATAGGATTATACGATGGAATTAAAGTAGTTATTTAGGATGTTATTTCCAAAAATAATTGGGTTTTTAATTGTGATGATGAGTGGATAAGGGTTTTCCTTTTATAAGTGTTGTAGATGACACACATATAATTTTTTAAAATAAATAATTACACAAACATTTTTCACATTCCATATGGCTACAATTTTCTAGAAGTACATCTTGGTGGGCTATGTGAACCACTTCCAGGGCTGTCTAATTCCATCGATATCCTTCATGGAGGCTAGCTGACACCCAGAATTCATCAAGACAGTTCTATACAAGAACCAACATGCCATTTTTAACTCTATCCACATCAATTTTGAGACGGATAAATGAGTTTACACCCCCTACAATATTGGGAAGTTGAATTCAAGAGACAATAATAGGATCCCTACTCTTTCGGAGCAACAGGTTTGCGGGAAATACAATGTTTGGTGCAATAAAAATCCCCTCTAAATACAAAATCCTTGTTTGGAGAATCCAAAATTCTGTTATTCCTTCTGATGAGAGAGTCAAGAAGATGGGTGTTAGTTTCACTTCAAGGATCCAGTGTTGAAAAAACAAGCGGGGAAAAAACATTGATCATATTTTCCTTGAAGGTTAGTGGGCCTGTGATGTTTGAAATTTATTTGGAGAGTTTACGGCTATCTATTCTTTAATCCATTGTGCTTCTGATTTTATGGAGAGGTGGTTTCATGGGACTTCAGAGAAAGGCCCAGAAATGGTGGTGAGATCTATCATCCTCAGTGTAGGATGTTGGTGCCTTTTATAGGCACACAAAAAGGTGTTGTTGAGGGTATATCTTCCCTGGGATTTTCCATTATCATGCATACTAAATGCTGGCTGATCGAGATAGTCTCTATTTTTGGGAACATGCGTGAAGCCCCCTCACCACGGTTTCTAAAAGTAAATTATCACATTGGTGCTGCTCACCTGGATAGAAGTCGGGGTACCTGGGTGTGATGGACTCCCCCAACATATGACTTTAAATTAAATACTAATGGATCCTATTAAGTGGGTGACATGCATTGTGGTGGTATGGTATGCAACCCCGATGGGAGTGTGTTCCTTGCATTCACATCTCACTTTGGGTATGAAAATGTTATCCTAGGAGAGGCCAATGCTATACTCACTTGTCTAAAAATATGTTGACGGAAGAACATTACTCTATCCCAAGTTGAAACTGATTCATATATCATTTGTGACTCCCTGATAAGTATAGTCTCTATTCCTTATTTAGTTACCTACATCATCAGGAAATGTAAACTACTTCTCAACTGGAATATTTAGGTCTCCCACACATAGAGAGAGGGGAACAAAGTCGCTAATCACCATGCCTCCCAAGAAATCACAGGTTCTAATGTCACTTTCCTTCTCAATTTCACCCACTTATATCCTGAAGAGGTCAACTTAATTCATGGGGACTCCCTTGGCTTCCACTATTATAGACCCCCTAAAACCTTGATTCCATTGTATTTTCTTTCTTCTTTGAGTAAATATAATGGCATGATGATGATATGGAAATAAAATGGAATATTTTCAAAAATTATAAGATATAAGCTATATATATTACCAAATAATCATAATTTGGAATGTTTTTGTACATTTATAACCCCTATCATTTTAGTATGACCCATAGTAAAACCATTTTTACATTATCCCTAGTAACTAATTATGATGTATTTCAATATTTTTTGTGGATAAAAATTATGTTTACCTAATTTGATAATATAAATTATGAGGGTTCAAAATAATTATTCCTTTTTCCCTAATTCATCATTATAAATTAATAAGATTTTTTCCAATTACATCTGCAGATATGTCAAAAAAAATTAGGAAATTATTTTTTAAAGAAAACTGATTTTATAATAGTTATATGACATTTAATAATAATTAAAAAATTATTATTTTTAATATATTTATAAACTATAACTATCTTTTAAAAAATTATTCACTATAGTTTATTTTATTTAATTAAAATGGATAAATATTATGAACTTTCATACATGTTTTTGAAAAATGGTGTTTTAAGCCTATGAATAAAGAAACACTAAAATCCAGAATAATTATTATTTAAATGTAATTAATCGTATTTATTAAAATTAAATAATTATTATATCCATTTTAAATAAAATTAATACAATTAGGGTGATTAATTTATTAAAAATAAATTTCAATTTCGTAAATATCAATATTTTTCACTCATCACCAAAAATCAATATTTTCCTGAAAACATAAAATTTCACCTTAAATTAATATCGATATGTTGAAATCAAAAATTACATCCATTTTATCAAATAATTTTTATAAAATTAAAAAATATCCTTATTTTCTCAATAAAATCAGTAAAAATCAATCATTAATGAAAGAATAATTCTGATGAATAAAAATACTATTCTTATAATTTACTGACTAGATAATTAAAATTTATAAAAACAATTATATTTATTTGGAAAAATATAAATTTCATATATTAGTTAATATTATTCATACAATTTATTATCAAAACTAGGTTATAATAATCGTATTTAAATTATAATATCTTAATAACAGGTCATAGTTCATTTAAAGTAATTGATTTAGGTAAAATATCATATTAAACATAGTGTTATTTTAAAATATATATTTTATATATTATACCCCCTAAAATAAATGGTACCCTTGAAATTTTTAGTATTTATTGATAATAATGTGAGGTACAATAAAAAAATTTATTTTTGGAAAAACTGATATTACAAAAAGTGTTAATAAAATATTATCTTGAAAAGAGTAAAAGGTAAACACAAAGACAATCACATTACATGGTTTCCACATAGGGAAAAATTGGTTGAAAAATAAACATATGGACATGAACGAAAATTTTATATAATTATTGATATTTCTAGATATCATTGTTCAAATAAACTAATTGATCATGAGAATTAAATCAAGCACAATGCCATAAATCAGTTATGAATTAAAAGAAATTTATTTAATCAGATATGAAGGTAATAAGACAACATTTTTGTTTCAATATCCTTCCCCTATATTTGATGGATTCATTTACAATTATGCATGAAAACACTATAAATTATACTTTCCTCATATATTTTTTTCATAAAGATAATTATTTCCTTTGGATATTCTCTAAACACTTTACACATCACCTCTTAATTTATTGAATATATATGTAATATTAATTTTTTATGATGGAATCACCAAAATTATCTTTTAATAGATCCTAGTATACAAAAAAATAGTAACAATATATTCCTTCGATATTTATTAAAACCAAATGGGTAAAAAAGAGTAAGATAATGCCACAAATGAAAATGACTATATTAATCTATAAAATACAACAACAAAACCAAAGGATTAGCATAGATCATTACAAAAATAAATAACCCTTTATCCCAAAAAACATAAATAACTACAACATAAAACTATGTTTTAACCTCAAAGGTTATCTCATCCCATTCATCTTACTCCTCCAAAATTATAATAACATTCTTATAAAATAATCCTTTAAGTTAATAATTGTTGTTATTTATATATCTAAACCCACTAAAAATTATCCCAAAATATAATTAATCCCTATAATCCTAAAAATTAAAAAATATTTTATCCTGTATTTTTCCCAAAAATATTTTTATATTTACCAACCAAGAAAAATATGAAAAAATAATGTCATACTAACCACAATTTTTCTACCACAAAATTTGATCAACAACACTCTATGAAAGTCCGTTTTGTATAATCTTGAATCATAGATGATAATACATCCAATTAAACTCATTATAATATCAAAATGTAAAACTGATGATTCTCCAATACACTATAATTGGACATAAAATATAATTCATTAGCTTAAATCTAAACTTCTCACTGATGCTGGAATTGCCCAAATATTTATTATTATAGAATATAATAAACTTCCTTAGTACAACACTGCTTGGGAATATTCCTTCTTATACTGAAGACTCATCCTCACTAATCACTGAAAATTCAGATACAATAATTCTTTTTAAACACTTATTTAAACTTTTTCATAGATTTAGTCTCAAAAAATCACAATAATCAATCAGCATAAATTTTATGTTTACTTATTCAATGTTCATGCATATATAAAACACATTGGGTGGTCTATACAATTAATGATAAAATTTTAAATTCATCTTAATTTATCACATGTGAATATGAGAATTCTTTAATGCATGCTAGTATTTTTTTTAAATATGAATCCTCACTGTCCATTTTTCACACTCTCACAATTTACACAAACTGTTTATTTTGAAATGTATACATACTCATACATGCATTGAATCATGCATGAATCTCATTATTTCCATCATGCATGCAAGAACATCATGCAATAGATATATACTTTATTACACAGACCATGCATATAACCTTATGACACTTCATGAACATAAAAATGGATGCTCATTCTTCTTACGCACATACCCAAATGTGTGTAATATAATAATGTTCTCAACATAGTAATACATATTTTCTTTCTCAATATTTTATTAAGAGTGTATCTTTAGGTTTTCTATTAATTTTTGAAAAAGTATGTTGTCACTAATAGAAACATTCACATAAATAAACACACATTGTAAACCTATCCTTCAGGCATCATACTGGCTCAAATATTTTATGCGGCACTCTCAAAAAATTCTTCCAAATATGGTGTGTTTTAATACTCTTCGGGAAATACTATAATACACTATCTTACAGTTCTTAAAGATCTTCACGAAAGCCAAAGGAGACATGTAGCACTATCCAATTTCTTCGCTAAAACTAGTTTCATGCAAAAAACATTGAGAGTATTAAATACTTATCAAAGGAATATGGGAAAATCTTATTCTATGAGAAACTAGTTCGCGATTTATTCTCCTTCACGTTTCCTCAATTTCACATAAATGTTTTACACAGACCACAAAACTATGCAAGATTCAAAACAAATCATTGAGTATAGATTCTTCTCCTTCAGATAATTGAAAACGAGAGTTCTTATTCTACTTCGCAGAACAAAAACTAAATAGTGGATGTTATTTTCTAAAACATCATACAATAAAAAAGGTGGATGAATTAGAAATATCTAATTGAATATTTTTCACAAATACAAACCAAAAGATCGGTTTTATTCCAGACATTCTATCTGAAGAAATTTATCTTGGATGTGGGATCGTATGCAAACCATAAATGAATTCGATTGAGGAATTTATTGAAACATTTAATAAGGAATCACACCCAAAAACGTGGAGAGACATCTGATTCAAACAAGGCTTGGGAACTCAGATCCAATCGGCAGTCAGTGAAGCTTGTAAATATACCTTCAAGCATAATATTCTTGATCAGAATACTAGAGAAGATAACATGGATCCATTTTTTATTGCTACAGTCAATTGTTAATTGTGTCCTTGCTTATAAATTTTATCTATACAATTCATATAAAATCTTCTTTAAATTCTACAATCCAACCTAGTGAAACCCTCCTAAAATATGGAAAAAAATATTTTAAATCTATTATTATTTATTCCAAATAATGAAAAATTAAACTCGTTACTAAGAAATTCATATTGCAGTACATTATTTAATATTTGAGGAAATGATATAAAAAATGTTCCAAACTCAATTCAAACAATTACATGTGTCTTTTTTAACTATTTACCAACTTTTAAATCATTAAACTTATACTTCTTCCGTAAAAGTAATACTTTCAATCAAATAATTCTCTCAAAATAAAATCACATAAGACATCCAAATATTTCACTATTGTATACTATGTCAATGACCACTGACACATGTTTTCTGAACTACTGACCCATTAAACAATCATCAAACATAAATAGTTTCCTTATTTAATGTAACTTCATAAAATTAAAATAACATTTCCAACCAATAAAAATTCAATGGAAGCAGCTCCATACATCAACTAATGTCACATTGACTTTTTATCAAACCACTATATTGACAAAAATTACAACAATATATAAATTCAGTAAATTTGAGTTCTTAAATCTCTACCTTTGTATTTTTTATCAGCACCCATTTCACTTTCAATGTAAATTATTTGTTCTCCCCCTTACATGACAATAAAACCAAAGATATTAGTATGGGAATGAAATCGACTTATCTCATTCTTTAATAACTAAACTTTTCTTCTTATCTCCTTAAATCTACTCATTTCCTAATAGAATCCACTTATTAGAAAATAAGATTGACCTTCTTTGATAGAAGGAATACACCACCTTTTATAAATTAATGAATCTGTAATTGATCATATCTATGTCTACATGGGGATACCTGGTGTATAAATAAGAGTGATCAATTTAAACCATTAATATTATCAATAAATTTTTTAAATATGATTCCATCACTGAAATCATCCTTCAAGAAATTTTCTAAATATTTTATAATAATGTCATGAATTTATCATAAAAACAGATTTGAAACATAAAAATAAAATAATTCACTTCAAATTTCGATACAGAATTTTCACTCACAAAGAGATAAGAGAACATACCTTTTTTTATGACAGGCATAAATTTATCAAATTTGAAATGAATAGATAAATACATTACTAGAACATAAAAAATTCAATGAAAGTTGAAGAGATATTCAAATTTTATTGTTTACAAGATTTACCCCTAGAAGTATAAGAATCATTTATTTTCTTTATCATGATAGAATTTTTTCATGAATGATCTTCAAAAACAATATTATATGAAATTTAAATAAATAAATCCATCAGGGAAAGACACCACAATAAAATATAATTTTTTCAAAATTCTCATATCTTCATGACTCTCCATGAATATATGCTTCACCATCAGCTACCTACATAAATGAAACACAACCAAAATATACAAGAGAATAAGGTGGTTCATTAATGGTTTTCTTTTAATTGGAGTAGTAGTTATGCGATTTGTCTCTCATTTGAGGCACTCGTTTCATTTATACTCCATATTCACAAAATCTCATCATTCATTCTCCTAATTTGAATTTACAATGTCAATCATTTAAAGGAAGAATGGTTTTATGGATTTCATTATCATTCAAATTAAATGGAATATTCTTCTTCTCATTAGCAAGTAGTGAAATTTCATTTATCTTTTCATGTTACAAAATTATGACCAATTCCAGCTTCTCTAGAAAAATGAATAAGAACTCTTTTGGTATATTCTAAAACTTATTCTTTTGTGTATATTTCTTCATTATGGTTTCATTTTTAATATAAGAATCTATTGGTGCTTCCCCTATATTCATCAGTAGTTCTATTTGTTTAGGAAACAAAGTGATGCATTTATAAACAATATTCCCTGACATTTTACACCTTCCACCCAAATCACTAATAATCGTAGGATTATCCTTTTTAGACATCCCCTCCTAAAATTTGAGTTCTTCAATATGATTTTCATGCACAAATCGTCCATTTCAATTGTTTCTTTGATTAATTTTTTTCTTCATATTTCTTCCACCAGCATTGGTGTTTACGAACTCATTCCAAAATTCTATAATAAGACCATTTCTTCCACTTGAAGTATCATTTCCTTAGTGTTAAAATCATACCATAATTCTTCTTTGTTGCATCTTGCTTCACAGTTTTCATAACTTTGTTCTTCTTATCACATCCCAAGAATATTTTGTCTACATTTATTCTTTTCCTCTGCATTTTATGTGATCTCTTCTACATATCAACATATTCATAGTTTATGGATGGTACATACCAACACTCATTATAGTTGTGACCAATTCTGTTCCAATAATAACAGAGATCTTCAAAACACTCAAATCTATTCTTGATAGAGAGATTCTTCTTAAACAATGTATTATGATGTAATTCTATTTAATTTTTATTCAAATATGATCTTCAACTCCTATATTATTTCATCCTATAACTATTATGAATATAAATATTATGCCAATATTCAATAAACTGATTCCAAAATGGCTAATATCACAAAGAATATCCCAAAAATCTTGATTTATTCATCAGAGCCATAACTTGATGAGTTTTTACATCTTGTTGTTTTTGGAAGATAAGATTATTCATATATGATCTTTGTGGGGAATAAGAATTCATACTTTTATTCATTTCCACATTTTACAACATGGTGAATTTTTCATCAGTCTTCTTCATCCAAGTTTTTCTAGAATTTTTTTTTGGAACATGTACTTCTAAATTAAATAGTGTTAGTACAAATAGAATCTTCTAGATCATGGATTACCAGATTCAATGAGAATACATCCGATTTATATTTGAATAATATCAAGATATTATTTAGACAATAATGAGTATTTTCCGAAGTAAGACTATTTTAATAATTACTCTTTGTAAGTTTTCAGATCACAACATTTTGTGAAGATTCATCCTGAATATTCTCAATATTACTGAACTTGACCTCGAACTCATGATATTTCAGATTTATAGAATTCTTCTGATTTTCAAGTGATTTCTCTATGTATTAATATTCTTTTTTTGGAAGTAATTAATTTTTTTTACTTTGGATTTTTCAAATTAACATACATTTAATGTAAATTCATGTGGAGGAAATGTTTTTCATCATTAACAGCTTTAATTTTTTCATCCCATTAACTCATCATTTTTTTGAAAATGATCACCTTGAATTTTACTAACATCTTGAAGAGAATTATCCTACTCATTATTTCTCTTTGACATAACCTTTTGTTGATATTATTTAAAATTCTTAGAGGATTTGTGTAGTTTCTCAAATAAACGAATCACCTATGTATAAATTTTTTTTGTCACATCCTACACACACATAGTCCTTTATTATTCATCTTTAGTCATTTTTAAATTATCAATATAGTGAAATATAGATTTTTCTTTTTTATTCATCATCAAATATGAAATTATCATCCTTTTCATTGATTTCCGAATATGAATCTTTAATAGTGATGGTATCTTTATGATATTCCTCAAGTTTAAGTTTCATCTCTATAAAAACCTTTTCACTTACTTCTCTCTCATATAAATTTCTTTAAAATTTTTAAATGGCACAAAAGAAATTTTCATTGCGAAGATATATAGGTTCTTGTTTAGAATCAATAATTTGTGAGAATAGTTTACATATTTAAAATTCCTTTTCCAAATCCCGCTCAATATCAACATCATACTTTTCTTGTTTTGAAATTTAATTATATAGTCCCATGATAGAATAAAATATGTAAGTGAAAAATTCAATAGTAACATTATTTAAATAATTTTTTTATTTCTGAATAAAAATTACTAAGTTATTATATAAACTATCCTTCATCACTGCTTATACCATATTCATCAAAAGGATCTTTATCATCTAAATTAACAGATACTATTAATATACTGCCTCTCTAACTATATTCAGATTTTGATGAAACCTATTTCTTCTTCAAAATATTTCACATATTTCTTTCCTCTCTCTTCGAATTTTTGTTCAATGTTTTTATAGAAACCTCTTTATTAATAGTCACAATGATATGAACTGAAATTTACAACTAACTTGGTTCTTTTAGTTCTTCAAAATAAAATCCTAACATCATATAAGTCTGATAAAAAAACTGGGACAATGCGATTGATCCAATCATAGGTGAAAGATGTGTTCTGAAATGAATTAATGTGCCTAGTGGATCATGTAGGTATATTGGGGGGGTGAATCAGCGTGCACAAGTTTTACCATTATTTATTTTCTTTTATATTAACCCCTATAACTCAAACCTCTAAAATTATTAGAGTGAATGGATCTTCACTGTTGAAAAACACAAATATACAACATGAACGATAGAATGTAAATGTAGCACAACAAGGAATATTTTTACAAGGATCTCCCCCGATGTGGGTGACTATGTCATTGTCGTATTTGGGTTGTTCTAATTCACAAATTCTCCACAAAAAATCAATAGCAAATTACAAGTGTGATGGTCCAATTTAACCACAAAATCAATATGGGAAGGAATAAAACAATTATCGATACACAGTCTCCCAATAAAGTATTATACTAATTTACACCAGTTTACAACCAAAATACCACCATTCTGAGGAATATATCAATCATCTATTGTAATACCAAATTAATATTTCTCTTCAATCCGCTGAGTATAAATTGATTCTACACATGCTCAATTAAACTGAAACAATTAGACCATAATTGAATCTGATAAAAACATTGTGTGCAATTAATTTCAGTATACTCATTAATTATATAATATAATACTTCCAATTAAACTCACTATAATATTAGAATGTAAAGCTGATTAATCTCCAATACATAACAAGTTGACATACAATATAATGCTTCAGTTTAAATATCATCTTTGAACTAATGTTTTACTTTCTCAAATATTTATGATAACCAAATGTAACCAACAACCTCAGTATAAAAATATTTTGGAAAACATTATTTCTTTTTCTGAAGACCATACCTCACTAATAACTGAAAACTATGAAACACAAAATAATTTTAAGAACATATAGAAAAATTTTCCTTTCTTCAATATAACACATTACACTCTAATAAATCAACATAAATTGAATGTGAAATTATTATATCTTCATGAATGAATAAAACACATTTCATGGTCTTCATAATTAATATACACATTTTAAAATACACTTTATTTCTCACATGTGTATGTAAGAATATTTTAATGCATGTAAGTATTTTGTAATATGAATCATCATGGTCAAATTTCCTCACTCCCACAATTTACACACACTATTTGTTTCTAAATGTATGCACACCCATAAAAGTTTCGAATCTGGTATGAATCTCTTTACTTCCATCATGGATGAAAATCCTTCACACAAAATATATATGATTTATCACACGAACTGTGAATACAACCTTATCACAATTTATGCACATAAAATTGGATGCTCATTCTTCTTATGTGAAATCCCAAATGATTATAATATCACAAAATGAACCATATTTATAAACATCATCTCTCTCAATATTGTTTTAATAGTGTATGTATAGTTTCCCTATTTATTCACACAAGAAAATTTTGTCACTGATAAAAACTATCACACAACATAACACACATTATCAACATATCCATCATGAATCATACTGTATAAAATATTTTATGCACCACTCTGAAACATATCATTCAATTTAGTTGAGTTTTTATACTCTTAGAACAATAGTATAATATGTTTCCTTATGGTTCTTAAAGATCATTAAAAAAACCAAAGGATATGTGTAGTGCTATCCAATTACTTCACGGAAACCAGTTTCATTGCTATGAATCATAGAGAGTATAAAATAATTATCGAAGGCCCACATGAACTTCTTCTTCTTCACAAAATATGTTCATCAGTTATTCTTCTTTATGCTACCTCTAATTCATGTAAATGCTTTAGTGGATCAAAAAACACTACAAGATTCAATATAGATCATTGAATACAACTTCTTCTACTTTGTATAAAAGAATATGCATGTTCTTATTCTTCTTCTAAAAAAAGAAAAATAGTGAAAATCATTTTCTAAAACATCATACGATCAAAAATGCGGATGTATCAAAAATATCGTCTTCCATCACTTTTGTAAATATAGACCGTGAGATCGGTTCGGTTGCACACATCCCCTCTTAAGAAAATTATTTCAGATTTGAGATAGTATGCACAGTAAGAATGACCTTTATTGAGGAATTAATAGAAAACCTCACTAAATAATAACATCAAGAAACAAATAGATCCATCCAATTCTGCAGTATATTCTTTCAATTCCAAGAATCATAAGACATTATGAGAAATGAAGAACCCTTTGACTAGAAAAATTATTGGTACTGGGATGAGGATGAATAAGAAGTCAGATGGAGAAACAATGGTATGGAATAGCTGATCCCTTGGATTGGGATGTTCCAATAATGATTTGGAACTTAGATCCATTTGGCTATCCATGTAGCTCATGAAGATCCATTCATGATATGATTATCAAACAACATACTAGTGAAGATAACCTGAAGCATTGATCAGATGACCAATGATATTTATATAAAAAATCATATGATCTTAGTTCACTCTAATCTCTATGGAACGATCTCCCTTGGATACATTTCACATGTGATTGTGTGGCCCACTTTTTTTAACACCATATTATCCTATTAATTCTGGCCTTATGGAAAAAAAATTATTTATTCACTTAATATAAAATAATCATTAAATTCCAAAATCCAGCCTACTCAAACCCTTATGAAAAATGAAAAACAATATCTTATATTTCATCTTATTTCTTCTAACTAATGAAAAGTCTTACTCTTTATTAAGAAATTCATATTTCATGACAATATTTAATCATCCATGAAATGATGTAAACAATGTATCAAACTCAATTCAAATAATGAAACGTGTCTTTAAGAACTATTGAACATATTTATAATTCTCACATTTATATTACATCATTAGAAGCAATATTTCCAATCAAATCATCCACTCAAAATAAAATCACATAAGGCATCCAAATCCTTTACTATTGTAAACTATGTCAATAACCAATGAAACATGTTTTCTGAACTACTTTCTACTTTAATAATCATCACAATTAAACTATTTCTTTATTTAAAGAAAATTTTCAAATTATATAACCTTTACAATCCTGAACAATTTGATGGATGCATCTCCATACATCAACTATTGTCACACTAACTTTTTAACAAATAATTTTGTTAATAACAATTACAACACAAATATATTTTCAACAAATTTTGGTTATTTATACCTAAGTGAGGAAAATGGAATTATTACATGAAAATTTAAAAAATAAACAAAGTATAAGAAAATTAATTGGTTTAATTAGGAACCAATAAAAAAATTCTCGTTAATTGATATTCAAGAATAAAAAATCTCAATTAAAATTACCTTGAAGCATAAAATATTTTGATTTAGTAACTTTTGAATTATGACACCCCATAATTGATTTAATTGAATTATAATTTAAATACTATAATTCTCAAAGGTTTCATGATATAATATGTAAATGGTCATTATATTCATTATATACAATATATTATATGTATAAATGAACATGTGTCTCAAAGAATGAGATTTTGTGATGAACTCCAAATATTGAGCCCGAATTGTCACGTGGGTTATTATCTTACTATATAATTAAATTATGTTAATTATTTATTTTATTAAGAATATTTTTCATGTTTATTATCATTTTTAGATTATTTTTTACCATTTTGTATACAATTATATAACCAATTAATTACAATCAAGATGTATTGATGATAAACAAATCATTTGTCCAAAGTCACATTGGATAGTTGAATACAGTAAATGTGATTGTTATTTATTCATATAAATAATTTATATTATAAATTAATTTTCATTTTTATACAAAAATTATTGTTTTAAAAACAATCATGTAGGATAGTTAAGAAAAATAAACTATGCAATAATCATGGAGATAACAATCCATATGTATGGATGGAAATGCTTCCATTTTTCAATGATCATGAAGGAAAATTGGTAAGTGTTATATTATATTTAAATAATTATATTTATATCATAAATTTAATATTATTTAATTAAATACACTTACTTATACCACCATTATTATTTCTTAATCAAAATTAATCACATCACTTTTCGAAGCAGTAGTCTACCGTAGAGACGAACGATGTTATCATTTATTCAATAGATGGTATGTTAAGAAAGGATATGAAATATTTATTTTGATGAATTATTAATATCTTATTAATATAATATATATAAATATAAAATTATTCTTTTTAAGCTTCTATAAAATGTGTTGGTGATAGATGAATCAAATTGCTTCATGAGGTAATAGTCTAACGTACACACTAGAGACGTTAACATATTCTCAATGGTATGGAATATAATATTGTATGTGATATTTTATAAATCAAAAATTATAATTAAATCTTAAATAAAATATATATTTTTATATAAATAATTTTATCTTTCTATGAGAAGCTGTTATAGAAATCAAATTATGTTGGTTTGCGAGACTATAGTCTTCCATTCACATGATCAACAGTTTTATTTCCCATTTGAGGGAAGATAATTTTTTGTAGGCCATCAAAATTAAATTAAAATATTTTAGTATGTATAAGATAATATTGTTAATATATCGTAATGGTTTAATAATTTTTTTGATGGAGGGTCTAGATGAAATAAAATTAAATTCTCGGTTAAGGATGTTACATCTTCTTTGGAAAACCGCTTTATGTTTCCTCCAAAATCCATTGTATGTTGGATTTATAATAAATTCAAGTATTTTATTATTATGTGAGGAAAATATGTATTTTTTTGGTTGGTATTATCTGAATCAAATGGTTTTTAATTTTTTATGTAGAGAAGAGTTTCAGTTCCTTTTTAGGTTGGGGAGAGGACATATATGGATATTTTGAAAATAATGAATTACACAATCATTTTTCAATAAAAATCAAAAATTATTCAACCATCGAATTGATAAGGTTGAAATATAACGCATGTATAGTAATTGGGAATTTTTATATCATTTTTATCCAATATATTTTAGTTTACCCCACCGTAAACTAGTATTTACCTTGATCACGACAAATACTTTTCAATTTTTCACTATTTATTATTGTAAAAAATTAAATTGAAATTTTAGATAATATAAATTATTCTAATTAAAAATATGGAATCCATATTTTCAAATTCACTCTCAAATGTTTTATAATTTAATATAAAATTTTACTCACAGACATTTTGAGAAAACATTTTTCATGAAATAAATATTTTAAGTAAAAAAACTTATAATAAATATATAAATATAATAATAATTAAATAAATTCCAATTCAAATTTATTGTTATATAAATGTAAAATTTAATTTAATTCATTTGTCCTTATGAGTTATTTTAATTAATAAAATTGAAGAAATATTGTGAACATTAAAATAGTTTTCAGAAAAATGCATTTTCAATCCTATTAATACTATAATTATTAAATATAATATAAATATGATTTTAATGTAATTATTTGTATTTAATAAAACTTAGTATCACTTATATTAAATTTAAATCAAATTAAAATAATTTGGTTGCATAATTTATTAAAAATAAATGACAATTTTATGATAAGTTGTATATTTCACTATTCACTTGAAATTTAATATTCACTAAAAAGACCCTAATTTACAACCTATGTTAATATATATATGTTGATTTTGAAAAATTATTTCTCATTTATCAAATAAATTATCTAAAATTTGGAAGAAAATATTTATTATATTATCACGCAAAAAGTAGAAAAACTCATTTTTTCAAGAAATGTATTTTCGATGAATAAAAGGTCAGTCATTAAAATTTAGTTACTATAAAATTAGAGTTTTTAATTAAATTTATATTGTGTCAGACATTTATACATTTAATTAATTAATTAATCATATTAGTGTTTAAAAATGTAATGGCTAGGTTAAAACCATCATATTTAATTAATAATGTTTTAGTTATATATTGGGATTAGTTTAAACTCTATGTTGTGTATTGAATACTCTATTGAACATGGTTTTATTTTAAAATATTATGGTGTTTAAATATCCATCATAATATAGAACCTTATTTTTAAAAGGATAGATATGGGAATCCAAAAAAAAATAACTACAATTAAATTTCCAAACAATAATTAAAACCCGAAAAGGTAAATAATGATTCTATAGTGGTAAGAGAAGAAAAATGATGAGAAAAGAATATGTATAAAATTCATCTATAATTAAATCTAAAAGTGATTTAATTGATTTTTCTTCAGTTTCATAGCTAATTTTGAAAAATGGTTTGACACTTCATTAGTGATGAAGATGGATGAGAAACAACATGGTTTAAAATAATATTGATGGATGAGATTGAAACATTTCATAAGAATACTTTTGTTATCATGAAAAAATAAAAATATTATGCAATGAAAACATGATAATAATGGATAAAATGAATGATTTGGAAAATAAATAATAATCTCTTACTGACAATGTCAAAAAAATTATGCTAAATACAGCAAAACAAGAGAAAAAATAGATTATATTGAATGTATATTCTAGTTCAATGAAAAATAATTATCTTAGACAGAATAAATAAAATTATAACTGAGAATGAACTAAAAATATTGAATAAGGTATTTTAAATCACTCTTGATGTTGAAGTTGAATCCTCTATGTCAACTAAGATAATTGACACAATAGATCTGGTTAAATATGTACTTGAAAATTCTATGTGTAATTTTACCTAAACTAAAAATGTATGTTGTAAATCATTCTCTAAAAAGTGGACATATAAAAGTGGGCATAAAAAATCATTAATATAATTTGAATAAATGATTTTCTCCGGAAGAACCTATTCTAAAAAAAATAAGGAAATATAGATGGAAAATGTACAATATGTATTAAATTATGGACATAATTATATATAGTATTTTTATAAACAAATATTATTTATGTATCAAGGGTACCTCTAGTGATATGTAGTGGTTATGAACAAAACCTACACATGTTGGAACAACATGCCATTACATGCAATGTAACATTATGACACAGGAAGTAATCTTGAGTAGAAGAAATTAGACATACAAAGAAGGAAGACTGAAAAATAAAATGTTTTGGGTTTAATGATTCATAACAAAATTGTGTTTACTTCTATTTTTTCTGGAGTTGTGAGAAATGGGTACACGATGTAGAAAAAATAATGATAATATAACCAATACACACTACTTATACTGAGAAAGGTAAAAAAAATCAAAACCCCATGGTTCAGATAGATTCCCTAGATAGGATTGCATTAAAGTCCAATAGAAGGATCGAGAACTCAGATAATATTCCTTGATTGGATAGATTTATATGTTCAAACATGGCTTGGGAACTCAGATCCATTCAGCAGTCAGTGAAGCTCATAAAGATACCTTCAAGCATAATAATCTTGAATGGCTTACTATAGAAGATAACATGGCTCCATTTTTTTATGTTATAGTTACTCGTTAATTGTGTCCTTACTTAAAATTTTATCTATATAGTTCATATAAAATCTTTATTAAATTCCACAATCCAACCTACTAAAACCCTCCTAAAATATGAAGAACAATATTTTAAATCTATTATTATTTCTTCCCAATAATGAAAAATCCAACTCATTGCTAAGAAATACATATTAAATTACATTATTTAATCTTTGAGGAAATGATTTAAACAATGTTCCAAACTCAATTCAAACAATTACATTGGTATTTTTGAACTATTGATCAACTGTAAAATCATTAAATTTATACTTCTTCATAAGAATTAATACATTCAATCTAATAATCCCCTCAAAAAAAATAACATAAGACTTCCAAATATTTCACTGTGGTAAACTGTGTCAATGACCAATGACACATATTTTTTAAATTACTGACCTATTCAATAATCATCAAACATAAATAGTTTCTTTATTTAAAGTAAGTAATTAAAATTAAAATAACCTTTCTAACCCAAAACAATTAAATGGGAGTAGCTCCATACATACACTAATTTCACAGTGAATTTTTATCAAAGAACTATATCGACAACAATTACAACAGAAATATACTTTCACTAAATTTGAGTTCTTCAATCTCTCCCTTTGGATTTTTTATCAAAACCCATTTGACATTCAATGTAAATTCTTTTATATCCCCCTTACATGACATTAAAACCAAATAGATTAGCAGGGGAAAGAAATAGACTTACCTAATTCTATATTAACTAAAATTTTCTTCTTCTCTCCTTAAATATACTCATTTACTAATACATTTCACTTATTATAAATTAAAATTAATCTTCTTTGATAGAAGGATTACACCCCCATTATAAAATAAATGAATCGTTAATTGATTATATCATTGTATACATGGCCTAACCGAGTGTAGAAAACAAATTTAATCTATTTAGAAGACAACGATTATCAATAAACTTTTAAAATATGATGCCAACACTAAAATCAGCCTTCAGAAAGTGTTCCAAATATTTTCAACAAATATCCTAAATTTATCAAAAAAATAGATTTGAATCATTAAAATAAAAAAATTCTATTCCCATTTTGATACAGAAATTTAACTCATAAATGGATAAGAGAACATACCATTTTTTATGACAATCATAAATTTTTCTAATTTGAAATGAATAGATAAATCCCTTAATAGAATATAAAAAATTAAATGAAACATGAACAGATATTGTAATTTAATTATTCACAAGATTTACATCTCCTATAGGGATATGCTTCATTTTTTTTCTTCATCATGATAGAATTTTTTCAAGAATGATATTCCAAAACAAATTTATATTAAATTAAAATTAATAAATCCATGATGTCTGGACACCATATTCAAATATAATGTTTTCACATTACTCATATCATCATGAGTCTCCCTAAATATATGTTTCACCATCAACTACCTGCATAAAAGAAACAAATCCAAAATATACCTGCGAATAATAAATTTCGTTAATGATTTTATTTTAGTTAGAGGAGTGGGTATGAAATTTGTCTCTCATCATAGACACTCCATTCATTTATTCTATAGATTCAAAAAATATCATCATTCTTCCCCTTATTTGAATTTCCAAGGTTTATCATTGAAGGGAAGCATGGTTTTATTGATTTCGTCAGCATTTGACTTAGATGGAATAAGCTTCTTCTCATTAGAATGTAGTGAAAATCACTTTATCTTTTAATGTTATATAATTATGAACAATTATAGCTTCTCTGGTAAATTGAATAATCACTATTTTGGTATATTCCAAATCTTCTTCTAGTGTGTATATTGCTTCTTTATGGTTTTATTTTTAACATAAGAATCCATTGGTTCTTCCCCTATATTAGTCAGTAGTTCTATTGGTTTAGGAATCCAAGTCATGACTTTTTCAATAATATGCCTGGAAATTTTACAACTTCCACCAAAATCTCCAGTATTCATAGGATTATCCATTTTATACATCCTCTTAAGAAATTTCTATTTTTCAATATGATTTTCAGGATCCAAACCTTCCATTTCAATTGATTCGTTCATTAATTTCTTTTTCTGCTTCATCTTTCTTCCCCCAGCATTGGTGTTTATGATATCTTTCCGAAATAACATGATAAGAACTTATCTTCTAAAAGAAGCGTTATTTCCTTTGTGTTACATTCATATCAACATTCTTCTTGGATGGAGCTTGATTCATAGTTTTCTTTCCTATCTTCTTCTTCTCATATCCCAAATATTGTTTATCTACATTTGTTCTTTTCCTCTGAATTTTAATGTGATTTCTTCTCCATATCAACATATGCATAGTTCATGGTTGATACATACCAACAATCATTTTAGATGTTACAACTCATGTTCCAATAATCACAAAAGGCTTCAAAACACTCAAATATATTCTTGATAGAGATGTTATTCTTCTACTGTATATTATGGTGTAATTCTATAAGATTTTTCTTCAAATATGATCATCAATTCCTATATTTTGTTCTCTGGTAATTATTATGTATATAAATATTAAGCCAATATTCAATAAACTGTTGGCCAAATTGCTAACAGCAGAAAAATAGGCAAAAAATCTCGATTTATTCATCAACTTCGTAACATGACATGTATTTAGATCTAGTTGTTTTTGGATAATATGATTATTCATTTATTCTCTTTTTGGGGAATATTAATTCATAATTTTGGTCCTATCCACCTTTTACAACATGGGGTATTTAACATTAGTCCTCTTCGTCCATGTTTTTTCCAAAAAACTTTTTGGAACATGTACTTGTAAATTAAATAGTATTAGTACAAATATAATCTTATAGATCAAGGATTACCTGATTCAATGAGCATACATTAGATTTATATTTAGAAAGTATAAATATAATATTTAAACTTTAAGGAGAATTTTTAGAAGTAAGACTATTTTAATAATTTCTCTTTGCAACTTTTTTAATCTCAACATTTTGTGAAGATTTATCCTGAATATTCTCTATATTTTTGAACATGACCTACAACTCAAGATATTTAAGAATTGTATAATTCTTCTAATTTTCAAGTGATTTCACTATATCATAACATTATTTTTCTGGTAGTCATTACTTGTTTTTACTTTGGATTTTTCAAATTAACAAACATTTCATGAAACTTCACGTTGAGGAAATATTTGTTGTCCTTAAAAACTTTCAATTTTTCATGCCATTAACTCGTAATTTTTTGAACACGATCACCATTCATTGGACTAACATCGAGATGATAATTATCAATCTCATTATTTCTCATTGAATTAACCTTTAGTTGGGATTATTTATAATTCTTAGAGGTTTTGTGTAGTTTCTCCGATACACGAATCACCTATGTATAAATTTTTTTGGTCACATCCTACAAAAAATAGTCCTTTATAATTCATCCTTAATCAAAGTTATTTTTTCATTGTAGTGAAATATAGATTTTTTTCTTTCTTCATATCAGATGAATTTATCATCCCTGTAATTGATTTCCAAATAATAATGCTTAATATTCATGGTATATTTATGAGATTATTCAGGTTTATGTATCATCTATGTCAGATCCTTCTCATTTACTTATTTCTCACATACATTTCTTTGAAATTTATAATTGACATAGGATAATTTTTCATTTCGAAGTGATATAGGTTCTTGTTTGGAAACAATAATTTGTAAGGGAAGTTTACATAATTGAAAATTCTTTTCCAAATCCCTCTTAATATCTAAAGCTTCCTTTACATGTTTTGAAATTTAGTTATATAGTACCTCGACAAAATAAAATATATAAGTGACAACTTCAATAGGAAAATTATTTAAATAATTTTTTTTCTCAATTAAAATTACTGTGTGATCAGATAAACATTTTTTCATAACCGCTTGAACCATATTTTATCAAAACTATCTATATCATTTGAATTAAAATATACTATTAAAAGACTACCTCTCTAAATATATTGATATTTTGATGGACCTTGTTTTATCTTCAAATTATTTCACATATTTCATGCCTCTTTCATCTATATGTTCTTCAATGTTTATATTAAAACCTCTTTATTGACACTAAAAATGATATGATCTGAAATTTACACCTAATTTAGTTCTTTTACTTCTAAAAAATAACATCCTATAATTATATATGTCCGATAAAAAAACTGGGACAATACGAATGTTCCAATCATAGGTGTAAAATGTGGTTTGATATGAATTAAAGTGCTTAGTGGATCATGTAGGTACACTGGGGGGGTTAAATCAGTGTATACAAGTTTTAACATTATTTATTTTCTATTATATTACCCCCTTTTACCTCAATACTCTATATTTATTAGAGTAACTGGATCTTCGATGTTAACAAACACAAATATACAACATGAAAGATAGAAAGTAAATGTAGCAAAAAACATGCAGTATTTTTACATGGATCTCCCCCAATGTGGGTGACTATGTCATTGAAGTGTTTGGGTTGATATGAGCCACAAATCCTATAACAAAAATCAATCCAAAATTACATGTGGGATGGTCAGCCATCACCCCAAAAACAATATGGGTATGTATGAACCAATTATCAAAACCATGTCTCCAAAAAAAGTATTACACTAATTTACACGAGTTTAAAATAAGAATATAACCATTCTAAGAAATATTTCTATCTTCTCTTGTAAAAAAATTAATATTTCTCTTCAATCAACTGAGTATAAACTGATTCTACACATGATCACTTCAACTGAAACAATTCGACCTCAATTGAATCAGATAAAAACATTATATGTAATTCATTTCAGTATACTCTTTAATTATAGAATATATAATTACAATTCAAATCCCTGTAATATTAGAATGTAAAACTGATTATTCTCCAATACACTACAAGTTGACTTCCAATATAATGTTTCGTCTTAAATATCATCTTTTCACTGATACTGGACTTGATCAAATATTTCTGATAACTAAATGTAATCAACTACCTCAGTATAAAACAACTTGGGAAAACATTATTTATTCTTTTGAAGACCTGACCTCACTAATAACTGAAAACTCTAAAATAGAAAAACATTGGAAGCAGTGATAGATAAATTGTTTTTTCTTCTATCTCAAACACCACACTCAAATAAATTATCTTAAATTTCAAGTGAAATTATTAAATCTTCATGAATTTATATAACACATTTCATTTTATTTACAATTAATGTACAAATATGAAAATACACTTTTTTTCTCACATGTGTATGTGAGAACCCTTTAATGCATGTAAGTATTTTTGAATATGAATCATCAGTGTCCACTTTTTACAGTCCCACAATATACACACACTATTTTTTTCTAAATGTATGCACACTCATACAAGCTTCAAATCATGTATGAATCTCCATACTACAATAATGGATGAAAAAACATCACACAAAAGATATATGTTTTCTTCCAAGAACTCTATATACAACCTTATCACAATTTATGCACATAAAATTGGATGCTCACTCTTCTTACATGAAGACCCAAATGAGTGTAATATCATAAGCATGAAACATAGGTTTAAATAGTTTCACTCTAAATATTTTTCTTAATAGTGTATTTGGAGGATCCATATTTATTCACACAAGAGTATGTTGTCACTGTTAAAAACTATCACACAAACAAACACACATTATCAACTTATCCATCAGGAATCATTCTGACTCAAAGATGTTATGAACCAATTTCAAACATATCACACAAATCAGTTATGTTTTAATACTCTTTGAAAATAAGTATAATAAGGTTTTGTTATGGTTCTTACAGATCTTCAAAAAATCCAAAGGAGATGCATATTTCTATCCAATTACTTCACAGAAACTAGTTCCATCGCAATGAAACATAGAGAGTATAAAATACTTATATAAGGCCTCATGAACCTCTTCTTCTTCACAAAATAGTTTTATGAGTTATTCTTATTCATGTAGCCTCTACTTCATGTAAATGTTTTAGTAGATCACAAAACTCTGGAAGATTCAAAACATCTCATTGAATATAGCTTCTTCTATTTTATATAAAAGAATATGAATGTTATACTTCTTATTTACATGAAAAATAAAAATAGTGAAAGAGATTTTTTGAAACATCATATAATCGAATATGTGGATGAATTAAAAAAAATCCTCTGGAATCACTTTTGTAAATATAGACTGTGAGATCGGTTCTGTTGCACACATTACCTATTAAGAAAATTATTTCAGATTTTGAGATAGTATGCACAATAAAAATGGTCTTGATTGAGGAATTTAAAGACAAAAATAAATAAATAATCCCTTCGAAAAACAAATAGATCCATCCAATTAATCAGTATATTATTTCACTACCACGCATCATAAGACATTAGAATAACTGAAGAACCCTTTGAATAGTAAAACTATCGGTCATGGGTTGAGGATGAAAAAGATTTTGGATAAAGACATGATGGTATGGAATAACTGATCAGATGGATTTAGATGCTTAAATGCTGCTTTAGAACTTAGATCCAGCCGGCTATCGATGCAGATCGTCAAGATCCCTTCATGAGATGATTATCAAATGGATTACTAGAGAAGATTACATGAAGCACTGATCAGATGACCTAGTATGTTCATCAAAAAAATCGTACGACCTTAGTTCACTCGTACATCTATGGAACGATCTCCCTTGGCTATAGTTCCCCTGTGCTAGTGTAGCCCCCTTTTTTAACATCATAGTATCATGATAATTCTGGCCTCATGGAAAAAAATTATTTATACACTTCATATAAAATATTCATTAAAATCCAAAATCCAACCTACTAAAACCCTTATGAAAAATGAAAAACAATATCTTATATCTTTTTTTATATCATCAATCTAATGAAAATTCCTACTCTTTGTTAAGAAATTAATATTGCATGACATTATTTAATCTTCCATGAAATGATGTAAACAATTTTTCAAACTCAATTCAACCAATGAAACATGTCTTTTGGAACTATTGAAGATATTATTAATTGTCACATTTATATTACTTCATTTAACTCAATACATCCAATCAAATCATCCACTGAAAAAAAAATCACATAAGACATCCAAATCTATCACTATTGTAAACTATGTCAATAACTAATGAAACATGTTTTCTAAACTACTTTCTTTGCTTAACAATCATCACACATAAACAATTTCATTATCTAATGAATCTTCTTCAAATTAAATAAAAATTCCAATCCATAATAATTGGATGGAATCATCTCTATACTTCAACTATTGTCACATTGATTTTTTATCAAATTTTATTTTGACAACAATTACAACAAAAATATATTTTTTAAAAATTTGGAGTATTCATACCTAAGAGAGGAAAATAAAATTATTACATGAAAATTTAAAAAATAACCATAGTATAAGAAAATTAATTTGTTTAATTAGGCACCAATAAAATAATTCCCATTAATTTAAATTCAACAATAAACAATCTTAATTAAATTTAAATTAAAGCATAAACTCTTTCCACTTATTTAATTTTGATAAATGACACTCCAAAATTGATTTAATTGAATTAAAATTTAAATAACATGATTCATAAAGGATCCATTATATAAGAGAAAAAATTAAAAGAACAGGTGTCGCAATGAACAAAATTTTGTGATGAACCCCATATATTGAGCCCGAATTTTCACATGTGTTATTATCTTACTATATTGTAAAATTATGTTAATTATTTTCATTATTAATAATTTTTTTTGTTTATTATTATTATTTATTTATTTATTACCAATTAGTATTCAATTATATAACCAATTAATTACAAGAAAGATGTTTTGATGATAAACGACTCACGTGTCCAAAATCACTTTTTATAGTTGAATATGGTAAATTTCATTGTTTTTTATTCATATAAACAATTTATATTATAAAATAATTTTCATTTTTATACTAAAATTGTAATTTTTAAAATATTCATGTAGGACGGTTATGAAAAAATAACTACGCTATAATCATGGAGATAATAATCCATATGTATGCATGGTGACGCTTCTATTTTTCGATGATCATGAAGGTAAATTTGTATGTGTTATTTTATATTCCAATAATTTTAATTATGTCATAAAATTAATATTATTTAATTAAATAAACATATATATACCATCATTATAATTTAATAATAAAAATGGATCACATCTCTTCTCGATGTGGTAGTCTTTCGTACAAACGAATGATGTTATCATTTATTCAATAGATGGTATGGTAAGAAAGAATATAAAATAATTATTCTATATAATTATTATATGTCATTAATATAATATATATAAATATAAAATTAATCCTTATAACGTTCCATATAATTCCTAGGTGAAAAATGAATCAAATTTCTTCACGAGGCAATAGTCTGACATATACAATGGAGACATTAACATATTCTCAAGGGAATGGAATATAATAATTAATTTGATATATTATAATTCAAAAATTATAATTATATAATATATATAATATAAAATTTTTATATAAATCATTTTATATAGCTATGAAAAGATATTTTGGAAATCAAATTACGTTAGTAAGCGAGGCTATAGTCCCCCATTCACATGATCGACGGTTTCATTTCCCATTTTAGGGAAGAAAATATGTTAGTATGTAATGAAATTCAAATTTAAATATTTTAGTACATATTAGATAATAATGTTAATATATCATAAAGTTTTAATAATTTTTGAAGGAGGGTTAAGATGAAATAAAATAAAATGCTCTGTTAAGGATGTTATATATTCTTTGGAAAACCGCTTTATGTTTCCCCCAAAATCCATCGCAGGTTGGATTTATAATCAATCCAAGTATTTTATTATTATGGGAGGAAAATAAGTAATTTTTTAACACCCCAAGATTTCATAGTATGTTATTTCTTCAAAGTAATGCAATAACGTTCACTACATGAAACACTGAGTTCAAGCGCATCACGAATTACCAAACTAGCTATTCAAAAGCGGTTATGAATAATATTAACTGAATTTTTAACATTATATAATCCTTATAATTTTAGAATCCATATTATTAGTTTCTTATACATAATGTATGAACAAGTTCATTTTTTCAGATAAAAGAATTATTTTTCAAAAAAATGATATTTTACCACCTTTTAATTGTGAACACTTTTTAAATAAAATATTTAAAACTTTTATATATTCAATTTGACAAAATAATCTTCTTCTTTAAAATAGGGAAATAATAATTTAGTTTCAATAAATTTTTGTTGTTTTTCTGATAACATTCATATTTCGGTGACTAGTGAAAAATACTATATTTGAACTGAAAACAATCTTTTTAATAGAAATAATTTATAGTGTTGAATAATAAATTTTAATGTTTTTTAATTATAATTAGATTATATTTTTACCCTTTAATCCAATTTTGTTCATTGTAATTAATTTCACATTGAAAGTATACATAAACAAGTGTCAATGTTTTGATAATTATTATTTCATAAAAACATGCTATTTGTTTTGATGATGAGAATTAATTTTAAATTAATAAATTCCACATATAAAATTTGAATTTGGTAAAATAGACTTCATTTTTGGATTTGGAATGTTGAAATTTTTATAGGGTGAATTATTGATATTTTTCTGAAAACATTCAATTTTTGATGAATAGTGAAAAACATTATGTTATAGTTTAAAACCGAATTTTTATTTAAATAATTATTTATTTTATTTAAATTTAATTCAGGTCAAAATATATAAATAATACCTATGATATTTAAATTTAATTCATTGAATTCAGTTTATAATAATTTTAGATATATAAAAATTTTATTGAACTTTTCACCTTCTTTTACGCATTCTATAGGAGAATTTGTAAATTGACATAAAAAATAATTTTACCACTTTTGTGAGTAGAATTTCAAAAATAAGAGATGCATGGTTAATTTCAAGGAGTAAAATTTAGTTCAATAAGATAAAAATAATTTTTTCTGAACAGTAACCTTTTTCTTTTATTTACCAAGGTTAAAAGTAAAAATGATAATTAAGGGTAAAAATTATATTAATATTACCCTAACACATGTAATAATTCAATTTTACAATTTTATCTCGACCAAAAATAACCTTAGGAATAAAATATTATTATATAGGTTCACTTGGATTTGATTAGGACATTTATTATTATTTAATTCAAAGAAGAGTTAAAATAGTTAAAATCAAAGTTTAGTAAGTAAAATTTATTTAATATTGGGTTATAAATAAGATAAATTAGATTATAAATATTCATTATAAGGATAAAAAAATTTAGTACATAATTTTATTTTATTTATAATTTTTAGACATTATATAATTTAATATATTTATTACACAATGATGATGGAGTAATTACCGTATTAATGAAAGATTAAGATAATTGATATTATAAATACCCAAATAAATTTAATTTGAGACTCTTTATGAATTAAACTAATTTTATATGATAATATTACATATTAGTGTTGTTTAGATGAATTATTTTCGAAGTAATCATGCTGTTAGGATTTTCCCAAAAAACTAATTCCAACGAGTGTCAAAATTGACATAAAATAGTTTAAAAAAAATATTATCTTAGTAATCGTTATAATATTCCTAAAAATATAAGGATCAGCTAAAGGACTTATGTAATTATATTTGTAACATAAATTAACCTCTTTTGGGTCTCTTGGATGTTTATAGTGATTTTATTAACCATATAATACAAAAATACAAAGAGAGATGGTAAATGTCAAACTAATTAACAAAGAGTTAAAACTAAAATATAAGGTTAATAAAGTGCCCCAAACCTATCTAAAAAGTATTAGTTGAGTGGATTTCGACCCATCACCACCTTATACTATAAATAAATAAATTTGGAGCCATTATAAACCGAATATTAATTTATTATAAAATAATATTTTATTTTTTTCCTAAGGTTCCCCTCACCCCTCTTATAAAAGGGAACTCTCTCTTCTCTCAAATAAATACCTTTAATGCCTTTTGGATTAGCCAAACCCTGAAAAAATATCCTCTCAACATCACTCACTTCATCATAGATTCCCTCCTTTGGTCATATAGACATCCTAAGGAACTTTTTTGATGAAATCAATAGGAAGAACCCGAAGAAGGGGTTTTGTTTTCACCACACTCTTTCAAGTTCCTTTCTTCTTCCACTTATTATTTCTTTGATATTTACATTATAAAATAATAACTCCATTATATTCTATATAATATGATGTTATTATAAATATTTTACAACCATATTCAATATTCTATCCTTCCTTTTAATGACATGTCACCATATGTGTGTACGTACGACTTACCGTCTCCACGTCGTGGTGTAATTGTTATTCAAAACATTATTATATGGATGGGTATGATAATGATGTGTAATTGAAGTAAATAATAAATATACCATTATAATGATTCTTTATATATGATATACCATTAAATTATATACGATTTTAATATCAAAATTATGATATTGTTGCTCGTGCATACGTACGGACTACCGTCTCCACGAACACGATGAGATTCATTCCCCATTGTATCTATTCAAGACTAATTCTCATTTGATGATTAAAAGTAATGTTTAAGAACATTATGTCATTCTGTATGTGAATATGATACAACCTATCCATAACAAAAATGTCTTATGTAACAAATCATATAAAGGAAAATGAATTAGTTAACTCCCGAAACAATGATAATACTAAGATATTATTAACAAAGAAATGCTAAATGATCATATATGATATCATATTTATGTATATGATTATTTCATAATTTAATAAAAATGATTTAAATATAATACAAGAGGTTAACCTACCCTTGACCACGGAAAAGTACAAGGTAAGGGTTTATTTCACAATATCTTCATTATCCCAGGTTGTTTATACGTAATTATCTACTAGGACCTCTTTATCATCCACATTCATATTTCTTAAAAATGTATTTCAAAACATTCTTAATATTTTACAGAATATGTGTTAAAGTAATTTATACCCTTGTTTTACATTTTATAATATTTTTACAAAGGAATTTTTCTGTTGTTTTCCAAACAAGGTCCCTTTTAACCTTTTCGACTGAATTAAGGTAAGAATGTATTTTTTTCAACTTATACGGAGGGTGTGGCTATTTTCCGCCATTATAAAATCATCAAAGCATACCTTATAAGATTATAAGAATATTTTTAATGTATATGTTTTATTTTATAATTATTTTACTTTGAAATGATTTCAAAATGAATATTTTATGAATTTGTGAAAGGAACTCCTTATCAAGAACAGAATTATAAATGTTTTAAATATTTATCTTTCTAAATCATTTTAATTAATGTCCATGTTTTCAAATTTATTTTAAGGATTTATTTATATGGACATGAATGTTTTGAAATGATATTTCATTCCAAATGTGTCAATGTGGTATGAGAGACTTTTATTCAAAAATCACTTTTAAATTACTTCCTTTATAAATGTTTGACTTTTAAATGATTTCAAAAAAGAGATATTTCTCTCAAATAGTTTTTATTTCATCTATGTCAACATCCATTGATGGATTTTAAGCTTATTTGAAGTTGATTTATTATGATTCAAAACTTCCATATAGTATTGATGTTTTTTGATATGTTTGACTGTGGAAGTGTTATTTTTATACCATTCATGGTTTATGGAGAATGTATTGACATTTTGTATGGATGTTTTTATACGAATGTTTCTGTTATGTTTAAATCTATTCATATGAGGAATTCATTGGACTTCACAAGTGATGGGTGGAGCCCCCTATATCTCCTCGATGCATCGGTAGGACTCATGAGACAAACTTGTTTCTTAGAACAAGGCCTTGAGAAAATCTTATTTGTAGTCTTGGCACAAGGCCTTGACTATGTGGTTATGATAGACTGCCATTATGCATTCCATCATTATGTAAGTGGTTATTGATATTGCAAGTGATTATTCGACTAGTAAAATATCCATTTGAATAAGTAAATGGAATTATTTCATTTTATCATTTTCATATTATTCTGAAGTTAAGGTTTAAAATGATTTTTGTTTAGTTAAACATTGCCTTAAATGTTTATGTTTATTTATGAAAGTTTCCGGTATATTGTTATCCTTACTGAGCATCTGAGCTCACCCCTTTAAATTTTTTAATTTTTCCTAGGATGTGAAGAATTATTTTATGAATGACCTTTAGGGATAATATGAGGGGATATAAAGAAAAGATGTTGTTATAGTTTTTTTCTCTCTTTATGATGTAATGTATTATTTATGAATGTATCTAGTGTTTCCAAGGCTACTAAACTAATCTGTCTATCGAGACTTGATCTTTTGTGATCATGCCAATATTATATAATAATGAACCGACTCTGGGTAACTGGGGTCGGGGCGTTACAGTTGGTATCAGAGGAAGTTTATTATAAACCTTGGAAGCTAGATTTAGATAAACTCTGATTATAGCATATAGCCCTAAGATAGACATTGAGGATTAGTATAGAAGAACTTCTTAGAATTTTGGTATTGTAGATATTTTGTGTGTTTTTCGAGATATACATCCCTGTCTGGATACGAGTAGGTAGAGGTGGATCTGGAACAGATGCACCTAGTTGTAAAATCCGAAAACACCGCTTTGAGCTATACTCGAATAGGAACAGGTGCACGACAACAAGCCTTGCTGCACTCTTGGTTATGACACTTATGGGGTATATGCTTAGGATAATTATCATTTTCTTTATAAACCATTATGAATAGTTTATGAGTATATGCTTCCTCAACGAAGACATTTTTATGATTATGGATTAAATCCATAAACTATTCAATTTATGTTAGGTATTTTACATGTTTGGATTTATTCATTGCAATTCATCAACTGACCTAGTGTATGCCATTGTATAGAAATGGCACCCAGTAGATGGAATGTGATCTCCAAAAATACATATGATCAAATGATAAAGAAGGACTATATCTTCCATGGTATTAATCCAACATTTATAAGGTAAATTGTCTCTCATGTTTTCTCAACATATGAAGAAATAGTATCATTTGTTTATAAGATAAGTAAATAATTCTCTGAGTCTTATGGCTTTGAAGAGAAGAAAGAGAAGAAAAGCATGGAAGATAGAAAGATGGATAAAGGGAAGAGGGAAAATAAGAATTTTCCCAAATGTGATAACTGTGGAAAGAAACACCCTGGAACTTGCCTGAAGGGAATGGGAGTTTGTTATAAGTGTGGAGAAAAAGGACACCAAGTATGTGACTGCAAGGGTATGAAAAATGTTCCAAATGTACAATGCTTCTTTTGTAAGGAGTTGGGAAACTACGTGAATCAATGTCCAAATAATCAGAGTATGCCCCAAATGATGCTATTGGATAATAATCAAGTTTTGATACAACCTCATATGAAGAAGAATTAATGACTATTGTTCTTAAGTTGTTATTATAGGATTATTTCATTTTATTATTGTATCAACAATATAATAGTTATATGAATTATGGCAATAAATAAGGATTGTAATGCAGTAATATTTTATTAAGGATTTGAGATTATACAGTTTTAAGAAAAGTGACTAAACTATGAGCTACACTTTTGGTAAAATACATGGTTGAAGGAAAGGTAATCCTTATTATGGTCCTGATAATGATGTAGTGATTTTGGAATAAGAGATGGCTGATTTGAATAATTTATATTGGATATTCTTGACTACCTTGAAACTGATTAATGATTTTTTATTGTTGGAGTTTACAACATTTTTGGATAGAAGAAGTATATCCTATATTCTATAAGGAATAAGGGATAACTAATGTAATCATAAGGGTTTTATGGTAATTCAGTATCTTGCGGTGTTTTAAAAGAATACATGATGACGGTGTTCAAATGTTATTACGAAGAAAAAAGGATCCTCATTTTGTTTACCTTCCTTATAAATTTTGGACTGTGAGTATGGACTGAAGTATTTTAGATAATTCTAGTTTGAGATAATTTTTGGATTTCCATAAAAGGACAACCCGGAGGTTGGGCAACAACCAGTCACGTCCAGCAAGGCCGCGAGACTTGCACCTACAACCGAAGGGCTACAAGGGTGTATCACCTACCACTGGCACACATGATGTCATGGATTAAATAATGTAGTTTTTTTAAAAGGTCTGTAATATTAATTAGAAATTTAGTTTTTTTACCCTATGCGAATAGAATAAATGTAATTTTTTATGTTCTATTATCTTTTAGAGTGAAAGATGAGTTTGTGGTAGAAATTAGTGAAATTAGTGAACTATACTTGTCAAGTATATATATATATATATTTATACTCTTATTATATGAAGAAACTAATTCATAAACATTAGGTAAGGGATCATAAAAATAAAAATGTGTTATCCTAATACCTTATGTTTTGTTGAACCGATGATATTTTAAATCATCATAGATTGATGGATTTGAGGCCCTCAATTCTACAATCGTTTGTGACTGATGACCTCAATCACTCCCTATAAATATTTGTGTTTTCCTACGATTTTATGTCTCTAATTTCCACTAATGTTCTCTTAATCAAGAACATAATTTTTTGGGGACCCTTTCATTTATCTTTTCCTCTTATTAAGACTAAATTTTATTAACCCAATTTCCGATGTGGGTTTTCCCACAAAGATATTTTCTATTTTCATCCTTTTATTTTTGAAAAACAATTTCAAATTTCAAGGAAGCAATTTATTGAAGGAGGGAATAATTTAACACCCAGAGATTTTGGTTTACGTTATTTCTTCAAATTAATGCAATAACATGCACTACACGCAACACTGAGTACAAGCACATCACGACTTACCAAACTAGCCGTTCAAAATCAGTTATGAATAGTATTAACTGAATTGTTAACATTATATAATCCTCATAATTTTAGAATCCATATT
Source organism: Viscum album (assembly GCA_963277665.1). Classification (NCBI taxonomy): domain Eukaryota; kingdom Viridiplantae; phylum Streptophyta; class Magnoliopsida; order Santalales; family Viscaceae; genus Viscum; species Viscum album. The sequence continues at coordinate 868,172,313 of OY728152.1, read as the reverse complement.
ATGAGTTTCTTAGACATAATGTAAGAACAAATTCATTTTTTTCCGATAAAAGATATATTTTTCAAAAAATGCAATTTTAGCACCTTTTAATGGGGAACCCTTTTTAAATCCAATATTTGAAACTTTTTTATATTAAATTTGATTAAATAAACTTCTTCTTTAGAAAAAGGACATGAAAATGTAGTTTTAATAATGTTTTGTTGTTTTTCAGAAAACTTTCATATTTTGGTGAATAGTGAACATACTCTATTTTAACTGAAAACAACTTTTTTAATCGAAATAATTTATAGTTTTAAATTATAAATTTTAATGTTTTGGAAGTATAATTAGATTATATTATTACCCTTTAATCCAATGTTGGTCATTGGAATTAATTTCACATTGAAATTATACATAAACAAGTGTCAATCTTTTGATAGTTATTGTTTCATAAAAACACGCTATTTGTTTTGACAAAGGAAACTAATTTTAAATTAATAAATGAAAATTATATATTTTTAAATTTGTAAAATAGACATCATTTTTTTATTCGGAATGTGAAAATTTTCTTAGGGTGATTTTTTGGTATTTTTCTGAAAAACATTCAATTTTTGATGAATAGTGAAAAACACTAAGTTATAGTTTAAAAAAAAGTTTTATTTAAAGAATAATTAATTTTATTTACATTTATTTTATGTCAAAAGAGATACATAATACCTATATAAGTTCCATTTAATTCATTAAAGTCAGTTTATAATAATTTTACATATATTAAAAGTTTATTGAACTTTTCACCGTCTTTTATCCATCTCCTAGGAGAATTTGAAAATTACATAAAACATCATTTTAAGGCTTCTGGGAGTAGAATTTCTAAAATCAGAGAGACATGGTTAATATCAAGTAGTAAAATGTTGTTCAATAAGATAACAATTATTTTTGGTGAATAGTAACTTTTTTACTTTTATTTTCCACGGTTAAAAGTAAATAGGGTAATTAATGGTAAAAATGATATTAATATTACCCTAACACATGTCTTAATTCTATTGGACAAGTTTATCTAGACCAACAATAACCTTTGGAATAAAATATTATCATTTAGGTCCACTTGGATTAGATTAGGACATTTATTATTATTTAATTCAAAGAAGAGTTAAAAGAGTTAAAATTAGTGTTTAATAACTAAATCATTTTTAATATAGGGATATACATAAGATAAATTCGATTATAAATATTAATTATAAAGCTGAATATTTTTCCTACATAATGGTATTTTATTTATAATTTTTATAAATAAATAATTTAATTTTTTTATGACACAATGATGATGCAATAATTATCGTATTAATGAATGATAAAGATAAATGATATTATAAATACCCAAATAAATATAATTTGAGACTATTTCTGAATTCCACTAGTTTTTTAGGTCAATATTACATATTAGGGTTGCTTAGAAGAATTTTTTTCGAAGTAATCATGCTGTTATGTTTTAAAAAAAAATCAAATTCCAAATAGTGTCAAAATTGACATAAGAGAGTTTTTAAAACAAATATTATATAATTAATTGATATAATATTCCTAAAAATATAGGTTTTGGCCAAAGGATTTATGTAATGATACTTGTATCATTAATGAACCACTTGGGGGTATCATGGAAGATTATACTAACTTTATTAACCATATAATATAAAAATACAAAGAGACATGGTAAATGTCAAACTAATTAAATAAGAGTTAAAACTACAAGATAAGGTTAATAAAGTGAACGAAACCAGTCTAAAACCTATTGAGTAAGTGGATTTCGACCCATACCCACCTTATCCTCGAAATAAATCTATTTTGAGCCATTATAAACCGAATATGAATTTATTATAAAATAATATTTTAAGTCTTTCCTAAGGTGCCCCTCACCCGTCTTATAAAAGGGCACTCCCTCTTCTCTCAAATTAATACCATCAAAGCCTTATGGTTCGGCCAACTACTATCGAAATATCCTCTATACTTTACCCAATTAATCCAAGAGGCCCTCCATTGGTGATAAAGCCAACATAATGTCCACTTTTGATCTAATCAAAAGGAATTACCCGAATAAGAGATAATGTTTTCACCACCCTCTTCCAAGTTCCTTTCTTCTTACACTTATTCTTTCGTTGATATTTCCATTCTAAAATAATAACTCCAGTATCTTCTATATACTGTGATGTTATTATAAATATGGTACAACCATATTCCATTTTCTATGCATCCTTGAAATAACATGTCACCATACGTGCGTACATACATCTTACCGTCTCCACATCGTGGTGTAATTGTTATTCAAACCATTATTATTTGGATCGGTATGATAATGACGTGTAATTTAAGTAAATAATAAATATAAAATTATAATTATTCTGAATATATGATATAACATTCAATTATATACGATTTTAATATCAAAATTATTATATTGTCACTCGTGCGTACGTATGGACTACCGTCTCCACGAACACGATGAGATTCATTCCCCATCGTATCCATTCAAGACTAATTCTCATTTGATTATTAAATGTAATGTTTAAAAACATTATATAATTCTGGATATGAATAACATACAAACTATACATAACAAACGTGGCTTACGTAACAAATCATATAATGGAAAATGAATCAGTTAACACCTGAAACAACGATAATACTAAGATATTATTAACAAAGCCTTGTTAAAAGATCATATATGATATCATATTTATATATATTATTATTGTATAATTTAATAACAATGATTTAACTATTATAATAGATTTTAACCTACCCTCTACCAAGTAAAAGTACATGCTAAGGGTTTATTTCACAATCTCTTCCTTATCTGAGGTTGTTTATAAATAATTATCTATTAGGACCTCTTTATCATCCACAATCATGTTTCTTAAAAATGTATTTCAAAAAATGATTACTATTTTATAGAATATGGGTTAAAGTCATTTATACCCTTGTTTGACTTTATATTATAAGTTTATAAAGGTATATTTCTGTCTTTTTCCAAACAAGGTCCTTTTTAACCTTTTCGACAGAATTAAGGTAAGAATGTCTTTTTTTTAAACTTATACAGCGGGTGAGGCTATTTTCCACCGTTACAAAGTCGTCGATGATTCCATTAAATAATTATAATAATATTCTGAACGTAAAGGTTTTATTTTAAAATTTTGTGACTTTTAGATGATTTCAAAATGAATATTTTTTGGATTTATGAAAGGTACTATTTATCAAGATCAGAATTTTAAATGTTTTAATGATTTATCTTTATAAATATTTTTAATTAATGTCCATGTTTTCAAAATTATTTTAAGGATTTATTTATATGGATATGAATGTTTCGAAATGATATTTATTTTCAAAGTATTCAATGTGGTATCGGAAATTTTGATTCAAAAATCTCATTTAAATTACTTCCTTTATAAATGTGTGTCTTTTAAATGATTTCAAAAAAGAGGTATTTCACTCAAATAGTTTTTATTTCATCTATGTCAATATCCTTTGATGTATTTTAAGCTTATTTGAAGTTGATTTATTATGATATAAAACTTCTATATAGTATTGATGGTTTTGTGATATGTTTGACTTTGGATGAGTTATTTTATACAATTCATTATTTATGGAGAAAGTATTGATATTTATAATGATAGTTTTAATACAAATGTTTATGTCATGTTTGAAATTGTTCATATGAGGAATGCATTGGACTTAATAAATGATGGGTGGAGCCTGCTATAGCTCCTCGATGCATCGGTAGGTCTCATGAGACAAACTAGTGTCTTGGCACACGGCCTTGACAAAATCTTATTTGTAGGCAGGAACAAGGCCCTGGCTATGTGGTTATGATAGTATGGAATTATTCATTCCATCATTATGAAAGTGGTGATTGATATTGCATGTGATTATTCGACTAGTAGAATATCCATGTGAATAAGTAAATGGCATTATTTCATTTTATCTTTTCCATATTATACTGATGTTCAAGTTCAAAAGTCTTTTGTTTTAGTTATGCATTTCCTTAAATGTTTATGTTTATTTATGAATGTTTTCATTATATTGTTATACTTTCTGAGCATCTAATCTCACCCCTTTCAATGTTTTTATTTTTCTCAGGATGTGAAGAAGTATTTTTTGAATGACATGCAGGGATAGTATGAGGGGATATTAAGAAAAGAAGTTTTTGTAGTTTTTTTTCACTTTATGATGTAATATAAGACGTATGAATGTATCTTGTGTTTCCAAGACTACTAAACTAATATGCCTTTCTAGACTTTATCTTTTGTGATCATGCAAATATTATGTAATAAGGCACCGACTCTGGGTAACTGGGGTGGGTGCATTATAAATTTTATGGTTGGTATTATTTGAATCAATTGGTTTTTTAAATTTGGATGTAGAGTGGAGAGTGGGTGCCTTTTTTAAGTGGGGGAGAGGACACATATATATATTTTGAAAATAATGAATCACACAATCATTTTTCAATAAAATGGAAAATTATTCAACCATTGAATAGATAATGTTGGAATATAACCTATGGATTGTAATTAAAAAATTTATGTCATTTTTAACTAATATATTTCAGTTTACCACATAGTAAACATGTTTTTACCATGACCAGGAAAAATATTTTTTAATTTTTCACTATTTATTTTGGTGAGAAATTTTATTGAAATTTTTAGATAATATAAATTATTCAGATTTGAAATAAATAATCCATATTTCCAAATAACCTCCCAGAGGTTTTATAATTTATTATAAAATAAAACTAACATACATGTCGAGAATACATTTTTTCATGAAATACCTTTTTAAATAAAAAACGATCTTATAATTACTATATGAAAATAAAAATAAAAAATAAATTCAAATTCAAATTTATTGATACATAAAATTTAAATTTAATTTAATTCATTCCTAATTATGGTTTATTATAATTAATTAATATGGAGAAATATTATGAACTTTAAAATAGTTTTTTGAAAAATGCATTTTCAATCCTATCAATAATCTTTTACTAAAATATAATATAAAGATGATTTTAATGTAATTATTTCTATTTAATAAAAAATAATAACACTTATATTTAATTTAAATCAAATTATTATAATTTTGGGGAATTACTAATTAAAAATGAAATAGAATTTTATGATAAGTTGTATAATTCACTATTCACAGGAAAATTAATATTCTCTAAAAATAACCAAATTTCAAACCTATGTTAATATATGTATGGTGATTTTAATAATTAAATCTCATTTTATCAAATAAATTTTATAAAATTGGAAAGAAAACCATTATAATATTATCTCACAAAAAGTTGTAGAAAACATTTTATCAAGAAATGTATTTTCGATGAAAAAAAAGGACATTGATTAAAATTTAGTTACTAGATAATTAGAATTTATAAATAAATTTATATTGTGTAAGAAATGTATTAATTTCATTAATTAATTAATCTTATTCATGCTTGAAAATGTAATGTCTGGGAAAAAATAATCATATTTTAATAATAATATTTTAATTATATGTTGGGATTCGTTTGAACTCAGTGTTGTGTATTGAGTACTCTATCGAACATGGTTTTATTTTAAAATATTATGGTGTTTAAATTTCCCTTTTAATGTAGATCCTAATTCTGAATTGGATGAATATGAGAATACATAAAAAATTAACTACAATTAAATTTCAAAACAATAATTAAAAAAATAAAAGGTAAGTAATGATTCTGTAGTGGTAAGAGAAGAAACAAGATGAGAAAGGAATATGTAGAAAATTCATCTAGAAGTAAATCTAAAGGTGATTCAATTTTTATCTGTATTTCATCGAAAATTTTGAAAAATGTTTTGACACTTCATGTAGTGATGATGATAGATGAGAAACAACTTGGTTTAAAATCATATTGATTGATGATATTGAAACTTTTCTTGAGAATACATTCATTATCCTAAAAAATTGAAAATATTTTTGCAAGGAAAATATGATGATAATTGAAAAAATAAATGATTTGGAAAATAAATAATAATCTCTTGGTGACAATGTCAAAATAATTAGGCTAAATCCAGGGAAACATGAGAAAATAATCAAATATATATAAGATATTTTATAGTTCAATGAAAAATAATTATCTTAGACAAAATAAATTCAACTTATAACTGAGAATGAACAAAAAAGGATGATGAAGATATTTTAAATCACTCTTGATGTTGATGTTTAATCCTCTAAGTCGACTAAAAGAATTGAAACTATAGATCTGGTTAAATACGTACTTGATAATTCTATGTGTAATTTTACTTATAATAAAAATTTAGGTTGTAAATAACGTTTTTTAAAAGTGGGTATAAAAAATTGGGGATAAAAAATATTTCACATCATTTGAATAAATAATTTTCTTTGGTAGAACCACTTTTGTAAAAAATAAGGAAATAAATATGGAAAATGTACAGTATGTATAAAAGTATGTATAACATTATATTTTGTCCTTTTATAATCAAATTTTATTTCTGTTTCAAGGGCACATATAGTGATATGGAGTGGTTATGATCAAAGCCTACACATTTTGGTACAACATGTCATTACTTGGAATGAAGAATTATGACAAGGGAATTTATCTTCAGTATAAGAAATTAGACATACAGAGATGGTGGGTTGGAAAATAATTTTTTTGGGTTTAACAATTCATAACATATTTGTGTTTACTAAGAATTTTTTTTCTAGTTGTGATAAATAGGGACACGATGTAGAACAAATAATGATAATATAACCTAGACATACTATTTATACTGTGAAAGGTATAAAAATTCAAAACCCCAAGGAAGATATAGAATGCCTTGATAGGATTGTATTGATGTCCAATAGATGAAAAGATTATGTATTCATAATAGTGGGTTCTCGCCCACATGATTAGTGATGATATGATTTTGAAGAATATTGAAAAACCTGATGGTAGAGTCGTAACCAATGATATCGAAGGATTATTAACAATTGTGTTTTTTGGATCAGATGATATTGAACATCAAAATGTTAAATAAAATGTTTTTTATATGTTTATGGGATAATGTATAACCTATTAATTTTTAGTCATCTCTATGATGATAGGAATAATGTCACCTTCAAGATGTATGCTTTCTTTAGCGAATGCCTATTAGATAGAAGAATCATCTCTCATTGAAAAAGAAACAATAATAATTTATTTTTTTAGGTGATATTACACATTAATGTTACAAGTATGACTTATATAAAAGTAAATTATGGAAAAAAGGATTGTGTATCTGGTTCAATAGATTTTGAGTAAAATTTTGCATCCTCATGTTGTGAGAGATCTTAATAAGGTGAATAGAGAACATGATTATATGTGTGTTACATTCCAAAAGTTTAATATGACTGAAATGATTAATACAATATTATAATGTTCCACTAGAATTCCACTAAAACATATACACAATAATATATGAGGCCCCATCATATAAAAGAATATTTGTAATATATTCCACATTAAGAGATATTGGATGACTATTTAACTATCTCTATGAACTTAGTGAATGTATTACTATTATTCCATTGTTATTGTTTCATCCCTAGAAATTATGAATTCCACATCTCACCCATATTATCTTAAAGTTAGTAAACAAATATATTACACACCCAATTGGCAGAGTTGATGACCTATTAGTCTGAGTAGGGCTGATGTATGTGAATGATCTATCATGACATATTAAATTGGTAGTGATTTAAAGAAGATTTTATATACAAGGCCAGACCCTGGGACTTCTCCCATGGAGAGTTAATAGGATTTGAGTCTGTAATTTTTTATAAAAATCACTAAAAGTGGGGGTTGTTTTGAAAACAGTTTCAAGAAGGTACTTAATTTAAAGTGTTATAAAGTTGAAAGACCAAGTTGGTTTTAAAAAATATGAGATAAATGAGTGATCAATGTCATGTTACTACAACACATTAAGAGTTTCTTGTTCTTAATTGATTATTAGGTTTAGTGTAATCCTTTGGTTGCTGTTTAACGAAGATCATGGGTACCCACAAGCCTCTTAAAATGATACGATTATAACTAATCCTTGACATAACAATCTTGTAATCAAATTATATCCCCTTATAATGATTTAAGGTCTGTAAAGGAACATTAAAATACAAAATTTTTAGGAAAGTAAAGGATTCTTATGTTGTCCAATCTGAACTACAAAAGACGAACACTTAAAATCACATAACAATCATTTATGAGATAAGAAGTGTTCCATTTAAATGAATCAAAACAAGTTAAGATACATAATAATGAACAATTAAAACCACAATATACCCTAAATCGGTATAGAATTATGTGGCTAACCGCCCTCTACATGTGTGTATATCCATCATAATGATCATTCACTACACACATCAACCTCAGGAGGAGGACGAAGAAGCTCAGTTAGAACTCCATATTCATTATTGATCCTCCTACGATGATAGAGGCCTTTAGAATATCTATTATGAGGAGTAGACTCATCTAGGACTCCATAATGGTAGATCATTTCATATGATTCCAACATGCAATTGAGGTTCCCTTGGTTCCCTTTTATAGCCAAAATGGAAAGCATTTTTGAGAAATCAGTTTTGGTGATACCACTTGAATCTCGGTTTTGGGATGGTATATAGAATTATCTCAACTTAGAAAAAAGAGACAAGTTCTTCTGAATTGTATTTACGTTCTCTATGTAAAATTTTGAATCCATTTAATATTTAAAAATAGATATATATTTAGAATACCAAACTATACTTCTTTCTTAGTGCATATTCTATTCCCTGGGATGAACGGTTCATATGGGCCCTTTAATGGGTGAATGGGGCTTGGGATCCTTGATATGAATTGCAGAAGAATTTTTTTTGGATAGGTCAACAAAAATTTATCCCATTATAAGACACAAGTATCTCTAAATTTTTAATATAGTGTATTGATGTCATTGGGATCCCATGAAATTTGTCCCATTTTCTTTCTAGATCATCTATGGGGCATCTAAATCATATCCACCAACAATGAAATTACCAAAAAAGTAACACTTCCCTTTCTAACAGTGATAAGTAAATAATTGAATCAAAAATAATTTCAATTTTTTATTATTTTTATACTTTTATATATAAAATCAATTTATAATAGTGGTGTAAGATTTAAAATGAAACAGTGAATCGCTACATGATCACACCCCCATACCTAAACATTTTCACTGTTTGGAAAGGTCAAATTTCTAAAAATTATGCATGGAGATATTCCAAACTTCATAAAGATTTAAAATTTAATTAAAATTTAATCCATGATAGAAATGCGATCAAGGAAAAAAATCACACTAAGGAGTTATTCTTAGTGATCATGGAAAAAGACGTTTCCAAAATCTTATTCAAATGAAATTCCAAGAGATTCATGATACCATTAATGAAAATAATATAAATGATAATTATGTCACTAATTCTCCACATGTGTGTTTGAAAACCATTTCATGATATACTTTCCACAGTCTATTGAGTAAATATAAGTTATTTTAATAAATTTCTACTTACATGATCATTTCCACCAAACATTCCCTACATCCTTTAAAATCAAAATTCAAGAACCACTCACTTGAGAACTTTTAGAAGTAATAACATATGGTCCTGACCTAGATATCCCTATATGTTATCCATTTCATCACTCCCCACATTTTTTTCCAAATTTTCAATTGGAATGAATCTCACACTCTTCGGTCAACCCTTGTTGGATCTCCCCATGACACTAATTTTTATAGTTATAACAAGATCAAAAGTCAAGGAAGGGTGGTTTTTGACGTGCCAATATAGAACCCCTGTAGTTTTTTAAGGGCATACAACAATTGGATAACAGGTACATACACATAAGTCAACATGGTATAGTAACAAAATAGATCAGATAATGAACAAACTTATGAAAAAAATTATTTTTGAAAGTAGGGAAAAATCAACCTAACATATATTTAACTTATATTAGGTATATTTTCCCACACTTCATGGTTAGGTGAAAACCTGTGTGGATAAATTAAGTTACAAAATTTTCCCTTAAACTATTCACACAAAGGGTACCATTATTATCAAATCATTGGAAATGAAACATACATTTTTATCATCAACAAACAAACAAATTTCATGATAATGTCACAACACGGTATTGAATTATTACTTAAATTAAAATTCCATCATTTTTTAATGTTAAAACAATATGAAAAAGAGAAATTCCGCATGCATGTTTATTGAGAAAATATTTTCAATTAAATTTTATTTAAATTTAATTTTTTTAAACCAAAAAAAGTGTTACTCTAAGATAAATTGCATCATTTTAAGGATATTGGTGTTATTTTGAGACGAACAGTAAAAATGGGCCATTTCGGATTTTTAACTATTTTAAATTATTTTTGTAGTTTGGACCTAACTTCTTCTAAAATAATAAAAATTTCCAAATTCATTATTTTCCAGATTCTACACATCCTGGGATTCATTTAATAGTTTTGGAACAAAAGCTTAATCGACCATATGGAAGCTCAATAGAAGTTCACAAGGTGTCTCAAGAAAACTGTTTAAAGTTCGGCCAATTTTTGGTGTGGGGTCCATAACTCATTCTTGGGGGGCACAATTATTGTGGAATTATGTGGGTAGGCAAGAAAGGGGTTGGGGAAAATTTTTCATGATTGAAAGTCCGCGTGAATTGGCCATTTAAGGGGTCATTAAAGCTTCCTAATCTGGGGTTTGATGTTTTGAAGAGTCTGACTAGAAATAATAAATGGTCAGAGTAAAACAAGAATAACTCTCGGAATTCTTGTCCAAAGCGGCTGAGATTTTCAGGGGAAACGCCCACGATAATTTTGAACAGAATTAAAGAAGGTTTCAACGTGTTAAGATGTCAGTTAATGGGGATAGAATGCATAAACATTTGGGGGATGAATTCTGGCTATAAAAGGAGGAGTGGTCCTCCCTCTCAAAGCATCTCTTATTCCATCTCATTTATTCGAGGGCACCAAGGGGGAGAACTTTTCAGCATTCATTATTTTATTTCATTTCTTTTCCATAGTTTTGTAACATCTTATTCATCCCCATTCATCTCGATTACCCTTACCATGGTGGGGTAAAAATATTGAGTGATTGGGGAAGGATTGGTTTTCTATTTTGTAATGCTTGAGTCCTTGGACATAATTGAATGAAATTTCTTTCTTCTTTAAAGATTATTTAAATTTCACATAGCGGATATTATTATCATGTGAAATCGTTCTTGAATTTTAATTCCATTATTTATTTTTTCCTTGGGAAAATAATCATTACCTCCCTCCACTAATTTCTGGTATATATACGATGGAATAGAACATGGATTAGTGGTGAAGTACTCGACGATCTTCAGTACGTGTAAAAGGGGTTGTGAATGTTCTTGATTATTTGGGATAAAAAATACCCGATCGAGTATTGCCCATGTCAATTAAGGATATTAAATATATCAATTTTACACATTGAAGGAGAGTTGACCAAAATGAGATCTTGGTAAGGTTTTCTCTCACCATAATAATTTCACCAAGGAAGTGAGAGGAAATGATTATGGAAACTCAATTTAATCAACTATGAAGAATTGGTTTGAATTAAATTGAACAAGGATAGAATTACAATTAAGAAACTGACCCCGACCTAATAACCCTTTTAATATCATAGTTTTTCAATCATTTGAATTTTAAATATTTTCTCAAAAGCACAAAATTCTTATCCTCGTTTTAAAGTGACAATCTATTTTGTGTGCACTCATCTTCTGGAGACATCCTAGGTCAACCAAATTACAGCATTTTAACTTAGGAAATAATTTTTTTCCACACCTTACGACATGAATGCGTTAAAATGGCTCCATTGCTGGGGAGGTAGTATAACAAAAAAAAGATTTTCAAAATTGAATGATCTACAATTCAAAAAAACCAATAATTGAATTTGATCTGGAAATTGAATGAATATTAACCCAATTAAGAAAAAGAAATATAAAAGAAATCTATTATGAAATATATCTCTCAATGTCAATTGAAACTCCTAGTGTTCACTCTGAATCTAATATCATGTCTAGAAATCCCAACCAAACCATGTGTGATCTATGTGGACCACAATTTTTCATTCAAAATAACCAAATAATTTCAACCATTGAAGAAAATGATTTTGAATTATGTGTCAATATGATTCCTATGCTTCCATAGTTTCATAGTCTTACAAGAGAAGATCCAAATCAGCACATGAAAGAATTTTTATACACTTTCTCAAGCTTCAGTCCTAGAGGAGCACTCGAAGACCAATTTCAGTAGAGGGCATTCCCCTTCTCACTCGAAGGTGCGACTAAATAATGGTTTTACAATATATATCCACGAGAGATCAATGATTGAGAAGATATAAAAAGTTGATTCATACCTAGATTACATCCCACATCTAGGAGCACACAATTAAGAAGGATATTTACATCATACAAAAATCAATTGGAGAAACCCTGTAAGAGTACTGGGAGCATTTCCAGAAGCTATGTTCCAGCTTCCCACATCACGAAATTGAAGAACACCAATTCCTTATGTTATTCTACTAAGGAATTCTGGATAATGATTGAAATATTCAATATTCCCCATCTGAGGGATCCCTGATTGACAGGTCGCCTGTATATATGAGAGTACTAATTGAGAAGATCGGTGAAAACTCACAACAATTTGGAATAATAGGGTTGGGAACAAGATGAATACATGAGTTGAGAACACATGATTCAACAGAATTAATTAGAAGTGACATGGGATAACTCACCAGGTTAGTGCGATAGATGGCTATGAAACAAGTGAAGGAACAATAAGAACCAAATCAGGTATGTAGATTACGCTCTTCTAATTATCATTACATTGACCAATGTCCAGAAGTGTAGGGAACCACATTTTGGGCTGCTACCTATCTGCAAAGACAATTCTAACCAAATCCACCACGATATCCCCAAAACCAACCAGGATATGGATTCAAATAGATCTAGAATATATCTCCTTTTCAACACCAATATCAGAACCCCCCTCCATTCCAACAGTCCTATAAACAACCCTTTCAACAACAACAACCCTTTCAGCCACCACCATTACAAAGAATGACATATGAGAACCCGTCAACCAGTGCACAACCATCAATTGAGAACCAAAAACTACAGTCAAATGTTGAGGGGCTTAAAGAAAAAGTGAAAGACTTATCCAACTAGTTAAAGAATGTTTTGGAAATTCAATCCCAGAATCCAGGGAAGCTTCCATACCAAATAGTTTCATATCCTAAAGAGAGTGTCAATGTAGTCATAAAAAGAAGTGGAAAACAATTCCCACCTCCATTCATCCTTGAAAATGAAACAATGCCACCTATTCTGAGGGAGAATGATGTTGAAAATTCAGAAAATCATGTGAAAATCCACCAAGAAGGAGAAAATGAAGAGAAGGAGGAAAATGATAGGCCAAAAAATAAGAGACAAGAAACACCAATGCAATGTGAACTATGGGATAATAAATACCTACCCACACCATTACCAACAATGATACTCGATTAAAGAAAATTACATGAGGATACACTTCATAAAGAAATTCTATACACTTTTCAGAATGTGGAAATCAATATCCCCTTACATGAAGTTGTCAAACAAATTCCAAGGAATGAAAAAAATTTGAATGATCTTTGCACCAAAAATAGAAGGCAAAATGGGAATGAAAGAATCAACATGGGGAGAAGTGTCTTAGCCCTTATCACACAGCAGATTCAAACCAAATTTCAAGATCCAGGGACGTTTTCCATTCCATGATCCATTGGTTCATTAAATTTTTCAAATTCTTTGTGTGATCTAGGTTATTCAATTAATGTATTACCTCACTCTGTATACACTTCTTTGTAGATGGGATACTTAAAGCCCATAAGAGTGGTGGTCCAACTTGAAAATCGATCCACAGTTTTCTTAGCCGGAGTTCTAGAGGATGTCCTAGTGATAGTCAAAGATCTCTTATTCCTAGCAGACTTCTATGTGGTAAACATGGAAGAAGATAGGAACCCGTCACACTCATCCATCATTTTTGGGAGACCATTCTTGAAGACATCAAAAACTATCGTCAATATCCAAGTAGGTACAATCACCATGGAATTTGGAGATAACACTGCCCACTTCAAAATTTTTGAATCCATGTGGTACCAATCAGATGATCACTGCATATTTTCACTCTCCCATGAAGTTAATACTAATATCATTGAAGAATCAAGTATGTGACAGGAATTATTAGACATAGGAGATAATTTTTCCATTAATGAACATGTGAATTCCCAAAACACTGGAAATTCTGATTTAATTTCAGATGAAGAGGTAAAATCGGATTTCATTGATGATTTGTTGATTAATGAGGAATATGATATTGTTTCTTATGTGCAGGATGATCACCCTATGGAAGTGGGTAATGTCAGATTAATTTCAAACATTTAGAATCCCCCTGAACATGAATTAAAACCACTGCCCAATGATTTAAAACATGTGTACCATATGGAAGGTGAGAAATTACCAGTGATAATTGCCAATAATCATTCTAAAACGCAAGTAAAATCTTTGATTGAGCTTTTGAGAGAGAATGTACAAGAAATAGGGTGGAGATTATGTGATATCGAAGGAATAAACCCAAATATATTCCCACATATAATTTTTCATGAGGGAGATTCCAAACCTGTTAGACAGCCCCAAAGGATACTGAATCCCACATAGATGGAGGTTGTGAAGAAGTATATTGAGAAGCTCTTAGAAGCTAGGATCATCTCTCACATTTCAGATTTGCAGGGGGTTAGCCCTATTAATGACATTATTAAAAAAACTGGCCTTAACACCGTGAGGAATGAAATGAATGATTTAATCCCTATGAGAATTCAAAATAGCTGGAGAGTATGCTTTGATTTTAGGAAATTGAACCAGGTTACTCGAAAATATCATTTCCCTATCCCCTTCATTGACCAGATGTTAGAGAGATTGGCAGGGATAACACATTATGGATTTTTGGATGGATTTTTAGGTTACTTCCAGGTACCCATTTCTCCAGAGGATCAAGAGAAGACTAAATTTACATGTCCTTTTGGTACTTTTGCAAAAAAAATGAATTCCATTTTGATTATGAAATACTCCAGGTACATTTAGAAGTGCATGGTGAGTATATTTTCTGATCACATTGAAAATTTATTAGAAGTTTTCTTAGATGATTTCACAGTTTTTGGAGATTCTTTTAATCACTGTTTGAAAAATCTAAAAATAGTATTGAAACCCTACATTGAAAAAATTCTTCTTTTAAATTTTGAGAAGTTCCATTTCATGGTTAATAGAGAAATTTTACTTGGTTATGTCATTTAAAAAAATTGAATTAAAGTTGACAAATCAAAAAATGATGTGATAAATTCATTGCTTTACCCTACTTGTGTGAAACATGTTAGATCATTTTTAGGACATGCATGATTCTAGATGAGGTTTATCAATGATTTCAGTAATATTTATCTCCCACTCTCTAGATTAATTTTGAAGGATGGTAATTTTGATTTCAATGTGTCATATAGGTAATCCTTTCATGTGTTGAAGAAGATATTGATTTCACCACCCGTGATGCAGCCGCAAAATTGGGGAGAACCATTTGAGCTACTCTGTGATGCATCCAACAAAGAATTTGGATCAGTCCTTTCTCAGCGAATTGAGGGTAGAACACAAGTCATTTTATATGCCTCGATAACCTTAGATGCGGCCCAATTCAATTATATTGCCATGGAAAAAGACTTTGAAGTTCTTGACGAAGAAAGCTGATGCTAAACCATGGTTAGTGAGAAGGATGATACTGTTTCATGAGTTCGATATAGAAATCAAGTATAAGAAGGGATCTATGAACCAAGTGGCTAATCACATAAGTAGACTTCCAAACACTGCTCAAATTGAAATTCCAGAAAGATACCCACTGAATGATCAAATTCTAGGAGATCAGTTGTACTTGATTAAAGGTGATGTGCCTTGGTATGCTGACATCGTAAATTTTTTGGTAACATCTCAGGTCCGAGATCATTTCAATTCGACCAAATTTAAAAATTGAAAACAGAATCTACGTTTTACATTTGGGATGATCTATTTCTTTGAATGATTTGCAATGATGAATTAATAAGAAGATGTTTACCAGAAAGTAAAGTTAAATATATCTTTGATTTTTGTCACACATTAGCTTCTGGAGGCCACTATGGACCTCAAAGGATAGAAAGGAAGGTTTTAGAATCTAGAATTTATCATCCCACAATTTTTAATGATGGTCATGAATTTTGAAAAATATGTGAAATATGTCAGTTTTCAGGAAATATTTCAAAAAGAAAATAAATTCCCCAAAAGCCATTGAATTTTTGTGACATTTTTAAAGTTTGGGGGATAGATTTTATGGGAACTTTTTGATGTCATTTGGAAATTCGTATATCATTCTTGCAGTTGATTATGTTTCAAATGGGTGGAAGAAAAATCCACATGGACTGATGATGCTATTGTTGTTTGTGATTTTTTCAGGTATAACATATTTTGTAGTTTTGGAATGCCCAGAGAAATCTTCAGTGATCAAGGGACTCTCTTCTGCAATTGGAGAATGGATAATTTTCCAACGAAGTATGGGGTGCATCATAAAACATAAACTCCCTGTCATCCATAGACTAATAGGCAAGATGAAGTTTCCAATATGAAAATCATAGGAATTTTGGAAAAGACTATTAATCTAAACAGGGAGGATTGGAGCCAAAGGATGAATGATACCTTATGGGCTTATAGGATATCCTACAAAACCCTGATTGGAATGAGTCTATATATGCTGATTTATGGGAAAATCTTCCACCTACCTCTAGAATTGGAGCATAAGGTCTATTGGAGTGTGAGGAAAATAAATTTAGACCTTGAAAGTGTTGGAGGGAAAGAATATGGAAGTTCAATGATCTGGAGGAAATAAGAAGGTAAACATTTGAAAATCCCCTGATTTATAAAGAAAGAACAATAGTGGCCCATGACAAGCTGATCCGACCAAAAGTCTTCAATCTTAGAGGCAATGTGTTGTTATTCAAAGCAAGACTCATGCTAATGATATGTAAACTGCGTTCCATATGGGAAGGTACATTTATAGTTACCCATGTATATCCTTTTGGTGTTGTGCATATTTTAAAGGATGTAGAGAAGAATCCATTCACTATGCATGGGCTTAGGTTGTAGAAATTCATTGGGACCCTTCCATCAGAGCTAGTGGAGGAGATCATGAACCTACAACCTATCTATCAATAAGATCCATCATGTTGTACCTATCCTTCATAGTTATTTGTTGTTGTGATTCATTATAATGAAAGGATTAAATGTTAAATCCGCATCAATGAATTGAGGACACTACATTATTTAATTGTGGGGGAGGGAACCTTTGTAGTTTAGTATTTTCATTTTGGGTTTGTTTTTCAAAAACAATTGAGTGTTTTCAAATTTTTGTGTGTTTATTTTTCAATTTTGGTTGTGTTTTTGAATCTTTTGAGCTGAAATGATTATCATTACAATTTTTGAAACCCATGTCAATGAGTGAACCAATATTTTCCACGCAACTGAGCTTAAATGAATGTTGAAATGACTTTGATTCGAGTTCAAATCATTATGAATTTCACAAAAAGTATACTACTTTTATAATCCCATGCCATATTTCACTGTCTATATCATTACAATCACTTTCCTGTGAGGCTTCTGAATGATATTTTTCATATTATTTTCATTTACCTCATTTCTTGAGAGAACCCGACCTGGCTTGATTTCACCAGAATTAGATTTATTCCTTTCAAAACATGAGGGTTTGGGGTACTTGTGTTTTAAATGATTGAGACATTTATTTGGTTTTAAGACACCTTTTCAAAATAATAATTTTTATTATGGACTACCACACATTAATAATTTTATCCCCTAGAATCCATGAATAGCCTGCTAGGTTAGCCACATTTCAAGCCAATTTTCCCTATCCAACATGCTCTTGAGGTGAAATTGCATGATCTAGTTGAACTAAAGTGTTGGAGAAGCTGTCTTGTGTTGTGCTACCTCATTTGGTAAATATTTTGGTGGAAAATAAATTGTTGAAGAGATTTGTGTGATATTGAAAATTTATTCTGTTGAAATATGATCCTTTTATAGAGCCTTCATGATAAGAGAATATGTTCCTTTCTAAAATTTTCGATGTAAACAGAATGTTGTGCCTATCTGGAGCTTTCAAGATAAATCATGTTTGAAAAGATTAAAAAAATTTCTCCTGAAAAAGTGATTTTATTGAATGATGATGGATCCTATTTTCTATAAAGGGAAAGATAAGGTGAGCATTCTTGAGTGAAAAATAGAATCTTGCAATTTTGCTTCATAAAGAGTCAAGCCCTCCTTTTTCGGCCTAAAAATTTTTAGCATCAAAATCCTACCAACCGAAAGCCACAGAACAACCTTGAAAAGTCCTGATGAGATACACATGTCTTTGAATCACATTGGGTGGAGATGTAGGAATTTATTAAGCCTATGGTGACTCTTGTGTGAGTTTGGATGAGAAAATCCTTTTTCAGCATTTACATTTGTGAGATGAGAGAAAATTCAAGTGAGGTAGGTGTTTTATGTGCATGGGATAAGAAATGACTAGAAAATATATTAAATAATATAAAATAGAGAACTTGAAATATTTATTTTTTATGAGGAATGATATCTTTTTGTTTCTTAGTATGGATTTGGTAGATCTCATTGGTATGTGTTTTGGATTTGATTTTATTTGATTTTTACTTGTCCAAGAGTCCTAGTGATAAGTGTGGGGGAATTGATTGAGAAAATATTTTCAATTATATTTATATTGAATTTAATTGTTTTAAACCCACAAAAGTGATATTCTAAGATGAATTGGTTCATTTTTATAATATTGTTGTTATTTTGAGCTAAAAAACAAAAATGGCCCATTTTAGATCTTTAACTATTTTAAATTATTTCTATTGTTTGGCCACAACATCTTCTATACTAATCCAAATTGACAAATTAATTCTTTTCCATATTCAGAACATACAGGGCTTCATTTATTCAATTTGGACTAAAAGCTGGATCGACCATATTTAAGTTCAATGGAAGCTCACGTGGTGTCTCAAGAAAACTGATTACAGTTCTACCGATTTTTGCTGTGGGGTCCATAACTCATTCTTGTGATGCCACATTGTTGTGGAATTCGGTGGATGGATGCGTAAAGAGTTGTAGAATATCTTTAATTAAAGAATGACCTTGTGAATTGGCCGTTTAAGGGGTCATTAAAACTTCCAAATCCGGGGATTGGTGTTTTGGAGAGTCTGAATGGATAGAATAAATGGTCAGAGTAAAACGACCATTACTCTCGGAATACATGTCCACATTGGCTGAGATTTTGAGTGGAAACGCCCATGATAATTACCAACAGAATTTCATAAGGGTTCAACATGTGAAGATGGTATTTAATGGGTCAAAAATGCATCAGCATTCATGGAACAAATTATGGCTATAAAAGGAGGAGGGGCCCTCGCTCTCAAAGCATCTCTTCTTCCATCTCATTATTTTGAGGGCACTAAGGAGGATAGATTTTCAGCATATTTCTTTTACTTATTTTATTTTCCATAGTTTTTATAATTTTTTTCCTCCATTCATCTCGATTACCCTTACCATGGTGGGGTAAACATTTTGAGTGATTGAGGAAGGGTTGATTTTCTATTGTGTAATGTTTGAGTTCTTGGACATAATTGAATGAAATTTCATTCTTCTTCAAAGTGGTTTTCAATTTCATATAGCCGATTATATTATCAAGTGCGATTGTTCATGAATTTTAATTCCATTATTGATTTTTTTTCCTTGGTAAAATAATAATTATCTCCCTCCACTAATTTCTGGTATATATACGATTGAATAGACTAGGGATTAGTGGTGAAGTACTCGACGATAGTCAGTACGTGTAAAAGGAGTTTTGAATGTTCTAGATTTTGTGGGATATACAAGACCCTATCGGGTATTTCCATTGTCAATTAAAGATATTCGATACAACCATTTTACACATGGAAGTAGACTTGACCAAACTGAGATCTTGGTAGGGTTTTCTTTTACCATTATAATTTCACCATGGAAGTGAGAGGAAACGATTGTAGAAACTCACTTTTATCATCTAAGAATAAGTTGTTTGAATTATATTGAACAATGATAGCGTTACAATTAGGAAACCAACCCAAACCTAATCACCATTATAATATCATAGTTTTTCAATCATTTGAATTTCGAATTTCATTTCAAAAGCACAAAATTTTTACCCTCATTTTAAAGTGACAAACTATTTTGTGTGCACTCCTCTTCTAGAGACATCATAGGTGAACCAAATTACTGTATTTTAACTTAGGAAATAATTGGTTTTCCATGCCCTATGACAGGAATGCGTCACATATTCAATAATTTACTTGCTTAATTAGGCATCGTTTTCCATAATAATGTGGTCATAAAAAATAACATTCCAAAACAAAACATGAGGGAAGTCATAATACAATCCAGCAAGCCAAAAAGAGAAAATGATGAAAGATGATGAAACTTCCTAACTAACCCAGGAATATACCCACCCCCACCTAAATTTTGTAGTGTACTCACTAAAATAAAATAGAATTTGGGAAGGAAGGACTAAAAATGGTGAGTGTCGTTAATAAATTGCTTCAAGAACACGGAGTTCCTCTATAGGGGACCCCAGAATGGATTCATTGAAGTGCTTCAGCTGCTGCCCATTAAAAGTGAATGTTTGCTTGGTATCTTCATTTTTAACCTAGATAACACCCAATAGAGATACATTAGTAAAATTATATTGTCCAAACCACTAGGAATGATTTTTACCTAGATGCAACTTCACCCTTGCATTGTAGAGGAGGGCCTTTTTCCCAATGTGGAATTGATGATGAAGGCTAAGACAGTCGTGGGTATCCTTGGTTCTCTCCTTATAAGTCATGGAGATCTCATATGCGTCTCTTCTCATTTTCTCCATCTCCTGAATCTGCAACTTCCTTTTAGAACCCTCGTATGAAATATTAGAATTTCATTGTTGGGTAGACAAGTAGGCCCATTGCTCTATCTGAATAGGAAGGTGACAACTCTTTCCAAACACAATCTGAGAGTGTGACAATGCAATTTTAGTTTTAATGGATATACTATAATTCCATTTTGAATCACAGAGTCTAAGAATCCAACGTTTTCTATTGAGTTAAACCATTTTTCAAGAATGGTTTTTATCTATCTATTCAACAGCTTGGCTTGACCTTTGGTTTGTGGGTGATATGCAATAGAAAATTGATTTCCTACTCCATACCAATGCAAAATAGATTTTATTTTTTGGTTGCATAAATGACAACCCTTTTCACTAATTATCATCCTAGATAACTCAAACCTATAAAAAATTACGGTTCTATAAAAAACCCACAATTGTATTGGAATCATCAGTCCTTTTGGCTCATGATTCTACCCATTTTTAAACACAATCCACTTCTAGAATAATTTAATGGTTCCAAAATGAATTGGGGAATGGACACATAAATTCAATTCCCCAAACATTATATATTTTATGGAATAGATAGGGTTGTTGTGGGATTTAAATTTTTTTAGATACCTTCCCCATTCCTTGACAGTGATGACAAGATTTACAGAAATCATGGGAATCTTGAAAAAAGTGATGGCCAAAAGGGACCAAAATTGAGGACCTTAAGAGTAGTCTATTGGGGAAAAAAGTGGCCCCCACAAGCCAGAGTGTGGAAGAACCTAAGGATAGACTAAAACGAGCTATCGGGAACAGAACGTCCGAGCACATGATCACTACATGTGTTCCAATTGTATCGATCATCGCAAATGTACCAACAAGATGCATATTTTATATTGCTGGATTGGTTTTTTTGAAATCAGTAGGAATGAAAGATGATAGAAAATAGTTGATAATTTCAACATACAAAGGAATGACATCATCCACTAAGTAAAATTTCTTATTAGGAAACATGTCATTTATGGGAATATTGGTGGATGAGTCAATGTCCGAGGATGGATGGATCCTACTGATATGGTCAGCCACCAGATTCTATACACATTATTGATTCCTAATTTCTAAATTTAATTCATCAAGGTGGATGATCTAATGAATGAGACATTGTTTGGATTCAGGTTTCTTAAGGAGACACCAGAGGACTGCACGGTCTGAGAACACATTGACATTGGACTCCAAAAAGTATGATCTGAATTTTTCTAGGGAAAACACAATGGTAATGAATTTTTATTAAGTTGTAGTTTAGTTTTCATTGGAAGGGTCCAATGTATGTGAGTCATAGGCAATGAAACGTGGAGCTCAATCTAAACATTCTAATAAGACCTCCCATTCTACATAGTTATATGCATCACACATGAGCACAAATGGTAAATTCCACTGAGGTGGTTGGATTACCAGGGTTGACATGAGACTCTATCTAAATAATTAAAAGATTCCTCACATTCTTTATCAAAAACATTTCTGTATCTTTTTGGAGAAATTGGGAGTGGGAGAGTGAAATTTTACTAAATCCTCAAATGGAATGGTGGTGAATTCCATCATGACATTGGAAAGACTACACATCCCATACGGTTTTGGGGAATGGTTGGGAAGAAATGATATCTACATTTGTTTTATTAACTTGGATATTATCCCCATAAATCACATCTCTTATAACTACACCTTTTCATACCATCAAATGGCATTTATCATAATTTAATACAAGATTATTTTCAATACATCAATTTAGGACTAAACCAATACTACTCGATCATTCTTAAAAAGTGAATCCATAAACTTTGAAATCATCCCGAAATAATTTCATGCAATTCTCTAGGTAATCCAAAATTAATACTAACCATGAATTATTGAAAAGTATTTGTAGCATTGCACAACCCAAATTTCATCCTTCTATATAAAAATGTGTCAAAGGGTCATGTAAAGGTCTTATTTTACAAATCCTATGGGGAAATATGGATATGAAATTAACTAGAATACACATCAAGGAAATAGTAATAGGGCATCCTTGCCAACCTCTCTAGAATTTGCCCAATGAATGGTAATGGGAAATTGTCCTTCCTAGTGTGTTGGTTTAATCGGTGATTGTATGTACAAACAATCCAACTATTATGAACATGATTTGAAAAAAATTCATTTTTTCATTTTTAATTAAAATAAGACGATATTTTTTTTTGAAACAATTTTACTAGAATGACCCACTAGCCGTCAGAGATGGGTTAAATGATTCTAGTAGCCAATAATTTTATTACCTTGTTTTTAACAATATCTATGAGGATTGGGTTTTGTCGATGTTGAGACTACCTCACTAGTTTAGCCTCATCGTTTAATAATATATGATGTGTACAAAATGATGTGATAATACTTAGAATATCTGCAAGTGTCCATTACAATGCTTGTTTATACTACATCAAAAGTTCAAGCAACCACAATTCACAATCTAGAGGGTCTGTAGTTGAAATTATGATAGGAAACTAGTTTTTTTTCTCAAGATAAGAATATTTTGAATCTTTATGTTGTTTTTAGTTCCAATTTAGGGGGATTTTGGATTGATGGGAGTGCGTTCTTAAGTGAGAGGCCACTGAACTCATTTAATTGCTCAATGGTAAAATCTTTATATGAGAAATGATCTTTTAGAGGCTTAGTAGTATCATCGATGGTCAGTGGATCCTTAGGGTTCAAGAAATCATCAATTAATATACATGCACAACATTTATCTAGAAAAATACAACAATAAATACATGATTATTTTCCTAGTATTTCAATCGATGATGAAATCATAGAAAGGGGATCGAGGGAATGAAAACATGTTTTTCAGGGGAATGGAGTATATCAATTGAATTATCAGAGAGAGGGGAATGTTATTATGATGGGTGCTTCATGGAATCAAGGACGTTGAAGTGTAAAATTTCACCACCAAACTCTATATATAATGTACCATTGTGAAAATTAATTTTGATTTTTGTGGTTTTCAAGAATGTTCTCCCCATTATAATCTGGGAATTTCCAGTCATCCTATCATCTTCAATTTTATGTACATAAATACCAGAGATAAAAATAAAAAATTTCACCCTCAGAAGAAAAATATTTAACACACCGAAGGGGTGTGCGGTACTCTGGTTGGCTAGTTGAACAATAATTCCAATGGGATTCAGTGATATGACCTACAATTTAGAGTAAAGGTATTGATGCATCAAATTTATATAAATTTTTAAATCATTCATAGCATTGGAAAATGAATACTCCCCTATGGTGCATGGAATCAAGAATTTTTTAGGATCGTAACACTTGGTTGGAAGTTATGGATCTATCGATGAAGATACATTCCTCCCCATGCTCACCATTTCATCTCCATGATGTTTCCTCTAGTGTTTACACATATTCCATAGCAACATGATGTATCATGGAATTTTTTTCACATGATCAATCATGGGGATGTTGACCCCCACTTTTTTTAAAGTTTCCAAGATTCCATATCACATTTCATTTCATTCATTTCTCTTGGTTGGGTGGCCCTTTAGGGTAATATAAGAGGAATAGTTGCACTAGGTGACCCATCAATATAAAAATTCATTACATTGGAAGAGATTATCTTAGGAAATGGTTCTACATCATTTGGAGCATTTGTAAAGGTTGGGATAGTGTTTTCCTTAGGAGGGGATGACTCTAGTGGAGGGGTCATTTAGCTTTTATGTTTTGTTCCACTCTGAATGGAGATGGAACTAATATATCCCTTATCTGTAGTGTTAACTACTATTTGAGAAGGTAGTTTACTCATCCCATGGATTTTGATTTCCCCAACTAAGTTGAAAAATTTCTCCAATTAGGTTTTTTGTCTTGTATGGCAGCTTGGGGGGTTTTTTATACGTGGAGATAATTGGAAGCCATTTTTTCAACATGTATTCTAGGATTGGAATAGTTTTTGGTTGGGTTTTTTTGAATGTCATTTATTTTTGTTGAGGATTTATGGGTGGTGTTGGATGGCTACTCTTCCCCAGTATGTTCCATTACTGTTGTTGTTAGTTTGAATACCCTCTTTCCTATAGGATTGGATTTCTTTTCACCCAGGGTAAGATTGATAGTAAGGTTCTGGACTAAAGTGTTTGTTACGGGGGTGGCCTAGAAATATTGTCTCACTACTCTTAAATGTTTCTCTCAATAGAGGAAATTTGTTCAGAGTAGTGGGTTTCAGAATAACATATACCACAATAGATGGGATTAGGAGATATCAATTTCCCTTAAGAACGAGAATGATGTCTAAGAAGGGTACTTAACTCTTCGAAATTTGTGTCCACCTTCTTCTCAAATTTACTAATTTTCACCTCATGGATACCCCGAATGGGTACACTGATCATTGTACCAAATTGTTGAGTGTTCTATTCCTTGTTCTCAATCGGGGTTCTTTAAGTTGTTGGGGTCTTATCCACAAGTGCTCCACCTACAGCTACATCAACCATATTTTGGTCTATAGGGATTAAACCTTCATAAAAATACTGAATTAAAATTTGATCACTTATTTGGTAGTGTAGGAAACATGAAAATAATATTTTAAAGCATTACCACTATTCATGTAATTTTTCCCCTTGTGACTTCCTTATACAACATATTTCTTTTCTTATAGTTGTATTTTTAGAGGTTGGGAAATTTTTTTCATGATAACGACATTTCATGTCCACCGAACATATAATTGACTAATTAACATATTAAATCCAATATTTGGTAGTATCTTTTAATGAGAAAGGTTATTCCCTTATCATTACTTATTCTTCATCCACATTTTCAGTTTTTAATATAGAACACCCAATATGAAATTCCCTTAACTGCTTATAAGGATCATCTACAGCAAGTCCATGAAATGATGGAAATAAGGGAGTCAGACCACATTTTAGTTCTAAATTAGGATCATCACCTATTATTTGAATATAGGTGGGTCAGATATCAACATCATGTGAGTTTATTTATCATAATTTCTGGTTATTTTTATCCTTATAATGAATGGTTATTTCAATTTTAATTCGAGTTTTAGTGGATGAAGATTAAGGATCAATATAAGTGTCTATGTTTTGTGTGTCATTATTCAAAGGGTTCTCTTCTGTGTTATGGTGTCACTGATGTAGGATACTCTCCAATTTAGATTAAAAATGTGGTAAGTCTCTTGAAGAGGAATGTTTCATGCACTAGACATAAAAAATATATAAAACAAAACAAAAAATATAGTTAAAGGTATATGATAAAAATATATTCAAAAAATTTAAAAAAATATTATAAAAACAAACACTTAAATCCAATGTGCTCCCTGACAATGGTTCCAAATATTGAATGTGATATTATTACATGTTAGGTTGATAGAGATTTATAGAATAATTTGTAGTCAAGGAAATACCCTAGTTCATCTCTCAGGGAGTGTTGATAGTTTTTGAGTGTGTATTTTTTATAAAATTCGATAAAATATTGGGTGGTTTGGAAAACAGTTTCAAGAATGTAACTTAATTTAATGAGTTATAAAGTTGAAAGACCAAGTGTATTATTAAAAATATTATGTAAATAAGTTTTCATTTCAATTATACTACAAAAATTCAAGAGTTATTCATTCTTAATTTAATATTGTGTTTTATTAAAACCCTTTTGGTTGAGGGTTTACCAAGATCATGGGAACCCACAAGCCACTTAAATTGATTTGATTAGAACTAAACCTTAAAATAAAAATTCTGAAGTCAGGTTCAAGCTTCATAGAATACATTATGTTTAGTAAAGGAACATTGAAATCTCAATTGTTTGGGTAATAAAATGATTATTATGATTTCCAATCAGAACAACACAAGAGACACTTAAAATCGCACACCAATCAATTATGAAATAATTTTTTTTCAATTAAATGCATCAAAACAAGTTAAGATAAATTTGAAAGAAAAATTCAAACCACAATATACACCATACCAGTATATAATTATATGATGTAACATCCTCTTCATGTTTCTTGCTCCCTCGCAATGATAACCCAAATCTTATATGAAAATCATGAAGAGGAGGAAGCTCGAGGGGAACTCGTTCATTCTGGACCCCCTTATGATAATAGTGGTCTCCAGAACTTATAGGATGATAAGGACACTATTATAGGATTCCAAAATGGAAGATATTATCTTCTGGTTAGAACTATAAAATTAGGTTACCTTGGTGCCATTTTGTAGCCAAAATGGTATGTGGTTTTCATCACCCAGGTTTGGTGATACAATTTGAGTATCGGTTTTGGGATAGTATATAGAATTTTCTCAACATGGAAAAAAGAGAAAACCTATTTTGAGATATCTTTAATATCACCAAGTAAAATATGGAGGCCATTTAATAATAAAACATTGATATATAGTCAAAATTCTGAACCAAACTTTCGACTTAGTGCAGATTCTGTCCCCCAAACAGAATGGTTCATATGGAACTCTTAATGGATGAATGGGGTTTGGGTTACTTGAGAAGAGTTGTATCTGATGATTGTTTTGATATACCCAAAAAATTTAATCCAATTTTAACATAGTTATTTCTATAAATTTTCAAAACATTGGAAATATGTCATTGTTATCCCATGTAGTTCGACCCATTTTCCTTCTTGATCATCTGAAGGGCCTCCAAATCACCTCAATTTACAATGAAATTTCCCCAAAAAAGTAAAATTTTTCATTAAAAGGGATAAACATAAAATATTTCTATAAAACATAATGTGATTTTATAAATATTTTTTAATTTTCAATATAAAACTATTTTAGCAATATGGTTTAAATGTGAAAATGAAATAGTGAATCACTACATGATGAGTACGTGGAGGATAAGTTAAATATATTGGATATTGAGTGTGAAAAGAATGTTTATAACATACTTAGAAGACCATTCCTAGATATAGGAGGATACATTATAGACATGTAAATGGATGATATTATATTTAACTTGGAACATTAAAAAAATTATTCAGTGTTTAAAATTAACTAATTAAACATCAAAAAAATCAATCCTATACATGGGGTGATATTTTATAAATATATAAACATGTTTATGAAGAAAATGATGTGTTTTTTGAATGATATATAATATCAATATCCAATTATCCACAATATAAAATTTCCACATAATCTCCTCTAGAAATAAAAAAGGACCTATAGATGAATATTTGGGAGAGTTCGTAGAAAATGTAGATGAATTTGATTTAAATAATATTACAAACCTGGTAAATAATCTTAAAACTAAGGAATAATATTATATTAAAAGATCAGAAAAATAATAGGTTATAGCAGATTAATTATTGAAGAGGAATAAAGAGGTTCTTAGACCTATGAGAACCAATTGTCTAACCTTGGGTAAGAAAGATCCAAATCTGATGTTGAAACCCCTACCAGATAATCTTAAATACTCTTTTATTTGAAATTTATGTTCATCGTCTATTATTATATCATCCAATATTGAAGGAAGCAAGGAGGATATTTGGATTAATTTTTTGAGGAAATTTAAATTGGATATTGATTCGTCCATAACTGATATAAAATGAATAATTCCTTTGATTTTTAGGTATATAATAAAAATAGATCCTGACCATAAACTTGGAATCAAGGTAAAAATAAGGTATAAACCCAAAATGAATAATGTGTTTATAGAGTAAGTGAAAATATTTCATGATTATTGAATAATGTTTCCCTTATCCTATATTTATTTGGGTTAGATCTGTTCAACTGGTCATTGAAAATAGTAAAGTTACTATTGTTACAAATAAAAATAATGAGAAAATTATAAAATAGCATAGTGTTTATGTGGATGGTTTTCATCGATTATATAAAACATAATGATTTAGCTTCACAATTCCATTTCAAGACCAAATCCTTGAGAGGGTAATTGGAGATTAATTTTTCTATTTTCATAAATACTATTATGGTAAAAACATGATTCCCATATCCCTTGATGACCAATTAAATACCACCATTATAGACTAATTTTTTAAATTGTCTTATTGGTGAATTATTTTTGACATATGTGGGGATATGGAAACCAATCAGAGGTGTGGGGTAGAAAACTTAATATATATTATTTAGTGAATAATTTAAGTATTAATAGATGGTTTCATCGTAGTTTTCAGTAATTTTGTAATCTTTTTTCATAATTTGTATGTTTTTACCATGTTTTAAATAACTAACAATTATTTTAAACATGTAAATTTATCATTTTATGGATAATTTGGTTTCTATGTTAGGTTAAAAAGTCTAAAATATGGGGATACATGTAAATAATTAAAATATTAAAGTGATCTAATTGTTTCCATCTTTGGAGAAATTCAATGGAATGAGAATATTTTAGGCTATTATTTTTTCTTCTAGAGTTTTATCAAATACTCCCCTAGAATCAAAAGTCCTAATTTTTAGAAGATAACTATGGAAACACCATTTTTGTCTAATTATAGGAGTCTAAAATATGTTAACCATCATAAAGAATGGATCATTTCTTAAAAAATTACTACTACTTCTTATTTAAAATTTCCATTTCAATTGATATGTGATTACAATGATGTATTTGTGGGTGAATTTTTGTGTAAATGGAATTTTAAGATTCTACAAGTATTTCACTATTATACGAGATTACAAGATAGGGCTCAATGTAATTACAACACTACGAAAAATTAATTTCATTCTATTTTGTTTTCTACTAAAAAACATTAGTAACATTTGATCAATTTAATGGTTATTGTTTTAAATTAACACTCATATTTGACGTATCTTACTTGTAAGAAGGATTATAATGTAAGAATATTTAAATGTATACCCATTTTGTAAAAATTTTATTTTAAAATTGGAGAAAAAAGTATTGTTCAGAATATATTGTCTAATAACTTATCTAAGATATCTAACAAACACACTGGTGACTCAAGGGTGATAAAATCATCATTAATTAATGAAAATATATTTTCTATGACATCTCTAAAATATTATTGGTTTACTAAATTTTCTATCTTTCTATTTGTAGAATTTATGTCAAATGATCTTTAACAAGACTAAATAAATAATTTTATTTTCTAATTGTCGTACTACTTATGAGATAATCCCTTTATGTTTTTAAGGAATATTGATGGAATTTTTAGGAGATGATTTTTTGAGGAGGATATACTACCCATCCTTGATATTTATCACTCTTTACTATTGGGGGGAAATCCTGGCAATGATAGAACAAAATAGAATGTCTTAAGGGATTATTTTTATTATCCTACTTTGGTTAAGTATTCCTGGTGTTTGGTATTTTTTATTGTGTCTCATAGGCTAGGAATTTTTTTTAGGAAAAAGTTGTTATAGAAAATGGATTTGTTTTAGATTAATGTATTTGATGTATAGGTATTATAATTTATTGGAACATCAACATAATCTTATGGGAATGGGTATATTTTTATTGATATTGACTATATAATTAATTCTTGAGGTTGTGGAACAAGAAAATAACCTTTTTTACTATATTAAAGTTCCACAGAATTGGTATAATTTCTATATTTATAGTAACAAAGTCAATTCTTATTGTTAATGGAACACTTTTCAATAATTATAATATTATATATTTATAGTTGAAATTTGGTTGTTCTCACAGAAATATAATGAGCTATTACACATAGTATATTAGACATAATGAATTTTATAATATATATATCAAATTAATTCTAGGGAATAAAATGTCTATTTCTAGGAAAGAAAAGACATTTAAGTTTTTTAATTCTTTGTGGGAGAAAAATATGCACATAAAACCCCTATAGGGATGTCTTGTTATAAATTTATCATTGGTAGGACTTTCAATTTTCCTATAGCATAACACCTATGGTTTAATATAATTCACCATTTTATTATATATATTGATGTTATGTAAGGTTTGGGTTGAGTTCCTAGAGTTTTCCAATGGATTTATAATGGTTTGGTTGCATTTTTATCGGTGTATGGGTTTATGATGGTTAGGGGAAACAATGAAGATTATTCAAGAAAACATGGAAGGTAATATGGGGGTTACTAGAAAAGTTCATTATTGTTAAATTTTTTGAGAGAAATATGAAAAAAACATTTTATATAAGAATTTTTTGGAGATAGGCATTTTCCATAGTTGGTGTATAGTTTTCCAAACTGTATGGCATAATCGTGTGACCTGAGATCTTGTCAAGTACAACTCAAATGGATGGAACAAGATTTTTCAAACCTTGTGAACTATGCATTATATGATGTTAATAATATTCTAATATTTTATCCTTGTTCTCCTAAAAAATTATCTTTATTTCTCCTCTAACCGAGGATCACTATTTCTAGCATTCCTTTTTGTGATTTTGGGAGACTCTCATCTCTATTGTACTTCATTCTAATGATTCTTGAAGAATACAGATGAGTAAATGATAGGTAAGAGATCTATTGTTATTCATTTTCTAGATATTCTTGTTCCCCATGGAAAAGAACCATAAATTCGGGTTTCTATGCCTGGATATATTGAACTGATCTTGTTCTAACAAATCATTTTTTTGGATTTTTTAAATGAACGGGAAAGGGAATACATATAATATCTATCACAACATATATCATCATTCTCTTCTGGATATTTTATTTTCTAGTTATATTTTCACTTTATCTACACTCATTATATAACATTAATTATATGAATTTTAAAATGGTTACTCATGGCATTCATGAAAAACACACTAGGATTTCATCTCAATGAACTATGTTAGTTTTGTGATTTGAGAACCTTGAATTTATTTCATTGAGGTTTCGGGAAAAAATAATTTTTTATCATGATATAAAATGTATACATTGAATTAATACTTGTGACATGATTTATTCAACATGTTAGGAGTATCCAAAAACCCCTTAGGTAGAGAATGTATGGTGGTTTTAATTGTGAAAGATGTTCTATAACCATCGATGGAATATAGTTTTTTGGACATTTTATCTTAAACATAGATATATTTGACATAATAATATGAATGGAATGGTTACTTTAGTAAATGTGATATATTGATTATTACACCCAGTTGGAAAATTTAACATCTCATAATCGGACTGTCCATCTCTTTAATGATATTGATATGTGACTGATAAAAGTGAATGGACTTTAGAACTGATGGTAGGAATTATTTATTATCAATTATCATTAGGCACTTTGGGGAATAATGAAATAATTAATATGGGTAATTTTCATAAACTTTTGGATTGTTATGTTGACAAATTCCATGAACATTTCACTAGTTTAACAATTGAATGTAATGTAATTTTTTTATTGATCTATTTCTAGGGATAAATAATATTTCTATTCTAAATTATATAACCAACCCAATGTAATTGAGAGATTTGAAGGGTTAGTTAGAGTTATTTGAAAGAAAATTTTCTATAATACCAAGTACATCTCCTTATGATACTCTAATTATTTTTTGTAATGAAGTAATATAGTTTTCCAAGACAATATATTTATTATCATATACTGAATAAGGGTTTGATACAGAATATATATCATCTTCCATGAATTTATGATATATTTTTTCAATTTATTAGAGAACAATAGTTCTCAAATATTTATCTATGGTTGAGTTTCCTCAATTTTGGGTTACGAAATGGGATATTTAAAATATATATTTTACAAGTTGTTATGGTCATTATGAATATATGGTTATTCCCTTTGGTGTTAAAAATGATCGAGAATTTTTCATGGAATTTATAAATAATCTTATTTTGAAGGACATATAATCCTACATTGTAGTATTTTTGGGTGACATTATGGCGTATTCTTGACCTCTAAAATAACATGAATAACATTTAAATATTTTTTTGAAAACATTTATGGACATCAAATTTTCTAGGTAATTCTTTAAATGTGTTTTCTAGATTTCGTAATTTCACATCATTGGGTTTGTTATTTATATTAATTTTGTATTAATATACCATAATATGATATAATCATTTTTCTAAAATAAACCATTTAGAAAAATTATTGTGATATGTAGATTTATTGTCTCATAAGGATATTATCACCGCTTAATTCAGGACTTACCATTTCATTCTTCTATTATGACAACACTAACAAGAAATGTAACTCCATTTTACTAGATTGAGTTTTTTCAAAAATTAATTGTGGATCTTATATCTAAGATCAAATGAACACTAATTTCTTTCATTCTAGATCATGGGATATTTTATGTGATTATTTTTAATCATATAGGTCCAGAATCATATATTACTACATGAAAAGAGATCATGTTGTAGATAATAGATCATGAAAATTATGAATTCATGAAAACAATTATGTCCCCATGACATGGAATTGTATATGGGGGTTCATTATTTCAAAACACGGAGTCTTTATCTCTTTAGTGAGAAATTAAATTTGTTTACATATCAAAAATTATGGAATCAAATATTTTCACACAACTATTTAAACATAAGACAAAGATGATAGTTAAAATTTTTATATATGTTTTATATTTACTGGGTTATACACTGGGAAAAGTGAATTTTATTGCAGATTATTTAAGACAATATTTGTACAATCAAATGGTAAGATAAGCTTTTAATTATTTGGAATTTAGGACTATTATATCATATATTCATTTTGATTAAATTGAGTGGAATGGAGTCACAATATTAATTCAGGTGATTCTTATACCTGGCATGGTTGAGAAAATCAATGATGATTAATTTCTATAAGCTAATATCCTAACCATTACAAAATTAATTAATGTTTGGGGTATAATTGATAGATGGAAATAAGGAACAAACACAGTGTTTCATTTTCATGATCAGGTAGTCATTCCGGTATCTTATCAAGAACAATATCTTTTTAGATTACTGGCATTCTAAGTAGGAGATTAATCTAGGTATCCAAATTATGTACGGGGTTCTGAGGACTCATATGTTTTTATCATGTATGATACAAAATGTTTTTTATTATTTAATGAAATGTCTCACCTTTCATCAAGTGAAGGATAAGAATCAATTAAAAGATGGAATGTTGAAATCAGTACCTATACCTGCATAAAATGGGAGAATAAAACTAAAAAAATTTTAATGGTCTTATCGAGAACTATTTGAAATCATGATTCAATCTGGGATATTATAGACTGACTCAAAAAGATATCCCACTTCATTCAATAATATGATTCCAATATGGTATATGAATTAATAATTATCTCAATTCATAAAGTGATTAAATTCCACAGAATATGTCTTTTAATAATCTCAAAACATTCTACATGATTTAGCAATTGGTTTCTTAGATATTTTTATCACACTTTGGGTACCAATTTGACAATGAGAACATCATATCATCCATAAATTTATATAAAGTTGGAATAAATGATCAAGATACTATAAGACATGCACATAACGTGTGTTATGGATTTTAGTGTACCATGGGATGATCATATTCATTAGTGTAGTTTTTATAACAAAAGTTATCCATACATGATATGAATTGATCTATTTAAGAAATTTAAAAAATTTCAATGTCAATAAAAAAAATTGGTAGAGATCATATAAACATCACTTTTGGTACATTTATGTGTTCATAAAATGACTAAGATGATTTTGATGATTAGGAAATGGATGGTTTTATCCCAAATAGAAAAAAATATTATGTAGATAATTTTAGTCAAAATTTATCCATTTATATGAGAGATTAAGTATTCTTGAATTTCTCTCCATTTTTGGGATATCATTTATTGGGGAAGAAATGTAATTTTTATACTTGTAATGTTAGTGGTTTTGAGATACTGTAATAAATTATCGATGTTGATTGTTGATTTGATTTACCATCGTATTTCAATTTGATATATAATGACTTTTGTGAATCTCAACTAAGGAAATACCTGCATGATCATTCCCATATGATTCGATGGAATCTTTTTGATATAGAACCATATGTTATATTTTTTCATTAAATAATTTATATCTTAGACTAAAAAGATAATATATTTTTTTGAAAACATATTCATTTTGTTTGGGTATTATAAAAACCTAGTGAAATTTAATAAGGTACAAGAGAACATGAGATTTATATGTTGGATAAATAGATAAAACTCTTCTTAAGAACCTTCAATATGGTAATTTCAAGGGATGGAAGGCCAAATGTTGGGGTAAATTTGATACTATTTATTTATGTTACATCACCCACTTATTATGTAATTGGATGTTATATAAAGTATTTGTTGAGTTTAAGGAGTTTCTATATGGTTTTACAATGTTATGGAAGTTTTTTTTAAGGTAATATGGTTTGATAATGGATATGGGAAATAATAAATATTCTCAAAAGAAGACATGAATGGGGATATAGGAGTAGCTATGAAGGTACATCTATTGATAGTGGTTTTGGAAAAACATGTGCGATATGATTTTATGGTATATAAGTGTTTCCAATGGGGGGAACATCTATTTTTGTAATATATGGGAAAACCATCTGGCCATGGGTCTTGTCTAGTATCACTCGCAATGATGGGGGATGGTTTGTTAAACCTTGTGGCTTAACCATAAAACAATTTTAATAACATCTGAAAACTAATTTTTCCCCCGACCCACTAGAAATTGGTCATTATTTCTCCTATAACATAGTATATCAATTTTTAGGGTTATTTTAGGAGATTTTAGTTACTCACATCCCTCCATAGCCAAATTATAATGATTCTTAATGCGTTGGAAGTAAGAAATAAAAGTTAGAGTTTTATTGTTCTTACCTTTATAGATGTTCTCATTTCCCATGGAATAGAACCTTAGATAAGTGTTTCTATTACTACATCTATTATATCGATCAGTATTTGATTGTTTTTTTGGGGATTTCATGAAGAAATGAGAAAGGAGGTTTGGATTTTATATATCACATCATTTTTATTCACATTCATTGAGATCTATTTTGAGGTAGGTGGGGTCTCTCTTTCTCTATACTCATTCCAAAACTGAGTGGATTAGAATTTTAAGGTGGATACTTGTACATTTAAATAAAATACCAATGTGATTTCTCCTCAAATAACTCTATTGGTTTTGTGATTTGAGGACCGTTAATTTCTTTTTAACTATTATTAAATAAACAACATGGTTTGAAGAGTTAATTTATAAACCTTGAATTAAAAGATGCTACATGTTGGAAATAACGAATAAAAGAACTATTGGCCATAAAAACAGATTGTTGAAATATGAGCGTGACATGTATAGAATGTTTTGTGTTCATTTTCATTTGATGGATCATTTTGGGTTCAAACATAGAACCCAGTAATACATGGAGAGAAGAGTGGATTATCAAAAATGATTGGCTTGGTTTATGGACGATTTACTTATCATGGTAATTGTGACATTCATGTAATACATGTGTGTGTGTGTTTGGAACAAGGAATGGTAATTCCTGGTGGAAATAATGGATAAAAATTTATGTTGATTAAGTTTAATAGATTTAAATTGGTGAACTCTCTTGGACATTCCCCTCCCTTTTTAGTTATATATTGAACAATAAGATAATTATTCTTTTCTAAGTGGAGTCTTTTGGGATGTTTATCCCTAATTACCTATACATTTTGTATAATCACCTCATGTATATACAATATGGTTTGTATGAGGATGTTGTTATTCATTAAATAGGTGAAGGAAAAGTCCCTTATTTCTCTTGAAAACAATCATGATGTTACATCTTCCTTAGGGTGGTTGAAATGTATATATTTTCATATGGAAAGATCGAGTGATTCCAGATCATCATCATAGTGTTAAGATGTCTTTTACCATTGGTCATATGTATTATTTTACGTTTTTCAATACTTTCAATTTTTTTTGATAGTATATGAAGATGTATTGTTTATATTTTATGCATTATATTGTTTTGATTTTTTGTCTTGATAGGTTCTATTTGTTTGAGGGGAAAATAATCCCAAGTTTTTTTTAATATCATGGAATCAATTTATTTATTTGTATTGTTGGGATTTTACCAAATATTCGTGGATCCTTTACTCTTTCTAAGATAATTCTGAAATATAGGTTCCTACTTATAGATCTTCACCATAATTGCTTTTTAGTTATGAATTTTTTGGAATATGATTTTATTTATTCTTCTTAATGATGGTTTTCATAGTTGAGTGAACTAAAAGAAACAAAAATAGAGACATATGGGAATTTTAAAATTTATAATTAATAAATAAAATACATTCATGATCCTATAATTTGTAATAAAATCATTAATGTTGGATAGAGTTTCTTTATATTCATATTTAGCATTAATATTATCCGAAGAAAACACATAACAAAGTGACCAGGTCATTTCACTATCTTGATATTACAAGAACATGGGGATATAGAGTTGATTGGAAAGAAGAATTAATAATTTCTGATCAATATTTAAATAAATAAACACTGTGTTGATGTTAAATCGAAGCTCTTATCATCCATATCATTTCTTGAAAGCTGGAATATTACTTTGTATAAATAAAAACAATAAACATAGTGCTTCATGGGAGAAAAAAATAGTTTCAAAATATTTGTTTTCTTTTGTTTTATATGTATAAATATTCTCATGTGTTTTCCTTTTAACTTGGTTATTTATTGAAACTAATCCCACACTTGGTTGAATCATCACATATCTTATTGTGGTTGACTATGACTTGAACTCTTGTTATCATTTGTTATCATTGATAAAATTTCCATGGTTTAGTCTGTTGATCTGGGTGGTTGATTGTACTTTTTTCAAGAAATTATTTTAGTAATTTTCTATTTTTTAGTTTTTAGTATTTTTATCCAGTAATATATAACTAAGTATTCTTACTATTGGTCTAATGCTTACTATGGTGGACTAGGTACACTAGAAAACATTCATTTCTTAATAAATCGACCAACCAAAAAACTGTAACAATTAATTTTTTTCCTGTGTGATTAGTTGATTTCCATATGGTGTTACCAAGCATGTAATAGTCAATTTTTTTATCAAGGTTTAGTCATCAATTTCATCTTTTGGCCAATCCATCACATATCTATATTTAATGTGTTGTTGATTTTTATTGTTTGGTTGATTTGTTCCTTTTTGTTATGGTGGTGTGATATTCATTCTATATTTCTTTGGTTAGTGGGCGTATTGAGTAGATAAAGGGTTTTTGGTACAATGTTATTCAGCTATATCATATTTTATACAATTTTTTTAATGTCCAAGAGGAGCTATAAGATTGAGAATCAAAAATCAACCTCAAATAAACTCATCTTTTGGTTATTCTCTTTTTCAATAATCAAATTATAGACTATTATGTTGACCTGTTCTTTATTTTAGAGTTGTATCTTTTTGAGTTGATATACTAATTATAAAAAAAGAAAAATGTGGAGAACTGTATTGCCTAAAGACTGATGTTAAAAACTTCCACATTCAATGGTGTTTTGTTCTAATCAATTTATTAAATTTTTTTCATCCATTCGTATGAAAAATCTTTGTGGGGGAAATTCTTTTAATATTTTTTTATTATTTTAAAGTAAATATATATCTTTTTGTTAAGTGGTAATCTTATTTTTATCTTTTTTCTTAATATTTTATTGAATGAAATTGTAAAACATCCTTTGAATAATTAAAATTGCATTAGATTAAAATATGTCTTGGTGTATACTCACTGATCAACATTCTTCTTTAATGAGATATATTGAAAAAATATTATACTATCATTAATAAAATTGAAATAATGTGATTTTGAGGCCTATCTTGGTTGTGTTGTACATTATTGAAAAATGTCCTGAACTTACTTATAACAATCAAAATATACCATGAACAAATTTAATTGAAAATATGTTTTATCAAAATAATATTAAATGTTCTCTCACCCTAGGATTCTAAATTATGTACAATGTTTGGTTTTATGTGTGAGGTAGATGGTTCATTCACAGTACTAATTTATGCCTTCAGTGACTGTACACATAAAAAAAGCCTCGAATTATTTCAAATTTAATGGTATTTATTCTTCAATTATATTTTTATTTTGTCACCCCTCATTGATAATTGGATTATAGTAAGTAATGATTTCATTAAGTGTGTAATTGTTCGATGTTCATGGTTTATAGGTGATTTTACACTTTTTAATTGATATTTTTGTTAGGAACAAAGAAATATAAAGTGATTTGGATGATATTACTTAAGTTATAATATGAATATAAGGAAAATGAAATTTGAACTTGATCCTAGGTGAATTTTCATTCGATAAGTAGAACACATTAGGGATACAACACAAAATATATTCATATAGGACCTTTAAAACTTGAGTAAATTGTTAAATTATGACCCTAGAATTAATCTCTAGCACATTTGTAATTTATTGTTTGTGTAAATGAAAATCAAATTTAAATCCAATAAGTGAGATGCATGTCCATAACAGATAAAAATTCAAATAATATACCTAATTGTTTAAAATTAATTTGTTAATGTGAGGTCAATATTTATCCAAATTAAATTTGGGGGAACTTGAATAATACGAAAATAATTTGAGTTGTATCAATGAAATTGAAAATGTATATTTGGTTTAAGTAAACATGGGGAGAGTGATTTTTAGAAGTGCTTCTTGTTACAATTTTAATTCCACCTTTATATAGTATTTTACTAATCCCAGAACTAGAACTGGAAAATGTATTGAACTAAGGTAGTGAGTGATACTAATATACTATTCATGGAATTTTCATTGATGTATGAGTAGTCATTTCCTTCATTCTAGGATTGATTATTTTAATGTAGGAAATCCCTCATGTGGAAATCATGTATTTAATTTTTTTTTATATCAAAATTTTGATTTTTTTGTTAATAAATTCATCTACATGAAACCATAAATGCTTTTATGTGAAATTTTAATTTATATTTACATTGTAAAATCAAGGGTTATTTTGGATTATATAAATATAACTATATTATAGAGTGATATATTAATTGTTTTCTAATGAACATGATAAATGGAGTGTATTAGGATACTTAATTTACTAAGTGTGGTTTAATTTCATGTGTCACTTTTTAGGGTATATTTTTTCACATCCAAAGTGTGAATTTATTTATGATTTCAATGTCCAAATTAACTTTTTTAGATAATTAATGAATTTTGGTAAATTTTATAATAAATTAATTATTCTTTTAATGTATTTTAAAAATAATTTTTTCTGTGTTTAATTGGTCAATTTATCTTGATTTTATTTTCTATTTAATTTAAGAACAACATTTTGTTAATTTTATAAAATAACTCATTGATGATTTGATTTTTAGGTCTTATAAATAGATCATTCATTATTCCATATTTTCAATTATAATATGAACTTTTTTTAATATTCTTTATTCTAAAATTTTATTATTCAATAAAAATTTGGAATTGTTAACTATAATTTAATAATGAAATATGTGTATTGTCGGTGATGTTTAATGGTCATGTTTAGAAGATCTGTGCTGTGAATGTTTCATTTTATAGACCCACATAAAGGTGATATTGAAATTTTGTGGTCGTATAAAGTTTATATCACATATTTAGCTATAGAAAAGGGTATTATCAAGGAGGTCCATCTTATAGAAAGGTATCCTTATGTATTGTGAATATTAGTGAATTTATACCATGAAATTTAGAGCCTTCATAACGGTTTTGTTCAAGAGTTTGGATTATAAAATGGAAAAATTCACTTGTGGATAAGTACCTATCAATATAACATGAAGAGTTCTATGACAAGTTGAACCATCATGTACATGTTACAATAAAGAAAAGAGGGATCACAAGTATATTACTTAAAAAAATATGGTCAATCGACCTCCTAATAGGAATAATTCTGTCAATTCCATTATTCATAAATATTCTATATGATTAATAATTGACCATGGGATTTGGGATTCATGATTTGTTCACCAATGATTATTATTAGGATCATTTTCCTGAGTTGAGTTTTGAAGGAGATGATGAAATTATAAAACTAAAAATTACCTAAGGTTAATAAAGACTAATCAATAATGATTACTCTAGTAATATAAGTCTAAGATAGATAACATGAATATTGAATGAAGAATAAATTAATCCTAGAGAATTTGGAAATTCATGGTGTGGAATCTATGTTATAAATCAAACTTGATAATTTTGTGTTCTCAGGTAGTTTGTATTATTAATAAACCATGAATAAAGAAGGGAGGGGATCTAAATTTCGCAAAATGATTCTAAATTTTATTGGATGGTCGATGCTCATAAGGTGCTCAATAGAATTACCAAATGTAGTTCCAACAAGTTGATGTTCATTATCATTTCGAATTTTGTTGATGACGACACAAACTGTTTTGTTATCCAAGAATATAATGTCTTTCCAATGATGTATCCAATAATATTGGTTTAATGAATTAATGTATGAGTTTAGGTTATGAAATGGGGAAAAGTCAATGTAAGCATAAATTTCGAATGTTTTGCAATGGTGGAATGTTCATATAAGGTGATTCCTAATGGTAATCTACATCTATTGAGATATGTTTAATGGTGTAGGTGCCCTCAAGGCTATATCAAGGAGTATGAAATCAACATACCACTAGGTATTTCTATCATTATTTAGGCTACCTAAGGGTGGAGTGTGAGTTTTGATGGAAATGTAATATGGAATTCCATGTCTCAAGCACTATGTAAGGTTAAACTATTTTTCGAACTAATAAAATCATCAAAATGGTTACTTTATAAACCTTAATGTTATGTAAAGGTTATAAAATTTGATGTTGTGTTTCTAGGTAAGATTCTGGTGATTTCCCCAGGAATGTAGGAGATCATTTTAGTTAGGAGGGATAAACCAGTGTTACCTATGATGAAGATGATCTACAACCAAAGTGCCATGTGGATGATAGGGAAATGATTTCAGACCAATGATTGTGAAATCAAGACATGCGATTGGTGGAAAATACATATTAATCAAAGAACCATGACACCATTGGTTGAGGATAATAAGACAAATTGGTGACTAATTATAGTTATATTGGGATTTAGTCTTCATGCACTGAACATAGAAGGAATTGGAGCTACTCGATGGAGGTGATTCCTATTTGTTTCTCTACAAAACCTATTTCTTTATTATGTATTCCATTGTTACTAATTCTTAAATGTTGATCAACTAAACGTTTTTGGGTAATAAGATCGTGCTTGTAATAATTTTTACTTCTTATATGATCTCCCTTACTGGATATTACTCTACTCTCATCATCAATTATAGGTATTTACTTTTCAAAAAAAATTATAATCAATGAAAATTTACGTCGATTGAATTCATTTCAATAATTTCAATCATATAATAAGAAATATGAAATGAGTTATACTCATGAGAGTCGAACATCATGATGAAATAAAATGTTTATATTATTTTAAAATAGATTCAACATTTTGTGATTTAGTGAGTTCAATTTTAGAAAAACTATAGGAATCACCTAATTAAAGTTTGGACAGCTGACAAAGTTATACAACCTCCTTCATCTCAGTTTTGATGTTCTTTTTTCATATGAACAAAATGAATTCTTATTTTAAACCACAAAATTTAATTCCTCTGTCACATAAAATGATTTTACTTTCGTGATATGTGGTATTTTGTTCTTTATTATGTTTTATGTCCTTCCAAAAACCATTTATCCATAATCATCACTTGAATCACCGGCCTTTTTCTATATATTTATTTCATTTGGTTTTTTCCTTTATTACTTTTCTCACACACCCATTTTTTTTAGTCTTTCCTTAAAGATTGAACCTACTGTCAATTATACTAGTTCTTAGAATGAATTTAAATGATTAATTTGATTGATTCTAATCATAGATTGGGTCTTTAGGTTCATGTAACACTACCTTCATACAACCCTTTATATTCTCACTACGACATACTCCAAACCCCATCCAACAAAACTGACTATAATAACATTAAATAATTGATTTCTCTCACTGGTACCTAACTTGATACTATAATATTTTTGTGTGTAGACTTTGAAGCCTGCATTTAATAGTTCATGGGTTGAAGTTTGGTACCAAGGGAATAATAACACAAATTTATGGAAGTAATTTCCCATTATAAATGAAGTCTCAAATTCCACATGAACAATATAATAAAATTTTTCCATAATACATGATTAATATAAATAAATATATATATATATTGTTCATTTCGAATATAGTAAATACATAATTGAAAAAAAAATGTCTTATCATATCCTTTATACCTCCTTCCCAAAAATTTATCCTATATCCAATGTGAAGGTATCCTAAAACCACCAAAAACTATAAATTGAAAATATGAATAAAAATATATCGGGAGAGGGGACGAGAATAAAAATATACAACGCATGTTCATCTATATGACTCCCATGTGTCCATTTTAGTAAATCTTAATAATATATACATATATGAAATAAGTTAAACCAATAAATCAATATCAATATATATCCCCCAATAATCAATAATCCAAACACTTTTATTTCATTACACAAAAACATCTAACAATCCAAACCACCAGACATCCCACACCACACATCATCACACATAACCACTATAGTATAAAACAACCACCAATCCCCATATAAGAACCAATATAATATCCAATCGTAGGTAAATCACTATAATATCATTATCAGAATGTATATTTCCACCTAGAGGGAATACACTATCATATTTATTTCCATTAATAGGAGAACTTTCACCTATTAAGACTCTCACATGATTTCCATGAATTCACCCAAATGAACACTTCTCACTATAATTTAAATCATCTGGGATGTTGTTCTACCTAGAAGACTCTCATTCAAATACCTGGTGTCCAAACTATATAAATCACCCCTCCTCAACCTACATCATCATATCCACACATCACATATCCACTAAAATAAACAATATAATATTCACAATCCTATTTTTCATCACCAACACGTCTCATTAACTATTACCACCTATAGGTCATACCTTTTGTGTCAATATCACACATAGTTAATAGATTCAAACCCATACTATCA
Organism: Viscum album; assembly: GCA_963277665.1. Classification (NCBI taxonomy): domain Eukaryota; kingdom Viridiplantae; phylum Streptophyta; class Magnoliopsida; order Santalales; family Viscaceae; genus Viscum; species Viscum album. Next base: position 868,128,268 of record OY728152.1, on the reverse strand, counting down.
AGTTATATTCCAACCTAGTCCACCAATACTGTATGGGTCATAAAGAATATAATCAAAGCACAGAAATATACCTCACTTCCAACTAGGTCCACCAAAAAATATCCATGTGATCAATTCACTACATTAATATTATTATTCATATCCCTGGAATCTATACATTCAACTAGATTATCACATAGTTAACACATAAAAGAAATTTAAATCTAGCCTAATTAACCATGAAGACTTTCAACATTCACACCTTCGTCTATACATAATAGAGAAGTTTGTCAAGTGGTTTATATTATTTTCATGTTACACATCCATAATTGACTCATCCCACTATCAACTCATCCCATTAATATGGAGTTTCTTTACTTGTATTAGATATGGAATGACATTATGCCATGGTGGCATGACACATGCATATATCACACCATCACATATAAAAATTTCAAAAAAAGTCTCCCTAATTATATAATATGGAATTCCCCCATTCATATATGGAACATATCACATTTAACATATTCCCACTTAATCCTAAAAATGTCACTAAGATTTCGTCACATTGTTTTAGTCTCTAGTAGGATACCTATGTTTAATTGAAATTACATAAGAAAAAAATTCATAAATATTATATTTTTTGGCAAATTAATTAATTTATACTATACTCGTTATTATAAAAACAAATTTAATGAAGAGGACATAAAAAAATTTCATAATTGTTTATTATAAAAAAAATAAATGATAATTTACACTACAAAAATTATCAATTAATTCAGAAATGAATTACAAAATAAATCAAGACCAAATCACCAATTTCATATTCATATATATCATTAAAAATTATCTAGTATTAATATGATTCCATATATTTTAATTAAAATTTCATTATTTTAGAATTATATTTTCATACATTTCCATATTCCATTTTCTCTTTTAATCGTTTCTAAATAATAATCCATAATTTTAGAATTTATATTCATAGTAAATATTCAACTTGAATGTTTACTCCCCCAATTTCATATCCATTTTAAATTTAAAATTCCAATTTACCATATATTGAAATACGTATGAATCATCATCCCATCATAGAAAATAAAATCATGGAATATATCTTTAGAGTATTTAAATAGATGAGAATATTGAGTCATATACATCGATTCCATTATAAAAATAAACCTCAATTCCTCTTACAGTTGGAATTAATAATTTTAATATAACCAATTATCTTATATCAAATCTAACACACTAAATGCATTGATAAAAATAATTCTCATTGATGGAATATAGAGAAAAAATAAAATCCAATATATATTCATGGTGAAAATTGAATTACCTAATGCCAATTCCATTAACAACCCCATTAATTGTTGGAGTTTATTCCCTAGAACCATCTTCTGTATACATTATGAAAAAAAATTAAGTATTGTTTTCAATATTAATATACCACCTATCACATTATGATTTTTATTATACATAATATATTATTTGATAATGTCCTGAGAGTGGCTATTGCAGTAAAAGGTCATAGTATTTCCATTCTATGATGAGAACACGAAAGTGTTACGACACTATTCTTGAATATATGTCTTATAGACAATTATATCATTTGAAGAACATAAATAGTACATGTTATTAGGTGTGGGGTATCATAGGACTATTAGTCACCTTATCACGTTGAATTTCCTTGGTAAAATCACAAAGGATATTACGAGAATGAGACCTTCTAGAAGGAAATCCACATTAATTTGTGACATTGGATGCTCCAATTTGCATACATGTGTATTGGTCCTAAGACATTGTACTTATTATTAATGAGATTTATGAGTATTTATCTTAGATAAAATTACAAAAACCATGATGACAAATGTTCGCAGAGATGTTGGATATATTTGGTGCATCAAGTGTAATATTTTTATTAATGAATAATGCAAGAAAGGATGTGTACCATCTGTTTATGAAAAGAAGTTGACATCGCATACCATTTTATGGAAATGATATATCACGAATAAATCCTTGTCCATGTTACTCTAAAGGCTAGTTAATTTTTTCAGGAAGTCCCAGAAAGACACATCTTGCACATAAGTTGAATGCACCCGCATGAAACATTCTTGATTAGAGACATCATGAAAAAAAAAATATATTACATAGTATGAATATGCATGTGGTGACCTGTCATTGCAGCATTAAATTATTTTTCTATGGGTTCTAGAGCATGTTTTTATACACTAACCTTGGACTTTAGGCTGGTTTTGACAATGCCACTGAGAAAGAGGTCTAGAGGGTGAAGCACAAAGTTTATCTAGAATCTCAGTTAAATAATATATTATTATTTATTATTTAACAGGTTGAATAAATATTATTCCTTTATGTAGTCTAATAATTATTCTTTTATTCTTGATCACATATATATATATTTATTTTCTATTTTATGAATATAATATATATTTATTTACTATAAAATAATGAATTGAAATTTATTTAATAAATAAATAGACATTATTCAAGGCCCGATAAATATTTTGGAGGAAAGGTGGATCGATATTAATGGTCCGATGAGAAATAATACATATTGAATAATATATAATAAAATAACATTTAATTAAAATTCATAAGTTAATCATATGTCATGAAATGATAATATTGTTATTATTTGACATGGGTTTTTTTCTAGGATTAAATAAATAATTAAAGGAATTTGTGGTATTATTTTATTTTAACCCTAGTAATATAAAAACCCAATTATTTTATTTTCTAATAAAGAGAAAATTCATTTGTCTGAGTTGTGCACAATAGATTTGGAGAATCCTCTCAATCCTATAGAGCCTCACTCTCCATGAATGCTCCCAAGAATGGAGAGAAATCCTCCTCCATCTGATTAAGGAAAATGCTTTATATGTGGTTTTTGAATTTATCAAAGGAGGTTGGAATAAGTGTTACGACCTTCCTTGCTAGCACCCGAAGATACCTTCGGCGATATATGGAGAGTCATGGAGCACATGTGGATCCCTACTAGAGGAAATATACACTTTTTTTCACTAACACAATTACGATGGACCAAAGATATGTCACGAAATTCATCAATGAAGAATGAATTCCAACAAAAAAATTCATTATTCAATTAAATTAATTATAATTCATTTGGGTTTATCCTCTATCTAGTTCTTCCACGATTACCCTTGTATGATTTGTGTTGATCCAATATTATAGGTCACTACATTTTTCATCATATATAACTCTTATTGATAATTGATTATGGAAAAACCAATGTTTGGCATCGCCATAACATGCTCCCACTGCACATGAATCCTACAAGTTTTATAAGAGCAATCACATAATTATTCATAATTATTTTAAGATATCTAGAGATTTATTCGTTTAAAACTTATTTATTTTTCTTCAATTTTCTTCATTCTTTTTTTCCGAATCATGAGATATGATTCTTCTCCCTTCGTTACTTGTAGATCTAATCAAGGCGATTAATTTATGATTTAAAATATCATGGAAATCATCAAAAGGTGCCATATTTTTTGACCAAGCATCACATGACTACACACCATGTTACCAGAGTTACACATTGTGTAGTCATGTATAACACATCTGAATTTATTCTAAAATTATTTCATAATTATGCATTAATTTCATGGCATGTTGAACATATCATAACGGTGCACGATATTCAGAATTAAATGTCATATATACCATGTACATAGAGTGTAGTACCTTTGATTCAAATACATACCATGTATTTCAATACACAACCTACATAAATGGTGACAAACGTAACATGGATATAACACATAAGGTAGCCCTTTGGACTTGTTGTGTACTCCTGTTTTTGAGGTACGATTGACACACCATGTCCCTAGCCATTTACCTTAGATAGATGGTGAGATATGTAAATGTCATGTACCTTAGATGCACTTTCTGTGCATTTATACCATGTTATATTGATTTAAAATTTATTTATTATATAATGTAAAACATGAGACATGTACTTTTGTATGCTCATTACAATAGGATATGGAATGTGATTGGTTTTCATGTATATATATATATATAATTAATATCTGCATAATGTTTAGATCCCAATATTAGGTATGATTCATATTACAAGTTATAACAATACCTGCATTGAATCATAACACGTGACCAGAAAACCATGTAATTTTTGAAATCATCTGTGATGTATATGTTTTAAAAGGATGTTATAAATCATTTATTATATATGTCACAAGAGTAAAATAGTATAAGAGTATAGTTCATGTTGATCTTAATTGGACGGGTTTTCACCATGTTACTACCAAGGTACATTTACGTATAAAGTAAATTTTAAATAAATTTATTTAATTTTCATAAAATTATAATGGATGAGAATATGAAAGAAATTTATAAGGTAATTATGAAAAAAAGATATATTAATTAAAGATAATAATTAATTTATTTGAGCATTATTTATTGTAAATAATAATGACTAATAATTGAATGATAGTTTTATTAATTGGGTAATTTGTTTCATGCATGGCGATGATCAGGAGAATAGAACCAACCTTTGTATATGATTTGATTAATTTCATTTAATGTATTATTAAATTAAAATTGATGGCTTTTGTTCCTTATCTCCTTTAATTATGTAGGGAATTTGCACCCATAGTTTCTTTTATCTAAGCCATTTTCCAATCACCTGTGTTTGAGTAAAATCATATGTAATAGATGTATATCCCAAGCCAGTGGAGGCAGTTCATGTTCAGATTTGGAGAGAAACCAATCCAAGGAGACACATAGGTGGAAAGGTCGAAAGATAGAACACAGAACATAATCGGGTAAAGGTGTTTTTGTTGGAACCATGGTCATTCTACGATGGAAATGGATTATGGGTTGTGTTTGTTTTCAATACTTATTATAATTTCAGGATGTTTTATAGGAAAGGTATTATACAGTTTAGGTGGGCAATAATATTGAAGGTCGTACCATTTTCCAGTGTTTGAATGTTTTTAGGCCTGAATATTGGGAAAAAGAGAAATATGTGTTTTGAAAAGGAAGTTTCATGCAAGATTGTAGGTGTCTTGGAATATTTTGTTCAAGGCATGTTTCAGGATCAGAATGTTAAAATATGGAAAAGTAAAAAAGTGCATGTAGGAATTAAATGTGCATAAAATATGAGGCTGCATAGAATAATATTATGTGCTAAATGTGGTTTCAGAAGGGGTTTTGCATGCTCTGGAAGAATCTTGCACACAACGATAGACAAACATCAGAAACATGTGTACAGGGTCATCGATGCCTATAAATAGGTGGCTACCGCATGGAATACTTAAGATTTTTCCCAACTAAAATCCGGTTAGTCTGCTACACGAAGGGATTGCATGCGAAAGATTTACAAAAAGTTAATTTTGTGTTCAAGGTGTTATTTTAGTCTAAAAATACCATGTGAACCCTTTAGTATAGTTATATGAAGGATAAGAGGTGTGGGAAAAGTAGGGGTTGCATGAATGTTATTTTTCTTGATTATTTCCAAATCATTCCTGAAATTTGATGTATTGCACGCATGTTCTGTGATATGATTCCGAAATGTTTTTGAGTATCTGGTTTGTGTGATCATTGAATTCAAGTAAATCAATTCAAGACATCGATACAGGAAGTGTCTCATGCTGAACAGGGATGAAGACTTCAATGTAAATCTATTAAAGTTACGTTCATGTGAATAAACTAAGTTAGGCTTCTCTCAAAGAATCGAGTTAGGGGGAGTCGATGAAAATGATATCAGGGGAACAGTGAGCTATCCTTGAACCATTCTAAAGGTAATATTCTGGGAATAGTGTGATTGTGACTGAAACTTGTAATCCATAAACTAGAGATGATAAGTAGATTTAGGTACGACAGACACATTTTTAATGTATTCTCCTTAGACGTAGCCCTTTGCGGTGAACCAGGTAAAGAATTTTGAAATCCCCTTCCATTATTTTGAATAAAATATTTAAATAATCTCTACAAATGTTGTAATAAATCCAAAACATTAAAAAGTTAAAGTTGACACCCTGATTCACCCCTCCCCTCTCAGGTTGTTCTGGGGTCCTTCAATTTTCCCATAGCGCAACAGTAAGATTATCAACTACATGATAAACTAAGATCAAATAAAATCTCCTAACCATTCTTCTTTATTAATTTATTTCTATCAATTCCATGGTTATTTAATTATTTATGTTTTTTCATGATCACATAAATTAAGGAAATTAATGAAAAAGCAATATAGAACTAAAATAATTTATCTAATGCATAAATATTATCTAAGACATATTTAATCACTTATATAAATCCAATAAATTTTAAAAAGTGTTTGATGAAGATATTAATTTTCAATTTACAAATAGAAGATAAACCCCATCCATTATATATATTATGTCAGTATATCCTACCATTACTTATATTAAAATCGAACCATAGTTCAAAGTGCAGGACAACCCAACAAGGGTTGCTTTCAATTATCAAAGATTTTTAATTTGACGTTTTGGGTATACATAACATAATTCACAGTATGTGTTGAATACCTAATCCTAACCTAGTGTAACTGAGAGGAAATGGATGAGGAAAGCCAATTAAGGATTTCAGGATTAGGGTGTCCACTCAACAGATCAAGGAAATATGAGTTAATTTAGTTGGCATTTTGGAATGCCTACCTAAAACCATTCATTATTCTTGACCAACCAATTCTGGGGTAATAAGGGAAATATGGATCCTTGAAAAATGAATATCCAAGAAATAGGATATTCTAAATCCAATAGCGAGGTCTATTGTGTTTTTATAAAGTAGTGGGAGACTGATAAATATAATATTTACTTTTTTTTCTTCTAAATTTTATCAGATATATTACTAAAATTATTTATATCATAATTTTTTGAAGAATCATTAAAAAAATATAAAACATATCAATCTAATCCATAATTCAGAAGAAATACATTCTCATTAGCACAAATTTCCAGGAATGGAAGAGAAAATTATGATTCATCATTCACCATGAAAGGAAATTGTATATGCTAGAAGAACCATGTCTAGTTGAACCTAGTAATGAGGCATGTGATGAAGAAGAATCTCTCTATGAAAAAATCTGAACGATCCAGTAGATATGAAATTATTCATGATATCATCCATTTCTAATGGTATTTTGATGCAATAGTAGGATATGGAAGCCTATAGAATTATGTCTCGCCTTTGGGAACTGTATCACGGGAATGGGATACAAGAGAGGTAAGAGATATCCATTATACTATTAAAAACTATTCTTGGAGAGTGTGCTAGATGATCCTCATGTAGTCAATCTTATTGGATACATTGAACGCCAAGACATTTTAGGGATTAAATTCCCTGATGAGTTGCATATAAATCTCATAAATTAATCAATGCCCAGGACCTTTTTTAGCTTTATTTTTAATTACAAAACTATAAATAATTAGAAGAGTATTTCAAAACTTCTTACCTTGATTTTCAATGTGGATAAAGACATGGGGCATGAAAAACCAGTAGTCTTTATGGATAATACGTAAACTAAGGAAAAGTAAAAGGGTCCCAAGATTTATAAACAATATAATTCTCTTGAGCACAATCCTTCCAAGAAGAAGAATATCATGAGGTATTATAATGAAAAGGAGGTAGTATGATATGTATGTGGAATGTTTGGACAATGGAATAATAAAAAAACCCAAAAGAAATGGGAGGATAAAAGTTCCTTAATTATTGATTATAATCATTCAAAATCTACCCATTTGTGTATTTGATATAGCATGTGGGGATTACCTCAATATCAAAATGTATGAACCAAGTATATTTCAAATGATTACCAAGGGATAGGTGGATCTAATAGGTGCTAATGGTGTGAGGTTGGATGAACTAGATATTGGTGACTACTACATCACATTTCCAATAAGAATGGTTTTGGTTTTTAAATATTGTTATTATGTACCTATGGTTACCAGGAACATAATTTATGTATCATGCCAAGATTCAAATTGGTTTATTTTCAAATTTGGAAATAAAATTAGATTCTTTTATAAGGAAAACATATGTTATTGTATAGAATATTTAAATAATGGCCTTTATTTGTTAAATTATGATAATAATGTGTTGGAAATTTTTAATGAACCATATTCACACGACTCATACACCACCATTTTTTAGCATCACCATCTTAGTCATGTAAACTAGAAGCATTTGAAAATTCTATATCCAGATGGCTATTTATATTTTCTAAGCCACATGAAAAATTTTCTGAATGCTTATAAGGAAAAATGACCAAAACCCCATTTGGTGGATAGGGTAAAATGGTCATAGAGCTTATAGGATTGGTACACGCTAATGTGTGTGGATCATTTATAGTCGATTCTTGAGGTGGATATTCATGCTTCATAACATTTACTGAATAATTGATTAGATATGAATATATCTACACAATGAGGTATATGTCCAAGTCCATTAATAAATTCAAAGAATTCCAGACCGAATTAAAGAGTCAACTTGGTATTAATATAACGAAGCTTTGATTTTATTGAGTAGTTGAATATATTAACTGAGAGTTCATCAAATTTTTACGAGAGTTTGGGATTCTATCTCAACTCACTCATCCATATACACCACAGTGCAATAATGTTAGTGAATGGAGGAATAATACCTTGTTTGAAATGGTAAGGTCAATGATGAGTCAGGGAGATCCTCCATTTTCCTTTTAGGGATATGCATTACATACTGCATTATACACATTAAATTCATGTTCCTACCAAAGTGGAAATTGGAATTCACTTTGAGCTGTGGAGTAGAATAAAACCCATTTTATCTCCTTTATGTGTATGGGATTTCAAGGACTTTTTAAGGCCTTATAGGCCAACAAACGAGCATCGTGGTGCCAAATGTATATCATTATAGGGTATTCCTTTGAAGAAAGGGAACACTACCTATAAAACCCCTCATAAAACAATGTAACTATCACTAGACAAGTGGTGTTTCTTAAGATTGAGAACAAACTCAAAAAGGATAGTCAGAGAAAGATTGACATCAATGAAGCTGATTATCTAGATACCCTAGAGTTAGAATAAGAATAGATTTTATAGTTCCCCATGGAACATGATTTTCAAAAAACAAAATTACTTCATAAGAGTGTAATATAGGTAAGAGAAAAAGAGAGAAATGGTTTTCTAGTCATCGAGGATGGTTACTCATTATTATTTGAAAATGAAGAAAATCAATCCTACAGGGAGGCTCTAGAAATATTAGAGGCTGAAAGATGGAAAGAATCCACGAATTCTAAAATGGATTCCATGTATCTAAACTATTTGTGGGTTCTATTCAATTAACAAGTTGATGTAAAACATGCTCAATGCAAATGGGTATTCAATAGAAAACTATACATGGTAGTTCATGTAAATACCTATATTTTCTGTATAGTGGCTAAAGTATTTAAAAGATTTCAAGGAATTGACAATGATGAATTTTTTTCCATTATCCATGTTAAAATACATTAGAATTATACATGATATAACATCATACCATTCCTATGAGATTTGGAATCTATTTTTCAAAATTGAATTCCTCAATGATAACCTTCAAGAATATGTCTATATAACACAACAAGAATGGTTTGTGACTCAAAGTTATGACAATAGAATTTTCAATTTGTAGAGATCCATATATGGATTAATGTAATCATCTAGGTCATGGGAAATTTTATTTCATGAATCCGTAAAAGAATTTTGTTCCACTAAGAACGAATGTGAGCCATACATTTACAAGTGGTTTAGTGGAAGATATGTTGTTATCCTAGTTGTATATGTTAATGACATTTTAATTACTATAAACGACATACCAGTCTTAAAATCTATTAAAGACTGGTTAAATAAGTGTTTCTATATGATGGACATAGGTGAATGGGAGTATATTTTAGGGATCAAGGTCATCCGTGATAGATCCAAGTGGCTTCATGGACTAAGTAAAGTAAATTTGTAGACCAGACAGTAACGAGATTTAGTATGGAAAATTCCTATAGGGGATTGGTTCTAGTGTCACATTTTTTATATCTTTCTATGTAAATGTGTCTTAGGAAACAAAAAGAGAAAGAGATAATGAGAAAGATCACATATTCATTAGCGATATGATCATTCATGTATGCAATGTTATATACTAGGCTTGATGTTGCCTATGAAATGAGAACGATAGGTAGATATCAAGAATGTACATGAGAACAAAATTGAACTATTATTGAGGATATACTTATTAATTTTATATGAAATAAGGATATGTTCCTAGTGTGTGGATGAGATTAGGAGTTGTCCATAAATTGTTATACTGAATCATGTTTTTAGACATATTTGAATGATAATGATACGTAATCATGATAGGTTTTTTATCTAAATGGAGGAGTTGGAAGTTAGGAGAGTTCAAAGAAGCTAGTTCACACTGATTATATAGTGATGTCTTAGTATATAGAATCTTTTTATGTAACCTAGGAATCCATTTGGATTCAGAAAATTTTCTATGATCATAATGAAGCCCCTAGTAGTAAAAATCCCATCACATTGTATTGTGATAAAATTGTAGTGGAGGATATTGAAAATGAACCAAGGTTACATGAACACACAAATTATATACTATAGAACTAGAACCTCTTGAGGTACTCCTATCATAGGATTGAAGCTGCAGTATGTAGAGTACCCACAAAAGAGAATGTGGAAGACACCTTGACTAAAGGCATATCTCGGCAGAAGCATGAGTATCATGTGAGAGATAGAAAATTGAAGGTTGTTAGCAATTATCTCTAGTGGAAGTATGAATCTATTGAGGAATGTGACTTTGAACCAACTTATTTGTACTAGATGATAAAATTGTATTCATGGTATTAAATATTAATAAACAAATTATCACATCATAATTTTTCTTATGTACAACATATTATGATATAATGTCCTAAGAGTAGTTTTAGAACTAAAAGGTCAAATTAGTTCCCCAATATGTTGAGAACATAGAAGTTCGATAACATTATTCAAGAATAGATGTTATATAGCCACATGATTTCATTTGAGGGACAAAAATGAAATAGTCTATTATGGGTGGAGACTAATAGGACATTGAGGCGCCTTCTCAATGTGTATGCCCTTTTTAATATCCTATAGGATATTATTAGAATGATACAAGGAAGTTGGAAATACATATTTATATGTGTCATTGGATGTTCCGGTCTATGGGTGTTTGTATTGGTCATTAGACTTTTAATCTATTATTAATTTGTATTATGAGTTTCTCACATAGATTTCTTGATGAAAACTGTGATTTCATATGTTTTTGGCATTGTATTATATGTTGGTTTCATCATTAGTAATATTTCATTAATGAATTATGTGAGAAACAAATTTCCCATTTTTTTATTAACAGAAGTTGATATCTCATGGCATTTGATATAAATGATATAGCATAAATATACCCATGTCCATGGTGTTCTAAATGAGTGTTCGTTTTTTAGAAATTCAATGAAAAAGACACTAAGCACATAGGATGATGGAACTAACATTCAACTATCTTGATTGGAGATATAATTATAAAGGGATTATATTACATAGTAAGAATCTATAAGAGGTGACATGTCGTAGGTGAATTTAGTTGTTTCTCTATGTGCTCCTGGGCATGTTTCTAGATGATATCCTTGGACTTTAGGATGCATCTCCTTATGACACTATGAAAGAGGCCTAGAGTTGTACACACTAATTGTACCCAAAATACCAGTTAAATAATATATTATTATTTATTATTTAACTAGTTGAATAAATATTATTCCCACAAATTTTATAATGATTATTCATGTATTCTTGATCACATATAAATATATATTTTCTATTTAGTGTATATAGTATTTTTTTATTGGAGAATAATTAAATCATGTTTATTTATTAAATAATTAGTTGTTATTCAGGGCCTAAAAAATATTATTGACGAATCGCAGACCATGTTTAATGGTCCAGTAAGAAATAATAAATATTGAATATTATTTAATTAAATAATATCTAATTTTAATTAACAGATTAATCACATATTGAAATATGAAAATATTGTTATTATTTGACCTAGGTTTTTTACCCGGATTAAATAAATAATTAAGGGAACTTGTGAAATTATTTTATTTTATCTCTAACAATATAAAAAATGAATTCAGCTATATTCTCAAAAAGAATCAATTCATTTTTATTGCTTGTGAACTGCAGATTAGGAGAATCCTCTCAATATGTGATATCCTCATTCTCCAATAATTATCGCAAGAATGTAGATAAATACTCCCCTACTAGATCAAGGAGAATTATTTGGAATAGGTTCTCAAAGCGGCCAAGGAAGGATGACACAAGCGCAACGATATGTCATGCTAGAACCCAGAGATACCTTCGACAACATTTGGAGATTCGTGGTGTACTTGTGGATCACCTCTAGAGGAATAATATACTTATTTTCTACACTGAAATAATGATAAACCATAGATATATCACTAGATTCATAAACAAAGAAATAATTTCAACAAAGTCATTTCATTATTTATTTAAATTAATTATAAATAATATGTGATGATCCTCTCCCTGGTTTTGGTGCATTTACCCATCCCTGATCTCATTGATCTAATTCCATAGATATGGGTATTCAAAATTGTATAAATCTAAAATTTATCAACAATTATGGAAAAATAATAATGAAGAACGCCCATTGCATGATTCAACTGCACTTGGAACTAATATTAATTTCGATGACATGATTATGATTAATTTTCCCCCATTCGTTCTCATCAATTTCTCCCATTAAAATATCATTAAATTCATTGAAAAGGCAAGGATTCCTAAAATAATAAAATATATATCCATCCTTATACTATAATATTCTTCATCGTAATAATCTCATATGAAATCAAAAAATAAAAACAATATGTATTTTATAAATATAATATATTAAAAAGTAATTACTAAAATAATTAATTTATTATATTTAATTGTTACATGGAATTATCAAAAAAATTCAAACATTTAAAAAATATCAAATTACCACCCAAGTGTAATTATCAATCCTAAATCCAAAAATTGGATCCAAAATCTATTATGGGCCCAATAAAAATACGATTTTACGCTTAATATACAATAGTATTCTAAAATTCACAAAACATAAAAATTCAAATTTCATGGTCACCACATGTTCAAATAAAACCTTTAAACTCATATAAATTAATAGAATATCCTATTGGGGTTGTTTTCGTAGAACCGACTATATAATAAACATTGGACTAGAACATCATGAATATAGTTTGAAATATTTCTATTTTATTCTTGTTATTATTTTTTACACTTATTCATGTCATATGTAATAATTTACTGATAATATTTATCACATCAGTAGATTATAATAATTAATGATATAATGAGAAAATATGAATTATATAAATATATTATTTCAAATATGTCATATAGTATATATATATATATATATATTAGGACATGGATGATGGGTGGAAAATTAGGTGTGGGGGGTTAAAAGAATATTGAAATATTGTCTTGTGAGTTTCACTATATGATATCCAAGTAGAGAAAATAGAGAGGACATACCAACTAGTAGGATTTTCACATACTATGTGCTATTAGTAATACCTATATGCAAGTCTCTGTGTTGTTTCTTAGACTTGAGATCATTTTTGATGTGTATCATGAATCACATATATACCTAGATTTGGGATAAAACTAAATATATATATTATCATGGTAATGTAGGTTGAGTCAGGTGTTTTATAGGTATTTTTGTTCCATGATGATGGTGAACCACACTAAGGCGGATGGATCAATGGGGGTAACATTCCACAAATTATAATTTTTCCACTATATTACATCTATATCTAATTAGAGAATGAATCTCATGATACATTTCTCTACCCACCTTCAGTTTTCATGATAGTAATATAAATTGAAAAATAACAAATAAATTTATATCTAGATTTGTTAATAAGGTCTTCCTCTGAGATAGATAACCATTGCATAGTGTATGGTTGTTATTATCTTAAAAGCACACAATTCTTATTTTATAATAATGAATTATCCAATTAGAGGGTATATCATTGAACCCAAAATCCAAGAATTGACCATGTAAAATGAAATTTTTTATTGTTTTGGGATCTCGAACCCAAAAATCATTCCTATAAAAAATTTATCATTAGATAAACTACTCTTGAAGATCAATAAAAAAATTAGTTTAGCTATCTCACGAAAAAAATATAATTATCCCCTTATTTTGTATATAGTAATCCATTAGGCTTCCTCACACAATAATCATAGGCTTTTATATAACTTAATGATAGAATAATATCATAGGTATTAGTATTTATTATCCATAGATATCATAGAATTTAATTCTATATATTATTTTTCTTCAACCTAAGTGATTAAAAAAACAAGAAATAATTATTTCCACCTATTATTCTTATTCTTAAATGTATATAAATGATATTCTAACACACAATCATTGATATATTTTTCCATTTATAGCAATAATCTTAATTATAAAAACAGAGTTAGTTCATTCCCCCTTCTTTTTCATTGACAAACAAGATATTCTCCCCATAGTATTATTTTGTTCTTTAAATCTTAATAATATAGACTATCTAAAATATAATACAATATAAATTCTACTCACTCTTGTAATGAACAACCACATTATGATTTTGTGAAATGAGTTTAAATTTGCTTTTGTCCTCAATGAAGGTTGGGGAGGCCTTGAATTGAATTTTTGGTTCCAGGTGACTCATCACATGATGTCGATTGGGGGTCACACCATAATGAGGCATTGAATACGATTTCATTCCATTCCAATGTGTTGGATCTAGAGTGTGAAGGCTGAAATGTGGGATTTCAATGGTTTTTAATAGAATGTAACATGGGGGCCATGGCTCGGTGATGACCATTATGTTTGGGATCATGTTATAGAAGAGGGTATCACATCATAACAAAGAGAAGGATTGTGTATATTGGTTCCCATTTATAAAAGTAAACCCTCCTCAAATGTCTTCTTGGATTTTTCTTATGAGTTTCTAGTCATGAAATGGTCCCTTATGTTATATTGTGGATCCTGGCCATAAGAAGGAATCATGGCAGGTATTTTGAATGTCACATTGTGAAGGATGGTCACAAAAACATTAAATATTGGTCTCAATACATTGGTTATTCCTTGAGATAGGTTGTTACCCCACTTCCAATGGGGTAACATTATAATAGTGACAAGCTAGGGGTTAGGCCGTTTTAAAGGAAGCAATCATTCAATATCCTAGAGGGGACTTTCCATGAAATATCCTATTATGGGTCAATTACAATGTAACTATACGAGTTAAACCATGACAAAACTATTGAGTAGTTTTTTACAAGAATTTGAATTTTAGTTTTGGTTTTCTAAATTAGAAACCCCCATTAAAGGGTTCCTTCATTAGGATGTGTGAGTATGGAGTGGATGAGACCCTCTTCCATAATACCTACATGTAACTCCCTTTAATCGAAGATGTTTGTAAAGGTTTCCTTTCATGGATTAATGGTAAAACCTATATTATCATCCCTCTATTTCTTTATATTTTCCATCATCTATATTTTTTTCTCTTCTTGGGTTCTAGGGAGTTGATTCCACTGAAACATTGAATCATACCACATTGTGGGTCTCTGGTGTGAGAATTTTAAAAGAGGCGTTAATGCAACCATTAATCATTTTTCTTCAGGTATGCCTACCCATTTATTTTTTAGGGATTTTAATGTAATAGGATTTCAATAATCACAATTTATGGTAAATAAATTGGTGATTGTGTGTATCTTTTGTCATGATGTGTGTTGAGAGTCAACCGCACTCCATTGCGTTTGGTTTTAATGTTGCGATTTCACTATATGTGTTTGGGATCAGTTATTAAAATATGGTAACTGAGTTTGAAATGTTCCATTTATTAATTTAGAAACGTTTATGGATTAGATAGGTACTCGTAGAGTTAAAGGAGGTAAGCATGAGCATGAAATCTATTTATAGTTCACTATTTTAGGCATGTGGTATTTTCATTAATTCTTATCTGATTAATTTATTATATTTTTGTTCCTGTGTGATTTTTAAAACTATATACTTTTACATTCAAACCCATCGTTTGAATTTATCTTATAATATTGGATAGTATCTCATTGGTCTAATAATTAACAAGGACTGCATAGCTCTATAAATGGTTTTTTGGTGGCACATTCGTTGAATGATTGAAGGTGGACCTCTTTATGGTTTACTTGGGATGTAATTTGTTTTTTTATAAAATAGAAAGAGGGATTATTATCAAAAATGATATTTTAAAAAAGGCTCTTTAATTTGAATGTAATTTTAAAGAAAGTGTGTTGATTTTAAGAATTTGTTTTGAATTGAAATTTCAAAATGAAGGGGGGTTTCTAATAAATGTTTCATTAGGATCATATCCAAGGGAATAATTTGTGTAACATTATTTTTGATGCATTTTCTATATATTTTGTAAATGGAATTTTGTCACGGTTTTAAGGGTAATTTAATGGTCTTGTTGTGGAACAATTTTATTCTATTTTATATCATATGGGGATACCTCTGTTTTATTATTCATGGTATCTTGATGTCCTCCATGAATTTGATTGTATCATGTATTGTATGTTGAATGGTTTTTCAATATTGGGTGTTGGACCAATGATGTGTGGTATTTGGTATCATAGTGTGAAGGTTTTTTGAAATTGATGTAATGCACACCTTATATGCTATAGATGTGTAATCTAGATTGGGTTTGACAGAATTGTGTTTGTCTCCATGGAGATAGGTATAAATATCCATTTAGGTAAATATGGCCATGATTATGCCATTTGTTCTTGGTTAATACTAGAGAGACCATATAGGGTGGTATTTGGATTGAGTTACCATGTTCATTCTCATAAAAAGGTTTTTGATATATGTACATGGTTGATGTTGGTAAACTATTGGTGTTTCTAATGCGGAAATCTTTTTTGAAATCCTTATACAATTTTATGTTGAGATGTTCCACTAGGAATGGGTTTAATGTTTATATATTTTTTTGTTTATTTGTGTTGTGTATTTGTGACATGTTGGGACTATTTTTTAGGACACCATCTTCAGTGAGTGGATAGTGGGTCATTATGTTATGGTATGTTATTATGAATAATTTATCAAACATTGATGAGTAGGTTGTTCATTGATATTTGATGGATTGACTCCCTTGAGTGATATTTTATGGAATGGGTTCTTGATTGATGACCTCCCATAAGATAGAAGTTGTTTTGTCTAAAATATATGAAAAATAACTTGATTGGGGTTGGTTTGTGTACTTAATCAGTTCCCTTACATGAGTAAGAGGTGACCATATGGGTAATTTATATGAGAAAATGTGGGATCTCCCCCAGGAGGGGTTGGTTTGGGTACTTGATGTCTGGCCAATCTTGGATGAGAAGGGATGGATTGGGAACTTTATTTATAGCATCTGATGATAGAGATTGGTTGGTCTGGGTAGTTGGTGGGTTTGGATTTTCATTAGAAATGATATGTTAAACCTTCTCCAGAATGGGAATCTTAACTTAATTTGTCATATTATCAACATTAGTGGAAGAAATTTAGGTTGGGTGCCACCAATGCCTGATTATCAAATGAAACCATAACACATAAATTTTTATATATTTTTTTTGTTATTTTTTTCATTAGTGAGTAACACAATAATAACAGAATATATTATATGTATTTCTCAAAAATATACTTGATCATGGTAGAATTCATAATTTTCAAGGCTTTTAGGAATCCATCTAGGACATTAGTCTCACCCCTACACACACAATCGGTGTGATAATCAAAATACATGGGATGTACATCATGTTTTATTTAATGTAATATGTAATTATTAGAGATAGATATTTTTTTCTTGTACTTTTTAGAGGTTATGGATTTGATATATTATATTATTTGAGTTAGGATAGAGGTAAACTATTTTATTTTTGTTTTGTTTTTTGGATTATATACAAACAAATATGCCAAAATTTTATTATATATGATTCATGTTATGGATTTTTATTTTATGGTTCAATTATACTATAATGTAGTAAAATACATGGATTACCTTATTTATTATTATTCATGACTATATGGGGATTTATTAAATCCCTATCCATTTTACAAATTTTATTGGTATGACTTTTACACATTCAATTAAAGTAAAACAATATAGTGGGATGGGAAATGAACATCTGTATTTACATTTGAGTGTATATTCTCCTCGTGAACATTTCAAGACCTCATCAATAGTCAAAAGTCTTTGGAATATAAGGAGTTGAATCTATGTTTCATAGAATTATATCATAATTAATATTTAAGTGATCCAGACTAAGGGGTCACCAAATGTCATTAGAGTGTTATTTGGGATGGGATAACTTCAATTAGAGGCGATGATTGGATTTCAGTACTCAGGATGTAGACCCCTTGATTTCTTGATCAGTATGAATTAAATTGAAAAACAAGTTTCTATAAGATATTTAATATTGGGAGTATGATGTTTTGGATGAGCGAGGTGTTGGACTAGGAATTCCAAGTAAGGATGGATGTGATTTGTGATGATTTATAGGGACAATTTGGGAGCAACTGAGGTTTTTATACATCATTGATGAGTTTTCCAAGAACATGGTTCACACACCAATGTGAAATGTTTTTTTGTTATATTGCCTCTTCATAATTCATTATTTATTAATGAAACATATAAAATATTCAGTTTTTTGAATACATTAAATGTGATGATTAAATTTATATAAAATATAGGGGTTATTTATGTATTGTGTTATTTACTTGGAATCCACTGAGTAACATGTTTTTGGTTGTATGGTTTTAAAAAAAAATTAAAAAAAGAATACTCATGTAGTGAAGTATTGTTTTTGAGAGTGAGTTTTACATTAAATGGATTGTGGAGCATGTTTTTTAAATTGGTTGGGATTTTATGGTTTTTCTAAAAAAATGAAGGTAGTGTTCTTGAAATTGGGTTTTGGAATCATGATTAGTTTTTTTTGTAAAATACCATCTAGTATAGGGAATATGGATTTTATGTTCTGGTAAAAAACGATACTAATGGATATTCTAAATACTCAATTGATTGTTGGTTTAAAAAAACATTCATCTATTTTGAATAATAAATTCAAATATATCTATACTATGTTCACATGGACATTATTATTTTTAATGAGAGTTACCTGGATACATGAATTGGGGTCTCTACTAGTGTATCATTCATTCTTAAAGATATCCAAGTGAAATTGGTGAGTATGTAATTGGCTCTGTTTGGTATTTGTAAAATGAAATTGATGCCAATATAAATATGTTTTTCTTATTTTCAATGGTAGGATAGCGAAGAAATGGGTTGTTAAATCTTGTATTTAAAGGATATGTCATGGTTATTTTGAGGGAGTTGTATGTTTAGGATAATGGGATAAATTTTTGATATGATCTCAAGTAGCTAGATGAGTGTCTCACGGGTTCATGGTAAAGAGATGTTGGTTTTGGATTTGGTAGGTTATTTTTATTATGGGAATCCGCATTACTTGCAATCACCCATTATGAGTAGATTATTATGGTTGAAGGGGGTGTAAGCCTATGGACGAACCAATTATCATGAATTAAGTTTATTGGGGATAATATCTGATGTTGATCATCGTCTTGGTGTTTATATAATTTGGATAATTTTTTTGGAGGATATTCCAATTATGATAAGAATGGTAGATGATAATTATTTTATGTTAATAATTGGGTATTATTGGGGTGGTCATGTCTAGTCATTATGTTCAATAATGGATAAGATGCTGGTTTGGTAGATTATGTATGTTAGTTCAACGGGTTGATGAAAATGATAATCCAATGGGGGGGAGAATAAAATTTTTCATAAATATATGACCCTTAGGTTGGTAAGGGTTGTGGATGACATGAAATTAGAGATTGAGTTAAATTAGAGACACTCCAGTACTCATGGATGTAGTACTATGATGGATTTGGTTGGTCGAGGACATCACCAATGAATTGAACAATGTGTTAGGTTCAAACATTAATGTGGGTGACTATATGATCTCAACATACCTATGTGTAATTAGGCATTAACATATACTGATGTTTAGATATTTGATATTTTGAGGTACAAGTTTTATGAGAAAAGTTTACCAGAGAAGGAATAACTTGTGATGTATATCAAAAGTAAATGTAGTGAGGTATAAGCTACATTGGGTGTAATTTAAAGATGGATAGAGTGAAATAATTCAAGAGATATGAGGGTGGTCATGGATAGAGTTGTAGAAATCTCAGTGAGTATTTATGGATAGTGAGCCTTAGTGTTTGGAGTTGTACAAGATAATCATGGTCAAAATTCAAGTAAAACCACAATAAATTAATTGGAGGCATAATATGGGGAGAAAAAAAAACAGAAAACCCTTTGGGTATACCTCATGAAGCTCGTTCGCGGAGCGAAGCAGCACTGCGGCCGGAGCAAAGCTCCTCCTTTGCGAAGACACCACGGAGCGAGGAGGTGGGATGTTCCATGAACCCCTGTGACATTTGCAAACCCGCCACTGAGATAAGAGGCGGGATGATATGCAAACCCATCTGATGTTTGCGAACCTAACGTGGATCTAGGAGGTGGGATGCTCCGCAAACCCCTTTGACATCCGAGAACCCTCTACGGAGCAAGGAGGCAGGATGCTCCACGAACCCCTCTAATATTTGTGAACCTTCCATTGAGTGAGGATGTGGGGTGCTTTGTGAACCCCTCATATGTTCACGAACCCACCAAAAAGAGAGATCCTTATTCGTTCTGATCATGCTCTGCTTTGTGGCGCCTCTTTCCAATAATTATCGGGCTCACCTCGAGCCCAACAAATCGATCCTCCAACCTTTTTCGGTCTGAGCTACCATATCATGAAGAAATTTCTACTCTATGAACCAAGATATTTTCAAGGTACTTTTTCATCAAAAAGTGCCTTCTACATTGCACTAATTCCGCCCCTCATCAAAGAGGGATTCCCTTCATGGAGCCAATATAGCATCCCGCCTTTTTGTCACATAAACTATCATTACATTAAAAAACTGAGGATCTTTAATGTTTCGTGTCTTGGAAACCATGAACTGAATACATGAAAAAAACATTCTTCTTAAAAAATTGAAAGGCTTCTCCTTATGTTCATCTTAGTTTCATTACTGCATCTCATATCCTGGGGACATACATCCAAAGAAAGGGTGAGCAGAAGGCCCAGTAAGGGAAACAAGAGAAACATTTTATATGTGAACATGAGATACTTCAATAAGGTCATGAAAAGAACATTAAGGCCTGAGAAAGAAATCATGAGGCATATCATAATAAAAATAACATTTTTCATAACTTGAAGATGTGGCTACATCATTTAACAAAGACAATCATGAACATATCACCAAGGTCCATCCCCAAGGTGTCATTTGAAAATTACCAAGTTTATTCACCAAGATATCGTGAAAATTGTAATCTCTAGTGGTTACATCATTACCAAATGCATTGGAGCGCTATCAGGTCGCCCCCTTAAATTTTCCTTTATTGTAATGTGAGCCACATATATCATCATAACTCATTTTATAAACAACCCATATAGCATAAATGAAATGGGTTTCATTTCATAATCATAACATTGTTAAAAACTGCTTTAAAGAAATGATCTTTACGTCACTTTAAACCCACGAAAGGGGAGAGCGGGTCTCATGTATGTATATCCCAGAATTTAAAATAAAAAATTTTGGAATATATGTGAATACCCATTTTTAATAAATATCTTTGAGTATTCACTTAATAAAATAAATGTACTTTAGAAAAATGGAGAGACATTTTGAGACGGAAATTCTGTAGCATAACGGCTATGTTGCGGGGTTTTAGGAAACATTGAAAAGAGAGGGGACATGGGTAAAACACACATAAATGACCCATAAAATAGTAGAGGGACAGAATATAAAGTATTTGAGAACATGTTAATGAAATTTTAACGATATACCATACGATATTAAGAACATGAAAGGAAGACAAAAATAAGATTTCTCTTTTGACAATTAGGCAGCCCAACGGCATCACTTAAAATTCAACAAAAATGAATTGATGAGGTCAAATAAGGACTCTAATCATATGAAAATAAAAGATCAGTATGATATATATAGAGATCATTCCCCAAAATAATAAAAAAGGAACTTGAAATACTTGACATGAAAGTAGATCTTTGAAAATTGATAAAGGCGAACGAATCCCTTAAAAATTTGGCAGCCTAATAGCGTCACTTAAACTTCAACCAAAAATGAATTGACAAGATCAAAATAGGGTCTCTCATCATATGAAAATAAGGGTTCATTATGATAGATATAGAGATCATACCCCAACATAAAAAAAAGTAACTTGAAAGACTTGACATGAAAATAGATCTTGAAAACGAGAAGGGTGAAAAAATCCCTTAAAAATTCGGTAGCCTAACGTCACCACTTAAAACATTAAAATACTGAATTGATGAGATAATATGGGGTCTCTCATTATATGATCATAAAATATCAGTATGATACATATAGAGATCATACCTCAACATAATAAAAAGGAACTTGAAAGACTTGACAAGAAAATAGAACTTGAAAATGAGAAGGGTGAAAGAATCTGTTACAAAAATTTCGGCAGCCTAACGGCGCCACATAAACATTCATAAAATGAAAAGACGAGAGTAAGAGAGGATCTCTAATCATATGAACATAAAAAGGACAGTATAATTAATATAAAAGAACTTCCTACAATATAAGAACATGGAGAATAAATGGAATGACATAAAAGAGATTACTTGAAAAGAAAGAGAGAGGTCAGATCCCTTACCTTAAAACGTAACTCTTAAAACTCAATGGTTGGGACCTTGAGGGCTTGGGGGAACATCAGGAGGACTCCTTAGGAGGTAATGAGACCAGAACAGCATTGTGGGAGAGTTTTGAGTCGAATGGATGAGAGGATGGCTTGGTATTTATAGGGAAAGTGAGGGGACAAGGCATTAATGGCCAAGGGACACGTCATTAGTTGTTTTGGCAAAACCATGGGCTTGCCCATGGTATTTTCCCATGGTATTGCCACTTGGGACACATCATACCTTATATTACTATTAATAAGTCGACCAGATTGATTACATTCTTAATAAATCATTTAATGATGTCATTAAACACCTGTAACAGAAAAACTGTATTTTTAAGATTCATCGAAAATTCAACCTTCTCAGAAAAATCCCAAAATTTCACCTTAACCAAATACCAATGCTCTGATTTCAAAAATGAACTCCATTTTATAAAAATAATTTTTTAAATATTTTTAATTTAATTTTTAAATAAATACACTATTCACCGAAAATTCATTTTTTTCAGAAAAATCCCCAAAAATTACCTTAACATAATATTGATGCTTCGAGTTCAAAAATGAAATCCATTTAAAAAAATTTTATAAATATTTTTAATTAAAAAAACTATTCCCCCTAAAAAACTAATACTTGACTAATAATTTATGAAACCATTATTTAACCATTTTATTGAATCACATTACTTAATCAAGGTGCGTAGATTATTTTAATGCTTTATTTAAGTGAGATTACTAATCTATTTGAGCACATTACAAATCCTAAGAATAAAATCACTATTCATAATTTACTTTTCATCATAAATCATGTTGATCTTATTAGACTCTAAATTCCGTATTGGACATAATTGTAAAAGACCATTTTTTGAATATCATTACACGTTTTTAATTATTTAAGGTTTACATAAACTTTTTTTTTAAAATATCCTTTTTTCTAAAATTCATAAAACACTATTCATACTATATTTATCTGGTCATTAGAAAATACATTAACATCATCATAAGAAGAAATCCCAATTTTTATTTAAAACAAAGGATTACACAAGGCAGTTACAGTCTCCTTACATATCCCATTATCACACCAGCATAGGACCTAATTGTAAGGTGTGCTAAGGTCAGAGAATCCGAGGGAGACTCGACCAACATCGCATGAGTTGTAATTTCTATCAGTTTGAACTTCTCACGAAGGCGATTCTGTTCTAGATTCACACGATGAAGTTCGGCTTGGGTTTGGTCCAGAGCAAAGCCCAATGGTGCTACCTCCTTCCCAAGTTCTATTAGATGGGCTTCGATCGGTCCAAGACTACTGGGTGAGGCCATCGAATCTTCTTTATATATTAATTAAACAAGATTACTTGTATTTAGAGACAATAATCAAAACGTTTAGTTTCCAGCGGTCATATTGACCAATGGTCATATAACAGTCAAAATCCAACGGTCTCATTTTAGTTATACTCATGTTATCAAATGAAACAGTTTTTTTGACTATAAAAAATAAAATAACACACAAAATTTGGAAACAAGATTTATTCAAAATTTCAGGTCGTTACAATCTTCCCCCGCTTAAGAAATTGCGTCCTCGCAATTTTTAAAATTGGGTTTTGAAATATCATTGAAAGACCCACATCAGAAAAAGAGTCAGTAACACTATTACATTAAATGAAAGATAAGAAAGTACAAAGGCCACCCGATTTAACCCACACTAGGATTCCATGTAGGAAAACAGGGAAATGGAGGAGAAAACAAAGAGTAATGTTCTGAGGGAGAGTGATAGAAAACATGATTAGGAGAAAGTTAACCACGAGAAAATCCCAAACTTATGATGTTTGTAAACGGTCTTTGATTACCCAGTAGGAAGCTTAAACCAACAACGTTTTTGTTTTATGTTCCTTTTAATAATTTTGAGGAACTCATTTACTACATAAAATAAAAACATAAGGAAATATACCTACCTTATAGTAGAGTTTCATCCTTTAATAAGTTTCTACCAAAACTATTCTTTTCTCCGAACGATGAGCATTCAAAACTACTTGGTCTCATCAAAACACAATAATCATCTTCTTGAGAGTCACTTAATCCACAAAAGATTAACTATCAATTTCTTCTCTCTTTAAACATTATCCCAAAAACATTAAGGGTAAGATAAAACAACTCTTCAAAATGAAATAATCCCATAGGAAGGGAAACTACTTTTAAATCTTCAAACTTCAATAATACTACCCAAAGTTCATCATAGACCATTCCATAAATAAATGTCCTTAAAATTCCTCAAAATAAACCAAACTAAGATTGAAACCCAAATACAAGAAGGAGTTGATAACATAGTCTTCCAAGGTAAACATTATCATTCATCTCCAAAAAAAATCAACCACTCCTAACAAATTATAAAAAAAGTAACTAACCTAAACATATTTACCCCAAGATAGGTTAATCATTTCCATAAGTAACCTAAATTATTATAAGTCCACATTAAATTCATTGATTCTTCAAAATATAAGTCAACCTTACTCCTCCAAGAAAATTCCTTAGTAATCTATTTACCTCGATCAAATAGGGTTCCTAAAATAGTGAACATCTTCCAAAATAATAATCATCTTATAATCCCCTAATCATCTCTGTCATATTAATACGAAAATCGTCACATTTCCTATCTCATTGGTTGCTGGGACATGTTCTTCAATTTCCCGCCATTAACTATGAAAATAAAGTACAATTAGGGTCTTAAATACTTAGCCAATAATCATGAAAAGGAGCATAATGCATAGAAGGATAACATGTAGAAGAAAAGTATACCCTAACTTGTGATCCCCTAGGATCCAAACTAGGTTATCCATGATCATATATTCTTATGTGAATCTTTATTTTATTTTATCATTGTTCCTTTAATAATGGTTCATACTAAGCTTATGAATTTACCAAAGCATATCCCCCGGGAGTGTCATAACCAAGGGTGCAGCAAGCCCGTTGTCGTGTACCAGTTCCCTTCGAGTCTAGCTCAAAGTGGTGTTTTCAGGTTTTACCCCTATGTATATCTGTACCAGAGCCACCTCTACCTGCTCGTATCCAGACATGGATGTATTTTCTCGGAAACCCCTTACTCAATACTCACCAAAATACCAGGAAGATTTCCTATATTTATACTTTTTTATAGGGTTCTTCATAGAGTTTTCATATCCTAATTTCCACAAATAACTAAACCATCCTTTATTACCAACTATAGCATCCCGCCTTTTTGTCACATAATCTTTCATTATATAAAAAAAATTGATGTTATTTAAGGTTTATTGTCTTGGAAACCAGGAACTTAATACATGAAACAAAAAAAACATTCTTCTTAAACACTTGAAAGGCTTCCCCTTATGTTCATCTTAGGATCATTATTGCATATCATAACTTGGGGACATACATCAACAGAAAGGGTGAGCATAAGGCCCAGTAAGGGAAACAAGAGAAACATTTTACATGTGAACTTGAGATACTTCAATAAGGTCATGAAAAGAACTTTAAGGCATGAGAAAGAAATCATGAGGCATATCATAATAAAAATAACATTTTTCATAAATTGAAGATGTGGCTAAATCATTTAACATAGACAATCATGAACATATCACCAAGGTCCATCCCCAAGGTGTCATTTGAAAATTACCAAGGTTTTTCACCAAGATATCGTGAAAATTGTAATCTCTAGTGGTTACATCATTACACAATGAATTGGAGCGCTATCAGGGCACACCCTTAAATATTCCTTTATTATCTTGTGAGACACATATATCATCATAAATAATTTCGTAAACAACCCATATAGCATAAAATAAATGGGTTTCATTTCATAATCATAACATTTTAAAAACTGCTTTAAAGACATGATCTTTACGTCACTTTAAACCCACGGAAGGGGAGAGTTGGTCTCATGTATGTAAATCCCAGAATTTAAAATGAAACATTTATATATATGTGTGAATACCCCTTTTGAAGAAGGATATTTTAGTATTCACTTAATAAAATAAACGTACTTTAGAAAAAGAGAGAGACATTTTGAGATGGAAATTCTTCAGCATAATGGCTATGTTTCGGGGTTTTAGAAAACATTGAAAAGAGAGAGGACATGGGTCAAACACTCATAAATGACCCATAAAATAGTATAGGGACAGCATATAAAGGATTTTAGAACATGGTAATGAAATTTTAACGATATACCATATGAAATGAAGAACATGAAAGGAAGACAAAAATAATATTTCTCTTATGAAAATTCGGCAGCCCAACGGCGTCGCTTAAACTTCAAAAAAAATGAATTGACAAGATCAAATAGGCTCTCTAATCATATGAAAATAAATGATCAGTATGATAGATATAGAGATCATACCCCAACATAATACAAAAGGAACTTGAAATACTTGACATGAAAGTAGATCTTTGAAAAATGAGAAAAGCGAACGAATATCTTAAAAATTCGGCAGCCTAACGACGTCACTTAAACTTCAACCAAAAATGAATTGACAAGATAAAAATAGGGTATTTCATCATATGAACATAAGGGTTCAGTATGATAGATATATAGATCATTCCCCAACATAATAATAAGTATCTTGAAAGACTTGACATGAAAATAGGTCTTGAAAACGAGAAGGGTGAAAGAATCCCTTAAAAATTCGGCAGCCTAACGGCGCCACATAAAACATAAAAATACTGAATTGAAGAGATAAAATGGGGTATCTCATCATATGATCATAAAATATCATTATGATTGATATAGAGATCATTCCCCAACATAATAACAAGGAACTTGAAATATTTGACAAGAAAATAGAACTTGAAAATGAGAAGGGTGAAAGAATCCGTTACAAAAATTTGGGCAGCCTAACGGCGCCACTTAAAATTCATAAAATGAAATGATGAGAGTAAGAGGGGGTCTCTCATCATATGAAAATAAAAATGACAGTATAATGAATATAAAATAACATCCTCCAACATAAGAACATTGAGCATAAACGGAATGACATAAAAGAGATTACTGGAATAGAAAGAGAGAGGTCGGATTCCTTACCATAAAAAGTAACTATTAAAACTCATAGGATGGGACCTTGGGGGCTTGGGGGAACCTTGGGAGGACTTCTTGGGAAGTAATGAGACCAGAACATCATTTGGGGAGAGTAGGGAGTCGAATGGATGAGACTATGTCAAGGTATTTATAAGGAAAGTGAGGGGACAAGGCATTAATGGCCAAGGGACACCTCATTAGTGGTTTTGGAAAAACCATGGGCTTTCCCATGGTATTTCCCCATGGTATTGCCACTTGGGACACCTCATACCTTATCTTACTATTCATAAGTCGACCAAATTGATTATATACTTAATACATCATTTAATGATGTCATTAAACACCCGTAACTTAAAAACTGTATTTTCACGATTAATCAAAAATTCAACTTTCTCAGAAATATCCCAAAATTTCACCTTAACAAAATATCAATGCTCTGATTTCAAAAATGAACTCCATTTTATAAAAATAATTTTCTATATATTTTTAATTTAATTTTTAAATAAATACACTATTCACCGAATATTAATTTTTTTCCGAAAAATCTCCAAAAATTACCTTAACATAATATCGATGGTCCAAGTTCAAATATGAAATCCATTTTATAAAAATAATTTTCTAAATATTTTTAATTAAATTTTTAATTAAAAAACACTATTCACCCAAAAAAACTAATACTTGACTAATAATTTATGAAACTGTTATTTAACCATTTTATTGAATCACATTACTTAATCAAGGTGCCTAGATTATTTTAATGCTTTATTTAAGTGAGATTACTAATCCATTTGGTCACATTACTAATCCTAAGCATAAAATCACTATTCATAATTTACTATTCATCAAAAATCAAGTTGATCTTATTAGACTCTAAATTTTGTACTGGACATAATTTTAGAAGACCATTCTTTGAATATCATTACATGTTTTTAATTATTTAAGATTTCCATAAATATTTTTTTTAAATATACTTTTTCTAAAATTCATAAAAAAATTATTCATACTATATTTATCTGGTCATTTGAAAATTCATAAACTTCATCATAAGAAGAAATCCCAATTTTTATTTAAAACAAAGGATTACACAAGGCAGTTATGGTCTCCTTACATGGCCCCTTATCACACCATCATAGTACCTATGTGTAAGGTGTGCTAAGTGAGAGAATCTGAGGGAGGCTCGACCAACATCGCACGAGTAGTATTTTGTATCAGTTTGAACTTCTCGCAAAGGCGATTCTGTTCTAGCTTCACACATTGAAGTTCGGCTTGGGTTTGTTCCAGAGCAAAGCCCAGTGGTGCTACCTCCTTCCCAAGTTCTGTTAGATGGGCTTCGATCGGTCCAAGACTACTGGGTGAGGCCATCGAATCTTCTTTCTATATTAATTAAACATGATTACTTGTATTTAGAGACTATAATTGGAACGTTTAGTTTCCAGCGGTCATATTGACCAATGGTCATATAACAGTCAAAATCCAATGGTCTCATTTTAATTATACTCATGTTATCAAATGAAATAGTTTTGTTGAGTATAAAAAATAAAATAACACACAAAATTAGGAAACCAGATTTATTCAAAATTTCAGGTCGTTACAACCAATGGGCCTCCGTGAAGGATGGAGATCCTCAAAGGGACTTGGGTCTTCATGGGGTACTTATGATTCGCGAAGTACCCTTCATGCACATGTGAACCACATACTAAGGCAGGGTCATTGTGCTTCACGAAGCCCATTGCTTTACACTTCTAGGCTTTTCAAGTCACCCCTTGCTTCGCTAAGTAGTGATCCTTGAATGTAATTCCTCTTCATGAAGCACCTTCGATACACACAAATTCCCTATGTGTAGGCTTGTTTACTTCACATTGCAAAGCACACCCATTTGCGAAGCCCCTCCACTATATGGAGCACCAGAGATTCACCAGGATACTACCTTTGAACCCCCCCCCCCTTTTCATCTGGTCTGACATTAAACAGCATCCACCATCCCAAACTACATGGGATTTGATCCTTTTCTCCTAGACAAAGTACGTAGGAATCCTCTATGAGGTTCAACCCCATCCAGTGGTACGTCGTTGTGACCCCACCCAGAGGTAAGCCATTGTGACCCCATCCAACGGTAAGCCGTTGTGACCCCAGACAGAGGTAATTCATTGTGACCCCACCCAGCAGTAAGACATTGTTACCCCATCCATCGGTATTCCTTTGTGACCCCATCTATCGGTAAGCTGTTGTGACCCCATCCAGTAGTAATACATTGTGCCCCCAATCGAAGGTAATCCATTGAAGTCCCCAACCTATGGTAATACATATTCAGATGAAATACGTGGACTTTGATTCCCTACCACTGGGATACGTAGGAATCCTCCCCGAGGTTCAAGAACATCACACATGTCTCATGTTGATATCTCCCACGATCCTGTGTGTTTTGGGAAGTCATGAACTAACCTGGAGGTTATATCTCCTCCAAATCACATTCATGTGTCCATTATCATAGGTCACCTCATTTGGTGTCCCATCATCCTGAACTACGTGGACATTGATTCCCTTCCATGGGGATACGTAGGAGGTCTCTTTGAGACTCCTTCCAAATATCACTTTCTCCCTCGAGTCGACTCCGTCTCATTCTCCATCCACTCTAATTTACCATCTATAATCCATCATGATTCTTACCTGGGCATCCACATCCCAGTGAGATCATGCCACCTCATTCCCCATTCTATTTAACAATAATCGG
The DNA here is from genome assembly GCA_963277665.1 of Viscum album. Classification (NCBI taxonomy): domain Eukaryota; kingdom Viridiplantae; phylum Streptophyta; class Magnoliopsida; order Santalales; family Viscaceae; genus Viscum; species Viscum album. The sequence goes on along the minus strand of OY728152.1, from coordinate 868,097,575 downwards.
GTAGCTGACCACATGTTAGCCTCAACATCAGTGTTCCCTCCAGGGTTTGCACCGATCTGATCCAATCTAGTCAGTGTTTCGATCAGTATGATCTATCTCCTATAGAAATTAATCTCGTGGCATACCCCATGTTTAATATAGGAAGCTGAGGAAAATCTTAGATACATGCCTATGGAATTTAATTCCCCACATTTGATGTGGGATTCCTTGGGCTTCCATTCCCTTGAGAATCCATATAATAAGGGATAGAAACCCAGAAACGCTAGTGATCCAGCGTCCAGACATGCCAATGATGTCCAACATGACTGTTCCCCCGACCAAAGGATGCTTCCCCGACATGACCCCTTGGAATGTCCTGACAGAATAGGTGTAATTAACTAGCGTCCAGGAAGAAATGGCACTAGGATGAGTTTTACAAACCAAGTCTTATTCTACAAGGGAGAACCGGACTAGGTGGGGAGTTCTGAGGAGGAATCCATGAATGGAGGAACCGAAATCCCATCATCCTATTTTGATCAAGGAGAAAACATCCTTGAAATAGGAATGGATTCCACCTGCCTTTTGAAGGCGGGAATATAGGGAAACAACAATGCATCCACCATAGATGGTTGCATGCGCCCCAGTGAAAGCATCAAAAACAAAAATGGTGATCCTAATGTGAAATTTATTCTCCATAATGTGGAGATTAGTAGCGTTCGAGAAATTGGTGGATAAGAATGTCACCGTATCCAGTTATCTGATGCCGGGTCCAACCATAAAAATTGAGGGCCAAGCATAAAACTCACCAGAAGTTGGGGAAGTCAAAATGTTGGACATCCCGATCTGCGACATTGCCTACATGGATCCTTCTTTCAAGCCGTGGGAGACGGAATGGTGTTGGGGCACTGGATGTTGATTTTTTTGTTTCAGCAATAATGGCATAATCTCCTTTATTTTTAGGAACCAAACTGATGCACTAGAAAACCGATCGCCACCCTCCCACTAATGTAGGTGTAGGGAAAACGCCAACACAAAAATCTCGCATGGCTCAACCACTTCTATGATGGCCCCCACAGTAACAGTCATTGGGCATCTGTGCTCTATCTCCCCTTTTGAATTCAGACAACAAAGGGTGAAAAGAAACCTCGTATGTTGATACGAGGAGTTGGTTATAATGACATGGGATATGGCCCTCCATGATTTAGAGGAATCTGTGCCTCGTCTCCAGCACCTCCCCTAAGGGTCGTGCCGATAGCCACTGCTCCCCACACTGAAATCCAATCATTTTTGGAGCCTCTACCTGGAACATCTCGATGACTCCCTCCCCTATGCTGATGAGGTAGGTGATGTCCAGGACAGCCCGGATGGGATCCTATTCTAGGGGCCCCTAAGGAGGTCCCCCACTTGGCCACGCCAGCACTACCACCCAGTCCCATGGGATGAGGAGTAGGTATGCAAAGAACCTGCACCACCGGCCTCGGTCTGGTTTACCCAACGCCAGGGTCAAGAACAGGCTGAGGAGGATGCCCACCCTGGGGCGTTGTCATCAGCAACTACTGTGTCTCAGGCGGACTATGATGTGTATCCTCATCCCCCTATGCACACTGATCAAGGTCACCAATATAATCGGCCTGGATCGAGGCCACAACTACCCCAATGGATAACTTGGGAGACTCTCTTGGCCTTCAGTGCAAGGAACACCCACTGTGGACCAACTTGTAGTAGCAACAACCAGTATGGAGATCCTCCCTCTACCACCAACATGGAGAATGCGGGTCCTCCCTACAGTAGTGACACTCTTTACAGAAGCCTCTCACGTGCTCATTACGTGGGGAATGGGTCATTCCTCCCACCATGGACCACCAATATGGAGAATCTATGCATCCAATTAATCTCCAATATGGGGGTCCTCCCCATGTCCCTGCAGCAGCTGGTGACGGTCCACCTTGTATCCACATTCATAGGAGCAAAGGTCAGCTTCGCATCACTAGCTCCAGACACAGAGGTCCTACATCTGTTCGGCTTGACCAGGACAAGGACTCTCCAAACACTAATGTCACCATGTTAAATAATCATGGAGGTCATACATGGGCTCCTATCGGCTCTAGTGGTGGTCCTACCTACTCTAGAACTTCCAACAGAGGTCCTCCCTGTGTCCACTTTGATAACTATCCCGGTGCTCCTCGCACCCTGGCCTACTTAGGTAGGAATCCTCTCTGCCCCAGTGCCATTACGTTTGAAGGTCCTCCTCATTCCTGTAATCTCACCAATCCTGAAAAACCATCTTGGGGTAGGAGGGTGGGTCGTCGCCGCCATAAAAAGACTGCTGATATGATTTAGATTGAGATCATATCGGTTTTCTTCTCAGATTCCAACGTAGAATAAGACTCAACGATGGAAACCTCACCTAGATCCTTCGTGACAAGGGTCGGGATAGGAAAAAGGAAAATCAGTCTAATACTTATAGAATGTCAGGTCCATCAAGTTCCTAACTCCCTCCATAGGTATAGCCTGGATGAAAACTTTTTGGCAACTCCACAAGTTACACCAGTGAACTAGCCACCATCCAAAAAAGCACTCTCTACATTTACTAGAGATCACAAAGGGCTATTTTGGAGACCAATGGAGGATGAGCAGCAACATATCCCATCACCAGCAGCCATATTCCCTAGAATAGAAACTGCGGTCATTAGCTCGTCTTATCGCGATGTCATGGCTTTCTCACTACACTCTTCGAGGGATAGTCCACGATGCGGCTGTTTGTTATCTCGCTCGTTGTTTTATCCACTAGCCAGCCTAACGTCCCAATGGCCTGCTTCAGTAGAACTTTTGGTTCCCCAGCCACCTCTAGTTTACATGTGGGGAAATGAAAGTTCATATACTAAATCCGATCATAGAATATTATGGGATATCCTCATAGTAGACCACTTCCTTGAGATGTTTTGGTTGGTTGTAATGCCGAATTTTTGTGTGCCAGAATCCCTCACCCAAGAGGAAGATGAGTGTTTCCACCCGACCCACAGGGAGACTCATTTCCGTCTATGTCATCAGTGAGTGTCTTATCCAAAGATAAAATCACATTTCGAGGACATTTGAAAAAAAAAATCGTCTTGTTGATTTGGCTGCACACCATGTGGACCAACGCCCTGAGTCACTAGGTAACCATAGGGACATCTAGAAACAGTGCGTTCATAGTGCCTGGGTACTCTGTGGGATCATCAAAGTGGAATCTTACCACGTACATATTTATTGCTGGGGGTAGTAGATGCACTCTTCTTCGGTCCTATCCTATGTCAACCTGATTTTCCGGGCGACATAGAGGATATGCCTCAAGGAAGTATCGCAATTAACATTGATTACATTCTGGAGGGCTTGAATGAGATAAATATTCTTGGATATTCCATACCCCTCGAGAGATTTTTAAACATATAGGATCTATCAGGATGGATTACTCATCAATAGAGGAATATACTAGGTCTTCTTGTGACCATGGAGGCACTAGCCTTCAGCTGGAATCCCTGCAATGGTAAGGAACACCTTGGAACTGTCCAACCCTCCGAACCATCTTGCTCATTGTAGAAGGTGGAAGACGACCCCAAAAAATCCACATTGTGTCAGCAACTCACCAAACAGAAGAAGATGGATCACAACCTCTCTGCTGAATGTGCAACAGAGCGATGACCAGAATATAGTGATCCTTGTCCAGGGTAGCAGGGGAAGGCACAACATCCCCTTAGTGAACTGCCCCCAGGTGACCTTGATCATCCTGCCCACACAGACAGGGTTGATGCTGGAACTTACAGTAAGAGGGCGCGTTATGTCTCGCCAAGTCCTCTTGAATGGAATGGCAATCCTCGCGACCCAGCTCAGCTTCTCCCAGCCTCCCATAGGTCGTTCCATGAGACGCTCCACAATCCACTAGGCCTCCTTATCATGTTGAAGAACCTACCAATGCACTGGTGTTCAGCTATCCCCTTCATGATAGGAATCCCTGACCAGTTGATCCAATGGTTGCACTCATCGCCCACCTCGAAGCCTTATAGACTCGCTAGGTATCCATTCTGGTTGATTTCATGACATACACAACATGGGTGGATGATGTGCCATCACCCATTGATTCCGGGAATCCCACCATTTCCCCCTCTAACGGGATGTTAGACCTGCCGCTACACTTTTCACACTTCATTTCAAGGTGCGGACCCATGTTGGGAACATTGTAGCCGCATAGAGATGCTAGGCTCTAGTGTTTCGTACAAACATTGGACGGGCTGATGTTCTCTTAGTACAGCCGGCTCCCCATCAAATCAGTAGTCAGCTGGGAAGTCCTCCATAAGCAATTTCTCTACCAGTTCAGTTCCACCACTCAGAAAACGAGTATCGTGGACCAATTCATGTGCAATTAGAGGTTGTATGGGCATGTTGCAGACTATTTCGCCAGATGTAAAGGGCTCACATACTCTCTTGACATGCCATTGACTTAGGAAAAATTGCTGACGATGTGCGTAGGGAATGTCAAGATGGAATTGGTCCCCTCTTTGATCACCCATAACTACCCAGGGGGATTTCAAGACTTCTCAAACAAGTCCCACCACCTATATGAATCCTTATAGTAGGCTATGCAGGCACGAACATTGCCTCATGAAATCACAAAAAGAAGGGCCTCCCGGGCTGAGCCCCCCGCAGAGGCACTAATAGAGGCACCCATGAAACTAGAGTTGTAACCATAGGATCCACCTTCATGGCCTCGTAGAGGACCTCCACCTCAGGCACAACCTCCGTCCCAGTAGAGTCCACCTCAAAATTGGACCCCCCCCCCCGCCGCACAATGTGCCACCATCGCCTAGGAAGGATAACCAAGCTCCACCTTCCTAGAAGGATCCTCTAGCCTCTCACCAAGATCGGGCTCTGAGGGCCCCCTTCCCGGATAGTAGGAAGTAGACCTACTCACTCAGTGAGGAACAAGTCCCTGGTTATATCTAAAGAACCCTAGAGCAGGGGATTGTACATTTTCCCAGTTGCATGACGAAAAAAGAGGTGAGCTTCTCCGACCATTCTAATTACTACACCTACCACCAGATCCTAGGGAATACCCTCAAATAGTGTTTTCTGTTCAATGAGTGGATTCATGACCAGGTGGATAACAACATAGTAAGGTTGGGCCCAGCTCCGACATAGGTGGCATGCGTCTTTGTGAGGCTAGACAATATCAATGATAGAAAAGGCCAATTGAATCAGGTTTCAAACCACGAGTCCCAGAAGTATGTTAACAGGATGGCTCGTAAAAATTTTTCATGTTCCCAATGTGTCATCGGTGCATTCTTGAATCATCCATAGCCCTTAGAAGCTGTTAAAACTACTTCTGAATTGTCTTCTTAGCCGTCCTCTTCCCAAAAGAGAAAACCCTGACGTCATAAGGGAAAGAAAAGTCCCCCTCCAATGCCATCGTCATCCCATAATCTTAGTGACATCATGCCCCCGGGGATGGCGGTCCCTCCCAAAATCCATCCAGTAGTGGAAAACTCTTCATGCGACTGTCAAAGGTACGCCTCTGTTAATACCATAGAGCTGGTAAATCACTACATGAATCTTGATAATGGGGATCCCCAGGCTGATCCTCCCAACGTCCTCCTCCATCGTCATCATTGATGGAGCTACGACAATATGGGTCATCGGAGTTCCCCAACCAGTAATTCAATATAGGATGTGCACATGACCGAAACTAGGCCGCATGCCCAGTGCAGAGCTCTGTATACGCAGACTTCTCATCTTGTGATAGCAGGCATGCCTTCACTGCCGTTCATGTTGTTGGATTAGGTAGAGCCACCTCAATTGGATTGTGATAAGCCATTCTTTTCAACAGGCCGGTATCAGTCATTTTTCCCTCATCTGATAGTCACTTCGTATGCTTCGACTAGTGAGTAGTGGGATATTCCTAGCTCCAGTGAGCTGCCACCGTAGCCGGCAGATCCCATCATACATCCTATCATAGAGTGACCTCCTGTAAGCATAAGTTCATACATAAAACAGAATTATGATGTTTTCAAAAAACATTCTAGCATTTTAGAAAATCTCTCCATCCTGGAGGCCCTTCGACTGTCATCAGATATCCATGAGGCTCTCATCGAGGCTTTAAGAATCCCCGTCTTGATTGAGACAGAGGTAGCAGCTGCAGAAGCCTTCCATACTAAGGAGTCCTAGAATAATGAATGACAGACCATCATCTCATTCTATGGAGAAGATGACGGCTCTCCCATATAGGGTCACATTCTCCCAATGTACATCACCGGTCAGTTCAATGGCATGGAGGTTCATCGCTATCTTTTTGACACGGGCTCTAGGAACAACCTAATCCCGACACATACAATATGAAAGGTGGGTATGTATGAGGATGATATGAGTCCATCCGGCCTTAGAATCCCAGGATATGATATGATGGAGCAGAAACCCATCATAAATATCCATTTGAAGACCCAGTTCAATGGTCTAATTTCCAGCACTGAGTTTGTGGTTTTCTTCAAATACACCGCCTATATTGCATTGATGGGTAGGTCATGGCTCCAACTGCATGTGGAGGTTCCTTCATCATAACACTATAACATTATGTAGTCCCTCAATGGTCAAGTGGGTGTGCGTCAAGGGTACTCATACCCCTTAACTTCATGTGAATACCGCTATCTGTATGTTGAATACTATAAGAGTAAGGACAAGCATATTCAGAATAACGAGGTTAGGCATGCTGCGATGGCAACCGACTTGTGGGCAGATCTGGGTGATGCATACATCTTTCTAGTCCATCAATTGGAGGCTACAATGCCAGACATGGATCAATTCTTCATTGTTTCTAGAAAAAGGGTGGAGGATGTTCCCAATTCAAAGAGATGCCGGAAGATCGCCTTACACTCTTACAGAGATCAGGCTCAGGTGATCCGGGAGCCTCCTACTTCCATAAGGTATTTGGATGTCCGCCCCATGGAAACATAAATTCATCATATATTCTTGTTTTGTTGTGCCGAAATTAACCATCTCAAGAATATGTGCCAATATTTCTTTGATATCATCAAGCGTGGCCCCTTGGGCCGATGACCAGATGGAATTGGATCAACAACCTTTATCACTATGGTTATGGTAACATAGGGGTGCCCTGAATTAGTATACACTTCAGCTCAGTCTAGTACCAGCCCCCAATCAAGAACTACCAAATTAGAAGATTCTCCTCCCACCAAGGATCCTGCCTTCGTAAGTGAATATGAGGATTCATAGGATTCTCCCCCCACATTTGAAGAGGGCATCTCTTCCATGGTTGTTGACTTGGTAATGGTGAACCGTGGTAGAGAGGAAGACCCGAAGCCCCCATTTATTGGTGCTTCCATACGCCTCAAGGAACAAAATCAATATATAGACTTCTGGAAACAACACTGTGATGTATTCAACTGGTGATATTAATAGATGCCCTGACTATTTCCTCAGGTAGCCATCCACCACCTCAGTCTCCTAGAAAATAATCATGGGTTCAAGCAGCCTCCTTTAAAGATGCACCCTTATCACGGTTCCATGGTTGAGGTAGAAGTTGATAAGCTCATCAGAGCCAATTTAATTTAGGTGGTCTACTACCGTAAGTGGCTGGTCAACATTGTTCCGGTAAGGAAGAAGAATGGATAGATCATAGTTATCATCGACTTTTAAGATATCAACTGTCACTGTCTGAATGATGATTTTCTCCTTCTAGTGATGGAATTATTGATTGATTCTACAGATGGGATCCATGCCCTCTCCTTAATTTATGGTTACTCAGAGTATAACTAGATCTTAATGGACATTAAGGTTGAGGAGTCTACAACCTTCAGGGCAATACATGGTACTTTCTATTACCAAGTCATGACATTCGGTTAAAAGAATGGGGGTTCCACTTATTAGCGGGCAATGCTTCTCATATTTATGTCGATCCTTGGAATGTTGGTGGAATGTTATGTAGATGACATGGTGGCCAAATCTCACCAGCGTCCGGACCATCTCAAATACATTGATATGGTGTTCGACTTCCTCCGTTTTCACCACCTGTAGATGATCCAATTAAAGCGTGCATTCGGGATCACCTCTGGAATGTTTCTTGGCTTCGTTGTCAGACATAAGGGCATCAAGATGGACCCAGAGAAGATCAAGACCATCAACAAGATGTCTCCCCTAAGCAATATCTGAGAGATTGGAGGTTTCCAAGGCCCCTTAGCCTACATATTTCGATTCATCGTGAATTTGGAAGGTAATTTTATGCCCTTTTCTTGGATCATGAAAAAATGCACCATTTACGAGTGGGACGAAAAATGCAAGACTACTTTTGAGAAAATCAAGCAGTATCTTCTTGATTCTCTGGTTTTAATGCCACCTATCTCTGGAAAGTCGTTTGTCCTTTAAGTGACTGACATGGAGTGTTCTCTCAACACCCTTCTTTCCCAGAATAATAATGAGGGAATGGAGAATAGCCTCTACTAACTCAGTTTTATACTTCTCGAAACGAAGACCAGATACCCCCAAATCGAGAAGAGATTCCGTCTGATCATATTCGCAGTATAGAAATCAGGTAATTACCTCTAGAATCATGAGGTACAACTGAGGTCCCTGGTAGATCCCCTGATGTACACCCTGAACCGCCCATATTGATAGGCCTTCTAGCTTTGTGGGTAGTGATCCTTCATCAGTTCAACATCAGGTTTTTTCCTCAAAAGACTATCAAAGGGAAAGTAATGGCAGAATTCTTTGCCGCCCATCCAACTCCTGCAGACCAGTCCCTGGACCTCTATTTCCCCGATGAATAAATTCTCTCAGTGGACCAAGCCATACCATGCTACAGAATACACTTCGATGGAGCTTCTTGTAGCCCCACCGGTAGAAGGCATAATGACCCTAGGCTCAACAGAATTGGCATGGGTATCATCTTCCTTACCCCAGCACAAGCCATTCTGGTATACTCATTAATATTCTCAGAAGGTTGTACTAACAACAATGCAATGTATCAGGCTTTCATGAATGGCCTCATGATAGCCCTCAAGATTGATGTGCCTGATTTTCATGTGATAGGGAAAACCAAACAGGTTATCAAGAAGATCAACGACAACTATGTTGCCAGAAATCCAAATCTTGTGCCATTGTTTGAACACACCCTCTAGCTAACGACCCAATTCCCATATCCACCAAAAATTACTCAGGTATCTTGATCATAGAACAGTCGAGCTGATGCCCTGGACAGCCTAGCTATATCCCTTAGAGAGCTTGGATAGGATGACCAGATTATCCACGTGGCACATCAAAGAGTCATTGCTCCTGTGACTCCAGGTGATGATGACAGCCTACAGGTGAGCCACCTAACCACCATAACCTCTACATCAGGACTCCCAGGTCCCTCGGATGCATTGATTGAAGCGAATCATGAGTGGAGAACCTCCTTTGTTGACTACCTCTAAAATGGTTATCCCCTATAAGATCAGACCAACCGCGAGCGAATCCATTGCCACATGCTGTAGTTTACCCTCCAAGATTGTCCTAGTCATCAGCAGAACCTCTAAAAGTGAGGTTTTGAAAGGTTACCCCTTAATTGCATTCAATTAGTTTAGAATTATCAGTTCATGCAGGAGGTTCATGCTGGTTCTTGCAGGGCTCATCATATTGGGCTGAAACTATCTCACCAGATCTAGAGATTAGGGCACTTTTATCCCTCTTTGATCCATGAATGCATCGAGTTCACGAAGAGGTGACATGCGTTCCAAATTCATGATAACTTCATGCATCGACCACCAGAGCCTCTCCACTCCCCCATGTACTCTTGGCCATTAGCAGTATGGGGACTCGATGTCTTGGGACTATATACCCCGACGACATCTCACCAGTGTAGATTCATCCTAACTACTACAGATTTCTTTTCCAAGTGGGCGGAGGCAGTTCCACTCAAGAAGGTCAAGGACTGTTCTATCGTTATCTTTGTGAGCTCCAACATCATCTACCAATTCAGAGTCCTGCATGCCATCCTCACCGATAACGGCAAGAACATTTGAGCAGCTGATTTGATGAAATTTTATTCTATGTACAATATCCATTCTAACCATACCTACAACTATCATGAGCATGAAAATGGATATATCGAGGTATTCTACAAAACAATCTCTAATATTCTACAATAAATGGTTGGCCAGAATAAGAAGAATTGGCCAAAAAAGATCCCCAATGCCCTCTGGGCATACCGGATGAGGACTCGTAATTCCTCCCAGGTGACCCCATATTCCCTGGTGTACCGAACGGGGGCCATCCTGTCTATAGAGATTCAATTTCCCTCATTACGCACTGCTGTCTATGATTAGAAAGAGCAAGATAAAGTGGTTGAAATATGTATGGCAGAGTGAAAAGCGCTCGATGAGAATATGATTCATACCCTTATCAAACTGGAAAGGCATCGGAACAAAATAGCAAGATTTTTCACCCAAAAAAGTGTTCCTCAGTTATTCCATGCAAGGATACTTGGTATTGGCCCTGAAGACAACAATGTTACTTGGATGGAAACCACCAATGTTGTGGACCAAATGGGAATCATCATACATCATTCACAAGGTTTACTCCAATAGAGCATACTCCCTGGTTACCATGGATGGTGAGTGTATAAATCCTTCCACCATTGCCAAGTTCCTAATGAAATAATTTTCTTGGGACATATGGTGCATCATGACCTTAAACTATACAGTCTTGCACGACCTCAAAGTTCGTGTCCCACATGACCCCAAACTGCAGTTAGGTCCTCCATGACCTTAAATATCCCAATCCTACATGACAATAAACTATGCTTCATCCTGCGAGACATTAAATCGCATTTTTAAGAACTATGTATGCCTTTATTCCTATACTCATTGGATACATTGGAATGCTCAGACGCTTCTTCTTGACTCCAGCCCCAACTTCCTCTTCGTCAATACCCTCCTAGGAGTAGTTCTTTTGGAGGATATCACATGGGGTCATATATGCTTCTTTTTCCCCACTCATGTCAGTATTATGATGATTTCACCATGTCCCCTCCCTTGTTCTTCTAATATTCCCACGTCATTTATGCATTCTGTAAAACTACATGGCCCATTCAAAACTATGTATGGCATGATTCCCATCTTCATGAGATATATAGGACCGCCTAGAAATTTTGTCTGTAGCCCTTGCCCCAAACTTCAGGACCTCCCATTTGGATGAAAAACATGGTGAGGGGCTGGGTTTTTCCCTCATTCACATTGAGTTCATCATTAATGAACCATGTATCCCTCTACCGTAAAGATCTATAGCCCTTCTAGTTTCTAGCTTTATTTTACATTACACAGACACATTTATGCTCAACACACCCCATCATTTGTGATCCTATTATCTTCCATATCCAAAAGGGCCCCCGAAAAATATAGATTCTTAGACTAAGGGATCTCCTGTCATTTCAGGAAAACAACCCAAAGGATCTTGGACAACAAATCGATACGAGTCTCATGTTGTGAATACGGTCAGTGATTTATGTTTATTTAGTGTTACCATTTCAGGTTACATGATATAGATGTTGTGTTTCGAATCTAATCAAAGACCATCCTATATTGTTGTCACCACCCACATATGACCCAAACATGGAGTGTAGTTTTTTATTCTGCTCCACCGTCTCCCCAAACCTCAATCTTCATTGAGTAGAAGTTTGATTCCAGCTAGTGGTCCCTTATGTGATGGGGAGAACATAATTCTACTCCTTGTTTCCTGCACCAAGCATCGCTCTCATGGGATTGTGAGCTATGATAAGGCAATACCTGCATGATAGGCCATATGGCTACAACTGGTAGAGATTTCCAGCCTCAGGTCCCTCAACCTTTTCGCTCCCCCTGGTCCAAGTTCTCATTTAGGATTATGTGGTGTGGTATGGACTCGCGTCCTCATTCATGTCAGGCTATTCGGCCACACAATACATATCTCTTTGAGGAATTCATCTATTTTTCACCCTTTCCACGAGTGCAGGCCATGCCATACTTTGCAATCCCATCATTTGGGTTTCCATCATCTTGTATAACCTAAAGGACCCCTAAATGGCGTGGATGCTCGGCCTAAGGTCTCTTCTACCATTACAGGATAACGTCCTTGAGGATTTAGAGGGACAAATTGATACAAGTCCCATGTTGAAAATTTGGTCAATGGTCAACGATAAATTTTTCACCCCAAAATCTAGTCACACAAGTGTGGATACTGTGTTCTGAACCTAGCCAACATTTTTCCTCTATCATAGTTGCATGTTTGTGTTCTTCCATAGGAACGATGATTCGCTAATCTATCCCACACATATAACATTAAACTAGGTATCTGTGGCCTATGCACTAAAACCTTCAATAATGGTCACCTTATCCTCACTGCAATACATTAAACTACAAACTAGAAATGATATTCTATATGTGGCCCCGCCTTAGGACCCTCAGACTTTTTGGGCCCCATGTTCATGTTACTACTTAGGATTGTACGATGTGGTATGGGATTATCTCCTTATTCATTCTGGGTTACTCGTCATGCCATACACGTACCTCGTTGGGGTATCTTGCCCCTATACATGTTCTTGTTTCATGATGATAAACTTCACAACATCCTAATCAGTACTACGCATGGAATTATTCCGATCCTCCTGGGATATGTTTGATCACCTGAATGTATAGTCTTCAGGTCCAAACCCATGTATTAGAAACCTCTCTATCATTTTGTCCCCTTGTCCTGCATTCTTCTATGATAGGGGGAATACGGTGTGGTGTGGAATCCTTATGACATCATTCACATTGGGTTTATAACAACCATGCCGCATACCTCTCTATCTTGAGTGGTCTTCGCTCATCCCTTTGAGTCGTCTACTCTTAAGTTGGGTCCTCAACCCTCTTTAGTGGTTCACTAATGTTTCCAGGAGTACTTGGGATCAGCGCCTATAGTGTTGGATCATATATGGACTTGTTATCACGCATTTTCAGGATTCTTGTTCCCCTTCATCTGGTCTTTAATCATCGTTCACATCCAAAAGGGCCCTTGAATGGTACAGATTCTTGGCCTAAGAGGCCTTCTATTATTTCATCACAACATCCTCAAGGATCTAGAATAAAAAATTGATACACACCCCATGTTGTGAATATGGTCAGTGATTGACACTCATTTTTTGTTCCCATTTCAGGTCACATGATATGGATTTTGTGTTTCAAACAAGGTCAGCAGTTATCCTCCAACATCACACCAACCCCAACAAGACAAAAATGTTGGTTGATGTATTGACCTCATTTTTCACTCCATCATGTCCAAGTGGAATTTTGACACTCTTGGCACTATCCCTCTATGTACATTTTCGCGTTAGGAGGGAAAAGCGGTGGTAAGGCATCATTCAGGGCTCCACACCGACTTCCCTTTTTCATTCATTCTAGGTATTTCAAAAAACTCTTCTTCCCTTATTACCAACAATGAGTTTGACTCACATGGGCTTAGGAATTGGATTGAGGTCTGCACCTACTTGAAAGAGTTTCACCTCTCTATGGTCTAAGCTTTACTATCATAAACTAAGATCACATTTAGAACGATGTATGACTTGATTACTATTCCCATGGGTTACATTAGAACGCCCACACCTCTCATATTTGGGTGTAGCTTGAGTTCCACTACTTTATCACTATATTCTACCATTTAGGCCCCAGCTCGTATAGGACCACATGATGTGTCATGTGTGTGGTTACACCTTCATCCACACCGTGTTTAAAATTTCGGCATCATGTACTTCCCTTCAAGGAGATAGTCCCTCCTACCACCTGCCCATTATTCTATATCCCTTTCAGGCCCCCTCATCCAAAGTTTTACCTCTTATAATCATGCGTGGAGTGACGTGGAACTGATCCTCATTCACATCTGGTATGATTTTTCATGTCGTGCCCATTCTCTGTTGAACCTCATCTTTCATGTATATGTCTAAGAAATATGTCTTTAAACTATGCCGCCTAGTCCCACATGACTTTTAGTTGTTGTATCTATACCTCTTGACATTAAAAAGCATGGTTGGTCCCATCACATGACCCTAAACTGTGATATTATTGTCTTGACCGCATGACGAAAAAATGGAGCAGCATCATGGTGTCCTCATTTGAGGTGATGTCATGTTTGGTATCGATCACACACCATACCATTTGTCAATGCCTACCCATGGAAACATTCTTGTGGTGATTCTTGGACTTTCAATCCTAGGTCCGTTGCATCACAAAAAAAACATTCCATCATTCTAAAGGAAAAACAAGATCTATCAAATACGTCTTATTTTTGTGAAGGATCTAGACCCGCACAACTAGATTACCTCTGGCACTAGTATATTACCGTTTGAACCCTATAACTACATGTGGCTTGATTCCCACCCTCATGCGATATGTAGGAATTCCTGTTCACTTTGACTCAGGCCCAGCCTAAATTTTGTTTTCAGTCTCTTGACCAAAAACCTCCCCACGTAACACATGGTGATCTAGACTCCAGGTCATCATTCACCAAGTATATCCCGCATTCCCTAGCATCACCATGGTATGATATATAAGAACTTAAACTATGATCTCTCTCTGTGTCCTAGCTGCAAGATGTTAAAATACACGACATCTTCTAGAACTGTGTTTGACTTAATTCCCATTTCCATGAGATACATAAGACCACCCGATCATTTTGTCTTCTCGTCCAGCAATGTTTCTTGGAAACCTCCTTATCTTCCTATCCCACAAGCATGATTCCTCCAGATGGGAGTGTATGTGGTTTGGTATGTTATTATGTAATAATTTACATTGGGTTTATAAAAAACAATCCACATAGACCTTTCTACTGAGAGCTCTTCATCCCCATGTTCTATATTCATATTTTAAAGACAGATGCTCTTAAGCTACACCCCTCGATCGTCTTTTGCAGTTCAACAATGTGACAAGAGCACTCTGGATCATCACCTTAGGTGTTCAATCCTGCATGGACATGTTATCACCCATCCTCAGGCTTCATGTCCCCATTTATTTGGGATTCCATCATCTTTCCCATTTAAAATGTCCCCCGAATGGTACAGATTCTCCACCTAAGAGATCTCCTATCTTATCGGGCCAACATCCTAAAGGACATCGAATGGAAAATTGATACAAGTCCCACATTGCGAATATGGTATGTGGTCAATAGTAATTTGTTGTTCCCATTTTAGGTCACATGATTTGGAAGCTGTGTTTTAAACACATTCAACAGTTATCCCCCTTCGTAACACCAGCCTCATCGACCGATAAATATTGGTTGCGTGATTCATATCATTTTTTACTCCATCATTTCCATGTGGATTTTAGAAACTCTTGGTTCTATCCCATAGGGCGCATTTTCACATTAGGGGGGAAAAGTCATGGTATGGAATCATTCGGGGCTCTGCACCAATTTCCCTTTCCGGGTATTCCACAATTTTCAAATACATTATCTGCCTTTGTTTCCCAAATTGATAATAGATCATGTGAGATTTGTGATTTGGATGAGGTTTGCACCCGTTTGGAAGAGTCTCACTTATCCATGGTCCAAGCTCTAATAGCATAAACAAAGATCTCTCTTTACGTCCTCGTCCCGCGTAATGTTAAAATGCACCCTCATAACTATGTATGGATGGATTACCATCCTCATGGGGTACATTGGAATGCCCGGGCACATTGCCTTTGACCTAGCCTAACTTTCACTTTTGGTCCCTTGACATAAATATCTTCCTCTGGGGATACATGGTGTGGTGCGGACTCTTAATTTCCTCATTCACGTTGGGTTTACAGCTACTACACTGCACACTCCCATCTTGGGATCTTACCTTTCACTCATCGTCCTATCTCATGATGTTAAACTGCATGATCCCACATGTCTTCATTCCATGAAATTAAACTACGGTTCTTCCCTGAACTAGTTTAGGATGCCTTATTTTAATCATGTGATCCATATGTTTCCTCTCCAAGAAGGGTTATCCCTACCATCATTGGTCTCTGACCATTCCATTCTTCCAAAATTTTGTATGACTTGATTCTCATCCTTATGGGATACGTAGGGACGCCTAGGGGTTTCGCCTTGGGCCTAACCATAGGGCCATTATCTCTTTTGGACCCTCAGCCTCGATCTTGGTCTAGGAAGTATGACTGTTAAGCTATGTCCACCGTCCTCACTGTATGATGTAAAACTACATGTCATTACAGGCCCTTACCAGAGAGGTCATATATGGAAGTGGGTATGATCCCTGATCAGACCGATGTTCCCACCTAATGTTCCTTCACCATGGTGGTATAATTTCAAGGGTGTTAGACTCAATTCGAACAACCCATCACGCCACACTCCACACTTTGTGTGCCCTTTATTCAGACCCTCATCCTTTTTCACATCTAAAGAAACCCCTAAATTGTATGGATGCTCAGCCTATTACTCACCAACTGTCATCGGCCCACATTCGGGAAGACTAATGGATAACATTTCGAGTCAAGCCCCGTGTTTCGAACAAGATCAGAGGTTGAACCTTATTTTTTATCCCCATTTTAGGCTAACTCAATGAGGATACTGTGATTTGAACATGGTAAACATTTATTCTTCATTGTCTCACCATCCATACAGTGTTCCAAATTTTGGATATCGTGATACACACCTTCCACTCCCCTATGTTCGGATTAATTCCAACTCCCATGGTGTTACCCCACTCGTGCACTAGTGCACACTGGGAAAGCGACGATTTGACTGTTTTGAGAGCTTCTTCCTCCTGTCGGGGCTCTCCCTTTCTTCTCAGAAATCCGGATTGGTTTTTCAATCCCCAGATGCCCGTCTCTTGGTTTGCAGTCTTATATTTAGGTGGAATGATATGGTGGCCATCCCTTGTTTCTCATATCAAGGTCGACCCACATGATCTTCGGGACTGATCTCTAGATGATCAATGAATATAATGAAAATGCAATAAACGAAAAAAATATCAGAACTGAAGCATAATTCTAGCATAATATGATCAAATCAATAAATTTTGTTCAAAATTTGCAGATAACATAGTACCCGAGGATCGACCCCTCCCATGGATAGGATGACCCCGTCAAAAAAACGTTGCAGCTCCACCACCCTCTGGCTTGTGGCATATAGGATCCATTGCTTCCTGTTCAGTTCCTGCACCTCCTGGATAGCAATGGTGCACAATTTTTCATCCACAACCCGAGATCACTTCTCATCACTCCGAATAATATCCGTCTTCATGGTGCCTTGTTTCATCCACTCTTTTCCCTCTGCCCATTAGGAATTCGGCCGCGATTTAATATCCTAATGTGCATTGAGGAGATCATATTGTTCATCTTCCCAGTCCTACAGTCGATGAATCTGGTTTTCATCATATTAGAGCCTCTCGATGGTCACTGATTTTCTCCTATGCCAACCCACTCCAAGCCCACAATCATACTCCCAAATCTTCTCCACTATGGGATCTTAGAGATTCATGTGAGGATGCTGGGTTTCTACTCCCCCAATTTACTATTTTCACAGTCATAAACAAAGTCTCTCCATTCGGTCTATCCATTGTTCTTGAGGGTTGTCATCGAAAAAGCACTTTATCATCATCCATGATAGGAAACAAACTATCTATCTATCCTCTTCATCAGAGGTAGTTTCATAATAGTCAACGGGGTTGGTAGGTTCGTATGTAAGTAATTAACCCAAGAATTCGTTAGGAAGGTATGCATCTGGTGTCAAATATAGTATGGCCGGACTCGAGTTATCCGAACGATCTTCATCGTCAGATCCCACATCATTAATCTCAGGCGTAGCCCTGCCAACGGCCCCACCAACAATCTAGAGTTCCGTAACTCGGTCGGTCTGGATATCCCCCACCATGACCACCAGTGTTCCCATGGGAAAGGAACTTCTTGGAGTACCAATCAACTTCCCCAAGGCAACCCATTCCATTAGAAGGACTATTCATACCAAAAGGGCACAGATTTCAATAGCATGGTCAATGAGTGGAAGTCATGAATTGTTTGAAGGAGATATTCAGAGGCCAAACACTCGGTCTCGTTCCTGGTCTGTTGTTGTGGGGACCCCGAGACGTCGCCCTCCGTATATTATAGGGAAGTCTGAAAACTCCATGGGAGCCATCTCAGATGTCCTGGAACAGCTGGATACTCTTATCTAAATAGTCACGGGTGTGGATCCCGAAGTCCCCACATCTGTACCGACTGAGGGATTAGAACATGTTCAGTGATTAAGGCTATCTTGCACAGTTTTAACATTGGTGAGGTTTCTAAAATGACCTGGAAAAATAACCCGAGGTAGGGGGTTGAGATTTCAACTCAAGGGCCTCTAATAAGTCTTCTAGATCCCGTTCTTGATCACCAACTTCACCCACCTCCAATGGGATCCCCCTACCAGTCTCCTCCCCCTGTGAGGATTCATTTGATTCCTCTAGTAGAGGGAAGAAATCACTCAGTTCAGAAGACAATAACTTCCGAGGGGACATTTGATCTAGTAACACCATCACCCAGTCTGTCATTGGATGCTGGGCACTTTCGGAGTGCACGAAGTCCTCTTGATCTGCCTGGTATTTCTCTGCCTCTACCTGGGACATCGCAAAGCCGACCCTAAAAGGGCCTATCCCCGATAAATCCATCTCGAGATAGTTCAATTGTAGCCACATCTCAGATGGACCGAGGAATTTCCTGTTGACTTCCCAGATGACAAAGCCCTCCGGAAAAACAAAATTCTATGGCATGTATATGTGTCATAGTGTCATGACCCGAATTTACCCAGGCTGCAGCTGCAACTACCCCAAGCCCTCCTCCATAGTCCAGGGGATGGCGAATAGTGCTGAAAGCTAAACAAATCAGGGAGACCATTTCTTGAGTACTTGTACACACACAAGCAACACACTCAATGCAAAAGTGCAGAGTAAAAGGGAAAGTAAAGTACTAATTGCAATAAACATCCACAAAAGTGCATCGACCTCTAAATAGTACAAAGTTAGTAATGAAGGTAACTTGAAAATAAAAGGGAAAAACATGCGCCCAACTGGAAAGGTGCCACAACCCAGCTACAGGTAAACGTAATTACAACAGCTGGGAGAGTCCCACACCTGGAACCCGACTACCACCACCATACACGGTCCAAGCTCCCAAACTCCTAAGCTTCGCTAAATTCATGACCAACCTGTCCATCATCTACAAGGGCACACCATGTGCGGGAAATTCCAAAGCAGGGGTGAGTATAAAAATACTTAGTAGGATGCCCCGAAGTCGCGAGGGAGAAACAAAGGAGGTACTAAAGAGGTGTGTAGTAGATCAAACTGGGAAAATTAATGGAGTACAACAGAGAGTGTAATAAAGAGTACAGCTCAACCCAAAAAGAGGAAGAATGTATACTCATCAAAAAGAAAAGAGTTATAAATGGTGAGAAGATGAACTTATCGCCGAGTCTTCTTTACCTATAGCAGGAGAGTGGACTCATCCAACCATGAGAATCTAGACACAGAAAGCACATGGCACACCCTGTGCATCTTCGCCTCTCCCGGAAGGAGAGTAACCAAACCCAAGGAGTGGGTACTGGAACAAGGTATATATATATCCATATTCTCAATCAAGAATCCCAGACAAGATTGTAAGGGGATATCCATCCTATAGCTTAGGCCAAGAAAGTGATTGGCCAACTGTCCCAAAAGTAAACACCATCAATGCCCAGTATCCCGTACGTCTACCCCGAATGGCAATTCAAGGGGCTCAAATCACTTCACCTTGTCACTATCAACTTTCGACGACACTAACTCATCCTCACATCTTTAGGTAGCATCAAAAGGACGTGTCTCGGTGGGGAAAGAAACCCTCGTACTTGAGAGTTTTGGGGTAACATCAAGACACACCTCGTCACTGCCCCGCAGTCAAGAGGTCTCCTCAAAATCGACAAGAGACCCCCTGACCAACACCTCTGGAGGGTAATCCCGGGATGTCGACGGGTTCCCATTGGAGGGAGATACAACAAGATTTGACGGGTTCCACACTACCCAGTCCTGTAAAAGGGTAATCCGCTGGAGTGAGACATGGAAAAAGTCGTCGAAGAGTCCCAATGACCAGTCCCGTAAAATGTTACTCCACGGGAGGGAGGCTCGGAACCGTCAGCGGGGACCACATCCCAGCCCAGCTAGAGGTAAACCCAGCATCAGGGACCACATCCCAGCCCCATTGGTGGTAAACCCTGAATGGCTCTGGCCATCCCTACTCGATGGTACTGCTCGGTGAAAACCGCTGTACTGGTAATCCCTACTGGATGGTAACCCACAAGCCATCCCTACTGGATGGTAACCCACTGGCCACCCCTGCTAGATGGTACAACTGGCCACCCATGTTGGAAACAACCTCCTGGCCTGCCGTGATGGTAAAAACTTCCTGGGTAGAGGATCGGTTCCCATGTAATGTGGTGGTCACACTGAATCCACATGAACTCTACCAGGGATCATGAAGCAACTCTGCCCACTAAACAATCGAGAACAAAATCAGGGGAAATCCACTCAACCCTACTATTAAAACAAATGAAAATAGAACCAGGGGGAACTCAACACGTCTGGTCAAACAAACGAGAATAGAGGGACCCTCTACATCTTGAGAGGTTAAGGGTATGTAATGAATAACACGACACACACATGGGGCCTATACGACATGTGGCCCCAAGTCAACTCCAACCAAGCGCACAAACTTTCTCAGGTACAAACAACCACATGTACCTCCAAGCATTATCGTATACTCCCAGAGTATACCACGTTTTCATCCCAAAGGCTATCGTGCAGATGGAACCCAACGTCAATATGAAGGGCGTAAACGTAACAACTCCAACTTTCCACCTCATCGGCCCAGGCACAGCCAACTACATCTCTTCAAACATTTACTTCACTCACATGGGAGTGCACACGATCACACGACAAGGGTTCTCTGCAAACACCGCAGAAGGGACCACCATCGGGTCACCTTTGATGCTTCCACCTATAAAAGAGATATCGAACGAGACTCCACACATCCAAACGGATCAAACGGTTCTAATCCTTGTAGAAAAAACATACGAGATAGACTATTTACTCACCTTAAACGGACATCTGATGGAACAGCTGCGCGACACCACATTACTCCCGAACGACGTCCCGTGGTCCCGAGCCTCTGCCCAAAAAATAGTTAGGTGCATCACACCATTGTGATCCCCTCTAGAAAACACGTCAAATTGGCTACTCACTTGAGTGCAATAGATATCCAGAGAAAAATTTGAATTTCGTTGTACCACACACGAAACAGACACCCGGTGACGGAGATATAAATTCAACATCAACACCCAAAATGGCCCTCGTGGGGCCCACACTAGCATGATGAATTAAAGCGGGAAGATTGCACCATTGAAATGCCCTCATAATAACACCCAGCATCGACTGCTCGCACGCCCCGAATGGGCGTCCGATGAAAAAGTTACAAAAAGCTGTGTGCAGCTCAATAGACGGTCTGTGGGGCCCATTTCTCAACTCCAGTTTTGACACACGAAACCATAATGGTAATATCCACCTCAATGCTAGGGTCGCAATGCCACTTACAGTGCTCAATTCGGAATCGTATTTGTCTGCGCCATCTAAAACAATAACCCCCGAGAAAAACGCACATCCACTTAACATCGTGTCGTGCCACCGAACCAGTCATCTCAAGAATTAAAATTCCACGAGTCCATATCAAAAGAATCGTATCTATTTAAGGGATGTGTCCCCACAGAAATCATGCTAAATGGACAACCGTAGTGGTAATTACAGGCATCCGATGTTTGGGGGGACAAATTCCCTTGGGCAGGACCGACCCGCTGCTCAGCCACGCGGTCCGGCCGTGGACCTGCGGTCCACTTGTAGACCGGCCACAAGGGACGGTCGTTCTGCCACGTGAAGACCCATCAAGGGCGGGTCTTTGTCCCCCCATGGGGTCGCGTGCTGTGACCCTGATCCTCGGCGTCAACCGGTTGGCGCAGCGGGCCGGCCCTTTCGCTTCGCGCCCCTAGCTCACCCGGAGGAGCCCCCTGCCTCATGCCGCTAAAGCCACCCACGCCGACCTCCATTACCAAGGGGCCCCCGCCACCTGGATCCACCACGCGTCGCTTCCTGGAGCCACCGTGCTTCACCGCCAACTTCCCTGGACCGCCGAAAAACAGCAAAACCCTCAATCTTCGATGGACGACTACAATCGCCTCCAAACTCGGATTTCAATTCTGAAAAGTATGTCGGATAGATCCGAAAAAGTAATACACAACCATGGGAATCGATCGATAGAACAACATAAATTAGATGCTACCATTTACGCTCAAAGTAGGTGTGGATATTTAAAATGAACACGAAGAGAGCCTACCTCTTTGGGCGTTCCCCGACACTTTGCCATCGATTCGCCTTCGATGTAGCCGATATCTCCATGATTGGAGAGGGAGGAGGAGGGCGTGAGGAGGATCTCTCCTTGATTGAGATTCTTCGGCCAGGAGGTGCGAAATGGTGGGGAGGAGGATATGTGGGGAGATATGGGTTATAACAAAAATTAATAAAAACGTTTAATTAATTTAATCCCCCAAAATTCCCCGCATCTGAAAACCTCCAACACAGTCAAGATTATGCCTCCCCTAGGGTAAGCACCACCTCCCGAGCACAATGGAGGTCTCGTAATTTTAATCCGAATCTCAGTTCAGAAGTTATAAAACAGAATGCCCGGGGCCTCCAAATTACAAAAACGCCCCTGAGGCCATTTTTCACTGACGACCGACGCCCGAAAAAATTACACCCCTCCTAGGGTAAACGAAACACTACAAACTCAACAGTGCCCTATGTTTTCCAATAATAGCTACCGTTTAAGAGATACATGATTTTACCCATTAAACGAATAAATTAATTATTTTAATTATCCATTTAACGTTCCGTTAACGGGCGAGGGGTCCCAACTTTCCGTGCCGACATATTTTATGTCGTTTCTATGGTAAAAACCACATTTCAGACCCAACCGTACTCTCATATTTAGGATACACAACACCATTTTGGAGTTATCCCATTAATTTGGATTTCCAAGTGTGAACGCATGAAAAATTTAATTCCGGCCACACCGGGGCTCGGAATCATACGCCCTTTGAAGGAGCTACTATAAAATGACATCAAGAATATTCCAATGTGTTTTATAGAAAAAAAGGGGTTCTTACATCATTCTCTCATTCAAGCTTTTCATCCCCAAAAAGCAAAACCTAGGAACAAATCATGGTACTAAGCCCACACCTAGCTCTCCCATACCCAGAAGAACTATTGAATAGTCCCGCATCACCGCACACAGACCAAAGGATTTGATCATTTCACGTGAGGTCTTCCCTTGCTGATGACGTCCATAAGAGTACAGAAACATCTCCTTAGGTAAACCACGCAGGATACATCATGCACCCACTCCTGACTTTGGGGTTAGGTAAAGGTGGTAGGGAACCTCTTCATCCCTTTTCACGGTCTCAAGTGGCCCGAAGGCTCTTGGGGGTAGCTCTCCTCCCCAGTCGAACTACTATGTCTCACGCCAAGACTGGAAACATTGTTTATACCTGGGACAAAGCCCAGTGATTCCCTCCTTCAGAATATCCTTTTGTTGAAACACCCAAGGATATCTAGTCATGCAAGGTTTCATAGTCGATGTCTCACAACCAAGACTCTCTTACGTGCTCGGGAATCAGAGGAGTCGACACCATCGACTAAAGAAAAAGGTCCCACACCTTTTACCATACCAACACAGGGTTACAACGATGCCCCGCGCCACCCTGGTAACAACTCAAACAAGAATCACAGAGAAAATAATTTCACACACAGATTCTAAAAATTCTACTGCAAAAAGTAGAAGAGCTATAGAGCGTACCTCTTTCCACCTCATGCTTCGTAGGATCGTAGACATCCAAAGATTGCGGCTATCCACGGTCCCAACTTTTATCTCCCGGAGCCTGACGTGGACCGCCTCGTGGAGATGGGAATACCTCATAAGATCGTCCTCCCCTTCCAACTCCTCCTGATCCTCTACAAGAACCACCTATCTAGGCTCTCCTCCGATCATGGCACTACCTCTGCCGTGGTGGTGCTCCTGCTGCCTGCCTCATATTCTCAGTGCGCCTAGTCGGGAAGTCTCACGCCATGTGACCTCGACCATCGCAAGCATAACACTAACTCTCTTTGGGCTTCACTGGTGCATTCTGACACCACTGTGGTGTACGACCATGCCCCTGTGTCCGGTTATCAGATAGCCACCTACATCGAGGTCCTGTCACCTAACGCCTGCTAGCTGAGGCAGACGTCTCGGCTCTGTCGAGCCTGCTGCCACCACCAACTGTAGAATATGACAGGAAGCTTTTTTTCACCAGTTCCAGCTCTAGTACCCCGACATAAGTGGGAATTTCCAAGGGTACTATGACAACACGAATATCTTGGTGGAGACCCTTCTCTATCTTCCGCGCTAGGATGTTGCCATCATGGACCAAGTCCGGGTAAAAGCATGCACGGTCTGTCAAACTAGTCGCGTACTCATCCACCGTCATCCCTCCCTGCTGAAACTATAGGAGCTCCTAAATCCAAATGAAGCGTAATCAGGAAGGGAAAAACTCCTCACGAAACAACAACTGAAAGTCTCCCCACTAAAGTGATGACTCGTCAAAAAACTGAGTCACCAGACTCCAACAATGCCAAACTGCTCCTTGGAAAAGGTTGGCGGCCAAAGCCACCATAACATATTTCGTCGTCTGCACAATCCTGAAAAGGCGAACCACTATCTCGAGAAAAACCTCTACTGCCTAAGGGTCTGGCTCACCACTAAACCTCAGCAGACTCTGTCACTAGAACTAACGGAGTGTGCTCAACCTGTGCTCAAGATCAGTCTGCTCTGCTAGAGATATCTGCTGCTCACTAGGTGGGGGTGCTGCTATAGGCCCACCCAGAGAAAGGGACTCACATGATGGGTCCTGGACTGAGGCCTCTTTGCTCACATGGTCATCGTCATTAACCAAAGATGTTATCCTCGCTGGTTGTCTTTATGGAGACATCCTGAATGTTATCATGTAGTTCCACAGTCAGATTAGCATATGTGTATATAAAAATAACGACAATGGGGAGATGATTCAAGATGTACAGTGAAAGACTCAATCCTATTTGATGCACAAACATATATTCCCTACAACTAGTGTCTCAGCATGTCGAGTCGTCAAGCGGGTTATCAGGGTCCGGGTGAATGGATACGTTGTCCACTGCACCATCACTGGACTCCCTAGCCTATGAGCCACTCTCGAGACATGTTGACACTGTTTCCCTTGATCCCAACCAATTACTTTATTTAGGGACATCCGAACAACGTCCCAGGGATCGAACCACCTCTGATAC
This sequence comes from Viscum album, assembly GCA_963277665.1. Taxonomy (NCBI): domain Eukaryota; kingdom Viridiplantae; phylum Streptophyta; class Magnoliopsida; order Santalales; family Viscaceae; genus Viscum; species Viscum album. The sequence goes on along the minus strand of OY728152.1, from coordinate 868,072,173 downwards.
CACTTTGTGATGACCCGACCCTACCCGGGCTCGAGCCGAAACTACCCCAAGCCAACCTCAATAGGCCAGGTGCTGGCAACAAGTACCGAAGGCTAAACAACTCGGGGAGGCCTTTTCCTGAGTACATTTACACACACACGCAACACACTCCATGAAAAAGTGCAGAGTAAAAGGGAAATTAATTTACTAACTGCTATAAACAACCACAAAATTTCATCGATCTCTAAACAATACAAAGTGAGTGCTGAAGGTAAACTAAAAAGAAAAGGGAAAAACACGCGCCCAACCAGAAAAGTGACACAACCCGACAATAGGTAAACAAAATTAAAATAGCTGGAAGAGTCCCACACCTGGAACCCGACTGTGACCACCATATGTGGTCCAAGCTCCCGAACTACTAAGCTCTGCTAAAGTCACATCCAACTTGTCTGTCGTCTTCAAGGTCACAATAAGTGCGGGCAAAGACCAAGCAAGGGTGAGTATCAAAATAATCAGTAGGATTCCTTGAAGGCTCGAGAGAGAAACAAAAGAGGTACTGAAGAGGGGAGTAGTAAATTGAACAGGGAAAAGTAAAGCAGTACAACAGAGAGTGCAGTAAAGAGTATCTCTCAACCCAACAAGAGTAGGGAAGTCGAATCATCCAAACTCAAAGAGATAGAATCGGTGAGAAGATGAATATCTCGTCGAGTCTTCACTACCTATAGATGGAGAGTAGACTCATCCAACCACGAGAAGCTAGACATGGAAAGTACTCAGCACACCCTGGGCGTCTTCGCCTCTCCTGGAAGGAGTGTAACCAAACCCAAGAAGTGGGTACTAGATCATGGTATATACATATCCATATGATCAATCAAGAAGCCCGAAAAAGATCATAAGTGGATCTCCATACCGTAGCTCAGCCCAAGAAAGTGAGTAGCCAACAGCCACAGAACTAAACACCATCGATGTCAAGTATCATGTACGTCTGCCCCAAACTACAAGTCAAGGGCCTCAAATCACCGCACCTTGACTCTATCCGCTTTGGGTGGCACTGACTCACCCGCATGGTTTTAGGTCGCGTCACAAGGATGTGTCTCGGTGGGGAAAGCGCCCCTCGTACTTGAGAGTTCTGGGGGAATGTCAAGCCACACCTCATCATTGCCCCACAGTCGAGAGGTCTCCTCAATGTTGGCATGCAATTCCCTGCCCACCCTCGCTGGAGAGTAATCCCTGGAAGTCAACGGGATCCCACTTGGGGGAGACCCAGTAAGATTCGACGGGTGCCAGACTTCCCGGTCCCGTAAAAGGGTCATCCACTAGAGGGAGACCCATCAAAATTCGTCGACGAGTCCCAATGCCCAGTCTCGTAAATGGTTACTCCACTGGAGGGAGGCTCATAACCATCATTAGGGACCACTTCCCAGCCCAGCTAGAGGTAAAACTGGCATCAGAGACCACTTCCCAGCCCTGCTGGAGGTAAACCCTGAACCGCTCTGGCCATCCCTACTGGATGGTACTACTGGGTGAACACCACTGTACTGGGCATCCCTGCTGGATGGTAACCCACTGGCCATATTTGCTTGATGGTAACCCACTGGCCACCCTTGCTGGATGGTACAACTGGCCACCCCTGCTGGAAACAACCTCCTAGCCAGCCCTGCTGGAAACAACCTCCTTGGTAGAGGATCGGTTCCCGCGTAATGTGTTGGTCAAACCGAATCCACATGAACTCTACCAGGGAACAAGAAGAAACTTTTTCATCCAAATCATCAAGAATAGAACTAGGGTAAAACCACTCAACCCTGATGGTCAAACAAACAAGATAATAAACAGGGATAAACTCAACATGGCTAGCCAAAAAAATGAGAACAGAGGGACCCTCTACGTCCCGAGAGGTCAAGGGTACGCAAAGCAGAACGCAACACGCACATGGGGCCCACATGATGTGTGTCCCTAAGCCAACTACAACCAAGCTCAAAAACATTCTCAAGTACAAACAACCACATTTAACTCCAAGAAATCCCGTATACTCCTAGAGTATACCACGTTTTCCGCCCAAAGGCAATCGTTCACACGGAACCCAACATCAACGCGAAGGGTGTAAACGTAAAAACTCCAACTTGCCAACTCATCAGCCCATGAACATCCAACTACATCTCTTCAAACATTTACTTCACTCACACGGGAGTGCACGCGATAACACACCAATGGTTCTCTGAAAACACCACGGAAGGGACCACCACCGGTACACATTTCATGTTTCAACATTTAAAAGAGATATCAAAAGAGACTCCGCACATACAAATGGATCGTACCATTGTAATCCTCACGGAAAAACATGCGAGATAGAATATTTACTCACATATAATAGACATCTGATAGAAATGCTCTCCGACACCACTTTACGCCCGAACGACATCCCATGGTCCCAAGCCTCGGCCCCGAAAATAGTCAGGCGCATCAAACCATTGTGGTCCCCTCGGGAAAACACGTCAAATTGACTGCTCACATGAGTGCAATGGATATCCAGAGAAAAATTTGAGTTTCGCCATACCGCATACAAGCGGTGCTTCATGGGACACACATCTCAGTTCCGAAGCGCAAGAAACCGATCGCACCATTGCGATCCTCTGGAAATAATACAGAAGTTCGACTAATCACTTGTCCGAAAAGGACACTTGGTGAAGGAGATAGAAATTCACCATCAACAACCAAACCGACCCTTGTGGGGCCCACCCTAGCAAGCCGAATTAAAGCAGGCGGATTGTGCCATTGCAATTCCCTCGAAAAAACACCAAGCATCAACTGCTCACACGCCCTGAACAAACGTCCAAAGAAAAAGTTAGAAAAACTGTGTGCAGCTCAGAAGACAAGTGGGGCCCATGACTCAACTGTCGTTTCGACGCTCGAAACCATATTGGTAATATTCAACTCAATGCTAGGGTCGCAATGCCACTGACATCACTCAATTCAGACACCGGATGTGTCTGTGTCGTCCAATACAAGAACCCCCGAGAAAAATTATCATCCACCTAACATTGTGATGCGCCACCGAACCCCTCGTATCGGGAATTAAAAATCCCCGAGACCATCTCAAAAGATTCGTCTTTATTTAAGGTACGCATCGCTATAGACGTCACGCAAGACGGACACCCGTAGTTGTAATTACGGGAGTCTGAAGTCGAGGGGGACAAATTCCCTTGGGCGCGACCAGCCTGGGCCGGCCGGTCCGCCTGGCCGTGGACCCTCCACTCGCAGACCAGCCACAAGGGACGGTCTTCCTACCGCATGAAGACCCGCCGAGGGGGGGGGGGGGTCTTTGTCCACTCGTGGGGTCGTGTGCCGCGACCCCGATCCTCCGCATCAACTGGCCGACCCTTCCACTCCGCGCCTCCAGCTCACCCCGAGGAGCCCCCTGCTTCCTGCCACAAAAGCCACCCGCTCCGACCTCCACTGCCGAGGGACCCCCGCCACCTAGATCCACTGCACGCCACCGCCATCCTATCTAGACCGCCGAAAAACACCAAAACCCGCAATCTTCGATGGGCGACTATGATCTCCTCTGAACTCGGATTTCAATTTCGAAAACTACATCTGATAGCTCCGAAAAGGTACTACACAACCATGGGCATCGCTCGATAAAACAACAGCAATTAGATGCTACAATTTAGGCTCAATGTAGGTGCAGGGATTTAAAATGAACATGAATAGATCCTACCACTTTGGGAGTTTCCCGAAGCATTGTCATTGATCTGACTTTGTCGTAGCCGAGATCTCCTTGATTGCAGAGGGAGGAGGGCGTGAGGAGGAGCTCTCCTTAATTGCGATTCTTCCACCAGGAGGTGCCAAAGGGAGGGGAGGAGGAGAAGGGGTGAGAGATGGGTTATAATGAAAATTAATTAAAACGTTTAAATAATTTAAACTCAAAAATGACCCGCATCTGAAACCTCCGATGTGGTCAAGATTAAGCCTCCCCTAGGGTAAACACCACCTCTCGAGCACAATGGATGTCTCATAATTTTAATCTGAGTCTCTGTTCAAATGTTATAAAACTGAATGCCTGAGGCCTCCAAATTATGAAAACGCCCCTAGGGCCATTTTTCACAGACGGTGCGCGCCCGTGGAAATTACACCCCTCATAGAGTAAACAACACGCTCTGGACTCAACAGTTCCCTCGGTTTTCCAATCCGAGCTACTTTTTAAGAGATAATTGATTTTACCCACTAAACGAATAAATTAATAATTTTAATAATCCGTTTAATATTCTGTTAATGGGAAAGGGGTCTGAAAGTCCCGCGCTTACATGTTTTATGACGTTTCTAGGGTAAAAACCCCATTTAAGGATCCATTCGTACTCTTAGATTTAGGATCTGAAACACTGTTTAGGAGTTATCGCATTTATTTTGCATGCCCAGTGTGAATGCACTGAAAATTTAATTCCGGCCACACTGGGGCTCAGAATCGCACGTCATCTAAAGGCGCTGCACTGGAATAACATCAAGAATATTACAAAGTCTTTTATAGCAAACAATGGATCTTACACACAACCACATTCCTATATCCTGAGTGCATATTATATGTAATCCCCTTGGTGTCCACCCCTCTAAATAACACTATTCTTCTTAGACCACCAGGTCTGCTGTCGTTGATGGATCTACTACCACTTCCCCCTATCCCCCCTCAACTGGTGCAGGTGTCACCCCTAGTAGTCATGCCACTGCAGGATGTGATATGCTGCCTTCCAACCCCATCCATGATGTTTGGGTGGTACACCATCACCGGCCCGAACTATTTGCCTCTTCTACATTTCCCCCGGGCAGGCCACCTCCTCGATTTTGGAATACTCCTTCACCAACCCAAAGATGATGGTGGACGGAGGCATAAAATCCTACACCATCTCGTCTTACCATGTGAACATGAGCCACATCTACCTCATCACACATTAATGTTCCTCTTGGGGAACCCCTGAATAGACTGGTGGGGTCAGTCACTTCATAAATAGAAATTGCTTAGAGAATCGGTGTAGGGATTACAGCTCGCATAGAGCCTCACGATCCTCTCTGGCCACCAGGACTCCACCTAGAGAGGCTAGGATATAGGATCTGTGCTCTTATTTTCCTTGACCATCATTGGTGAATGCACCCATTAGCAGTGGGAATGAATGAATGTTGAACTCCCCTACCTTCCAGACATGGTTCCATACCACCTTCAAGATCTTCTAGGCCGGAATGCTCCCAGTGGAATTCTGGATGGATTGGAAGAAGATTGATTCCAAAGGGTAGATGGGGTGTAGTTATTCATATACCCCCCCTGACGTGTGCAGCTATCCACCCATACAGAAGGTGGAACAACCCGCATATCATTTGGGTCCACTTCCCCTCGCTGATATGCCACACTATCTTGTACATCTTGGTGATCATCAGGATACCGAGGTTGACCCACCCTTCTATCGCCAACATGGATGCCATGATAAATGTTTTTGGAAACACACCCATGTTCGTATCCCACACCGAGAGGATCCTACCATAGATGATATATACAATCAATGCGGCCATCCTGACAACCGGTTGCTCCTCAGTGCTGATGCTAAATCCATAGGTTTTCCACTAGAAGTCCTCCAAGATCCACAAGTACAAGTTCTCCATCCACCGTTGAGCCCCCTTCAGGCATGTTCGGGGCCTCACCGGATACTTCCCGTCTTCTGGGAAGTTCATGATCTACTTGATCCACCATCTAAAGTTGACATCTCTCGCTGTCTCTTTGTCCTCTACTAGCACAAGCTCCATCAATTCAATCACCAGTGTTTTCATTTTCATCCAGATCCCCCATGTGCCCATAACGAGAAGGAAGTCATCATACATCACCCCCAGTATTGGGACCCCCGAGATCTGATGCACATCCCATAAAATGATTCCAACCTCCCCATGGTGTAAGTTGAAGGGGTCCTGGATGACCATCTTCTCAGCAAATCAGGCCATAGATGCTTCGGTTGATAAATATTGAATTGGGAGGCACAAGATGCCTCATACAGGCCCACTCTCCTCATCTCTACCCCGAACTCTTCACACGAGTTACTTTCCCAGCAAGACAAGGACCAGTTATCTCTAAAGATTCCGCCTAGGAGTAGATCCCACATATCAGACCATCCCGTCCCTGGGATCCTCAAGGATGTCTTCAATATCGTCTGGTATAGACGGGCGATGTCTCCAGCTATAATTCATTCCCATAAACATTGTTCAGATGATTGTACAAACAATCAAAAATAACAGGCGTGAAGTCCCTCTTGGCATGGTCGTCAGCTGCCCTGAACCCTTGGTGCTGGCACGACATGCCCTTGAACTACTAAGCTGGCTAGTTCTTACTTTCTTTTGGGATGAAGACCTCATCCCTCAGCCCAAATCCATAAGGAGTCATCCTCCAACACAATGGATAGTTCCATTGGATTTGAAACAGCAACTCCACCAATGACCCATGGTCAGAGTGGCTTTGTACCAAGTCCCCTAGACATAAGATATTCAACATCTCCATCCTTCGGGCAGCACCAACAAGGACCCCCTGGCAGCCTCTTGGTGAGCCATTACATTTTTCAGATTTGGAAACTTTTCATTATGGTTTGAGAAGCCGTTTCATAGAGCTCATTCATGGAGACCATTCATGGAGCTCAATCCCAGCAACAATATCGTGAATTCTTGCACTGACATTCCGAAGCAAGCCATAGAGCGCACTGTCATGGAGTCAAAGACTCACTGTGAACCATGAAGAAGAAGGCCCGATTCATGGGGAGAAAATGCAGAGTATACAGAGCTTCGTGGATCAAGAGTGTGAAATGAAAAAAATTTGGTGAAGAGAAAGGAAAAAAGAGAGTCCATCTAGCCTATTTATAGTCAAGGAACCCTGGAACATCACGGTCCATCCAACCACGGAGATATTTGTGGCATGCTCAGCCTACCTGTCACCTCTCCGCTTCATGATCCTCCTCCGCGAGTCAGCATTGCAATTAAAAAAAGGGATTTTTAAGATTGACCATCATACTTTCACCCCCCGATTTATCCTCGACTCCAACTCAGAGGGGGGGGGATTTTTGGAGTCAAAATTTGGGAAGAAAAAAAACAAACTGGAAACACCTAGGTTCTGCCTCACGAAGCTTGTTCGTGGAGCCCCGCAGCACCGTGGCCGGCACCAAGCTCCTCCTCTGTGAAGCCACCACGGAGCAATAATGCAAGATGCTCCACGAACCCTTGAGACGTTTGTGAATTCTCTGCAGAGCTAGGCGGTGGGATGCTCCATGAACCCATGTGACATTAAAGAACCTGCCGTGGACCCATGAGGAAAGATGCTCCACAAACCTCTATGACGATCAAGAACCTGCCACAGATCCAGGAGGCGGGATGCTCCACGAACCCCTTTGAAGTTCACAAGCCCACCACGGAGTGAGGAGGTGGGATACTCCACGAACTCCTCTGATGTTCGCAAACTCACTGCAGAGTGAGCTCTGTCTTCACATCGAGTGATATTTAGCTTGTTGAACCTCTTTCCTATAAATACTAGGCACCCCTTAAGCCCAACATATGGATACTCTAACCTTTCTCTTTTGGAGCTCCCATATCAAGAAGTAATTTTTTCTCTGTTAACCATGAGCGTTTCAAGGTACTTTTTCATCATGAAGTGCCTTCCCCTTTGCATGAATTCTGCCCCTCTTAAAAATGGGATGCCCTTATTGGAGCCCACGACCCTCCATGAAGGAATGAGATCCCCAAAGGGACTCATGTCTTTGTGGGGAACTTATGCTTCGTAATGTACCTTTCATGCAAATGTGACCCACATACTAAGGTAGGGTCATTGTGCTTTGCGAAGCACATTGCTTCACATTGTTATGATTCGCAAGGCACCCTTGCTTAGCGAAACAGTGCTCCACGAATTCCATTACACTTCACGAAGCACCCTCCATACACACCTATGCCCTATTCCTAGGCTTGGCTACTTCACTTCTCAATGAACACCCCTTTGTGTAGCCCCTACACTATATGGAACACCAGAGCTTCACAAGGCTTCTACCTATGAATCCCTCTTCTCTGCAACTCCTTTTCTCATGTGGCCCTTCAGGTTTGAACGAATCAATTTCGAGGGCCCTTTGGTGGAGCTTCCCATTGAATTTCATCACATCATGCTTCTTCTCATAGGCACACAAATGGATATTTCTTCTTCACATAGCCATGCTAACCTAGACCTCTCAAAGGATCACTCTATAACACCCCCTCACTACCGAATTGTAAATGCATTCTCTTCCACAAGGGGTAGGAGGTATCAGTTATGTAATTCCTAGGGTAGCAAAGTAAACCCACCTTGTCCAAGTTCTAGGGCGTTAAATTTCCAAGTTCCATCATCCTCAGCACATGACGTTAAACTGTGTCCTCGCGCAATGGACTACACGTGGGGTGCTCCATCAAGGACATTATCTACACCCACTAGTCTCCACGGGGTTGAGATCATTCCTGACATGGAATGAGATCCTCTTTATCAGAGTGGCGTCTGTTCACGGGGAAAGGGTAACCATCTTGGTGTAAGCCCCTATCTTTTCTTGTTGGAGGTAGCACCCCTGCTCCTCCTCTCTTCCTCAATGAAAAATCCTTTTCCCTTTAGGCTTTTCAACACCTGGGCCACCACCCTAGAGTAAGTCCCAATCTCCATCCCCATGGGACATAGACCACGCGTAAGCCCCTGTTTCCTATTTGGGGCGATAAATATGGGTAATCCCCACTCCAATTCCCAAGGATGCACCATTCGAGACGTCATTGTCCGGTCTCTGCAACATCTTGTTTCTCACACCGAGCATGGCACACGTGGGCTTAGAGAGAGCATTGACCATGAAATCCACTCTGGGAAGCCTAGAGTGTAAGTCCAAAACACCACATCTAAACTCTGAGGTCTTTTATCCTTTCCATGGAAAGGTACATAGGAAGCCCCCCAGAGGTTACAACCCACCATCCATTGGTCCCGACCATCATCACGTCGGTTCACCAAACACCTCATCTGAACTACGAGGTCTTTGATCGTTACCAAGCCAAGGTACGTAGGAAGCCTCCATGATGTTCAAGCACAAAATCCATTGGTTCCGACCACCCTTCACATCGGTTCTCACTCCACCTGAAGTACTAGGTATTTGATACATTCCAAGGAAAGGTATGCTGGAAGACACCATGAGGTTCAAGTACAACAACCATTGGATCTGACCCCTATCATGTCGAACCACCTTCATCCTGCATGATGTTAAACTACATGCCCCATTTTCATCATGTACGATGTTAAACTGCATCCACCATCCCTAAATACGTTGGATTTGATCCTTATCTCCTAGACAGGGTACATAGAAAACTTCTATGTGGTTCAACCCCGTCCATAGTAATACTTTGTGACCCCTCCCAAAGGTAAGCCATTATGACCCTATCTAGTGGTAAACCATTGTGACCCTAGCCAGGGGTAACCCGTTGTGACCCCACCCAGTAGTAAGCCGTTGAGACCCCATGCAGTTATAAGCCATTTTGATCCCATCCATCGGTAAGCGGTTGTGACCACATTCAGCGATAAGCCATTGTGCCCCCATTTGAAAATAATCCTTTTAAGTACCCAATCGATGGTAATCCATCATCACATGAACTAGGTGGACTTTGATTATATGACGTAGGGATACGTAGGAAGCCTCCCCAAGGTTCAATCCCATCACTTGTGTATCATCTTGATCTCTCCTTCAAGCCCGTGTGTTTTGGGAATGTTATGACCAAACCAAGAGGTTCTATCTCCTCTAGATCCCATCCATGCATCCATTCTCATAGGTCACCTCCTTAGGTATCCCGTCATCTTGAACTATGTGGACTTTGATTCCCTTCAACGGGGATACATAGGAGTTCTCTTCGAGTCTCGATCCCAACATCACCATCACCCTTGAGTAGAGACCACCTCATTTTCCATCAACTCTACTTAACTATCCATTATCCATATTGATTCTTACCCTGGACGCCACATCCCAGTTGGATCATGCCACCACATTCCACATTTATTTTAAGAACAACACGGTAGCTAACCCACGTTTTCCCCAACATCAGTGTTCCCTCCAGTGGTTGCACTCATAGGATCCACTCTAGTCGGAGTTCTCATCACTCCGATCTAATTTTTCTAAACGTTAAACCCGTGGAATAACCTATTTTAATCATAAAAAGCAGAGGAAATCCTCAGATACATGCCTATTTCATATAATTCCCCACATTAAAAGTGGGATGCCTCAGGATTCTGTTCCCTTGAGAGTTCATATAATAAGGGGAAGAAACCCAAACGTGCTAGTGTGCCAACATCGAGACACACCAGTGATGTCCAACTTGACTACTCCCCTAACCGAAGGATGCTGCCCTAACAAGACCCCTTTGAATTTCTCAATAGTAACACTATAATTAATAGTCATCAATGATGAAATGGCACTAGGAAGAGTTTCATGAGAAATGTCTTAATCTATAAGGGATACCCGGACTAGTTGACGAGTTCTGAGGAGGAATCCATAGATGGAGGAATTGAAATCCCATCATCCCATTTTGATCAATGAGAAAACATCCCTGAACCAGGAATGGATTCCACACGCCTTTGGAAAGCGGGAAAGCGGGGCAAAAATTGTGCGTCCTCCACATATGGATACATGCGCCCTGGAGAAAGCGTTAGAAACAAAATTAATGGTGAGTCGATGATCTAGATGGGTTAAAATATATTTTTTAAGGGATGTTTCATCTTATAGAGGATGATATGATTTATGTTGGTGAGATTTTTATAACACATATTTTTACAGGGTTGTGAAATTAATGTAAATTTAAATTTTTATTCATAGAGTGGGTTGGGGAGGGCCTGTATTGTTTTTTTTTGGGGTCTCTTTAAAATATGATGGATAATGTTCATGCTATGATAAAAGGGGTTGATTGAGTGGTTTAACCTAGATAAGGGGTTTCCTTCATGGAATGGAGGCTAGTAGGTGGGCTATGTATAGTTGGTCAAACCATGAGCAGTGGGTGAAATGACATGCTGATGGCCCTTACATATGCGGTAAAGATTTGGTGAAGGGTGTCATGATGCAAAGGTGGGAAATCCAATGTATGGAGGTTCCCATATGTAATAGTAAAAAATGATCATATAAAATTTAGAATTTTTGGGAGGGAACCTTGTCATTACATGTCCCCTTTGGACACAGTTTGGAGGGTAGTCAGGGGGATGCATCGTAGTGGGTAGAATAAATATAGTTCTATGAAGGAAGGAGGTCATTCTATAGAGGCTTGGATATGGTAAATTAGTTTTACTTGGAAGTAGGATTCCACACTATAACCAGAGGGGTCATTCCATCATGGTGAAATTCAAGGGGATCATGCCATCTAATTTGGTGAATTCATCATGTGACCTAGAGTGGTTTCATAGTTACATGGAATGATGTGGGAACATCATGTTGTGATCACGAGGGTCAGACTATGACCAAAACCTTATGTGGATTTTAAGGATGATGATGATCCTTTCGTAGTTTTTTAAATTATAAACCCCCTTTGAGGGTTCCATATTCAAGACATGTGAGTTGGGGGAGGATGAAATATTCTTTCACATTCATCCCCATTTTTCTCACATTGATCGTTGTTATTTGGGAAGGTTTTGTCACATTAATTTGAGGTATGATTATTGTCCCTATCCTCCCCATTATTATTATTTTCTATCTACTGTTTTTTTCACATTATTAGGGATTTATGGAGGTTATTCTGTTATAGAATAGTTGAATTCTCTCTCTTGATTGGTATTTAATGCTCTTCATGTAGTGATCACGAGGGTCATAGTATGACTAAACCCTTATGTGGATTTTAAGGATGATGATGATCCTTTTGGGATTTTTAAATTATACACCCCCTTTGAGGGTTCCATATTTCAAGACATGTGAGTTGGGGGATGATGAAATATTCTTCCCCATTCTTCCCCATTTGTCTCACATTGATTGTTGTTATTTGGGAAGGTTTTATCACATGAATTTGAGGTATGATCTCTGTCCCTATCCTCCCCATTATTATTATTTCCTATCTATTGTTTTTTTCACATTATTAGGGATTTAGGGAGGTTATTCTATTATAGAATAGTCGAATTCTCCCTCTTCATGGGTATTTAATTCTCTTCATGTAATGGAGGTCAAAGGGGGTGGTTCCCATACTATCATTTTACATTTCCTTGATTTATGATTCTATTATGATTTAATTGAGGAATTTTTAAAATTAAATTAATTAGAAAAAAATTTATGTAAATTAATTGTGTTTCTTGTGGATTAGATGTGGATGAATGTTGGTTGTGGAAAACACCCCATTACATGTAATTTTTGAACATTGGAGTCACTTGTATAACTTAGTATTGGTTATTAAAATTTTGGACTTGAGTTATAAATGTTCATATTATCAATTATTTTGTTTTTTAAAAAATAAGATATGTTTGCATGGACTCACAAAAGGCTAGTAAAAGCATGAAATAATTTTACAGATCACTAATTGAAATATGTGGACTTAACATTACAAAGCATCTTCTATTTTTGAAATTTTTATGTTCATGTGTACGAATTGATATAATTTATTAGCATGTATTCAGGACTTATATTACATAATCATATAAATTTTGACATCATCATAATATAATACGAGCAGACAATTACAACATATCTTGAGAAACATTTCATTGGTGTTTTCATTAGATGAATGTGTCCCAGTAGACGAATTAATGGTTTATTTTTCGGGTGAAATATATTTATATTATATAAAGTATTTCCTATCATGAAATAATCTTTTAAAAATGGGGATTGATTTTAATTGAATGTTAAGAAAGGGTGTTGATTACAAGAATAGGTTTTGAAATTTCATTTCCAAATTAATATATTGTTTTTAAAGAATTATTAATTAGGATCATCGAGAAATGACTAGTTTGAGTAAGATTGATTGTGATTCCCTTTCAAATTTTTGTAAGGGTATTTCCTCTCAGTTTTTAATGGAATTATAAATGAAATTTTTGTGAGCCTGTTTTGGTCTATATTAACTCATGTGGGAAATGAATTGTTTTCTAAAGAATGGTTCATCGATGCGATCCCATATTTTGATTGTTTCATGGATTAGTTATTTAATGATTGTGTATTTACCCCATGATGTTTTTTGGTATAAATGTATCATATTTTGTTGGAATAGATGTAATGAATCCCCCATAGATAGATATCAGTAAAATGGAATGGGTTTTATAGAAATGTTTTCTGATATACTGAGATAGGTTGGGTTGTCTTCTTGTGTTAATCGATACCATAGTGAGTTGCTCAAGCTTGGATAAGAATAGGGTAACCAGTTAGGGTGATAATAATTTTTTGTAACGAGTTACTTGAAATTTAAAGGTTTTAGATATATGGAAACAGTTAATTGTGGTATCCTTGAGGGTTGTTAAGGGGGAAGAATTATGGATATCCATTTATTGTTTTGATTTGGGATCTTCCATTGGGATTGGGTTGAAATTTTATATTATTTTTTATTTTCTCCTAATGTGTATTTGTTACATTTTAAAACTGTTGGTTTTTACCCCATATGGACTAAGAAGATTTTTTTGTCATTATAAGATTATATTTAATTCTAGATGATTCATCCAACCATGAGTGAGAACTTTTGGCCATAAGATTCTTTTGGAAATCCACCCATGAGTGATAAGGGATGTTCTGGGTAATTGATGGAATTTCTCCATATAGAAAGGTGTTGGTTTGGGTACTTTATGTGTTACCTCCCTTAAGAGGGTTTGGGTACTCGATATGATACCTCTCATGAGTGAGAGGGTGTGGCATGCGTACATGATTTGAGAATGAAGTACAACCTCCCCTTAGGGTTCTTGGTTTGGGTATATAATTTCTGACCACCGTTGGTTAAGAAGGTTTGGATTGGGTACATGATGTGAAACCTCCACTAATTGAAAAGGGATGGTTTCGTTACATTTTGGCTACCAATATACTATGTATTGGGAATATTATCCTACCCAATGATGATATTCATATAATAGAAACATCAAAGAATATATCATCGGATTTTTTTGAATTATCTGAGGTTAGTTTTCACAGTGTCTTGGTTAGCACATGAAAACCCAACACATATTATTGATTTTTATTTCATGTTTTATATGTAGTGGTTGATTTATTTGAGAATGAATTAAAATATTATATGTATTGCATGGAAATCTACTTCATAAAAAAATCTATTTATTTTTGGAATTAGGAATTTGTATTTGGTTGTTGGACTCAACCCTCAACCATTTATATGACATGGGTTTCAATGTATATGGGTAAAACCTCATGTTTTCATCTAAGGAATAGTTGCTTCTTTGAGCTAGAAATCTGGTTTCATCTACACAGTTATATTGGTGTTGGATTTAATAGTTTGGATAATGTTAGTTTGGTGAGAGGCTAATTAGTTTACTTTTTATTTATCAATCAACTTATGTACTGTAATGTGTTCCAACAAGTCAGTATATATAATTCATATTATTTTTATGTGTTTTTTAATGTTAGTCTATTGTATTTATTAAATCCTATAAACTATTTTATTGATTATTTTTATAGACTATGGGGCCCTATTGGATCCCTATTTATTTGTACCCATGTTATTGGGATATCTAATATAGGAATGTTCCATTCCCATTTTTTTAATTTTTTTGGCATGACTATTGATATTTACATTTAATGTAATAATATATCAATGATTAATTACCCCCCCAATAGTAATCAGAAATACCTAGCATATTAGGATGTGCACTCGAGGTTATGTACCATCCTTAAATAAATGTTATTTGGTTCATCTAGGTCATGGATTCAAATTCTTCATTTTTTCAATTTTTTCAGAAAACTGAATTTGTAAAATTTCCCCTTAATTTATTACATCATTATTCCTCGTTTAATTATAATAACAAGATATTAATTTGATCCTCCCATATTCTTGACTTTTCTCCCACATGGTATCCCACATTTATCATGGTTTCATTCTTTAATGCATCCTCAATAACCTAATATAGTTTTAATTCAATGTTTGTATGAGAACATATTGAAATAATGTTTCTACATGAATGAATCTCTAGTGATGTGTCTGATATATGTTTTTCTAGGATTCATCATGATATATCTTATTTCATCCTGAAAAAATTACATAATTATAACACATGTAAATGCTTTCAAGATATGAAATTGCGACATGAATATCTCCCATAACATCATCTTCATTTGAGATCCAGACATGGATTTATTCTCATGGAATGATTTCTTCTAAAATAGAATATCCAATTTTTTGTGTTATATTTAAATATAGATTCATGATGTGGTTTTCTAATTCCCACAATAAAACCCCCATACTATAATATTGTTCCTCCTAAAATATTATCTATATTTTTATATATTATACTTGTCTTTAATCATGAATTAATTAAAAAATCATCTTGACGATGAAATCATAAAAATTATACCACCATTTTAATGTTTTAAAACTCATTAGGAAACTTCATTAAGGAAATTTTACTTAGAACATTACATATTAACATTTAGTAGTATCATATTTTTAAAAAGGGACAAAATATAAATATTATGTTTCTAGCCTTTAAGATTCACTTTATTTTTGGATTACCTTTAAAATTTTTTACCCTATGATTACCCCTACATATCATAAGGATTATCATGTAATTTACTAGATTTATCAACAAAATGGATACTACATACCATTGGGATGTTCCATAAATTTTTGAATCCACAATCTATATCTCTGAGTACCCATACACATGACATTATTTTTTTTTGTAATTTTACAAATATTAGGCTATTTGGGTACCCATATATATTACATGTAGACATAGGACTTTTAAAAATTTCTGAATCTTTGGGTACCCATACTTATCACAAGGAGATCACAAGCAGATTTCAAAATCATACAATTCTGATAATATTTTTTATAATAACGTTATTCACAAAATTATAAATTCCTATGTTATAAAAAATAGTAAAAATCATAGTGTAACCTCAAATACATGATTTTTTAAATATTCACTATAGTAGGAAAATCATAAATATTAGAGTAAAGTTTTGTACGATTCCAAATTCTTAATTATAGACAACCCTTATGTATTTGACATAATTTGTGTAAATTTTTTATTTTCTAAATAATCTACCTTATTATATAATTTATAGAACATCTTAAAAACTCATATGAACATCTCAAACAGTTAAAATCACTATAGAATACATTTAAATTATTTCTAACTATAATCTGAATAATTTGAAATATTTCTATACAATATAACTACTACTCAATGTATTTTAATAAATATTTACTACATCAATAAATTATAAAACATCATCTATGTATATTCTTCAGTTTTAATCAGTCTTCACCATGTGATAATACTTCATATGGATCATTATTAGGTTTCTTTCTCGACTTCTTCATAGATATATAATATTATAAATACTATGCTCTATGGAAATCAACACAAATTTTGATATTATCAATCTAAGTGAATGAAACAATTTTACATAATAATCCTAAACTATAATCATATAGAATATATTCATAATCTAACTAGTGTTATCCTTATCATATTAAATTTATTTTCTAATATTAAATAATACAATAAGTCACCATGAAATATTGGAAGAAACTTATCTAAGAAGTCTTTCCAGGAAAACAAACCTCCTATGGTAGAATACTATTATAAAAGTCATTATATATATGAAAATTATAAAAACTATCAACATCTATATCCTCTGTCTTATTATAAAACTACATTGGGGAAATAAAAAATGAGGGAGAATCCAAATTTTGGTTTCTAGGTTTTATCTAATCTACTCAAAAAAGTGTATATGGATAAAATATTTTGAATACATAACTATTATTCTCATTAATAACATGGGTACTCAAAAAAACATCCAAGATTTTCTTATTAACACATATTTCCATAACTCTTTTTGACATTACGGTTTTTGAAAGTAAATTAAACAAACACCATTTGGGCTTAAAAATATACGTCATGGATTTGTTGTCAGTAATCATATAGTAGATTCATATCAATATTTATTTCTCATTTTTTATATCTCTTTACCCATTATGGTAAATAAAAAAACCTTGATAGGGGTGGCATAAATTCAAATAAATTTAATGCATCATCAATTTTTATACTCTAATTCTTCATGAAAAACTATTTATTTAAAAAAAGAGGGACTAAACATAACATCAAATCTATCCATTATCAAAACATAATTTGATAATAAATCAAAATTTTTATTACAAAGAATTTTCATATAGATTTTTGGATGATCCTTAATTTTAATATAAAATTATGATATTTTCTTGAAAAATTACAATACTCATATTAATATATAGATAATTAATATTAAAAAATTTAAAATGAAATGTTTCATAAAAAACACATTATTTTATCAGACCACTTCATTTTAACCACATTGATAAAACTAATTCCCCATCTAAAAAAAATTTCATTCCAAATAATGATGACAAGAAATCTGAACATATATTTTCAATTAAATATTTTAAATAAATTTTCTTCAATTTTATATTTGAATTAAATGATAATTAATGCAGCATTTAAAATTATCCCCCTCAAGTTATACACTCTAGATTTACTTAATCATGGTTGATGTATCTACAAAATATAAAAATCAAGATACAAAATTTTAAGATAACTCTATGATGGATATTTAAATTAAGGCTATAATAGTTATACCATATTGCTATTTTTTTAATGTTTTACCACTTAGTCATGCATCACAATAAATTATTTTCATAGAAATATGAGGCAGAATACTTATGGGAATAAGGTAGAACTCATTTTCTCATTAGTGAGAGAAAAATATTTATTGTTGCTTCTATATCTAGATATTACTTTATATATATATATATTTATTTATTTATGTTGTGGATAATCATTTATGATTTCATTTAATGTTTTTTAAAATAAATTTGGTGCAGAGTTTCATTAAATATATCAAGAAATTATTTTTGAATAATTATCTTCTATACATTTTATAGTTATGAACACAAACCTTTTTATACAAGATTCATATTTTACATAACATATTATTGATCATGTGGAAGGATCAAAAATCCATTTGAGAGATGTCCATCTTTCTTGCACATCTCACATAGCGACTCATAAAATCATGGGTTATATCCATTTGATAACCTCTCATGAAATTCAATTTCATCATATAGAGATTCATTTTTTTCAATAGAACATATATTTATTTTTGTTATCTTTATATTTATTTTAATTATAGTTAACATTGAAAATTATCATACATTATTTTGAAGTATTTTTATCTTACATTAAAATTTTTGATGGAATATCCAGAATTTCCTCAACAAATGATATCCTCATATTACTTTTTGGATTGATTGTAAATTTTTCATCATAATTACTCAACCTTCATTGAATTCCACTAGTTGTTTTAATTGGTACATGGTGTTCCCTTGCCTAACACAATAGAAGCATCCACTTCCTTTGGTTTTGGAAGTCATCTAGGGATTATTATGTAATTTATGATTGACATATTTCTTTTGTACATTGTTCCTTATGGAAATGAGGATGACCAAGTTTTTTTAAGATTCAAACATTCCAATCGATTTCTAACAGGTTTATTCATAGAACCAGAAACATCCAATGATTCTATATCCATTTGGACCTATATTCTAAATATAGGTGCTCATTAGTTGTGGACTGATGAGGCTTAAGAATTTGCATTGGTCGAGAGGATGGGAGGTCATACTCATTACATTTTTTTGGTGGTAATTATTGTCCACTATGGGACTCTTTATAGATTTAAGTTATGTTCACGAATCCTTATTAATTTAACAGGCAATAAAATGTGTTTTCCCTTTAGATCTTGCATTAAATGATTGATATGTAGGGAATTTATGGAGTCTTTTATATGTATTTGAGGTACTTCATCAATAGAGATTCATCCATATGAATTGGAGATTCTTAGCCAATGGTATCCTATTAAACATTATAAAGAAATCTATTGGTCATTATGATGACCATACTGGTATTAAAGCCAGTCAGTGGGGCACTTGAATTTTATTTTTATTCAAAAAGACAAGATTATTTTATAGTTGGGATTGTACCCGTAGATGGGCTACCTGCATATCCTTGTTAAAAAGGAAGGAATCAGAACCCACATAGTTTTATTGGAAGGATATAGCTTATCATCATATGGTAATGAAAAAAGAATTAATGGAAGATTGGATGGAACATTAGAAAGGCATCCTACGTACTCTAATTTTAAGGCAGAGATCAAAGTCCACGTAGTTTGAGTGAAGAAGTATGATGATTATCCATGATTAATGGCCCAAAGAGAGATGTCGTAATTACTTTTACACTCTAAGCACACGTGAGTCATAATCGGTGTGAGAAACAAGAGGTATCAGTAAAAACTGACGATCGTTCCATGAAAGATGCAATCATAAGAAATGATGTGGGGCTTACATTTGTATGACTGCCCATGCGCAAGGTCCATAAAGGTATTTGTACATTATGGAGATTTGGGATTTTAACCCGAGACTTACTCATGAAAAGGAAGCCCAAATAAAAAGAAATTAATGATGGGGCTTACTCATAAGAATGAGGTCCAATTAAGGGAAATTATGATTGGGACTTACTCCAGAGAAAGAGGCACATAATAAGAGGATTTTTAATTTGGGGCATACTCCTAAGAAGGAGGCCCAATTAAATGGACCATATAACTTGGGGATTAATCCTGAGGAAGAGTCCCAATGTTAAAGGAAATTATGATTAGGACTTACACCTAAGAAGGAGGCCTAATGGATTCCTCTCAAACAAGGAAACCAAAAAAGGAACCATGCCATAAATGGCTTTGAAAAGGGTTTTAAAAGCCTTGTCTTGAAGAGGAGAAGTGGATTTGAGGAAAGGAGGTGGATTGGAAGGAGGCGTGCAAGTATTGTTCTGGCGTGCAAGTCCTAGTTGTGAAAGTATACATGCGCGACACGAGTCACCTTGGGAGACGAAGAACCTATATGCTAATACTTGGGAGACTTTGAACTCAATCCCTTAGTATCATCCCTAGAGGCTTCCAAAAGGTTGGCGCACAAGTTCCCTTGTGAGGGCAGGGCAGCGCGCAAGTGTTTTCATTTCCCTTAAGGGCTGAACACTTAGGTGCGCATGTTTTGATGAGTTCTAACACTTTGGCCTTGTTCTTACTCTTTCGAGCTTCCATTCTAGGTAAAGAATTACCTTAGTAGTGTTAGAAAGATGTTAGAAAAATACATGGGCGACCAGAGCTTGAATCTGAGTTTTGGAAAATCCGCCCCTGAAATGGGGGGCCCACAGGGGCTATGTATAGTCCACTGGGCACCTTGGGCGAAAAAAGGAATAGGGTGTGAAAGTTACCTGCACGACCTATATGTGGCGCACAATTGACTTGCATGACCAGAAGGAATCTTGCGCGAACTCTTCTTAAAGGGTTCATTGTTCATTCCTTTGCCAATTTTTTGATGTTCTTCAAAGGATGAAATTTCTTGTGCTTAAGGAATTACCCTTTTCCATTCGATAGAATTTGTGATGGAAAAGAGCGTCCAAAAAAGTCCCCCCTTAGAGTTGGATCTGAAAAAGGCAAGAGGATTTGACTATTAGGAAAATGAGAAACAAGAGTTTGGCAGTGCGCAGGTGGTAGGCGCACAGGTTCTGGCAAACAGGTTTTGGCGTGCAAGTTCCGGCACATAGGTTTGCGGGATCGCCTATATATATGGGTGTTACTTCGTGCTTCTCATCCTGCCTTCCGTGTTTTTGAGCTCTCATCGTGAATGTGTCTTCATATTCTTCAGTCGATCACTTTTTTCCTATGTCGCGCTTCTCCAGTTTGATTTTGACTTGGACGACTATACTTCGGTGACCACACTTGCGCACCTTAATGGCTTATCCATTTTTTGTATTCTTAACAAGTATTTCATTAAAAAAATACTTATTTAAAAGTTAACTGTTAGATATTTGTGTAGATTCAATGGCGCCCAAAAAAATTGGATCGGCTGATGGGTTGGCTAGCAAGAGAATTGATTATATGATGAACATCGTTGGCCATGAATATTATGATATCTGCGACAGTAATCTCCCAGATTTAGCCAAGTACATGAAGAAATATCATGTCAATTTCCCATATAGTATTTACTTTCCTTTATATGTTCATGGTCATCTACAAGGATTCAATGATCCAGATGCAAAAAACTATATTCCTCTTCCCGGGTTTCTGACTTACGCCAATTTCGCTTCAGCAAATGCCTCAGTTGCAGGATCATTTGTTAATGATGGAATAGTGGGGAAGGCATACATAATGGATCATAGACCATGTAATCCCGATCTAAAACCTCATAGGCCTGAGTTACAGCCACATTACTATCCCTCCATTTTACAAAATTCACAAATGGATTGATCAAAGGGATGGAAAAAGAGTTGGGATTTCTGTCCCGGAGGAGGTGCGAAGCTGAAATGGATATGGGTATATTGGGTGTGACAAACCTGTGCAGAGTTTTTCGAGGATCTGAATGGAGATGCAATATATGAAGTCGTCTGGGCGGGGCAAACATATGTCAATAGGAATGATAATTTTTTGCTGGAGCTAATCAACTACTGGAGCCTAGAATCCAAATCCTTCCATCTGACTCAGGGAATAGTAGGGATCAGTTTGTTGGATGTCAACACGATCTCAGGGTCTCCAATTTTGGGTGATATGTATGATAAATTCATTCCCCCCCAAGTTGACCTGTAATGATTCAGATAAGACTATGGCTTTGCTCGAGAGTTATTGAAAATTTTCCATAATATCAAGTTTTTAATTTCCATAAAAACTAATTCTGGAAATGATATTCATCCTGAGGAATGGATGGATATGTTCTTATGAAGTAGAAGGAGAAGGGGCCCACCTATACTCGTCCTACTAGCTTCCCCCGAACAGAGAAGAGGGATGCTCTTGGCACATTCTTGCCAACTCTAGAAGAGGGAGAGTTTTAAAAGTGGGTGTATGAAGTGGACCAACGAATCCTTGAGAAGACCCATCTGGTAGGATTTTTAGCTTTGTGGCTCTATTTTTATCTTCTACTAGTTTGGGATTCCAAGGGAGGCGTCATGCCAGTGACCTTCATTGTTGCACCCAAGTTGGCTGAGAGGAAAATGGTTGGGTTGGCCACCCTGATTTTGGTGAAGATTCACAGTAGTGTACTCCATGTCTATATGGGTAAGTATCCTTTGAGAATAGTGCGACCATTCTATGTTTTGTGGGTATGTATCACCACTCACTTCATGACTTTTGCTGTATAGAGCAGATTACAGGTTCCAGGAAATTATTTTAGTCCATCAGTGTAGGCCTTTTCTAGAATTTCTCTATTGTCCCTCAATACTTATGAACTAAAGGAGAGGCTGAGAATGTTCATGGAATTTCATTTTTTCCATATGGAAACCCACCAACCGGGAGGATTTTTGATGATGTAACTTCTATCCTGGAATTGAGGTCGTATATGCTGGCTTGCAGAGATGGCGTATTGGCCACCTAAATTGACAGAGAGGTTATATGTGAGGCCTATGCTCCATATAGATTTGTACGCCAATTCAAGTGTATGCAATAGATTATTGTATCCCCTCTTGGGCATGTCAGGTCAGAGCATCATCCAATGGTTTCCCGACAACTATGGTTGCTGACAGCTATGGAGAAGACTGGGGCCGTGTTTGATCTACTAGTTGCTGGAGCGGTGAGACAATTCACTACATGGTATGCTGAGAACTAGGTAGCATCATACCCTGATGTGGTACTGAATCATCTGGTTCCTCAGGTGGGGACTAGAAAGAGAACTGTGAGGAAATAAAACCTTCATCTTGAAGGTGACTCTTCCTCACCTGGAGCTGATTTACCGGGTTCCTCACTCGGGGCGGATTCACCGAATTCCCAAAATGGGGATGATGAGGCATGACATGCTTCATAGTGGCCTCGTGCCAGATATAATCCTCCTGCCAGAGTTAAGAGTCCTACTCCTTCGACTCCAGGTGATTTATATCATTGAGGAAATTAATCATCACTATTTTATAGAGCAACAAGTTTCATTTTCACATCCATTATATGTTATTGCAGGAGCTGGGAAGAAGTTGAAGTCCCGGATTTTCGAACCCTCCACATGGCCTTCTAGTGGAAATGATGAATATTTACGACCAAAGGCTGTCCAGACATGGAGAAGTCTATATTGTGATGTTAAAACCGCCTGGATGGACTTATGTGAAGGGCTACATATCCCTAGAGTGGGAAATCTCCTGGAATCTACTGATATCCGCTTTGAAGATAACCCTAATGAAGTGTGGGAATGCATCAGAGAGATGGAAATGCTAATTTATTTCAATGATGATTCCATTCCTAATACCAAACAGGTGAAGGAAAGGATGAATTGTGGCACCAATGCGGGGATTTTTTCTTAATTAGATGAAGAATGGAACGATTATGTGTCTCCTGAAGATGTATGTTTCTTTCCTTATTTTCATTGCAACTTGATTTCAGTTAAAGCTTTGTTACTCAAGGGAATTACTTTCTTCATCATGTAGCTTGTTAAGAAATGAACTACTTAGGTCCCTTCACCACAATATGACCCTAGTGGAACCACTATTGGAGCCGCTGAATCTCTTTGCGAGCTGGGCGAGGTATCTCCAGGCCGGAAAGCCATGGACGAGGAGTTCGAAAGGTATTTTCACTCTCCAATACTTGTATTTGGAGGTGACAATGTCAATACACAGAAAAATTAAAATAATAAAATGCATCAAAGGAAGAAGTCCAAAGATAAATGCTTCATCAGTAGTGGTAATTCCTTTGGATGGTCATGATTCCTAACTCATGAAAAGATTGCTCATACTTCATGAGATTTCAGGGGCTTCCTCGGTTTCTCCTCTAAGGGAGAGGACTGACACGCCTCCTAGGACGACGGAGGGTGCTGGTGAACAGTCACAAATTCATGCTGACATGGCTGCTCCAAAAAAACAGTGAGAGAATAAGAGCTACCATCAGTTCCCAGTACTTCTCATGTTTCTGTTCCATTCTATGATACTTTATGTTCAACACCTACACCAGAACATTTGGTGACTACTACAACTGACTCTGTAATTTTCTTTGATGAATCTATTCAGGGTCGGAGGTTGCAGGTGGAGGGTTGCCAAGAAGACATATTAAATTCTCCCACTGGTGAGACTAACAAGGAATCCGAGATATCATTGGATGAGATGATGAAACTTTGCATATCTTTTGAAGAAATTTTAGATCATGTTAAATTACCATGTAATTTAGAAGATTTTGGATGTGAGTGTTATCCTTCATCCTATTAAAAATTTCTTATTACATCTCTCACTATTATTTGTTGAAATGTGTAGTTACGTTTGAGCAAGCTGCGCATCTGCCGATGCCTGAATGGGGTAGAGACAACCCTATCATTACAGAGACTCTATCTCAAGTGGAGCCTAACCCAAGTGAGCATCCTGAAACCCATCCTGAAAATCCTGTTGAATCTAGGAATGATGGGGAGGATCCTTCTCATGATTTTAATCAACCATTGGGTAAAAGATGATAATATTTGTGGCTATACATAATTTTCAATACTGCTAAACAAATTTTGTTATCCTTTGTAACTAACCAATTATTTCAACTGACTACGCGGGGACATCAATTTCAGTGGCTAAATCTGGAGGTGAAGCTTCAGTCTCCACCCAAACGGGAGTAGAAAGTGATGTACCAATGCTCGGGGGGGGGGGGGGGAGAAGGAGCAGAACAATTCCCTTATTTAAGTGCATTAATCTTTGACTATATTCCCCATGTGATAGTGATGCTGAGTCAAACCCAGATGTGAAGAAGGCGCTCCAATTCTAACGTTGTAAGGCATGTCAGAATATAGGAAAGATCTTATCTAAAGTGCCTCTGGAAGAGATATCTTTGATGATCCCGCGACTATCGTCCTTGTTCATCATGATGAGACTTGGTGGTTTTGGATATCATAAGATCCATACCGTGGTGAAACAAGTCATCTTAAGGAGGGAGAAGGTGCAAAATTACCGTCAAGATCTAAACAGAGCAAGGCTGTTAACCAATATTGGAAAATTTGAGGCTGCAGTGTCCCGATATGAGGCTTATCATGCTACAAAGTTGAAGGAGATGAAGGATAAGATCAAAGAGAAAGTTGTCCAGTATATGCACCTTCAGTAACAGTTAGATGTCATTACTGGGGAACATGACCAGCATAACAATTCATTGGATGGAGTCCAAACAAATGGTATGAACGACATCATAGATGCCAAAAAAACTACATCAAGATGAAAAGAGTGAAGCTAGTCAAGTGAATGAACATCAAGTGGCTGCTGATGAAGCGTGGGATGTAGTAAATCAAATGAAGCGTTATGTTGAAAGACGATTTTAATTCATGAAAAGAGAAGATAATCCAATCTGTGGATGTTCTTCTAATTTTGTGCATCAATGAAAAAGACATTTCATCATCAATCCTTTGTACCTACATTCTCTTGATAAATAATTATATATATTTTTACCTATGACAGTGGGCCTAATAAAAGCATAGTTTGATTTGTGCTATGATTATACAAAAAACCCCACAAACTTTTCATCTTTTATTTCTCAATATTTCCTTAATCATACAATATGTATGTTTAACAAGATGGGACTCGACTTTTGTTCAAAGTTCTTTTTACAGGTTCCCAATTTAATGAGTGCCATGTCTCTTGTTGGCTGTTTAATGTCATGCATGTCGGACATAAAAAGGCTATTGTTTAAGGTCGAATATCCTTGTACGAATGGATTAAAATTGTCTCAACTCCTTGATAATTTGTTTGAAATCATATTAACACATTCATTCATGGAGGAAAACATGTAAACTATGACTTATGAAATTTTGAATTTTAAGGATGATATGAAAAAGGGATAAAAACAATTAGAGGAAGTATTTCCTAAGAGTGATGTTACCACTATATAACAATCCAGTTAGGGGTTTGAATTATGCAGGGCCACATAAGGGAATTGGATGCATAGTCAAATTAATCATCTTTTGGATGACAGGTCTGTTATGTAGACTACTTATGCAAGGAAACCTAGGGGCACATGCTGCATAGTCAGACAAAAGAACTCTCAGAAATTTTACTATTCTATCGCTAAATGCCAGTGTATGTTTATGTGGATTCAAATTTTTCAAAGCACATAGTCTGTTGTATAGAGAGAGGTACTTGAATATGGAGAGGATATTTTCAATCAAGTTTATCGAAGAATTGGATGAATGTCACCCCTGCGAAGGTCTGACCCAAACGTAGGCAAGGGAAATATAAACCATAGACTTGAATAATTTTAGATCATGAAAAAAGTGCATGGGATAAATATGTTAAGGATGACTATTTTTCTGGATCCCAACATATTTTCGTTAAAACCAATAAGGACAAAAGAGGGTTTCCCCCCAAGAATGAAGTTACCACTATCTGACAAACCCATTAGGGGGATTGAATTATGTATGGAAACATAAGGGCATTGGATGCATAGTCAAATAATAGCATCTTTTGGCTGACAGGTCCGTTATGTAGACTACTTATGCAAGGCCACCAAAGGGCACGTGCTGCATAGTCTGGCAAAATAATTCAAGGGTATCAGACATTTGGTGACCATAAGTCACGAAAAGGGTTATGGAGATCTGGAAGTATTTATTGTTAGGAGTATGACACATGAAAATGGGTATTGTCCAATGCATGATGGAGATACATAGACCAATCCTGACCATAATCATGTTGTGGATGGGTCCTGAATTGAGATTCTAGACTTCAGTACATATCTCATTAGGATGAGAATCAAGCCATAAATAGTTCAGGAAATACAATTTAACATCATGTGGGATGAGAGCGTAAGAGATCTTATTTTAGGGTCATAGAGTTCGTAACATAATGAGGGAGACATGTTGTCTGTTTGTTATAAAACTGATGTGAATAAAGAGCAGGGTTTTCATACCACAATCATGTTCTCAAAGGGGGACTTTTTAGCCAAGGGACTAAAAGTGGAATTTGGGGATAGACCCAATGACTTGGGGCTAAGTTAGAGGGGTGCTCGAACGTTCCTACATATCCCATACGAATGGGAATCAAGCCATACATAGTTATTTAAATACCCTATGTATAGATTTGTTTCATACATGTGAAGGGTGAAAGGTTACTTTAGTGAAATAATGGTTGGATCCAAGATTAAAGGGTCAGGAATTTCCATGTATGCACGTAGTCTTTGATATATAACATGATTGGAAATCAATGTCGATAATGATTCCATCTCAGGTGAGGTCGTCAAAGAATGTTGTAGTTTGTTGACATACATGAGAAATATGCGAATAGTTTAAGGTCATATGTATGGACCGGTGCTTCATAGTTTAGCATGATGTAGCTAGGATGTATTGCTATGTATTTTAATGTCTTGTAGTGAGGACAATGGGGAACGGTATAGTTTAATGTCATATAGAAAGGACGACGGTGAACCAATGTGATGATATTGGTTTTGGGGGAGGCTTCACAAATCAACATCATATGGGATGGTGGTGAAATAATGTGAAGATATTTGTTTTGGGATTGAACGTTGGGAGGTTGCCTACGTACCCAGCCAAAAAGAAAAGGATCAATGTCTGTGTAGATCGAGATAAACATTAATCGGTGATCAAGTTTTACTTGAGGAAAACGACCTAAAGATGGTGCTGGGACATACGTGTGGTTAGTGGCCCAGAGAGGGTGTTATGATTGACATTTACTCTAACTTATGTGATTCATTCTCGGTGTGAGAAACAAGAGGTATCAACAACACTAACGATGTACATTTTAACGTCATGTAGGACATATAAGGGACATGAGATAGTTTAATGTCATGTTGGACAATGAAGGGACCATGTAGTTTAAATTCATGCAGTAAGAACTAAAGGGACCATTTATATTAAAGACATGCAGTAAAGACTATTTTGTGTATTTTTGTTCCAAAAAATACTCCATCAGAAATATTTCATTGGTTGGAGTCGTGATGAGTTCTCCATCCATTGAAATTAAAGAATAAGCTCCATTGAAGTAGACTGTGTGTATTGAGTAAGGTACATCCCATTGTGACTCAAGCTTTGAAGGTTTCTTTCCTGG
The DNA here is from genome assembly GCA_963277665.1 of Viscum album. Lineage (NCBI taxonomy): Eukaryota > Viridiplantae > Streptophyta > Magnoliopsida > Santalales > Viscaceae > Viscum > Viscum album. The sequence goes on along the minus strand of OY728152.1, from coordinate 868,043,948 downwards.
TATCATTGGTGTTCTGAGGACTAATACTAATTCTCCAAGAATGAATGAGAAAATATGAACTTTTATATTGAAATCCCAATGGTATTTTATTCTGATAGACTACCAAGTGGTGTAGGGTGCAAAATCTTTTTTAATCTAATCATTCCAATCCAGCCAATCCCTTTTGAGACTGTTCATCTATAAATGAATGGTCACAAATGGCTACTCTGGGCGAAGGTAATTGAACCTCAATGGGAAAGACTGATTCTGTTTCATATACTAATGAATATGGAGTTGACCACGTAGCAGTGCTGCTGGTGGTCCAATAAGCCGATAAAGCATGAAAAAATTTATCATTCCATGATTTCATATCTTTATCCGACAACTTTTTCATTATGTTTTAAACAATCTTAATGAAGGATTCTATTTATCCATTTTCCACTGCATGATACCAAGATGAATGGTTGGATTTGATGTTGTATTCTTGATACAACTTCCTTACCTCAGATGATCAGAAGTTGGTGCCATTATACATCAATATGGTATGAGGGACACCAAATCTGGTAATGATGTTAGACTTGATGAAGCTAGAAATTATTTTAGAACTAACTTCTTTGAGAGGTATTGCTTCTGCCCATTCGGAAATGAAGTCACTAGTAGTAAAAATATACTTATACTGGATGGATGTACCTAAAGGATAAGGTCCTACTACATCCATTCCCCATGTGGAAAGTGGCCATGAGTATTTAGCTGTATGGAGGAACTCTCGTGGTTGATGAATGAAATTTGCATATACTTGGCAAGAATGACACTTCTTAGTGAAATCAACACAATCTTGTATCATTGAAGGCCAGAAGTATCCAAGCCTTCGAATTTGATCAGATAGTCTATGTCCAGACTGGTAGGCACCACAAACTCCTTCATGTACTTCATTCATTACAGCCATTGTCTCTTCACCATCAGTACATCTAAAGAGAATTCCATCAAAACCTCGCTTGTAGAGAATATTTTGGTGATATGGGCTGTCATAAAGTGTAAAATTGACCACACGTCACTGAAGTTTTACTTTCCCGGCTCTATCAGGTGGGATTGTTCTATTTTGAAGGTGTTCCATGATAGGTGTAATTCATCCTGTAGTATGACCATATGGTATAGAAATGGGACTGATTTCATTGATTTCCTCCATTCCAATTTGAAGATAAGGTGAAAATTTACAATGGTGGGAAATACTGATCATTGTTTCATCCCTGTTTGGATCTTACAGGGATCTAGCTACATTAGCCAGTGTATCAACATGGGAATTTAGTGATCGCGGGACATAAAAAAATGTCGGTTATAAAGGAAATTCCACCATTAAATCTCTAACATAATCACATAAAGGGATTAAATCTTCTTTTCTGATGGCATAATCCCCATTGATTTGTTTGATTATCAAATATAAATCACCGTTTTACCTTAAAGTGATTCACCTGTTTCTAAAGCGCTAATTCCAAGCCCACGATAAGAGCATGATATTCTGCTTCATTATTTGTACTGCCTTCCAACAATAAGAAGGAATAGGGTAGCACTGCCTTTTCTGGGGAAATAATCACAATTCCTAACCCAACTTTGTTGAATTTAGGATCTTCCATTTTTTTCCTGTTGGAATACTGGAAGCATAATAAATGTACATTTCCCATGTTTGAGGATTACCTGGAATAGAGAAGACTTCCTCATTAGGAAGTTCAATATTTAAAGATGTATCTTCTACAGATGGGTGTTCAGAAAGGAAATCGTCAAGTGCTTGGCCCTTTATTTCCTTTGGAGACAAATATTGGATATCAAACTGCTACAAAATAATGGCCCACCTTTCTAGACGTCCTATAAGAATTGTAAGACTATGGATAAATTTGAGCGGGTTATTGCGAGATACCAATTGGACCTCATGATATTTATGGTAGTGTCACAATTTCTGAAATGTAAAGTTTAATGCCAGGAAACACTTTTCAATACTTGAATATCTATTTTCTGCCTCAATCATAGTCCGACTAAGATAGTAAAGGATGTTTTTATTCCAGGAATCATTCTTTCGGGAATGTAAGGCACCCAATGATCGCTCTAAAGCTGTCACATAGAGAATAAGTGGTATTCCTTCAACGGGTGGATTAATACGGGTGGACTCAAGAGATATTTCTTGAGAATATTGAATTCTTATTGACATACTTTAGTCCACTGGGAAGTGACTCTATTCTTCATTAATTTGGTGATGCGTAAACATTTTCCAGACAGATTGGCGATGAAACTCTGCATATAGGCCAAGTGTCCTAGAAGAACTCTCACTTTAATAAAATTTGGAGGAGGTGACATTCTAATGATTGATTTTATCTTTTCAGGATCAACTTCGATACAATGATGGCGTACAAAAAAGCTGAGAAATTCTCTTAAGGTTACACTGAAAGCACATTTCAAGGGGTTCATCTTCAAATTGTGATGTAGAAGTTTCTATAATATGATTTCTAGATCGGCCAAGTGATCGAAACGTTTTATGGATTTAACCACCAAGTCATCCACATAACAGTAAACAAATTTCCCTAAAAAGGGATTGATGATATGGTTCATGGCACGTTGACACGTTGCACCATCATTTTTCAGGACAAAGGGCATTACCCGATAGCAAAAAACACAATGAGGGGCTCTGAAAGTTGTAGACTCCTCATCCTCTAGGGCCATTCATATTTGATTGTACCCCAGAATAACCATCCATGAGGGAATGATTTTTGTAGCCAGCTATTGCGTCAATTAAGATATCTATAATCGGAACTGGAAAATTATCCTTGGGACAATTCCTATTAAGATCTCTAAAGTCAATAAAAACTCTAATTTTTCCATTCTTCTTTTTCACACGGACAATATTTTCCAGCCATTTGGGATATTGAACTTCTTTGATGAAGTTATCCTGGATATGCTTATCCACTTCAGCATTAATTTTGGAGGCATAATTTGCGTGTGTTCTTCTTACGGCTTTCTTGAATCCTCAATGTTCTTCTGTCAAACCCAAATGATGAGTGGAAACATCGAGATCAAGACCTGGCATTTCTGTATAATTCCAAGAAAATACATCACTATTTTTCATTAAAAATGAAGTATACATTTCTTTCTCTTCAAGAGTCATGGCTGCACTAATTAAAGTGGTACGTGGATATTCTTTTGTACCTATATTTAATTCTCTGAGTTCATCCACTGTGATAGAGGTACCTTCTTCAAATGCGGGAGGAGAATCCCTGAGATCTTCCTCTTCTACATCAATATGTCTTACTTCTTTTGTTTTCACTTGCATAGTAGATGATGAAGCAGAATTGTCATGATCAGGGGAGAAGTTAAAATTTAAAAATCTTGAAGAAGAGGATACCATTTCTGACCCTAGTGATGATGAATGGTCATCATCGTTCCTCTCGGATATTGCTAAAATTTCTTCTGGCCAGGTTGATGAAGTACAGAATTGCTGGATTTCAGCGGATGAAATGATGACATCTCCATTTAAGCTTTCATCATTACATGGACAATCAACAATTTCTCCCATGCTGTCTGGCTCAATTGTTGTAATTCACATTATAGAAGTTTCTATAAGAGTGTTTGGATTTGGGTATATCCTGTCAATTTGACTGATAGACAACAAATAATATGTACTCACATGTATGAATGGGTTTGCTAGAATATTTTCCAAACCATTTGGATAATTAATTTTGGTAACCTCCTTTGTCGTGGATTTATCCTTTCCCTCCATGTGATATAATTAGGCCTCAATGTATTGAGATTCACATGTTTTGAATGGGGCTTTATCTCCATACAATTTCCCAATTTGACCATTGAAACAATATTTGAGACATTGATGGTATGATAAAGGTATAGCCGCATGTTGATGTAGCCAAGGTCTTCCAAGAAAAATGTTGAAGGCTTTGCCATGATGAACAACCCTGAAATCTGAATTAGACACAAGGTCACCAAACTGAGTTCTGAGTGTAATCTCACCCCGAGGTTCTTGTTAATTTTTATCATATCCTTGCAACGTCAAAGTAGAAGGAGATAAATCAGATTCAGTGAGGCCCAATCGATGAAGTGTAAGAATAGGGATGAGGTTGACACCTAAACCATTATCAATGAAAGCTTGTCGGATGTCAACATCATTGTCCTTTCCAGATAAATACAAAGGTCTAATATTTCCATGTACAACATCATCATCATCTACATATGTAAATGATATCACTGCATGGAATTCTGCAGGATCATTCTATATATGGTAGACCTCAGCCTCATCAATTTCAGTTTCGAATTCCTAAGGACTTTACAAATCCTCAATAAGCACCTCCTGAAAATCTTTTGATAGATTCAAGGCATCCAGAATTAGTAACATGGCCAGTACTTGGGCCAAAAGTTTCAAGACATCATACTTTTGATCCAATGGACTGTGTTTCACAATAGTAAACTGTGGTTTTGTAGGTGCCTTAAAAGTTGATGCTTTGGAAGTAGATGCTTCTCGTATCGGGGAAGGAGTTGGAAATACTCCTAGATTCGGAAAATTAGACCGACTAGGTCTATTTATTTGCTGAGAGGAAGAAGGTGTAACCTCTAACCGGTCCTCCAAAATTACTATGCCAGGACTGAATCTTCCATGTGTTGAAGAACTTTCTTGTTCATGTCGAGCTCGTTAAAGGGCATTTCCACGAGTTTCTACCGCATATATAGTTCTAGAAGGGGTAGGATTGAAATAGTGTCTTCTATAATATCCATGTCTTCCCTTGTATCCTAGACCTCTATCTCATCCTCTAATTCCTCTTTTTGATATAAGGAACTCAGGTTTATCAAGATCGAAATTGTGGCTGGCATACAGATCTTTTAAGTGAATCATGTTAACAGAACCGAAGATGAACTCTTCATCTGATGAAGATTCTGCCTAATTACATAGTTCAGGCTGTGCATTTTGATGGGGCGGTGCCCATGCTTTTGAATCAGGTGGAATAAAATCTTCCAGAGTCAACGATAATTTAGGCTTTGACACGAATTCATCTTCTTCTTACTGCTCTTCTTTCTTCAAATTATGCTGCCTCTTTGAGGATTTTCCTTATGATGAAGGGGGTTTTGCTGTGGAATTCATAGGAGAAGACAAAATTGGTTGATTCAATTGTGTTTGTAAAATGGATTGAGTTTGGTTGATCATTTTCCTAACCATCCAATAATCATATTTTTGCACATTTTTACTTTTGACTTCATTCCACTTGCCTTATTCCTCTGGATCAGTAGTAGTAACACATGCTACCTGGGTTAAAGAACATTTATGTTTTACCTGTCCAGAGTCCAATATCATTTTGAGGAGGTATTTGAATACAAAACACTCCTGAATGGGATGCCTCAACATCTGATGAAATTGGAAATAGTTTGTGAGGTCTTCATCTCCTTCCTTGTTTGGCCTTTTGGACCTTGACAACTGAACCAGATTGTTTTCCAGAGTTGAGATGAAGTAGCCAGGGACATGTTCTTTCTGGAAAGAATAATATTTTTTCTTCAAATCTTCAAACTGTTTCTTCCTTTGAACTCTTTTATCATCTTGACGAGGCGACCTTTTTTGTTGACACTCAGGAGGTGGAGCCCATAGATATGATGAAGGTTTTGAAGTGGAATTAGGTATAGGTTCTTATTTAAGTGTAACTGTATAATTCTATGCATTCCCCATTCTCCTTCTTGGAACTTATGGAATTACATGAGTTTAACCTTAGTCTTTGTAAGAGAATATTCGATATGTTGAGCGATTGAATTAAGGTTTGATACCCTCATGTGTATTTCACAGGGATCAATGGTGTGTGTAATTCATCACGCAGATTTTCCACACAGATTGGCAATAATTATTCTTGATGGAGTGCTAAACTTAAGGAATATTTCAATCCCTTCCATCGATAATTGAAATTTGGAAATCTTTCATTCTCCTTTTTCTTACAATTGATAAGATCAAAAACTTCCGTCTTTGACAACGTTGAGATAAACTGAAGAAGAAATCTTTGATGGAGATCATCCCACCCAATAATTGAACGATATTGCAAACTTGTATACCAGACAAAAGCATGCATTTTAATGATTGCACAAAACACCTGTTCTTAACTGCTTCTTGTTGTTGAGGAGTTCACATCATAGGATCACAATGAGAAACATAATGTGTTATGTTTTGTTCTGGATCTCCCGAACCATTAAAAATTGGGAATGTGGTATTCGAAAAATTTGATGGGGGATGAATTGCATCAACCCATTCAGGGTAAGCTTTCTTTTCCAGTTGAACTTGTGCACATTTTTCTTCCATAGCTTCCAAATGAGTTATTAATGACTCAATGGTGGTTACTAATTTTTGAGTAACATATGGTTGAGCTTGGACCTGAGCAGGGGCAATTACAAGAGTTTGGACCGTTGTGGTGACTGGTACTGTAACTGATGGTAGTACTATCGGTTGTTGTCGCATATGACCCATAGGATTGGACCTGTGAGGGTGTACTTGTAATGGAAGATATTCTTGATCCATCCTAGTAGTTTCAATGAACTCTCTTGACTGACTAACTCCAGCACACTTAGGAGGAAGAATACCTTGAAGTAGTTCTTCGTTTAACCTCCTTAACTCCTTCATTTCTTCTTCTTGTTGTGCGAACTATTCCCTTAATGAGAGTGATTGGCCTTCTCCAGAGGTTGGGTGGGATATAACCTAACTTTTACCTTTTTCCTTGGCATGTGTCTTTCTGGAGTATGGAAGCGCATTACCCGAAGGAATATCTTGCCTCTAGGTAGCCCTCTAGCTTCTGGTACGCACACTTTGTTCATTTATTTCTGCGTGTAATGCCTCATGAATAGAAACTTCTTAATATTATTCATCTAAGTGAACCACATCTTCTGAGGGATCAATGAAAATTGCAATGATGACATATATCGATGCATAGAGCATTGTATCCCTTCTGTCGGCATTTCTACGATACTTTCTTCTTCAATGTCCTTGATGAGACATTGCCTTTGGTTTGGTTGATCCCTCGGGAACATCATGATGAAAAATAATTTGGAGGGAATCTCTTGTTAATTTGGCTCTATGTTCCTCTTATGACTTCTTCACTAATCGAGAGAAGACTGAATTTCACTGAGGAAGAGATTGAGAATTTGAAAAAGTCCCCAGTCCGGTGGACTGGGGCTATTCCTACTTTTCCTTCTCAACTCCTCGAATCCTATCTGTTGATCCTGAGGGTTATATTAAAAGATTCCCTGGTCTGGAAAGCTGGGGTGGATCTGGAGATGCTACATCTGAAACTTTCTTAAAATCACTCATGATTTTTCGGACTTTAGTCCAAAAATTAGCCGGATGAATCATCCGACATCCACTCAAATAACCTGGCTCAGATGACCGTTTGATTATTTCTTACACTTCTATCACATGATGATGTGCATGATCTAAATGAGAAGCCTATTTTACATTCTCATTTTCCTGATGCAAAAGTAATTTGAAAACATGTTCTTTATATTCCTGACTTTGGGAAGAACTAGTTGAGGCATGTTCTTGTGAAAGCCTCTGATTATGCACCAAAACAGCTAGATGTGGACAGCCATGGGAAATAACATTGCATGAGACCACCTCTGTTGGGAATTTTGGGCTAGAGAGTACAGTGAAATGTAGTGCTCCATGGACACTCAATCCCCTGATATTAATACTATATGGGGTATTTCTAATTAACTGGTGCAACCTTTTTAGTGCGCTAAAGCATGCACGCTGAAGGGCTCTCTGCTTCTTTTCATCCTTTGGATTTCAGGAAAATGAGAGATATGCCATGTAAATTTGGTGTTGTAACCCTTCTATTATCTTGACATGATTTTCATATTCATCATAAGATAATATTTTATATTTTAAGTGAAAACGAGTTTTCCACATGTTGAGATGAATATCGTGAATACAATCTTCTGTCGAAATTTCTGGAATATCATACTGAGAGTAAGCCGAATGCCAAAACATGACTTTTACATCACCTTTCACTAGTTTTATTCTCATATTCAGCACTTCCTCCTTATCATCTGATGACGTTTAATCTACCTGATTACACAAAAGTTGGTGCTTCTTTGTTGCTTCAGCAGATTCAAGAAGATTAGTAGAGAATTCATTTGTCAAATTGGAAGATGAATTTCCAAGGGGTGGTTAGGAGAATGACCTACACCCTGGGATATCTTCTGATTGAGAAAGTATTTCACATGCTAGCGGTAAAGAATCGGAGATGACTGGCTTTTCATTTGCAAGTTCCTCAAGATAAGAAAGCTTTCTTGTTACTGCATTGTCCACTGATGAATTTTCTAGGAAATGCGAATTACTACTGTGGAGAGGACTTTCGTAGCTAAATTCATCATCATGGATAGAACCACCATGATGGGTTATAGAAAAAGATGAAATCCCTTACTCCTTAGTCTTCTGTAAATTCAGAGGGTTATTATGGCTCTCATCTCAGGATGATACTTCGAGATCAACCAAACTATCATGATTTAAGCCTTCATGGGTAAATGTCTGACTAAGACCTTCAGAATTATTGTTGTTACTTTTGGAATCTGAAAATGAGAGAGTAAAATCTTGAGTTGCAACATAAAATTGACTGAGCGCATCAATAACTCCAGCATCGAGAAAGGCCTTATTGTAGATTAGCTCTAGATTTATCGACTGTGCTGGAGGGGTATTTTTCTTAGAAGCCTTCTTAATCACTTTGGAAACCACTTGTTGATGAAAGCTATTATTATGGGCAGGTGTATGTGCCTGATTAGGAGAAATGTTCAGGTTATGCTGATTATCTCCATTCAAATTTGGTGTATGTGCCGGACATGATTGTCCGTATGACATGGGCGAGTATGCCCCACAACCCTCTTGGACTGGGACAGAGGTGTGTATCTTCTCTGGAGTGATATGTTGATGAGTCACTCCACTAATAGGGAAATATTTATGTTTCATTCCATGTGATTCTGCTGAAGTTGTTATAATATTCTGACAGGCATCCAGAATATGGGTAGTGATTTTCTTCTACTCTTTCACCATTGTCATAATGTGATTGGTGACTTCAGCTACCGGAATGGGAATATACATCCATTACATGGTTGGAGTAGGTGTGTATTACTACTAATTTCCTCATTTTCCTATTAATGAATTCTGAAAATAATCATATGTGGGGGAAGAAAATTATGTCTGCCTCCTGCTTGTCATTGGAACTTTCTAATTGACATCTCCAGGTGCTACCAAACGAGATTGTTGGTTAGCCTGATGAATTGCATGTGTATGTGGCTGCTTATTGTTCTCAAACATACTTAATTGGTGAGTTTCATTGGTGGCAGTCAGATGAGCCTTCTGACTAGATAATGATTTATAAACAGGTTTATATGCCTGCCTATAATACTCTGCCGGAATTTTCCTGGTGGGATTGGTGTGTTACTGCCAGACGAGTCTGTTGGGCAGTAACATCATGACAGACGAGTGTATATTCACGCTAATTATTTTCCATCAAGTTAGCTTGATGGACTTCTCCGGAGGGGGAAGAAGTTAGAACATGGTTCCTATTGTCCGAATTTCTCCTCTGATGGTTTGTTTTGTGTGCTTGGGTTTGAGGAACCTGAGCCGAACCACTAAAGGCGATACCCTCATCATGTTGATGGTGCACTACCACACGATTCTGGAGGTGATTGTTGATGGGATCCCTCATGAAGGACTCTTGTATTCTTGAATTGAGTCCTTGGGTGACCTCTTCATTTACCTCCCGATAATATGGGAGAGACTAGTGATTGAATTCTGGGTATAACGACCCGAAATGGTTGGAGACGGTGGTTGGCACCACCTGCTTATTGACCACTGGTCTTCACTGTCCAGACATCTAGGGTGAGTTATTAACTTTGAGGTCTTTTCGAGAAGCCTCTAGAGTCAGGATGGTACCATGTTGACGGTATTCCTTCACCAATACATTTGAGACCCATTGTTGAAGACGTTGAGTAGGTGATGTCATCCTCAGAGCGGACGAGGATCCATCAGGAGTATCAGCCGAGGCATTCACATGTGTGAACTTTAGTGAAGCCATTTTTATATTGCATAGAGATCTTGGAAAAGAGTGCATGTTTGATATAACAGACATAATCAAGATAAGATTGGCATGAATACATCTTTTGGATGAAAACATATGCAATTTATTGATTTTTTGGCCCTCACATTGAGTTAAATTGGGGAATAACAAATAGGTAAAACATCATTTAACTAGGTTAAGGATTCACATCAGGTTCACCAATTTTTTTCCTTCTAGAAGTGTGGATGACCTTTTCTGTTTAAGGTTCAAAAATTCAAATCATTTTCTAACTAGATTATTCATTGAACTAGAAACATCCAATGATTCTATATCAATTTGGACATACATTCCAAAGGTAGGTTCTCATTAGTTGTGGACTGATGAGGCTTAATAATTTTCTTTGGTCGAGATGATGGGAGGTCAGACTCATCACACCTTTTTGGTGGGAATTATTGTTTACTTCGGGACTCTATTATAGATTTAAGTTATGTTCATGAACCCTTGATAATTTACCAAGAATGAAAATGAGTTTTTCCATTAGATCTTGCAATCAATGATTGATACGTAAGGAATTTAGAGAGTCTTTTATATGTATTTGAGTTTATTCATCAAAAGAGAATCATCCATATCAATAAGATATTCTTAGTCAATGGTATCCTTCAATACATTATATATAAATCTCTTGGTAATTATTACAACCATACTGGTTTTAAAGCCACTCAGTGGGGCACTTAAAGTTTATTTTCATTCAGAACGACATGATTGTTTCAGAGTTGGGATCATACCCGCAGATGGGCTACCTATGTATCCTTGTTAAAAAGGAAGGAATTAGAACCCACGTAGTTTGATAAGATGGATATAGTTTAACATCATATGGCCTGGAAAAAATAATTAATGGAAGATGGGCTTGAACCTAAGAAAGGCTTCCAACGTACTCTTCTTTTAAGGGATAGATAAATATCCACGTAGATTGGGAGAAGAAGTATGATGTTTATGCATGATTAATGGCCCAAAGAGAGGTGTCATAATTACTTTTACACTCTAAGCTCATGTGAGTCACGCTCGGTGTGAGAAACAAGAGGTATTAGTAATAACTGACGATTTTTCCATGAAAGATGAAATCATAAGAATTGATGTGGGGATTACGTATGTATGACTGGCCAAGAGAAGGGTCCCTAAAGGTATTTGTACTTTATGGGGGTTTCGGATTTTAACATGGTACTTACGCCTAAAAAGGAAGCCCAAATCAAAATAAATTAAGGCTGGGGATTACTCCTAAGAGGAAGACCCAATTAAGGGAAATTATGATTAGGACTTACTCCTGAGAAGGAGGTCCATATTAAGAGGAGTTGTAATTTGGGGCTTACTCCTAAGAAGGAGTCCCAATAAAAGGAAACTTATAACTTGGGGATTAATCGTGATGAGGATGACCAATGTCAAATGAAATTATGATTGGGACATACTCCTGAAAAGTAGGCTTAATGAATTCCTCCCAGACAAGGAATCCAACAAAGGAACCATGCGATAAATGGCATTGAAGAGGGTTTCGAAGGATATGTCTTGAAGAGGAGAGGTGGACTTGAGGAAAGGAGGTGGCTAGGAAAGAGGTGCACAAGTATTGTTCTGGCAGACAAGTCCTGGTCACCCAAGTATACATGCACGACATGAGTCACCTTCAGTGACGAAGAACCTATATGGTAATACATGGGTGACTTCGAACTCAATACCTTAGTATCATCCCTAGAGGCTTCCAAAGGTTGGCGCGCATGTTCCCTTGAGAGGAAAAGGCGGTGCACAAGTGTTACCATTTCCTTTAAGGGATGACCACTTAGGCGCGCATGTGTTGATGAGTTCTAACACTTATTCCTTATTCATACTATTTAGAGATTCCATTCTAGGTAAAGAATTACCTTAAAAGTGTCTGGATGATGTCAGACAAAGACTTGGGCGACCAGATCTTGAATCTGAGTTTTGGAAAAATCATCCCTGGAATGGGGGACCCACATGGGCTATTTATAGGCAACTGGGAACCATGGACGAAAAAAAGAATAGGGCGCGCAAGTGACTTGCGCGACTAGAAGGAAACTTGCACGACCTCTTCTTAAAGGGTTCCTTGTTCATGCCTTTGTCAATTTTTTTATGCTCATCAAGGGATGACTCTTATTTTGCTTAAGGTATTCCCCTTTTCCATTCGTTAGTCTCTGTGATGTAAATGAGAGTCAAAATACATATCCAAAGGAATTATCACTTTCCTAATATTTATATTTTTTCCCTATAGACATTGTTGTATTATCTTCTTAATTTTCTATATCTCAATTTTTTTTTAAAAGTCAGGAATATTCAATACGATAACTATTTTTTGAAATTTCATAGTGATTTTATAAACATTCAAATCTAATAAGGTTAAATTAATTTTTCACTTTTCTCAATGTTAATTTACACAAATAATATTTTATCCCCTTGATCACTCCTTCATTTTTTCCACTTGTAAGGATATTATTATATTATTTAATTTCCCTTTCTTAAAAACTTCCACCCCACTAGCATTGACTAGAAAAACATTTTCCATTGATCTAAATAACATTCTATCTAGTGTGGATAAGTGTCTATTTTTATTTTATTTAACCCTAAATTTTGGATTATTTTGAGGAATAAAATATTTCACATATACTCATATCCACCGCAGGTATAATGGTGGGTTCATCTCTAACTTAATTAATATTGTTTTTTATAGAATTTTATTTGAAATAATCAATTTATAATAACATATGATTAAATAATCAATAATTTTTTCTTCTAAAATGAATTCGTTTTATTTCATTCCCAAATATATATTAGGTTTATCGTTTAGTATAATTTGTTATTCAACCTTACTTCAATACATATTACATCATAAAGTGGACACTATCAATCACTATACATTTTTCCGGAAACAAAACATTTAAAATATAATATGTTTTCTTTTCATGAAATATATTAAAATTTTCATATTTATATCACAAATGTATCTCATAATACATAAAAAATATAAAATTATTTTAAAACATGGTGTGGGAACAAAAATCACAATATGGTACATATAAAAATTAATAATTAAATAAGTTATCTAATGAATACTCGTAAAAATTTCATTTTTTAAAATGAAATTTAGGAATAAAATAATAACATTAAAAAAATAAATTAACTCCCTTAATAAATATCTTTAAAAAAAATTTAATATGAAATATTAATGCCTAAATAGTAATTACAATGGTTAAATTTATATAATGAAAAATTCCTGAAAATTTATACATTTTCACCGTAATAAGTATCATAAACATCCCTATAAACTTATGTTCATTAACCTAAAATGTGAAGTAAATTGATTTACCTAGAAATTCATATAAATCATAAATAAATAATGTAGATGAATTATGAAATTATTTTCATAAAACTAATATAATCACACTTACAAATAAAATAACCTACCTGCTAAATTATATTAATAATTTAGAAGGTACCTAACTGGTTAAATCTATACCATTACACATTGAATTTAATTGAGATATTTGGCACACCCTTAATCATGAGATATATCAGGATGACTCATAATCATGATATATAAAGGGATTACCCATCCTTATAAACAATTCTTTTTGAGATATATAAGTTTTACACACATAAAAATATTATTTTCGTCCATAATAAAATATTTCTAGATATCAAAATATATATTCCATTTATTTTTTTTTAAAGTAATAAAAATAATGATAAATAGGGGTTTAATATGAAAAAATAATAATTATAATAAATTAATCCATACATCATGAAATGGTTATGGTGGAAGAAATAATTTTTGACACTATATATTATAAAATAGATCATTAATTTTTCTTTTTTTGAAAATGTTCAATATAAAATATTTAAAAATGATTTATTTTGAATAATTTAGTATGTATGTAAAAAAGTGACATACTATATACTTTATAATTCATTTCTATCCATATAAATACATCTATAAAGAAATTTTATGAATATTTTCAATGAATAAAAATATTTATAAAATACACTTTTAAAACATTTAAAATGAGGGTGTCCCTTACCTCGAGTATAAATCATTATGTACATTATATATCTTCATGAATAATAAATTTATTTCAAATATTTACTTGATTAATATCCTTTAATAATTTTCTAATTAATTTATATTATTTATTACAATGATGTAAAAAATAAAAAAATAAATTAAGTTCACATTAGTTATTTTCTGGATAATCAGCTCATATGATAGAAATGACTTTGAAAGGTTGACCATTGTCAAAGTGTTCAGTATTACATTGTAACCTAAATAATAAAAATTATATTATTATATGTTTTATATATTAATTTTATATTTCAGTCAAAACATGAAATATAGATTTGAAAAATGAATTACTTTCCAATAATGGAGAAGGTAGGTCATACATGTGCACGAGTAACATTTTAATTTTTTGAAGAGAATAAAGGAAAGAAGGTAAATATAATTTTACCAGAAATGAAATATTATTATATTAAAAATATCATATTATATCTTTAAATAAACATATATATATATATAGTATCCATGTGAAGTGGTCATGAAAAAGGAATCACATCTCTTCATTGAGTTGGTAATCCACATGTACAAATGAACGACATTATCATTTTTCAATGGATGTAAAGGTAATAAAATAGATTATTTATTAACATTAAATAATGAAAAATACTTCTTGAATATCATATATATAAATTATTTCTATCATTATTACTATCTATGAGAGGTGGTGATGTAAAATGACTTATAATAGTTCACAGGTAGGTTGTCCATCGTGGACATGAATGATGGTATCATTTCACATATGATGGGAGAATGGGATCGATATATGTTATAATATTAACCCCAAAAAATCTAATAATTTGTAAGTTATTGGTTTTTTATTTTATAATGGTTGAATAGTATATTATGTAAGTACATAAGTAAAAAAAATAAAAATTATCAGTTATGAACAATACATATTCTTTAGAAAACTTCTTTAGGTTTATACCCAAAGCCTTACTAGGTTGATTTTATGATAAAAAGGGAATATAGTATGTAAGTTGGGATGTAAACAAGTTATTTGGGTAGGTATTTCCCAAACCAAAAGGATTTTCATGTGAGTAGGGGAATGTAGTGTGGGTGTCTTTATATGTTGGTTATAGGATACACTTGGATTTTTTTTAATAAAATAGTTTAATATATTAATCAATATAAATAGATCTAAAGATAGTTAATTTGAAATTGTTAGATGTTATAAGGTAAAAATATCGTCATTCAATTGAATTTATACATGCTTATATGTCATTTTATCACATATCACTTATATTTAACCCCTGGTAAAGATATTTTGTCCTTAACCATGATAGAATATTTGTACTATTTTTACTATTAATTTGTTCAAACAAAAGATTAAATTATAACATAGAAGTAATTATTTTGATTAAAAATATCTATTACATTTTATGAAATTAGATTTCCATAAATTTTATAATAGGATTAAAAATTATTCTCACAAAATCGGATGAAATATGGTATTTTTTAAAAAATTATCTTTTTAATTATAAAAATATTTTATTACTAAATTAAAGAATAAAAATAAATAAAAAGACCATAATTTTATTATTAATAATAAAAAATATCTAATTTTTTTAAAAAATATTTATAAAATGGTACATTTTAAATTCTTGAAACTGAAATAAAATTTTCAATAAAAATCAGTATTTTCACTATTCCGTGAAAATTCAATCATTTTATAAAATTTTCAAAAATTGATCCTAAGATAATTTTTATTTGATTATTTAAAAAATAATGATAATTTTATCATATTATAATTATATATTTATAATATTATACATATAGAAATCCATATAATGCAAGAAATCACAATTTGGATTGAAATGATGCATTTTCCTTATGACTAAAAAATTGCCTTATATTATTATAATGAATATAAATAAATAATTTTTAAATAATAAATTTCAAAATGACAAGAAAAATATTTATATTAACATTACCTTGGTTTTTAATACCCCCCCCCACTTTTTAAAATTAAATCCCCATAAATTTATTCTTTTCATAATCATGTGGGATATTTTTCCATTATATAATTGTTTGATTCCAATGATGACTCTTCAACCATATAGATTGTATACAAAGAAATTACTTGTTACTTCAATTTATTTATAAATTCATTCTCTCTATTACCATGAATATGTACTATTTATTCCATATAAGATTTTTTTTCTTCAAATTAAACTACTTTAGGGATCTAAAAATGAAACACATCTGGTAGATAGTTTCTTTTTAAAGGAACATGGAATGAATCATATATATTGGATAAAAATGGAGTTAATTCCACGTATTAAGAAACTAATATAAAATATCTTGGATTTTATATGGCCCAATGAACCGTGGAATTGACATTCTATTTTTTCCAAAACTCATAACACTTTTCAATGAAAATACATTAAGAAATATAAGATTTCCTGCCTCAAATCAATGATATATCCTCTATTATATATTAAAATTTTATTCTTTATTTTAGCTATCCTCTTTTAATGAAAAATCATCTTCACCTTCATATCCATTTCTCCTTCCAATTCTATTCCCAAAAACTTTATTTCCCCAAATATATCCAAACTAGATGCATTCCAAAATCACTTTTCATATATTACCTCAAAAGGTGTCATATGTATATTTGAATGTAAACTATTATTATAAAAAAACTCATCTAATCATGGATTTTATTACAAAGTTTACTTTTGTCTCATTGAAAAAAACTTATCATATCTTACAATATCTAAATCAACTACTCTAACTATCCATCATATTGAGGATGAAAGGATGTATTGAAATTTAAATTTGTACCCAATGGCATCTAAAGTCATCTCTAAAAATTAGGGGAAACATATCAATATAATAATGCAAAAATAATACGGGGGAATCATATATTCTAATTATATATTTAACACAAATCCAAAAATGGTTATATAGATATATATTATCTCAAATGTGTTGAAAATGTAAAGATTTAGTTAATTGATCAACAATTACCCAAATTGCATGATTAACTCGATAATTCCTTAGAAATCCCAAAATAAAATATAGGGATATATTTTTACCATTTATAATATAGAATATGAAGAGTCTAAAGAATCCCCTTTTATAATATCTATTTATCTTTAACTGGTTGATATGTCAAAAATTCCATAGTAAAACCAATAATATATTTCTTCATTCCATCCCACAAAAAATGTTTCCAAAGGTCTACATAAATCTTATTATACCATGATGGGTCAATTATAGATTGATATGAGCCTCAATCAATTATTCAGCATCAATATGGTGTCACATGAAACGCGTAATCTTTTTTTAATAAGAAAAACAAATTCTTATTCAAAATTCTATTTTGGAAACATATCTTAATAAATTGTAAATTTCCTTATACAAAATTATCTTTATTCTATGAATTCTTATACCTCTATGAAAAATTTGACTATACTGAAAGTTGAACCAATACAGAGGAAGTTACTGCATGCCCACTTTCTGGGATAAAATTTTATCAATTCATTAACCAAATGGTCATGTTTGAAATTTAGAAAATTTTATAAAGCATTATCATTAAAACCCATTACTTCAACTAATATGCATTCTTTACCTTGATGAAAATGATTTTTAGCCAATTTAATTTCTCAATTCCATCCACCTCTTATATGTCATATTAGAAACATTACATGTAAATATCTATTTCACGGTTCTATGGTAATTATATATTTTACACATTACTCCATATAAATGGAACCATTTTTTAAGAAAAAAATTCAACCACCAGTTCAGGTCATGTTTAGGATAATATTTCTCATGAAGTTTTAATTGACATGGAGTATAAGAAAATAAAAAATAATTAAACATTAAAATACAACCCTTTTCATTCAATGAAGGTTCATTATAGATGAAAAAATTAATATTTCTGGACAATGTGGATACAATTAGTGTATTGACTAATATTATTTTCAATTCCTAGAAACATTCATCACATTCCTTTTTCATGTTGAACGCAACTGATTTCCAGGTCAATATTGTTAATGGGAATGATAACCAATAAAATTCCACAAACACTTGTAAAACCCTACTATTCCAAGAAAACAATCAACCATGGTAATATTTTTAGGTCTTGGCCAGGAAACAACAACATTAATTTTAATGGGATCAAAAATTAATCCATCATTATTAATGATATGTCATTGGATTGAAACCTACTACCAAAAAAAATTTCATTTATTAAATTTACCATATAACTACATTTTTTCTAGGTTTTAAAAAATTTACATAGAATTTTTTAATGATCCTAATATCATTTGTGAATGATCCAAATTATCATAAACAAACATAAACAAAAAATTATCCAAATATTCATAAAAAAACTATTTATAAAATTCAAGAATATAGAAGGGAACTTTTTCAACCCAAAGATAATTACAAAAATCACATATTTCCCATTCCATTTATAAAATACTACCTTAGTAATATAGTCCCACATCACCTAAAAATGTTGTTAATTGAACCAGAGGTTGACCTTTGTAAAATATTGATCACACTAGAGCTTATCAAAAAAGTTATCGATTTGTTGAAAAAATACCGATTCTTAATAGTAATGTTTTCAATTCACATTGTTCAATAAAAATACATCAAACCATTTTTTTTAAAATCAAATAGTTAAACATGATAGCGATGTTCTTGGAGAATGGAAACATTATCAAAATACTCTTCCAACTTATTTTTCAATTCCTGATGTTCTACTCGATCCATTTTATAGGGGGTTATGAAACTAGATCAGCATCCAACACTAATTAAATAGTAAACTAAACCTCCCAATCCAGTGTAGTACCAGGTATCCCATCTGAAAAACAAAATATTCTCTTACAAATGAAACATAATTAATTTGAACAATTCACATATATTCAACTACATGAAAAATATAACATAGATTTATATATCATAAAAGATTTTTTGATTCATGATATGTAATAAAAGATATTAATTTATTATTATATCTAATTGGGAACTAATTTTGTATAATAACTTCTTTAGATCTATAATCTATCTAAGCATGACAAATGGAAATCCAGTATATACCTAGAATATCATCAAATTATACAATGGGGTAGAAAATAAGTTTTTCATAGAAATTTTTTCAACATATGATAATAAGAATATATTTGTAAATTTATGTTTCCTTAATATTACTACAAGGGATTTTTTTACCAAAAGTACTTACATCATTTAATTAGATGAAATTTTAATTTTACCATAACAATTATTAGAAATAAAATAATGTGAAAAACCTGAATCAAACAATACATTTCCAAAATCTAAATAAACACATAATGATCCTATTAACACTTTATTAAAGGGACTAATATTTTTTTAATTATTTGAGAAATATTTCACCACACCCTTTTTATTTTATTATTTCTACTTCCCAACATTAATTCTCTACTTAAGAAAGGAATCCACATAGTGAACCACATCATTAAATTTAATATACCTTTCTACCTATGTATAATAATTTGTAATACTAATTCCAATATATATATATATATTTGAAATATTGATCTAAATTCACAAACATTCCTCATGAAAATAACTTCCAAAATTTTATTAAACATTCCCCATGGTGATTTTTACTATTTAATTCAGAAAATAAAAACCATGATTTTCTTAAAATAAAATTTACTAAATGGATTATTCCCATTTTTCATCCACCTTAAACTAATTTTATTCTATTTTTCATGGAACACATTATCATGAAAAACCACTATTTTTACCTTCTCATCATAGTGAACAAGTTTCTCATAACTTTTATTTTTTTTAGATTTCAATGTCCTTCGATATCATAGATTTAATCCAATGTAAAATAAATTAATTTCAATATCAGGATACCAAATAAAATTTGTTTCAAACCTTTCCAATCTATTGATTTTACTTCTTATGCATCTAGAAAATATTTCTATTTATACCACAATTCCATGAATTTATTTTCCTTACAAAGATGAATAACTTATGGAAAATTATTATCAATAAAAATATTCTTATATATATCCAAGTCCATGACATAAATATCCATTAATTATATATTATTCTTAACAAATAACTTCTATTTGTTGGATTAAACCTTAATATAGTATATATAAATAGTTTCCTTTGGATGATTAAGACAACCAAAGACGTAAAATATCATTTCTATAACATTAATCTATTCCTTAGCTATCACTATGTCATAATATCGATTGAATGATGGAGGGAGTTGTATTATAAAATGCTCCAACATCAATGGGTTCCTATATAGTATATGTTTTTGACAATTTTCATGGATAACTCCACTATTTATATCCTATATAATCAAATCCATCATAGAAATAAATGAATCAGTTCCATTTCCTTCAATTCTAGGATTCTAATTTTGATTCATATTATCCTTTTGGTGCCTTCCTACATCATCCTCCATGTTTTCTTGTATAGAAAACTAATCTAATAAAACATAGTCCACCTTATGTAATGTAAATTTATTTTAATATTGTATCATGATAACAATAATTTATACAATCTTCAAGTTTATTAATTATATTATCCTAACGTGTTAAAGTATTTAAACTATTCCTTTGATAGAAACTATAAGTAACCAACATAAAAAAATTCAAAAATTATGTCTATATAAAATAATTAATTTTTGGAATTACCAACGATAATTTAGGTTTAGAGTATTGGATAATTATATTATCATGCTTAAATAAATTAATAGTATAACTTAATGTGGACACTATGACTAAGTATCCATTTTTTCAACAATAAAAAACATTTAATAGATAACAAGATTTATTTTTATGGAATATCATCAAGATTTTATTCATTACCTCATCATGTACCCTTCCAATCCTTAAAAGATCATGATTTTTTTTAAAATGTGGTATGACCATAAAAATGTCAATAAGGGACATATAAATATAATTAAATAAACTTATTATTCTAAAAATTCTCTTCAAAATTTTCCTTTTAAAAATAAACATTTGGTTTAAAAATAATCATTTTCAAACGTAAGAAATCAAATAATATTCGCAATTAATTTCAATAAATATTTTATAGGAAATATTTTAAATTATAAAACTCATAATGGTTTCTTTACAATCATAAAAAATTCATGAAAAAATATATATTTCATCATTAATAAGTTGTACAATACTCTTTTTAAAAATAAGTTCATTAGATTAACTTGTGAAATCAAAAGGTTTAATTGAAAACACATTGAAATCGTAGATAAATAACCTTGGTAAATTGGAAAATCATTTTTATATCACTATCATAATCACTCATACATATGGAATAACCTACTAGTTAAAATCCTGTAATATATTAGGAGAAACCTACTGGTTAACTCCATCCCTTTACCCATTATAATTAAGATCTATATCAAGGTCACCCACAATCATGAGACATGTCAAGGTCAATAATCATAATATTAAATTACCATGACCTATAAAATAATCATAATACCTTAAAATAATTTATTTCATTGTTCACAGTCATAAAAATATTCTTTGTGCCCATAATAAAAATAATTTGTAAATCAAAATATCCATTTCATTTAAAACACTTTTTGAAAATACTCAGCAAAAATGGAAATAGTGTTTTTATTTTAAAAAGACATGGAATATTGTAATTGAATACAAACAACATGTAATGATTATGGTTGAGAAAAAATCATTTAGGTTGTATATGTTAAAATAGAACATTAATTTTTTCCTTTTTACCAAAATATTCTATATATAAAACATAACACATTGATTCTGAATACCATTGAATGAAATTTATACGTGATTTAAAATTTTATATATAGATATTTTGGTTATATATAAATAAATTTGTATAATATGATTAATATTAGGAAAAGGTGAAAAAATTATTTATAAAATAAAACATTAATACATTTAAAGTGAGGTTTCATGTTAAATTACCCTTTACCTCGAGTCCAAATATTCACATATATTCTTATTTTGAAGAGTAATAAGATTTTGTTATTTAATTACATTCTATAGAACCTTTTTATGGTATATTATTAATTTTATTTATTTTATTTTCATGTTATCTACAATTCATTAGTCAATTATGTTCATGTTAGGTGCTTGAATAATATTAGGGTCATATGTCCCAAAATAATTTGATAGGTTGACTATGGTAAAAAGATAATTATTCCATCATATAATAAATAATAATCATTAAATAATTATAATATTTATAAATTAGTTATAATTTTTATAAACAACCTTGAATAATGGGTATGAAAATTGAATTATGTAACTAGAATGGTGATGGAAGGTTGTACATATTCATGAGTAGAATTTCTATTTTTCAAAGAGCACGAGGGAATTAATATAAACATAAAAGTGAAATTGTTTAATTATTATTGATTCATAAATATAGTTTTTTTAAATTCAGTAATATACCATATCCATGTGATCTGGTTATGAAAAACGAATTAAATCGCTATATGGATGAGGTAATCCACACATATGCACGAACGACATTATAATTTTTCAATAGAATGAATGGTAAGAAAATAGCTGACATATTATCGTTGAAAAATGATAAATCTATCATGAATATCATATATAAACATAAAATCTATCATTATAATGATATGTGATAGGTGGTGATGGAAAATGAATTACATCTGCTTGTGTGGTGGTTGTCCACCAAACACACAAATGATAGTTTAATTTCCAATTTTATGTAAGACGAAGAGGTATATAAAGTATTAAATTAACATAAATATATATTAGTATATAGAATATATTTTTTTATTTTTTTATTATGGTTTAATAATATTTGATGAAAGTATAAAAGTAAATTAACGAAAAATAATCAATTAAGAACTATACCTTTTCTTCGAACAACCTCTTCACGTCTATACCAAAATCCCTACTATGTGTGATTTATGATACAAATATGGTCTCTAAGACATGGGGAAGGATTCAGGTAAGGGATTTGGGTGTAGAAATTTATAACTATATGTCTTTTTATGTGTGTAGTGGATAGTACAGTGGGTGTCCATTCATAAGTGGGGGAGGGTATATAGTTGCAATTTTAAAAAATAAATTAAAAATACTATTTTATTATTGAATAAAAATGATACAAAATTGATAATTTCAAAGTATTATATATTTTAGGGACAAAATATTTCAATAATCTTTTATCTAGACATGTTTCTATCTTATATTATAAATTATCACATATCTTTAACTATTTAGGAAAATTGATATAACCTCAAATGTCATTGTAGATATATATTGGTTTTAATATTATTTATGAAAAAAATTTAGTTTTCAATATTAACTAATTATAGTCACGGTGATTATAAATATTTAACCCATTTTAACAAATTAAATTCATATAGGAGGATGAATTTAATTCAAAATTATAATCCTAAACCATGATGAAAAATTGTTTTCGAGAAAAAATATTTTTGAGTATAGAAATTTATTAATAATAAGAAGAAGAATAGAATTAATTGAAAAGAAATAATTGGATTAATAATTACATTATTGGGATAATTTTTTTTAATAAATTTTAATATAAAATATGTCATTGTAAATTTTGGAAAACAAAATTCAATTATAAATAAATATCATTATTTTTCAGTAACATTGATAAATAGAATATTTCCATAAATGATAAAAAATTAATCTTAAAATAATTTTGTGATTAATTATTAATAAATTAATTTCATTTCATTAAATTCTAATTTTTGGATTTTAAAATGTTTCATTTATATATAACCATGTAATGCATGAGAACCCAATTTGTTAGGAAATAATATTTTTTCCTTATGACAGATAATTTATCCAACAGTATTATAGTGAATATAAATAAATAAATTCTAATTAAATAATAATAAAAATAAATGAAATTTATTTATATTAAATTTTTTTTGTTTTACATGTTGTAAATGAGACTATAATTATTAAAATGAAAACATACTTGAGTGAATGGTACAATTTTATTTGACGTTTCTAGATATTTACCATTAGGTGATCTATAGATCCTTTTCCCACAAAATAGAGGCTTATTACCACAAAAAAATCAATGTGTGTATGTGTTTCAATGACGATTTTCTAATATTGTTGTAAGGAAAAAATATATTCTTATATACAGCTTTTCTAATTTGACATCCAACTATAGAAAATTTATTTTTATCTTATTTTTTAGTACGCAAGTAATATTAAATTTTCCCCAATCTATATTCTAAAATTCTCTATTCATCAGATTCCAAAATTTCATTGAAATAATTATTTCCTAAATCTTATTATATTTTATTCCTAGTTGATCATCATTGATTGAAATTTCCAATTCTACTGAATAGATCTTTTTTATAATCATTTTCAATTCATCTAACATTTCATAGATTTTATTATCCCATTAAATCTCAAATTTGGAGAACATTAATTGAATTCAAACATTCATGAAACTCATTTCTCCCACTTCTTTGGAAATAATTATCCATGTTAACACATTTTTTTCACCAAAAAAATCTCTATATCTTCAGACTCATCCTTAAGCATAGTAATCTCTTCTTATATACTCTTAAAAGAGACAAAAAAGTGACTATTTGTTTTGGACAATTTTAAATGTTTTCATTTATTATTGTAATTGATTCATATTTTGAATATTTATACATGGTATATTCCACACTAAATTTTTGTACATTCTTCGGATAACTGTGTAAAAATACAACATTTACCACATCATCATGGAATGATTGTGAAATACCAATGGATTTTTTTCCACCTTTTAACTTATGGATTTCACCATATGTTCTTATTACTCTAATCAAAATATATATTCTCTAGGATCGAAAAATGAAACACTATTTTCTTCCCATTTTCATAAGAGGGATTCATTCATCTTACCATTCAATAATATATTACTTATATTATTTGGAAACTTGGTAAAGCTATAATCTTGATCAATAATAGAAGAATAATCTTCAGGTTTTCATATCATAAGGAATTTGGGATGTATATTGAAAACATTAACATCTTAAAATTTAGAGAGTACTGAGAATCAAATCAGTGGTGGAATATTTCCTAAATACAAATTATTTTCATAATATTTCCAATGAACCACAATAAGTGGGGGATTTTGAGTCTATGTTATACTATTTTCGACTAAATATAAAATTTCTCATTTATTATATATATAAATATTTAGTAAATAGATTTCACCATCTGTTTCTATACTGATCATTAGTTTTCATGTATATATAATACATATAGGGACACAACTCAAATAAATCACACTAAGATTTGTTAATAAGTATCTCTTCTAATATTGATTACTATTTCACTTGTATATGGATGTTCTTATCCCTAACACACTTATATCCTATTTAATTATAATGAAGAAGCTTGATAAAGGGTATATCCTAATCCCATAATAATTGAACCAAATAGTGGATATTAAAGAACCAAAATTCTTATAAAATAATTGGAAACAACTGTACCTCCCATTAAAAAATGTCGTATCCATCCAACTCCACTTTAATTGTGGTAAAAAACGTTTCACTAGTCCCTTATGGCACATACATTACATATTACTTCTTCTCAGTGCATTAATATTCAGGTCTACCTTACATAGTAATCACATAGATAACTATAGAACCACGATATAATGATATCATATTTTTTATTCATTTTAATATGTAGATATTTTATGTAATATTTCTATATATTCTTACTCCTATTTAGACTATGTGATTAAAAGAAATATTATGTCAATATATCAAAATTTTTCTTTTCCAATACACAAAATTATCTTTTGACACACGATGTGGGATAAAGTTTTCCTTCAACACCAATTATTTTCAATATAAAAGTATTTTCAATTATATATTCTTAATATTGTTAAAAATAAATGACATTATTCACAAATTAGCAATGGGTTATTTTTATCATGGATACACAACACCTCTCAAATGGAATATACCATATGTTATCCTATATATCATATATTTTTATTTTTAACTTCTTATCCTATTTAAATTTTTCGGCCACATGATAATTAATTTTTTAATGTTGAATATATAAAATATCCCCTTAATCTGTGCTGACAATTATTTCACTTTAAATATAGTCCGAATATCTTTAGTTTACATAATTTCTTCATTTAATTTTGTTTCTAATAATATCTCCCAATTATCATGGGATGATTCCTTCAAACATCCCGAATAACCATTTCATCATTAACATCAACATATTCTTGAAAAATACTGGTACGCTGATTTAGTGTGATGAGATTTATTATTATAAGGATTCATTATGTTTTTTATTTATCTTTTGGGGTATTTAATATCATAGTGTGATAAAAATTATTATCTCCTTATAATGTATTTCCAAACATTCATGGTGTTAAAGCTAGGTTCTTATAGATATATAATTAGCTATTTACAAGGGGGCCTTAGCTAGTCCATTTAATGGGGGTTCACATAGACATTAAGTATCAAGTCATATTTTGGATCATTGGAAGGGTCTTTGGTGTATGTAATAAATGGGGAGACCTTCTCTCAATTAATAGGACTTTTACAGATAGGGGTGGGATTCCCATAGGATACCTAAACATGAGGGTTGGATTTATAGAGGAGAAAAAATAATGAATTTGAACATACTGGTGGAAGTTACATATATATACTTACATCGAATCAGTGATAGGGAGTGGGATTCAACACCATTTTAGTAATGTTGTTGGGGATTTTTTTTCACCCATGGTTGTGAAACACCCCACTCAGGTGTACATGAAGAGACGATAATTGGACTCTTCATGATTTTAGGACATCATTAGACCCACATTGGAAAATAGGGAGGTTCCATAGTGAATGATTGCGACAATGTGACCCACCCACTATCAAGAGGCCGCTTCCAAATAATAGAATAATTCCCATGGAATGCAAAACCATGAGGGTGGGATTCCTATAGTATAAAAAATAATTACCTTGAGAGTTATGGTGATGAGAACACATTTCTACACTAAATCATGACCATTAGAGTGCTAGTGTACGATAACATGGACCAATAACCAATATTAGAGATGAGTAGATGGGTTTAGCATCCATTAGTTAATTATTAAAGGAGTTTTTTGCACCCAAGTCTTGGAGAACATCGTTCATTTCATTATGATTGATCCTTAGCTGAACTCCTTCAAGGGTTTTGGTACTATTAGTAAGTCATGAGTCCAAAATTAGTGTGATGTGCGGTTAATTAATTCCTGATAACATGGGTGATACCCTCTATTTTTCATGATTTATTTTCTATATATGTTTGGTATGACCTTAGAATGGAAAACCGTGAGAGTGGGATACGTGGAGAGGAAAAATTCATGACCATGAGAGTGTTGGTGAATGGGATTTTGCAACTGTTCCTATATTGATTTAACCTCTCAATAACTAGTTTTAATTTTTTTTTTAAAATGTGTTGATATTTATCTTGGGGAATGATGGGTTATGGAGTGAGTATCCACATGAGGAGCATGATTGAGATACCCATGCATTTATGGGTAAATGAATCGATAAATTATACATAGGAAAGAAGGACATAATATATAATGATCATAGAGTTGGTCCTAATTTAATATAAAATTTATGGAGGTTAAATGACCATCTAAAATATTTGTCGGAAGCTGGAGATGTTGGAAGAAGATGGATGACACTAAATCTATGATAAGAAGCCTTTAAATTTTCATTTCAAAATTATAAAACACTTTCAATGTTTTGAGAAATATAGATTAATATTTGGAAAATCATCTATTATTTACTAAGAGTGTCAAATGATGAAATTAGATAATAGTAGAACATGTATTAAGGGTTTAGATGGATAATTTTAAGAATTGTATTTTTTGGCAGCGGAGATCATTGTAATACTCTACATGAGTATTTACATACTTCTAAGTGACTTGGAATCATTCTAAATAAGTATAAAATTATTTAAATATTTCCCAAAATTATTGGGATTAGATATAATTTGATTTTAAATCCATTATAAGGTACAAAATTTATTTTATTAAGTTATTGTTTCAACTGAAAATGTATATAATTTGTATTAGAAATGATGAAAAATAAGAAAGGAAAGAATTCTAAAGGAAGCATAAGACCTTACAAGTCCAAATGTGAGGCATTGAGCTAGTGTATGACATCAAATTTCCCAATTTAAGCCTTGATCTATGAATAATACTTTACAGTGTTCATTTATATCTTTGTAAGTCTCAATTTATAAATTTGAGATGTCACATGAGAATTCCAATATTAATTTTTTTTCACATATGACTTTCGAGACACCAGCATATGAATTTTAGGGTGGATTGTATGAATTTGATGAGATGTCTTGTATAACTTCCACTCAACATTCGACTTTTGACATGGAACAAATATCATAAATATGTAAAATTATAGAATTTCTTATTCTAAAGAAACCTTTATATGTGATTATTCTTGGGATATTCATTAACATTAAAAAATCATGTATATTTCCTAATCCATGATATATTAATGAGTAGAAGGATGTTGAATGTGATAGAATGTGATCAATATTATTTATATAGATAATTTTAAATGATTGTATTTAAAATTTAATATTTTTCTCTAATTCAAAGAGGATGTTTTTCGATGTAATAGATGAAGTTTACAGTACTATATATCTCAAACTGGTATTTTAATTGTACAGTAATAAAAATAATATAGTCATATGTGTAACTGATAGTGTATAATAACTCAATATTGAATTATTTACTTGTTTTTTTGGGAATAATTTAATTCACTAGAGGAGTGATCCATTCAACAATTTTTTGTTGTTTTAAATTTTTTTATAGCTATGAAAAATGAGTTATGTGGGTGAAAGAATATTTTAAAGAAGAAACCCTCAGAACTAAAATAGAAAATATATAGATTTAATTTGGATAGGATAGAGAGATATAAATTGAATATGGGTAGTGATTCTATTTATCATGATACAACATCTCAAAAAAATACATAAGACACACCCATGTGAATCAACATGAAAAATAGATATGTAGGTCCTGATAAGAAACAAAGCTTATAAGAAACATATATATTATTGGGTACATGATATAAGTTAAAAGTTATCATTTTGGGAAAGAAATAAATTAATCTATATGGTAGTCAGTGTAGAGTAAATTAAATAAGAATATACAATAACTCCATGTTTTAGAAGAGCGTGGGAATAAATTTTGAAAGAAAAATTTTAGAAGTATTCACTCTCAAAGGTAAATAAAAATATGATACTGCAATAGCTGAGAAGATCATCAGAGTATCAATGAAAAATAGGAAGAATAATATACCCATCGATGATCATCATATATTATCACATGCCCTGAAGGAAAATATAATAAGAAGAATAAGAGGAAGGATTTATTACCAGTTTTTGCAACACATAGTGCTGTATAGGATTGATAAAAAATGAAGGAGAGGACCTAAAAAAGGTTGTAATTGCAGATTACGATATAAAATTTATTGGTTTTAGAATAACATTGATTATGATTGACAGTTTCACAACAAAAAACATTATAATAAGAACATGAAGATATGTTATTTTTTAGAAACTAAGTTACTTTTAGTTGTTCTTAAAGATTAAGAGGGAGTTTAGGACACTATATTTGAGGAAGAAAATCTAATATTGGTGATTAAGTGACATCCAGTGATAACTTGTGATCTACTTAATAGATTCAATGATTCTAGGTTATATCATCAGATATTATATAAAGAACCTAATCAAATTAAGTTACATTTTCCTATTCATTATGGTAAACAAAAAACAATATAATATAGTTTTAATTGTTTGAAGATGATACCTAATATCTAATTTGAAATTCATGAAAAAATTATTAAGTGAGACTTAGTTAGTAGGTGAAAATCGATCATAATTATTAGGTTTCCAACCACACTCATAAACCTTACAAAATTAACAAGTGTTATTCTCTTACTTGTATTTTATATTTCATGTGGTTGTGGCATATTGGGTAGAAGTTAAAAATATCTATTCATATAATAATAGATAACAATTGTCTAAATAAAAAATAAAAAAAAATAATATAAGATTGGTTGTAATTTTGATGTATATTTCTACACTTAATTCACTCCAGTCATGTGTGCCTACATGTTTACCATGGAACCTAAAATTGGTATTAGGGTATAGGTTCCCTCTGATAAGATCAGTTATTTTTCAATTAAATACATTATGTGTATATAGTAAATGGAAGATCCTAATATAGAGAAGATTGTTTCCATCCCTATCAAAATCGTATTGAAGGTTTTTCTCAAGGAATTATATCAATATAAGAAAAATGTTGCCAAAATAAATGAAAATTTTCAGTGAAGAAAGAGAAACTAAAAATATATTAAGTTACATAGAGTATAATTTCTTTTGAATAAGTTAGTTATGTTTCTAATAATTAATATAGTATATGATGTGATAAGGATGGTCCTATAATTTTTTTTAATTCCTCTACCTTGAGGTTATGAAAAACCTAAGGATAAGACCTATAATGGTTATTAATTATTTATTTTACTTCATCCTATATTTTTCTAATGAAAAATAATAGGTGGAAGATAATTCTAAATAAATATAAATTGCACTAAAAAGAAATTTGAAAAAATTAAACACTTTCATCACTGAGATTAAAGATACTGTGAAATCCCAGAAAGATAATTAGATAAAAATTCTGAATTTTTGAAGAAATTCACTAATACATCATTTATGAAAAATATAAAGTAATAAATTTTAGTGAAGAAAGGATCGATACTTTATTATATAATCATAATTCTACTCATGGTGTGTATATAAACTCTAAAATGATCATGGATATTGAGAATTCTATTTTTTTCATGTAGAATAATTCATGATGGTCATGTTCACAAATTGAGATGGGAATGATAATATAGTCTCAACTAATTGGTTATGGAGAATGAAATGCTTATTATAAAGTGCCTTGAACTATTGGATAAGATTAAAAATATAGAATCAACTTTGGAAAACACTTTCTAAAAAATAGATAAAATAAGGGTTCTATATTAGTTTAAATAAAATTATTACATCCAAGAAGAATAAAAAAGGATGAAATAATATTTCCGAATTGTCTCAAGATTAATCAATAACTATCTCATTCAAAAAGTAACCCACTATCCAGTTATGTCTATTTGTAATGAATTTGTTTTTAATAGTTGTAAAAATTTAAAATAAAAAAAATGAAAATGTGGAATTATAAAAACTCTAGTAAATTTAAGTGATCTCAAGGGTGAATGAATGATATACATGTGAAGGTGATCCCAAAATATATCCAAATATAGTGGGTGCTCATTCTCAAAACACCATGGTACACCATCTAGGATGACCACAACAAAAATGAAATGAATAAGATTTGTGGGTCACTGTGGGTGTTTTGGAAGGTTTAGAAATATGTACATAGAGGTATAGAATAATAGTTCAGAAATATTTCCAATGAGACTATACCCAAGTGGTTGAGGATCCAGCAAGGCATCCAAAAGTCCCACGATCAAATATGGGGAGGGGAGGAATTTCCTACTCTTGTAGCGGTACTATTATGGTGGAGGCACTATAGATGCAATGGAACTGTAGCGGTGGTATTGTAGAAGGAAATTTAGCGGCGGAGGTATTGTACCAGCTACTATAGGAGCTCGGGTAATATAGCAATAATATTCATTGAAGTGCACTTTGGGCCAAAAAATGGGCTTTCAATCCTTGTATTCAGGCCACATGGCTTTGGGCCTTTGTGGTATTAAATGGGCCTCACTCTACCAAGAATAAAGTGGTCTTTGTTTAAATAATAAAATAAGGCTACCACCCCCACCATTAAAAAATTATTTCAGTAAATGGAAGATAAAAAAGGCCTAATGTAAGGGGTTTAATGCGAAAAAAATACATGCTCTTTGGAAATTTAAAAACCCTCTCTTAAAAATATATTTGATTGCTTGGAGAATTTCATTTAGTTCTATATGAGAAATATAATCTATTCTCATAAGTGATTGTATATTCCAACACAAGAAAATAACATGATCATATGAATAAAAATATTCAATTGAATGTGGATAAGAAAAAGAAAGATGAAAGAATGTTAGTTTTGGGATGTAAAGCAGTGAACATGTCATGAACCAAGATGTAGTGCAATCCAACCTGACACCCAAACCAGCTCATGGCATGGCTTGAAGGCTGTTCTCAATCCATACAGGCTGGAAACTAGTCCTCAGGGGACAACAAAATACATTATGAATGATTTCACCCAAGTATATAATCATAATAGACTCATAGAAATGGTTAACACAATAACCAATATTCACAACCAACCATGGTACACCAATTTTCATATTAATGTTTTTCAAATTTTATCCAAAAACCAGAATACTACAAAGAATAGAAAACAAAAAATATACCAAAACCACCATGCAACATGAGGGGGATCACCCTCAATCCACCACCTCTAATACCTAAAACATGTGTAACACTATCAACCTGAACCAATAACATCTCAATGACACATCATTACAGTACTTAGGTTATACATAATAATGTCTACATACACCCAATGTTGTATGTAGGATGTGATCCATATCCTAGTAGGATTCCACCAAAAGAAAAATATTACATTCCATAACATCAAAAAACAATTTAACCTGCTAATTTATGTAGATGTATTTGAATAATTTCCATGAAAATATTAAAAATCCATTTTCCACAAAATAATTTTAATGAAAACACTTTTAAATGTGACATTTTAAAAGGCATCCTTAACTAAGTTGTACTTAAAAAAATAAAATACAGTCACGGTGAACCAGAGGCTGATGGATAGAACCACATCACATAAGTCTCATGTCATAAGAGAGAACCATGGGTAAATATCCATGGGTAATCTAGCTCATGTAAGATACTAGAACCTCACACCTCAGTGTAAAAATGTTATATAGCAAGCATGGACATCAGCTTCCTCATTCATCAGCCACTTGGTGGAGACACCATATGGGCATAGTGGTCTCCAATAATAACACCTGTTATGTTAGTTTTGTAATCATCAATCCACCTATGAGAAACAAAGACTGTGTAATTCCATAACATTAGCATAATATATCTAGTCATCCAACCTAGATACCTGGGATTCCCTTATGCTCAGTCCTTCATTTCACATAATACCTAGAACACCTAGTTGAACACACACATTTCATAATTATAAAAACATGAAAAAATCCCCATTTTCCATAAACCAAACTACTTTCCATTTTAAACACACAAAAATCACCTTCAAATATGTTTTACACTAATTATGAATTTCATAAAGACATATTTCATGAATCATAAGAAGAGAACAAAATTATTCTACCAAATAATGGTCAAAGCCCCTTTCAAGTCCACATAAACCATGTTTATTTTTAAAACATTCTTCTTGTCATTTAAAAAATTTACAACTCATAAAAAAGGTGAAAAAAAGTAAAAAAATTTGAAAAAAAAATCATTACATTTAGAAAAATCATTTAAACCTTTAAATCCCTTCTAAATTTCATTGAGTACATTTTACACGAAGCATAATAGCATTTTTTAAGAAAAATCATAATAAAACATATACAAAAATTACCTTTACGTTTAGAAAAACTACTTTCAACTTGAACACATTCCGAAATATTTCCAAAATATATTTCTCACAATATAATTTAACTATAAAACTTGATTAAATACACAAACAAGAATATAAAAATCATATAACAATGTTTGGGAATTCAACCCCCAACCTCACATTTGTAAATTACCAAAAAATTGTGTATACCTACAACTGCACCATCAGAAGACCCTATAATGGAATGATATAACACTAAACATCAATATCTTACTCAACAACTTATGAAAATCCCCTCCCAAGGTCATATAACCAAATGTAAATTAGAAAATCAATTGGGTAGTAATATGAACCCTAAAAGGAGAGAGGAATCAAGGGAGGCGACACATACATGCTGAATCCTTGAAGATCTGAGTCCAAAGGCACCCAAATATTGATTCCCAATAGGTGTATGGAATATGGGTTAGATATCCAATGGTTTCAAATCACCAATGGGGCTCATAGAGATGGTTTTGTTTTAAATCTTGAGAGGACACAATGAGAATTTTAATATTTTAAATGAATTTGACAATTCTTAAAGTTTTCATAAATGGTTTTCCAAACCATTTGGAAGTTGTTTTTCCCTTACTATCCAAGAGGAACATGCCAAAAAATTCACCCACATGGTTCAAAAACAATGTGTTTATCCACTATCCAAAAATATCCACAGGAGGTAATGCATCCTGGAGAAGCTATTAGAGTTTGAAAAATAATGTGTCGTCTATGAACCTTAGGTTGTATGGGCCATATTTTACATTTTTTCCAAAAACAATAAAAACCCCATGGGAAAAAGGTAAATTAAAAATAAATAGACCATAACCTTAAAAATTTCAACATGTAACTCTCGTTTCCTGATAGAAAAATCAAGCCCGAAAAATGAACTGGATCCAAGAATTAAAATAAGAACCTCAATGTCAGAATTATCTCAACCATAATGATTTCCACCAACAGAAATCCATAAAAAGTATTGATCCATAAAGAAAAGAAAATTTACTCATCCATAGATCAAGTATATTTTCAATAATATCATATTTGAAGAAATAATTATCACCCAAACATAAAATAATATTTAAATGTTTGAAAATAGTTGGCCATTACGATCTCCCTATCATATTCCTTATGCCCCCAAAATGACACAATATATCTAGTTTATCTATCAAATTTAAGGGAATCTTCAAAATTGTGTAATAAAACCATACAATCTAATAACACACTAGACACGACCAAAGTGAAACTCATAAAAATTATATAAAATGAATAGGCAAATCCAAACCAATGCGTAAAAAAATGTACAACATATTTCTAAATTTTTTATTCAAACAATATGACTGGAACAATATTAAAAGAACCATGTTAACTCATAAGGAAAAATTAGATCCAAAATCTCTAAATGAGAATTTTTATGCCAATCTACACTAGTGATTGAACTGTACTACCAACTCTAGTAGGCCCGAATGGACTCCCCGCAATTTGAGATGAGATTCCACTAATATACTCCAAAATAAATTTAAACGAGACTCATAATGCCCCCACACCATAAGGATCATCCATATTAACTATCTAGAACATACCAATATTGTTACCGAACATGATCCAACTCAAAGGCATCCCACATATTCCAAAACCCATTATAATGGGCCAGACAAAAGAAACTCCAATCTAAACAAATTGGAGACCAAGCCAAACCATGATACCTCACCCCATCATGATTCCTAACTATGATCCAACATCACTCAAGGGCCTATGGTTGGAGTCCTAATGTTTGAAGAATCTCTTTCCTTGCATTTTTTCATCAAATAATCCTATCTTGGACACCTCCATTCAGCTCCACAGGAAGTCAAACAACGATCCTGGAATACCTATATGAATACATCACACCAGAGAACTTACGTTGCCTCAAAATGGTTCTTTCACAAGGGAATGAAAATAAAATATGCAAATGAATAATCCCTTTTCATCATAGAAAATATATAATGAAGAGAAAATGAGATGCATCCTCATTTATAATGGAGAAGTTCAATTTTTGTAAAGGAAGAACATGCTTCAATTAAAACAAATGTTCTCAAAAAGGGTCACAATCCAACTCTTAAAATTTTATTCAAAAAGGAAACACCACAAAACATCACTAGACACAACCATTGTGAACAAAGAAGTATAATAATGAAAGGTAATTTAAACTGATCCCCTAACAAAGACTATTTATATTAAAGGACACAAAAGATTCTTATCACTAGACATTCCAAATGGATGGCACAACATTGTCCCATGCATAAAAGAATCGAGTGAAAGGTCTAAGGTCATATTAAGAATATGTAAAGCCCCGATAACTTTAGGGTTAACCCCACCCCTAACTATAATTCCCCTCACTGCTTCTAGATAGGGCCTTCAAGCATGAGAGTGGAAAACATGACCATTAACATTTTATACATATTAATGAAACAAATGTTTCTTTCAACATTCCACATCCACCATTCCTCTTTAGGAAGATTTTCAAATTTATAAAATACATGAGGATTCATCTTCAAGAACTCAAGAAGGAGTTCCATAGGTTGATCAACAGAAGGGTATGCTAATGGTATATGACCCATAACTAAACCACAATGTCAATCCAATATTTGGGGGGGGGTGTGAACTTGGTAACAACCAAACCAATATTCTGTTCAAACTAATTCATCATAAAAAACATATTAATAACAAATACCAAACATAAAAGGACCAACTAAGGAGCTTCCTAGAAAAATTAAAAAGAACACAAGAACCAATATCTCATTACCAACTCATCGATATTACTAAAACATGAAACACCATTCAATCCTGATGTGTTTCCCAAGAAAAAATAACTCACAAGAGACATTGTAAAATCAAAATAAGGCTCACCAAACTATACATGGTTATTAAAACATCACATCTTCTCTTTAAAATAAATTTTTAAAATTAAAAAAATCATGGTGGGTTGGACACTCACAAATGGTATTCCATGGAGCCTCACACATGCATATTTTCATTTCATGTCGACAACCCATCATCTCATTTCAATCCGGTCACTCATCCACTTGTTCAATTAAGCATAAAAATTCTAATATATACCCATACATGTGGCCACTCAAGTAAATACCAAAGGTCAAACAAACAATTCCCATTTAAAAATTTACAATACTTTTCAAGTCCCACCAACCACCAAGTCAAAACCAATTTCTAACTCCACATATCAACCATTTCATTCTGTATAAAAATAAAATCCAATTAATCCATTTTCAAAAATATTTTCATCAACCAAAAATACTCATTCGACCAAATCCCATTTGATTTAAATCTCACATGCGTTCATTTAAAACAAGTTTCCAAAAAACATTATAAAAAAACAATTTTTTCAATTTTTTTTCAAACACACCAATATTTCAATCATAATATTCTGATTTCATTAAAGTTATACTTGTTTCAGTAAAAGAACATTTCATAAAAATCCACTTTTATAAAGATTCCTTAAAAATTATTCTAAAAAACATTTTACATCATCCAAAAACTAAACTATTAGTTATTTAAAATAATTTTTTTATAGTTTAGAAAATCAGGGTTCTCAAACTATTATTAGAATCATGTATGATCCAAAACAGTTTATAGAATCACAAGGAACTCAAAACAATTAACAAGGGGAAACTATCCTTAATGAGTGACTTCTACATTTGGTTGGCATCCATAAGAAAATAACACCATCATCATTGAGTGTATTATAGGATTATTTACCAAGTTCAATGTGGTTTTATAGGTCCTGCGAGATCATGAATACCATAGAAACCACATTAAATTCATTTTCTAAATAAAAAAATGCACAATATCCAAACAACCTAAATTAAACATGAATTCCCATGGAAACTAACGTTCCAACAAGAGGAATGTTGTCCAGGCATCCTAATCGCAACAAGAACCTCAACCCATGATAGTACTAGCTCTATTATTTCTAGACTATTCCTCAAATAACATGACCCTTAAAGAGTTTAACCTTATCTAATACAATTTTTTCATGAACTAAGATGGATTGACATCGAACCCAACACCAGACCTAGCCCATGGCATGGCCTGAATGGGATTTCCCAATCCCCGTGGGCTAGAAACTATTGCCCAATACCAATAAAATACAATGGGAATTATTTCACCCGAGTATATAATCGTAAATAACTTACAAGAGTGTTTAACACATAAAACATTTTCACAACCAAACATGGTATACCTAGTTTCAGACTAAAGAGATTACAATTTTAACCAAAAATAAAATAAAATAATGAAATTGAAACAAAAAATGTCCCAAAAATCCATGTAACATTAGGGGAATCACTCTCATGACAC
Source organism: Viscum album (assembly GCA_963277665.1). NCBI lineage: Eukaryota > Viridiplantae > Streptophyta > Magnoliopsida > Santalales > Viscaceae > Viscum > Viscum album. The sequence goes on along the minus strand of OY728152.1, from coordinate 868,005,803 downwards.
CACCACTAACACATACAACAAGTGGGACACTAGAAACATTAACCACCAACGTCACCATGATAAATTATTCCTTTACCCGATTCAAACAAAAAAAGTATACATACACCAAAAGGTGATGTAGGGTGTCACCCTATTCCAAGTAGGATTGCACCTAAATAGAAATATTACATTCTATAACATCAAAAGTCATTTTATCGTGGTTATTTATGTAAATTAATTTGAAATATTTCCATGACAACATTTTAAATAAAAACTATTTTTATCACAACACTATTAAGGAAAAAAATTTAAAGGTAATTTTAATAAGGAAAACTATACTATGTGAAAATTTCTGAAAAATTAAATGCACTCAAGGCCCACCATATTCATATAGAGGAAACTAGATAACATAAGACACTTATCATATGAGGGCACCTTGGGTAAATCCCAATAGGTAATCTACCTCAAGTGAGACACTAGAACGATGTACCTTAGTAAAAAAACGTTTTAATGAAACCACTGCCATTAGCTTCCTCATGCATGAGCCACTAGGAGGGGACACCCCATGGTCATAGTGGTATATGATAGTAAAACTTATTTTGTTATTATTATAATCCTCAATTCATCTAACTAAAACTGAGACTAGAAACTTTTATACCACTAGTATACTAGATCAGGTCTTCCCACCTCGATACCTGGGATTCCCTTGTTCTCAATCCCTTATTTCACATATTACATTTTATTCTCTTTACAAATACACATGATTAGAATTATAAATGCACCCGGAAATCCCCAATTTCCATTAACCAAACTATATTCCATTTTACAAAAAAACCCACATTTAAATATGTTTATCACCCTTATTCAATTCACAAATCCCCATTTTTAAATTTTTTAGAAATTTACACAATTGAAAACCCAATTTTATTATCCAATACCCCTTCATGTGCACACATAAAATAGAATATTTTTTTATACATTCTTCCCATTATTTACTCAAATTACAATTCATACTATAGTATCTGAATAAGGAAAGAAATATACAACAATTATATTTTTTAGAAAACACATTATCAGCATAAAATCCCTTCTAAATCCCATTTAGCACTTTCCCCACAAATAATAAATCCCCTTTTGAGAAACAACATAATAAAACAAACACAAACACATCCATTCCATTTAGAAAATCCACTTTTCTCATGAATGCATACCAAAATATTTCCAAAATATATTTCAGGCCACAATAGTGAACCCTAAAAAATATTCAATTATTGTAAAAAAGAATATTAAAATCATCTAACAATGTTATGTCATGGAACCACCTACATTAGACCTGGAAATTCTAGAAAATGATGTGAAACCAAAACCGCAACATCACAAGACCCTATAAATGAAATATCAAAAACTAAAAATAAATATCACAATCAACAAGACTATAAAATATCATCCCTAAGCCATACAAACTGCTAGAAATTAGATGCTCAAGAAGTAGGGAAGAGTTAACCCAAAAGGAGTGAGGAATCATGGGAGAGTGAAATTACTTGATGAGTCCTTGAATAATCATGGCCAAACCATCCAAATATTGATGTCCAAGAGGTCTAGGTAATTTTTGTTAGAGCTCACATGGATGAAAACTCTGAATGGGGTTGATGGGGGTTGTTTATGGTTAATTCCAGAGTGGAAACAATGGGAATTTTGATATTTTTAATGACCTAGACATGTCAAATGGTTTTCCATAGAATTTCCCAAAAAATGATGAAATCATGATCCCATTACTATCCAATAGGAACATTCCACATAGTTAGCATGCATGGTTAAAAAACCAAGTGATAACTATGTAGTTATCCACTTTCCAAAAATGTCTATTGCTAGCACGATTTCTTGGAGATAACCGAATGGTTTGAAAAATCATGGGCTAACTGCACACATCAGACTGTGAGGCCCTAATTTACCACTTTTATCCAAAAAACAAAAATATACACAAAGGGAAAAGGTTATAACAAAATAAATAAAATATTATCTCAAAACTCTATACTCGTCACACCTAGTTATAGATATAAATATCAAGTCCCAGAAATGAACTGGATACAAGAATGAAAATAAGAACTCTAGTGTGATAGTAGAAGAAAAACAAGTATTCTTACTAAAGAAATTAGTAAAGATGAATGAAAACTTTTTTTAACAATAGGAATGTGATTCTTATTCATCGGTAAGATACGTTATATCATGGACCATTTCAATATAGTCATGGATATAAAATCTAAAAGGAAAAAAGTCAGAATCATAAGAAAATAGTAATTCCAAGAGAGATATAATGATATTGTACTGATGGTTGGAACTATTAATTATGAGATTAGAAGGATGTTGAAGAATGTAAAGTAAATTTTTTATTAAGGTTTACATGGAGAGATAAATAAAACATCACAAATAGATAAAAACTTCCTAAAATGGATTCTTGAGACGAAAATTTGATAAAATCTAAAGTGAAAGAAAATGTTATTCCAAATATAAAAAATGAGACAACATGGGCCCATGAAAACCCTAGTTTTCCCCAATCATATATTTCCCCCTCTCTAAGGACCACCAAAAATACCAAATGGTTCATACAACTAAGTATTATACCTATATTTTAGAACATTTTCTTCTTAGCGTGTTTTCCCTCACTAGAACACATCCTAAGAAATATCATAAAAGGCCACCCATCATGATCACTACTATATACCAATCCTCATTAACAATTTATTTCTAACAAGGTAGGATACTAAAAAAAGGTAAACCTTGTTAAATTGGGTAGTAACATTTATCCATTTCCCCCTTTAAAATTATGAGGTGTTATATTCACCCCCTTTGAATAACAACATCCTCATTAGGCACTATACATCTCAAACACTCCTATGTAACAAAACATTCTTCTAGATTTCTCCACTGATACCAATGTTACAATTGGTCCCTTCAAGGGCCCCATTTTCCCTGAATATATATTTCTTCCACTCCATGGGAAAACCGTTGTTCCTAAAATGTTCATAATACTTATTAATTTCCCTACTATCTAATACGTTTTCATTCTAATTTTTTTCTTCCTCGCTCTCACACACCCTCAGAATGTTCCTAGGAGGACACCCACCCTGATCACTAAATGAGGACATACCTCTATATTTATAGTTTTATAATCATATATTCTCCCAATAATTAATCTGTAACTTGATTATATGGTTAATAAAACTTATCCAAAAAACCCTAGAACATTATAGGGAGTTAAAAAATATTTCTAAAAAATCGGAAGTCCATGAAAATGGTGAAGGATGAAAAAGTTAAAAATTTATTGGTTAATAATATATCCACCTTAGTTTGAAGATTATAATATCCTTTAATAATCATAAAATAATGAAAGTGGTTGGATTACTCAATTCAAGAATCAATTTTTTTTAAGAATAATGATGTAACAAGAAAATAATCCATACTTCCAAAGGAATATCATATCTTTAAATGAAAATAAAATGAAATAATGATGAGGTCCAGACACATAATACCTTTAAACAATAAAATATATAAGTTGAGGAATATTTTTCATCCATAAAATAACAATTGATGAGTGTATAAAGAACCAAGTTATACCATTCTGTTTAAAATTAAGATACATTTCACAGGGTATTGTTAATGAAGAACCATTGATATAAGGAATTTATGGGGAGATATAAAATTTGTTGAAGATGCCGAAAATTTATCATCTATTGGCCAAATATGAAATTTTGACATCCCCCGGTTAAAATAATGATGATGTAATATTTTTACTCAACTAATTATGTTTTTGTTTATATTGACTATTTTTAATAAAATAGGGTGACTATCTAACTAAAAGTAGGGAAAGAAAACATTCATTTCAATTTTTTATGTGTTTTATGATGTTGACAATAGATTCATACATATTATCAAAAAATACATGAGGATCCACTAATAATTGGAATTATATGTTGTTATCCCATGAAGAGTATTTTACGGGAAACCTTGTTTTCCAATTAGACTCATTTTCATTCAAAATTAGGTCAGCCCATGAAGATTTAGAGTTAATTTGATGATGGGATATAGTGATGAAAAATGCAGTTGTACAATTGTCTAATAGAATTCTTAGAGCTCTATGGAAGTGTATGGCCAAGGGGGTGAAGATGATTTTTAGAGTAATGGGAGAATTATATTCCATTGTAAGACCCTTCCTACACCCATGGTATCATGGAATGGGGGAAGAAGTTTCATATTTGAATTTATTTTCAATAAATAGTATAATATATAATAATAAAAATTAATATTTAAGCATTTTTTGTACTAAAAATAAGAAAAATGGGTTATATTGAAGTTCCCTTAGGTTGATTAGGTGTACTTGTTGTCAATAATTTTCTATATGTTTGTCATGATTAATGAAAATTGACGGACATATTATAATCCCAAAGAAAATGAAGGAGATTCCCAAGCATTTATTTTTAAATGTTTTGTTGTCTTATAATTTGAATAACATCCCTTAATATCTAGATACAATAGATATAATCCTAAATTCAAATACTTGTTCTGAAGGTTAAATTAGTTTCTTTAATATTTATAAGAAGTTAGAGAAGTAAGATTCTTCTGAATCTGTGATGGACATCATGGAGAATTAAATTTTACAGGTATACAACAATTTACATGTTTTGAGAAATATAGGTTAGTTTTGAGGAAAAAATCCATGTGTTATTATGAACATTTTATATGGAAATCATTAATTAATGTTACTTATATTAATGTTTATAAGGATCACATGAAGACTACCATACATGCTACTAAGGGCATTGGAAAAATTTAGATAGATTTTTTAATTGTTTTAATAATTCTCATAATAATTTTAATTAGTTTTTAGGTGATTTGAAATAATTTAAAAGGGTTAATTTTTGTTTAACGTGGTTAAAGAGTCATATGAAGAATCATGAAATTTTGGTTAGAAAAGAAGAAAATTGAAAAAGTCATGACATCTACTATGAGCATACAAATATTAAATTTATGTGTGATAATTTGAGCTAGATTTTGAAATTTAATATTCATTTTTAATTCATTCTATAAATTAAATACTTAACAAGTCCTAGTGTATTTATTTTTGAAACTACCTAAGAATTATTTCTCATGAAATCTCCCATATAAGAAATTTGTGAAAAAATTGTATGAATTTTATGGGAATCCTTATTACATTGGAAATATTCCATTTATTAATTCATCTCAACAAATGATTTTAGACATAGAAAAAACTATTAGTAATCTATAAAATTATTGGAATTATTGTTCTAAAGGAAATGACATATCATACGATTTTTGTGCTAATTTTTATGTTAAAAAATCATGAATCATTCATATAACCATATTCAGGAATTGGTTGATGAATATTGAATGAGTTGGAGTATGATGAGACCACTGATCATTATATTTCTTCTTCTAAATGAGAATATTTGAAATTAAATTATGGTGATCTTAATAAATTAATAAATTTTTTGATGTATGAATTAATCTTCAGGGTGTTTAATGTCCCACAATAAACTATTAATTCATGAAAAATTATAATTAGTGAGTTCGTTGAGTGGCTAATAGATTTTAATTATTTAATCAGGAATTTTTACTGGTTTTCAAGAGACTCTTTTATGTCAAAAAGGTAATGATCTCTGATTTAACTATTGGAACTATATATTTCATTACAACAGTGGAAAATCATTCATATATGTCTAATTTTGATGAATTTTGTGAAGAATAAACCCTCAATCCTACAATCGAAAACCAAGAGATCTAATTCATCCTGGATAGAGAGAAACTGATAAGAAGCATAATAATATCATTTTTCATTAAATAGCTGACATAACCATGTGTAATTCTTTAAAAAATATATATAAGATTTTTTAAGAATATAAATACATATAAAAATGATTTTATTTGGTTTTAATGATATAAGTTGATATTTTATATTTTAGGGGACAAATAAGTGACTGTAAATGAAAGGCAACAAAAATTAAAATAATGAAGAAGAAATAATCACTCCAAGCTATGAAATAGTTTTTGAAGAGGGTGTCATAGAATAGAGAGGGAAATTCCCACTCTTAGCGTTGATAAAAAATTTAATAATAAACATTCTTGGAAAATAATATGGGTTTTTAGTAAAAATTAGAGGAAAAAGAGAACAATGAAATCATATGATCGGATGACATGAGTTTACGGAATGAAACAAAAATGAATAATTTTTTTCATATAACACTTCTTGAAACAAAAAAAAACTATAATGTTTTAATAAAAATAATAGGAGGAAGAGTTTAGGAAGTCCAACATGAATGATCCCTGTAATATATCTATAGGTAGTCAATGAACATTGAGTTTGATTGATAGTTTTCTAATGAACAACATTTGAAGAAGATTGGTTAGTTGAATAGTTTGGAAGAAACCAAGTTACATGTAGTACTTCTTAAAGATCAATAGTATGACAAGGACTATGTTTGAGGAACAATATATGATCTTTGTAAGGTATTGAAATCTGATGTTGACTTCTAATCTACTTTAATGGTTGCAAGATGTATCGTGAACTCATAATAGTGAGTAGAAATAATATATAGGAAGTAATTTAGATTTAAATGTGTTGTATGGTAAATACACACTATTGTAATTTGTTTTGAATGGTTTTTGGATGATCCTTGGACACCCACTTGTAATTAATGAAAAATTTGAAGTGGAGAATATGCTACTCAGTCATACCTGAATTAAACATGGTGAATATTTCTCACCTTGGGCATGATACATGTAAATATAACATGTGTTTTTACCTTTAATACACTATTTAATGAATTTTTTTGAGGTCTATTGGGGAAGAAAATTAAAATACCCATTCATATCCTAATAGAAAATTATATTTCAAATACCAAATTGGGAAAAATATTATATGTTTTTTTTTGATTTGTTAATATTTTTAACACCTAATTCCCCCTACCTCTCAGGTGTGCTTACACCATTCGTGGTTCCCTTACAAATTACATGAAATCAAAAAGAAAATACCTCACCTAGAACTATATTCATCACCCACTAAGAAGTGTATTTATTCACACAACATGAAAATAATTTAAATTGATGAACTGGGTTCATCTATTATTATATCAACATATGGAATTGTGACATGATTCTCTTACTCATGGTGTGAAAATATTCATCATAGAACAATTTTATGGCTCCAATGTTACATCCATTATTATCCATTATCTTAATCGATAATATATGATTCAGCGTAAAATTATCATGATTATTAAGAGTTATATAACAGTATCATATAATCATAATTAAATTCACCTACTAAAAATTCTAATTTCAAAATCACTATGTACTTTTGAAAATAACATATATTTTTAATTGGATAACCACTAAATATTATGTTGAAAACCATTAAATTTATCAATATCTCCTAATAAATTTTATAAATCTGTTTCCCTTTGATTTCCCTTATGAATCATAATTTTTCTGAAGTACTTTTACAAATTTAAAATCTAGAGTAATCATCATATATCATAGGGAATATTCAAAGCTATCAAAATTATAAAATTGTTACATTGAGTACCCAAAAAAATCATATTATAGTTTTATACATTGATATTTCTTGAGGGATTATATTACCCATTTGTGTCGTAGGAATTCATATGACTTTTTGAAATACCTTTCATTTGGGGTACCCATATGTATAATGTGGAGCTCCCATAAGACTTTTCAATTCATCAAATTATTAGATACTTATGTATTATTCTATGGTTCGATACATTGTTAATTTATCACCATTAGAAACTGATTCATATCCTAGTGAATCAAAAACTCTATATTTTTTCAAAAATTAAATATATTAGGAAAATATTATGTATTACTGTGAATTTCAAAACATTATCAATCCTTACTTATCACACATAATATTTTTTCCTTTTCTTATTTCTCAAAAATCTATTAAAATACTGATTTCTACAACATCCTCAAACCTCCTCTAAGCATCACATTCACTTGAAATATCGTGGTTATATCATCAAATTAACTTCAATGAACACTATATTAATTTCATGAATTACATAACATATAAATAATCCTTATATAATTTCAATGAATATTTACCTCCCCAATTAGCATTAACATATAATCCATGTATTTTCTTTACTTGACATCTATCTTTACCATACAGTAATACATGGGATGGAACTTCATAAACTATCTTTCTAAACATATTAAAATTTATATAATATCATGAATCCCTATACTCAATGGAACTCAACTCATATTTTTATATTTTAATTACCATTTAATGAAATAATATTCCATATTAATTTTACACTATAGGTGTGGAGAATATTTTCATACTCTGACTAGAAAAATACTCATAACATAAATAAATTTCTAATATTCATTTAGATTACTAGTCCTTATGAAATATTTAATGTAACTTATCACAAAATATTTTCTATGTTAATGGATAATTATTAAACACATATTACTATAAATCTCTTTTTCTATATGAACAATAGTCCCACCACACCTTAGTTACTTCTTCCCAATAATTAAAAAACTACATTATCTTAATAAAAAATAAGGAAACATCCTAATTTAAAATGAATGGGTTTCTATATTCTTCTCAAAAAAATGTATGTTTAAAACCTAGATTTGAATCATAAATTGTTTTCTCATGAACATGATTCGGTACTAAAACAACATTCTATATTGAATAAAATATTGGGATCATGATTCTTAACTTGTACATACTGAAAATTAACATAGAAAACATCAACTAGGTTTAATATATAGATTTATGCTAATTAAATGCCCAATAAATGATTTATCCCTTATGTGTTATAAAAGTTGATATATATTGCCCTTTGATTGAGAATAAAATTTCTGGACTTAAATCTATAACCATTGTGATAATAGAAAGGTTCATATCAATAAGTAAAATAAAGATAGAATAAATAGTAATAGATAATAGAAAACGCATGGATCCTTATTTATGAGACATTAGATTATAAAGATATTTTATTTCATATTTATCATTCATAGGAAGGATTCCATTTTGGGGACTTTTCTATTTCCCTACTAGAAACATGATGTGTTTCTAGATGGAACACTATGTCTATGATTTTGGCTAAATTACATTGAGAAATATGACTACACTGTTTCAAACTAAGTGTATCTGAAATCTCATCGGATTCAATCAAATTTTATTTTATATAATAGAGTTATTCTTAGATTGAGCATAATTTTTTTTTCAGGTTATGTAAAAAGTAACTGAATCCAAAATTATTCATAATTGTGAAGAAAGGGAATTTATTTTTATATATGATATATATAATCTATAATTATATTTTTATTTTTATTTTAAATAATTTCTTTGGGGATGAGTGGTAAACATTAAAACATAAAAAACATCCCTTTATATTAATAATCCATCAAAAAATCAAAAAAAAATTCAAATTTAAATTCAGACAGTCAGAAAGAAGAACATACAATATTCAAAGAGCCTAAGGCCACCTCTTAACGATGAATACTAACTAAATCCACAACTGGGTTTCATGATTTATAAACCTCAAAATCCAATGTAAATTTTTCTATTCATTGATCAATTCCCATAATTAAACAACCATGCAACAAAAACAATGTCACCATCAATCACAGTGAATCGCACTGTCACTAAGAAAATCATTAAAACCCAATGAACATGATCATCTAGTAATTCAATTAGAGGAAACATGACCATAAAATGAAAACCATCCACTATTGAGGAAATTCACACACATGTAGGAAGAACCAACCACAAAAAATAAACCACCAATGAGGAGAACCAGTGAATCTACGGTTTTCCATATACAAAGGGATTTTTTTTTTCAAAAATACCTGAATATGAAAACTATATCCCGATATAGGGTTTTTTAAGGTGTTCGGTTGTAGAATGGTGGGCATTCTCTAACACAACACATTCTTACTATATTATTTGAGGAAGTTTCTAGTCGATAATGTGCCTTACTTAAACATGCGTCTAAGAAGGATTCTACTTTGAGATTTCCCTCCCTTATTTGTTTTTAATGTTATTTAATTTTAATTTTATTTCTTTATATATATATAAAAAATAAAATGAAAAAATTATACATTATCTAACTATTTTTATTTCATTATTACTTTTAAATCACTTATTTCAAAAAATATTAAACAATATAATATTAATATTTACTCCTTTAATAATATTAACAATATAATAAATAAATATTAATATTATTATCATTAATAAATAGAAAAATATTAATTATTTTTAATGAATTATTTATTATACATTATTATTACAATTAATAAGTCATAAATTTTATTGATATTTATAATTGTCAATTTAATATTTCTCTATTTGTTTTCAATTATTTATTAGGTATTAAGTGCATGTCTTATGTTTCATTTAGAATGTAATTATAACTAATAATTTATTAGTTTATAATGTTACGTACTCCACTTTAAGTTTTAATGTTAGGTTTTGAAACAACATTGGTTTACATCATCTATATTATTATCATTTTATTATTTTAAGTGAATTGTTTTTAATTTCATCTATTTTTGATAATTTTCATCTATTTTTTAAGTATTACTTAGATTTTATGTATAGTTTATAGTTTATATGCTTTAAAATTATCCAACATAAAATATAACAAAACTAATTAGTTTCTCACAAGTAACATTGAATGCTAATGAAATATAAACTATAAGTGAAGCCTAAATAAAGCATAAAATTTTATTAAACATGTAAAAAATCTCAACAACTACACTTCAAAAACAAATAAACTACACTTAAAAAGAATCTATATAAAATATGATATAAATACATCTAAATGAATTTTAAAATATTGACTATAAAAATAAAAAATTATTGAAAATAAAAGTAATTGAAAAAAATCATAAAAAAATTATTTCACCAAAAAAATTATCTGGATAAAAAATTACAATTACATATTTCATTCAGTGAAAGAAAAATATTTTATGTCGGTGATTTTATTTAAAATAATTTTTTATGAATTATTTTTAAATTACTTATTTTATGGTTATTTAGTGTGTCAATGATCATTTATATTTTATTTATACTTTATAATTTATAGGCGTTCAGAATCACACACATGAAAAATTTTTGTTTTTCATGTAGGTTATTTTGATGGAATGTATTTAATAAATTATAAATACAATATATATTAAATTTTCCACAACCACTAAACTACAAAAATATTTGAAAATAAAAAAAATTCATAAGTATAGTAAAAAATATTTTATAACACAAACATTATTGATTACAAAAATAAAATTTACACTTCATAAATTTTATACAGATGAAATGTACTGTAAATTACATCTAAATTTAAATAAAGTAAAATATTAAAAAAATAATAATTGTTTGAAAATGAAAGGAATGCCAAAAAAAGTAACAGAAAAAAATAGAATTTACCAAAATATATATATAATACAAATAAAATTTGAATCATTGAATAAATATATAAAAAATAAATGATTAAAAAAACTTTCTTCAATGAAATCGATGTAAAATAATTTCAATAGAACATAATATTACTATTTTAAAACTGAAAATTTTAACTTATTATTTTGTTACAACAATTTTTTTTGTATTCTAGTTTTTTTTTTGGTTTTTTGGCATTGCCTTTATTTTTATTTATTTTTTATTTGTATAATCAATGTTTTAAAGTTTATTTATAATTTATTTAATCTATATTTTAAGAGAATATTTATTTTGAACTGTCAGTGTTTTCTTTCTGTCAATAAAATTTGGGTGATTTAAATTAATTTTTGTTTATTAAATTTCTAAATCTATTTTTATTTTCCACTATTATATATATATAGATAATCCATTTTTTGAAGTTTCATTTATAAATTACTTGTAGTTTATATTTTATAGGATTATACATCCACCTACATGAAAATTAATAACTTGTCAAGTAAGAGTCTTTAAAAGCCTATTAATTTAAAATTTTAAATACAATATACAAATTATTTGAAACATTTGTTAAACAAATATAAAATAATTAAAAATTAAATTAAATTCATAAAAATTTATTAAAAAAATATTAATTGAATTAATGATTATTATTTCAAAACCTGTCATTTTTGGATTTAAATTTTTTCTAAGAAATATTTTTCATCTAAATTTTAATATTTTGTTTATTATTTTTTAACATCCATTTTATTTTTAGTTTTTTTATTTTTTCAGTTAATATCTTAAATTACATATTTATTTTATTTATGAAATATTTTCTTTGGATATTTTGATTTAAATTTTAAATTTTATGTTTTAATCAATAATATTTTTATCATTAAAATTAATTTTGGTTTATTATATTTAAAAAAAAAATTTACTTTTATTTATTTTTAATGAGGTCAATTATTGTTTTAAAATTCATTTATATTGTAAGTATATTTTATATTTTATAGGCTTTTAAGGGTACAGACATGAAATAAAATAAGTTTTATTGGGTACCAATTATGTGACATTGAAATATTAGAAAAAAATATGTTATAAATACAATGAAAATGAAATTTATAAAACATAATAAACAAACACTAAATAATTACAAATAAAAATATTTACATCCAAATAATAATCCTATAATAATAAAGATGATAATAATTTTTTTTCAAAACTTATCATTTTCACATTAAACAATGTACGTAACTCAAAAATATTATAAAATATAAATTATAATTATATTCTAAATGAAAGTTAAGACATGAAATTAAAATATATAAAACAACTAAAAATGAAAAACAATTCAAAAAAAAATTAAACATATTTAGTATTAATAATAATACAAGATATAAAAATAAAAATATAATTAATTAATTAAAAAATAACTAATATTTCATACTTATTCATTATTGAAAATTTAATAATAATTTTTATTAATAGTATTATTAATGTAATAAATGTAACTATTATATTTCTAATTAATACCGTTTAATAATATTATCCCTAATATCACGATTTTAGTAAAATATAATTATCATAAATTTTTTATTCCGCCATTATAAATAATATCATTACATTATAATAATGGCTTCATTATCATTAATATCTTATCATCAAAACATTATTTTCCAGTCTTTATTATGCTTGGTCAAGTTCCCCCATCCATTAAGTATAATTAATTAATTATATAGTAATAATATTATTATAAGTGAATTAAATAACAAAAATATAATTTACATGATAAAAAATTATTGACTAAGAACATAACATTTACACAGTAATAATTTTGTGTGTGTAATTATTATCAAGTATCACATTATTAATTATATTATTATTGAATTATTAGGAATTTCATATTTTTAAAATTTTTAATGTATAAAAAAATTAATATATTATTTTCTTACTATGTGAATAATTATATTGTTAATTTCATACTTTTTAGTTAATATTATTTTTAATGTTACTTATTACTAAAATATTATTAATTATTATTTATCTTTAATAATTCTATATAAATTGGTAATAAAAAAGTCATAATTTATAAGATCCAAATTGATTAAGTAACAAAAATTAAAATACTATTTTTTTGAAGTCATAATTATTAAAAATATAATTATTAAAAATAATATTATATATTCTTATTCTTATTTAAACACCATGATGTTTATTATTAATATATTATTTAATAACAATATTTTTTAATAATAATATTATTATTTAAATCACTATTAAAATTATTGTTAATTATATTCGAAGATGTAAATATAATTAACATAAAATAATTTACATGAGATAGAAGATATTTATTTAATAATAATTAAAAATTGTAATATCATCAAGTAATCAAATAATAATATAAATAATATTTATTAGACTAATAATTATTACTAATTATTTTTAAATAACAAATTAAATATATTATTAATTACATTATTTATATTCATTATTAAAAATTAATATTAACATTAATAATAATATTATTAATCACATTTTTAATCACATCATTTAAAAACAGTTTTTTAATACGAATTATAGTTTTCAAGCCTTAATGGAAATACTTGTAGTCATTTATAGGGCTTTATTACTTACTATTTATTACAATATCAAATAATAAATAATGTTTTAAAATATGTTATGATTAAAAATTTATTATCAATAATGTGACATTCTAGTTAATCTATTACTCATTAAATGGTGGAAATGTGGTTTATTAATCCCATATCAAAAACATGGAAAAGATTTCAAGCACCACACCATTATAAAAGGGGAGTTTGTTTGAGATTTTATACTGTATAATCAAAATACATAAAATAAAGTAATATAGACTATAAAAATAGTTAAATACAATTTAATTTTTTATTTGTATTTCATTATATATGTTAAAAATAGAATGAATAAAACTTAATATTACAAAATTAAATGGATGGATCTCTTTAAGAGGGTGGCCTATTTAAAAAAAATTATGAAGAAGGCATACACTGCATTCTTTAGAGATATCTAAAAGAAGGTGTTGTTTCAGACAACACTGTATGTATAATAATTCTCAATAAGGTTATTCTCTAAGCCAGGACATCACCCACCCTTCATAAAAAACCCTCCAGATGTAACAGAAAATTAGGTAATTTTTTCCCAATTTAAGTTAATTTTTAATTTTTTTCATTTTATTATAAAATTTTCTAGTGAATCCACTATGATATGAGTGAAATAAAAACCCATAAAAAACCCATCACGGAAAAAATAAATCTATAATGAGAAATAAAACTCTAACCTTTTATCATGTAGGAAGAAACATTATGAAAACATCCATAAAAACCAACGAAAAATATTTAACGCAACCTAGGGGAGGACACAACCTCACTAATGAATAATAATAATCACGGACAATATGTTCATCAAAACTAAAAAATGATGAAATCAAACCAACCAATAATAAATACAAGATAAATAATATTACCCCACAACCTGCTAGAATCAAAAATATCATTGATAAACCTTCCAACCCAACTAACATGGTGTATTATATGTTGAAATAGACTGGAAGAGTAGGGTGAAACAAGGGGATATAAGATTACTTTAAATTAAAGAATGAAATAAAGAAAAATTGAACAAGCAGACATTAAGGGGAATAATGAATCTACCATAGTGAGTTTCCACCAACACATCAAAAGCATCCCTACTCTCCATCACGCCTAAAACGAAATGCAGTAAAGAATGATAGTATAGACTAAAACAAAATATAAACAAAACAACTTATGCTATAATAGAGTAATAAAACCACAAAGGAAAAAATAGATCCAAAAAATAAAATCACCAAGATCAGCCAAAAAAACCTACCAAACCCCTAAGAACTATGTAATGTAAGAATAAATAATGGTTCTAAACTCAATTTTTCGAGAAAATAGGGTAGTAGTGAGTGGGAAAGAAGATTCGACCCAAGAATCCAAAAAAATAGACAAATACTAGGAATAAATGAAAACCATAGGAGTAGTTGAGGTCATGGGAGAAAATATAATGGGATAAGAAACACTAAAATGATGTAGAGGGATATTTTTAGAGAAGATTAGGAGATACATTTTCCTCAGATAACTATGAAAACGCTAGGAGGGGGAAATGTGACATTGAGATTAAAAAGAGAAATAGAGAATAAGGCACCATGTTTCTCATAAATATTCATAAGTTTCATTTGTAAATAAACATGTGAATGTTTTTTATTGAGAGAGATTTCGAACATGTTAATGGTCTAAATACATGTAATTATTTTATTGGACTGGTTATTATATGGGATTTATTTATTTATATTACTAAAATTATTTTTTTTTTGAAATTATTAATTTGATGAATACTAATTGACATAGAGATATACGTTAAATAATAGATATATTATTTGATGATAAGATAAGTATTTATTAATAACATAGGATTCTATTTTGAATTAGAAAAAACAAAAAATACATATTTATAATTTTTAAATTCTAAAATCATTAAAATTTTATGTCATTAAGCTATGTCGAATAGGTTTTGAACCTTAAGTATATTTCTTTTTTGATATATAATTGTTTAATCAGAATCCTTTTGAGTCCTAGATAGAAAAAAATATATCTCTATAATAAATATAGATATTTTTGACTAATCATTGTTCTTCGTGCTAACACCATTCATATCGAGAAATAAATTTTATATACCATATAGCAAGTGTAGATATTTTTGGAGGGATACATGTTAATATCATAAAGTAATAATAAAAAGAAAATTAAATTAAAAATGAATCACATAAATATTAGCCATGGGAATTTTTTATTTGAATAACAGACAATGAAAGAAGCATGATGATTGTCTCTTTGTATCTAGACATCTAATTTTGAATTAATTATTTAATTTCACATACCACCACTTCCACTTATATTGTGTCTGGATATTTTATGTGTTAATATATTGGTAATATTTAATTTATGACTAATATCTCATATTTTATTCTTTAAAATTTATATGCTTTCTATATTTTTTAAATTACATTCAGCTCTTTGAGTATATTTTGTTTCAATTCATGATGATTATGTGAATTGAAAGACAGAACTTAATCATAATGGAAAAACATGTGGAATTAATATTGATAGATAACCATGATATGGTTGGCTAGGTGAACTACACATCAATTCTAGGCCTAAAAAGTTCCCTAATTGCATTGGGTCATGTCATCCCATTCCCAGTAACTTTATAGGTAATGGCAGTTCTGGCATGGGCTTAGTAAAACTGGTTTATTTTATTTTTTGAACACAAACAAGTATTTGTGTGTTTTATAAAATAATTTTGGAAATATATATATTTATAATTTACTAATTAAAATATGGTAATTATAATTTATTTTTAATTAATAATTTATAATTTTAATGGGGCCTTTTAAATGTATGAGAGAAAATGAGATAACATTATTTAAAGAGAAAGGTGGATGTGATATTTGCTAATAGTTAATTGACTCATATCATGGTAAATGATAATGATATTGAGGTTAACCTCTATATGTTTTTTTTACATTTCTATTTAATTTTAACTTTTTCATGATTTATTTATAGTAATATTTTTTAAATTGAAAAATATTTATCAGTTATTGGTGAATCCTTTATGTATTTTGTACAAAATTTGATGTCTATAGTTATTTTATGTTACCAATATCTTTGGAATATCGTTTTTTATATACAAGTAACATTGAAATGTGAATAGTTACCATGATGAGGTGGTTCATGTGATGAGAAGAAGGAATAAAGAACAAATAATTATCATCGAATAATGAAGGATATTACGAATTGAGAGTATATGGAATCGAGAAGTTACTCCCCCAAGGTCTAGGTTGGTTAATAACAAATCAATAAACAAACTAGTTGTTTATAAGATCAAGATTGTTTCAAAATTTATTTTTTATTTAAATATGGATAATTTTATTTATTTGGTCACTAATATTTGAAAATTAAAAAGAATGACGAGTTAATAATGTTTCACAAATATGATTTTTTTGTATGTGGTAAATTATTTATATATGAATTAACTTACAATAGAACTCAAAAATGAAAAAATAAAATTTTATTTCTTTGAAAAATAATAAAATTTTCCCAATGATAAGTTGAAGATACAACCTACATTTCATCATATTATTTTGGATTAAATTATAGATCAGGGTTATTTTATGGGAATATTTGTAACTTCCCCTAATCCATAACTCTCTTATGTGGCCATATTAGGTTTGTTTCAGGACCTCATGTGAAACTCCACTTACGAAATAAGCTTTTGAATAGTAGTGGAGGTGTGATGAGTATAATGGAGAGACTATACCACTATGTATAATGTTAGAATACAATAAAAATTAAAAATGTAAATAAATATCACTATAAATAATTTATAGGAAATAGTAAAACATACAACAGGGATGTAAAGGAGGAACCAATAAACCAATAATGATGAACCCTATAATTATAGGATAAAATGTATATAAATTTAAAATTGAAGGAAATACAAGTAAAATAACCATATGACATAATTAAAATAAAAAAACATGTCTTAAAACCATTGTTGGTATCATCTCTATTGTCTAGCCCATCTTGTAAAAAATAGTCAGTTACAAGTTCCACTTTCCTTTTCCAAACATGTATCCATGTTATATTCTCAAGTACAAAACAATAGTTTGAATTAGGTGTGAGTAAAAATCCATATCCCAAGACCACCACATCTAACAAAAAGTAGTCTGGTAAATAAGTTCATGGAACAAAGCTACAAATAGGTGTATTAATTAATTGAAATATTATAACACAACAATAAACCTACTTCATCACCATTTTTAATATCACTAATCATGTAGAATTACCATACTAACCATCATTATAAATCCTTGTATCATCACAGAATAGAGAAGATCCAATTATACAATATTTTCAACATATTGGGCATAACCCTCTACATAAAAATTCCATCATTCTAACTAGGATATATATATAAGAATTACAACATGAAATTAGTCCAATATCTTTATATAATAATTATCACATGCAGTTAAATCCCTCCTTATAATCATTACAACATGAATTTGGGCCAATACCTCAATATAAGAATTACAAAATGAGGTCCAAGCCATCTATATATGTAGTACAACATTTGAGACAATAACACTCTATAGATTTACAATATCACCCTAATCACAAGACATAACAAAAATGACATCCAAAAATCATATCATTATCCCCAATGAAAATTTATTAAAATTACTATTTGTATTTCTATTACACAGTTAATTTATCATGTGGGTCTAAAAAAATTTACATTCCAATTTTCACCCAATTATAACATATCAAACATAGAAATTTCATTTATAATAATCCATTACCATATTGATTATACAACAAAAAATTACTAGACGTATCCTTTCATGATATCCACACATTAATCCAATTTTTAATTTGGTATTATTGAAGACTTCCCTCACCCAATGGGTGGACACAAGCCAAGACACAACATAATTGAATAAAAATGTTTCCATGGAATAATTCCATCCTTGATTTATCATCATTCATCATACAATTAATTAATGTTCACTTATTGTTAGTGAAATTAGAAATATTTAACATACATTACAATTAAATAGAAATAGTGTTAGGTATTAGACCACCATCCTTTATATGATGACTAATCAAATCACAGAACAATTAACAGAAACAAGAAAAAAAGAATAGAAGATTTCAGAAAGAATCCAGGAACCAAAAGCACTAAGATCAATATCTGATTCCATGATGATCAAAATTTTACACTACTTTAATGGAGAGTATTGATATATTGGAAGGGAATCTAAAACAAAACAACTCACCAAAGTTTGATTACTTAAATGGGACATTTGGGATTGAGGAAGATTCTATAAATTAACCTAAATATAACATAGGGCTTTAGGGAGGAGGGCATAATTAAAGTGTAAAGAAAAAATATAAGAAATGGCTTATAATAAATGATTCGGAGAATTAAAATAAATTTAAATTTACTACCCAGAATGATATTATCAATTTAAGAGTATGCTGAAAATTGCATTGCACGGGGTGAAATTAATCCTTCCAAAAAATTACATGTTGTATAATCTAGATTCAGACCCTATAACATATTCGAAGCCCATATTGCTTTTATAGAATCTGTATGGAAGTAGTTTAATAACATGTAATATTAATATATGGTGTGTAAATTTCTTGTAGGTAATTTTAAGCCAAAAATTATGAAGTTCTAAAAACACATATAAAGACTTGTAAAATCATTGTAAACACTCATAAGAACATTTATAACATTTGTACACAGACTCCATTAATTCAAAAAAAAAATCATCAAAATTTAGTTCATTTTCTCTAAAAAGTATCTCAACGTCAGAATGAGACTTTAAAACAAGGTTTATAGACAATGTAAAGCCCAACCAAAATAGGATCAATGAAAACTAAAGGAAGAAAAAACCAGAAAAATAATATCATCTTACAACCTCCACAATATATGACAACTCATACTTGAGCTTCTCCAAGGATCACTATTGGGTCTCGATAAACATATCTTCCACTGTCCTCACATATCATACCCACTCTCCAAGGTTATCACTATAACACACTCATGCCACTAAACTCAAACTAGAGGTATAGTCTTATCTTGAAGATACTTCACACAACAGTTCACAATACACATTAGATTCACCTCAAAAAAAGATTCTAAAAAAAACTATATTTCCTCAATGAATATGACATGGGATGGTCCATTATGTTATCTATGATTTTGTGTCACATGAAACCCATCATGCATGGAATTATATCATTGTTGAAAATATAATCACAAGGCCCCATAGACCGACCCTTTCCACTATATCGAATGGCCTAAAATGTCTGTTTTCTAGATTTACCTGTTTTCAAATATGGTGTTGCACCATAATAGGGGAAACCCAAAAGTAAAACCCAGGGACCAACCTCAAACATCATAGGTCATCTTTGATAGTTAGTGTAAGATTTATTCATGATTTGGTGGTCACCACTTGAATCAGGGTCAACTCAACCTTCTCGGACATTTTCCATAAAAGACTTGGTCCAAGAAGTACTAACTCACCTTCCTTTAACCAAAAAAGAGGTAAATGACGTGGTCTTATATACAAATACTCTTGAGGCTCCATTTGGAATTATTCCAAAATGTTGTTATTATATACAAAAAATGTGCGGTTTATATGATTCTCCTAAAAACTGCTTAAATCTAAAAATCATTATCATAAAATATCAACTCGAATCTAAATAATTTTCTTAGATTGGATTTCAGTTTAATGAAGATATTCCATACTCAATAGAATATAAAATCCCATATCCTTCAATAGAACCTTTAAAAATCAAGAAGTTACTTGAGGATCTTTATAAAAAAGGATACTCCTTGGAACAATTTTCCACCAAACTATCTATTGAATATAGAGACTACCAAGATCATCAACAACAAAGTTCTCCAAGATAGAATAGAAGTGGTCTATCTTCCTCATTTTATCATTGATCATCCATAGTAAATCCTTCTTATGGGTTGTCTTGGGTAATCCTATCACAGAAATCCATTGTGACATCATCCTATTTCCACTCTAAAATGGGAAATGGATAGAAAAACACATTTTTCCTCTGAATCTTACATTTTACATGATAATAGGTGACATATAACTACAAAAATGATGCTACCATATTCTTCATTACTCACCACCAATACATTCTATGAAGATCATGTCAAATATTTTTAAAAAAATGTTGTAACTTGACTGTAGAAGTATGAAATCTTTTCATCTGCTCCTCATGAAATCTTGTAAAAACTCATACAAGACAAAAAGAAGAAGATAATTTTCCATTTCTAAGATGCCAACCCACCAGTTTCTCTCCATCATATATGTTTTAACTCAAAACTAATACCTCCGGATCAGATAACAAATCTTTCTTAATTAGTTCAAAGAGAACCAGTATAATAGACTTTAAATTCATATAGACTAGTTCTTGGGACTAAAAAACATCACGATTCATGTTTATAAAGAGTGTAATCATCCACCACTCTTCACCAGACTCTTAAAACATCTCTGTATTCGTTTTCTAGCTCAATTAATTGGAAAATATATTTCCATTTACTTTTTTATAATCCAACTCAACGTGAAAATATTGCAGATACTCGAATCACCTCCTCTACTTAAGGTTTATGCTCCGATGATAAATGATGTAAATAATTATTATGTTGTATGTGTACTAAAAAAATCTCCCATAAGAAACTTTATCTAGCATATCAGGGTATGCAACACAAAAACAAAATTTATATAATGAGTTGGGTAATTTTTCTCATCAGGCCTCAACTGTCTGGAGACATAATCTACCACTTAATCCACCTAAATCATAACTTCATTGAGTTCAAATATAGACGCATCACCATACATGGAATATTATTTACCTCACATAGTTAAACTGGGGATATGTGCTGAAGGGAACTTTCACTTCAACTCCCCAAAGTGTCTCTAAAAAGCATCTCACCAAAAAAATTCACCCATTTCATGGTCAGACTTAACATTAGTGCTTCTATATTGGTGAATTATTACATTAAGTATCAATAATAACTTTTCAAACCCATAAAACACAAAATATGAAACATATTCTTAGGTCTCTCCCCTAACAATATGAAAATTTTTTCTTTGGGTCCACTGACACTCCTAATTCAAAGATGACATGGGAAAAAATTCCACTTCATAAATACAAAAACTATATTAGGTAATCTTAGAGTAAATAAAACTCTTTCTCAATGTTCCCAATATTATTTTAAGATGTTTGAAATGAAATTCTACTAAATGGGAGTAAACTAATATTTCCCCAAAAAAATACAAAATCTGATAAAAAATGATGAAATATGTAATTTACCAAGGCCATGGATTCCTTTAGTGCATTCATCAACCAAAACAGCATCACTATGAATACATACAACCAATACCTCTACCTAAAATCATCCCAATGTATGTCTAATTGTCTAACCCTTAACTTGTGGTAACCAAATATCAATGTGTTATTCGATATAATCTTATTACCTCTCAGTTTATTGAATTGATTGTCGATACCTTAATGGGTAAACTTTTTCTTTAACATCATCTGGTTTATTATTATATAATCCACACATAAATTCAAATTCACATTATCTTTCTTGGTGAAAAGAACTAGAGAACCCTATAAGGACATACTAGGAAATATGAAATCCATATATTCGAATTCCTCTGACTAAACCTTAAATTAACAAATCATTTTCGGTATTATTCTATAATTTTTGAAATAAACTGGCTCTATTCTCGGCCCCATATTTATAATGAACATGAACCCTCACTTAGGAAGTAATAAATATAATTCTATAGAAAATAAATACTAAAAATTTTCTCCTAATAATCAAAAATTTTCATGTTGCATCCCATCATCAAATTGAGAAGTACAAACTATTTGAGCCATTAGAAAATTAAACCTAAGCTGAATTGGTTCGATACAATTAGCCTAAAAAACCCAATAAACCAGGTGAAAATAAAAATCTCATTCTATATATATAAATGTAAATATCATATGATAATAGTCGTTATGGTCATGGTATTGAACTATACTATCCATTCCAAGAATCAAATTAAAACCTATCATTACTTGTAAAAACAATTCCCAAAGCAAATGGTAACCACCAATGTTGGATATTGTCAAAACCCACTCCCAACGATGTGTCAATGACCAAGATAACATCCAATAATTTCACAACTAAGAAAAAAGATGCAATAGTAGATAAAAAAGAATGTGATGACCATATATAAAAAACACAAGATAAGGTAGATAATACAATAATCATACCTTTGACGATAGAAGGTAATATATCCACACTGACTGGTATAGTCTAGATAGAGTGAAACTAACTTGACCATATTCACTGGCCTCTAGCCTAAATTCCTTGAGCTATTGCCTCTACTTGGTACTGCTGCTCCTGCACTAGGGTACCACGTCCCCTACATCAACCAGAACTCCCAATGTAACTCTATATACCTATCTACTCAGGAGTAGATGAGTCCTTCACCGACATTTTTACCTACTAATACCCTTCCATAACTATTATATGAAATGTTATAACAAAATATTTGAAGATTTACCATCTGAATGTATGAATGACTCTAAAACCCGGGTATAGAGACTGAGTCCTTACATGTAAAAACATTCCACACTACTATCACTATAGCCGAACATGTTATTGAGTTTTCTACCCACTTCCTTGAATACTCTTATCACTATTTCTATGGAAATAACTATCCTAGTAGGGAATCATTTTACTAAATTAATAGATCTGATTCTACCTACCGAGTCAGTCTGTTTTCTCCTCAAGTCCTCTCTTAGATTTTCTTACATGATTAATTCTTAATTTATCACCTCCAAAAATATAATAACATCAAATATGTTAAATTTTGAACTAATATCATAGGTAATACCATGAAAAAAACATTTCATCCCATAGATCTCATCATTAGATAAATATTTATAAAAGTGTAACAAGGTAGTGAAATATCTATTTTAGACCACCAGTGTTATACCATCCTATGAAAAATGAATGAACCCATAAGCCTTCTCATCCCACAAAATGTTTGGATATATGTGGATTAACAATTTCTCCTTGAATTCCTTCCATGATAATACATATTATTGTAAACCATTCTCTGTAAGGCCCCACAATCAATTAGCTGGTCTACAAATAATGTATACAGGATGTTTCACCTTCATATATGTAGGTGTCTCGAGGAGGTTAAAGTTGGTCTAACTGACTCAATACAAAACTCATATTTTTAGGGGACTCCTGCCCAAGTGAATAAAGTTGGATGTTGCAGATAAAACTCTCTTGTTGTCTCAAACATCTATGTCATAGTGTGAAACTTTTCCCATTCCGAGTATAATATAACCATCATATTAAATCATGAATATGACCATACATCTAATCCTTAGGAGATAAATGAATCTCCAGTTCTACTATATTAAGAGTATACTAATTTACACTCTCTTGATGCTCAAATCAATGATTAATTGGAGGAATTTATCTTATATGAAAAACACACTCCATATAAAAATCGATAAAAAACATGGTCAACCTCAACAGGTGAAAGAAATAGAGAACCACTTGTTCATGGTCTCTATAAACAAGGATCAAAATGGAATTAAAATTGGAAAATAGTTCTTTTATTTTATTTATGAAATATAACAGTTATCTCATTTCACATTTCCTAGAGGAAAATATTTCACATTTAATAAATATTTTCCATATCTTGAACAATTCATGTCAATATATATCTATATGTGCCTACCATGATTCATGCATTCATATCGCAGACCATACCTATACATTAGTTTATATGTCAAGAAACAATATCATCATACAACAAGTGAATCACCCTAAGTAAAATAACATATATCCTAACAATTGAACATAATGAAAAAAAATCCCATCCCTGGGAACTCAAAATTTCCCCCATACAGGGGTTAGCTACTCCCATGCACATGATCATTAACTATTCCTGATACATCCTTTTCTTATTACTATATTTCTCGAATATTAAATTAATAGAAAAAACATTCCTTTTTATACCAATTTGTAACATCCCCAGATATAGAAGTCTCTCACTTTTCTTAATGAGGTTGGATACAAGATCTCAAATATGAAACCCTGTACTCCAGATGCTTCAAAATAATAGAGGTGGTGTGATGATTATAGTGGGAATACTACACACCATGCTACAAAGACACAATATAGAGGAAATAAATAATATCTATGACTATCCTAGTAATGAGAATAGTTTAAAAATAAAACATACAAATGAGAAGTAATGGGATGAACTAATAAACTAATAATAGCGAATCATGTAATAACATGATGAAATGTTTCTAAATTTTAAACTAAAAATAAAAAAAATAAAAGAACTATCTGATATAAAAAATCTTAATATACCCCGGTCTCAAACCCCTTATTGGTCTTGTCTCCAAACTCCATCCTATGTAGTAAGAAACCATCCATTACAAGGTCACTTTCCCTTCTCCAAACCAACATCCATGTAATCTGATCAATTATTAAATGACTGTCTGAATAAGGTGTGACTAGAACATAGTAAGAAAACTCCACTATTTCAATAAAAAACTAGTTTGATAAATAATTTCTTGCATTAAAATGATAAAAAGTGAGTATTAATTAGTCAACATAATATAATAACCAACCAACCAGCTTCATCACCATGCCAAAATAACAATATTTATTTTGAAAAACCATGCCGAAATATATACGAGGTTGTAGGAAAATTATTGCATCCCTCAGCATAAAACATTGTATAATCCCACAATAAAATAAAGACCCATGTATATGAATTTCATCATCCCAAGCATACCCCAATATATAATAATTTCAGCATCTATGAAAATACCTCTATATAATCATTAAAACATTAAATTTTTCCAAACCTATTGTACAAGAAATATAATTTCCATGTCAAGCTATCTATATATTTACTATAGAATTAAATTAATCCAATACATACATATAATTATTAAAACATTTTGTCCATGCCCATTATAAAAGCACTAAAGAATTTATGCAGGACCTCTACATAATAATTACTACATCAAAATAATCACATGTCAAAACAATAAGGATATCATAATATAGCATAATGAACAAAAACGGTTAATTTTTCAAACAACCATTAGTATTTAATATATAAATTTCATATATCATGTGATTCTTTAACCATTTAGATGGTTGTCTCATCCAATTATATCATATCAAACTTATCTATTTCAATTATAATAATACATTAACAAGGTGATTATATATCTATAAATAAAATGAGGTCTAATGTCATACTAAACTCACTAAAATCCATTTCCCAATTTATTATTATTCAAGGTATATCTCACCCAATGGGTATCCACATTCCAGGATGAAACACCATTTAATACGAAAGGATCTGGGGAATAATCCAATTCATGATTTTTCATAATTCATCATTAAATTAATTAATGAAAACATTATGTCAGTTAAATTCAAAACATTGAAGACAAATAAAAATTAAACAGAACATAGGGTTTGGTTTTAGACAACTGACATTTATCAAGAAATCAAAATATGATTCTAATAGTTAATAATAAAAATAATGAAGGCCAAAAAGAACACAATAAGAAACCTAGATCACAAAGGACCAAGATCAAAACCTGATTCCAAAAAATACAAAATTTTACATCAGTAAAATAGAGAAAAATAGATTAAATTAAATAATACCTAAAAACTACTCAATAGATATCAATTTCATTAATGAAATGTATGGAAAAAGGGAAGGTAGAACAAACATTTACCAGAAATCGCCTAGGGCTTTAGAGAGGAGGGCTGCGTTCAAGAGGAAAGAAACAAATAAGAACATGAAACATATTATAATTTTTGAGCCTTAAAATAACATGAAATATAATTTTTTACATGGAGTGTAATTCTATATCATATAGTACGTCGAAAAATGTGTCAAATCAGGTGAAATCAACCCTGCTTCAACATTACACATCATGTAATATTGACTCCCAGTGTGTAACCTGTTCATGTCACAAACATGTTCACAAACTTTTTTCCATTCTTGTAATATAGCTGGTGGTAGATACAAATCATGTAATATATATACACAGTGTGTAAAAGTCCTGTATGAAGTTTAAGCCTAAAATTTATAAGAAGAGGAATAATCACCTTTCACCCCTTCTAAATTAATTATAAACCCTCATAATCCTATTAAACAAATTTTTATAGAAACTCAATTAATTAAAAAAACATATATACCAAATCTTTAGGTAATTTTTCCCAGAAAAAATCTTCTTATTATAATGATAATCGACCAATATGGTTTAAATGTAAAGTAAAACCCAAATAAATGATGGAAAATAAACCAAAAGGAGGCACATACCTCCAATAAGATGGGATCCCACAACCATTATAGAATCATTTATTTATTAAGGAGTTCTAAATATAAGTATGGGGATGACATAAACAAATTTTACTCAATGGTAAAGGATATATTTTACATGGTTTAATATAGATGTATGTTTTGAGGAATTCAAAGAAGATAATTTATGTACTGATAATCCACATTAAAAAAATACCTAAATTCCTTTGAGTAATATCATGGAAAAAGTATATAATAAATTATGGTAAATATATTGTTAGACGTAAATGAATAATTAATAAAATTTTCCATTAACTTGGTAAAAAATATAAAATAATAAAATACTATTTTATTCCATGATATATGTCAAATATCACAACAATTATGTTTTCATTGTTAGATATTTTAGAAATACAATTTCCCCACCACTGTTATCTTTTTAGAGTGGTATAAATTTTTGAACATATATTTCAATATTCTGAAAAGATAGTAAATCATATGTGTTAAAATCTACAAAAACTACACAGCCTTTTAGGTCAAAATTAAGGATGTAAAAGAATCATATAAGAGGAACACAAACATTGCCTTTATTATCCAATCCATCATGCCATAATTGATGATAAGTTACAGGAAAATACATTCATTGATAAATCCTTATTTAATATTTTATCTAAAATATATTATTTATATTAAAAGAGATCTAGTAAATAAAATTTTGTGATATCCAATGTACTTTTTACATGAAATTTTTCTGAAATAATATAATATGTTTATCATCTAATAATGTCAATAAGGTACATTGATTCCCAAGAGAAATATTTATTATATATAGATTAGGAACTATCAATATTCTGTCTATATTCATCCTCACCACCATACCTATCTAGTTTAATTATTAATTTTTGAATTAAAAGTATTGATAAGTCAGCAGTGACACTTATAAATATGGTTCTCCATGATAATAGGATATGAAGAAAATTCAATATTCACTCTTTAAAGTGAATAAGAATATATTAATGGTTTAAATATATATGAAATTTTTTAGAAACTATTATTCTTTTTCAATATCTATCATGGATGTATAATATTTTGACAGAGGGAGATATCAATGTGTAATAGGTTATCGAATTTTTATTTAGCATAAAGGTCCATTGAAAGTGTAACATAAATGTAGTGAGAAATATTTAAGGGGGGAATTTTAGGTACAATTTTCATTGAATATAATATTTATATATCCTTATTTTTGGTATTTTTCATATCTTTTGGATAATAAATTTGTATAGAAATTCACGAACTATGTAGATTATATATGATTTCTATAAGTGAGGTGGATATTGAATATACTAATTGAGTTAGTATTTTTTCATTAGCTATTAGAAAATACCATATCATATTTCCAAATGGTATGATTATAGTATAAAATATCTATTATTATGTGAATTTATATTATGAATAATGTCATCTCTATTTCATTTTTAGAAACAAATGGTTTTTTTTATGGTTTAAAGTAAAAGGTGTTTCTCTTAAAAATAAAATAGAGGTTATGGTGTGAAACATATAAATAAAGGTTTATATATACATAAACTAAATTATATGATATGTGAATAAAATGAAAATAGGAAATCAATTGAGCCATAATACACCTAGTAGTGGTAAAGGTGAAACACATACAAAGATTCCATAAATAGTTCAAATGGGAATTTGTGAACTACTATAAATAAAAGATAATGGTATACTATCATTCTTAATTACTCTTATTGATTCCATTAGTGTAAAGACCCGAAAATTTCAAGGAAATTTTTTTCTTAAATTCATTGGGATTTTACGAGTATGCAGTTTCTGACGGCACCTGATTCAGAGGCCCGGTGTGCCCGGAATCAATTTCTGAATTTTATCTTGGGTACGTTTAGTGAACGAATGAGCGGATTTTTCTATCTTTTGATCCGGTGCTCGGAATTGAAATCCGAGGTCACTGATGGAACCGTAGTGCCGGTAATTTCTTAAGAGGACTTTTATCGTATATGCATTTGAATGAGAGAAGGAGTTTAATTTTGGGGATTCATAAAGAATTGAATAAAATTTGTGGTACAAATTTTATTCATATACTAGGTGGTTATATCCTAAGCAGGCAGTTCGGGTGGGACCCACTAGTCACTAACTACCTTTGAGAGGATAAAGGTGAGGTGGGTCCCACACGATCCCCATCTCTTCACATTCACTAACTCCCCCTTAATTTGAGTAACTCTCCTCTCTCATTTATTTACGTGACTTCTCCTCTTCCACATTAAATCATGACAACTCACATTATCAATTAAGATGGTGATGTGTTTGAATTTTAAAATTTAAATTCATGGCATGAATTAATAAAATAAGGAGGAGACTTATTTTATTTGGGGGTAGGCATGTTGTTAAGAATTGGAGGAGAGAACTCAAGTTCCTTTCGAAGGACTTCATCCTCCTGCGAAGAACGACACACTTCAATGAAGAACGCCAACTCTTCAACGAAGAACGTCGACTAAACAGCTCAGTTTCTCCATCCTCTTCTTCCTCTGTGATAAGGAAGGGGACACTGACGATGACGGAATCTACGCCATCATTCGCTGCGCTTGACACCCGAAACTTTACTTCGAGGTAGGGGTGTGTTTTGAATGGAGAATTTTTTGTTTTCTTTCCATGTTGATGTTTCACTCTAAACCTTTTGCTATAAAACTAATGTAGAAGGAACCAAACCAAACTAACACGGCCTGATTCCTCTGTTGTTCTTGTTGTATGGTGTCCTTCAACCGTTCTTTATCAGTGAATCAATGAAAGTTTTTGGAGCCTATAGGGGCCGCGAAAACATTGGAAACAGCCTCAGAACATCGGGACGGCCTAGGAATGGGTGTTTTGTTGTAAATGGATCATCAGAACAAAGGAAGAATGCCTCAGGAGGCGTGCTGGCCAGAGGAATCATTTCTGGAAAATTGCAGAATAAACAATGTTTCCTTCCAAAGCACACATCGTGTAGTACAAACGTTTAGCGGCAGAAGTAACGTACATCAGAAGAAGTGACACACGGCGTGCGACACCGGTCACACAGTGTGTACTGTCCAGTCAGTTTGATAGAGGAGACTTCAATGGACATGGCGTGTAATCCAAGAGATACATGGACATAGGTAGAACTATACAGCCAAGAGGCATGACGTGTACTTCCTTCACTATGGCAGAAGTGGCTTCGATATGACTCGGTGTGTATTATGAGAATACACGGACACGAGGTGGGGTACATGAGCTTGTACTCCACCACACGGCCAGGCATGGCCAGTGTATACGAAGCTGACCATAGAAGTTTGGACATGGCTTGTCACTATACCACACGCCGTGTAATTACTTTTTACATGAATAGCCCATCGACACAGGCTATGGTACATAGACACTACCCGTGGACTAATGACATGGCGTGTAACCATACTAAATGCCTTGTATTTACTATTTAAATGACCATCCCTGTGACATGGGACATATCACATGGGCAGTACCCAGTGTCTGATGACACGGCATGTGTCTCATATCTATACGCCATGAAATTTTGGAAAATGGCTTGATCATCCTGTTCATTGTGACTTGGGAATATTTTTCTTGGTTTTCCCATAGGACGTGGGATGAAACATTGTGATACATCATCCCTAGTCTTCGGGATTGTTGATGTATCCATCTCATTGACTTGAGGAGCGGACCCACCAATAATCGAGTAAGATGTGTGCAGGAACCCTAGAGCTGGCTGCAACTGCAACGACTATCGTATTGGAATCCTCTGTGGGTTCGACAGTGAAGACTAATGTACTGGAATCCTCCATGGGTTCGGCGGAGATGACTACTGTACTTGAATCATACGTGGGTCCGACAATATTGACCTCTGTTGCAGTATCGTACGTGGGTCCGACAGAGTAGCTAGAATAGTATCCTATGTGGGTCCGACTGCTTAGCTACTATAGTATCCTACGTGGGTCCTAGCTTAGATGAATCAGTAACTACATCTGATCATCTCTTTTTCTTTACGAATGATTTATACCTTTGTGAGTTGAGTCTTAACTTTAAATCATTATCTTAGATATGATTGAATTGCTTTCCTATGTGGATTGGTTTGTGCTTTCCTTTTTGGATTGGGTTGTTCTTTCATTTTTGGACTGGGTTGTACATGGGCTCGTGAGTTGGAGCCGAACTAGAAATGATGACTTAGGTATATGTATGGGCGTATACCTAAGTAGATTTGGTTGATACATCGTGTTTGTATCCTTCCTTTGTGTTTTATCCTTTGTGGATTCTGGGAGACCATCGGGGGTCTCGGGGTCCCTACTGAGTATCGTATACTCACCCCTACACAGGTTATGCCCACACTACATTGTGTTGGTTGCAGATGACAGACAACGCTGATCGTGGTTGAGGCTTGTGGAGCGTGACGGTACCCAGAGGTGGTCTATCATGCGGGACGTACATGGAGCGGACTGCCAGACCCAAAGAGATGAGGAGACCATCTGTACCCACCCAACAGGTGGGATAGCCGGAGGATGACTCAGTGGTTGCTGATTTAATTTATTGTTGTTGTATTATATTTTCAGTTGTACTGTACTTTCATTTGGGTTTGTATTCTGGCACATTTACTTTTCAGCACTTAATTTTGTACTCAATTTACTTAGTGTTTACTTGAGCTTGGGTACTCTGTCATGTTTCTTTTCTTATATAAAGAAAATACCTTCCCTTTTATCTAGATTTATGCCTTTTGTGGTAGTCACTATCCCCTGGCCTATGGAAGGCGGGCTTGGGGTAGTCATGACACGGGCCCCGAAGACAGGTCGTGACAAATTGGTATTAGAGGAGTCGGTTCTACCGCAGTACAAAGGACTCTGATAATTTATACTATGTGAAGCAGTATTGTTAAGGGTATTGAGTGTGGTTATCAGTCTAGGGAGTCTAGTGTTGGGGCGGTGGCCGACGTATCCATAGACCAGGACCCTGACTCCTGATTTCCGACTTATTGCACGAAAACATTGATTTCATGTGTGTTTCAAAAATTTTCCTTGTGTCAAATCACCAGGTATACTGTATTAACCATGGTACACCTGTTTCTTTTTGAATGGCCCCACGATGCAAGACAGCTAGGGTTCCGAGATTTGTGCGAGACGACAGCCCACCGAGCGATGAGGCCTCAGTGCAGGGCCCTTTTACAGCGGAGGCACCGACGGTACCTCTACCCATCGAGCCACCGATTCCACCAGCCCCAGCAGGTGAGAGTGAACGTCGCCTGAGTGAACTGCACGAGTTTCATCATCAGAGACTGCCCAGATTCGGCGGGGAGATAGACCCTCAGGCAGCCGATGATTGGCTGTAGGTAGTTGTTCGAGTCTTCAGATTGGTAGGGACACCAGCGGATCTCACGGTGATTCTTGGGCGAGTCTCCTGCACGCGGCAGTAGGTAGATGGTGGAGCCTGATGCTCCAGGTGAACAACGAGGCATCTATTTTTTGGTCGGACATCGAGAGCCTCTTCCATTTAGAGTTCGTACTCGCCACCCTTCATGCAGTTCGCATACAAGAGCTACTACAGCTGTGGTAGGGCAGCATGACAGTAACCCAGTACTTGGCGAGATTTACCGATCTCTCACGATACTCCACGGACATGGTACGAGAACCATTCTTCCAGTCCCAGACCTTCGAGCAGGGAATGAGGCATGAGATCAGGGCATCGATGATCTCCCTCAGTATTCCGACACATGAAGTAGTACTGGAGCGAGCCTTTCTTGTAGAGAGATTTCTTGATGAGCCTATGCCAGCAGCGGGACCTTCCGTAGTGCAGCACATATCAGAGTCTTCTGTAGCTGGTAGTCGACGGATGTCACAAGGGTCCAAGAGGACCAGAACTTCAAGTGGACGACCTTCGGATATAGGTTCGATTATGTAAGCCACTCGGAACAGAGCCAGCTATATGAGGAGAAGGCAGTGCTATGCATGTAGCGGGCAGGGCCACATGGCTCGTGACTGCCTGACCCACCATGCAGAGGAGCAGCAGACTGTTGAGGACCACCCAGGCAGAGTCAGAGGTTTGACCACGGAAGTCCGCAGGGAGCATGCAGACGTGGTAGAGGAGCCGGCCGAGCGGTAGGTGGTGGATGGAGTTTTGAGGCTCTACCACCACCACCACCAGGAGGTCCACCCCGAACAGAGGGAGCTGGCAGACAGAGACAGGCTCAGCTCCAGGAAGTGGAGGCCTATGACCATGGAGCACCAGATATGATTCTATGTAGTATCTTTTTTCTACTCCACCCATGCTATAGTTCTTATAGAAACAGGAGCGATTCATTCTTTTATAGCCACTGCCCTTGTTCGGAGGTTGGAGATTCTGATAGAGCGGTTGGCTCGATCCTTACGGCTAGATACTCCTACGAGAGCAGACTCGACAATTATGCACCAGTTCCAGAAGTGTGAGCTTACTCTAGGTGGCGAGAGCTTCGGCTGTGATCTTCTTGTAGCGACGTTGAGGCCTTACATCGTTATATTGGGCACGGATTGGCTATCTATGGTCGATGCTCAGATCAACTGTATTAGGCACAAGGTGCAGTGTGTCCCCACCGATGGGAGCAGGTTTACCTTCACCGGCGAGAAGGGAGCCTTTGCATCTTATGAAGGACTGATGGAGAGGAGAGGATAGCCGATCACTCATCAGTTGGGTAGCCTCATCCTAGGAGAAGTTGACACGTGGATTCTGAGTTTTCCTATTGTAGTGGATCAGTATGCAGACATTTTTCCTGACGACGTTCCAGGATGACCTCCTCATAGAGAGGTATACTTCTACATTGAACTGTACCTAGGGACAACCCTAATATCTACACCAGCATATCAGATGGCTCCCGCTGAGCTTCAAGAGCTATGGGTATACCTGGAGGACTTGTAGGGAAAGGGATTCATTTGACCCAGTGTTTCACCCTGGGCTTCCCCGATTTTGTTCGCCAAGAAGGCGGACGGGAGCTTGCGACTTTGTATCGATTTCCATTTCCTGAACCAAGTGACCGTGAATAAAAAGTACCCACTTTCGAGGATTGACGGCCTATTCGATCAGCTCAAGGGAGCACGGTGGTTCTCAAAGATAGACCTCAGGTTAGGCTATCATCAGCTCAGAGCTTGAGATGAGGAGGTGCCGAAGACGGCCTTTAGATGTCTGTATGGCCACTATGAGTTTTTGGATATGACTTTCGGTATAACCAACACTCCAGCAGTGTTCATGAGTCTCATGAATAGGATATTCCATCCTTACCTCAATCGATTTGTCATAGTCTTCATCGAAGACATATTGATTTACTCGACCACAAAGGAGGAGCACGCCTACCACATGCGGGTTATACTGGACACACTCTGAGAGAAATAACTTTATGGTAAGCTCTCGATGTGTCAGTTTCGGATACATGAGGTCCACTTCCTGAGGCACGTCATCTCTGAGGTGGGAGTTGTGGTGGATCCTGTGAAGATCGAAGCAGTGCTAGCTTAGGAGCCACCGGAGAGCGTGACAGATGTGTGGAGTTTCCTACGTCTGGCTGGGTACTATCGAAGATTTGTGCCGGACTTCTCTAGAGTTGCAGCACCACTTTCAGCTTTGACGAAGAAGGGAATACCCTTCTTGTTTTCATATAGATATCATCAGAGTTTCCAGGACCTAATACAGAGATTGAACAGTGCACCCATCTTGAGAATACCAGAGGAGGGAGTGGGGTACATAGTTTACTACGATGCATCAGGGATCAGACTCGGGTGTGTCCTAATGCAGGAGTGGGCAGTGATTTCCTATGGTTCACGACAGTTGAGGAAGCATGAGAAGAACTATTCTACCCATGACCTAGAGTTAGTAGCAGTGGTATTTGCTCTGAAGATGTGGTGGCACTATCTGATGGGCGAGCGCATTATAGCCTACTCTGACCACCGAAGTCTCAGGTACATCTTCTCGCAGAAGGACCTAAACCTGAGACAGCAGTGATGGCTTGAGTTCCTCCCGGACTATGCCTTTGAGATATTCTATACTCCTAGGAAGGGGAACGTAGTAGCTGATTCCCTCAGCAGGAGGTTGGGCATTCAGCTACTTGGAGAGGCAACAGAGTATCAAGTCGCGTTGCAGATATCCTTCATGGATAGAGACGGAGCATCCTTTCTACAGTCACTCACAGTCACTCGTCCACTACTTCAGTGGTTCAGAGAGGCACAATGTGAGGAATTTGACTGTGAGGCGCGACGTGCTCAGATATCCTTAGGGCTGACACCCGATGTATTTTCTGAAGGCGGAGAGCACGTCATCCTCTTCAGGGGACGTACCATGGTACCAGTTGCATTACAGGAGGAGGTGCGGAGAGAGTTTCACACTTCCCCTATAGCAGTAGATTCTGGAGTAACGAAGATGTACCAGGACTTCAGGCGATAGCCTTGGTTGCTGGGTATGAAAAAGGCTGTGTTATAGTTCATTTCATGATGCCTCACCTGCCCGTAAGTGATGGAGGAGAACCAGGTACCAGCAGGCTTGGTATTTCTCTTAGAGGTCCCAGAGTGGAAGTGGGACGGGATATCTATGAATTTCGTAATGGGACATCCACGTACTTCCAGAGGTCATGACTCCATCTGGGTAATTGTCAACCGATTCACCAAGTCGGCCCACTTCCTTCCTATCAGAGAGCAGGGCTCTGTGGATATCTTGGGACGCCTCTACGTTGAGAAGATCATATGGCTTCATGGTGTGCCATTGCCTATTGTCTCTGATCAAGATGATTGCTTTACTTCCTGGCTTTGTAAGGGGTTGGAGGAGGCATT
Source organism: Viscum album (assembly GCA_963277665.1). Taxonomy (NCBI): domain Eukaryota; kingdom Viridiplantae; phylum Streptophyta; class Magnoliopsida; order Santalales; family Viscaceae; genus Viscum; species Viscum album. The sequence continues at coordinate 867,969,523 of OY728152.1, read as the reverse complement.
TGGGAGGCAGGTATGCCGGAGCATAGCATTTCACCCACAGACGGATGGTCAGACAGAGAGGACCATTCAGAATCTCAAGGACATGCACCATGCATGTGTTCTCGACATTGGTCACAGCTGGAAGGATCATCTACCTTTTTTGGAGTTTGAGTACAACAATAGCTACCACTCCACTATCGGGATGGAACAACAAGAGGCATTGTACGACCAACCTTACATATCACCTCTATGCTGGACAGACCCTGGTGAGTCAGCACTTGTAGAACTAGAGATGGTCCAGGCCATGACGGAGAAGGTACAAATCATCTAGGAGTGGATGAGGACTGCTCAGAGCCGACATAAGTCCTATGCTGACAGGAGGTGGAGACCACTAGAGTTCTATGATGGAGACCACATTTTCATACGGGTCCCACATCAGCATGGACTACAGAGATTTGGCTGGGGTGGAATGTTATCTTCGCGCTTCATTGGACCAATCCAGGTTCTCATGAGGATAGGCGAGGTGACATATCACATGGCTCTTCCACCTCAGTTGCACCAAGAGCATGACGTCTTTCACGTATCATAGTTGAGGAGATATGTGAACGACCCGATGCATATCATCGACCATGGGGGGCTGGACATAGATGACGGGGTGACTTTTGTGGAGGTCCCTGTGCAGATAGAGGATCGACATGAGTGGGTCCTACATGGACGGTCGATTCCTCTAGTGTGCATCATGTGGCAGCACGGGAACCTCCAAGAGAGCACATGGGAGCGGTAGGCTCATATGCGTGCTCAGTACCCTCATTTTTTTCCCTAGTTTACGTTGTATCTTTACGGGGACGTAAATCCCAGAGGTGGGGGTAATGTAAAGACTCGTAAATTTCAAGGAAATTTTTTTATTAAATTATTTGGGATTTTATGAGTATGCAGTTTCTGACGGCACCTGATTCCAAGGCCCGGTGTGCCCGAAATCAATTTCTGAAGTTTAGCTCGGGTACGTTCAGTGAACGAACAAGCGGGTTTTTCTATCTTTTGAACCGGTGCTCGGAATTGAAATCTGAGGGCACTGATGGAACCGCAGTGCCAATAATTCCTTAAGAGGATTTTTACCGTAGATGAATTTGTATGGGAGAAGGAGGTTAATTTTGGGGATTAATAAAGAATTGAATAAAATTTGTGGTACAAATTTTATTCATATTCTAAGTGGTTATATCCTAAGTAGGGAGTTGGTGTGGGACCCACTAGTCACTAACTACCTTTCAGAGGATAAAGGTTAAGTGGGGCCCACATGAACCCCATCTCTTCACATTCATAACTCCCCCTTAATTTGAGTAACTCTCCTCTCTCCATTAATTAGGTGACTTCTCCTTTTCCTCATTAAATCATGCCAACTCACAGAATCAATTAAGAGGGTGATGTGTTTGAATTTTAAAATTTAAATTCATGGCTTGAATTAATAAAATAAGGAAGAGCCTTATTTTATTTGGGGGTTGGGTCGTTGTGCTATGAATTGGAGGAGAGAACTCAAGTTCCTTTGGAAGGACTTCATCCTCCAGCAAAGAACGACACTCTTCAACGAAGAACGCCAACTATACGAAGAAGAACATCAACTCAGCATCTTGGTTTCTACATCCTCTTCTTCCTCTGTGACAAGGAAGGAGACACCGACGATGACGGAATTGACGCCATAATTCGCGGCGCTTGATACCCGCAAACATCCTTTGAGGTAGGGGTGTGTTTTTAATTGAGAATTATTGGTTTTCCTTTCATGTTAATGTGTCTCTCTAAACCTTTTTCTATCAAACTATTATGGAAGGAACCTGACCAAACTAACATGGTATGATTCCTCCTCCATTCTTGTTTTATGGTGTCCTTCAATAATTCTTGAGCGGTGAATCAAAGAAAGTTTTCGGAGCCGATCAGGGGCCCGAAAACATCGAAAACGACCTCAAAACATTGGGACGACCTGGGAACATGAGTCTTGTAGTAAACGGACCATCGGAACAAAAGAAGGATACCTCAGGAGGTGTGCTGTCCAGAGGCGTTGTTTCTGGAAAATTCCAGAATACAAGGCATATATATCCAAAGCACACGTAGTGTAGTACAAACTTTCAGTGGTAGAAGTAACAAACATCAGAAGAAGTGACACATGGAGTGTGACACCAGTCACACGGCATGTACTTTCCATTCAGTTTGATAGAGGTGACTTCAATGGACATGGCGTCTAATTCGGAAGATACACGGACACAAGCAGAACTACACGGCCAAGAGGCACGACGTGTACTTCCTTCACCATGGCTGAAGTGGCTTCGGTATGACTCGGCGTGTATTCTGGGAATACATGGGCACGGGGTTGGGTACACGAGCTTGTACTCCACCACACGGCCAGGCATGGCCAGTGTACATGGAGCCAACCCCAGAAGTTTGGACACGGCATGTAACTATACCACACATCATGCATTTACATTTTACATGAACAGGCAATCGATACGGGTTGTGGTACACGAACAATACCCATGGACTGAAGACATGACATGTAACTATACAACATGCCGTGTATTTACTTTTTACACAACCAGCCATGCAACATGGGTAGCATCTAGTGTCTGAGGACACGGTGTGTATCGCTTATCTACACGTCGTGTAATTCTAGAAAATGGATTGGTCGTCTAGTTCTCTTTGACTTGGGCACGTTTTTCTTGGTTTTCCCCTAGGACATGCGATGTAACTTTGGGATACATCTCTCTGGTCTTCGTGATCGTTGATGTATCCATCCATTTGACTCAAGGAGCGGACCCACCCAGAATCGAGTATGCTGTGTGCGGGAACCCTAGAGCTGGCTGTGACTACAACAACTATCGTACTGAAATCTTCCATGGGTTAGATGGTGAAGACTAATGTACTGGGATCCTCCGTGGGATCGAAAACGATGAGAACCATTCTAGAATCCACCGTGGGTTCGGCGGAGACGACTACTGTACTTGAATCCTACTCGGGTCTGACAGTACTGACCTCTGTTGTAGTTTCCTACATGGGTCCGACAGAGTAGCTGGACTAGTATCCTACGTGGGTCCGACAGCTTAGCTGGTCTAGTATCCTACGTGTGTCCCAACTTAGATGAATCAGTAACTACAACTGATCATCTATTTTTCTTTATGAATGATGTATACCTGTGTGAGATGAGTCTTGAATTTCAATCATTATCTTTGATATGATTGACTTGATTTTCTATGTGGATTGGGTTATGCTTTCCTGTGTGGATTGGGTTGTGCATTCCTTTGTGGACTGGTTTGTACTTGGGCTTTTGAGTTGGAGCCAAACTGGAAATGATGACTTAGCTATATGTATTGGAATATACCTAAGTAGAGTTAGTTTATACTTCGTGTTTGTATCATTCCTTTTTGGTTTATCCTTTGTGGATTCTGGGAGACCTTCGGGTGTCTTGGGGTCTCTACTGATTATCGTATACTCACCCCTACATGGGCTATGCCCCCACTACGTTGTGTTGGTTGTAGATGACGGATAGTGCTGATTTTGGTTGAGGCTTGTGGAGCGTGACGGTACCCAGAAGTGGTCAATCTGGCGGGACGTACATGGAGCGAAAGGCCGGACCCGAGGAGCTGAGGAGACCATCTGTACCCACCCTTCAGGTGGTATATCTAGAGGACAACTCAGTGGTTACTGATTTACATTACTGCTACTGTACTATCTTTTCAGTTGTGCTGTACTTTCAGTTGGGTTTGTATTCTGGCCCATTTACTTTTCAGCACTTACTTTTGTACTCAGTTTACTTAGTGTTTACATCAGCTTGCGTACTCTGTGTTTTTTTTCTTATATAAAGGCAATGATGTCCCTTTTATCGTGATTTACGCCTTTAGTTCTAGTCTCCAGCCCATGGCCTATGGAATGCGGGCTTGGGGTAGTCACGACACGGGCCCCGAGGACGGGTCATGAAAATTAGTATATAATTTTAAGTCATATTCATGAAATATAAAGTAAATTCCACTAAGATATTTAGGGAATCTAAATATAAAAAATAGAATCAACATTGTATAAAGTTAATAAAATTTTTATCAGATAGATATAGAGAATATCTTGACCCATAATTATCCATTTATTCAAAATTAGATAGGATGATATTTAAATTACTATAGTAAGATTGATACTGTTTCAGGATATTTTTTCCATAATCTTTTTAGTAATATTCATTTAAAATTGTGGCATAAACAGTTAACCAAGTCTCCATAACAAGATGAATGAAATTATATAATTTATAGTTTGGAAAGAAACTAATCCTATTACATATTCATGTATAGGTATGTTAAGTGTTTATAAAGATAATCATAGTAATAAAATTTCATCAAAAAACATGAATTAAACTTTTATTATATATTCTTCTAAAGTATAAAAATATATATTTTCAATTATATAGCTTATATAGAAAATTATATCCTATGGACTGACGATATTTATTCAAATAGTTTACATCACAAAATATTATAGTGTATGAATGATATAAATTTAGAAACTTCCAGGATAAATTTGTAAAAGAGTTTGTATAGAAGTAATATAATTAAGACCCCATTGACGAAAAATGTTCCATATACATAAATACCAAACATAATAGTTAATGATGTTATATAATCAGAGAGAGATATTTTTATTTTCATCAATAAAATATGACACATCATTTTATTAGAATAAAATAATTATATTATTGAGGTAAAAAAGTGAATTTTAGCTTACCATGACTATGGAATTTAATATATAGTTTTCAAAACAAAATTTAAAAATATAAAATATACGAATATTTTTATTTAAAATAAATTGGTGGGATTTTGAGGCCTTTAAAAAACATTTATATATATAATATTCTACGATAAATTTATTTACTAAATAAAGTATGTTGAACATTACATGATTATTTTTATGTGGTAATTGGAGAATTTGGATTCATTTGAAATAATAATAATCCTATGGTCTATAAAAAGGATAGTAGGGGTGCCATAGTTTTAATAGTGATATATGGAAAAAAATAATTGTCCTACAGTGTATAAAGACTTGATTGGATAAGTTATTCATCATGAAGGACATAAAGAAGATACATATGTCACAGTGATCAATATTCACCAAGATTGATATAAGATTCTATTAATAATTAGTCAAAGTACACATATTAAGATGGTTAAATAGAAGTAGCGTGGAATAATCCATGAAATGATTACTGCCTATGTCACATGTAATAAATTATTCAAGAATATATTTTTATTGATACATAGTGATAATCAGATAAGGAATAAATTATTTTTCATTTAATGATCAGATCTATCATATAAACCATGTTATATTCTATGCTTGATTATATGAAGTACATTCTAAAATAACTACAATCTGAATTAGTTGAAATGATCCATAACTGTGCAAAGTATATTTACCTAGAATATAGAGATGATTTGGAACTTGTTACCAATTGATATATATATACCAGTTATTATCAAAATAAATAGAATTTATTCATAGTTACTATTGATGAACTAAAATATATCAATGTAGCTTGTTATTTACAACTACATATAATCTGAGTATATTGGCGCTTTTGAAGTAGAAAAATAAGAAGTTTTAATATAGAACATTTACACGAATTTTGAAATAATACCTAAAAATCAGAATGATATCATAATATTATATAATAACATCATGGTAGTTGTTTATTTTAATGAGAAAAATCAGTATAATAAAAAAGTAAAATAATTTAGAAGGATTATTTATTAAGAGAGTTTTTTCAAAAAGACAAAATCAAATTTAGTAGAGTTGCCTTAGAGGGAATTGTGGATGACCCATAAAAAAAACATAACCTGATAGAAGTATATATAAAAAATGAAAGCTAAATAGTGGTAATGATAGTTGTTGGATAAAGTACAAGAGATATTATTTTGGTTCTTGTTCCATGTAACCATATTTATCAAGTATATTGATATGCCACTTCATTTATTCAGTCTGATGTAGATATAAATATTTTACTCTTCAATGTTCCTTATATAATAATTTCTTTATAATATTTTTTGATTAATATTTTATGGAAGTCCCTATTATAATGAGAGACTAATAATTCCTTAAAAATATGCTCAATGTTATTGCTTATAATCTATATGTATATCAATTTAATTACACAATGATGATGTCAGATAATATGTGATTGAGGCCCATAATAATTGATGATTATTATAATTAATTTCACACATGGTGATAATATAGAGGAATTGAGCATGAAGACAAACCCTCTATTGGTAATTACACAAACTACATGTCATTAAAAATTTTTTATCTATGAGTATGTGTACTGTTCCTTAGGCTTGAGATCAATATTGTTTTATATCATGAATTATATACTAAGATGCATGATGGAAACCATTATTTATATACCTAGGGTGAATTATATTGAATCAAGTGCATCATATGTGGTATCAAATTATTTGAATAAAAAAAATATGTGTCCCATTTAGGTAATTTATGAATATATCCTTACCACTTTGGCTAAGTTGAAAATTCATGACTTAAATAAATTCTCATGGTGGTCACAAGAATATTCTTCTAAGTAATTAAACAAAATATCAAGCAATAATTAAAATATAATGAAACATGTATGTATCATTGTGGGTGTAACATCAAATGGAAAATGGATTATTGTATACAATTCTAAATGCAGAAATGTTTTCATTGTTATTTTTTTCTATATGGGGACCAGGATGTGGATCTAAATACAACTCTTAGTTATTGACAATGCTTCCACTTAGAACGAAACATTAATGGTCACACATGAAGTCTTTCAAATATATCATTATATTCATTTGAATTTGATCGATTAAAAAAACTAAATATTATTTTTAGGATTGGTATTTATTTAATTTTTGCTTATTTTTCTTCAATCACAAGTATGTCTTGATCAGGGATGAACGGAGTTGAATTTTTATTTTTTATATATATTCACATGTAATTTTAGTTAATTAATAAGTGGATATTTTTTATTAGACAAAATATTTACCATTTTTATGGTTCAAATTCATTTAATAATTTATTTAAGTTAATTAATACAAGGATTTAATTAATTGTATCCCTTAAAAAATAATTTAATTAACAAATGGTCATTGTATAATAATTTATTAGTACCATTTTTATTGATTAATTAGTCAAATAATTGTTATTATTATTTAATGATAATTTTAATAATGGGTAATAATTTGGTGATTAATTTTGAATTAGGAAAAATGGAAGTGGATTACTTGATGTTTTTTTAATTCAAAAACCTTATATATATTATCTCATTTAACTGTTTCAATTATGGTTTTCCTCTAAAAATCTCTATTTTTTAACATAGAAATTGATTTTGACCCGATTCCACTTTAGATCAATAAATACAAGAAAGTCAAATTCAGTTTTGATAGACATAATGATATTGGGGAAATATTAATTATTGATGTTAGTATCCTAGGAATCAAGAATTACATTTTAAGTATTGTAGTGAAAGCACAAATATCATTACAGGGATTCATGTTTAGATCATTGAAAAAATTTGTTAATAAATTTTAGTGGGTATAAAATTATGTGAAAATTACCATAGGTAATTTTTCTTAATATTTTATCATTAAATAAACATATAAATCCCATTCATTAAATTCAAGATTATGAAATTTCATTAATTTTTTAAACATGCATATAATGATGCATATTTTTACTACACATGGATCAAACAAAACATATAACAAAGATACCCATTGAAGGAACAATACCTAAAATTTAAATTAAATAATAACCAAAATATTATGACATATTAAAAGTTAAGAAATTTTTTTTAGTGGTGATCATGAACATTTTTCTTATCCATTAAATATAGGAACATAATATGTCCTCTATTTTAAACCATATAATAAAAAACAAAATAAATGAAAAAATAACACAAAATATTAGAAATATATAATTTTATTATATTGGAGAATATATATGTTTCATATAACACCGAAATGTTCACATAAAATGAACAATGAAAGAAATATTTGACATATACGATTTAACCAAAAGTGCATGAATAATATCCAAAATTCAACCTAATGTAATGGGGTAAATTTTATTTATCTTGTAAAAAAGTTAAATATTAATGAAAATAAATTCAATAAATAAATAAATATAATCTATGAAAAGAAAATTATAATATTAAAATATTTAAAACAAAAAAAAATTAAATGAAAATCACAATCAACATGGAAAGGAATTTACAAAAAATGTTACATGATTATTAAGTGATCATTTGAATACATAATTAATAAATCATAAAAGAAATAAAGAATAAAGTAAACAGAATTTCAAATCCTATAAAATATTTATATTATAATATAATAAATTAAATAAAAAGAATCAATAAATATTTTTAAGATATTAAAAACTAAATAAATAATTTTTTGAAGACATAGTTATTTTTCTATACAAGAACATTAATTATAGAAAAATAATATGTTTCACACATTAAACTAAATATGGTAAAACATAATAAGAAATTTTAAATTTTAATATTTAAAATTTATTAAACAATTCTAATTCATGATAAATAAATCTTCATAAAATAATAATATTATGTGTTTGACATTTACAATAACATAATAATTTAGTGAATCTTTTTTTACCCAAATCAAAAGAATAAAATATTCGTTTTCCAAATAACATTTGGGCTGCGAAAAAACATTGTCTAGTACATAAAATATTTCTTTATTCCAATAGAAAAAAACATAGAGAAATATGAAATTTGTTCCAAAAGTGGTAAAAACTAAATTCATGGAAACTACGTATCCATATGGAATTTATGGTAACTATAAAAACAGTCTAACAAAAAACATGCTTTAGAAAAGATACCATTTCACATCATAAAATATATTTATTATTAAGGAACATGATCTAATGACCAAAACATCTTGAATTAAAAAATAAGGGGAGAAAAAATTATAATTATTGATATTCATATATTATTTAATGTTGGTAAATAACATTTGTTAGAAAATATTTTATTTTGAGTTCTTTTTAATATTTTATTTATCTATTTACGTATATTTTTTTATATGAAATTTTATTATAGAAAAATTATAAATATCTTCACTAATATATATGTCAACAAATTTTTTTCTTATAACTATACAATTAAGTATTCACTTTGGTATTCTAAATGTTATTTATTTTTATACCGAAAAATGTAATGTCTCGTTAATTCTACCACAATATATTCTGTGATCTAAATATGTTGTGTGAAATTTTTTATGCTATTACTTCATTATTTTAATAAACTAAACACTTGAGTAAAAATTCATTGTGAATTTATTGAGTTGAATTTGAATGAATAAACCAAGATTGCGGGGATGTTGAATTAGGGTACAAAATGAAATAAAATTTTTGTCTTATTTTATTCCCTAAGATCCTTCAGATCTTGAACCCTTATTTGAAGGAACTATAAAATATATGTCATTCTGTTAATGTACATGTAAGAGAATATTAAATACAAATGATAAATTTAAATCACAAACACATAAAACAATTTTAACTAGTTTAACATTAATTTTTAGTCATAGGATAATAAACATGATGATTTATTGGTTTAGTGGAATTCATTACGCTCACTTTTAGTTGATTAATTTTTATAGGTCAGGATTATTCTGTGCCAAGTCACAAAACTGTTATAAGGTTATTTAAAGACACAATATTGATCCAAGGGACACACACTCTTACTCCCATCCATGCACTGAATCAGTTAAGGAATAATTCATTTTATATATGTGGGGTTAATTTCAATAATTTGTAGACATGGAAGTAACTTTCAGACCATAAAATGTTTCTATAACACCTTTTATCCTCTTCACAAAATCTATGTTTTATTAATATCTTCATTAATTTCTCTTCCATTACACTAGGTAATTTTTTATTAAATCCTTTTTTGTGTCTTAAATAATTGTTTTCCAAATAAATATAATATCAAAAATCCTTCCTCCACATGATGATTAATCCCTTAAGAGATAATATCATTTTTTAAAATTTCATCAAAAAATAGATATTTGAAGGTAATTGCCACTTATTTTCATTCTTATCACTGATAAATATGTTTATAAATACAATACCTAATTTTTTTTTCTCTATACCTGATATTTCAAGATGTTACACTCTTATATATTAAATATTTCTATGAACTTATCTCTTTCTTCTAGAAACACTACCAGAAATTGTATTAAATCTTCCATGTATCCAACCCTTTAACCTTATGGTTATGATCAATTATTTATCCTCTAACCCCCTGAGATCATGGAATATGTACCACACATTTTGACATGTTATTAATATGGTAATCAATCTACATAAAGTCCAAAAAAATTTAGTTCAACTCTTTATATAAAACACAAAATTAATCTTATAGATATTTGGGAAATATTATATTTATTAAATGACTACCTTTATCATGAAATTGTCTCTTATTTCCTCATCGTGGAAATGTTTTAGAATCCTTTATCATGGATTCGTTATTATTCAACAATGAAATGCACTTAATCCACTAAACATATTTTATTTAACTCATTGAATATCATGACATAATACTCCCAATTTTCCATGATTTTCAAACCTGTCCTAGTATGATATACAACTTCACGGTGTGATGTTAAAATAGAACAAAAATTAACTTTAATTAACTTCATTCAATCCACGTGGTTTGAATATTTGCAAGTATTAGATATTTTATCTTGATAGTTAGCAATGCAGATATTACAATATAACATGAGAACCATCAAATAGTTAGTGATATAAAAGTTTTCATAAACTGTGTCATGGTATGTATATTTTTCGAGTGGTTTGTGAATCATAAATCATATTTTATGATTTTATGTCATAAAATATGGATGATAAAATTATAAATGATATATTATGATTTATAGTAACTCTTATATACATCATGGATAGTTCAATGTATTTCTAATATTCCTGTCTATATTAATATATATTTCCCAAACGCATTCCATGTGATGTTCTATGGAATATTCCAATTTTACTAGATATATATTAGTGACATATTCATATTTTATTAACCGTTCTAGGAATTTTTTACTTCTGTATCCTCTTCATAAGAAACACTTACAAGTACCTGGAACTTCTCCATAACATTTTCATACTATCTATCTAAATGAATCCTTATAAATTACAGGACATAAAAATATTTTTGAGAACTAAATTGAAGAAATAATTTTTATACATAGGTTGTGGTTCTTCTATACTTTATCAAATTCATGTAAATTTACTCATTGAATGATCCTAGCCTTCACACCATGAGATGTGATGCTAACTTCCAAAACTGTTCCATTAAAGTTCAACTCAAATATGTTACATATCACCTAAATGATATTATGAATCAATATAAATATTCACATATACTTTTATAAAATTTAAATTTTATATCATATTAAACACTTCTTCACTAAATACAACATCTAAAACTAACTTCCAAACCATATTTTGGAATTCCATTCCCAGAAAAATCCTCCCGGATTGTTCTCGAAAACATCTAAATATCCATTTCATGGTTTCATGAATAATTATTCAAGAAAAACATCCATAATTTCGTATTAATTATATAATAAATTTTTACTCACTTTTAAAAACAACTTATATTTCTAATCCTTTTTCATATCTTAAGACTGAATTAAATCTAAACCATATAAAACCACCAATCTTTGTATTTCATTATTATGAATTATCAAAAACCCTTTTAACACAATAATGAAGAACATTCAAGGTTTTCATCCATTAACCATATATCCAAAAATCATTAATTCACATAATAATCATTTCAAAAAATCTATCATCTATCATCCAAAAAAATAACAAACAACCTCCAAGTATATATGTTCAATCACTGTGGATTTTATAGACAATTCTACCATAAATATTTTTCAACCATTTAACTCTTTATGATTCATTTTTTTGGATGTATTCCACATTATTATCACCTCCATTATCAATAAAACAAAATGGGTTCACCTTAGATTATATAAATATTCCTTGCTGTTGTATCACCTTATTTATTTGAACTCTATGGGGGTATATTTTAGATATACTACACATTATCAACAAAATAGATTTCATTATTTTTTAATAATACATACAATACTCTTGTTAGGATATACTAATTCTCCTTAACTTATAAAATACAAATTTAGGGAGTTATTCCTCCCCCTATTATGAATTTCTCTCCCAACCAATTTTATATTAATAATTTTGAACCTTATCCAATAAATAAAACCTCTTCACAACCCTCTAATTCCACTAGTATATATGCAAAACATTTTTCTATATCAATAATTTGAAATTTTACATTAAAATGTTAGTGAGATATTTTAACTGAATTATAAATAGAAATTTATATTTAGTATTTAAGCTTGTATAGTACATTAAATACTTTAGTTTATAGCACTCAAAATTTTTTGTTTAAAGCATTATCTCTTTTACCACTAATAAAAATCTATATTTTTCACTTTATCCGTGAAGGAACATGTTAAATAAAATAATAATATATTACATCCATCATACTCCAAAACCCTTCACCTCTCATATATATTTCTTTTAAAAAATTTAGTCGGTTAATTAACCATAATTATTGATTCATCAAAATATCATCTAAGCCATATGCATAAAAACTCAATGTGGGAAACATATTTTAATTTAAAAACATCGAGGCTATCCATATCACATTCTTACATCCGTATATACTAGAAACATGAACTCTAATCCTCACACTATGTGATCTCAGTCATACATACATAAAAACATCAAAGAAGAAAATATAAATATCGATGTTTTTATGTTATAAAACATGTTAATACAATTTTTACCATTTTTTATGATAATATTGCAGTATCACATGATATCCATTTACCTTCCTTTATTCCTAGGAATTATCCTTTTCGGGATGATTTTGAAATGTTTTTGAATGATATTTTCCAACAACCACCGAATGAATTTAGTTATTGAAACCAAGTATTTTGATAATATTATGCCATGGGAAACCTTTTTTTGTTAATATACTTTCTTACCTAGAGCATTAGTTATCCTAAAAATAATAAGTTGATATCACATTATTAATTTAAGAAAAAATAAAAATGAATTTCATGAATTTTTATTTTTCTACGTTCAATATATGTTATCATTAATTTTTATGATACCACTTCAAATATAACATGGTATCATTTTTATATCTGAAAAAAATATGATTGACAGCACTGCATATTTCAGAATAACATTGAATACCACTATTACTATATATCATGCCCTACTAAATTTATTCCTCTTCATCATAGCCTGAATTTCCATTTTTATTTTAAAAATTAATAATTCTTCCATAACATATTGAGTCATATTAGGTTCATAATTATATTTAATCTTTGTGTAATAGAATAATCACAATAATGGACTATAATTACTATGACTGAATACTTATATTTATCTCTCTTCAATAGTGTCACACATTTTTTATCGTATTCACCACATAAATTTCATATTCTTCTTAAATATTACAAACATTAATCAATTATTAAAAATAGTTAAATAATGTGGTATAATGTTAAATCCTAGAAATAAAAATGTTAAGGATTGTGGTTAGTCATGGTAAACTGAAAATTTTCATAAAACATTCATCCTAAAATTATTGATTGTTTTTCTTGAAATATCACTTTTAAAAACATCACATTGGTAGCATTATTTTAGATTCTTAAACTATATTAGTTGGGATCTATTTATTACTCTATTAATCCCACTTATGTATGTATCCTTCGTTGATGCATTTTTCTTGTATACACCATCATATATATTCTTCTATATGTTGCCACATTCATCTACCATCACCTTCATCTTTGTGGTATGTTTTTTGAATCCACTATGGAATTATTTTTATGTCTACTCTATAATTTTTAATAGAGTCTCTCTAACATTTTAAATACTAGGAAAATATTTATTCAAGTTCAAATATAAAATTTTCATAGCAGGAGAAGGTTCTTCGTTTTTCCTCCAATTTTTTCCCATAATTCCAAGAGGGTTACAATGATTTTACCTTAATTAGTGTTTTTTGGTCCCTATAATATGTTCAATTATTTTTCCTCCAAAATAATAAATAAATTTTCCAACACAATGTATTTTATTTTGAGGTTTAAAAAATTCCCGTTTTTAGAAATAGTTGAATTACATGTGAATCATTTTTCTCTTCTATTTCTATAATATATCCAAATATTTCTATGGTTATGATAAATTAAAAAAATCCAATTAAAATCATAAATCCAGTAACTATTCCTTAATTTATAGGTTTTTGATTCATAATTTATTTCTTGTTTGATCCCTTGGGCTTTTGGACACAAAATATTGCTATCCCAAATCCTCTATGTGAGTATAAATTTGTTGCTATTGTTCTATAAAATCCATCCTTTTATATTTTACAACAATATATTTCTTATTTATAGATACTATAATTGGGTATTTACATTGACCACTTTTTTTCATCCAAATGAGGGATCTTATTCATTGAACAATATTATTTTGACCTTCTCATTGAGATTCATGATCTTTTCATACCTATTCTTTAATTGACCCTTCATATCCTTCAACTTGGATCCTGGTTCATTTTAAAATTTCAACCACTTTTCAGGTAGTGTTTTGAGTTTTATAATACTAGTTTTCATCTCCTTTTCCCTGGAAACATGTGTACCCACTCATGTGTAATTTCATTAAAAAGATCACTTTCACCCTTCATTTTTACACCCATATTAATTATATCAATATTCAATGATATATATATTATCAAAAATATATTACTCAATAAAGAAATATATTCTATTAATGAATATTCCAAATGATGAATTATTTCTCGTTGATATAGAATATCATAAAGGGAATTTATATAATATTTATCACTATAGTAGATTTCGTAATATTTATAACCAGATGTCATTTCTATGTCATAATTATAATCAACACTTCAATAAATCTCTAATGGGGACTTTAAATTTTCATATTTTCAAGAATCATCCAAAACATTTTTGTAATTTGTTTTAATAATTGATTAATAATTGTTTAATATGATTGGTGAGTCCATCATTTAGTCATATTCTAATTTCACTTCTTTTTTTATTTGACATAAGGGATTAATCCCTCTATTTATTCCCAAGCTTCTCATTATTTATAGAATTGAAATATTTTGTTATGGAAGATGTAAATACCTAATTTAATTTTGATTCTAAAAAATCAGTACCATGAATGTGAAAATATCAAAATAAAATTCATAAGGAATATGTTTCTTGATTACATCACTAGATAGACCTCTATAATTAATCTGTTGTTTCTTTTCATTGAGTATTCATTCATAATGATTTCTTAATTCAGTATTTTTTCAAGAAATATCTCACAATATCTTCACCACAGGCTTCAAGACACTAAAAAATATCCAAATTCCATCGATAAACTTTATTTCCCCTAAAAATGAAGTCCTTATTTTTAAATCCATGTGTGAAAAAGTACAAGAAACATATTTTGTATATTGTACCTCATGTTAGAAAAATTTTGTAGTAATCAATCTTTTTGGGACCAAACTGAATGAAATCATAGAGGGCATGGTGTGAATCTTGGTTTACATTAAATTAAATTATTTCGAATTCTTATAGTCCCATAGGGAAATCAGATCTTGTTCTATCGACTGAATGAATAATTTCACATCTCTATTTTATTTCATATCAATATCACTGAATATTAATGATGAATGCATAAATTAAATCACAATAACACTAAAGGATTTTAATTGGTTCACCACTATGTTATAATAAAAGGGACATACACACATCGATGTTTTAGTGTATAAAATTCCACTATACTCACCTTTAAAATATGAATTTTATTATGTCATGGACACAATGTGAAAATGTTCACTGCCCTTACAATGTTCTATAAGGAAAATTTTTTGACCTGAGGGACAAAAACTCTTCTTTTCCTTTGTGTATCACTTCAGTGAAGGCTATAACCAGTTTATAGATTTTAGGGTCTCATAACAATTTATAGACATGAAGGTCTCTTATATATCAACAACGATATTTGACACACCATTCATCCTCTTATTCAAATAGTTCCTCCATTATGATACTCCTTTGTTTGTATAATAACACTACAAGACCAAATGATATAAACTCTTAAATGTGAGGGTTGATTTTAGGAATTTTAAAACAATACCAAAAACAACAAATCATCCTCTATATGAAGATCAATCCAATATAAAATAATATTTTTTCCTACTTCAGTATGATATAGCATTTGAAATACATAAAATTTTCCTTATTCTCACTAAGAAGATAATTTAGGCAAGTAGAAAATGACCCAATTTATTCCATTGTATAGATATCTCAGGATATTGCACTATTAGATATTCAATATTACTTTCCACTTATTTCCCTTTAAAAAATGTTACCTACAGTTTTATATAACTTTATATGAATTCATGTTTTTTTATAATGGTGGAGATATATTGTTTTACATATAAACCCCTGTGATCATTATACGTGTACCAAAAATTTTATTTTGGTTAAATGTTATAATAAGTCCATTATATCTCCTGAAATCTCATGTTATTTTGGTATTTGAAACATTGAATGAACCTTCTAGATATTCTGGATGGATTCTATGTAAGGAATAATTAATTTCATATTGGTTTTGTCTCTTATCTCTTTATCATGGACATGATGTGGAATCATTTTTCATGGAATTATTCTCAGTAAAAAATAATATCAACTAAATCAACTAAATTTCTCTATTTAACAAATAAATTATCATATTTTGAAACCCACAATTTTTTCAGATTCTTAAACCAGTCATCATGTTTGAAAAAATAATAAATCATAGCTTTTAGGGACATGATATAATAATCACAATATAAATATCAGAACATGTTCCACCTTTTATCTTGATATGTTTTCTTCTTTAATATTCCACTAATATATGGGATCCTTTAAATATGTTGTTTTATAAAAATTCACACATTCATTATTACACAATCGATACTTTCTAATGGCATAAGAATCATCATTCAGATTTTATTATATATCTTAAATTATATCAGAAAAGTTTATCAATCATAATTTATTACTGATAATAACAATTAATTCTCCCAAATATAATTTTACACTTTTCCATTATTTCTATTTGTTTCTATACTGATTACAATCACGTTCTTCTTATGTGCTTTTCCAGTACCTTACTATTTTTATATAATCACTTTTTGACCTATACATATTATGGTGATTGTGGGTGTAATTTTTTATTTTCAACACTTCATTTGAATTAATTTTTCTATATATAGAGAAGTTTGGTAGGGCCTTTCACATTTTTTCTTTTTATATCAACCCATAAAAATTCATTGATTTTTCTTTATTTTTGATAACTCCCATCATGTAATGTTCATTGTTCTCACACTATAATTTATTATGTTTTATTTTAAATTCTTCAAACATTACTCATCTTTTGAACCATATCTTCCTAAAATGACTAGTGATTCTAACTTATAAAACTGTCTCTATAAAATACTTACTCAAATATATTATTTATCCTCTGGAAAATATTATGTTTTCTTTGTTGATGATTTTACAAATTTCACGTTTGTATCAAATTATATAATTCCCATTAAAAAATTAATTTTTCTGATTTATCTTTCAATACATCTTCTAGACTTTCACATCTAGATGATAAGGATTTTTTACTTTACATCTAGAATAACCTCATCCCCATTAATATGAATCATTCAAGAAATAAGATTTGTTTATCTACGTTTGTGATACTACTTCCAAACCATCTCAAAACTCAAATCCATGTGTCTCAATATTATGATTCATTAATTATCTTTACAAAACTAGAATAGACAACATTCAGGTTATTAATATTTTCACCTTGTCCCACTATGTCTTACAAATCCTTGAAATACAATTCTATAAAACAATAACATATTGAAAAAAAAATAAAATAGACATGCTTTATATATTAAAATTATAATTTAAATATAAAAATTAGAGGAATAACATAAAAACATAAAAATAAATTAAACTATATAATGTGTGTTTTAATTGTACACATAATATATTTGTTCCAATAATACTAAAAAATTATTAAATATATAACTTATATGTAATATAATTATAGTATATATATATATATATATATGAAATAATTTAAATATATATGTGTGTGTGTGCATAAATTAGATGTTTAGTAAACATATATAAAATGTTATATGTTATATAATTTTTTTATTAAAATATATTATATATTATTTGTTATATATCAATATATATAGTATTTTTTGTGGAAAAATATTAAATATTTTTTCTAAATAAAAATATTATTTATATATTATATAATTATTCTATTTCAAATTTATCTAAAAGGGTTTTATTCATTTAAAATGATTTGTATTGTTTATGAATTATAAATGTTCTATGTTAATTTTGAATTGTATTTTTTGTGAATTACAAAAATTCCACATGAATGAAAAATGTAATATGTATTATCTAAATTATTTTTATTCCAATAGATAAATGTGTTATGTAATTATATAATTTTTTTATTGGTTTTTAATAATTATCTTTTTGTGTGACCATTGTTTCTATGCATTATAGTCATTTTATGTATTTCAAAAATATATTATATTAATATTATGTAAGAATAACAATGTTATATAATACTAAAACTACTTGTATCACAATGGAACATTTTATTTTTTACATAATATTTTTTAATAATACATATAACAAGTAATGTTTTGAAACTATAAGGTTATGTTGGTACCTAGTTTGGTTAATAAGTGGGTAATATTATATCATATTGAATGAATTTTGTGTTTATTGTGAATTGGTCAAAATTGATTAAGTATGAATATAATTAATGATGAATGATTTTTATGAGATTTATTGATGAATAATGAAGAATTTTTTAATAAGAACAAACCTTGAAATAATTCTAGGTATTGTAGAATAGATGGGATCAACTTCATATTGATGTAAGTTGGCAGTTTTCCATGGGTTACCTGAGGAGGAATACCATGGCATAGTTAACTAAACTATGTTATGGTAAAACAGATTCTAGTCAAGGATCATTGAATTTCAAGGATGTTTTTTATAAATATACTAAATTCTGTGAAAGTAATAAACTCCAACAAGATTAATGATATAGAAAAATTTTAGTTTTGAAAAAAATAAAGTGTGATGGAATAATTATAGTGGTACAAAAGTTATTTTACTGGTGAGATCTACTAGAAAATTTATGATAATACCATGTCATGAATATGAGGTTTTCAAAATATATATTCCTCAAATTAAATAAATATGTTTAAAATCAGGATAATAGAGATTTTAAGGATATGGTTTCTAGAGTCAAGACATTGAATAAGAATACATATCATGGTTATGGCGGTTATGTTATATTTATTATGTTATATACATGATTTGTGGATTTGAATATATTTTAAAATATAGGAACTTATTGATCATTTATAAGATATTTGAGTTGACTATATTGTATATTTTTTAACATCTATCATTATATGTGACATATAAACAAAAATAAAGAGTAATTTAATGGATAAATGTTTATGAGATTGAAACATTAAATAATGGAAGTGATATTCAAAGAAAAAAATATGAGACTATTAAATATTCAAGAGTTATGGAAGTTTTTTTTTGATATCATTAAAGAAAATATTTATTTATTGATCTAGAACATAATATGATGGAACTGAAGAGAAAAACCAATTCTAGTTTGGTGTATTAATTTACATTTTCCATTTTGATCATCGGTTTGTAATCTTAATTCCTCTTATATTTTCTTGTAGTATTGAGTGGAGAGATAATAAAGGGTTGTTACCATTGTAATCAATAGTGAAATGATCAAAAAAATTATAAATATAATAGTTAATTAGTGTATCTTTGGTACATTATATTATCGATGTTATATATTTATAATACATAGTACTTTGGGGTTAATCAATTCAATTTTATAGTTATACTTGATTTTTATACTTTGATAATGTTCTTGTTATTATGTTTATATTATATTATAGAGTTCCTAATAATGTGATAACATAGTTTATTTAGCGATAAAATCCTCTGACTCTCATTTACCCTTATTAGTGTGATTGGGACCTCTGTTATTAGAAAAAGTAGTATCATAGATGTAATGTTACTATTTACTGAATATGTCTCAAAGAAGATTATACTGACTAGTTCCATGAAACCCTATTTATTGTAATTTATCAACTAAATATCTACCTAACCACATTTTTTTATTTTTTATTTATTAATCTTTTATTTTATTAATTTTTTATTATTTATTTCTCATTTTTCACATTATTCAAAATTGTCTATTATATAGTATTTTTAAATATCTAACTTTTTTATGTTGAATGAATTTTCGAATAGTACATAATGTTACATGTTTTATGAACCAATAAATCTCGATTACTTATTCTACAAATCGAGGAAAAAAACTGTACATTTTTTATTTTTTTAAAAGTATAAATTATTATCCATTATAGGGAGGTTGGTGGAAATATATTCTTTATGGGGTTTTTGAATTTTTTCATAATTCAAAAACCTGAATATTAAATGTAATTATATTATATATAAGGGTTAAAAATATTATTATGTATTGTAAATTTTGGAAATTTTCCTATGTCAAAATTATTACATATTAGAATATTGTTTTACAATCATGGTTAAAGATATTACATATCATCATAAGTTAATATATTTCTCATGCAATTTTTTTTTTCATAAATAAAATTTTTATTGTATTAGAAATTTAGCTAAGTATTAAATATATTTTATTCTCTTGTTCTTCTTACATATTGAGAACTAAATATAATAAAATATACTATTGATTTGGTATTTTCGATCTTATGTTCAAAATTAATGGATATACATTTAAAATTATAGATCAGAAGAAATTTGGAAGAAAAATATGTTTTCTAAGATTAATATATGAATTTTTGAAATATTAAATTGTATAAAAAATTATTTACTTCCACTTTTGATAAATCTTTAAATTTTATAATACTATTGATAATATGGTTTATGATATTAAAATTTCAAATTTATGTAATATTTGAATAATTTTTATACAAATTATGTTAGGTATTACTAGTATTCATTATAATTTTTTTTGAATAATAAATGATTATTTTAAAGATTATTTTACTTGTTAAAATCTTTTTAATTAAGAGATATTGAAAAATTATGGATACTCTCACATGAAGTTTACCCTTGATAATTATAGAATTACACTTTAGAAATTAAAATAGTAATGTTTTTCTATAAAATGGTTAGAATTAATCGATTAGAGATATATACATTTTTTTTATTCAGTACTAATTTTTGAGAACTAAATTGTGTATAATTATTTTTTTGGGAATAGCTGGTTCAATCGAGCTTCATCATTCATCTAATTTATCATGGTTGAAATAACACTTTTTAATGCCATAATGTCAACTAAAACATCTATTCGGTTCTTTTTTTATTTCTGTTATTGAATTTTTTCACTATAATGACTATCACACATGGTTATACAAAAATTGAAAGGTACCAAATTGTTTTAATAGTTGAGAAAAAGGTAGTTACATAGTTTTTCCTTGAACCAGGTAAAAATAACATGGTTTATGGATTCTCAATGCATGTATGAGTTCTGTCTGCACCCATGTAAAATGAAAAGATTGATTTCACCCCAATTTAAATGAATATATCTATTTTATATCTATAGTATTAGTCTATGAATTTTTATAGTATATTTAGGATGTATCAATCCATACAAAAAATTAATTTGGCCATGTCACACCCGGTTTTTTTGTCTTTGTATTGATCTGGTCCATTGGAAATCAGGATCATTTTGTTGGTATTTGGTGAGATTATTCTTCAGTTTTGAATTTTTAAATATTTCTAATCATTCTAATTTGGGTTCCGCATTGTTTGTTTAGGATTTTTTAAAAAATATGGTGGTTACTTCAAGATTTGGGCCAACCGAGATCCCATTTCCAGTTTTAAAAAAAACCAAATTTGGTTCTTTTATAACTCCTTTGTTTTTCATAATTTTTCATGCATTATACTTCCCACGTTTCCTATACTGATATATTAAAACTTCCTTATCGTTTTTGACCCCAGATAAATTCATAATCATGGTGAATTGGGGTTACTTTATTTGGTATTGGGACAGCCCGTGGGCCCATTTCCTGTTTTAAAACAAATATTTGATTCTTTTATATATACTTAAAATTTTAATATCTGTTTTTGATTCCACCTACCCCTCAAATACAATATCCCTATAATCACCCCATTATCTATTTACCCTATTTGGAGCTCATATGGGTCGCAGATTAGGGCGAAAGTTTTCAGGTTACCTCAAATCGCCCAGAATTGATAAGGTAAATTGTTTTATAAATAACTCATTAAATTCGTGCACTTTTTTTAAAAAATCTTCTTTACCTAGTTCTTAGTGACCTTAATAGATTATTCATGATGTTTCATCCCATTCCCTTTTCTGTAGCTGTGTATATGAAATGGAATATGAAGAGTTTTTTTTATGGAAAAGGTGAGATTCAATCTCTTTTATCCTCCCTCTTCTTCTTCCTTTCATTATTTCTTTGTTTTATAATCTAAAAAACTCATTATAGACATATGGTTCTATTATACCATGGTTTGTTATTGATTTTATATTCATTTAGGTCTAGTATTCAATGTTTTAGGGTTTATAAACCCGTGACGGGTGATTTCAGGTGTGCGTTTCCATTACGCTGAGGACATGAGGTTGGATGTCCCTTGCACAAACATTTATCATTTAAGTTTCATCTTTTTAATTGGGTTATAAACATTTTTATATGATATGTGTTGTTATGAAACTTTATTTCTAATGGTTTTGTGTGAAAATTATGTTTTATGACTTATTTTGATAAAAATATAGTTGTTTTGGTATAAATGTAAACTCCTTTTGTTTGATAAATTATTCCACGAGCTTTCACACTTGGTTTATGGTATTTTGAATATTTCTCAGTATCATGAATAAATTTATGGAAGGAAAATGGTATTTTATCCCCTTTTATGTGCTTAATATTAGTAGTTTTTTAAAGAGTTCATGCCACGTGTTCAGTAAATTGCCCGGTTGGCTTTTATGTGTCTTGTGAAATTTTATATAAATTTTTTATATTTATAAATATATTAGAATAATGTAAGAATATTATTTTGGGATCCTTTTATTAATTTAAAATTTGTATTTTATTTTACAAACAAATGGGTTTTTTGGTTTACAACATGTTTTGGCTCGAGTTGCCAGAAAATGGCTCTTTTCACGTTCTTATAAAAAATGGTTGTGCTTTGAATATGTCACATGTGTGTTTTAAGGGATTTATAAATGTGGTTTTATTCTTTAAATGGTTATTACACACCTTTTTACTAAAATTTAAATGCATAACTATGTAAAATGTTAGTTTTGTGAAAAATTTTAAAGGCTCGTTTGGCCTTTCCTAAAAATCAAGGAGTGTTTTAGTTGTATATACCAAGTTTTGCAATTGGGATTATTTTATTGTCCAAGAAATGATTTTTTAAATTGTTTTTAGGGCTTAAAAATATGGTTTGTTGTGGTTTTGATGTGTTTTTATAATTTAAAGAGTGTTTTTTTAATGAGTTTTATGTGCAAAGCCTCAATACACTCCATGAAATTATTTTATGAAAATATTTAGCAGTTTGTTGATTCATGAAAGAAATGTGAAGATAGTTTGTGGGATGTTTGTGTGTTTATGTATTGGGAATGGATTTTTTATGTGAAATGTGTATTTGATAATATGTGTAACTTGATTGAGCTCTAAAGGGAATCTCGGGTATCTTGGTGGGCGGACGTGTACTAGTATGCTAGTGATCCTATGGTGTTTGGACCCTGTATCACGTATCAAGTTTGACGATGAAAACAATAACTAAACTATGATTATGAAGATGTTATGGGACCACTAGGTTATGGTAATTCTCCCTACTAGTGGCTTGTGTGCATGAGAAAAGATATTTTTTACGGTTACTTTCACCGAGATATGAGGTACCTCGGGCTCACAACTGACAAGTGCCTAGGGGTGTTCCCGTGACTTGTACTCATTGGATCTTTTGTACACACCGTCGGCATATGGCGTGTTTGGTTGGTAAATTCATTAGTGTGTGTGATTTATTTTAATGTAAAAATTCATTAAAGCAACACTCTTGAAAATTATTTTCATTTTGAAGGTGCACCGCATTGGAAGTTGTTACTTGCATTCGTGTTTATAAAACATGCATGTTTTTTCTAGTAATTTTTTTTATATAATTGGTCCTCATTTGGAAGACATAACATTATATTTTTATTTAAAACGTGAAATTAATGTTTCTTTTTTTGTAAAGGATGTGCATTGGGAATAGAATATCGGGCTAACCTACAGAGTTTTAATACTCACGCCTTTAGTATTATTCTCTTTTTAGCCCTTGTGCAAGTTTCATCTTGAGTGTGATCACCTTGGTCGATGTGTGATCATTTTGTTGGAGAGTGACCAGTGGGGTCACATGGAGTTAGTTGGTTATCGGGCTTGGTCAGTAGAGTTTTTGGCTTTGTTGTACTTTTAGTTTCTTATATAAATAATGTTCAGTTAAATTTTTATATAAATGTATTTTGGGCTGTACATTTCGTTCCACTATTTGTTTTATTGTTCATATATTGGATAAATCATTCTATTGTGTACTCTATTGATACCCTTCATGCTTGTCGCCATCCCGGGAGGATCGGGAACGCCTCTCAGGACTTGTCGCAGGCTGGCCCGGGTGACCGGTTCAGGGTCTACTTGGACTGGTTCATGACATTCCAGTAGATATATTGTATTATTAGTATAGAATATAAGAGTTACCAAATGATCCAATATCATAAAAGTCTTAAAATACTAAATACATAGATAAATATTATTTTAAATTATATGATACTATATTAAAACACTGATATAAAATTATTTCATTTTCATTATATCCCTGAAAATTACAAATATTTCTCCTCTAGGTTTCCTTGGGAAAAGAAAACAAATAAGGTTGAGCGTAGATGCTCCATATGGAGTACAATAAAGATGAATCTAATAAATCAAAAATATGTTACAAGTGATATTGTGGGAATAAATAAACAATATTAGTCCATAATAAACTAAAACTTTATGAATTATATCTATATGATAACAAATTAAAACAAGGATCACAATAATCATTGATATAATATTGATGGAATGGATAATTATGAAAAAAGAAACATTTTTTCAATGTTTTATTCCAAGAATTTATACTGATATGGGGTTACATATACACTAAAATCCAACTTATTGTGTCTCTAGAGGCCTATTGATGCATAGACTGACTATATAGGTTTGGTCCCCACCAATCCCCTCATTAAGTCAAATTAATTGACTAGAATAGTCAAAAATAAAATGTATAAAATTTCTTATAGAACCTATATATGTTGAAATAATATGTATATATAAAATGGAAAATATAAAAAACAAATACTTTACCATTCAATAGAATAATTTTTATGCTTATAATAACATACATTAATCCACATTGATGTTGTGGGGGTGTATCTAATGTAGCCTGAATAACCCTTGTCAAATAAATATAGTGTTGGGGGTATTTTAAATGTTTTGGGTTGTCCATGTAAGATAGTAATTAGGTATAGTTGTTTTCATTTAGAGGAAACTATGGAAATTGTATAAAAAATACACCAAAATACTTTATAAAGAGCATGTAACTATTAGAAAGTGTGTAGCCTACGAGTGCCTAGCTAGGCGTGTAGCCTAATGCCCACTCATCCCGCTTCTGAGTGATGATACAACTAATGGATATCCAACCCTTTTAATGGATATTAAAACATAGTAAATATATAATTAAACCACATTCATGTTAAAATTTCCATTTAGGGATGTTTTTTATAGGAAATTACAAACACATTTATTTTTCTAGAACTCATGATGATTTTCATTCAATTGAAAAGGCTGATTTTATAATGGATTTTCATACTAATAAATCCATTGAATACTAAGGGTGTATAATGTTTGAAATATAATTAAATTCATGAGGATTGTGTTTATAATTATTCCATTTAAATTTATTCCCCCAAGAATGAAAACATGTTTTGAATATGGCATGAGTCCTAAGGGCTGAAATTTTATATATAGAAACCATCTATTGGATTGGGTATCAATAAGAGAAACCAATCTTGAGAAGGGATAAAAGTAAATCATTAAACACTATGAATAAAAGTATTTTCCTGATATAACATCTCAAGGAGTCATTATTTACATACCAAAACAGTAATTGGTTGTATAATACAAAATTTGTCTCGATGAAAGGAATTTCATATGTAAAACCTTTACCTTGAATACTGCTTAGCCTAATGTTCTCTGTCATATTATATGACAAAAAATAACTTTCTTAATAATCTATTTTAAAAACACATTCATAACAATAACCTTTTTTAAAATTCATTTATAATTAATATATACTTTTATAATAGTTATTTATTCTTTATTTTCAATATTAGATACTGGTAATCCTATTCATTTTTACGAGTTTCACAGTAGTGGTATTTTTATTTATCATTGTACACAAGTCAATGTTTCATATATAAAATAAGGTATTATAATAGATAAAATTAATTTATTTTTAACAATATTATCTCATTACAACTGTGTTTTAGTAATTTTTCATGAACATGGAATCACTTTTGACATATTTCAGTAATTTAGAAGATCAAAGATGATATTTTAATAATAAATTAAAAACATAATATATACATCAAATATCCATTAATTTTTTTTATTTTCCAACTAAATTTTAATAATAATTGTATTAAATTTCCAATATTAGTTTATGATTCATTTTTATTTCATCGTTCATGTATGTGGTTATACTGACTGAAATGTAAACATACTATAATCAATGGACGATTATGATTATGAATGAGTTTTCTTGTAAATATCATATAATTAATATTGGATAATAACTTTATTATATATATACTTTTAATTTATTGAATTATATTAAAATATGTTTTAACTATTTAGAATTTATGTAGATGAAAAACTTGAAATGTTACATCATGGTGGTGGAAATCCGCACAACACAAGGTTACCATTTTAATTTCTCTAACAATTTGAAGGAATTAAGGTATATGATTATTTTAAAATTCAATGTAATATTTGTATTATAGATATATTATGAATTCATCACCCCATTAATTAAAACCAACTATGATAGGTTGTATAAAAAATACGTCTATTCTTGGAGATGGTAGTCTTTGTATGAAAACAAATAATTCATTTGTTTTTTTAGTGGATATAGAGGAATAAATAATGGTTATTATATTATTAATTAAAATATATTTATAATAATGATACTAATGTCATAATATTGGTATGGATATAATATATTAGGAAGAGGAAGACTAAGATGAAATGATTATGAATAATGTAATACTAACATCCAGATATTTATTTTTCTCTTAGAAATATTTTTGGATATCAAGGTATATAGATAATCTATGGTCACCAAGGGGTTGTTAAAATTATAGATTCATATAGGATAAGAAAAATATAGGATTTTTGTGAAATAATTTGAATGAATTGGTGTAGAATAAATTAGTTTAAATCTCCCCTTTTATAATTAATGAAAATAGAACTTTTGTGAATAACATTTACATAATTGATCTTATTTTTAAAGCCCCAAACCAACATTTTTGGATTAAATACTAAAAAATATATTTATTTTTTAATATCAAGATAAAATTTTAAAAATATGAAGAAAACTTTACACTCCACAAACTTTTAAAATCATGTTTTTGGATAATTATACAAATTATATTACAATTTATCAATATTTTAGAAATATTTATAAATTTACATCAGGAGTTCAGACACCTTATATGAAAAAAAATATTATTAATTAAAAATAATCCTATAAAAATTATATTAAATGATCGGGTGGTAACTAAATTTCCCAATAAGGGATTTTAAAACAAATTGAAAATATTTTTCTTTTAATACTATATATCTCCTATAAACCTTTTACCAAATAAAACATTTGATTAAATTAATACAAAAAATATGTTTTTCAAACAATTGAAACATTATATATATAATTAAAAAATTATTTATAAAACCATTTATTATCCAAATTACTAATCCATTGAAACACTTCATTTGATCTCTCCATTTTGAAAATAATAACATTTGTGGATTATTTATTAAACCTAGAAAGCCAAAATAAAAACATGATCCCATGTAGCCATATCACATGTTGAATAGTGTTCCCTTTAGGTCATGGGTTTACTCCCTATACCACATCACTTCATTCGATACTCTAGTTCCATAATTTAATATTTATCTATTGGTCCTTCCTTTCTTACCCATTAATTCAAAACGATCCAAAATCATACATAGGTTTTTTCAAAGATGAATATAATCATACCATTCCATTTTATAGCAAATATTATTTTTATGAAAATTTAAAAATATTTACTATAAATTCATTCCTTTATAGTATTGAATCAACTTAAAAATTCATAAATATAAAATCTTAGAAATTTAAAATATATTCTAATTATAAATGATTGAAATTTCAATAATATTGATATATTATGGCCATATCAAAATTTTGAATGACATTTATGGATGCGCAATGGAATTTTTTACATAAAAATGTTAAATTTTAATTAGAAATATTGTAAATAGAAAGAAAACATAAAATTATTAAATATATTTTTCATAAAATAATAACTATAACATTGAAAATTTAATAAAATCACATATCCCTTTATAAAATTATGTTGAAAAATTACCAAATATGGATTTGTTATTGTTTTACATTGTAAATCGAAATAAACATTGAACATTTTATTACTAATATAGGAATACAAAATAATTTTATAAAAATATTTCTCTATAAAGGATATAAGAGATATAATAGTATACATTTTTGGAAACAACTTCATCCCTTATATGGGTTTGTGAGAAAACCATATATATATATATATATATTAGTTTAAAAAGGATATCTAAGAACATTTCACTTACCATTAATGGATAAATTTGGAGTGATTGGCTTCAGAATATAGTGAAAAAAAATGAGGAGTTTTGGGGGAGAGTCATGTCTTATTAGATGAAATAAAAGAGGGCTTTATATATTTTTGGTTTGTGTATTTTATTCTCTTCAGTATTTATTAGATGGAAATTGCAGTGTGACACTATATGTTTCATTTTTGAAAAACATATATGAGGGTATGTATTAAATGGAGAAGTTTGTATATTATCCTGTTTGATATTAAATATCATATATATGTCATTGATATTTTCCTTCATCATGATAAGTGTGGTAAATAGAAGGATTTGAAATCATGACTTATAAAATTGAAAAGAGGTTTTTGTTTGTGTAGTTAGTAATGAAATTATCACGATATATATATATATATATATATATATATTTACTACCTTCCTGAATATACCAATAGAAATAAATACAAATTGATATCTGTTCTCCGGCAAGAGTCCATTTTATATTTTATAAATTATTTATTCTGTTCATAGAAGACTTGTAGTCGGGATATGGGTTGAAGAAGACTGTGATGGTGGAGAATAATTGGAACTTAGTTGCATCGAGATCTACTGGTTCAGAGACGCAAGGAAGAAGATCAATTAGGAAGACAAACAATGGAAATAGTTAACATATCAGATCAACCTAATCTCAAACGAATGACTCAGATTGAACCATGTGGTTTAAATATCTTCCCGCATCTAATCCTTATATGTTATAGAGATGCCATATAATAAAATCTAGGACATAAATTCCATGAGAAAAAATCCATACACATAGGCACTGGGGGATATCATCCCATTCTATGCACCCATTAAGAGGGCCATATACATGGTTCTAAACCAATCCCTAATGGGAATTATGCAAGTGCCTACAAAATTACATGGCTTGTTAAACTCAAGCACTCCCACACACTGACGGTTTTTTGTGTTCTCACCTAAATAGTGGTTTCACTATTCTACGTTTGGTGGTGGGTGGGTATATTTTTTTGTGACGTAAAATTTACTATAAAAATTATAAGAAAATAATAATAATTTTCAAAGTAACATTTTTATACTTATCATTATTTATATTGAAACATTTTAATTCGGTAACTTTTTTAATTTTAATTGTTAATTAATTTTACTAATACAATTATTATTATTTTAAACAATATTTTAAATACATTATTAAATAATATATATTAAATTTTATAATTGTCAAATCCATATTAATTTTTTAAAAGTTTGACTTATTATTAAACCATTTTCATTATGTTATAAAATTTAAATATTATATTGTTATTCCAATAATTAACTATAATTTTAAAATAATTTAATTTATTTATTTCACCAAATGGATACTATAACCTAATGAGATATATTTATATGGTAATAAAATAAAATTATTATAAAAAACTATAAAAAAAATAAATCAAAATACATTAAAATCTATCAATGTTATTTTCTTTCTTCCATAATGCAGCTCTACTTAACACTCATTCTTTGTATCTTTTCTATTCATCTTGCATTCAATTTTCAAATTATGGAATATTTAAGGGATGTGGGTTACACATTTGGCATTATTTTGTTAATCAATGGTTCTAAAGTTGTTTTTCTAGAACATATAGTGAGATTACAATATTATTCATTGTTTCTAGTCTTGTTAATATGAAATGAATTCAATGATGTATTCCATTTTTTCTTAAATATTGTATTCTTCTATATTGACAACATTTATTAAAAAGAAAAATACATCATAGATCAAAGGGGTTACAATATAATTACACTATTAAAAGGATAAATACTTAAAAAGTTCAAAATAATGGATTTTATAGTGTAATTAGGCTAGTAAATCCTTAACCAATTATTTTAACAAATTATTCTAACATGTTTTATGTTATCTTCCAATATATTTATACATATTTTTATTTTTTTACCAAGGAATCATGTTTTTTACTTTATAATATAAATTTTATTAAAATAAATTTCAAAATACATTTTATAAATTTGTGGTGTAAAGAAGAAATTAATCCTCTATTTAATGTAATTCATTTTATAAATATCATAAAATTAACTTTAAATTTTAATCATGTAATATATAGAAAAATAGTTATTTTTAGTAGAAAAACTATCTTTTCACAATTAAATGTTCCTAATTATATTTACTATTGATTAATAAATTTATTAATTATATTATATTATATATAGGTTTAAAAATATTATTCAAATCATAATTGTTAAGTGATTATTTTATTTTATAATACTAAAAATACACAATATTAATACAATAATAATTTGAGAAAAATAGTAAAACCATTGTTATAGTAATTAACTTTAATCCTGAAAATCTTATTTTCATGACTAAAAATGATATTGAAATTATTAACAATTTTAGAAATTTATATTTTAAATATAAAATCCATTATTTAAAATTTTTTTACAAGAAGAGAAAAGATATTAATTTTTAATTTACACACATAAAAATATTTTTTTGAGTGAATTATTACATATGTTTCAAAAATGATAGACATAGGTTTTATAAAAAAGAAATAATAATTTTAAATTATTTATATATTCTTTTATAAATAAAATATATCTTTCAAAAAAAAGTAATTATGACATTTTCTTAAAGTCCTAAAATTGATTGTTATATCAAAATAAATATTTTTTATTATCCACATAAGAATGAATTATTTAAAAAATGTCATAAAAATTCACCTATGGAAATTTGTGATATGAGGAATTCAAAATTTGTTTAATTTGGTAATATTAAAATCCTAATGTTTTTATATTAAATATATTCATGAATAATGGACATTTATACTAAACACTTTTTCATGTTTCCTAGATGTAGTTTTTAACTACTACAGTAGGGTATTGGGTTTTACATAGGACCATTTGGATTCAAACATCTCTAAAATACCTTTATCAAATTTTTTTACGGTACTTCTTACACTCGTAACACTTATAATTCTTTAATAGTTTATAGTTAATTTTTTTAATTTTAATTATCCATTGAATTCAATAATATTATTTTAATTACTATAATTATTTTATGTAGGAAAATAAAATAGTCTCTTATGTATTTCAGTAAATCCTATATCAGATAAAAAATGGTATCAGCTCATGAACTTATTTTGGAAATATTTTTCATTAATTGCATACTTTTTAGGTGAATATTTTCAGTTTTTATATAATTTGTATCATATTTCATATCAATATTAAGGGAAATATCAATTTTCAGTTAAAAAAATCAAGTGGTTGATAATTAGAATCATCTAAGACCACCGTTTTTATATAGAAATGACTATAATTTTTGGAATTATAAAATGGAGGTTTTCATTGAATAATATAGGTATTTTGAACTACATAATTGCAGGTAGACCTTATGAATATCGAAAATTAGAGTTGGATAAATTTTTTTGGAAATGTTGTTTCAAAACACACTGTGAATTTCAATTCTATGAATTATATTTTTTATTTTATTAGTCAAAATGTATATTTTCATATTTATACTAGATTAAATACTTATGATATTTCGCGGAAATTACATGTTACTCATCAAAATGTGTGTTTTACTATTCATATCTTCTTTTTTAAACATCTTGTTTGATTGGTCATGGTGTACTAGAACTCAGAGCTATGTACAACTCAAGCTACTGTATTAATCAAAGAGCAGTGTACCATGAATGCTTGGGGTGTTACATTCTTCCCTCTATCATCTAATTTCATCTTAGAACTTTTTTGAATATTTCTGAAGAAAAATATTCATGTGTTTTTTCATCATAAGTTTCTCAGGTTCCCAGGTTTCCTCTTCTATTTTATGGTTTCTTCAAAGAACTTTTACCAGACAAGTTGTCTGGTTTCTCAATACTTATTCTCTAGTATCAAGAATCTTGATAGGATCTTCATAATAAGATATACCTGATTCCAATTCTATTTCTTGATAGGTGAGTACATAAATTGGTTCAGGCATGTATTTTCTCAACAATGATACCTGGAACACATCATGAAAATTGGAGAGACGTGGCGGAATTTTCAAACAGTAAGCTACAAATACAATTTTTTCTAGAATTTATAATTTTCTTGATGTAACTAGGACATAATTTACCCTTATTATCAAATTATATTACACCCTTCCACAAATATTCTTTCAAGAAAACAAGATATCATAATTCAAACTCCAAATCCTTCATTCGGTTATCGACATATCTCTTTTTCCACCATTGAGATTCTTTGATGTGGGTTTGGATAATATTCACATTTTAAATTTTTTTCCCCAACATGTTATGGTCTAATAAGATTTCATTCACCAACATAATCACAAAAAGTTGGTTTGAAACATTTCATTATATATAATGCTTTATATTGTTTCATCTGAATACATGAATGGAAGCTATTATTATAGAAAAATTCTACCAGTGGTAAATAATAATCCTACATACCTTAAATGTCATGTGAGAAAGATCTCAACCTGTATTATGAGGTTTGAATAATCCATTCTGATTGTCCATCAGTTTGAGGGTTTTAGGTTGTTCTCAAATGAAGTAACTCTCTTGGGCTTTCTGATGTCTTTTCCAAGATATTGATGTAACATGAGGATCACGATAAGAAATAATTGATTGGGGAACACCGTGATGTCTTACAACTTCATTAATATATAGTATTTCTAAACTTTCAAGTGTTAACTCTTCTCTTATAGCAAGAAAAAGTGATGACATGGTATGATGATCAACAATGTATATTATTTCATCATTACTTCATGGAGTCATTGGGAGCCCCATGAAAAATTCTTTGGTAATATCACAACATTTCCACTAAGGTATCAGAAGAGCTTTAATAAATCATCTAATATGTTTTCTTCCAACATTATCCTATTAAAAAACGATACATCTGGATACATAATCAGCAATCTACCTCTTCACGTTGTCCCACAAAAAAAGATCCTTCAAATCTCTATACATCTTAGTGCTACTAGGTTGTATAAAGAAATATTACCTATGAGCATAATCCACCAATTCGATTTTTAGATTGTGTATATCAGTAATAAAAATCATCATCCCAAATTTCAATATTCTATATTTATATACAACCTAAAATAATCTCCCATCATTCACATAATTAATTTTCTTTTAAAAACCCTCATCATCGGTTTGAGAACTTTTTATCCTTTCTAGTAAATATGGTTTGGAAACCATTTCAAAAAGTATTGATGTTTCACCTTCCATGATTATTCCCATTCCAATCCATACTAGATCCACGAACATAGGAACTCTATTAACTATCATATTTTTCATAACTCCATGATTTTTCTACTCAAATCATCTGCAACTTTATTTTCCATCCCTGGGTGGTGGTGTATTGTGTAGTCGCAATCCGTAAGTAGTTTAATCCATCACCTTTTCCTCTTGTGGAGTTCTTTCTATGTGAAAATAAACATAAAATTTATGTAATCATTATATACCTCACATTTCGTACCATATAGATAGTGTCTATATATCATCCGAGAAAGGATTTCAACTGCAAACTCAAGATCATGAATAGGATAGTTTTTTTCATGCATGTTTAGATTTCGTGAGGCATAGGAAATACCATTATCATTATTCATAAAGAAACAACCAATTCCTTTTATTGCAGCATCACTATAAAAAACAAACCCATAATTCCCCGATGTTAGTGTCAATATAGTATAATAGACTAATATTATAATCAACTATTCAAAATATTCTTCACAATTTTTTTTAAAACAAATTTACCCCCATTACGTCTGAGAATGGTTAGTTGGTTACCCAATTGGGAAAAATTATGGACAAAAACGTTGATTGTAACATTCTAAACTTATAAAACTACAAAATTCTGTTATATTCATCGGTGCTGGTAATTATTATATTACCCTTGTATTTGAAGGATGAATCGAGATTCCATCTATATAGACAATATGGACATTAAATGAAATTTCATGATTCCATAATTCACATTTTCTAAACTTCCAATATAATTAATTTCATCAAAGAGTTTATAAAATAGTTCACAAATGACTTTTACGATCATCATATATTTTGGAGTATACCAAGATATCATCAATAAATACCACTAGAAATTCCTCATGATATTCCTTGAAAATTCTAATCATTAGATTGATTAAAACAAAGGGTGCATTTGTCAGTCCAAAATGCCTTAATGTAAACTCGTAATGCCAATACCTGGTTCAAAATTCATATGTTTGGAATTTCTTCCTTCCACATGCATAATTGATGATATCTAGATCGAATTTCAGTCTTTGAAAAATATTGAGCACCATGAAGTTAATCGAATAAATCAACAATGTGAGGTAGGGTATACTTGTTCATTATTGTTATATCA
Organism: Viscum album; assembly: GCA_963277665.1. Classification (NCBI taxonomy): domain Eukaryota; kingdom Viridiplantae; phylum Streptophyta; class Magnoliopsida; order Santalales; family Viscaceae; genus Viscum; species Viscum album. The sequence continues at coordinate 867,933,981 of OY728152.1, read as the reverse complement.
TTGATCTCCCTATAGTCAATATACAACCTCATAGATCCATCTTTTTCTTAAAAAATGTACAGGGGCTCCCCATGGGGAAACACTAGGGAGAATAAATCAATTATTACTCAATTAATTTAGTTATTTCATTAGTTCCACTAATTCCACAACGACCATTCTATAAGGGGTCATCGATATGGGTCTTGAACCTAGAATTATGTCAATGGAAAACTCAATTTCCCATTATGGTGGATTTTCAGGTAAATCCTCTAGAAACACATCATCATATTATTGTACAATAGTTACCGAAACTATTTTAACATTCCATTCTTCACCCATAGTTATTACATTCCCTTCCACCACAATATTTGAATTTAGTAGAGATATTGGTGGAGGATCTTGATGAGAATCAAATGGTGATGTTTTGGTATTAAGGATAAGGGATTCCTTATCATCATCAAGAATTGTAACCTCCATTTTCTTACAATAAAATTCCACATAATGCTCCAAAATCCAATCTATATTGAGGATAATATAAAATTCAATCATGGTTATGACAATATGATAAGTAGATAAAGAACATTCATATTCCATAATGTTAACTTATTGATGACACATTGTTGCAATAATAATTCCCTTAGAATTTTTGACTGAAAACTCCCTTATTAAGTAAAATTGAAAGTTTCAAATTTTCAGGGAAAATTTGGATGACATGAAAGAATGTGATGAAAATGAATAAAATAAATCATTGGATAATTTATAGAAAAATATTAAAGTACCTTCCACAACATCATTCGGAACATCAACCTTTGTAGTTGTGCTTCCATAAGACTGGCCTTGCTCCCATGGCCTCTTCTGAGGTATGATTCCTTTAAGATTAAGACATTCATTTGTATAATATCCCTTTTCATAAAAATTGTAACATTGAACATTAGTAGCTTCTTTATTCCCATTTAATTCAAGATGATAATGGCCATTTTCTACAGAATTATAAAAAACTCACATTCCCATCAGGCATGTACTGAGGTGTTTCATCCTATATTTTCTATGGGATAGAAATTCAACATTTACATTCTTCCCCTTATTCCCTTTTTTAGAGTTTTATAATGATGTCTTCTTATTTTTCATCACATTAAATAAAAAAGACATAGATAATCCATTTTCTGTCTTGATAGCACATGAAACTATATCATCATATAATTGGAAGGATTGTGAGGATAATTCTCGATGGATAAATGGTTTTAATCGATCAAAGAATCGATCAATATTACATCATGGATTACATATATAATTTGCAGAATACCTAGATAACCTTATAAAGTTATCCTCATACTTTGTGAAATTTTCATCGTCTTTTTTTCTCAGACTTAGAAATTTTGTTTCTATATCTGCTTAATGTTCCTGAGAAAAGTATTTTTCTAAGGAAAGATCTTTAAAATTCATCCATTACATATTTGATACTTCTTCATCCTCTTTTGTGTTTTGAATTAATGACCAACATTGATCTGAATCTCCTAATAGGTGAAAATATTCTATGAAATTTTTTTCCAATTCGCTACTCCCCAAAGTATGAAATATTTTTTCTAAGGAACTTACCCATTGCTCCACATCAAATTTATTTGTAGTCTCATAGAATTTTTGTGGTTGATTCCTCGTTAAGATGTCTAAAATTGATTGTATGCATTGGGGATTATGTTTCTCCAAATAGGTAAGGTTACTATTCATAACCTGAGTGAGTTGGCTGAGTATGGATATAAGTTGTTCAACACTAGTTGTGTCACCAGCTCCACTATATTTATCTTCAATATTTGGGAAATCCCTATATGGATTATGTGTACTGATATGGTTTCCATTCCTTCCACTAGGTGCCATTTCTATCTAATGGCATACAATAGATAAGTTTATGAATCAGAATGCATAATTCCAAAATCCTTAAAAATACTTAATATACATTAAACAGTTTATACATATAATCCATAATCATAAAAATGTTTAAATTTGGGATTTATTTACTCATAAATTCATCATAATGGTTCTTAACGAAAATGTGAATTATCCTAAGCATATTGCTCAGGATTTTCAATCCTGGTGCGTAGTAAGGAACGTTTTCATGTACCAGTATACCCCAAGTCAGGCCCGAAACTCCTTGTCAGAGTTTTCACACCTAGGTACATTTCTTCCAAAACCACGTCTCCTTGTAGTATCCAAACTAGGATTAATTTCTTGGAAAGCCCCCATAATTTCAACAGTACCATTTTTTTGATTTTCTACTATACTAATCCTCAATGTCATTCTAATGGTAATGTTCTATAATTATAGTTTTCAAAATCTAGTTTCCAAGGATTTTATTAAACTTCTCTACTACCAACTATAATTCCATGACCCTAGTTAAACAGATTCAGTACATTATTACATAACATTTTAATGATTACAAGAGATCATGACCCGAAATACAGATAAATTTATTACCAATGTAAGTACTAGATACATAAAAAAGTTTTACATTACATTATGAAAGGAAAAGTTAACATTGTGTCTTATTTAAACAAACTCATATCCCTTAGACAATTCCTATAGTTTATTCATAATATATTTCTTCACATCCTGGGAAAAATAAAACATAAGAAATGGGAGATCTCAAATGTACAGTAAGGATAACAATATAGCGTGAACTATGATAAATAAACATAAACCTTAAATCCAATGTATAAGACTAAAACACAATCTTTTTAAACATAAAATTCATTATAATACGGCAATGATAAATCAAATAATTCTATTTAATTATTATCATGTATATTCAACTAGTCAAATAATCCCATGTAATATCAATAGGAAATATCATAATTATGGAACATATAATGTTGGATATCATAACCACTTTGTCATGGCCTCGTGCCATGACTAAAAACAAAAAATATTATTAAGGCCTTGTACCAAGATAATATTTTTTCTCACGAGACCTATCGATGCATCGAGGGGCTATAGCGGGCCTCACCCTTTCACTTAATACATCCAATGCATTCCTCATATGGGAAGGGTGAAACATAACATAAACACTCATACTAAACTATCATATGAAATTTTAATACTTAAACCATAAATCGTGAATGACATAGAAATAGCACATCCACAATCAAACAAATTATAAAACTATCAATAAAATATAAAATATTTCATCTTAGTAAATAGACATCAATTAAACATAAAATCCAACAATATATGTCGACACAGATGAAATCAATCAAAAAACTATTTGAGAGAAATATCTCTGTATAATTGGAAATCATATAAAAGTAACATAAATATAAAATGAAACCTTTATTTTTAAAATGTTTTTATAAGATTTTAAGGGAATATTAGATGTTTTTATAATAGTGAAAAATATCCGCACCCACCATATATGTCAAAAACATTCTTTCATTAATTTTTCAAAAGGTCATAAAGTACTTTTTTTTGGAAAACGATGGAAAGATTCCTTTGAAATAATTTTATAAAAAGTAAAAAATGGTATAAATTATTTTAAACCATGGTCCAGGAAATAGAAAAAATGATTTGCAATACATTTTTAAGAAACAAAGATGTGTACGAGAAATAATTCCTAGTAGATATTTATGAATAAACAACCATTGATAATAAGGTGATTGTAAAATAAAACCGTAACTTGTACTTTTCCTTAGTAAGGGATATGTTAAACTCCTGTATAATTGTTAAATAATTGTTCATAAATTATACAACATCCACATACGTAAATATGATATCATATATGATCCTAAAATGTTTCTTTGTTAATAATATTTCAGTAGTGTTATTATTTCGAGTGTCAACTAATTCATTTTCATTTATATGTTTTGTTAGATAAGAAATTTTTTTGTGGATAATATTTTTTTATTTATATATAGAATGATAATATGTTCTTAAAAATTATTTTTAATTATCAAATTAAAATTATTCTTGAATGGTTACAATAGGGAATGAAGTCGCATCACGTTGTGGAGACAGTAAGCCATACATACGCACGAGTGACAATATCATTCTATTAATAGTGAAATAGTATTTAATTGGATTGTATATTATATATAAAGAATAATTAGAATTGAAAATTTATTAAAAACATAAATTATACTCATTTTTATACCCATCCAAATAATTTAGTGTTTTATAAAAAACTATTCCACGATGTGGAGATGGTAATCCGTACCTATGCATGAATGGCGACTCTATCATTCCTAGGATGGATAGAATAACATATATTATTTTACCATATTTATAATAACATATTAGTATGTTGAAGGTACTGGAGTTATTATTTCATTATGGAAACATAAAAAAAATAATTATAAGAAGAAATGAACATTGAAAGAGGTGATTAAATGATTACTTATTCTTCGGGTTCTTCCTTTTGATTTGAACAAAAGGGCTCCGTAAGATGTCTTTACCCTTAAGGTAAGGACTTTTTCTTTATATGAAGGTATTTGGAAAAATATTTGACCACTTTTTGGCTGATACAAATGTTTTTGGATGTGTGAATGTAAGAGTAGGGGAAGTGCCTTTTTATAAGAGAAGTTGGAGGCACTTTTGGAAGAGTTTGAAATATTAATTTATTATAAAACAATTTTCTGTTTATAATATATTAAAATTTATTTATTTCTTGGTTGATATTTTGATGGGTTGAAATCATATCATCCAATAGGTTTTATGAAATTTTAGGTCACCATATTAACCTTATCTTTTAGATTTGACCCTTAGTTAAATAGTTTAACTTTTACTAGGCCTTCTTTTATTTTTATACTATATTGTTAATATAGATAGTATAAAATTACAAGAGAACCTCAAGTGGTGAATTAATGACATATGTATATTTATCTATGTCATTTGGTCATCCTTATATTTTTAGGACTATTATATAATTAAATTAAATACTATTTTTTTAATAATTCATTTATGTCAATTTTGACACTATTTCATATTTGGTTTTTTTGAAAGTAAAAAAAACTTGATTACTTATAATAAATACATTTAATAAACCCTATCTTTTCATATTAACATTTATAATTATTGTATGGAATCAAAATTTTAAATTTACATTTATGTTATTATTTCTAATATCAATAAATTTAATCATTCATTAATAAAATAATTACGACATCATCATTATGTCATAAATAAATTTAATTATATAACGTATAAAAATAATAAATAAAATACTATGATATAGGAAATCTTTTTATATTTCTAATTAATATTTATAGTCAAATTATCTTATGTATAAACAAATATTAAGAATGGTTTAGTTATTAAAATTTGAATTTAACACTTTTAACTCTTCTTTAATTAATATATAATAAATGTCCTAATCTAACAAAAATGGTTCAAAAAGGATATTAGTTTTGTCCTAGGGTTTATTTTCTTCTAAATACACTTATACAATAGAATTATTACATGTGTTGCGGTAATTTTATATTATTATAATTTTACTTGTACCTTTAATTACCCTATTTACTTTTAATCGTGGTAAATAAAATTCAAAAAGTTACTATTCACCAAAAATTATTTTCATCCTATTGAATAAAATTTCCCTTAATGATTGAAACCACGTCTGTTTGATTTTTGAAATTCATTTTACAAAATCCATAAAATTATATTTTATGCATATTTGAAAATGTGACAAGATGATGGGTAAAAGAAGTTAAAAAGTTCAATAAAATTGTATATATCTAATCATATTATAAAATGACCCCAATGAATTAACTTGATCTAATTTAAGTATTATGTATCTATTTTTACTTTTGAATATATTTAAATAAAAATTAATAATTTAAATAAAAATATGGTTTTAAACAATAATGCAGTGTTTTTCACTATTCCTCAAAAATTGAATGTTTTTAGAAAAAATCCTAAAATTCACACTAAGTTAATTTTGATATTCCAGATCCAAAAATGATGACCATTTCGAAAATTTAATTTTAAAAATTTTCAAAAAAAGTTGCTATTACTATTCCTAACATCTTTTTAAATGGTTATTTTGATTGGTCATGGTGTGTTAGAACTCAGAGTTGCGTACAACACAATCTATTGTATTAATCAAAGAGAAGTGTACCGTGGAATATTGTGGTGTTATAGGAAGCAATTTGATGGATATATGGAATTCAATAAGGAGAATGGGATTGATATTTCAATATTTTAATTGGAATATAGTCTATTTTGGATTGTAATGAAATTCATTAGTTAAGCCATAACATTTAATGTGTTTAACAATTAATGATTGTTAATTTATAATTACGAGTAAATTTAGTTAATAATGTTGAATAATGATTGTTTTGTAAATGTGTAGGATCATGTATCCTAAGCCTAGGGGTTAGAGTTCATAATTGTACATTTTTTATAATTTTAGATCTAATATAGTTTATTCCATTAAATTGAAATGTATCTTAGAGGATGGAATGGAAAAAAGATATATGAACATAATATATAGAAGGATTTCACTTATGGGGATGAAAATGATGATGCAAGTTGATCTATAGCTAGATATGAAAAAAATTATATTGGGGAATATGAAAAAGGTTATAAACAATTACCCTTCCCATATAATGTATCATACTGATTTTCAATGCAGTGTAATATTGTTAGATTACATTATACAACAACTCCTATATAATTAAATGGAACCAAATTTCCATTGGTAACTAATAAAGGGATAATTCTTTATAAAATACATTTCATACATCGGGATATAAAGACTGGGAGAATATTTTCATGAATGTTTATTATACCATAAGGTATGACTATAAATTTTCATCATTGATTGAAACCAACAATGATTAGGAAAAAATAATGATTAAAAACACTAATAATTAAAAAAATAATGATTTTTAATGTTAAACTTCCTAAATACCCACCTATGCATGATGATAGGTTTTTTTATTGAAATAAACCCTCATATAAATCATATATCTACGACTACCTATAGAATGTCCATTGTTGATCTAGTGGAGTTAATGAAACATCTATAGGAGTTATGTTATAAGGGATTCATATGCTTAAATCGTTCACCATGGGGGGATCCCTTTTTTTTCTAAAAAATAATAATGGTACAATGAATTTATTCATTGATTATGGGGAAATTAGTCCTATTACACTACATAACAATTATCATCAACCTCATATTGATGAATTCTATGGATATTATTATTTAATAGGGATTGATATTAATTTTGGGTATCATCAATTATGAGTGAGGAAGGAAGATATTAAAAAGTAAATGTTTTATATGAGGATTTAACATTATGTGTTTATAATAATTCCCATAGGGTTGACTAATTAAGCCTATTTTTTATAGACCAGATTAAAAAGTGTTCAAGGAACATCCTGATAAATATTTATATTTTTTATTGATGATATATAGGTATAATTTTTTTAATGTTGATAAGTTTTATTTATGAATCATTATTGATAATAGTGAAAAGGAGTTATTTAGAAAATTTATAAATGTTAAATTATGGATTTATTAAGTTTATTTTCATTATCATATTGTCTCTAAATATGGAATATTAGTTGATCCATCAAAGGTAAAGGATGTAAAATTATGTCCTAAATGAAAAAACATAAAAAAGGCATATAGTTTCCTTTGATTGATTGGGTAATATAATTGATTTTATAAAAAATTACATGAGTAGGAAACTGATTAACTATGTTGACACATAATGGGTTTATGTTCTTATGGATTGAGGAAGATATAGAATTTATGAAGGAATTAAATATAATTTTTATCAATTCACTAATATTTACATTTCCCTAAATAGGGAATGTATTTTTTTAAATAGTGACACATCAAATAAAGGACATGGATGTGTCTTATATTGAATTATACTGTTATTTATTTGAATAATGGTAGATAAATATATATGAAAATTAAAATCCAATCCATGATATTGAGAAATCAGCCTTAATATTTTTTCTGAATGACACGGTGGAAATATATCTATGGCGAATAATGTGAGATACATATGGCTTAAAATATCCGGGTGTAAATATTTTCATAAACATAAATTAGAATGAGTCAGAGCATATGGCTAGAGATATAAAAGGAATATGATTTCTAAATATACTACCACCCTACAACGGATAATAAGTTATTTGATGTGTTGAGTAGAAATGATCCAGAAGTTCTGACTAAGATAAGGACTGATAAGGGTAATTTATGCATGGATTTTGTAAAATTGGAAATGTAAATTGTTTTCTAATGGGAAACATCACTCCTTTAAAAAATTATTTTCAAACAGTCTTCATTATAAATGATAAAATGATCATAGATCGATGATAAGTGTTTAAAAAATTTAATGCTACTAATGATGGGAAAATGGACTATTTTTTATAATGATACTGTAAAATTTTTAAAGAGGTTATTTATTCCATTCATAACTAAGTTTAATAGATATCTAATTGATGAGCCTCATATATAAAATTTCTTTAAAGACCCCAAATGATCCAAAATTTATATGTATTTGAATAAATATTCATTGTGTGATAATTTGAAATGAAAAATTATAGAATATTTTTCATGATTCATCAATTTCCAATATATAATGGATAAGAGAGAATACCCCAAAGGATTCATAAAACCTATACATTTTCTGGTGTATAAATGAGAAAATGTTACTATAGAATTTTTCATTGATTTACAAATAATCCTTTAAATAATGATTCCATATGTGTTATTGGGGATTTCTTTTCCATGTCTGCACATTTCTTTTCCGTAAGTGATGATCTACCTCATTATTTCCTCAAATGATTCTATATATAAAAAAGTTTTGAGATATTATCAAGAACATCATTAAATTTTATCCAATCATGATCCATATATTACATCGTAATTGAATAAGATTGTTGAAAATTCTCTTGAAACCGTACATTATTTGATAACATCATGTTGTCCTCTAACTGATGGATTTTTTTTGAAAGGATTATTCATAAATTAGATCATATGTTGAGGTCATTCCAAATTTTCATTCATGGTATGTGGGATAAATATTCACATTGGGTGGAATTATCTTATACAATAGATTCCATTAATAAATTTAAATTTCACCATATAAAATTGTCAATGATAAGAGGTGTCATACTAAAAAAAATGGACAAAATTTGTGAAGGGGTGTTTATAGGACTAGATGTTTTTAGGAGAGAACAGATAAATTGAACACTATTAAAAATCATATTAAGGATGATAAATGTTGGAAATGAAGTTATATAGATAACTGATGGAAGGATCTAGATTTTATAGTAGGATATTATGTTTTGTTAGAAGTATCTCCAAGGAAGGGTGTTATAATGTTTTTAGAGAAATGGAAAATATAAGCATCAGGTATATCAAACTTTTTAAAATACTAGAATGAATTGGGCCTTTATCTTTCCATTTTTCAATGAACCTTATTCCATAATAATTTAATGATGTGTTACATATATATCTCTTTAGAACATAAATTCTAGATAAATGCATGTATTCAAATATAGGGAAATATAATTGGAACCAGATTTATCTTAATATGGTTAGCCAATCGGGATTCTTGACTCAAGAGAATAAAAATTGTGGAATTAGAATACTTGACTAGAAAATGTAAATTGCAGATATCATAAGATTGAATAGGTGACATGGGATCCTGAGGAATTCATTATTAAGAAATACCCACCTATATTCATGTGTAATTTTTCTAATTTTTTAGTGTGAACTTTTTGAAGGAGGGAATAATGTAACACATGATCATCAACAATACAATGTTTTAGTTTCTAGATATAGTTGTCATAATACACATTAAAATTTTCAAGAATATGAATAAAACCAATGTTATAAATTATTATTAATTTAATCAAAGGAAATTAATTTCTTTTTTTTAATTTATTACTTGAAAAATATCGTATGATGAATTTTTTTAATTTTTCAGAAATAGTTTATTATTTTTGTGAATAGTAAAAAAATACCAAATTGAAATAAAAACTATCACGTTTAAGACATTATAATGATATTAAATACATTAAAATATTAATAAAATAAAAATAAAATAAAAGTTTATATAAACATATAAATTATAAAAGTGATAGTCCATATAAAAAAATTATATATAATAAACATATAAATTATCACTTTTAAAAAATTATCACTTTAACAAATTATCACTTTAAGAAATAAATTATATAAAATATATAGTCCGTAAAAAATATAAATTATATAAAAAAACTATTTTTGTAAAAATTTATAGTTAATAAAAGTGATATTTAATATAAAAGAGATAGTTCATATAAACATATAAATTATAACTTTTAATAATAGTTCATTATATTAAAAAAATTATATATTTTATAAATTATATAGTTCATATAGACATATAATGATGAAAATAAAAATACATTTTGAATGTTTTGTAATTATATATAATGTATTTTTGTTCAATTAAAAACTATTTTTGTTATTCTCTTTTAATAAATGATTTATAGGGTAATTTTTTGTTTTGGTTGGGTATTAAATAAAAATACGTCTTCATTTTTTTAAAATAACCCAAATAATTAAATATAAATTATTATTATACTTTATTTTTCTAAAAAATCAATTTTAGGATAAAAATAAACATTTATCGAAAAAATTGTTTTATTGTATTTTACAAACATTAATTATAATTTAATTTTGCCACTAATAGAAATTAAATATTATTAAATCGATTAAATTTTTGAATATAATAACTAATTTTATTTAATAATGCAAATTTGTTTTCTTTCCATAATGAATTGAAAAATATTTAACATTTGTTACCACAGTTATGGTCAAAGTAGGTTTTATAGGGGTTCAACTAAGAGATAAAAGAAAAATTTAAAATCAAAATTGTAAAAAATTAAATATTTGTTATTATTAAGACAATAAAATTCACATATAATAACATATAAAAATTAATATAAACATGAACAAGATAAATACATTACTTTATTTTAATCTTTTAAATAATTCCAGGTTTATCCTTTCCCTCACCTATGAAAGGAAAAAACCAATAATATATTCAAATATCCTAAAAAACTCCTATATCATCAAATAAATATCAAAATATTTTCATAATGTATTTCCCCATGAACTATAGTCTCTGGTTTCATCAAATGGAAAACCTTCAATGCTTAAGGTGTTACCAAAAGGAAGTTTTCAGAAGAAGAGGTATAACACTCAAACAAAGTTTTTCATTTTATTTCCTATTCTAGATTCTTAAAAAATTATATAACCATGATCATATAGTAACATTAGAATCTACAATTTACTTAAATGTTATTATGTTTCTATAAAAAACCACTTATTTATATCCTTTCAATCGAATGGAGAATAAAAATATCTCTGGTGAGTACGTATGACATACCATCTCTATGTAGCGATGTAGTTAGTTTTTAATCACCACTTTACATTTATGGTTATAAATAAGTAAATAATTAAAATATACGATATTTTATGACCTAATTATGAATCTATAAAAATAATATATCATTAAACTTCATACCCTTCCACCAGTTAACAAAGACATTATCTCCAACGTGTATGAATGGACTACCACCTCCACAAATGATATAAACCATTTTTCATGTCCAAATTTCAATAATGATTCAATATATATATATAAGGAATATATCTTCTGTAACAACCCGTGATTTTATAAGATAAATTCTTTTTAATTTAATTCATATCTTTTATTGTACGACACACCAAGATTATCTTGCGCTATACGCAACACTGTATTAGCTTGCAGTATACGCAACACTTTTCTTGGCTCTTGTTACACATAATTTCAAGTTCGTTTGATAGAAAGTTATTCTACGCAACATTGAGTGTATATATATATATATATTCAATGTATAAATATAATATGGTTGGATTCTGTTATATGCAACAACAAAGGAGTTGTGCACTACACTTAACCCTGACTTGGCTTGCATTACACGAAATCGTGACCTTCCTCGATAGCGTGTGTTGAACGCAATACTGGGTTTTACTAAAAAACGATATATTATTATAATATTGTTATGAACTAGCCGTTATGAATAGTGTTAACTAAATTTTGAATTTTATAACATTATTATTCATCTTACACATTTCTAGGACATGGTATAAGAACAAAATAAAATTTTTCGGGTAAAATAAGTATTCTTCAAAAAATGCAGTTTTGCCGCCTTTTGATGGCGCACCCACTTTAAATATATTTTTTGACATGTTTATAAGTTCAGTTTGAAAAAAATAAAATTCTTCTTTTGAATTAGGATATAAAAATTTACATTAGATAAATTTTTGATATTTTTCCGATAACTTTCATATTTTAATGAATAGTTATAACACGCTATATTTTAATTAAAAACAACTTTTTTCATCGTAATATCTTATGTGGATAAATTATAATATTTAATGGTTTTAAAGTATTAATATAATATATTTTTACCATTTAATATAATGTATGTCATTATCATTGATTCTACCTTGAATTCGTAGGATAAATCAATTCAATCTTTTGCAATGTTATTAAAAAAACCCGTTTTCTTTCGACAACGGGATTAATTTTAATTTAATTTCTGAATCTTTTGTGTATTGAATTTGGAAAAATGGATTCCATATTTGGAATCAGTGGGTCCAAATTATGTTAATAATCTACGTTTTATTTTTGGGCATTGTGAATAGTAACTACGGTAAACTTTATTTACTATAGTTAAAGGTAAATTGGGTAATTAAGGGTAAATATAAGATTATAAAATTACCCTAACACTTAGAAAAATCCTATTGGATGGCTAAAAGTAGACCAATATAACCTAAGGGTCTGATTAGATTCATTTTATGGACTTTTTTCCATAAAAATAATTTAATTATTATTAAAACCAAAGAATGTGACAACATGTCACTTTCTTAAATATTATAAGTATAATAATTTTAATTTAGTGATAAACTTCATGAAACTTCGAAAATGAATATTCTCCAGAAATATAATACAATTATCTACATTATAGGAATTTATTTAGAATTTTTAGAGATTAAATAATTATCATTTATTATGACACAAAGATGATGCAGTAATTGTCTTATTAATGAAATATTGACATAATTGATGTTATAAATACCCAAATAAATGTAATTTGAGACTTTTTATTATTTCCACTTATTTTATAGGTTAATATGACATGTTATTATGTATTTAATTAACTTTTTTCGAACTTATCATTCTGTTATGATTTTCACAAAAATCAATTACATAATAGTGTCAAAATTGACATAAAATAGTTTTTAAAACAAATATTATATTATTAATTGTTATTTTCTTCCTAAAAATATAAGGTTAGGCCAAATGACTTAGATAAGGTTATATATTAATAATAAACAACTTTGGGTTCGTTTGGCTTGAAATAGTATGTTTATTAACCTTATAGTATAAGAACACAAGAAGACACGGTAAAAGTAAAATTATTTAACTTATTGTTAAATCTACATGATAAGTTTAAAATAGGAACCTAAACTTGTCCAAATTCTATTGGATGATAGGATTGTGACCCATACCCACCTTAACATATAAATAAATCAATTTGGAGCTATTTAAAACCGATCATGACTTTATAATAAAATAATATTTTTAGTTATTCCAAAGGTGCCCCTCTCATCCCTTATAAAAGGGAACCTCCTCCCTCTCCTCCTCACACCAATTTGAGCCTTTAAGCTCATCCAACCCCTGACAAAATCTTTTCTCCACTTCCCTAGTATCATCCTAGAGGTCCGGGTCTTCTTCAAAGACCATCCTTAGTTCTTTAAGTGGAGGTTATGTGAAGGCACGTCAAAAAGAGGTAATATCCATTACCGATCTTTTTAAATTTCTTTCTTCTTCAAATTCTTATTATTTAGTTGTTTCATGATAAAGTAATAACATCAGTATTTATTAAATACTTATATTTTATTACAAATATGAAACAACTCTAATTAACCTTCTATCCATCCAACGGAAAAAGGAAATCACCGCGCGTGCGTACGTACGGAATACCGTCTCTACGCCGTGGTGTAATCTATTTTCTGCCACCACCTTAATTGGATGGGTATAATGGTGTAATGAGTAACTATATATGATTATTATAAAGTGATATTGATACTGAAATAGTATACATACACTTCAACTCAATTCCATGACCATAGGAACGATATCATCGCTCGTGCGTACGTACGGACTACCGTCTCCACGACGCGATGAGATTCATTATCTATGATAACCATTCCAGAATGATTATAAAGTATATATAATGAATAATAATGAAATATAGGACATGATTAATCTACTGGATTTATGTATATATGTATTTATTTCATCTACTTACTTCCATTCAAGACAATAAGGAAACGAAAACAGCGTTCATGCGTTCGTACGACCTACCGTCTCCATGAACGGTGTATTTCATTCCATTTATAGATCCATTATATATATGAATATTATGAATATATATTATTATATATAACTCATTTTTTATATTATGGAATTAAGTAATCATGATCTAAGTAATCATATGAATAATTACAAGTTAAAACACGAACGACAAATGAGACTATTTTACCCAAAACGCTACTTTAACATGGAATTTACAAATGAACGGGTAATATAAAGTCATAAGTGAACAATATATGATATCATTACAATAATTATGATTCTGGAATAAGTCAATAACATTATTTAAATCATTATACAGGAGGTTCGGACACTTACGAAGCAAATCGGACCTAAGGTAAGGGAAATATCACAATCTCATTTTTATCCGAGATTGTTTATACTTTGGTATTTACTGGGGTGTATTTTATCATCCACATCCATGTTTCTTCAATATGTAATATTATTTCCATCCACCTAAAATTTTTTAAATCCAATTTTACCCTTCGGTTAATTTTTAGTAAAAGATATGAAAGGAATCATTTGTCGTTTGTCGTACGAGATACTTTTTGACTTTTCTGAAAAAAGTACGAGAAAAATGTTTTTTTAACTTATACGGCATGAATGGATTTTTAAAAAATTATTTCCGAGAAGCTTCCTTTACAAGTTTTCAAGTTTATTTCTAATCAGCTTCTTTTAGTTTAAAATTGTATGACATTTTAAGAAAGGAAAAATGTTTTTGAAGTAAAATGTATATTTTCCTCAAGAATGGAGTTCAAGAGTTTTATCAAAATAATTTTCCATCTAAGATAATAAAGGGTTCTATCTCTATGCATATTATGACATTGATTTGATTATGTTGTGAGGGAAATATTTTTATGAATTCCTTTATCTTATATGAATTTTTTTATGATGTCATGTTGTTTATGAATTCCATTTTTATTACATGGGTTATGCTATGATGTATGGTTTACGATTTTTTGGCACACATAAGAATGGTATCATTATGAGAAGGGTGGTACCTATATCTCCCTCCAATGCATTGGGTAAAGATTTTAAATCTCATGCGATTGACATGGCTGGAATGGTAGGTTATACCAGTTCAGTGAAACAAGACTGAAACGAGGAGTGAACTCGGTTCAGAAAGGGACTTTGTTCACTAAGATAGTCTTGGAAATGAGTCATGACTAACAAGAAATTATTCTCTATGATTATGTGTGTATGCCACAAAGTTTCATGTTTTATGTTATGATTATTGGGATTACATTTCACTACTATGATTTATCCCATGTTATGATATTATGATCTCTTTTACAGGTTAAGATTTCCAAAATGTTATGTTCTTATGAATATTATGTGATTGATATTTATTTTGTTTACCCTTACTGGGAATTTGAGCTCACCCTTTTCTGTTTTCTTTTCCCCAGGATACAATGAAAGGCTTTTTGTAAGAAAAGAAAGGGAAGATATTTATGGGAGATATTGAAGATCTTTCACCATGATTAGAAGATTACGTTCCGAGTTTCCAAAGAAACTAAACTATTACGGTCCATGTGTGTGTGTTTTTGTTATGTACTAAGTATTCCGCAAAAGTAATGTAATGTCCATGTATGTCAAGCTTTGGGTCTCTACAGTTGGTATCAAAGGAAAAGTTTAGTCAACCTTTGGAAACTAGGATGTGAAAACGTTAGTGATATCCCTAGAGATATTTCTATGGTATGTCTAGGGATGTCCCTAAGGACAAGTATACGTATAGGATATAGTTCAAGAACTATGGTAACGATATTATATTAAACCAAAGATGTTAGATATTGAAGTTACTCCACCTTTATTATGATTTTTGCCTCTCACACTATTATTTTTGGGTTTTAGAAAATGGCTAGAAACAAGATGGTTCACGATAATGGAGGATATGATGGAAAATGGAATGATATTCTTCATGAGAAACGAAATGAAATGGGATTTGGAAGTCCAAACATAATTATTATGCCGAATCAGAAATCTCATAATATGATCAATAAAGTAAAATTTGGTAAGTTTTTTGACTCAACTAATAAGAGAAAGATGGAGTTTCATGATTATCATAGAGGAAAGAAAGCTCAATTTCCCCTATGTAAATCATGTGAGAAGAGGCATCAAGGAGAATGTTTCAAAGGAACTGGAAGATGCTTTGGGTATGGAAAAGAAGGAAACAAAGCCAGTAAGTACAAAGGAAAAGGTTCATTTAACACCAGGGATGAGGATAATGGTATTGCTACGACATCAACAATGGTTAAATGTTTTAAATGTGGAATGTACGGGCATTATGCAAACCAATGCCCTAAGGGAAAGTCTCATGAAGAGAATCAGTATGGTCGTATGGGTAGTATTTATGTTGATGATGATGAAGAGACTACAAATGATATGTGAGATGAAAGAATTTTTGAAGCTCGGTCAGTGGTTTAAGAATGTAGTGGAATGATTACATGTTTATCATGCGTAATGTTGTATAAGTAATCTCATGGTACTCTGGAATAAAGAGAAATCTAAGGATTTTTACACTATTGTCTTTCCTTGAGTTTTAAAAGTTTATGATTAATGGTACCAGTATCCATGAAAGGTTATTCAGATATTTTTGTAATGTAGATGATATGCGCATAATGAAGGGATAAAGATAAAATTAAATGTTTGATAGTATTCATGAGGTCATGAATAATATAAGGAGAAGGTTATATCATGGTTTGAGTATATGGAATTTTTGGATTTTGGTATGTGGAAAGAGTTAACTTATGACAGCATTCATGTTTTCACTAAGGGTTAATGGGTATTAACTTTTCAAGAGAATACATGATTAAGGTATTCACATGATTGGAATGTGACCAAAAAGACATATCTTATGATATATGGGGATCAACGATGGTATTAAATCTATGGTAATCATTTTCACTATATTATGAGAGTGGACTGCAGTATTATGGATAAGCCTAAAGATTGGAAGGGATATGTTGGACATAAGTTAGTATTGTTTAAGGATAGAAGTTTGTAGATATTATTGATAGGATTTATAGTAATATAGTTTTAGAAAAAGGAAAACCTGCAGGACAGGTGACAACCCATCGCGTCGGACAAGGCTGAGGGAATCGAACCCACAACCGAAGTGCGACTGGCCTTTATCGCCTACCACTGGCCTATAGTAAGTCCCTATTTAGTAGAAACTAGTTCTATTAAGCAGTATGATATATGAAGTATAAGTCCATTTTAGGAACCATATCTGATTAATCTCACTATAGATAGACTTATGTATTTTTTGATAACTTTTCTAAACTTTTGTTTGAGACAGATGGAATGAACCATAATTTTATCACATGATCTGCTAACATATCACGAATGAAAAATTCAACTTCATTTCTTTAAGAGATGAAGTGTAAATTGTCCAAAGAACGACCAACGGTGAAACTATAGCAAAACCACGAAAGTATTTCTTCTAATTCCGATTTCATCAACTTTAGGGAAACGATCTTGAAATCCAAAAATGTTGTCCTAGTGATCTTATATCTGATGAAACAGATGGTACATTAGATCGTCACAAATTTATTGTTTTGTGATTGCTGACTTATCCATAGCCATTTTCTCTACCACTCTCCATCAGAACATGATGATTATATTTCTCTTCCATATCCATATTTTCACCTATGTGGAAACCTAGTGATTAGTTTATTTGGGAAACCGTTATGTTTCATACATTTGTTTTTAAAGATTGGTTTTGGTATTCCTTTTTACGATGTGGGTTTCTATTAAAGAATCTTTTGAATAGTAAACCATTTATAACCCCGACGAATTTCGAGGGCGAAATTCATTTTAAGGGGGGTAGAGTGTAAAAACCCGAGATTTTATAAGATACATTCTTTTTAATTTCATTCATATCTTCTATTGTACGACAATCCAAGATTATCTTGTGCTATACGCAACACTGTATTAGCATGCAGTATACGCAACACTTTTCATGGCTCTGGTTACACACAATTTCAAGATCGTTTGATAGAAAGTTATTCTACGCAACATTGAGTGTGTATATATATATATATATTCAATGTATAAATAAAATATGGTTGGATTCTATTATATGAAACAACAAAGGAGTTGTGAACTACACGCAACCCTAACATGGCTTGCATTACACGCAATCGCGACTTTCCTTGATATCGTGTGTTGTACGCAATACTGGGTTTTACTATACAATGATATATTATTATAATATTGTTATGAACTAGCCGTTATGAATATTGATAACTAAATTTTTTAATTTTATAACATTATTATTCATCTTACACATTTCTAGAACATGGTATAAGAAAGAAATAAATTTTTTCGGGTAAAATAAGTATTTTTTAAAAAATGCAGTTTTGCCGCCTTTTGATGGCGCACCCACTTTAAATCTAGTTTTTGACATGTTTATAAGTTCAGTTTGACAAAATAAAATTCTTATTTTGAATCAGGATATAAAAATTTACATTAGATAAAGTTTAATATTTTTCCGATAACTTTCATATTTTAATGAATAGTAAAAACACGCTATATTTTAATTAAAAACATCTTTTTTCATCGTAATATCGTATGTGGTTAAATTATAATATTGAATGTTTTTTAAGTATAAATAGAATATATTTTTACCATTTAATATAATTTATTCCATTAGCATTGATTCTACCTTGATTTCGTAGGATAAATCAATTCAATCTTTTGCAATGTTATTAAAAAAACCCGTTTTCTTTCAACAATGGGATTAATTTTAATTCAATATCTGCATCTTTTGTGTATTGAATATGGAAAAATGGATTCCATATTTGGAATCAGTGGGTCCAAATTATGTTAATAAGCTACTTTTTATTTTTGGGCATTGTGAATAGTAACTACGGTAAACTTTATTTACTATAGTTAAAGGTAAATCGGGTAATTAAGGGTAAATATAAGATTATAAAATTACCCTAACACTTAGAAAAATCCTATTGGATGGATAAAAGTAGACCCATATAACCTAAGGGTCGGATTAGATTCATTTTATGGACTTTTTTCCATGAAAATAATTTAATTATTATTAAAACCAAAGAATGTGACAACATGTCACTTTCTTAAATCTTATAAGTATAATAATTTTAATTTAGTGATAAACTTCATGAAACTTAGAACATGAGTATTCTCCAGAAATATAATACAATTATATAAATTATAATAATTTATTTAAATTTTTAGAGATTAAATAATTATCATTTATTATGACACAAAGATGATGCAATAATTGTCTTATTAATGAAATATTGACATAATTGATGTTATAAATACCCAAATAAATGTAATTTGAGACTTTTTATGATTTAAACTTATTGTCTAGGTTAATATGACATGTTAGTATTGATTTAATTATCTTTTTTAGAACTTATCATTCTGTTATGATTTTCAAAAAAATCAATTACTAAATAGTGTCAAAATTGACATAAAATAGTTTTTAAAACAAATATTATATTATTAATTGTTGATTTATTCCTAAAAATCTAAGGTTATGCCAAATGACTTAGATAAGGTTATATATATTTATAATAATCAACTTGGGGTTCGTTTGACTTGATATAGTAAGATTATTAACCTTATAGTATAAGAACACAAGTAGACACGGTAAAAGTAAAATTATTTAACTTAATGTTAAATCTACATGATAAGTTTAAAATAGGAACCTAAACTTGTCTAAATTATATTGGATGATAGGAGTGAGACCCATACCCACCTTAGTCTCGAAATAAATCAATTTGGAGCTATTTAAAACCAAACTTGACTTTATAATAAAATAATATTTTTAGTTATTCCAAAGGTGCCCCTCTCCTCCCTTATAAAAGGGCACCTCCTCCCTCTCCTCCTCACACTAATTTGAGCCTTCAAGCTCGGCCAACCTCTGCCAAAATCTCTTCTCCACTTCCCTAGTATCATCCTAGAGGTCCTGTTCTTCTTCAAAGACCATCCTTAGTTCTTTAAGTGGAGGTTAAGTGAAGGCGCGTCAACAAGAGGTAATATCCATTACTGATCTTTTTCAATTTCTTTCTTCTTCAAATTCTTCTTATTTAGTTTTTTCATGATAAAGTAATAACATCAGTATTTATTATATACTGATATTTATTATAAATATGAAACAACTCTAATTAACCTTCTATCCATCCTACGGAAAATGGAAATCACCGCGTGTGCGTACGTACGTAATACCGTCTCCACGACGTGGTGTAATCTATTTTCCGCCACCACCTTAATTGTATGGGTATAATGGTGTAATGAGTAACTATATATGATTATTATAAATTGATATTGATACTGAAATAGTATACATACACTTCAACACAATTCCACGACCAAGGGAACGATATCATCACTGGTGCGTACGTAAGGACTACCGTCTCCCCGACGCGATGAGATTCATTATCCATGTTAACCATTCCAGAATGATTATAAAGTATATATAATGAATAATAATGAAATATATGGCATGGTAAATCTAATGGATTTATGTATATATATATATATATATTTATTTCATCTACTTAATTCCACTCAATTCAATAAGGAAACGAAAACAACGTTCATGCGTACGTACGGCCTACCGTCTCCATGAACGGTGCATTTCTTTCCATTTATCGATCCATTTTATATATGTATATTCTGAATATATATTATTATATATAAATCATGTTTTATATTCTGTAATTAAGTAATCATGATCTAAGTAATCATATTAATAATTACAAGTTAAAACACGAACGACAAATGAGACGATTTTACCCAAAACGCTACTTTAACATGGAATTCATAAAAGAACGGGTAATATAAAGTCATAAGTGAACCATATATGATATAATAACAATAATTATGATTCTGGAATAAGTCAATAACATTATTTAAATCATTATACAAGAGGTTTGGACACTTACGAAGCAAATCATACCTAAGGTACAGGAAATATCACAATCTCATTTTTATCCGAGATTGTTTATACTTTGTTATTTACTAGGGTGTATTTTATCATCCACATCCATGTTTCTTCAATATGTAATATTATTTCAATCCACCTACAATTTTTTAAATCCAATTTTACCATTTGGTGAGTTTTTAGTAAAATATATGAAAGGAATCTTTTGTCGTTTTTCGTACGAGATACTTTTTGGCTTTTCCGACAAAAGTACGAGAAGAATGTTTTTTTAACTTATACGACAGGAATGGATTTTTAAAACATTATTTCCAAGAAGCTTCCTTTACAATTTTTCACTTTTATTTTTAATCAACTTCATTTAGTTTAAAATTTTATGACATGTTAAGAAAGGAAAAATGTTTTTGAAGTAAAAAGGATATTTTCCTCAAGAATGGAGTTCAAGAGTTAATTCAAAATAATTTTCCATCTATGATAATAAAGGGTTCTGTCTTTATCCCTATTATTACATTGATTTGATTATGTTGTGATGGAAATATTTTTATGAATTCCTTTATCTTATATGAATTGTTTTATGATGTCATGTTGTTTAAGAATTCCATTTTTATTACATGGGTTATGCTATGATGTATGGTTTATGATTTTGTGGCACACATAAGAATGGTATCATTATGAGATGGGTGGGACCTATATCTCCCTCCAATGCATTGGCTAATGATTTTATATCTCATGAGATAGACATGGCTGGAATGGTAGGTTATACCGGTTCAGTGAAATAGGACTGAAACAAGGAGTGAACTCGGTTCATAAAGGGACTTTGTCCACTAAGAGAGTCTTGGAAATGAGTCATGACTAACAAGAAATGATTCTCTATGATTATGTGTGTATGCCACAAAGTTTCATGTTTTATGTTATGATTATTGGGATTACATTTCATTACTATGATTTATCCCATGTTATGATATTATGATCTCTTTTGCAGGTTAAGATTTCCAAAATGTTATGTTCTTATGAATATGATGTGATTGATATTTATTTTATTTACCCTTAATGGGCATTTGAGCTCACCCTTTTATGTTTTATTTTCCCCAGGATATAAAGAAAGGTTTCAGGTAAGAAAAAAAAGGGAAGATATTTGTGGGAGATATTGAAGATCTTTCACCATGGTTAGAAGATTATGTTCTGAGTTTCCAAAGACACTAAACTATTACGGTCCTTGTGTGTGTGTTTTTGTTATGTACTAAGTATTCCAAAAAAGTAATGTAATGTCCATGTACGTCAAGCTTCGGGTCTCTACATCTTCCATATTTATCATTATACATATTTTCATGATGATGGAAACTTGATTAATATGCAAGGACCGAAACTACTAATCCCAAAAATTACATCAAAATTGAAACGTTTAACACTCACAAATTATGATTTTAATATTGAAATATTAATACATGTGTATTGAAATTTTATAAGTGGAAAATATTTGATACATAAGAATTCATATGGTCTAATTATTTAATTAAAATATATTTATTGTTAGTATAATATTGGCTAAAACAACTTCTGAAGAAAATCAGACTAGAGGTAAGATTTTATTTCATAATTTCATCCTTATTCTATATTAATTATGTTTAAGATTCTGTGGAGGGGATTATATTATATTTTTGTCTCAAAACAAACCAATATTAGTATACTCTAGTTTTTTAGCTAAATTATACATTCTCTATTAATTTTCCCCTCTCTCTATCCTCAAAAGTGTGAATGATTTTTTTAGGGAATGTCGACATTGTATTTCTATTATATTAGGAATCTATTATTCCAAAACCATGTTTTTTTTAAAATATTGTCAATAATATATTTTATATAATATAATTATTTATTATATTCATTTTTATCGATTTTTTATGATCTATAAATTTTTTAAATAGATTATTCGTACCTACATCTAAATGAGGCTTTTTTTTACCAAAGGTGTGACCCAAATGTATGTTTTAACATAAACCTAAAAAAATGATGTTACATCCATTATGAATTTTTTTTTGAATATTTAATTAATTGATTCCATGGTTTTTTTCAAATAAAACTTTTCTCCTAATATTCGGTAAATTTATTTATTTTTATTTAACTTGTTTAAAAATTTAAAGGGTATTTTCCTCAAGAAATAATCAAATTATGTTTTAAAATTATTATCATATATATCTCTATCGTTTAATGAATATTATGATTTACTACCGATAAAATCTATTGATAAAATCATTGATATTTCTCTAGATAACCAATGATCATTTTTATCTTGGGAAACCATTGAAATTATGTATGATAGTTATTCAAATATGGATAGTTATTGACTATTAAGGCATGTTAGTTATGTGGTATTGATTGTTCATATAATGAATGAATTGGACTTATTATGTGAAGGGTATATCATGGAATTAAATATCCCCTTAAAAAATTAGTAGGTATAATGTGACAAAATTTTTTTGGTATTAGGCATATGTATGAACAATTTATTTTATACGTTTTTGAATGATACCTCCCTAATATGGTTAAAATGTCTGAAATTATAAATTCCATCATTATGAAATAAGTTATTGTTTTACATGTGTTGGTTCAAATCATTATGTTATCCATGAATAAATTTCTTACTCAAGTTATTATATATATAGAATTATTCATTCATCATTTATTCATTATATATTATTGATTACATAATTATCCTCAGATACCATTCCCTTCATGCATTCCCTTACTGAGCATCTGAGCTCAAACTTTAATTCTTTTATTTCCCCAAATTACAAAAAGTGTATTATAATTGACATGTATAGATATTCTAGAGAAAATAACAATGTTCACATTGAAAATAATATCTAGATTTTTATTTCATCAAATTTAATGTTAAACTCAAGAATGTATCATGTTTTGTAAGAATACTAAGTTATTAAATCCCTTGATATTCCATTACTTGTTTTTAGTGACAATCTAATAAAGTATCATCCAACTCTGGGATGTTATAGTCAGATATGTTTCAAATATTCTCTAGATTGTATGTTTTTTACATCAAGTGTATTTTTTCAGGATTTGGAGTTGTAATTACATTACATCTAAGAATAAGATAAATCCTAAAATATGTGAGGTATGATGGATTGTGGGGACTTTATCCAAAATGGTTGGGTATCCACACAATAGGGGAATAGCTGATAAACCTTTTCATATTTGAATGTAGTTATCCCCAATGTTTTGTTACTTGGAATGATATTCTTTATACTATACACTAGGGTGAATTAACCCCCCTGATTTTTTCCCACTATATAACAGGGTTAGAGGCCCCAGAGAAACTATATGGTTTGACCAATCATTTCAAAATCCCCATAAAAACTTCTACACTAGATGAAGTATGTATAATAGAATGAGGTTATGGGCCGGAGGATCAATACTATGTTTTGGTATTCATTTAATTTTTAATATTTATTCATTTATCTAGATCATTTCTCATGCACATGTAAATGAATTAACTATATAAATGAGAACAAATTAGTAGTTCCATTTTTATTTTGTTACTCAAAACCTACTCAAGCTTCCATTTTACTTGGGTACCCAAGCATCCCTCATATATTATAGGTCCAGGTTGGGTCAAGGCCCGATATTTCATGGTTGAGCTAAGGTAAGTTAGATGGATCTGGGTCTTATGATGACATATCATTCATAGTTATAGTTGATCCATTATAGAATATATATATATATATTTAGTTTTTATATGTGATTGGAAATGTGAAGGATCTATCATGTATGACTATATGTATTCATCCACATCATTTATTTTCATTATTGGGATTTTTCATTTAAATATATTTAAAATGATATATGATAACCATTATGATGATGATTTTTGATTTTTTTTGTTATTCCATTCTAATATACATGGTGTATAGTATCCTCATCATACCACCCTAGACCCCCAATGCCTACTGGAATCCTCTGGAATATGAGGAGACATGCCTGTGGCTAAACAACACCAAAGATCTAGTTATTGTTCATTGTGATATTTTATGGGATGTTACAATGTGGTGTTAAATTATTTTTTAATTGAAATAATAATATGGGTATGGTAAAAATGTTATTTAGGAATGTGTTGGAGCCTGTGATGGATAT
The DNA here is from genome assembly GCA_963277665.1 of Viscum album. NCBI lineage: Eukaryota > Viridiplantae > Streptophyta > Magnoliopsida > Santalales > Viscaceae > Viscum > Viscum album. Next base: position 867,908,511 of record OY728152.1, on the reverse strand, counting down.
TAGTCTGGTGAATCATGAACACTTGCTCATATATGAAGTAATGGTTTCTCGGGTAATTGGATTTCTATTATTCTTGTTTTTTGTTATAGTTTTCTAATTTAGAAATAGTTTGATGCACGTGATTTTGGATTTATAATTATTATTTATAATGTATTTTTTTCCTTCCATTAGAGGTATTAGATGTCTCATACATCAGGATTAGTCATAAAGTATTCACTGGACATGCAAGCTTGCTAGTGTGATTTTCTATCACATACAAAACACTAATAATCTAATTAATATTTCAACCATAACACATATGAAATTTTTCCTGTATATGTTCTTGGTTTTATTCTAGTTATCTAAACCTCCATTTATATGTTTTTCAATCTTAGGGAGGGTCATGTGTGTCTATGGTGAAATTATTAACGAAGAAGATGATAATGTAGTCCAATATGCACGGGTGGTGTAGTGTGCTTATATGGTTAACATGGAAATATTATTACCTTATATAAACCCTTGTTGGGGATTTCTATTTATATTAATTTATTAAATGTTCTATTTACTACTTATATGTAATTTTCAAATATATCTTGTGATTTAATTCTACATCACCATACCTCTATTTAATGACCTTTTGATATGGATAATCTATGACTATTTGACTATTGTTATAAATTATGATAGATGAGAATTTGAATCTCAATGGAGACATACTGTAGGGGGATTATTTTTCATAATTGATACTATTATGTTGATTTTTTTGAATGACGATCCAGCTAAATTTGTTTGTGTGATAACTATGGCTTGGTGGTTGGGCATATTGGATGTCAGGTTTTTTGTGAGTGGGAAGTGTAGATGACTTCATATGGGAAGTGACAATGAATGAACCTTGAATAGGGGACTAAGTGAGAGATTGTAGTAAAATTTAGGTTCAACATAGGATAATTGAGATCCCTAAGTCATTATGGTATTGGTTATGAGCAGTGATGGTAACCCAGGGATATAGGGTTATCCCATGTTGGTGTTTTCCTTAGAGTCGAGAAGCATGGGATGGTGATTTGAAGCATGGGACCGGTGTGCATGAAGTGTAAATAGGTATATAATATAGATATATATATTCATAGGAATTTACATGGGTGATGAGAACCAGTATTATTAGTTTTTTTACATTGATGTTGGGAATTTGATGATAGGGGTAACTGTGTAATTGATCATGTTGGATTGGGAATGTGAATCTAAGCATAGTGAGAGTGCAAGTAGATTCTCTTAAAAATGGATATGAGATAGTTTGTATGGATTTAGTGTGATAAATTATGGCACAAGATAAATACTTCATTTTTAATTGGACTTTCAAAGGAACACATAGAATAATGAGACCAACAAACATGAAGATCATGGTTAGTGGGTTTGGTTCGTGGACCTTGTTTTGGGGTGACATGACTCAGGGGACTGTGATTTCTATTTTATGATCAGGGGTATGGGAGTGAACATCCAATATGATAATATGGTATTAGGTTTTTGTGATATGGTATGTGTGGTTCATGTTGAATTGTGAATCAGTGACTGGTCATGTGAGATATTAAAATCGAGGGATTAGATGGGATACTCATGGGTATGAAGTACCAGTGTTTTGCATAGGGTTCTTGAAATTTACATATATGCTAGAGAAAATAATTTTTTTATATTGGGGTGTAGAGACAGGGTCGATCTGGGAAATTGATTATAGACTAGTGTTGATATGTGTTGTATGTGGCTCAGTATCAGTGACACACAAGTGATTGTAGAAGTCTAGTTGGGTTAGAAATCAAGGAGTATTATGTGAATATTTTAATGGTTTGGATTTCACCATCAACAGTTTTAATACATGAACCTTGTTGTGAATGAGGTTTTGATGTATTCCAAGAGTGGAATTCTTGTGATCTAGGAAAGGGTGTTGTTCTGAAGTTAATTTTACATCATGAAATTTAAGAGAGCTAGCCACATATGGCCATTATGGATGATGATGAATAGTTTTCAATCTGTGTAGATAAAGTATTTAATCTAATAAATAAAGAATAACGATACTTCTATGGTGGGGTTTTACATATGAATCATGTGTTATATTACCCATATTTGGGTATGTTCATGGAATCATGAGGTCTTTTAATCGATGGACCCAATATAATTTTTAATATCTACGAGAAAATGGATCATAATTCATATTGATTTACTAGAAATTTAAACCAATGGGTTTGGATATCCTAGTAGGTGGGGTCTAAACATTAGTTTTATTCTTCAGAATAATTAATATTATTTTGGTATGTTTCATCCAAGGTTGCACCTGTGATTTTGGTAGATCACCATGGTGTTTTGGTTAGTTAAGGATCTAATAATATAGTTACATTATAAGTTAGTTGAGACATTGGTAGATGAATTAGCACAATCTTGAGATGAATATTAGATTGGATACATTTATATCAGTTTTTTTCATGTGACATGTCATTGGGGGAAGCATAGTTTTATTTGAGGTAGGTCATCATGAGGGGGTTAGCATGAATTTTACAAAGTAATTAATTGAGGTGATCCATCAACAACATTGGGTTTATCATTTTTAATTATATGTGTATGTTTTTGGGATCAATTAAATAATTTTCTTTATTTTGGATCAGAATTAGATGTCAGGTTTTTTTAAAAGTGTTCGGAAATATTTTTCTTTCTTTATTGGGTGTAGAGATTTGGAAGCTATTCTACTCAAGTCAGATGGAAAGAAGAAGTGAGTTTTGATGGGAAATGTTATCTGTGGGGGGAACCAAGGTTTATATTTGTTGATGAAGGATATGCAATATAGTGGGGAGATCCATGAGATAGATGATCAATTCGATGAAAGAACCTTGAGTATATTTGGATAGATAGGTTCCTTTAGGGTTCAACTGAGTGTTTCGGTAATGAATTTTATAGACGTATTGGGTTTTGAACATTTTTGGTAATAATGTAGGAGTTGGACATGGGAAGTGATTTTGATGTTCTAAGAGTAGAACATGGACTACTAGCATTGAAATAATTTCTAAAATATTTTAGTTAATGTAGTTGGATAACCAAAGAGGCATCATATGGAAAATATTTTTCATGGTTGGGTGGTTGTAACATCACATGTATGCACAAGTTCATAATTTCAATGGGAGTTTGACTTTATTTAATTAAAGGGTAGGATATAATTTCAATCCAGGTACTGAATATAGTTCTAAGAGTATGAAAACATGAATCATTTTTTTGGACATGGAATAGAGGGTTGTATATGACTGGGATTAGTGAGTGAGAACTGGAGGAAGGTCCATTTTTGTGCTATTTGATTGTAGAAACCTATAAGAACCGACGAGATAGAAGCCTAGGTAATGTCCTTGTTCCATAGTTTGGCACACCAACTTGGTGGTGGGGGTTTTAATTTGTAAAATATACCAAATATTCCAATTATTATTTTAAGATGGGATACCATCCTTCTTACCCTATTTTTGTGCACAAAAAACCCCCTCTCATCCCCTTCTTCCTCTTCACCTTCCCTCTTTTTCGGGTGGATTTATTAGTGTTTTATACTGATTATAGTTATGTATCAACCTCACTTTCAATTTTTTATTTCATCAATAACAATAATATAGTTTTTGTTCTTTTTGTTAAATATTTAAGTGATGATTACACCAGATCATGGTGAAATCATCCTGAGATGATAGAGTTTGTGTGATTCTAAGTAAATGGCCACACCAAGATGACATATGAAAAATGATTCATGGTGAATAATAAAAGGTTTGTTTCAATGAAATTTTTTTTAAAATTTGTTAAATAAATTTAAGATATATTAATTATAGAGTTAATATATGCAGTTAGGGATTTGGATCGAGTTGGTGTTAAGGGGATATTATGGCCCTCCTATGGGTGGCTGGTATAGGTTTGGTAAAACCATGGTGCCTACTTATTGGTTAAATTATTATGTCATGAAGGATTAAATTAAAAAACTTATTCTAATTATTTATAATTAATTATTTATAGTATGTTAGTTGAGTTATTTCTCATGATATTGGGACAGACATGGATAATATCATGTAGCGTATCACCCTTTGGTATTATTAATTTTTTAATAATTAATTAGAATATCCTCATGAAACTAAGGAATCAAACCTAATATATATGGACTATGAATTTTTCAATTTAATCAACATGTTTAATGGAATATAAATGGCTTCTTTAATAAAAATTCCCTCTATTATGATTCAATAAGTTCCAAGGTACTGAGGTCCATAGGCACCTGATAGTTCTCCATGAACACCAATAGTCGAGTCCATAACTATCATGTAATTAATTGTGATGTGCAAACAATGAGTGGAATACTATAGTTGTTATTAATTGAAAAATATGTTGTGAACCTATTATCATGTTCCTTAGAGACCCCTCGTTAGGGGAGGAGGTTGGTTGAGATGGAAGACCAATGATTATTCTTATGAGAAATCGTGTAATTAATTATATCCTTTGGGATAGTTATGTAATTTGGGGGTGATCATCCCCCCATTAAGACATGACCAGGGAGGGTAGACCCTAACAAGATTTAGGGTACCCATGTTCGTACCCCCAGTGAGTTGATAACCCTGGTAAGAGGGTGTGCTTAACCTTTAGTAGACCATAGATGGTATTTACCATAGGTTCCCATGATTATTATTTTCCTTTTTATTCATGGAGTGAAATGGAAATTATAATTGGATGTATTTTTATATATATTGAAAATTACATCATGATATGTTGTGAATACTCCCAATGGGGAGGTCAAGAATACTCCCTATAGTGAGGATATGAAAACTCCCTTTTGGGAGGTTATGAAAACACCCTTTAGGGAGATCCCAATAACATATAAAAATCTCCGAGTAATGAGTTTTTGTATTATAGTAGTGGGGTATATATGGATTTGGAGATGGTAATATATTGGTTTCATGTAGAAGATAGGTCCTACCACATGTGAGATGTCAAGTATTGTGAGGTATTTGGTTATTGTGGATGAGTCTTATATATTATTGAGGTTCATATAATTGCGGTCATTTATATAGGGATGGAGAAATTCCCATGGTGTGATATTGGAATAGAGATTACCCTAAGTCATTATAATGTATATCAGGGTGATTTAATCCCCAAGGATGTTATACCATTATGTGGGCGTGAAACACCCATGGCTCATTATTGGTTTCCAAGGTTATTTCAACATGATCAAAGACACTCTAAAATTGGATGAATCATGTATGGTTGATCAGGGTCACATTCTTAAGGATCAATGATGGGTTTGTTTATTTTTTTATTTATCTTTAAGTAGTTATTAATCTATCCCAAGAATTCCATACGAACATATCACATCATTATTGGTAAGTACAAGACCATGTTGGTAATTACCAACAAAATATTTTACACACACCATGACTAGGACTCCATTATATATGACTATCTGAGTATCCATCAAAATTTTAAGGTTGAGGATGGGTTGAGGCCCAATATTACTCTATCATGAAAATGTTGCTCAGATGGGATTTTCATGAACATAATTGAAGACTTTTGTGAAAAGGAAGTTGAGAGATTGAATTTTTCATGAAATGGAGTAAATGTCTATAAATATTTGTCTTTTACTCCCATGTGATACAAAAAGACTTCTTGAAGATATAAATGGTATAAATTAATGAAATATTTTTTAAAATATTTTTCTCGTACTGAGAAATCATATGAACATATGTTCCGGGATGAAAGGGAATGTGTCCTTATGTATATGGGGCAGAAAACGTCTATGTGTTTAGTGAAATTATGAATTTTCCTGAATATTAAAATTTTTGTTTTAAAAAAACTGGTGAAAAGGTTTATGACAGTGTTACGATTCTTGAAAAAATATGTTATTAGCACCACTTGAATACTTTTCTAAAGAGAGTTCATATTCCATGACGACTAGTTCAACACGTATGGTAAAGCTACTAAAATGGTGTGTTTTTCATGACCAATTATTTAATGATCATAATGAATATCAATTATAACTAATAAGTGATTCAAATATTAGATATTGATGATGTGTATTGATTGGTGTTAAAAATGTATTCTTTATTAATGTAGTGAGAAAAGGGAGAGAAAAAAGGGAGTGACCCTTTAGTGGAAGTTATCCAAACATTAAATCTTGTAAATGATGTTATCCTGGTGTATAATGATTGAATATTAAAAATTATATCCATGATTCCAGTGAAAATTAGTTGTTTTTTGAAAAATTAAAAAATTCTGGTCTATTCCCCTTGAATATATCCAGATGTGGGTGAACCATGTAAAATTATTATTCCTTCTGTTATATCTATAGATTCATTCTTTAGGGCGACCATATGTGAATGTTTATTGGGTGATCATCAACATTATCTAAATGAGGGAATTATAAGTTAAACAGTTTATTGGATTATCAATTATTAGGTGATAAAAGAGCAAACCTACTTATAATTGAGGTCCATATCAGTTAGGACTGTCATATTTTCATGGGTACATGGGGAACCACAAAAGATTCTCATACCCTTATTCTCCTAACTCTAGTTATCTTTCACTCATGTCCCAAGTGTGTACAATAATATATGTGATCTTCCTAGTGGGTGGTATGTCTTCTATGTATATATTTATTCATCTGCATCATTTATTATTATTATTTGTATTTTTAATTTACTTCTTCATACAATGATCGATGCTTACTATTATGATGATTCTTTAGAATTTTTTTATTATTATTTAATACTATACAAGGGGTATAATACCCACAATGTACTATACTAGACCACTGATTCTAATCTTAAACCTCTATCATATGATGAGTTTCACTTGATGTCACATAGAACCACCAGCCTTGTTATTGTTTATAGTGATTCGGGTCGAGACATTAATGAATCCACAACTATTTTTTATTTCCCTTTCAAATGGTATATAATACCCATCTTGTGATACTTTTATAAATGTGGATGAGTTAACGGTATGGAATTCCTTACTATTGTATACTTCCCTATATATGATGTGACACTTCAGAGGAAGGTGATATCCCCAATATGAGATTACCAGTTATTTGATATTTCCCTTAGAAGTGTGGTAGATTTTCCATAATGTGATGTTTTTAAGGAAGGGTATATGATGCTCGTATGAGATTGGCTAATCTAGTATGTTATTTCATTTCTAATGTTATGGATTGACTTTAGGTATACTTTGCCATCTATTATTTATACCTAAGGATAGGGACATTATTCTCTCTCTTGAGGATTTGGTAGGGACACGATTTCCATATTTTATATGATTTCAAGGGATATTATTTCCATTATTTCGAGATGTTATTATGATATACTAGTCAGGTATTAATTATCATGATATCTTAGTGAGCTTATTCTCTCTCTTGATATTTTAGTTCAGACATGATTCCCACTTGAACATTATTTTATAAGGATTTTGTACCCACTATATTGATTATGTTTTTAGGATATACTCCCCATGTATGTATTATTATGATTAAATGAGGACTCTATGAATTTTTTTTGAATATTATATCATGATGGAGGGACAACTAACTAGTTTATGTGATATTTTTGGATAGTATACCAATTCATTATGACTATGGATGTGATGAATAAATGATTGTGATATGATATGTTTATAGATTCCCAAAAACATTCCAAAGTAGTTGTTATCATATTAGGGTTCCTATATATCACTCATGGAAACAATATATTAATTAATTCTTCCATTATCTATTAATATTTCTATGAGAATATCAAACTATATGTGGACTTTTTTATATTGGATAAGATAGGGACACTATTTGTGGCGGCGTTTTGAGTATTACTCACACTCTAATCTAGAATACTTAAAATATTTGTGCCTCATTTTTCCACTAGATTGTATACACAGGTACGAAAATGAACTAGCTCTGGATAATTTAGTTATAGATATAATTTTAAGTGAGGAGACCCGATTTGGTAGGGGCTCATAACCCAGATTGATGTCGAGTCCATCAATATTTTTCTTTTCCATTTTTATCCTATGTGTGGTATACCTATGGGTAATTCTAATATATGTGCCTCTATATGAAATTAAAGTTACAGATTTTATTATATCATGATATTTTTTCTTTATTTACTAATGGAACGCAAATGTGTTGAATGGTTTTATTTGATTTATTTCTATATGAATATCAAAATATTCCTTCCACTATTCTTATGGATATCTTTACCAATGTGGGAATATTATCCTCACTTATTACCTGGACTGTCATCATTGGTCAGTAGCCCCTAGCATATGGTTAGGTGCAGTTGACATATTTCACACCAATTTTTGTCAAATGGGAGGTGAATCAGGTCAAGGACACAAAATTAGAAAACTAGAGGCTTGTATTTCTTCTCCAAATATTTAAGATGTGGTATAAGGATATAGTATTGGTCAAAGAATGGGACAAATGCAATATTTTATTCCATTAAAACATTTACCTGAGCTGAAATCCATGTTACCATGGAATTGGTATTACTATTTTTGATTTTCCCTATTACATTTGTATAGATTGACTATACCATGTATGATGTTTTGGTATAATTGATTTCTATTGTTATTCTTGGCCCAGGATGGAAAGAGGTTTGAATTCATATATAATATTCAACATGTATGTTGAATTGAAATTCATGTTCATACTTATAATTTATAACCTTGATTATAATATGGGATTCAATTATTTATCAATGCAAAAATAACTTATATATATTTTTACCTATATAACTTTATATTGGAATTTGACTTTTCCAAACTCATATTTCCATTATGTTATTATAGTTTGGTACTTGATTTGGTGAATCCATTATATAATTGAAACCTATCCCAAGTGTTTTAGGCTAGATTAGAATTATTCATGGTGATGAGAAACCCTTATACATTTGGATTAGTATATATTAGCTAGATGCATTTCTTACCACTTCCACTTTTTCTATTATGTGAAGAAAATATGAGTCATGTTACTGGAGGGAAGCATCATAAATGTGTCTATGTATTTAATAAATATCCTTAAGGGGCAGTCCTGTGTACTGGTACCTGGGTGGACTAGGTGTCTTGAGTGGTAGGCCTTTTGTGGATATAGAGATGTTCACTTTTCAAAATAGGATTTTAATTGCAGATATGTCTTGTGATTTTCTATATATTTTTAATATACGATCTTAAAATATACATTTTTGGTAATGAAATTGAAGGGATAAAGACTATAGGATATTTTTGAAAGACTAGTGATGGTGGTTTTGTCATAGGATCATGAGGTGAATTTTTTTTCCTAGTGGACATGAATTTTTACTTATTATACACATTAGGTCTTATGATTTATAGGTCCCAGCCTAGGATCCACTTAACATGTTCCCTAAGTCGGAGGGTCACATGGCCATAAGAGCCCCTCTACATATGACAGAGGCTTCCGATGACCAGTGAGGGATTAAAGGTTGTATAATGTGGAGACTATATGCTCATATCAGACAACCACATTGGATAAAAACATAATCAGAAAATAGTGAATGTATATATTAACATAAATAATAAATAATATGAGTAAGAATAAATAATTGATCAATTGAATAATAATCAAAATACATGATTCAATGTTGTACACATCGATATGTGTAATTGTCATATATAAAAAGTTGAATAGGGGATATTCATATACATTCATTCTACAAAAATGACGCATATTAAAAAAAGGATGATGCACTAGCATCATGATCATATGATTGGTCCCTTTCCCTTACTCTCCATCTAAAGATAAATCATATCACACCTTAGAAGCTGGGTACATTCCCTTATTCGTACTTATAGTCAAGTAATGTTATCGAGCACTAAAGGCATCCTAAATAGGGTGTGATAAAATGAAATCCATGTTGGACACCACCATTGGTGTCTATAATTAAATCAATTAGTTCTAGTTGTTAAATATTTTCTAGATATAAAGAAATAATAGAAAATACTAAATAAATAAATAAGAGCCCAGTCAGGATCCAAATGGAGTACGAGTGTTGAAACCTACTTTGGCTCATGATTAGGATGAATGTTTGATATTCCAAAATATGTATAATATATATATGGATGTATATATATAAATATTAGTTATATATTTAATCCATCTATATGGACCAAGTACATGTGGATGTAAGGGGCCATATACCTGGAATACTAGGTGCTCACTAGACCGGGTTGTAACTCAGACATCCATAACCATTATAAACAAGCCTATATGAATGAGATAAATGGTACATGTCCAAAATAAGATAATGAGTGAGAGATTTCAGGCTTGTAATGCAACATGGTGAGTGTTCCATCATCTTAAAACTCTAAAAAAGGGGCATGATTCATTATGACTACCATTAAATACAATCAATGGTGTGAGAAAATATTCTCAACACATGATGTGTTGGAGCATGAATCATCTTTCCCAAAAAAAACCTTTTCCATAATTTCATAGCCCATACTAATGGATTAATCATATTAATAATTTATTCAATGAACCATTACCTCTAAGCCATCAAATTTACCAAGACATTATAATCACGGACTAAAAATTAAATTAAAAAATTCAATAAAACATGAGGAAAGAGTGTGGCCATTCCAGCCCTTCATAATTCAATTCCTTCAAATCAGTCAATTCATTTATTAAAAAGAAAATCATCCTAAATAATACAATCCATATTAAAAATCCATTTAATTTGATAAAGTAATTTTACTCAATTTAGAAGTATTAACAAGGCATTAAGAATGTGGAAATGTCGATTGGAAAATCACCTACATGGGAAATTCCATTTATAAGATAGGTGAAGAACATATAAGGTTCATTGGGTTCAAAAAATTTAATACAAGAGTAGGAAAATTCAACTACATCCCAATCTAAAGGATTAGGACGAATCTTGGGCATTATGTCAATTTATTATAAATGGTAAATTTAATATGGCACACCCTTGGGTTGCCCATGATGAAGGTTGAAATACTCCATATACATAATAATAATCAAAAGGAATGTATTAAAGAGTTTAGATATATTTAATATGAGGAACTTCGTTAAAATGTGACACATGAAAAAGGATAGTGTATGGCACAATGACGATGCTTTGAAAACACCAAAGCACTCAGTAAAAACAACAAGATGACTTACCATAGGTCCATTGATGACTCATCATATTATAGTGGCCTCATATTCAAATTAGGTTGATAGAAAAAAATAGTTTGAATCCCAAAAAATAGAGAAAAATATCATGCACCTAATTAGTTTAAGTGATCCAAAGATAAAATGAAATATGAATGAAGATGATTATAGATCTTATCAAGACAGGTCTGATGCTTCTGAGGGAACTCAATTTTGACATCAGGTTGAGAATATATCTCAAAGCTATGGAAGATATTATTGGGATCTTATGGGAGAAGGAAAAAAGAATAATTTACTGGAAAGGGAGGATATAGAAGATAAAAGGGGGTTAAAATAATCATTAAGTAATTTTTTTACTTTTCATCTTCAAATATGGGGTATGTAGTTTGGCCTTGTAGTTTGGCCAAACCATGTGATGACCACGCTCAACCCATTACTTAATAGAATACCCCACATAGTTTTGCACATGTTTTCTCTAATCATGAACAAATCATCCAAAAAGAATCTATGAAAACTCATTTGTTTTCGCAATAATCTAGAACTTTGTGGTGAATGCTTTAAAAAAAATGTTCTTCCACTACTGATCCTCTGTGTCACCTCATGTGGTTAGTTGAGATCATGGTGGTTGGGAGACATGGTTTCTACTAAACATGTAGATAATTTTCTTTCAAAAATTAAAGGGTATCGAGCTCCGATCAAGCCCCAGACACCCATATGACCACTAGAACTCCTTCGGGTAACATAAAAATGGTCAATTAAAAGAACCTAAATAGAAAAATAATGATTTATACCTTCATTAAAAGAAATATTATTACAGCTTCCCCATATTAAATAAACCCATCCCTGAGTTAGCCATCTAAGGTCAAATAGGAATCATTGGTGAATAGTTCCCACCACTGATATCTTATATCATCTTCACATCCCTAGTATCCTAATCTACTCATTTGTGTTGTCATAACACACATACTAATGTAAATGACCTTACATAGACTGTCTTCCTTCCCTGATCAATAATATGAACTTGATACTCCTCCAAAAAATCATATACATCCAAATTGACCACATCAGGTTGAAATAAATTCGATAGTTATGGATAATATCGTGGATGATGAGATATGTGACAAAAATAATTCAAAAACTAGTTTCTCTATGGAAGTTCTATGTAAGACATTAGTAAAAAACACTTCACATCCACAGAGCATCGAAAGAACCTATATGAAAGCATACCCTACTTAAAAATACATAATTATACCAAAATATGTGATATTTGAAAGAAAACCATATCTCTAACCTATAACTAAATAGGTCAAAGGAATTTATTTGAATAAAACTATTGTCTGGATCGAGCTATTATCATACACAATTTGATCAACTGGATATACTCTATTGTATCCTGAATGAGATGGGTCCAATCATAGCTACCTCCTCTACCACTAGCCCACATAGAGATGAATTAAAAAGCCTACCATTTATGGTTTTTTAATAAAATATCTATATTGTATCTTGAATGATATTATTAAAAGTTAACTCAATAAGTGGGATGTTTTTTATAGGAACCCCCGAAGTCAAGGATAGATGCATGGTGCATGTCCTCTAACACCCAGATTTTATAATTTATCTATCCATTAGTCTTGGAGTGATAGGATGTGATCTAAATCACTTTAGTAGTAATGGCCTTCAACATCTACTTTCATAACCACGATATAAATGTGGATTCCTAGTGAGAAATGATATAAAAAGGAGCTCTATAAAGCCGTACATCCTCCTTGACGAAAAAAATCCCAAGATCATCTACCAAGAAGGTCTTTCACACAAGTAATAAGTGTGCGACCTTAAAAAAATAACCAATGAAAAAATACACAATATCATTTCCATGAGGTGATCTCGGTAAACTAGTCACCAAATCCACAAAAACATAATCACATGTCTAAATGGGAATGGACAATGGCTCCAAAATCCTCTTATGGATACTGATGTTATGACTTCACCTACTGATAATTGGAATATCATGTGATAAATCCAACAATCTACCTTTTCATACTAGGACACCAATACTAGTTCAATCGATCCCAATACATCTTGGTGACATTGGGATGTACTTTCCATGACGAGGGGTAAAATTTATACATTAGATCATCTATGATGATTGTTTGGACTCATAAAAACCATGGAATGGTGTTGTTTAATCACTATCCATGGTCCTTCCGACTATTTTATCATCATATGGGATGAATTCACATTGGATAATTCACCTAGGATAATATATTTTCCTAATTACTAACCTTACTAGAAGGGTATAGTTCACTGATAAGTCCGTGAGCATAATCTAAAAATTTTCCATCGGAACATCAATATGCATCTCTTAGAATAAATCAACAAGAATCTGTTCACCACTAGCATCCATAAATTCCTAGGTCTGGGTCATCCAGCATAAAGAATGGATTGAAACATTGACTTTCCCATGATTGTAGACATGTTATAATTCCAACTACAATAGGTACACAACCCACCTATGATGCTTAATCTTTTGACCCTAGTATGTAGAGATGTACTTGAGTATTTTGTGATAAATGTATAACATAAAGCATTATTAATGTTTATTGTTCCTTCAAATGTGTAAGGCTTTAATTATATTAGCTATCTCAAGGTCATGAATCGAGTAATTTCCAATATTATTCCTCAATCAACACTACCCAGATGCAATGAATCACTCTTCCTATATCAGAACAGTTCCATGTATGATACTTTATGCATTGCAATAGACATTATATATTTTTCCTATATTTGGAAGAATCATTATTGGTGTTGAAGTCAAATGTTCCTTTAACTCTAGAAAGGCTACATTACTATATTTTGACCATATGTAATTTTCACACTTCTTAGTCAAACCTAGAAGTGGTGCTGAAAGGCTTTATAAATCCTGAATCAAGAGTCGGTAATACCCAGAAGACCCCAAAAATAATTGAATGTGAAATAATTTCTTCAGCTACTCCCAGAAAACTATAGATCTCACTTAATCATGCTCAAATGAAACTCTTTAATGTAAGATTATATGACCCATGAAGTGGAATTTTTCAATCCAAAAATGGATTTTATTGAGCATAGGATAGAGATGATTCATTCTCAGTCTATTCATCATGTTGAAAAGATTTTTGGTATGATCATGTCTAGATCATGAATAAACTATGATATCATCAAAAAATACTACCATGAATGAATTCATATATGGGTAGAAAACAAGATTCATATGATCCATAAAAATTGTTTGTCTGTTTGTGAGACAAAACATCAAAAAAATGTACATGTAAATACCATATAATATCCTTATGGTTCAATGAGGTATGTATGATGACCTAACAATAACATGGTGATATCTCAACCTCAGGTTAATTTTTACAAAACTCTAACTCCTCAATGATGATCAAAGAGGTTTTCTTTTCGGGGATGTGTAAGCTGATTATTTCTATGATTTTATTCAATAGATGGTAATCCATGAAAATTTTGAGGAATCCATCTTCATTCATGGGAAAAAAAATTGGTGAACCCTGAGGATATGTGTTGGGGAATATGATTCCTTTAGAATATAGGTCCTCCAATTTCTTCTTGAGTTCAAAAATCCAAATAGCTTTGATCCTATAATAAGGAATGGTTCCTGGTGATGCACCTAGTAATAACATAATATTAAACTCTTCCGATCACACAAGAGTTGGATAAGAGAAGTAATTAGGAATGTAGTTTGTAAAACACTACACAACTTGATGAAAAACAGTAGGTTGTAACTCCCAATAATCCAAGAAAAACTGTTGATCTGGGCTATCATGCAACCCAGTCTCTACTACAAGGGTCCTACTAATGTCACATGTGCCTACCAATCTCACTTATGAGTGTTCCTACCACTCTCTGGTGATGTAAACATCACTGTATCATGATACCAGTCTATATGGGATAGATATGGGAATATCTAGTCTATCTTGAATATTATTTCAATTCTAGTTCTGTTAATGATGAAAATATTTTGTATGAAAATATATCCTCCTTCTTCAAGGGGATAATCATTACAATGATGAATGCCCTATGATTTAAAACATATCTAATTATCCAGAATTATAATTCCATGAAAGAGTTCAATCATGAGGCTTGAAATTCTCAAAATTTTATCATATATAAAAGAGTGAGACATGGCCATGTGAAATAAATCATAAGCCAAAGTGGAGGATACTAGAATAGTACATCATAAATTATAAGGCATGACACTCTACACCTCGGACATCATCTTTAATGAATATAACTACTATTTACTATTGACCAGATTCACTATCTAACTGCCCTGAGAAATCCCACACTACTAGAACATAAATCAAGAGTCTAACTACATCTTCCTAGACCATCACTTTTGACTATGCATCCAATGGTATTGAAACAACATTACTATCATTATCATATAATCCATGCTAAGGAAAATGCGGTAGGGTAGATCCGTACTCCCTAGGCACTCATGGAAATGTTTTTTAGAAGTGTTTTCTATCAACTATTCTACTAGAACCTATGCATTCCATGGGAATTCATATTCAATAAGGATTCATATTTCATGACATCCTACTATGGTGAAATATCAGAAAACTATCAAATGATGAGCCTGATTATTTCTACCTCCACATGTAGCCTCAAAAGAGCACTTTCGACTAAAAGAAGATACACTGATTGATCTAGCCGTCGAAACACATTTACTCAAACCATCAACTTCCCTCAATTTTAACTCTATAATAACAGCTTGATTGACTATCTTAGAAATAATGGTATACATAAATAAATTGATCTAAGATCAAATGGAATATAGCATCCCATCCTCAAATCACATGGTGTTCATAGCATCATTACGTGCAATAGTAAGGTAGAATCTCTACAACTCAGTAAATTGAACACAATATTATATAAAGGACATAACTCTGTGCTGTACATTCATCTATTGTTTAGAACTAATAGCCCTTAGAGTCTGGGGAAAGATGTTGTCATATAAAATTAAAAAAAACAACCTAAATAATATCATTAAACTGATATTCATGGGTAATAACATCCCTCAATATCATGGAAGAATGGCACTGCATGTAAGAATGATGTTTAACCCACCAATTTAACATCCTCTCTAGATGGTTTAATATAGAGAGAATATAATTGATCTATAACATAGAAGAATGTGATCCAACATCCCCTAAACTGGTGGGATAATGATGCTTGTAGAGTAACAGATTTAACTCTTCAATACTCGATATAGGATGAACAACACATTTCCTATTATATAACATATGTACAAAAATATCTTGGAACTGTGTGTTAAATCCATATCAGGCATATGATAAGGTTCCATAGGTGGAAAACCAGGAGGGATCATGGGTAGCCCAAGGCTCACCATCATAGGATCATGGTCATCACCTCAATTAAGGTATACCACTAGAGGAAGTCATGGAAGACTAATACTACAATTCCAAGACACACCTTTTTAAGGATCATAATAATTGAAAATATTTTAGATAGAAAACTAGGACATCTACATATCCTTCATATTTAAATTATCACATGTCTCTTCATTCCCCAAAATCCATTTCTAGGAGATAAAAGATACCATTATGACTATTATAATGTGAGAGACACAAACTACCCACTACTAAGGTCGGGTACAAGTCTCGGTCTCTATTAAACATGTATTAGATATCTATTATTAATTTAGAAGTCATATTAATATTAAATTTTTTGTTTTAAAAAAATTAAATACCTTTAAATGCTTGAATTATATGGATCACCATCACTAATACATTGGGAACCAAACTAACTAGGAATAAAAATATGGTGTCTAGTTAACCCATACCATAACATGTTCATTCCCATGCGACCAATGGACCATGGATCAATATTCCATAACACACTGCTTAAGGATCCTACACTATCCAATTCAAGAAAACACTATTTGGATAAGGGAGAAAAATTGGGCATCAATTATGTTATCTAACCTTGCATGTAATTTCATCACATTTAAATACCTAATCAGGACACTATCAATCTATAACAGAAGAATGCATGTTGAAAATATATGTGACATGAAAAAATGCATATAATATTAGTATTTTTGTTCGTCTAATTATTCATATAAAGTAACACCAACATTTTATCTGTACTAGGTATATAAAATCACCATTTCAATAATATAAATAATGATAACACCATAATATTTCCCCAATGGTGAAGTCATACCAACTATAATTGGAATAAACAATCTCCACGATTACCCATCCCAGAAAAATTGGGTTTCCCCTATACATGGGTTAGTGACGTCCATGAACAAGTTCAACTCCAAATACCATTAACAACTAGTATCATATAAAATTCCTAAACAATATTACAAATGGGAAATAAACAATTGAATACTACATTATAACATTCTGAACCAGGATCTACGTAACTCATAACCCTAGCTGGTGGGTCACAAGGCCGAAATAATTCCTCCCCATACACTAGAGATTTCTGAATATCAACGTGGGTGTAAAGGTGTTATTGATGGGAGACTGTACCTTCATATCCTAGTGGAACAATAAATATAATGACAATCAATCAAAAACATAAGCATAAATAAATTTATACAATAAATACGAAGTGACATAATAAATAACTGAACAAAATAATAATAAAAAAAGACAATATGTTGTGTCATATACGTGGATGCATGGAATGTTGATATATAATAAAAGTAACAGGGGGTTGGAATATACCTTCACGCTATACAAAAATAAAAAAAATAACAAAAGGATTCTCCACTAGAATATCAACCATATGCTCAACCCTATGTTCATATGCTTGATCTAAAGGTAAAGAAAATGATAACATAGAAGAATGGTGCTTTCCTTTATTTGTACCTACAAACAAGTAATCTTAGTAGGTATTAAAGGTATCCCGAGTAGGGTGTGATATAAAATCCCATTAGTCCACCTCCAATATTGTCTAGATTTAATACAAGTAGTTCTCACCACTAAATAGTTTGCATGAATAAAAAAATAATAGACAATTCTGGATAAATAAATATCGACCCACTCAGGTTCCTAAAGGACTCTTGGAAGTGATACCTTATTTTTGTCAGGGTGAGGATTAGTATATATTCTGTCACTATATATATAGTATATAATATATTATAGTTATATATTTTATCAACCAATATGGGCCAATTACATGAGGATGTATGTGTTCATATAGATGAAATACTATGTGTTGGTTAGAGCAGGGTGTATCTTAGACATCCATGAACAATCTAAACGATCCTTTAAGCACATGAAATAGTGTACCTGTACTATGTATCATAATGAGTGAGAGATTTCATTCTCATCACTTAATACAGGGACAATTCAATCTTGTCAATACATGAAATAAGGGGTGTGGTGGGTCATGCCCCCCATCCAAATTGATTCAATGGTGTGATTCATTATTCTAATCATCTGATATAAGGGAGTGTGATTATTCATTTCCAACATAACTATTAGCAATGTTCCACACCCCATATTAAAGGCTTATTCATATTAATAATATAATCTATGATGGATTACCTATCTGGGATCGATTTTACCACGATAATATAATTAATGCATAACAATTATATTTAATAATTCAATGAAAAATGATCAAATGGTGTGTCCTTTTCTTACATTAATAATTAATTTCCTTTAAATTAGTCACTTAATTTTTGAAAAAAACAACCATGAATAATTCATTCTATATAATCAATCCATTTAGTTTACTAAAATATTTCAATTCAATTTATAAGGCTTAATGAAGAACTTAAATGGTTCTAATGTCAATAGGGAAATCACCTACTTCGGATATTCCATTTATAATCTAGTCTAAGAATATAGAAGGTGACTTGGGTTCATTAAAATTTTATCTGGTAGTGGGAAAACCCAACTAAAACCCAAACTGATTTCATAAGAGGCATCACAAACAATATAAATATTTATAAAAATGTGAAATTTAATTCATCACACCATAGGGGTGTTCCCGATCAAGGATATAATCCTCCTTTTATAAAACAATATCAACAGGAGTATATAAATATGGGTAGGTAAATTTAATATTATTAACCAAATTAAACAGTGTCATACAAAAAATATCGATGTATATAAAAACAAAAAAATGTATGAAACAAAAAAAAATATTTCTCAAAATTATGGTTCCACCTATATTAGGGCCATTGGTGACTCTTAATTAGATGGTAGCCTCATATTCAATGTAAGTTGAGAGAAAATTAAGAAACAATTCAACACACTAAAATTAGAGGAAAATTTATTTTAGCTAATTAGAACAAAGAATATAATGTTAAATTGAAATCGGAATGTAAGGGATTATAGATCATATTTTGATAGATCTGATGATTCAGAGTATGCTAGATTTGGACTTTGGATTGAGAAGAAATCTCAATTACTAGGAGGTGATTCGTGAGAGATTAAGGGAGGAGGGAAACCAAAACATATGTTGTAAAGTTATGAGATAAAAGAGAAATGGGGTTTAAATGAATAATTAATGGAAATTTTGACTTTTCACCCTCTAAATAGGGGGTTCATAGATTTTCTGCATAGTTTAGAAAATCCATGTGCATAATGTGCTCAGCCCACAACTTACAGTAATAGATTTCATGGTTAATATGCATGGTTTCCCTAATCATGCATAAACCAAGAAAAAAATATCTTTTGAATATATATATTTTTTGAACTATCATGCGCAATGGGTCACACGATTGCAGATAAACTGTGAAGCCTCTATTTGACTTATATCTCAACCTACGCTAATACTATAGATCATGAGTGCTAGGATTCATTTTTTCTACTCACAGTACATCCTTGATTTTCTCCCAAAATTATAGGATTCTGGTCACCGAACCATAACTGAACACCCTCTATGTCCCCCTTGACTCCTTTCAGTAACATTAAATGGACCATTTAATATAATTTAAATAGAATATTAATGATATGTACCTTCATAAAAATTTGTTTTATTAGGGCGATGATGTGAGGGTATCATGAGAGAAGGGTGATACCTATGAAGTTGGATTCCTTTTTAAAAAATGAATGATTATTATATAATTTTATTATATAGATGGTTCTAAATATGCAAGAGTGACATGTGATAAGATTCCAACTCATCATGTGGGATAGATTTAGTTATATTGATATGGGAGAGAATGTGACATTTTATATAGTTATGTGAATAAGATAAATATGGGGGAATAGTAATTTTTTGGATTAGTTTGGTGATCCTCATATATTTGGAATTATAATATCAATGTGATGAGTAATTTTTTTATGGAATAAATTTTGGAGTCCCAAATTAATGAAAATACATGTCCTATGGGTTATAGTTACTAGATGTAGGGGGTGTAAAAACATGAAATATGGGTGTCATGCCATGAAACCTGTTACCCTATCCCACATTAGAGAAATGAGGATTTTTGTAATGGTATATAATCCTAGTACACCCCTACCCATCACAATTACTTTCAATATGGGAATGTATAGTGATCCACCCTATTGGGAAGTGATCCATGTTGATATGAAAATCTATGTGGGAGTGACCCAAAGTAGAAACTATTATGGTGGATGATCCTGAAACCCCAATGTAGATCCAAAAATAACACTAGATTTTCAAATATTAATATTTTCATTTTTATTAACCATAATTTCCATGTTAACCATTATATTTATGGTTTCAAGACACTTCCCTTGATTTTGACTAAGTGAATATTCTTTCATGCTATGCGTTCGAATTTTGGTATAGAGGATGTCTAATTTCATCCTATTAAGGGGTATTTTAGTTATTTTATATACATGATTATACTTTTATGTATTGGAGGTATGTTGATGGATTGATTTTGGAAACCCATCAGATTTGAGATTGTGAAAGTAGTTCACATGACTTCTAGTTCTGTTTATTGACTATATCACACAATATGTTTACTATTTCTTTTTGACCTTAAATAAAAATTGTGTTGAATAATGTCTTTACTAAGAAACACTAAACTAAAATAATTTATATTGAGATAAAATATTATAATGAATGATAAATATTAATAAATTATGAGACAAAATGGACCATCATTTAAAAAATTACAAGTGGAAGAAAAATAAAAGTAAATTAAAATACAATGAATATAAATTCATTGTCATCGTCATTTTTCATGAATATAATCACCCTAATTGTATCTCTGTAAATAAGAAAAATAGTTAAAAAATAATATAGATGTTTAAAGAGATGTAAATTAGTATGATAAATGTTTCTAAAATTATATGTAAGACTATATATAGGAAGAACAATTCCCCATTTTATATATGATTACTGGATATGTTTCAATCATAAATACAGTCAATGGATATATAGTTGTCAGTTTTATCCCATTAATATGTTGTGTAATTGAAAATAACATAATTTTGTATTGGAATAATGATAATTTATTTAATTGGATTATTTTATTATAAGAATCTATTTTTAAGTGTTACATATAAATAATATTATTAATAAAACATCATTAAATGCATTTATAAAATTAAAAAAATATTTAAATAATAATGGAATGATAAAATCTAAAGTTTATGATATGAATAATTATTCTAATATGATGTTGTTAAAATGGTTTAATGAAAAAAAAAGATATTTTTAATAAAATATTTTCTTAAGTGTGGTTTATTTTTACCTTTATACATTAAATTGATCGCATTTTAATGAAAAAGTAATTTAAATATTTAATTCATAAAAAGTCGATAAAAACTCATAAAATTGGTTATTGATATGAAATAATTTTATGAATAGATAAAAGTTTAAAAATATTTTTATATAAAAATAGTTTTTAAATATTTTATGATTTCATTTAAAATATAAATTTCTAATATTGAAAATTTTAATTATATTAAAAGGGTCATAAATTTATAATAATAATTTCAAAATTAGTAAAGGAGTTCAATTTCATTTTTAAGCCTAATAAAAAGTGACTAATGTAAAAAAACTGGTTTTCAGGGTAAGGGTAAAATGATATAAAAGGGGGGTAAACTAAGTGGTAATGGAAAAACTTATCATAAATATATATAAAAAATAGTTTGATGAGTTATTTCTCAAAAAAATATTTTCACATATATATTATCATCATTTTTTAACCAAATCCATTTTTTAAATAACAACCTTACAATTTAATAAATGAATATTTACAAAAAAGCTCCTCAAAACACAAAATAAAAGGACCCCTCCTCTACCCCTCCCAAACCACTAATACCATTTTTTACTTCTAATCAATTAACATTTCAAAAATCCTTCTAATACATTTTATATCTTCTAGATCTACTTAGGAATCCTAAATCGTTTATTCCAAAGAAACTCGTGCCAAGATGTAGTGAATTCATCAAATTAGTATATAATTTATTCTTTAAACATTTAAGATATACTTTCATTTAATGTAATTCTAAATCATATTTTTACTATATAGATGTTATATTAATATCATTATTGTTTTATAAAATTATATAACAAATATATATATCTAATCTCATACTCATTCGCTATTGTACCATATTCTTGTTTAGGTTGGTTTAACAACCCATACGATTGATGCAATATCAACATTATCATTTTTACCATGAATACATATAATGAGATTAATACTATTAAGATACTATGTTAATTATTATTATGTTTTATTAAGAGTATTCTATAAGTATGAACAAAAAATTAACGATCAATAATAAGTAACTCATTACTATCAAAAAGTTACCTGAAAAAGGATCATCATACTTTTCATTATCATGAACCATACTGATTATCACAATAATATAATATTGGAAATGAAAAAATAACTGAATGTAATAAATCCACTACCAATTATAATCTAACAATTTTTAAATTTATATGAAATAATGAGGATCTACATTTTCATAAAAAAACTTTCACAAAAGAATAAAAAATCACTAATATGTGATAATGAAAATAAACTATATTTAATTACTATAGGTGAAATTAAATTTTATAATTAATGTCTGTAAATCATAAAAGATATTAATAAGGTTCTAAAATAAGTAATTATGATTATTATGAATATCGTATATGATTTTAATTGTCAGCTGTGGTTGTCTGATGTAAAGGTATGAGTTTCATTACTAATCTCATTTTATAATCCTGATTTTTATGTTTGAACATAAATCTAGATTATTATATGTTATTCTCTTTAAGGAAAAACTAATTTATTATCATATAGATATTAATGGGTTTTATATATCTTCATACAATTTCTTATCCCTTTTGATTACAATTCAACTAAAATGACATTTATATGCAGATCTGACCCTATATATTCGCTTAAATCAGGAATAATTCACTTCAACGTCCATATTATTCATTTTTATGAATACAATTATTTATTATTATAGGATTTATTATTGTAATTTTTAACATAATTGACCTTATTGATAAAATGGAATATTATTTTAATGATTTTGGTATAATTATTTTCCACCAACATTAAAACTATTTAAAAGCATATATAAAGAATATCCCATTTTAATCCCTTCCACAAGTAAAACATTTCTAGAATTTATAAATATTTTTGAAATTTAATATGCCAATCATACTTTTCAGGATTTTACATAGAAACATATATTTGTATTATGTTATTAATTTTTTCACACGGCATAAATGTTATTGTTAGAATCATTTTATCATGCATATTTTTAAACAATTTTCAATGGTTTTAAAATAAATTTTTATCGAAATACCCTTAAATGATAACTTTTTACTTGAAAGTTTTAATTGATAAAATAAGGAATTAAATTTTTTTTAAAATAATAATTGAATGATAATTTATTATCGGAATCAAATGTATAATGTTTTGATGAATATTTTGTTAAGTGTTGTAATTTTCTAACTCTGTCAGGTTTCTATTACCCAAAAAATTGGCCACCTTGGTCTGTCACATCAACGATGGCATGCACGTCACATAGGCATGATGCATGGGAATCCAACCATAAAATCTCACTAGAGGAACAACCCAAGAGGTAAGATGGACACAGGGGATCGTACCCATACATGGACCACAATGGAAAAATCATTGGGATATTATAGCATGACCACAACCAGATAAAATTAGTATGTGGTGGTGAAACCCATGGAGCGATGGTAGAAAGGCCATTTCGACTTGGGGTAGTTAATGATAGTGGATAGGGGTTATCCATCCCCTACATGACTTCATTACGGTGGGGGAGCCATGATTTTTTAATTTAAACTCATCTTCATTCCTTTGATACTTCACTATGGGACACAAATTTTTATGAAATACATTTCATTTTTACTAAAAATTCATCATCTCACATCATTCTCACAAACCTCTCCTTTGGAAAGACTCTACCACAACATCATGCCACCTCACCTATCTACAACAATAATGGAATCAGTATGGGTGCACCAAAAAAGCATGTACTCGAGCTAGAGAACCACCACTGAAGCGGCCAAATTCCCGGAATCACCAATGGAACCCTTGAATAAACTCTATGAGCTCATTTCAACCTCTATTAATCCAATATAGAATATTGAAGTGGAAGAGAATACATGTGCTACCACTTCAAGCTTCTCTTCTACTCACCAGTTCCATATACTATTCTATGATGTTGGCACCACATCCACCAAGAACTACTTCTTAAATCTCTATGCTAGAGGACAATTCCCTTTTCGGAGATTAGGCCACACCATTGATGGGTCAAATTTTTGAAAACCATATGTATTTCTAACTTAAATAAGATCACACTTGTGTATCAGATGTTTTTAAAATAATAGAGATTAATAAAGATTCATATGGATATAGATATTCCCCTTGACCATAAGAGGATAGAAAGGCTCCCATGAGACAATAAAAAGTTATTATAACCCCAATTTGAAGGGGTTTTTGATACCCACTTCTAAGCGGGAATCTCCAAGGTCCAGAGTAGAAGTCATTTCTATGTTTTTTTATCCTTTTATTTCTTTTTTCTATTTTTTTACTTTAATTTAGTTATATAATGTAATTTTAAAACATTTTATAAATTATGATTCAATAAATTTATATTTATGTGATCCCCCATTTCTTTTTATTCTTCTTATTATTCTTTACCTTTCTACCATTTCTTTATTCTCTCTATGTATTATTATATATTTCATTTAAATTAATTTTTATTTTCATATTTCTCTTCATGTCACTTCTTATTCTTTTTTTTGTGATTTCATGTGTGTGATTTCATATTCCTCTCATGAAATACAAATTATTTTTATTATCTTATTATTTTATTTCTCATTCCACCATAATAACCAATTTTCCTTCACAATGAGCGGCTGAACCATGGATTTTCCAGGGAGAGGATAAGGTGATCCAAAATTATTTTATAAATTTTAATTTATATTCATCGTGGATCTAAGTTGCATGAATTTGAATTATTATTCTCCCCCATTGACATCGAACATAATACTATACATTTTTCTTTTAATTTAATTATTTTCCAACTTTTTGAATGGTTAAATCTAAACAGAATGGATTTGAGACAATAAAAGGATGAGATGGAATTTGATTAAGCTACATATGGGAAGATTGAACAACCCCAACCATGGTGTGACATAAAAATTGATTATAGGAGGATGTGAAATTTATATTTCATAAGGTATTCATGATTTCAAAATTGATATATAAAATTATTTTGATTCATCTATGATATTATATAACTAAATTTAGAAAACAATTAGAAAAATAAAGGAAAATAATTATTGAACCCAAAACCAATATCAAAACCAATTTCATTCTACCTAATCACATTTTTTTGCATTTAATTTGAATTTAGTTTAAATTTTCATATATCATTTGATTTGATTATGTTATATAATAAAAAAATCCCAACCATTTTTTCACTTATATCATAAAATAAAAAAAATATTTTAGGGGAATTAAATTAAGTAGTTGAACAAACTAAGAAACTGCTCATTTAGGATGACATTGTTTATCTTTTGGGATACATTTGAAAAATAAATATTCAATTTTTGTGCCCTATGATTGACATGTTATCGATGGTTGCATTATTTCCAAAGAGCTAGTAAATAGTTTATTTTCTTTATCTATTACATAGAAGAATGTTTTATATTTCTTATAAAACCCCATAAAAATATTTTCCATGATTTTATCAAATTACAATTTTTTCTCTAAATGGAATAATTACTCAGTTATGAATGAAAAAAAATTCATATAATAATTGTTATACAAACTCTTAGGTGTAAGAACCCATAGTTTAATCAATCGGGTATACAAGATATGGAGCTAATCATTTTGTAAGAATTCTCTCTGAAGACCCAATCCAAATTATAAAATATGATGATTTCAAAGAAAACATCTAGTATATCAAAGTGATCGTTGAACAACCAATGATTAAAGGATTTATTAGAGACATAACTTAATTCTGGGAGTACTTCATGGAATTTCATCAAGAAGTGGTCGAGACACAAATAGAGTGTTACTATTTTTCTCCCATGATTTTTTAAGAGATTAACCAAGATCAATATCATGAAAATTGGTAAATAAAATTTAAATGAACTATTAAAAGGGATGATATAAACACTATATGGAATCTCATGAAATATGGAATCGACAAATGCATATTTTCATACATCATTATAGTTGGCCAAAATAGAATCAGAGGGCTATGCAGAATCACCACTGGTCTTTCCTAGTATTTTAGAACATCCATGAACATGAGGACATGCTTGATGAGTATCTATAACCCCACAATTGGAAGAACCATATTAAGTATAACCATGATGAGATGAAGTGGATTAATTATTTGGATGACTTTACAATTGTGATATAAGGGGGAGATCAATATGTTCTGGATGAAATATTGGATGAATATGAGGTACAAATTGATATCCCAAGTGCATTAAAATTAGAATATATAGAACCATTTCATATCCCTCTATCAATAGAATAAGACACCACCCATTTTGTGGAATTTTATTAAATATTGGAGGACCATAGATACTTTCATTCATCCAATGATGACTAACTCTGAGAGGATATTTCCACCTAAGAATAGATTCAATCCAAACCAACTCAGGGATATGATATATTATTGAAAAAAAATTATTTCATTGAAACTAAAATCATTATATCCTACTATTATTTGGATTTCTCATAATAGAGGGACATGTAATTCACCCTATGCGACGATGAGGAAAAAATATGAACCTATTGAGGAACAACTAGAGCCCCTGAAGACATTGATCATTTACGAGATAGACTAAATAAGTGATCCTTGTTTCTTTAACTAATAGACAATATATAAATTATTCCTAGAAAATATGGGAAGGATTTTATACTGAATTTTCAAATATAAAAAATTTCAAATAAATGTTCAAGTTAACATCTCTTTTGATTATTCATTTAATGCATCACAACTAGAGAAACCAATGGAAAAAAAGAATTTGTTTCACAAGTATAAAACCAATGAGTAAGAATTTCCATACATCATTCTACCCATCCATGTATGAAATACCTAATTGAGATGGGGGAATTTGGGGTCTTATTAACAAGGATTCATCACCACCAAGGAGTTAGTAGTTTAATATGGTAAAATCATTATGTGGTTGGTCAAATCATAGAAGATCAACCCCCATCATATTATGGATAAAAATTAGTATTACCCACTAGTGGAAGAAAAAAATTCATGGCCCAGTTGGGGGATCATACCAATATTTTTATTTATATTGTATTTATAGGATTTTAATTTCACTATTAGGATTAGTTTATCAGGAAACATAATTACTATTTTATTTTTGAGATTAAATTACATGCTTATTGTTCTTAATTTAGTGATTTACTTTTTTAGGCTCACGATGCCACAAGGAATCCACCAAAAAACGGTGAAAAGGGCTATAAATCATTAAAAAGGGAATTCACTTTTAATGTTTATGTTTTAAAATATCTATACTTTTTTCCAAATCCTATTTTGATCCTTAAATTGTAATTTTATTCACATAAAAGAATTTATGGTTTATTACATGTCTAGGAGACATGAGTTTCCTAGGAATCATGTGATTCTGTATTTTCAACTTCATGGTTAATTAGGATAAATGAGTACAATTGATAATTTAATTATTAATGTGAATTAATGTTATTAAATCAGGACTCATTTGTTGAAGGTATATATTAATTCTTTTAAATTTAATTAGCCTAAATATATTTAACACATTTAATTTCTGAAATTGATGTGAATTGATTTATTAATATTAGACATGAATCGAGTTATTTTCCAATATACAAAGTTCAATTCTTGTGAATATTTCTTGAATAGTACATCATAATTTTTCTTTTTTATATTTTGGGAGTGATATGGGGAAATTCCACCTACTAGAACATTCATTTGAACGTTTCATATCAATTAAATTAAAAAACTTATAATGATTGAGGAATATTTTGGATATCCCTTTTCTTTACCATACCACCTTTTCATAAATATACGTTTATATCATAAAAACCATAAATAAAATTGTTTAGAATGAGAAATATTTCAAATTATTTTAATCATTTCCCACCCCTCCTACTACTTTTATATTTATTTTATTTTTATGTGTGGGGGTGAATGAAGTTTTAGAAATAGAGTTGATATGATTTATAAGGAATCTTTGTCAGTGTGATAATTATGGGTGTTGAGAATGGATATTGAAAATTTATTTTTAATCTTTATTGTGTTTCCCCTCATGGAAAAAAGAGATAATAACATAAAGAACCAAAAAATTAAAATAATGGGTTGAGATTTTTTAAAACCAAAAATCACCATCATTAGTCCAATTATTTCTATCATATGTGGTTGGGTGGTTAATATGGTTTTTAATGTAAGAATAACATTATAAAAAGAAAAAGAATGAATATATTATTCGAAAAATAAAAAAGGTATTAATGTATAAAAATATTAGGATGGTGTAAAAATCATTAATAATACATTAATTTTATCTTGACATTAATTTGAGTTTTGGGAAAGTGGGAGTTGTTATAATTTAAAGGGAATAATTTCATTAAACCTTCACTAATAATATCATGATTTTTACTTGAAGAGGAAAAAACCACCTCCTTGATACATTTATTTTAAAACATAAATTTTTACCAAACATAAACCTCATATTATTTAGAATCTTAATTTTAAATCCCTCATTATTTTGTGTTCTTTTTTTTTCTTTACATATAATAGAACATAATTCCTTTATATGCCTATGGATAAGGAGAATGTTTTCATGAAATGAGCATATATTAACTTGAATTCCATCTTAAGAGATGAGTGAAAAGTTACAAAAGAGAGGAAGATCCTGATTTGGAATGTTTAATAATAATGAAATAACGAGCTTAAATGAATTACAAAATATGTTATATCATTTTCAAAATGGAGAAAGAAAATTCCTTAAGTTGATTGTTTCTTTAAATAATCAGTAGTTGAATTGATATTTTATAGGTACTTTGAAAAATTATATTTAGAAATCATAATTATTCGAGTTCATTTCCTTGAAATTTTAATATTGGTTGAAATGGAAACCCCAGTATTTCCAAGTTGAAAATTAATTCAAGAGGAATATAATAGTTTAAGTGTGGGTGTATTTGACAGACTCACTTTATAATGCATTTTTAGTAATTTTTAAATGGTTTTAAATTGAATTTTTTATGCAAATTCCAATAAATTATAATATTTTAATTCAATGTGGGGATTTTTAATGGAATTAGATGAAATTTTATTAAATTAATAAAATAATTATAATTTTGGATTTTATTTTAACGCATTACTTTTTAGGAATACTCTATTAAGTGTTATCTTTTCTTAACTCTTTAATGTTTACTTTACAAAATATATATGCTATCTTGGCCCAACCCATCAACCTAGACATGAACACCAAATATTCACACAATAAAGTGCCAACTAACTTTATAGTCCCATGCGAGGGACATCCTATGTAGGAGGATGTCCATGGGAGATCAGGCCCATGTAAGGATAGTGGGGATCAAATCTGAGGGATATTGTTGCTAGTTTGAAACCTAGTAGAACTAGGCTATGGTGGTGAAACTCATGGAGCTATGAAAGGAAGGCCTCACTTGTATGATGTGGTTCATGGTGGAATTTGGGGGTCCTCTAACCTCCGTATAGATTCATTCATTTAGAGAAGTCATGATTTTTTATTTAAACCCTCAAAAATCCCTTCTTCATTTCAATATAAAATTCATCTCTTTATATATTTCTATTAATTTTTATTAAAATTGCACCATACGACTTCATTTACACAAGCTCATCCCTCAGAAATAATCTTCCACACCCCTCTCATACAAGCCACCACTTTATACATCCTCCACCATCATCAACAATACCAGAATCACCATGGGAGTTCCATAAAATCTTGATCATGAGATTGGGAATGACCTCCAAAGCTCCCAACCTCCTGAGACCACCATGAGAACCCTTAAACACAACCCATGATCTTATTTTTATCTTCCTATAGCCACTTAATTTGATTAAGGTAAGAAGAAACTTTCTCTACTTCTTCATGTTTCCCTGATATTCACTAGTGACATGTATCATTCTTTAGTGTTGGTCACATGTCCACTAAGAATAAAATCTATAATCTCCACGTCAGAGGACTATTTCTAAGCATGAGATGTGTACAGTACAATAAAGATTAAAATTTATGGAAACCATTGGTGTTTCTCATTTCAAAATGATTCTACATAAGTGATAGGGTTGTTTTAAATAAAATATTTTAATGAAGATCCCCATGGGTCCCGATGATCCCCTTGATTAGTGGTTGAGATTAAGGCTATTATGAGCCTACAAAAAGGGATTATAACCCATGATTGAATGGTAGGTCAATATCCATGGATAAGGGATATTCTCAAAGTCCAAGATATTCTATAATTTCCTTGTTTTATTTATTTTATTTTTTTACTTTTTTAAATTTACTCATTTATTAATTATTAATTATTTTTCTTATGAAATTTTAGTATCTTTTGTAAATTAAAACTCCACGCATCTTAATTCAAATGTTCCACCCATATCTCTCCCTATTATTTTTCTTATTCATAAAATTTAACTAATTTATTCATTCTTTATGCATATTATATATGTATTTATGCTCCTTTTTTTATTTTATTTTTATTCTCTCTCTCTCTCTCTTCTTGTTCTTCTCTTTTTATTTTTTCATTTCATTTGTGTGTTTTCTTATTAGTCATTTCTCATTTTAATTTTTTATTTTATTTTTATTCCCTTCCTATATTATTTATCATTAAATATTAGAGTCCTTTTAACCTCGACAATGTGGGACTGACTCTATGATTCTCATGGGGAGGTTAATCTGTTCATGAATCTTTTTATAAATATTAATTTATCATTGTGTTAGATCTATACAGCCTATAGTGGAATGAAAATTGTCTCCCATGACATGAAACTAAAATTTATTTATGTTTCTTTTATTTTAATTATTTCCCTCTTTTCCAATAAATGTCTCCTCTCACAATAGAGTTGATCAAATCAATATAAGAAATAGATTTTTACTGAGTCAAGTCCTAGAATATATAACAAACTCGATCAATGGGTGTATTCAACATTGATTACTAGAGGCAGTGGAATTTATATTTCCTACGGAATTTGAGATTTCACAATTTCTATAAATACAGATAGTGGTTGTTGTATGTTTTTACGTAACTAATTTATCAAATAAAAAATTTAACCAAAA
This sequence comes from Viscum album, assembly GCA_963277665.1. NCBI lineage: Eukaryota > Viridiplantae > Streptophyta > Magnoliopsida > Santalales > Viscaceae > Viscum > Viscum album. The sequence continues at coordinate 867,876,581 of OY728152.1, read as the reverse complement.
AAACGATTGAACCCAAAAAATCTAGGAACCAAATTATTTTTCCTAATCATATTATTTTTTTTCATGTCATGTCAGTTCAGTCCATTTTTTCTTTCTTCATGTATTTCCATTATCTTATAAATTTTATAAAATAGTAAAAACAATAAAAAAGTAGTTTTGGGGAATTAGATTAAATAAGTGAATAATATGAGAAGCTTATCATGGTAAAGGAACCTAGTTATCCTCTATGCTATATTGGTAATATAAATATTCCCTTTTCCATGACCTATGATAACCATGCCATCAATTATCAAAAGAAAAGGATATTTATTATTATTTCACAAAGAAGTTTCATAATTGTATTATAAAATATTTTTCCTATATATCTACATCATTAAATGTCTATTATGCATTAATGAGGATATCCGACATGATATCAAAAACCTTATTTCTTTTGAGGTATTATGATAATGTTATGATAAATTTGTTATATTAACCATTTATTTTTCAATGGTTAATTAAACTATGAATAAATTATGAATTGTTTCATGACCATTTGGAACATATATTGAGGTTTATTACTATTTTATATTTCACTAAAATTCATTGTATAATGTTTTAAATCTCATGATATTACATTTATACGACTTGGAAGTTAACCTAATCATATATGACACTATTTACACTAATTTTATAGTAAAGGGGAGTGAAGAAAATAAACTATGATACTATGTATACTATGAGATGATGGTCCTGGTAATGAGCCTGTATATAATGAATGATTTTCTATGATTATTTTTTCAACATAGTATTATGTTACACAAAGTACAAATTCTTTTTACCATGGATTATGATTATTTACTGGCAATTCCACTTCTCTATGTCTCATGAATTATTTTATGCTAAAATTATTATGAAATGAATAATTTTTAGATTTTTGTTCTTTTGGGTATGATTTTATTATGTTTGGACCATTTACCACGATTATGTTCTCATACCCACATGCTTATCATATTCTCACTTGTGACAATTGGCTGATATCGGTAATAGTTTTTATTACATAGAATCTATTATCACCGTTTCTTATGTTTAAAATATATATGATAAGAAGATGTGTATTATGTATAATGTGTCAGTAAGGGTATCATGTGATAAGAATATTTTTCAGATATGTTGATTGTTTTTTTAAAATTAATTGATTATGTATCTAATTCCCAAATACACTAAACCTTTATGCTTCAGGGTGTTATTTATTATCATATTCTGTGAATATTATAATAAAGTTATTCAATATTTATTCATTTTCTGATCAGGTTTCCTCGATTTTTACCATAGTGGGGTACATTTATTTATTGGGGATAGGTTATAAAGAGTAAGTGTATAGAACCTGATATGAATAATGACGAAAGAAAGTATTGTATAATTCACAAAAAATGTCTAAGGATAAATTTTTTTTTATAATTTTGACATATTTGGATTGATTTTATTTACCAAATACTAACATAAAATAATTACTATTTCTTGATAATCACACATTCTATTTTTTATTTTAGTAAGTGAATTATGAAAGAACAATGAATGTAGGGTGGTGACAGGTAGTATCAATATTGAAAAAAACACCTTTGATACCTTTTCAATGAATTCATTGAAATATTGGATAGTATTTAAGTATATTTATACATATCCACATATTAAGTTTATTGAATTACCTGAAAAAATCCAAGTGGTATAATGATTGAAACCCCCAGGCATATAAATACTATTTGATATAATTTCTTTGGAAAGTGTTTCTTGAAAATCCTATTTTTCTTTCATTAGTGATATTTTATAAGATTTTAGGCATGTATTGGATATGTCTACATAGATCCTATATTAGTTTATGGGATAGGTAAGTCACATTTCATAACTTTAATCATACGAGGAGTATCTTTCAGTGTAATAATTACTGAGAAATCCCTACAGAAATTTCTTCAAATATATAGGTCTCAATACCCAATCATGAGGGGTGATAATCTCAAATGGTTTGGAAATAACATGATAATAATAAAATTATAATATTATAGGAATATTTTATTGTGTTTATAGTAGTTTATTTTAGTCTTCAAGCAGAATTTGAGGTTGTGTTTTCAAATGAAATCATACATGATGCTACGATTTTCTCAGTGAATCCTTAGAGAATGAACCAAATTGAATTGGAGGAATTAAAGAATATAATTCAAGAGAAAATTAATAAGTGTTTTATATACCCATGTGCCTCACTATGTGGTAAAATACATCACATTTTTAGGAATAAATATGGATCAATACATCTTGATATTTATTATCATGATGTTAATAAAATAGTAATTATGAAAAAGTATCCTCTAAACATATTAAGGACTTGTGTGATCAGATCCGTGGTGAAAAATACTTTTCAAATATTTTCAATTAATATATATATATATATATCATTAACTAAGGGTTAAAATAAATAACATATTAATGAAAATATTTGGTGCCAGATATGGAACTATAAATTCATAGTTATTTAATTCGTACTCACAATATATCTTATTATCATTAGTGATATGATGAATAGTGTCTTTAGATATTATCTTTTTCAATTTTTGGTCATTGTTATTGATGATATTCTCTTATAATAAAATTTAAGGAAGAATATGAAGATCATTTGAAGATTATCCTATGAACCTTTAGAAAGGATAATTATACATATAAATTTTCAAGTGTGAATTCTAGCTGTAGAATATCTCATTCATGAGTCATGTAATCAAAAAATATTTTATATATATTGATCCATCAATGATAATGGTTTTTATAGAATAAATATAACCAACCACATTACAAAACATATGCATTTTTCTTATATTGGATTTATATTTTGAATGCTTGGTGAGTAATTTATCATGAATTCCTAATAAAATAACCAAATTATCCTAGAAGGAAATCAGGTTCCTAATCATAGATGAATGAAAATAATATTTGCAGGAGGTCAAGAGAATTTTGGTAACATCACATGTACTCACATTAGCGTGTAGTGGGGAAGGATTTTTAATATATTATAATTCATCAATGAAAAAAATTTGATGTGTACTTATGTATAATGATGTGGTGGTATCTTATTCCTCAAGTCAATTACCAATTAATTAGTAAAATTCATCGATGCATGATTTTGCGACACTAGTTTTAATATATAAATTAATGATAAGGAGGTATTTTCTATATTATGTAAAGTGATTCATATAATTTTATCATAATTTATTAAATTATAAATTCATATAAAAGGATTTGAACATGTTTTTAGAGATTTTTGGATTTGATCATGTATTATGACTACTGAAAACATTATCATCCTGGGGAAAAAAACAAATTGGATGGTGCTCTGAGTCAGAATGACGACACTATATTATCGATGATGAGGATTAAAATAAACCCAATTTTCATGTATTTGTAGTGGATGATCCTTTAAATCATAAGGGAAGAGGAAAAATCCTATCATTCCTATATTATTTCAAAAATATCCATCCATGTAAAGATATAGGAGGGAGAAAAGGATAATAGAGATCTATTATAGAAGGTGGAGAATATTACAGTGATAATATTTTAAATTGATAGAATTATAATATTTAGTAAATCAATATGTGTTGCATAAATACTAGAAGTAAATCAAGGGGTATTTGATTATACATATAGATAATAATTTTATATCCTTTATAGAAGAACAAACATATATAATGGTCTGAAGAATAATATCTACAACTAAAACATGACGTTGTTGAATGAATTTTTTTATTGAAGATAATTATGACAAAAATTTCAGGGGGAATTATAGAAGACTATGAAATTATTTAACAATTATTAATAAATGTATTTAAAAGAAATAACATCCCCATGTATTTATTTTTAGGTATTCCCATGACATATATTGCGTACAAATTTATTGGGTTGTATTTGATCTCTTTATCAGGTAAACAAATTTTATTACTATTCATGAACATTTATCACTATATCAAAACTATAGGATATTAATAATGGATGTGTTAAGGCTTAATTGAGTTCCACTCTTAATTGTATCTAATTTTGAATTGTTTTTTCACACAAATTTTAGTAGAATACATTTACAATCATTGAATAAGGAGATAATATTGAGCACATAAATCCATCAATAGAATAACTGTCAGTTTGAAATGACCATAAAAAATTTGGTGGATATGTTGATATCATGTTTAATGGGTTTGAATGTAGTTTGGGTTCCATAACATCTCTTGGTAGAGTTATCATATAAAAATACAATCTTCTATAGCATTCAAATGACACCATATAATGCTTTGTATAAGAATATGTATATAACTACAACATATTAGGATAAATATGAAATGTGTATATTTCTGTGATATAATCTTGTTGAAGAAATTAAAAGAGAGATGCACACCATTTTTGGTCACATTAAAACTTCATAGATTCAATAGAAGTGCTACACTAATAATCACTTCCATATATATAGTTTGAAGTCTTGTAAATGGTGATCATTTTTTATATCACTATGGAAGTGATTTATTAGATTTATGTTAGAGGGAATGTTGAGACCTAGATAAATTATTCTTTTCATAATCCATGATCATGTGGGGATGGTATCAAATCATCTTGAACTTCCAAAAACCTCTTCTTAAGTATATGTAGTGTTAGTTGTGTCACTTTTGAAGAAGTACATACATGACCCTTCACTTGTATTTTACTCATATATAGTAAAAATAGTATATTATATATCTTAGAAGGAATGAATGGTAGAAATATTTTATTGTATATATAGCGTGAAACAATATAGAACCACTCCCCTAGTTATAGTTCCCAATAGAAATCTTATTTTTGAGGAATCTACATAGGGACCTGGATATGTAATGTGGAAAAAGGACCGTCAATTGTTTCATCAGTGTATGAAAATTTCATGGGGGAAATTATTTTTCGGGGGTTAGAATATTAAACATCCTATTTTTACTATGAAATTTTCATAAAAAAAATTGTATATTAAATAACATATATCAGATAATGTAATAAACTTAAATGAACTACAATACATCTTATTGAGATAAAATATTAAAATTCAAGAGAAAAATTAAATTATTTTGAGAGTTCAATATGAAACTAAATTAAGAAAATTATAAGAGTAATATAACGATATGTAAATAAAAATACAACGAGTATAAAATATTTAACCAAATTTCTTTCTATAAGTATCATCACCTTGATTATAACTACAGAAATAAGAAAAATAATTACAAATATAATTGACATGTTGATAGATAAGTATTTGAAATGGATGAATGATTCTTATAATATATATAAGTCTATAACTAGGGAATAAATATGACTATTATATATATGGATGTTGGATATATGGTCATTGGATTTATAGTTTTTTTTATATCCAATAGATAAAATGTGTAATTAAAAATAATATAATTTGTAATGAAAAATTGATTGCATTTCATTAAAATAGTTTTTACAAAAATATATTTTCAATGTGTTACATATTATTATTATATAAATAAATTTTAATTTATTTTTAAATAAAATTAATACCAATGGATTTATAAAATCATATGTTTCCAATATAGATAATTATTTTAATAATATGAGATTAAAATTTTTTAATTATAGAAATGATATTTTTAAAATAACCCTATTAAATTGTTGTGTATTTGTACATTAATACGTTAAATGAATCACTTTGTAATGTTTAGTAAAATTTATTACTCCACTTAATAACCAAATATATTAACAATTATTTATTTTTCCATTTATTTTATGTATTACTAAAATACATATTGTTGAAAATTAAATATTTAATAAAATATGGTTCTTTATATATTTTATGTTTTCATTTAATAGTTAAATTTATAATATTTTGAAATAGAATTAGATTAAATAGATACCATATTTTTAATCAGAATTTTGAAATTTTATAATGTGTTTACTTTCATTTTTAATAATAAAAATATGTTAGAAAGGTAAAAATCGAGATACAATGTTAATGATAAAATGAGGTAAAAGGGGGTTAAACTATGTGGTAAATGAATAAAATTTAGTAAAATAGTATCTATAAATGTCTTTATGAGATATTTCTCTACCAAAAATTATTCTATATATATTATTTTATATTTCTATCTGCTTACATTTTAAAATGACAACCATACCACTTAGTAAATGAATATTTTTGAAAATGGGAGTCAATATTCACCTATAAATGGACCTCTCCTCTATAAATACAAATCAACTCAAACCATTTATATCAATATTTAATATTAGACAAATAAACCAATGAAAATTATTAATTATCCATTTTATAGATTTTGGTTCTAAGAAGGAAGCTTAAATCCTTCATTATAAATGAACCCGTCTCGAGGAGAAAATTCATCAAGTCTCTAGGTCCTTATCTATAATTTTCAATGACCTCATCATATACAATATTTTTAAATATAATTACGGACTACAATGATGTACTAATAACATAATTATTATAATAATAAAAGTATATAACTATTTTAAAACTCTAAACTCTTACTCATTCATCATTGTAGCATGTTATTGTTAAGTTTGATTCGAACTTCTACAAGAATGATTCTATAACAAAACCATAATTTTCTATATGAATATGTACCCTGAAATTAATACAGGTATGATATAAAATTAAATATTAATATATTTAACAAATATGTTTCTGTAAGGATGAAAAAAATTAATTATAAATATTAAATAACTCATTATAAATTAAACCAAAAATGTTCATTATGGATTTCATTCGTGTAAACCATTTACATAATTTTCCTAAATGAACCTTAAGAATATTAAAATAATTAAATATAATAAATCTATTACCATGAATAATATATGATTGATTAATTTTGTATCAAATAATGATGACCAACACCATGATTATGGGACTTGTAATAAATATTCATAATCACTTTCAGAAATCCTGAAGGTTGTACATTTTAATTTAATTTTTGGATACTCACATTTTTAATTAGGTTGAGGGGGAACCCTTTCATGACCCATATTCTTAATAACTAACTAAAATCCCATGTTGAAATAAATTATTATAATTTAATTTTATAAAAGATAATAAATATTAATAAGGTTGTGAAATAATTTTTTAAGGTGATCGTTATTATTACAGGAGAGGTTAAAATTCTTTCAACAGATTCAATAGTAATGTTAAGGCTTAATTTAACATTCACTTTTTAAAATCATGTTTGTTAATATTTAAACAAATATATGGGAAAATATATGTTATTATCTATAAAGACCGTCTATTTTATAATGTTACAGTTATTCATGGTTTTAAAATTCATCTTATTATTTCTTACACATTTGGTTCACAAATCAATTGATATGAAATTTTTATGTAGTTTCATATATTCTTTTCAGCTAGGAATCTTTCTCATCCTTGACAATATTCATTATTTTTTATGGATATACTTATATCAAATAATAATTTTGGGTAAGAAAATTCTAAAATAAAATGAAATTATTTTCAAAAGAAGCCTCTTTTAATATTTTTAGAACATTTCTTTTGATGGATTTGAATCTATATAGAAAAGTGGGGAAAAAATATTTCTATTTTATAAGTTTTTTCATGAACACAATTTTTAACATTAATAAAAATATTTTAAAATGAATCCATCTCTATATGTTTTCATGTTTTCCAAATTAAATATATATTCCATTATTTCTAATTTTTCATTTTAAAATAATAGTTATAAAAAATTATATTTCTTCTTATTTTTCAATTAAATATTACAACACACATAAAAAATAGTTTTCCATCTAGGTTTAAATACTTCAGTTTTTACTATACTTCACTAAGAATATTCTCTAATCATACAATATAACATATTTCTGTAGTTTCATTATGATCATGTTAGTTTAAAAGTTTCTTGATCCGTATTTGTTTTTTCACATGTTAATTATGTTGGGATTGAATTAATAATGTTTTCATTATCTTGACTGACATGTCATTATATAGTGGATAAATAATTTTTTAAAAAATTTTATAAATAAAATATTGATGTGAGTTTGATCATATGAGTTGTTAAAGGTTACTGGGGGTTGGTTAAAAGGTACCATGAATGGTGGAAACTCAATGGAAACAGTACAAGCACAGTTTTGAGTCCAACCACACTCAAATTTATATTGGGACCTACGGTGTGCATGTTCTGGGTTTGGCCCATGATAAGAATTATGTGGTGAACACCTATACCTCATTAACCAATAACACATTTTTCAACAGATGTATGGTTAAATGGTATTGTGTATCATGTCCACTCCATGGAAATAAAACTGGAGTAGGTTCGAGTCCTACTGCACTCAAATTTAGCTGGGGCATGTGGAGCGTAGGTGGTGGATTGGTCCTAGAACAGGTGTAGTGAGGAACCCACCTATACCTCATTACCCAATAATATAATTTCTGATGTTGGGGGATTTCACGAGTTGTAAAGGATCTCTATGATTATACATTATACTTGAGATCAAATCCCAGTGGGTGCATGTAATATTATGGTACTATATTGGAGGTGATGTAGATGATGATGTAGACAGGTGGTGACACAATCATATTGCAAGCCCGATGAAACATGTTGGATGTTGGAGGCAAGAAGATGCAATGGGATTTCATGCCATATTATGGACTACAACACCACTGTGCCTATATTCCATGTAATAAATAAATAAGGCTTGATGGGCGGATTATTCCCTTGAGAGGGATATGGCCTTTGTTTATAATTTGTGTGTGTGGTTTGCATTTATTTGAATATAATTGTACCCCCAAATACCATATATATATATATATATATTTCACAGATTAGTTATTTATTCTGTGGGTTTTAATGATTGTAGATTAGGTAAAATAAAATGTGGGGATATACCTTAGAGAATCGTAGAATTTATAATTATTTTTGAAAAAAGAATGTCGATGGATCAAATACATTCTAGGGGAAATCATTCTTTTTTTAAGGGATGAAAATACATTCATGTAAAGAAGAAAAAATCAACCCTTCTAAATTGTTATAATTTAAATGTGATTTAAGACATGGATTTATATGAAAAAAATTATAACATTTTGTAACTATATTATATTGGGTATTGATATTTGTTTACAATTTATATTTGATTATTTGAAATGTTGTTTTAAATTATATCTTAGAATTATTTTTTAAAAGTTATGTTCAATTACCATATATGAGGAATTTTAGGTGAACTTTATTTTTAAATATTTACTAAATGAATTCATTTAATTAGTATTGAATGATCTATAATAGTTTTTAAATGTGCGATGAATGAATCCATATATCCATATCATTATATGTGATTATATTATGTTTGGAATATTTATAGAAGATGGATAAATAAATGAATTTATAAAAAATATAATGGGATAAATTATTATAAAAACTATTTCTTATGTAATTTTTATTTATTTTAAAAGGATTTATGTTGGAGTTATATTCATGATAATGGCAAAGTTAATTTAAACTAGATATTGTATATTTGATAATTAACAAGTTTACCTAAATATAATTTAAACAGGAATAACATTGTTTGTCATAGGAGGGAGTGCACCACCATATAATTGGGGGGGGGATAACTTTTTTCCAAAAACAAATAACCTCTACAACCATATGGTTTTCATAAATAGTTTTCTAATAATTGTATATTTTGATGATGTGAATATATGATAATATGGGAGAAGAGAAATTAGCACAGTTCTTTTTACATTGTTCAGAATACCTTTTATTAGTTAGATAATCCTTAGTGTGAAACAAATGTGATCATGATAACGACATTACAATTTATTATAAATTTAATAAGTAATATGGAAAAACGAATGGGTTTTACTCCAATAAGAGATGGATTATTGTTTCCAATAAGCTAAATGATCTTTTCTTCCTAAACCAGAAGATCCATTGATGAATGAAATATTTGTACATTATTTTTATTCTTAAAAATTCCATGTAAAATTCATAATGGAATATTACTTGATTGGTTTATTATATCTCTTCGTGTCATCCCTCTTTTTACACAAAAAATTTTATAAACCTCACTATATCATGAAATGAATATCCTATGTTTTGGAATTTTGAAATTTGTTATGACTAGAACCATAGTTCAGAAAAATAAAAAAGTGGAAATACCAGGGATATTAATGTGTCTTTAATTGCCTTAAACTTATGATAGGTAGGTATTATCATGAATTATTCGATACATATTCAAGAAGTAACCTAGTTAAAATAAATTTCTATAATCACGACAGAACAAAATCATAATAATCATTTAATGTTCCTTAAATATTTGGAGTTATATTTTCAGTAATAGTCCATTAGATTCTTATATTCAACTCACATTTTCTTACTCTTCCTGATCATGAGGTTTGATCCTAGGTATTATATTGAGATACCACATAACAGTTTGACTATTGTGGCACTATTTTATTTTTAAGTAGTCATCATGGTTCAATTGTGTCCCAAAAAATCATCCCAAAAAATTCATGGATGAAAATACCAAAGCACAATGTGACTTGTCCTATTTCAGTCTAAAATTATTCCAATATATAAATTACTGAGTAATTCTGTGGAATTATAATCACTATAGAAAGAATATTTTCATCACACTAAAAAAATAATTCCATTTCACCAAAAATCTAATATGATGAACTATCAAATCATCAAACGACATGATATCCCTAAAAGAAGAAGAAACAATTATTGATGTTATAAAATAATTTAACCAGTAACTAATTCATATATTTCTTACAATAAATAGGTAATATAAATAAAAAACTATGTAATTAAATAATGTTCATGATAAAACACCAATAAATAGTGTAAAATGAATTTCACATTGCTCATGTCTCGATTTAGATCTTATCATCATCACTTTTATAAATAACATTATATGGACTATTCTATCTTCTAAACAGATCTTAAATATCCTCCCTTTTTATTTATTTGAGAGATGTGAATTTTCACATGATCCATAATAATAAAAAATTCTTACTATTCATGTTACACCTTGATGATCACCATTCAATGAAATACGTATCTATCTATCTTTTTATGAAGATATCCTTATATTTTCTCCATATTAATAAAATTTCAATGAATTGAATTTAGGATAATAATAATGAAAAATAATCAACTTCATTCTGAAATAATTTTCATAAAAAACAGTAAAAATATTATAAATCATCCATAAAAAGAGGCATTGTAATGTTATATATGATTATCAACATAATAAATAAATATTCAAACAAATTTTCACCATACATTACTTTTTACTTAATAGAGTGGTACATGGTGTGAATATTATTTGACAATGAATTTAGAAAAATATTATTAATTTTTTTACACGTTGATGTTCACAAAAAAAATCTGAATCAGAATGGAACATAAATTATATCGAATGAAATATATGACTCCATCCGCATCTTTTCAAGTGTTTCATGTGATGTTGAAATATACTTGTAATAAATTACAATATGAGTTGAAAAAAATTTATTCTATGAATAAAATTTAACATATATTACATTGATATTGAAACTACTTATTGATGTGAATCCTTTGGGTTTCATTACTACCATGTACTATGACTATCTATATACAATTTATATAAACATGATACTGTTAAATATGGTATGAATTGAATTTTCCTTTAGATGTACATGAAGTCAATAACTCAAAATTTTTATATACGGAAATCTCTTTACCATATGATATAATATTGATATATTGGATTGATTCCAATAAGAAAAACATTTAATGAATAACTAAAAAATTTATATTAGAAAATTTGAACCACCTATAATAGTATCATACTGGCCCATGAGGAATATCACTGATCATATTCATTTAATAATGCCTCATCAATTTTCAAACGATTTTCCACAAACATTGATTATTTATTTCTATATAATATGATTTAATTTACATACATAATTACAATGATTTACTATGTATCATTTCCATTGAAAAATAATTGGAATCTAATTTTAATTTCATGAATTACATGTAAATTATTCTACTATCTTACTTTGATAAAGATTCACTTTGTGTATATTTTTACACATATAAAATATTTTTATTTATATTTTTTGGAAGACCATCACAATCATTGATTAAACCATCTATATCATAAATGTATACATATTACATGTGATCATGATCAAGGAATTCTTAATTCATGTCCATTAATAGTACCTTGTACAATCATTGATCAAAAATATTAAATATGATTTCATTTTTTAGGAATTTTTAGTAGAGATAAAGTCACATAAAAATAAATAACATAAATATTAGAGGTTCCTTGGATAATATTGTGAGGTATTTTCAATATAACATTAATACTGACATTGTTTTTAAAAAAACCCATTTTTAAATAACATATTTTGGACTATACGAAATGGCAACAATTATAATTTTCCAAATTTATCATTTTTTTTTTCTCTTATTATACTATTGATTACCAATGCTCATGTTTTAAGGATTTATCCACAATGATTGGTTAGACATTTTAAAGTAAAAAAGATTTGATTTGAACTTATCAATATTCTCAATGTTTAATTCCCCTTAAATTTATGATCAGAAATATTTTAATGATCAATATGTGTTCAATATCCTTTGGAATATAGAACATCCTCTTAGATCCTTTGTCATTAATATAATTTGTTTCATACATTGAGTGATTGGAAATATAAATGATCATCAGTTGTTCATTAATTCTATTCTACATCCCCAAATCATTCAATGGAATCCCATATGGGAAACAGTTAATGTGAAATGATTTTATTCCCTAACTGATTTAAATAAAATCCAGGAATTGTTTTGGATAATAATTTTTTTAAGAAAATATATTTTTTACATTAGTTGTGTATCAAGTAATTATTTTTACATTAGTGGTGAAATCAATGTTTATTATATGTCTTCCATTAATCCTGATATTTCTTGGGATATATAAAAAAATCATAAATCTCATAAATAACTTCTTACAAATTCAAAACACATATGTTGTTCTGAAAAAATGGTTATTATTTAGAACAAGTTTTAAATGGTTGCATTAATAGTTATTGAATGTATTCAAAATAATTTCATAACTTACATACTCTAAAATATTATTTATTATCATTTCCTCTAAAATAAATTATTTTACATGGTTAACCCATTTTGTTGAGACTATATAGAATAATACATTTAAGTCTCATCATATGATTCTCTTGATATGATCAAATATCCTTAGTTTTTTATTCTGATTAATTAATATATTATAATATTTAATTTAATTTCCATTTTTTATTTGTATAAATAATTTTCAAGTGTTTAGATTTCTAAATATATTATTATTTACATCACATAAAATAGACATTAGTCATTCATGGAAAATAATTATCTAATGGAATATAATACTTATATATATTGGTTGAATTTAAGATCAATTTTTCACACATATTTGTATGAAATAACTCTTCTGGTTTCATTTATTTGATGTGTAAAATGAAACAAAATAATGTTTACTATAATTTCCTAATGAATTAAAATATATTTATTTATTCTTCTAGGTAATAAATTTTTATATTTATTATATAATCAGAGATTTCGATCCTAGAAATATTATTCTAGACCAAATAAAATACAATTAAATTAAAATATCATTTTCCATCTTTGTGATATTGAATCTATTATGTTGATAATTATATATCGTGAATAATTATTTATCTATTTTCTTACCCTTTGACACAATGGTGAAATCTTATAATAGGTTTATGGGACATTCATTATTAATAAATATCACCTCATTGAAATTATCATAATTTTATTAAAAACTATGTAAGTAAATACTAAAGCATAAATAATGTGAACATTATTAGATTTACTAAAACCTTCATTGATGTATCCAACTTCGATAACATTGTTAATGCATCATATCAAAAATTCATTGTAATTAAATAATGATACTTTCATTCATTCATGTGATTTTGTTGTTTTTCATGTGTTATGAGTAGATACTATATTATTTCATTATATTATCTCAATTAACTACCTTGTATGCTAATGATATTAGTATAACATTCACATGATTATTACTATAATTAATATATTTTAAATTTACCTTTTTCTATAGAACTTATGTTATCATGGTATGAAATGTGAATCTGGTTTTTAGGATAACCACATCTCAAACCACTATCCACAAGAGATTAAATTGAACTTTTCAATTTGACATTCTTTATTAGATATTAACTATTCTAGTATCCACAATCATTATATTGAATCCACCTAAATTCAATAACATTATTTAAATAATTTTTTTTCAAATTATGAAAAAAACAAGTGATTTGTGGATATAGATTCTTTATCACCATGGATTTTTAAGTAATATTTCCATGGATTAATTTGTATTAATAAAATAGAAATGTTAGGTTTCCCGTTAATTATTTTATTTATGAAATATTTTCAACCACCTCATGTATTGTGGAATAATCATTTTAAATGAATTTTCCTTTTGTATTAGTCTTGTAATTCTTCACATTCCACAAATAGTTTCCATTGGAATTTGTATCACTATCTTCAAAAAGTGTTGTTTTTCTCTACATTATAATATAAAATAAAATAATTGTTTCCATCCCTTATCATTACTAACTCCACTGGAATTATATTATGTAATGTATTAATGAATAATTTATTATTACATGGGGAAACTAATTAGAATACCAATGGAATTAGAAACAATTTATTGTATTTTAGTTCATTAATCGACTATATTTACTCAATTTTTAAACTACATGTATTTAGATTTAATTAATAAATTACCATATTCTAATAGATTTAAATCAATTATATCCAGCCGTCAATCTTAGAAATTTTTTTTTGCTACTGAAATGTTTTGTATTCATAAAAATTTCAATGATATTTTTTATGTATCATTTCAAATATATTTATTTCACACTAATATTATTAGTTTTGGATTATCCATATACATTTATTAATGTATTTATCTCAATTACAAATCCTGTCATTTCTCATAAATTTCAAATTTTATAAAATAATATAATTACCTACATTATTATTTGAAACTTACTTGGATCCTTATAATTATTACATAATTCATTACTTCACCCTAATGCTTCTTAAACAGAACATGAATAATTCAAAAATTTTATTTCTTCCATAATTTATGTTTTCTAATCAATATTTAAATCTTCATTATGTCTCTCACATTCCAATATAAATTATTTTGAATCATTTATTAACAGAATATATTGATTTCTTATAGAATATATTTTTTATATATCTTTGAAAAATTTCCATGCAGTGAAATAACAAGTTTTATTTTATTTCAAATATAATTATCTCTATTAATTTTCTATATATAGTAACTGATTATTCTCTAAGAGAGAAAACATAAAATATTTAATCAATAAAAATATTAAAATATTTAAATGAAATAATTCATAGATAATTAATTTGTACTCTATACAATCATTTTGAAAATAAATTGATGAATACATAAATATTTAATACATAATTTTAACAATCAAATTCATCCATATTAGATATCAACAACTATAATTTATTTGATTCTTTTAAGGAATTAAATGATGATTCCATTTATAAATTTCTAAATATCATGGTGGGACCTCAAAAAATATCATAAGAAATATATTAAAAATCACATTCTTGTATTTTAGTTCATTGAAAAATGTTAACATTGAGTCAAATAATAGGGAATAATAAGTCACTAAAACAAATAAAATGGATTTTTTGTTTGTTAGGGTTATAGTTAAATTTATTATTTCTATAAAATAACATATCCACCTATATCCTATAAATTTATTCATATCATGTTTATAATAAATAAATGAATTATCACATGAATACATACTATGATTGGAAGAGTGATTCCACTCCACAATTGACCCATTAATGTCTTGTTAAAATAGTATACAAGATATGTCCACGTAAAGTTCTAAATAGTTAAATGGTAATAATTAATAACAAATAATAGGTCACACCATAATTCATTTTTCCAAAATTAAAAAATGATATGTTAAGATAACCAATTATATGGTTGTGTATTTCTGAAATCCATTCATATTATATTGGAGTTATTTTCAATAATAATTACTTATATATGATAATCTCTAAAGGAAATAATTCCTCAGATCATATACATGTGAAATCATGGTAAATGGTATTGTATCTAGGGATTTTTCATAATGATGAGGTTTATGTATGTGAATTTATATCACACCACCAAGATGGATTCATTATTTTTTTTCTATTAAATAATGTTACATTGAATGTAAGAATCCAATACAAGAATCCAAAATATTTATAGAATTATTCCTAGATAGTGGTGATCATGTCATAATGACATTTTATAGGTATATGATCAAAATTTTATTTTAAGTAGATAAAATTAATTATGATGTGGTGATAATGGTCATGACATTATATATTCAATTCAAGAATGATATCAAAATTTTAATGTTTTTATTATTTTGGAATTTTTTAAAATAATGAAATAGAATTTATTCCAACAAATGATTATCTTTTTTAAATTAATTTTATTATCCTAGTCAATGGGTGTTGAAGAGTATTTACATTGAAATGTAGAGATTATATCAAAGGTAATTAGATAGAATATCCTATAAAAAATTAATGGAATGATAATGATTATAAAAGGGAGTGGGAATTCCATGTCACATATTAAAATAGGTAAAGGATCTATTGGTATATCAAACAAGAAATTTTTGGTTTTTTATCATATTGATGAACGGGGAGCTCGTTGACACACCATAGTTATACTAACCTTTTGTTTTAGTTGTGAATGTGGAGACATGTATTTATGGAGGAGTGTGAACTTTGATTTTTTAGGACAGGGTATTTTCTGAATATTTTATGCTTCATAACAAAGAGGGTGTGTGAATCCACTATATATGAAAACATTACTTGTATTGAACCTTGTTATTTTTTATATCTGAACATTTCCATAGTAATATCCTTGGTCATTTCTCATTGTGATTAAAATAAGTAAAAATATTTTTTTATCACATTACAAAATATATATTCTAATAAATTTTGAGGTAGAGGTTTCTACATAGATAGTATGCAAGAAATCACACACTTCATGAAAATAGAAAAAATATATAAAAAATATGAAGGAGACAAGATAATATTTTAAAAATAGTTATCAAAATAGGATAATAATTATCTAGTGAAATTTATATGATTGTAATTTCATGAAAATACTCACAAACTATGTGATAATATTTATTAACACTCTATAATGTGAATTACATTGTATGTGAAACTAATTTTTTTTATTGTACATGTGAAGTGATTTATGGAATTGGTTTAACGAATTACATGATCCATTTTCCCGTATCAATAAATATATTGTATAATATATTCATGTACAAAGATAACTAATTAATTATTTGAATATAATAATTTGAATCCAAATTATATGTCAACGTATATTAATTATAAATGTCTCAATTCTCAAATACATTGATCTAAAAAATTCACAGTTTTGAATCTTCATAGCATCCTCAAATCATAAGACATGGTGAATAATGATAATGACTACGTGTAAAAGGTGATGTTAGAGGATGTTTAATTTGGGAAAACGATAATTTTCATATTTTATGATGATCATGATGTTATGGAATTCTATAAGGTAATTCTTTTCCATTACTCAAATATAGATATTGTAAAATTAAAATAATAATTTTCCCACTTACCACCATTCAAAGATGAATATTTTAAAAAATACTCAAAAAGACTCCCATGTAGTGCTTATATAGTGATGATCAAAATTAATTCAAATAAAACTATAATATAATTTTATGAGCAAGAGGAATTCAGACAATAAAAATTTTACTAATAAAATAATTCATATATTAGTAGATGATATCATATAAATGATTTTGATGTCTGTAATTGGAGACATAAAAGACAATAATGATGAATTATTTTTGGTATTTATATAAAAAAAAGAAAACTGAAATATAGTGATAAAGAAAACACATATGTTAATCGATGTGTAGAAAAAAAATATTTTAAAATAACTTCCATAGAAGAAATTTAATATATGAGGGTGAAAAAAATATTTATTAGGGTGTTGTTCAATATTCTAAACATTACATACAACATTATGAAAATTTTATTTCCTACATCAAGGAAAAATTTTAATAGGTATTCAACATAAATACTATAAAACTCAATGAATTTTTTTTAAAAAGAAAAATTATATAATAGGATGAAATACATGATATAATAAATGATACTATAAAAGATAGTGTTTTTATTCCACCTTTTATGGAAAAGGAATAATTATACCAATCTGAAAAAAGTGAAATGTTTTTTATATAAAGGTAATGAAATAATATATCCTTGAACATCTCACACCCATTAAAGTAAGTGATAAGTACTATATTTATGTGTATTTCATATTGTAACATGGGACAGCACGGTGTAAATAGATATCATTGGTGTCATATCCCCCAATTCTAATATAAGTACCATAGAAAAAAAATTTTAACACGAGCTAACATATTGTTCATGGGAGAGAGAACTGAGTCCTGTACAATTCTCCAAAAACACCATAGTTGCTAAATTCCATTCATGGATATTTTAAACACACATATAGGTTGGTTTATACTCTAAAGGATAATACTACAGAAGGGATTGGTAATTATTTATGTCTGTAAACATTACTATTCAAATGCCACTATTGAAAATTCTTCATCATGACTATGGGGAAGATCCCTTTGGATGCGTCATATTCATAAAAATGGGGTGATCAATTCATTCCCCATTTACATCCACCTATACGCATGTATGGGTCATATAAAAGAGTTTTTGTCTAGATATATGAGGCAACCATGTTTATTTCTTGTTTTTTAATGCCTTTATTTTTAGATATCAATTGATCATTGAACCCTCATCTACATCATGCCCAAATATCCCATGAAGGTAACATTAAAACATCCTTCTGAATATGATATTAAACTACAAAATTACTAGTGACTACATCATCAATGAAAACTAATTTTCATCCCCATTAAACTAGGTATACATATGTTGTACCCCATTCACCTGGATCACCAACATTGTACCCCATTTTCCCATGATAGCTATATAGGTTTATACAAATTTAGGCCTCCTCCATTCCCTCTAGAAAATTATTATTGGGTTCTATCAAACAGTGTGGTCTCGATTTTATCATGTGTTACAGTTTTACCCATATTTTTCCTCTGAAAATGAAATGGTCATCCAAGAGTGAAAAACTTTTATTCCATTGATTTTGATGGTATATATCTTTATTTTTTACTGGAACCTTATTTGACTCATGTTACTCAACGAGGTTGTGAATGGTTTATAATATTTTCAGGCACTAAATATTGTAGAAATAATTTATTTACAGCATTTCTTTCTCCTATGAGGATTCACCTCTGGATTAACTGGATTGGTTTCTCACTTGGCATGAAAAGTGATTTTATAATAAAAAGATAATTTTTAGTCAGTATCCTCAATCATAAAAACATTTAGTTAGATCAATACATTATATTAGTGAGGAGCTAATATTATGGTCCCCTAAACATGTCTAATTCAATATCATATCCCCTATGATGGTCTCATTGACAAACAAAATTAGTTATACACCCATATTTTGCACCATTATCCTTGTATAATCACTAAACCCTTCTTCATTTGTAAAAATAACCTGTTATTATAATATTTCACACATGTTTAGTATTAAAAATATTTTAGCTGGACAAATATATGGGCCCCATCATTACCTTTACACCTAATCTATATCCTCATTTTTAATTTCTTCCATCTATCCTACATCAATGAGACTTATGTTTGTTGGCCTTTTACATAGTATAATACCAAAAAATATCCTCAAACAGTTATATCCAAAGAAATCTACTCTGTATCAAGGTGTAAAATACTCTAGGAGTCCCTCTTCCTCAATGGTCTGTAACCTCTACAACTATCAATTACTCAATTGTCATTATCGCCTATGAGTCCAACTTCACTAGTGGGACGTATCCCCTATGATTTTAACAACACACCCCATTTTCTAAAAAATGATGGATACAATATAAAAGAAAGGTCCCCAAATTCATAATAACTATTCATTCACCTATGGTTATCACTTTCATTAAATAACCATTAATACCGTGTCATGATAAACTTCATGGGACCAACCATTATATATAAAATTAATATATAAAACATAATTTAAATGATAATTCACAAAATTTATGTGGATATGTAGGATTCTACCTTATGGTTCAATCACTTCATTTGTTTAGTCATTGTTAGATGACCTTGAATTGATATTTAGTATCTTTGGGATATATGACCTTATATGTGACACCCCAAGATCCACACTCCTAGGTAATTTCTATAAAAAAAATATATTTTATTACTATTTATTTATTTATTTATATTAATGTTATTCTAATATATTAGTATCTATAAAATTGAAACATCAAGTCATAAATGAGTAAGTACAACCCAAAAAAATACGTATACAGATTTAGATAACTATGAATTATATAAAATAATAATTTTATTAATTTTAATTAAAAATTAATAAAAGTAATTGAATGGAAATATATTATAAATCAATATAATATTATATATTATGACCTAATTAAATAATATCTTTAACTCAAAAACAATCTCTGTGAAAAATATCTCAGAACAAGATATAAAAATATAATTCCTCATCATGGGATTGTAAAAAATTAGAAAAACCTTTCATAAATTATTTAAACCTCCATAAAATGTTATTATTAAATAAGATTATATGGAATAAAACATATAATTTTAAAAAATTGTATAATAAATATTATCTTTTTTAAAGTAGAAAATTTTCATGAAAATATTCTTTAAAAAATTTATATTTTAGAACATATAATTTAAGGAAATATAATTTTCTCTTAAAAATAAACAACCATTTGAAATTATTATATAAAATAAATAACCACATTAAAAAACAATATAATTTTGAAAAACTTGAATTCTCGTTGATTTGATATCCAATGATACTAAGAAATATTTGAAAATCCTTGTTGCACTTAAGATGTTAATGACTATGTAGGGTACACCAATCACATTTGGGATAGTGTCCCTGGAGGCTTCAGTATACATTATATCCCGTATCAATTTTTTCAATCTAAATTTTCACAATTTTAATGAAAAAAATTATTAATGTTTAATTCTGAT
Organism: Viscum album; assembly: GCA_963277665.1. Taxonomy (NCBI): domain Eukaryota; kingdom Viridiplantae; phylum Streptophyta; class Magnoliopsida; order Santalales; family Viscaceae; genus Viscum; species Viscum album. Next base: position 867,855,309 of record OY728152.1, on the reverse strand, counting down.
CATAATTCAATTAAATGTTTTTTACATATAATAAATATTAGAGATAAAAAACTCCTCAATGAAGGAATTTATTTAAATGAATTGTTATAGCCACATAAATTCTATTCATAAATTGTATAAAATAATAATAATGATTTTGTGAAATTGATTATATATGGAGTAAAAAACAATTTTAAACATTCTTGGAACACAGATATGAAGAATATTGAGTAGCCTTGAAATAATTTTTTCATAAGCAATAGTTGTGACGAAAAAATTATTTTATAAATATTACATAATTAAAAAAAACAAATGGTTCGAGTTTATTGAGTACTATATTTTAGTAAATTAAAGATACATATGAAAGGATATATAAATCCGTAAAAACTATGTATAAATTATATTTTATAATTGTAAATTATATCTTAAAATTTTTATATAAAAAATTTTATTTTCTTGAATTTGTAAAAATAAAGTAAGGTTTTGATATTTTAGATATAGTGATTTTCAAATGAATCCATTTTATATAAAAATGATAACTCAACATACTTGCCAATTGAAAAATACAAATAGAAATTATATTTTATAATAGTTTCATTAAATGAAAAAGAATCAGTTTGTATTGAAATAGAGAATATATAAAATATGTATTGAGGGTTTTTTCTCTTAGAAAGAATATGATTTCAGAACATTATATTTAAAAATAGTTTTGACATAAAAAAAATTTTATAAAAGATTTTTATAAAAAATTATTTTTAAAAAATTTCCATAAGGTGTTTCTAAATGAAAATTTAATACAAAATTTTATTAATAAAAAAAATTTCTAAATAAATAATTCAAATTATTTTAAAAAAAATTTAAATTATTACTTTAATATAATTAATATTAAGAAGAAGCTTATACATGGAATATTAAAATAGTAATTTTTATATAATTTTTCACCGTTATATGAATCTAAAAAGTCCTTAGTTCATATGAATAACATCCTTTTTGAAATTAATCTCCTAAAAATTAATCCACCTCCATGAACACACACATGCACACACACGATCTCTCCATCTCTCTACCTATTCTACTAAAATATACGTTAGGGTATTATGGTGAAGTAGTTTTATTGGGTTCACATCATGAATACCTAAAAATATAAATTATAGTCAATCAAAAATCGAAAATTTGTACACGTTAATATTGGAATACTATCCAACTTATGTGTTGTAATAAGTGTGGGGAGATTAAAAAAGTTGTATTTTATTGTATATGTTCTCTAATTCCTTCATTATAGATAATAAAATTGGGTTTTTCCAACCCATGAAGTCATTATATAACCACACTCCCTGAGGTTTACATGATGAATACATAATTAATTAAATATATATTTAGGTACTCAACTGATGTCCCTATAAAAATCATGCTAGGGGGAAGAGGACTTCAAGTTCCTTATTATCACATATTATAATATATCTATATAGATGCCTCTATTTTTTTATACCAATGACAGAAAATTAAGATTCTAATAGTATTCCAAATTAAGATGTTGATGCGTTCCTTATAAATCATGTATTGTATGTGAGGATAGGGAATTTTGCGATGAAGACCTATTTCACAATTTAATGATTCACTTTATATATAAGAACACAACATAAACACATTTTAAATTTATATATATATATGAAAAAACTTTTGGTATCCCAATAGTGACATGTTTAAGGATGATGATAATGAAAATGATATGTTTCATTTATTGAGGGGTGGGGAAGATGATATTGGAAGATTTATTTATAGAAAAGTGACCATAATACAATCATTTACTAATCACAAGGCCTCATATAGAACCATTTATGGATATTATTTAATATATATATATTCCCATTTATAATCAGTATGTCTTAAATGCGTGGATAGATAAAATGATAAAGGAATTCATTTTATAATAATTTTTATATTCATTATTTTTAAATATGAGGAAAATTAAGCATTTGTTATCACATCCCCCAAAAAATCACTATAAATATCAATATCTCTTATAAGAATCAACTCAACGTAAGTCAGTATTGAAATATAACGACGCTCGATGGTAACCTACGGTCACTGTTATAACCCCTTAGTGGATTTATCATCCACTGCATCCCCCAAGCATGTCAACCCAAGATCTATCACGTACATACTCCTACACATGTCCATTATCTTCTTACTAACAATTTCTTAATATCATTCTGACATTCATGTCATTGGCCTATCCTATATTTAGTAATGGGCTATAATTTTTTTATTAATTTTATAAATTACTTACAAAATAAAATTTTCCAAAATTATTATTCATTTATCTAAATAACATATAAATATATAAAAATTATTTAATTATAATTTAAAAGTTATATTATAATATATAAAAAACAATTTAATTTCAAATTAATTTATTTATATTAACTTCATCTTATCAATTTTTTTTGTTTTATATTTACTATCATTAATTCCAATTTATAACATAGAAATTTATACTAACTATATGTCTAAATTAAAATTTCTAATTTATCAAAATAATTTCACATAAAATTTAATAATAATTATATTATTAATAATTATATTTATCATTAAAAGTAATCCCTTATAATTAATATATTTCTCTTATAACTATAATTTCAAATATTTTCATTAATATTTCACTATCAATAGAATTCATTCTAAAATTATAATAAGATTATTTTTTATAAATAACATTATTTTAATATCTTCACATATAATTTTCACTATCTCATATGTATAACTATTTCCAATTATTATTTAGATGACATAATAAATATTATTCTATTGTATGGTAATAAATAAAAAACAATATATTTATTCAGAAGTATATATGTATATATATATTTATGTCATGTTGATTTTTTAAAACCATAATTATTATATATTTAAATTTTTTAAATTTACATATATTATCTTCATCTTGTTTTAATGATACATATATTATTTTATTTTCCATACAGTCTATGTTTATAAATATATGTAATTTTTATAAACTATTATTTATAAAAATATGTTAGATTATATATTATATTAACATATCATTTTTTCAAAAAATTGCATATATAATTACTTAAAATGTGTTTCATGCATAATTTTTGAAATAAAATGATATTAAATATAGAATTATGTCTAAAAAAAATTATAAATATGGTGTAATAAATTATTTGAAAATTTTACAACATTAATGTTTTCCCCATTAAATAATTTTCATCCGCTGATTTCTAATTTATTTTTACTTTAAAAAACATATGATTGACTATATAATATATTAATGATATAATTGAAAAATTTATATTTTTATCAAGAGTAAGATGATTTTTTAACTCATAATATATGTATATTTTTATTTTTCTGTTCTATTTATTTAAAATATACTTACTTAATTTTAATGAAATATTTGTCTACAAACATACCTGCCCCAAAATATATTTTGTGATCATGTTCTCAAACGAAAAAAAATTATGATTTTATTTAATGAATAATTAATATGTAAAATTATTCATTAGTATTTTACCCATTAACTATTCATTTAAATCTAAAATACCCTAAATCTATAAAAAATACAATTCAGAATTTTTGAAAAGGTCAAATAATACATTCATTTAATCCTCAATTTCTTTCTAAATCAAATTTCTCTATAAAAAATTATTTTCTATTCTAAAAAAATAATTACACTTTTAATTATTAAATAATACAAAAATAATATAATATTAACCTATAAATATATTTTATCTATTCTAATGAAACCATGTGTGATTCATTTGACATTGAAAATGAATTCATTTTTAAAAAATAAAACATATTTCTCCCATATAAAAACTAAATTTACCAAAATAAATCTATGGGATTTTATCCTTGAAGGTAATATCTCATGAGTTTAATCTCACTATTGACTCCTTCCATCCATATAGAAAATTTAAACTAGGTCATGGTTCTACGAATAAAAATTTATCACTTGGTTGTCTCATTGAATACAAGAGAATCTATTATACAGTAAATAAAAACACTAATATTGGTACATATTATTACTTGAATAAGTTTTATCATATATTTTTTATGAAGTTTATAGTACATTAAATATAGGATGTTTTATTTTATGTTGTTATAAATACCACATCATAAGGATGAAGAATATTTTTATCCCAAATCGTACTGCAATAATATAACCACACTACATGTGGTTCCCAATATGATGTGGTTTTATAATATATATATATATATATATATTGGGAATTGACTACCCTATGAAAATATTTTTAAGAAGAATATGATTTTATTCATTATTGTGTCACCCGTTATAATATATATATTTTGAACCCATTATAAGTTTTTCAAAAATCTAAAGGAAAATGATGAATCCTTATTTTATGTTGAATAATGATGATTTTAGATCCCAACAGATCGTGTATTATATGAGAGGATATAAAAGAAGACATTGAAGGTCTATTTTTTAGTATAAAATTTCTTTTTTTTTCTCCCCCACTCTATATCAATATGTTACATCTATATTTATACATGACAAGTGGGTATCAAAATAGTGATGTTATAGTGATCGATGGTAATGGTTATGGTAGATTTTATTCATAGGGATAGAAAAATATGACGGTTAAATAATTAGTCAAGTCCCAGTGAGTTTCATCTCATCATTTCTACTTTAAAAAGCCTCATGTTGATTCTATGAGTGATATGATATAATATATTATTATTATTTTTTATAATCAACATCTCGTATTTGTGAGGAAGGAGAATAAAATGATGTAATTCATTTCAAAATAATTCATGTGTGTTCTATATTTATACAAGTGAAATGTTATCTGTTTTTCGTCCCACCCAAAATTTATATCTAAATCTAGCACAAGATTAATTATAAGTTTAATCATGACTGAAGATGATATTAAAATATGACAGGGAATAAATCTTACATATGGTCAGAACCTAATCCCCAAGATGTGCTCTGGATCCATGAACGACCCCTCGTTATTTTATGACCAAACACATGCTCTTCTTCCATTCCAATTCATATTACACTCTTATATACATATCGATGGACTATGATTTATTTATCTATTAGGTTGATATTTTTTCTTGTAATACTAAATATATATATTACAAACCTAATAATAATTAAGTAAATTATATTATTATTTACTACTTATTATCTAAACATATATTAAAAATTATTATAATATCTAATTATTAAATTTGATACTCTAACTCAATTATATAATTTTATAAAAATCAACATAAATGTAATCCAAAATTCTATATGATTCTTAATATTTATTCAGTTATGATAATTTACAAAACATTTATTCGTATAAACTATTTTTTAAAGAATGATTATAATTAATTACATTAATATATCATACACTATAATAATCGTTATAAATTACAAATTTATATTTAACATTAATTATTTATTATTCTGATTAATAAAATTATATTTTATCTATTATTATCATTATATTCATAAAAATTATATTATAATTATAATTAATAAAATAATTATATACCCACTAGATTTTATATATAACCATAGATTAATATATCTCACCTATAATTATCACTATCTTATTAATATCTCATTTTAGATAATATTTTATATGAGATAATAAATATTATTTTACAATATTATCTTCAAATTAACACTTAATATTACTTAATTTGTATTTAATATATATATAAATATATTTTATGTGTTTAGTTCATGTTAATATTTTTTAAAACATAATTATTTCTATCCATCCAGATCTATTTTGGTGATTTCATGGATGGTTTTTTTGGGTACTATATATTTTTTAAACAATTTGTTCGATTAGAAATAATATGCCTTTTTTAGTTGTGGATTTTGTTTCATTGAATTTTTTAATAGTTTGAGCATATTTTAGGTATCACTAGGTCGAAGGCCTCGACATGGGCATTTGTGTTTTGTATCCCATTATCCAGCCATATCTTCTATTCGTATTGGACGGATGGGTGCCTTGCCATTTTTTTCAACATGGTTTTCCTTTTGGATTTGTGTTGATTTTGGATGAGAGTGTTGTGAGTTTATCATAATAATTTCAGAGTGGGTGGCCCAGAAGATGAAATATTTTTCATGGAAATATATTTTGATCCTCCCTATGCATGTTCATGTGGATGGGTATGGTGCTCCACCTCATTATGTAAATATATAACGGAACAACTTTTTGAAAAGGGGGGTGAGACACAAAATCATGGAGGGAATTAACTATTATATTTTCAAGAAGGGGGAAGGACAAAACTTGTTCTATTTTATTTATTTATATCTTTTAGACATTGGATACTTGGTGCATATATGTCCTTTTAGACTTTTTTTCATAATGAATTTTCTTCTACGATTGTAATGGGTTCCATCATTTCCCAAATCTAAAAAAGTGGATTAATTATTTATGATCAATAACAGGGGTTTGACCTTAAAATTATTTAATAAAATAATATATTAGTATATTCCATGTATAAAATTTTCAAATTATTGTAATGTATACTAATTTAATTGAATGCTTATTAAATATAACATAATTTTTAATGAATATCTATCTAAAAATGTGAAAAAAAATTATTACAAATTAATTATGCATTAAATTATAATACACACTAATTTTCTTTCTCACATAAGAATAATTGGTATTGAATTACCAATTTTCTAACACTGAACAATGTATGTTTTTTCACCCTCAAATGGAAATATACAAATCCCTTATTTTGGTCTTGATCCTAACTCTATGACATCAACCACTTTCACGAATGGTGATAACATCCAAGACAAATAGTTTTCAAATTAAAACAATTGAATAATCTCTTTTAAATAAATTATTGTGTTCTAATAATAAATATGGATGTTCACATATATTAATGTATTCAATCATTCAAATAAATAGGGTTTAAATTAAGTAATATTATTAATCATTGAGGCACATGAGTATATTTAGATCAATAAAAGTTAGCCATACTGTTTATAATGACCATATGTCTAACAATTCTACCTTAATTACTACTGATAAATGTATAACCTATTACAATCGTACTTCATCCAAGAGACTACATATGTAGAAAAATAAGTCCACACTAACTCAAAATGATATGGGTGTGGGTGATCAACATATATAAAATGATAAACCTCTCAATAATCTTTCACCAATTATAAATATCGATTCACCATGCTTGTAGTTGTGATAATGAATTAATATTCTTCTTTTCTATGGATGTATCCTATTTTAGTAAATCCATTTAGTTCAAATTTAGTCATAATGAATATAATACAATGTTCAAACATATAGGAAAATTATAAGTAGCTATAAGGAAACAAAAGCCACTATTTTAAAGAAAAAAATGCACAAGACATACATCTCGACATAAATATTAGATGTGGCCATTGATAAACAACAAGTTCTACCAATTTTCATGGACTTATATTTCCTATTGGTTAAAAGATGGGTTTTAAATTAACAACTCATAAGTACTATAAAAAAATTATAGGAATAATGAATTTAAGGAGATAACACCCACTAATAAATCTAATTTCTAATTGGAAACATGATTTTTGTTGTCCACAAATTTAGTAGCCCGGAGTTTGTACATGATTTATCATATTCTAAAAAGATTCATGGAATCTCATCCAAAATGACCAAATACTTTAGTAGTATTCATAAACTATATGCATAATTGAGTCTTGAATTAACTCTGTAAACACAAATTAAAACATGTTTCTTGTCATGAATCTCATCATTCCCTCTAGAATATCATTTCACATCATTCCGAGTGAAATTATTGGATTCCTGATAAAGGAACCAAAATAAGGGTGAGCACAAATTCACAGAAAAGGGTTATGTATATGGACATCTATCACAAATTTATATGTATTAAAATCATTGTAAGTTACATTAGAAACAAGACATGTTAATAATTTTAATATCTTGGTAATATAAGATATAATCAATATAGTAAGGTAAATAAATAGAAACACGATATATTTAATAAATAAACTGAGAATGAAATACATCTTGGGATAATATCATTGTGAATATATCATGGATAAGAATAAATGTATTCTTAATGAAATAAATTATTAATTATAGGATTACATGATCTTAATAATCATGATATCTCTACTATTAAGTCCTTTCACAATATGGTTTAAAACTAGTGGTAGAAACTCATTTAATGCTCACTTACTAATTTTCCACATTAGACTACTGATACACCAAGGTGATATAATATTACTATATAAACCCAAAATTACTAGTCCAGATCATTCCATGCAAATATAAGGATATATTTAATTTATTAATAAATATTCCTTCCCAAAAAATATCAATATTTTCTAATGTATAGATATTTATCCATATTTATCTAATTAATCAAATTTAATAAAATTTTAAAAAAATTAAAAAGTGTAAATTATTTAAGAAAGAATTACATCCATCATAAAAGACTATGTATATTAAATATAAATGTATCATCCATGAAAAAATGATCACAATAATATGATTGTCTCAAGATATATATAATAATAAAAAAATGTGAGATTTTACAATAAATTTTCCCCTTGGTAATTATCATGTAAAATCATATCTAAGGAAATAATATAAATTTAAACTCAAAATACCATAATTATTGAATGAATATTGATATTACATTTCATTCATGATGTATATAAATCATATAAAATAAACAATTTGTGTAACATTACAATATACCGCAATGATGGGAAATTGAGGTAATGTCCCTTTTAAAGATCATACCATTGAAGTGAGTGTTAATCAATGAATAAATTATTTGTATAAAATACAAATCTAAATAATATAAGTGTAAATACAACATAATACAGATTAAATTAATTACCTACATAATATTATCATGACATCATCAATTATTTCATTGTTTAACCCAATGAATGGAAATTGACTAAAAATCCATTACCTTAGGCTTCCTTTTGGTCAAACATGATTTAATGTCATGTATAATTATTTACATTATGATATTATTTTATAAAATTACTATATTAATAATTATAAAATCATATAGTATCCTATAAAAACATTCTATCACTCATTCGTTAATTATATTTCTTTATTCTCATTGATTCGGGTGTCAATTGCCAAGTTTCCTCATGACTGTTTTTTCATGAATGATCTTGTTTGTTTTTATATTATATAGTTAAATAATTTATATAACATTAATATTAATCATATTTATATATAAATTAAAATATTAAGATAAATAATGAAATTCTGTTTTGATAAATTAAGTATGTTACGACCAGGGAGACAATAGTTTATATGTATGCATGAGTAACAATTCCATTATTCAATGATAAATATGGAAAACTGTTAAATAATATTTTATCCATCAGTAATTTTCATAATATCATAAATACCAGATTATTTATTTAAATAAACATATATATTTATCATACATGATGTGTGGTGGTGAAAATACAGTCATGTCACTTCATAAAGGAGGTAATCCACATGTACACAAACGATGTTATCATCTTTAAGTGAGTGAGAAGGTAAAATGATATATTAACAATACGTAATGGTAAATAGTTCATTAATATCATAAATTTTACATTTTTTACATTTTTTAGTTCAGTTTATCCTTATTACCATCAATGTAATGAATTAGTGAATACAAATTGCATTGCTTCATGAGGTTCTTGTCTGTTGTAAACACGATCAACATTATTGTATCCCCGAAACAATGTAAAAAAGTAATTGTATAAAAAATATAATTACCCAAAAGGTATAATTGTTTTATCAATATTATATATATATATATATATACATTATAACCATCATTATACCCAAAACATGATAGGTGGTAATGTAAAAATTAATTATGTCGGTTCGTGAGCGGTAGTCCTCTATACGCACGAATGACGCTTTATTAACTAATTTTATTGAAGTGGGGATAGTTTTTGGTCATGAATTTAACATAATGAACCCTATTTATATAGAATATATCGAGTTTATTATATCATATTGGTTTCATAATCATTGAATGTGACTGAGGAATAAATAAAATAAAAATGATTGGTGAAGAAAATTACCTATTCCTTAAGCAATAGCCTTAGTTTTTATACAAAACCCATAAAATGAGGAATTTAATAAAAAAATAATGCTTATTAGATGAGGGGATGTATTCTTTAGAGTTATTTGGGAAGATATAGTTTGAATCGAATTCATTGGAATGTGTGACTAATAGAGGATAGGGGTTGGACATTTATAAGTGACTTCAGATATACAATTGTAATTTTATAAAATAAAATGGTTTATAGAGATTTCAAAAATTAAAAAAAAATGAAAAAAATAATTATTATATTGGATTATACATTATAGTGTCTATATATGTCCATAAAATTAATTTTATACAATTTTTAGTTTATTTAGACCCTTTTCAATTATGTTCAACCAAACAGTAAATCATTTTTTTCCTTTACCTCAAATTGATTTTTCAATTTTGACCCTTTATTTTAGTTAACAATTACCTTAAAATTAATTTATAATATATATAGTTATTATTCCGAATATTTAAATTTTTTTCAATATTTCATTCACATAATTTAAAAAATATAATTTTAAATTAATCTCTCACACTCGACAATAAAGTGGGCTTTCAAAGAGAGTATGTTCAAAAGATTATAATGTTTTTATGTGAAAATTAAATATGAAAATGATTAGAACTACCTAAAATAGATTAATTAACATAAATTATAAATAATTTTAATTTAAAATCAATTTTACATATAATATATCTTTATAAATAATTTAAATGAAAAGTAAAATATCAAATGAAATTATTTATTCTATCTATTCATAAAAAATTGATTCATTTAAAAAAACACTCTGATAATTTTTATATTATTATCTAAAAATTATTTTAATTTATTCAAATGAATTTTTTTTAATTTCTACAAATTAAATTTGAATTAATTGCATAGATCATGATGAATTCATCTTTCAGAAATATAATTTTTTTTAGAAATCATTTTTTTAAATGATCCTTATTTTATTTGTAATAAATATAAAACCATATTTTTTATAATTTTTTTTGCTATTCACAGAATCTAATTTAATAGTTATGTTATAATTTTATAATATATTACAATTCATTTAGACTCAAGGTTGTGTTCTCCCCACGCAATCGAAGAGATTATATTTAAAGAACTATATTATTTGGGCTGATTAACCACAGTTTTTCATGTTTCATATTCTATCAAATAAAATGATCTTATTTATGAATATTGGGTCTTTAATTTCTCCCAAACATAAATAAATTATACACGTAAAATTTAAACATTATCTCGTTAAATAAGGTTTTGATATTTGAAAACACTTTTATTGATAACCAAAATAATAAAATGGGTTAATAAGACAACCTCTTTAGAAGAGATAAAGGGAAGTGTAAAGTATATATGTATTAACACATAAGTAGGTTTTAAATTAGGATAACATTTGTTGAAATTAAATACATTACATGGAAAAAAAGAATAAATTTAAATAGCGAGTGACAGAGTAAATTGATCATAATAAATTGAGTGATTAGTTAATTGTTAAGTGAATAAAAACCATAAATCTATGATGATTTAAAAGACTATATTATTCCTCAATAATTAATTTAATAGGATATTTTTTTCAAGATCCTTTTGTTAAATTTTTTGAATTCCTATACTACCTATAAATATAATGAAATATAATTACATGATACATATCTACTTCAAAAGAAAAATTTTATCCTTTGGTTGTTCTTTGATCAACAAACAATTCATCTATTTCTCCTAGAATTGATAAAAATGAATTTTTTGTACCTAAAGCAATAAAATGAAATTTTAACAGATTGTATAATCTATAAAAAGTGTGACAAGTTGTTCTATATATCTTCATCATTTTTCCAAACAAATATTGTTTGAATAGGTTATCACACATAATACATTAATATATTAACCCCAATAGTAACACCCTGGGTTCATCCTTTGTAGTTAATTAAAAAAAATCATTTACCTAATGAGATATTAACATGGATATCACTTAGGCTGATGGTTTCCTTTAAAATATTATCATCCTTTGGATGTAGTTCATGCCCCATGACCTTTTCAGCTATGATGATTTTTCACCCAATATTTTGTTTGTTTTTTCTACATGAATATTAATATAATTACAATATTTCTCCCAAATTGTTTTTTACATATTTGAAATAAAATTTTTCTTTAAATAATATTTTTATCAAGGGTTTTAGAAAAACTAATTTTTTTCTTTAATTTATAATAATCTTATTTGATTATTATTAGAATATAATTAATGATAATTTCAACTATGGAGGATAAAAATACCCTTAAATATATATCTATAGAAGGAAAATTAATTTTTCCTCAAAAAACAATTATACTGAAATAGTTTTTTTATAAATTTCTCCCAAAATGTCATCAATCCTTATATACTCCAAGAACATAAAACCAAAAAGATGTGTTTAAGACATATAACTTATCATCAATCTTAAAATATTAATAAAATTATGGTAACCATAAATATTATGTTATTTTAGTAACATATTGATCAAAATTTTATTATATTCCTTAAATGTTTCAAGATTCAAATAACCAAATTTTTTTTTTGTTAAAATACATCTACTATTTAATTCTTCAATCACAATGCCTAAATACTCCATCCATTTTTTCAACATAAGTCCTTCCCTGGTATAGGGTTAAAATAATATAAGAAGGATTTGACATGGATAAGGATCAGGTTCACTACATTTAAGATAATGAAAAATAAATGGATCACTAAGATGAAAACCACTCACTTCAATAACACTCTTTTTTCCCGCAATAATACATTTCTTTTTTCCATTATTTCGCACCCATAAAACTTTTTCCCATTCATTTGATATAGATGATTTTAAATCTTAGACACATTAGGCTGGACCTAGGTCATCCATTACCACCATCTTTTCAAATCCATTATATTTGTGTGTAAGGAAAATGTGAATTATCAGAAGAATTTTTCGAGAGTGTCAAACCATGTTTATAGTAAGTCTAATTTTCATGAAATAGGTGATGACTAGGTAAAGTCCAATTCTCCCTTTTCAAAGTTATCACCCCTATGTACAAATATACAAGATCTACATACACTTGTAGTGTCCATTAAAGTAGGTATTTCCATGAAAATGACATAATGATTACCTTACTAAAACAATAGTATTTTATTATATACACAACCTAGATATCTATGGGTTTATTATGATAAGAAGTCAATTTTTTTATAAAATATAGTTCCCATGTTTTATAAATAACTTCTCTTAATCTGAAATATTTTAACCCCATACCAAGTATCCCAGATTTGATGTCAAATTTATTACATTGTCATGTGATAAAATGAATCACATCATGTCAGACGGAATCATTCAGTAGTCTTACAAAACATGATATGTTCATGATCATCAAATTAAATTTTAAAAGAACAATTAAAAAATAATTGTTTATTAGAATATCATTATTAACTCTAGAATATCATTTCATATCAGTCATAGTAAAATTCATGGATTCTAGGGGAAGGAAATAAAATAAGGGTCAGCTCAAATGCTTTATACAGGTTAGGTACAGTATAATATATAAAAAATTAATAAAAAGAAGTTTCCTATAAAGGTAAATAAAAGAAAGAAATATAATTTAATTAATTTGAATATTTTTATTAAATAATGAATAATTTGTATGGAATGGTAAATAACATAAAATACATGAAACTTAATCAGTAAACTTATTATTAAATGCATCAAGGGATAATGTCCTTATGAAAAGATCATGAAAAATAAAAAATCATTTCATATGAAATGAAATTATTATTTATTGGTGAGAATGATCTTAGTAATCATTGAACCTATTCTATCAAGGCCATTCATGTGATGGTTTTAAACTATATGTTTAAACTCATTACATGCTAGCTTACTTGTTTTCCTCATGAGACTACGAATGCATCATGAGGATATATAATTATATTTCCCACCGATAAATTTATGTAAAAATCATTCATCAAATATTTATTTCTCTATTTAATTCCTTAATAAATATGACTTATCATCACATATACAAATTGATTAAATGATTTGGAATGATAAATATTTCCCAAGATAATTAAATAACAATAACAGTAAAAAATATATTTAAAAATATTCTAAAGTTTATTTAATAATCATATAAATCATAAAATGATATTAATATTTAATATTATCTTTGTGTCCAATTAAAAATTATCATATTAATGTGATTGTTTCAAGAAAGAGTTAGCAATCACAAAAGAAAGTGAAATTTTACAATAACTTTTACAATATGACAATTTTCATATCAAATACCCTTGGTTAAAGTAAATAAAATTGAAAATTAAAATTCCTTGATGTTTAATTAATACTAATATTACATGTAAAATTAATACTATATATACAATATAAAATAAAATAAGTGTATAAAATTACAATTTGTCTCAATTAAGTTAAATTGAGACTATATCCCTCACAAAGATCATATCATTGATGTGGGGATTAATAAATTGATAGATTATCTGTATGAAATGTAAATACTCATAATGAATGTGTATATTCAATTTAATATAATAAAAAATCATTATACACATAATCTTAGCATTAAATAATCAATGAAGTAGAAGTTTAACTGAAGAAATGAAAATTGAGTTAAGAAATCCCTTACCTAATGCTTCTTTTTGGTTGATCATGATTTAAAATCCTTTATAATGTTTTTCCGAATGTTATTATTTTTTAAAATTATGATATTAATATTTATAATATCAAATTTTATCGTTTTCTAGAATCATATCACCCATTTATAAATTTTCATTTATTTTTTAATTGTTTGGGTGTTAATTGCCTTGTTTTCTCAAGAGTTTTTTTGAATGATCTAGTTGTTTCACATATGATATAGATCTATAATATCCCAAATAATAATCATAAAATATTAATAATATTTATAAATGAATTATAATTTTAATACCAATCCTGATATATGGTTTTGGGAGACGATTTATGTTAGGATCATGGAGACTGACGGTTGTATGTACACATGAGTAACAATTAAATTTTTCAACAATCATTACGGACATGTAATATGAAATAATTTATATTTATATAAATATAATTATATCATAAATAAAATATTATTTCATTAAATATTGTTTTATTAATCATCTGTGGTTTGTGGTGATGAAAAGAGAGTCACATCACTTCGTGAAGCTGGTTGTCCACATGAACACGAATTATGTAGTAATCATTATGTTAGTGAAAAGTTAAGAAAGATAATGATATATTTTATATTAATAATTCTACATATGATATGTATATAATAAGTATTCCATTTATATCAAATATATTCATTAAACTTTTAGTTATTAACTTCCATTTAAATAGGTGCTAAAAATGAATCACATCGCTTCGTGAGATAGTAGTCTCTCGTATACACAAGCAACATTGTTGAGTCCCATACTGAATGAGAAGTAAAAATTTATATATTATAAAATTAATAAATAGGTTTAATTATGTTATAAATATATTTTATATATTTTATATCCCACATCATACCCAACCATGAGAGTTTGTAATTGTAAAAATGAATGACAATGGTTCATGAGGCGGTGGTCTGCCTTACACACGAAGGATGATTTCATAACCCATTTGATGGAAGTGGGGATGATTATATGTCATGAAATTAACATAAAAATATATCATTATATTAAACATACTAGGGTTATATAATCATAATTTATATTTATAATATTAGTATTTGGCTGAATTTTTTTTAAAACACTCGATGAAGAACATTGCCTCTTCTTCAGGAAACGTCTTTAGGTTTTTACCAAAAGACTTAAACAATTAAATTTATTACCAAAAAAATTCTTCTAGGTTGATATGTGTGATTTTGGGAAGTTATATTGGGTTTTTAGGTAAAAAATAGTTTTATGGTGTGAAGAAGAAGGGATATTGTGTGGCCTTTTATAATTGAGGTGTGTGGCACAACTGTACTTTCTGAAAATAAAAAAGGTGTACCCACGTTTTCCACACATCACAAGTGGCCAATATGTATTATTATCTATAATTATAAATTATAAGGTCAAAATATGGATATAAAATTTATTTTAGAGAAGTTTTTAGGTACTCTTAATCATTATATTTTCAGTTTAACCCATGATAAAATCCATTTCTACCGTAACTGTGGTGACTCATTTTTTTGTTTTCACTATAAATATTGGTAAAAAAAATTAACGAGATATTATTATATAATATAAATTATTATTATTAAAAATATGGAATGCATTTTTCCAAATATCATTCATTGAACTAGAAAATTATAATTTAAAATTAATCACATTGATGAAACAATAAGGATTATTTTCAAAGAGAAAATGACTAAAAGATAACTGTGATTTTAGTTCAATATTCAATATTAATATTATTCCAATGGACTAAATTAGATTAATTAATATATAATTGAAATAATTTTAATTTAAAACTATTCTAAAATATAATTTTACTATATATATATTTTACTAAAAATGGTATTTTACAATTAAAATTCCATAATTTTAATTATTCAAAAAAAATGAAACAATTAAGAAAAATGAAAAAAATTCAAAATAATATTGTTTTGATATTTATAATTTCAAAATTTTATTTCATTTTTTCAAAAAAAAAAGATATTTTTTGAAAATTAATTCTAAACTATGTCTACAAAGCATGTATAATCTTTCTTTTAGATAAATTCAATTTTTCAGAAAACATTTTTTTAAATGATTATTATTTAATTATATTCAATAGACATCCATAATATTTATAATTTTTTATGACTATTTATAAATTATAATTTACAATTTAGTATATAATGGCATATTATACGACTGTTAATATAGAGTTAGGGTTTCATGTTCACCAAACAATCAATGTGATTAAATTTAAAAAATTTATTTCATGGGTTGTTTAAGCTCAATTTTACGTACAAAATTTTCTATCAAATTCAATTTTATTATTTTTATTATTTTATGGTGTAACTTAAGTAATGTTTGAATCTATTTCCACATATATCTATTTCTTGGACTATAAAAATTTAAATGATACATTCCTTTATTATAATTGGAATATTGAAGATGTCGTTGTCTATATCACAAGGTATACACAAGTTTTTACTATGAGTACTCTTTAGAGAAGTAATAATTTTTAAGGGAGTATTGAAGTTTCATATCAATATTTTGTAGTGGAGTACACCTCATGGATATTATGCTAGACTGTCAAAGATAGGGAACCTTCAAGTAGGTCTCATTGTGGTCGATAGAGAATAGTTTTTTCTGAACATACTAATATCTATTTTACTAAATATGCACATACATCCTATAAAAAATAATGATAGAATATCTGGAGGTATATTATTTCCATTAACTTATTCATACCCATTAATCACTCTAACATACCAAGAAAAATAATTAATAAATAGTTCATATTCCTAATAAAACCCATGATATTCATTTGAAAACTCTAAATTCAACATATGAGCATAATGATATTTCATCTCTCATTTTCATTCAGACAATTCATAGGCATAACCCAATGGTAACATATTTTCTGTATTGGGATAATATTATATCTATAATTAGCATATAATGAGATGTTCTGTATATTGCAATGGAAACAATGAGTTAGGGTTATATCTCCTCCTTCACATAAGAGTAACATAAACATATTTCTGTAAAACATAGAGAGTAGGTTTCTATTATAGTCAACTCTAATGAAGCTATTTATGTTATTATGGAAGTAACTCTAAAATAGTATCATATCTATAATTTTATTCAAATTAAACATTGACATATATTTATGGTATTTTAGGTCTATTGATGGGGCATCTTATTGATGTGTGTAGTTTTCTATAGTACATTATAGATATAATGATTGAAGTTCAAGAGTATGTAATTTATTAGAGACCATAGAGTAGTAATTTTTATCATGTAAGATTAAAATTCATGATGTGGTTTAAATAAAATACCCTTCCAATATTGTTATTCCACATAATTTTTTTCATATATTTATAGAATAATATGAACCATATAGTTCCACATCAATAAAAGATGATAACTATAAAAACTTTTGCAATCCCTACATAATTGTGATTATAATCAATAGAGATCATCCAAAAAAAATATATTATTTATAGGTCTTCCCCAAGGAATCTATTATTAAAACACACACGTCCTCTCTACGGTTCATATAATGTAGTTTTTCTCTATATATTTTCAATAAATATGCAAGGAAGTCATCCCTTTACACTCTAATCAGCAACAATAAAGCAATGAGGTTCTCACCCTATGAACTAAGATGATAACCCTAGGGGACCTTCCCAGGGTATATAATGCAAAGTTACATAAATAATTAAATTATCCAATATATATAAACTCACCATAATTTAAAATCATGTATCAAAAAACTAATGACAACAAGGTGCTTGTTCTAAAGGTCTTATCCATGTTGATTCACTTTCTCTACATCATTTTCCTCTACAAAGTGAAACATCTCTATATATTCCCTTAAGGATATATACACTTCATGAAACCATTTATAACTAAAAAAAGATCAAACTAAATCATTTAATTTATTCCGATTCAATCAATTATTGTCGGTATCGTTCATTATTTCTTACACCATAATTTTTATCATTTTATGTAGTAGAAGTCATTTTTAATGAAACCACTCCTATAAAGAGATAACTCAAGAAAATTCATTTATAGCCAAATCAGGTTGTGTAATCCCTCATAGAGGATTTGGAGAAATCCACTAATACATGGAAGGCATTATCTAGCAATATAATACCAGTCTTATTCTAGAAAATCACCACTTTCCATCATAATATTCCAATGGTATTGAAATTGGACTTCACGCAATAAATTTATCCCAACTTGTGAGAAACCCATCATCATCTCAAGGATAAATAATTTTTCTTCTGAGTAATATACTAATATTGAAAAAAAATTATAATTTTTTTTTCAAAATTGTTAACATATATATAAATTTATTAGCTTAAATCCTTTAGGATAATAAATTTGGGGAGGGACTTCATCAATAAAAATGTAATAATATTAATTATATTCACTATCTAATATCGTTTACATATATTAATGAATATATCTAATAGTTCATATAATATGGGGTTCTACAATTCACCCCTCTTACTAGTCTTTATTCTTTAGTGAGGGATACATTATAAAATTCCATCACATCTTGTCTGGTCTCACGCTCTTGGTCAATATATTCACATTGGTATATCTTGTTAAATATATTTATCCAAAAATAAATTACTAATATAACTGTATGGGATTGATCCACTTATTGGATCCTAGGTCATGTTTTTATAATTGTTAAACAAACCTTTCATGTGAGGAAAACACAAGGTATAATCGTAGAGAAACTCTCAATTACAATATTCTTATAACAAAAATTATTAATGAATCCATGAAATGAATTAATAGAGTCCCAAAAGGTCATATAGGTCATGTAAAAATGTATAATTACCTTAAATATGACAACAACCCCTGACCATAGGTATGTAGGTGTTTCTAAAACAAATTAATCCTTATGGATCATTAAATCCATTCGTGAATGAGTTTTCATTGTGGGGAGAGACAGATCAACCCATTCCCTAAAGGTATGGTGGAATTATTATCTTTATATCCTCCTTATAAATATTCTTATCTATAATGGGATGAATATATTTATAATAATCTACATTATTCTAAAATATTCATGAACATTTCCCTTATTGTTAGTAAATATTATTGAAATCCATTGGAGAACCCCTTAATATCATAATATTTCCACAACATGATATGAATCATTAATGTCAATAGGATAAACCCAGTATTAGCTATAAAAAAGTTCTATAAAAGTTAGGCTATTATATAAGAGTATTTATTCTCTTCCACGAGATATAGTAAATGAATCACACAATCAATACATTTCTGATTGGGATATGATTCCAACTATTCACTTTAAATTAGTGAATTTGTAAAATTTCATAATTGTCGATGTTGATGGTCCTTAGAAAAATTATATGGAATGTGATTAGGTGGAATATAATAAAAATTTGGTATTCGAGGAATCCAGGATAGATGATTTTCATTATTAGTATCATAGGTAGCCTCATGAATTGGGAGCTTCTCCAGTCATTCAATTATTCCTGGCGTGGAGAAACCTTGAATAATGATAAATGAAAATGTATGTGTATTATCCACTAATAACCCAAATAAACTAATATATACATTTTATTTGATGGTATATCATAATATGAAATTTTTTCATATATGATTATGTGAATCAAATCTAATCTATGTAAGGAAAATATTCATACATTGGGAAACACATAAAAATAGAGAACCATGTATCTTCTAATTTACATCTCACAACATAATGGAACTAATCAATAATAAAGATCATCAACATTCCATCAATCAAAACAACTTCCATAATAAATATTTTATTTAACCATGAAAACCATATATTAAGATGATTTCCACCCCATGGGAAATAACATATAACATTTATTTTAGTAACCTAAGGAAAATATGATCCAAATATTAATAGAAATATATTTCAAATTACCCTATCCAGATCTACCAATATATTCTACATGATCATCACCATGGATTATTGTTCCATAGAAACTCCATAAAATTAGTGTCACATTCTTCTCTGTGGGAAGCCACATAGGGGTCACATATACTAGTTTAATTGAAGTGGAAGTCATACCCTATGTTGGAATAATTGAATCCCCCAAAGACCCACATATTGAATTACATATTCAAAATATTCAATGGAATATGATATCCAATTAAACATCACATACATGTTCGAACATGGTGTGGATCCATAATGGGGACAACATACCCACTACCTACACTAATACATAGATTCTTAATATTGTCCCCTAATGGACCAAAATTTTAACATTACAAAAATTTACTATCAATGTTTGCCTCTATCATGGATGTTGTTCGGATACATCCACTTTATTAGTTATACTATACTCTAAAAAATAAAAATATCATCAAACTCAAAAACATTATATAGAAGTAATATTATAGGGTTATGAACATAATTATACAGTGTTATGGCCCAAAATGATATGTGAATATTGTTCAACCATAAGAGAACCAATATGATATATTTAAAATTTTATAATAGGTGTATTAAACACACTACTATTTTGGTTTATATTCCCATGATGTTGATAATAGTTTTCAGAATTATCATATATCTTGGAGGATAATTTTTATGACCTCTATTTCCTTGTCATAATAGAGTCTATAAGCCTAATCGGTGAACAATATTTGGGAATAGATCATGACCATCAACCTAAAAGAAAAATCAAAGCCTAATCATATTCCCAATCCTATAAAATATCATTGGGTAAATCCATTTAATTTATTAAACAACAACAATTCCCACATTTGTATTTGATTAGTGAAAAAGTTACCCAAAATTCAATAAAAAATGTTTTCTAATATTCATTCTAAAAAATGAAACTCCATCATAGAATAATTTGAATATAAAAAAATAATATTACCGAAGGGTAGTAAACCATTGATGTTAGGATGAATGGAAGTCTAGACTACTAACACTATCCCTTGATGTTATGAAAAAATATAATAAAATACTTCATCATTAAGGACATAAATTAGAAGATGGTTAATTTTATTTATGTAATGTTCTGTAAATCCAGAACATAGTTGTATTTTCTCTCTTAATCTCTTTTTAATGAAAATATAGTGTCACCAAGTTCCACCTATATAATTTCTTTTGATGTTGATGACTGATGAACCCGAATTTTTTATTTCAATAGTAATAAATATGTAGGGAACATCAAAATAGTTATTCTACATAGATAAATTGTGATATGAATGATTACATATTCATCAGTCATCATGGTCAAACCCATCATAAGTACAAATGGGAGAATTATATATTCCATATACTGAAGCGTGATACAAAACTCCAGTATTTCATAACCCCATTATTTGGTTTATGGGAAATTCCCAACAGAAAAAAACTATTTACAAATGAAATTTAAAAAGATAGATTTTTTAATTTCATTAACAAGATAGACACATAAAATAACATATATGAATTATATGAATCAGATTCCACAATCAATAATTGGATAAAAGGACATAATGGTCAAGGAGTTCATATAAGATTTTGTTATGGTGGACCATGAGGTTTATGAATCATTTTGGTTTAACTACTATAATAAGTTGAATCATAGAGAAATGTACTCTAATGATATCAATAAAAATAAAATTATGATCCTAAGTCATATAGGGTTCATTTAAATTAAATCATACTAGATCATAGAAAATTATTTATAATGTTTCTAGTCATCATATAGGTGAAGGAAGACAAATTTATCTCAACCCATGGATCATAATTGTGTACCCTAATTTCAAAAAAGGTAAATAATCATCAATGGGGTTCCTATTTTATTTGAATTATAATTTGAGGGAATATACCAATTTTATTAGTCATTATGTCATTATCCAAACATTTGACATCATAATTGTTCTAGCTATTTTCTTTTATTTGGATATCAATCACAAATTATTTCCAACTATTGATATAACTCATAGAATCCCCGAGGGGTTCTATTTTAATCCCACATGTTTTCGAGTATAGGATTGAAAAAAACATGACATATCACATATAGATTGGATATGTAGGAATTCGTTTATTCACTTCATAATGAAATTCACATATCCTATAACACATTGTAATGTTAATACCTTTCATATTTTTAGAAATATTGATATTATTGATATATACTACACTGTATTCAATAATGGTTCTACGATTATCCTCTTTCATATATAATCCATCAATGATTGAAGCGTCATTGTGGAAGATTTATAACCCTTCAATCCAAAATCATAGATATATAAAAATAAGGAGAATAAACCCCTAAGAAGAATTATTCTTTTAACCTAGTTGAGTGACAAAATTTAGAAAACTATGTTTATAATAGATTTTAAAAAATAGAAAACAAAAATACTCCATGATATACTTAACTTCGTATTCATAAAATATTACCTCATTAATATCATTAATGCATTAGTTACTCAACTAACTATAAATGTGGTGTGTTTTATTTTGATAGTTCTACCTTTCCATCCTCCAATTCATATTGTAATGTTGTAATTTTTTATAAAATGGTGGGGAGGTAGTCATTTCTAACCAACCAAAGTCATATTGATTATATAAATAGTTATGAAGTATATCTAAGCTTCCTTTAGAGGGAACAATAGTGTAAAATAAGTATTTTCCCGAAAACTAAATAAATGTGAAATGTATTAATTTAGGAGTCACCCTAGTTGCACATGAAATACTTGAAAAATAATTTACATTTCTAGTCAATTATCTATAGTATTATCACTCTAATGATACATAAATTAAACATCAACAATAATGATAGGAAATTATTTATGTATAATGCATGAAAATCATTCTCACCATTGAATATATCTACTATAATGTATGTTTGACTAATAGTAAAAAAGAAATTTCATTGCTTTTCAATATTTTAGATATGAACCCTAGTGCAAGAATCGAATATGGTCTATAAATATTGTCTTCTATTCTCATTTCATAGGAGGAATTAAATGAACTGAAATATATAGAGGAATAATGTGATCATAAATATTGAAACAATGTACATAAATTATCTCATAGGGATATTAATATGAATTTTTCTTCTACATCAAAAAATATTTTTGTAGATGATAAATAAGAAGAATATATAACTAATAATACTCTTATTTATAATAAATGATTCATGGCTACTATTGCTGAACACATATGTTGGCCATGGTATTCTGAGATAGCCATTATATATATTGATTGGTGTTACAAAGACCCCAAAAGAACAAGACATGTATATATATATATATATCCTTTTAAACCCAAATCTGAATGTATTCTTATAATACTATAGAGAATCAAGGATTACATCTCCTCAGGGTTACTAAAAATTCTATATTTCAAGATGATAACTATTACTCTAAATAATTATTCAGGAGAATTCATCTAAGCCTTACATCCATGGTTGATGATGATGTTGATAAGATGATCAACAGAATATTAATAACACATGTAAATTACATAACATGGCTCACCAAAATCATTCAATTAAGAAAAGAAAAAGAAAAATCATAGATAGAATCATCTTCAAAGATCTCAACATGCACTACCAAAAGGATGAATTCTCAACGTTGATAACTAAATAATTATTTTATGTAATTGTTGTTTTTATATACCTCCCCTTAATGGATGGGTATTATTCTGATAACCAAGAGAAAATTTCCATTAAATATGAAAATTAATTGACCTTCCTAGGACCCCAATGGGTTTTATATTATATTGTAATATCCCTTTCAAATAGATTTAAATTTCCATGTTCCAACTTTATGTCGTTCATATTATCACTTAATTTTTTTGGAATAACTTATTTATCTATATAATTGATTTATTTCTAAATTATCATCAAGGATGTGATCATCATTTTTACCATGGAATGATTTAAAAAATTCAATTAAAGAAGAACTTTAAATTGAATCCACTGCAATCTCTTTTATAGTAACATTAGGAAAAAACATTTTCATTAAGATGTACCATCTTTATATTTATTTCAACCTAAATTATATAAAATAGATACATGATAATACCCCCCCCCCCTCAAATTCAAAATTACTTATGAGGGATCTCTGATGGTATTTCCTACATGCGGTGAAACAAATCAATGAATTAATAATTTTTTTGGAAAACAATGTTAATGAAGAACTTGGTTATGTACAAAGGGGTTAATTATTTCCAACGATACATTGATGATAAATTATAGTACCATATTCACCAATTATTTATATGACTCTTATATAAGGGATGTCTCATATCTTATATGTAGAGAGTTTTTTAGAAATCACTCAGTGACATCCCTGATCAAATGAATGATACATGAAATTAAAATAGTAACTCTTATTTTTGTAATAATGATCGATAATAAGTTTTTATTGTAAGATTACATGAATAAATTTCTTATAGTGATCTTTACAGTTTAAGAAAAAATACACTATTTATACCACAATTGGTCTTTATAATATATCATGTGAATTCTCAAATATATCCCCATTATAAAAATGCTAAATTGGTATCTATCATGATTATATTCAACTCTACATCTATTTTTAATCAATTAAACATCTTATATGTTTGTTAAATAATATGCATTATCATATTTCCTCACATATAACCATATCACAGTGAAATAAATGATTCTGATTTACCTCCTTGATAAAAAGATATTCTCTATTATGAATCCACCAAAGAATTTGAAATATACTTCATTGTAACATCTTTGAATTATTTTTGTATATATTTTTAAATCTCGTAACTCTACATGGAATGTTTGGGATTGTTTTTTATCTTTGAAAAATTAGTTCTATAATAATCCTTTATTCTAAAATAATGATTCACCCACAATGAAATATAATATCAATAACTTATCATTGGATTAGAATTTTTCATGTGGATACTAGTTGATAGACTAAATACTAAGGGCGATTTAGAGGTAATAATTAATAAAATCAACAGTAGTTACACCATTTATGGTTTAGATGATTCATTTTCATTATTCTATATGACTACTGATGGAAAAATATCCCCTAGGGTAAACACTTATTTGCATAGTTGATTCAAAAAATACCAAATTAAATAAATTGTACAATGGTCTAGTCCTAGGATAATGTGGTCTAGAATGAGATGTTCATTTTCATCACGCGTAAAATAATGATCTCACCATTTATTTAAAATGTTATTTAACAGAGCAATGAGGTTTATAGAACAATGGATTAATGATAACCTATACAAATACAAATATATTTTACAATGGGATGGATTTATCCCATTAATTCACCAAAATATATATTCCTCCATAATCAAGAAGTTAAATAATAAATAGATATTCTTGAATAAAATTTTCATCACCTATTTTAGTGCCTACTATTTCAGGTACATGACCATTTATTTATGTATTTTTTGTAAATATAATGATTGGGATATGTTTTGGGTGGTTCATAGGAGTTTTTAATTGTTATTGTGGATTTTATATAGGTTAATGGATAGATTATGCTTAATAGAAACCATTATAAATATCCCATGAAATCATGAAACTGAAATAGTGGGCACATGTTTAGGGCATAGATATGTGCAGGGTTTAACCAAACACTATAGCCCCTATAGGGAAACTGCACAAATATTAACAGAGGGGTCCATCATGGTTTGTTCATGGTCTATATATTTATACAAGGGAAATATGCAAGAGGTATTTTGAGTTTGTGTCTAGTGAACAGTTGTCACATGGTTTTCCTGAATGTGCACCATAACCATGCAACATTAAAAATAGGACTGAATTTTTCGAATCTAATACTAATAACCTCTTTAATACCTCAATTTTAATTACAAATTCCATAACATGAATTACATTACATTCAAAAGATTGAGGGATAAATAATCTTGATCTGAGAGAGATTCTCAGGAGAATCACAGTGTTTCAGAGGCTAATTTCATTGGTAAGTGAACATTCTTAGAGGTTCATTTTATTTCTGATTCTTCCCGCTCTTTGATTCATGGATCTAATATATTGTCTTTAGATTCATGTTGTGTGATGTTAATAACAATGAGATATTTATTTCCATAGAAAAATAAATGAGGATGGTTTTGGAGTTTCAATCAATGTATTTTTTTATTTTCTACCATTATTTGGTTTGACCAATATTTGATAGGTATGTGGATTGAATGTCTATTCCACTTAATTTGAATGTGAAGTATTATTTTAAAATTTCTCAAATTTGATGACTTAAATATGGTATTTTTTTTAATATTTGATTGAAACCATCATTAGTGATTTTTTGTCACAATTATTGAAATTGTATTTTTATGGGAAGTACAATTTGCTTTATATTTTTAAAATATTTACTTTAAAATTTTGTTTGGTTTTGATGCCTAATTTTTTTTTGGAAAATACATTCAATAAGATAATATTTTTATTTAAATGTATTGGCATGGTTTTTTTCACCTAAAATTGTGAAATCATGGTTATCTTCTATTCATCTACATTGATGTGACCACATAAAAAGAGGTGTGTCCCATTGGGGAACTTAGTAACGGTTACCCTGTGATGTCATCGTAGATTGTTGAGTAACTGATCACGGGTATTTAAATTTCAAATGTACATGCATGTTTGGGTGTATGGAAATGTGGAAGCATTTATAGGGTATCCCAAGGGATTTAAGAAGTGTTTTTCCAGAATTATTTGGTTTCATTACATTGAAATAGTTGGGTTTGTAAAATTTGTTGTTATTAGAAACATTTTTGGATTTTGAATAAACTAATTAAATATTTATAAACTATTATATATAAATTTTATAACATTTTTGATCCATGTGTCTTGAGTTATGAAGTAATTATGGAAAACCTTTTATGTTTTATACTCAAACCCTAGTTGGGAAACTTGGAGAATTATTAGATATTTTATATCCAAAGACATGTAATGGAAAGGTATCATAGTTGTTTTTTATGCATCGTGATACTATAGTACTAGATTGTGTATTTGGATATTGACTCGTATTGATATTTTGTGAGTTTATGACTTCGATATCTTTGGGATTTATTGGTTACCGTTACCATTTTTTAGTCTTAAATAGTTTTGTTCTATTTTCTTCTCTTTGAGTAGTAATTAATTGTCAACATGGATCATTTTATTGTTATTTGGTGATGATTATCTTTGAATTGTTGTATAATTTTAAAAGGTAATATTGTCTACTAATTGTAATGAATCCCTTGACATTTATTTCTAGCCTTTAGTGTGTTGGGGATTTTAGTTAATCCCAATAACACAATCTTCATCTTCCCCAGATAATGGGTGAGGGGTCATATATTACAAATATTATCCTTTTGTTTTGTCATCGAATTGAATTTATTTTTAGTATAGTCCTACATTTAAAAAGATATCAAAAAGTAGGATCATCATAACATAATATGTAAAGCATAATTATCTATAATTAACCTATTCATGATGAGCTTCATGTTACTAGGGAGTTAGGGTACAAGAGTGTATAAGAAACTGCTAGGTGTTATGACCTCATTATCAAGAGATTAGCTGATGATAAAAGAATGACATAAATTATTAGTGATTAAGTCCCAATATAATTTAATAATTCATTTTGAGTAATTATTTATGATTTCGGTAAAAAAAATTAATTTTTTAAAAAAGTTGAAAAAGGTATTATTTTCAAAATAATGGTGGAATTTTTAAAAATGATTTGAAAGAGGAAAATTATTGATTTTTAGAATGCCTTATAGTTATATGGGTAATGTGAAAATTTTAAATTTATATGAGATTATTTTCTAGAGCGTAATGTTAAATGGAATTTTCTTTTGGTATTAGAAAATTGCACCCAATAGGTGTCGTATCAACCAATCAGATGATACTTTTGAAAATGTGGTTACACCTGACCCATTGGGGAACTGATAGCTGGTTTTGAGTATTATACATGATTTTCAATCTATGTATAGGGAGAAAAAAATTAATGAACCATGGAATGTAAATCATTACATTCTCTTCTAGAATCATAACCCACCAATCATTTTAGGAGATTTTGATCCTAAAAAAGAAGAAATGTGAAATCATTTTATGAATATAATCATTAATATCCTTGAATCACTAGATAAAATGGATGTGCTATTAGAAATTTACATGATAGATGATCTATCATTCTAGTGGTGGGATTATTTAGTTCATAAATAATTAGACCATGGAATTTCATGGGATAATTTTGAAGAATTTTTCAAGAAATAATCACATCATCACACATTTAGAATTTCTAGAATGTTAAATTTCATCATTATAAAGAAAAAGATTCTCTCAGTGAAATATTATGCGGCAATACGTATGAATTTAGTCTGGTTTAAGCATAATTTTCTAGAATTGCATCCTTGAAGGGACACATTTTTTTATCGGGGTTGAGACTAGAAATTCAATTAAATATTTTCGTGCATTGTATAAGGGGTTATATAGAGATGGTAAATATTGAGATGTTGTAAGAATGATACAATTCATGTAATATAGGTGGGGGAAGCATGTTGATACCTGTGTGAAATAGTGGAAACTCTAATGATGGTAATAAAAGGAAGAGGGACACAAATTTCCAATCTAGTGGTATGACACCTAAAAGCTTAATGGGATCAGTGAATCTTACTTATAGGGTAAATAGTAAGTCACAACATTTTAAATGTCTTTGATTTAATCACATCAATTGATATTTAATGACACCAACAATAGAATCGCACAAGTGACAGCATATTAGAAATATTCAGCAATATTATAACAGTTCTCCAAGGTCAGGTGCAAGGGACACATCTCATGTTTCATATACATCGTATGATTCGATGAGATGAGGGAAGGAGAATGGTTATTACTAGAAGAACTATGAAATCCATGGTGATTCTAGGAATACCATGACTCCTCATATAGTGAAATATCAAAATGGAAACAAAACCCAATTTTTAGAGAGTAATAAATATTATGGAGATTATTAAATGATCAGGGATGATAAATCAGCACATTTGAGGATGTGAAGACCATTTCTTTTGAAATCTACATTTATGATTTTTTTGATTTATGTGAATCCTATTTATTTATTTCTTATTTTATTATTGATATTATATGATTTTATATTCTGATGATCCATTATATTTGGATACTTCAAACAACTATTTTCCAAATATAATTTCAAGTCGTTATGTAGAAATCATGTTTTATAATTATTGATGCGGATAAATTTCTATGGAGTTTATCTATGTTTGAGATGAATTTATATGACACAATCTAGGGTAGGGATTCCTTGCCTATGTTCAAATCTCATACACACTGGTATACCAAATGGGTTAGTTTTAAAACTAATTATGGAATTGAGAATCTATTTAGTGGAGAATGATATGAGAATACTGGTGTAGTAGGATTGTTGGAATAAATAGTCAAAACTATTTCATACCAATTGGTAACTTTATCCATTGAATCATTATATGAGATCAAGGATAGTAGTTTTATATAATTTATATTAGTTTCCTAATTTTTTCCTGTTAATTTATCAAGGCTTCAACCAATAAATGATGTGAAGTTTATGATCAATCACTTACATGAGACTAGTCCTATGTCACTTCCCTATTTTTGATCGGAACCAATAGGGTGAAATAAATATAAATTCTATTTAGAAGAGATGAAAGGTGAAGGTTTCATTAATCCTAGTTTATCTCCATGGGAAACAATATTTTTTTATGAAAAAAGGCGGTTGGAACTCTTTGTCTCTGTGTGTACTATTATAATATTATAATGATTTGGAATCCACTAAAATGCATTAATCACATATTCGATCAATTAATGGGATCCCAATAAAATTTACTTCAGCTTAAGATATCTCTAATTTCATTTTTTGAAGGAGGATATTCCAAATACAACTTTTCGGAGTAGATATGGAAATTACATGTATTTGGTTATACCATTATTTTTATTAATTCTCCATCCATCTTTATAGAATTGATGAATTATATTTTTTAATGGTATCTATATTATTTTTTGATAGTTTTATTTGGATGAAATATCGTATTATTCAATTAAGAATTTCTAAATATGAGAGAAAAATTGGAAATAGTGTTTCGTATCATATGAGATCATTTTTTGTATGAAAATTTTTTAAAGTGTGACTTTTGGTTACAATAGGTATGCTTTTTTGGCCATGTTGTCTCTGAAAAAAGTTTCTATGTGAATCCAGAAATGATTGATGTTGGGATATTTTGGAAACTGACTAAGAACATCTTTGAGTCATATAGTTTCCTTATATTAGTTAGTTATTTCCAATGATTTGTTATGTCTTTTAACAAAAATATTAACCAATGAAATATTTTTCAAAAAAAATATGTTCCATTCCAATGGAATGATAAATTTAAGAAGTATTTTTAAGATCATAATGATCACTTTACATTAATACTAGTCTTGATATTTTTGGAATTAGGGCATGGTTATGTGGTGTATTATGATGCTTCAGGATCTATGTTGGGGTGTGTTATCAGGAAGTGAGATCATGTTATTTCTTATATATCACATAAGTTATAGTTTTACAAGACGAATTATCAAACACATGATATGAATTTAATTATCAAAGTCCATGCATTGAGTACTTACGATTATAAAATTTTTGGTAAGAAATTTATTATGTTGATTGATTATAAGATTTTGAAAAATGTTTTATCATAAGTGGATTTGAACCCAAGAAAAAGATTTCAGATAGAGTATCCTAAAAAATATGGACTTTTACTTGATGTATACACTGGGGAACGGTAGTTTTGTGGTGGATGAATTATGAAATAAATAATATAATAATTTGGTGAAAGTTGCTTCAGATCAATGGTTGTTAATGTCATTGATAGAAGAAATTCACTTGGATTATGATGTCTAATGTGTTGTGGTGGTTTTTTTTTTGTTTTTTTGGTTTTTTATTTGGTTGAGATGGTTATTGAGGAATTGAAAACAAATTCAGAATGTGTTTTGATGTGGTAAAATTCATAGTTGGGTAGACCATCGATGGATAATAGATTATCATAAGATCATTGTGGATTTTTAGATCAAATGATTGTACCTTTTTCATTTAGGAAACACATATTCATTATTACCACCATTATAGATGATTTTTCATCTACAAAAAAAAATATGTATAAGGCATTGAAAGTACAATTTTCTTGTGTTGGCATGAAATGAAAGGTGGTTGGGGTTTATATGATATAACTCACATATACTCATGTTATGGTAGAGAACATGTGGAAAATAGTTATGATATTTTTTACTAATTCCCATTTTTAAATATGAGAAGATAGATAAGGACATTATAATAGGTTGACCAAGGATAGTTTGGAAACATGATTCCATATGTGTGATAGTTGATCAACACACAATGTAAAAAAATTTCATTAATATTTTTGAATATTTTATAGTGTATTACATTTCAAAAATCTATATCTGAGAAGTGCTAAAGAATCATGGAGTACCATTTTTGATTGTATTGGAATAATATCTGAGGTCTACATCGAGGTTTTTTAAATCCTTGAAAAATATCATAGTAAAAATTTTACTATGGGCTTGTAATATCATCCTCAAATAGATATAATATATGAGTGGCTAACACAATACATAGTGGACATAATTAGGGACTATGTAATGTATTTTCATGGACCATGATAGTATCCCATTCTATTAGTGTAGTTCTCATATAATAGTAGTTACCAATCCTTAATAAATATAGAATATTTGGAATCTTTGTATGTGAATTTTTGTTTTCTCCACATCTTTTGTGGCAGGTGAGACTTCACTTGTTGGAAAAACCCTTGCATAAGAAACAATAAAATAGATTTAGTTGGTTAGGAATAAAATGTAGATATATTATAGTAGTCATAAATAATATTTCGAAAATCTTTAATGACCATTTTTTCTAGTGAGTAATCAAGTATCCAATAGAATCTCTCTAAGTCTTGGGTAGTGTCATTTTGGAAGGTAGGTCAAGTTATCTCTTAAATACACAGGCCCATATGAGATGATTGAATAGATTGGTGAGGTGGAATATTGGTTATATTTTCCATCATGGTTAAATTCAATTCATAATGTGTTTCATGTATCTCAATTGAAAATGTATCAACTAAATCCCCACCTTGTGATATGATGGAATCACAACTACAAATATTTGTATTCTATATTGGTTCATGTGAGATTATAGATTATGGATAGTCATGATAATGTATTGCATGGGAAAATAATCATTCTAGTTAATGTTTTATGTAAAAATAGGTATGTTTAGGAGAAAACATGTGAATCTGAAAATAAAATAGTTGAACAATGCCCAAAAAAATTTAGGTCAATAGTGGTTTTCAACTTTCTTAGGATGGAAAGGATAACCATGGGGATAATTTAATACCCCCTGATTTAGTTAATTTTCTTTTATTTATCTATTTTATCTATATATATGATGATTGGGTTATGTCTCAAGAGGTTTGGAGTTATTTTTGGTTGTTTATAAGAAGTATTTAGGGTTTCAAAGTTTGAGAATGGTTAGTCGAAACCATGCAGCACCATCCAGTAAACCACGAACCAAAAAAAGTGGGCATATTGTAGGACCAATTATAGGGTCATGGTTTGTCCAAAACCTATTTCCACCTAATAAAAACAATGTTTCATTGTAAAGAGGGTTTTAGAATGGTTAACACATTGTTATTTAACCGTGCGATCCAAATATGATAGGATTATTTAGATGTAGTGGATAGTACATAGATACTGTACTATTTTCTTAGTCATGGCCTCTAACCATGAACTGCTAAATTTAGATCTAGATTTTTTGGATTTAATATAAATAACCTCATCAATCCATTATTTTTTCATATTTAGTCTATAAAGATAATTATTATCATTCTAATGGATGAGAGACCATTCCATCTGATTTGAGAGTGATCCCAATGAGAATATAGGTTTGTTGGAGGCCATTGTTTTTGGTAAGTGATAATTATTGGTGATTCTACGTAGACTTATTTTTTTCCTCTATTATATTAATGGATCTAATCTCTTGGGGATATATTCTTTGCGCATTTTTTAATAATTATGAGATATGGATGTTTTTATAGAGAAAATGATCTAAGGACAATTTTGGGAGTTTCAAGATGAGTTATTCGTGTTTTTTTTTCTTCAATTTTTGGCTTTATCCAAATTTTGATTGGTGGGTGTATTCACTCTCTACTCCTCTTAGTTTTACCTTGAAATATTTATTTCAAATTTAATTAATTTTTTTGTTTTAATTGTAAAATTCATTTGCAGTGTTTGATGGAAGCCCTCCTTAGTGATGGTTTGTGAAATTGTTAAAAAAAGTTTGTTATATTGAAAGTGAAATTGGTTTCCTAATTTAAAAAGTATTAATTTAAAAATTCTTTTGAATCAATGAAAATTGGATGAGAAATTTTTTTCAATAAAATAATTATTCTATTGAAATAGATTCGGATGGTTTGTTGGGCTTGTAATTTGGCTCACTTGGTTTATTTGTGTTAATTCCCACTAATGTGACCCTATAGATGGGCAGTATTCCATTAGTACACATAGTCATTTTTAAAATATGGCGACTCAGTAGATCGACCATAGTCCACTCATGAGTGTGAAATTGTCCCCTGAGAATTCATGTGTGTGTGTGTGGATTTATGGACACATATATTGGGAATCCATATAGATTTGGGAAGTGATTTATGAGAATATTTTTGTCGATTTACATAGAAATAGTTCGGTTGAGAAAATATCATTGTTTGGAAAATTTTATGTATTTCATTTGAACTACATTAAATTAATTTATCCATTTTTATATAAATTCCCCAACATTTTCTATCTTATTGGCATGAATTGGGATGTCATTTTGGAAATCCTATTAATTTTTATACTCACACATTATATGGGAACAATGGTGCATTTCTATATATTTTATATCTAAAAAAATTTAATATTAAAGGAATTATTGTTCTTAAGTTATAATTATTGAGGATATGTGCATGTCTTTTGGAAGTGGATCATAGAGCATCTTTGGAGCTATGGAGTTTTTGTCTTTAATGAACATGTGCTTTTTGTTTCCCGTTTTTACTAAGATTGGTTTGGTTTTGGTTTTTTACCTTTGAGTTGTATTACACTATACACATGCATCCTTTTTTAGTTTCTTGGTGATGGTTATATGGGCATGCTTGTTTTGTTTCCAAAGGAAAAATAGTCCCACAATTATTATGAATCACATGGAATTTATTTCCATCATTTAGTGCGTTGGGGATGTCACATAAGTCTAGTAACACTCTCTACCTCTTCCCATGATAATGGGTGAGGGTCAGGATGTTTCAACTTTTTTATACCAAAATATAGAAATGTACACTACAATATAGGCTTTGAAAGACCCCTCCATTGATTCATATATGTCAACAAGACCTTCATTTTTATTCAAGATGTTTACATTGGATTGAATGCCTGTCACGACCCGTCCTCGGGGACCATGCCGTGACTACCCCAAGCCCGCCTTCCATAGGCCTGGGGCTGGCGACTAGCACCAAGTCGTAATTCCCAGTTAAAAGGGGAGGTATTTCCTTTGTAAAATAAACAAAAACCACAGAGCAAGCAATCATAAGAAGTAAACACTAAGTAAAACTGGGTACAACTGTAAGTGCGGAAAAGTAAGTGGGCTCGAAAACAAACCCAAACTGAAAGTAAAGTACAGCTGGAAAGGGAAAACCGCAACTGAAAGTAAAGCTGCAACCACGAGCTGTCCAGTGGAAGTCCCACCTGAAGGGTGGGTATAGATAGCCTCCACAGCTCCTCGGGTCCATCCGTTCGCTCCGAGTACGCCCCGCCCAGTGATCCACCTCCGGGTACCGACCTGCTCCTCGTGCCTCAACCACGATCAGTGCAGTCCGTCGTCTACAACCAACACAACGTAGTGCGGGCATAGCCCGTGCAGGGGTGGGTATAAGATACTCAGTAGGGACCCCGAGACTCCTTTAGGTCTCCTAAAATCCACAAAGGAAGATAAAATCACTAAGTAACATCCGACTCTACATAGGTATATGCCCATACATATACCTAAGTCATCAATTCCAGTTCAGCTCCAACATTCGAGCCCAAGTACAACCCAGTCCACATAGGAAAACTTTACCCGTTCCACATAGGAAAATCACAACCCAATCCACAAAGGAAAGCATAACATAATCCACATAGGATATCAAGTGAATATTATCGAAGATAAAGATTTAAAGTCAAGTTTCATCTCACATAGGTATACTTCTTCATAAGACAATAGATATGATCAGATATTTCTACTGATTCATCTAAACCACCGGACCCACACTGGTTCGATAGATATTGTAAAGACCCGTAAATTTCAAGGGATTTTTTTTTAATTTTCTATATAATTTTACAAGAACACAGTTTCAGACGGCACCAGATTCCGAGGCCTGGTGTTCCCGGAATCATTTTCCGAAGTTTGGCTCGGGTACGTTCAGTGAACGAATGAGCGGGTTTTTCTAACTTTTGAAACGGTGCTCGGAATCGAATTTTGAGGGCACTGATTGAATCGTAGTGCCGATATTTGCTTAGAAACGCCTCTTCCGGAGTTGTGTTTGCCCGGGTGTGGTTTTTAATTTTTGGGCATTAAGTTAAGAAATAAAATAACGTGGTATGACAAACTTTACTTTATTTCACTTAAAGCCGCTTAAAGCCACTTAAAACTGCTTAAGCTAAGTTTAAGCGGATAGAGTACAATTTAAAATACCCTACCCTCTTGGTAGGATATTTGTGAGGTGGGGCCTGCACGAGCCCCACCGTTTCTTTTCCACTAAGTAACGCACCCGCGAAAACCCCTATTAATTGAAAGTCAACTGGGGCATTTCTTAATCTATTAAACACTCCTTTTAATTGGGCAGTTTTATTCGTTGAATTAATTCTATGAATTAATGGGTCGTTACTTAACATAGTTTTTTTTCATTTGTTGGCATGTAATAAAATAAGACCAACATTTTTCTTCTTGTGGGTTGTTCATTTAGAGGATTTGACAGAACCTTAAGTCCTTTAACCTCCTTCGCGAAGAATGCGAAGAACATCGGCCTTCGACGAAAGGCGACGAAGAATGCCAAACCCTCAGAGATCGATGACGCGACGCTGTGTTCCACGACGCCAACAATTCTTCTCATGTGGCATTCTTCTGCGACGTTCCTTCTTCCGCGGCAAATCTTCGAATATCCGGTTGAGATCGTCAACGTGACGTCGTATACCACGACGATGCGACGCCCTTCCGTGACGCGACGATCCTCTTCTTCTGCGACGATCAATTCTGCGAAAAATGCACGCTCGACCACGACGGTGAGGTATGGGTTTTATTTGAGAAATATCTTTATTCCCATGGTTGTTTCATTTAAAACAAAGAGCCTGGATCAAAGTTCAATTTTAATTTTGATTAAAATTTTGTCTTGCTTGTTATTCATGTATTTAATTTCTTCCCGATTGTTATCACCTAACGCGGAGGGTGTGGGCCAAGAAAACACGGCACGAAAACCCTCCGCAATTATCCGTTGATGCGCGGATTGGCGGAAGATGAAAAACAGAGCCGCAATGGCGATTTAAGGGCCAGGAAGTGATGTCTGGGACCCGGGAGGAGCTACAACGCAGTCAGAAGTGGAATCAGTCCACTGGAGCAACTCCGGTGGACCGAGGAATCCACCGGTGGTGCCCCAGCGCGCCGCCGTGGCAGTGACACACGAGACACGACAAAGCCGCGTCCTTTGACCTAGTGCGGCCCCACGCGGGGCCGCGGCGCTTCATCCCGCGGGGGCAGCGCCCCCCCCCCCCCCCCCGGCATCCTCCGCACGCCCGCTCGGCCGAGCCGAGCCGGGCCGACCCACAGGGCCGGGTCGCGCCCGGGCCGGTCCAGGCCTGGTCGCGCCAAACCGGGGAGGACCCGGACCCGGGTCGGTTCGAACCGGTTCAGGCCGACCCCGGGGGGGTTGGGCCGGGTCGGTCCGGGCCCAGACCCCCCGTTTCCGGACTCATTTCGGTCGTTCACTCATAACATAAGTTACGAGCCTCCGAACGACGCATCCTCACCGGCGATGCGATTCTTGAATCGAGACGGTCGTTTCGGTATATTACACTCAAGGTTTCGGAATACTTTGTGTTCAGACGTGTTGGTTCGTACAGGAAACCAACCGGGCCCTCGGAGCGGAAACGCTCATATATGGAGCTTCGGACGTCCGATTGACGTAACATCGACTTTGATGGATTCCTTTAAGTGAGATGGATCTTTTGGCATACTACGCCCGAGGTTTGGATGCAGGTGGAGTATGGTCGGGTTGGTTTTGCCTTAGAAACCAACCAGGCCCCTGGGATGAAAAAGCCAATAACTCTCAGACCGGGCGTCCGATTGACGCGTCGTCTGCGACGTTGAGTTCCTGTTGACGATACAGAACTTTTGGATACATCAACTCTGGACTATGTGTCAGTTGATGTATCAGCCTCTCGGCTCGTGGAGCGGACCCTCCCGAACAAGCATGTTGTGTGCGGGAACCCTAGAGCTGGCTGCGACTGCGACGATGATGGAAACAGTACGGGAATCCTCCATGTTTTTGGTAATGACCACTACGGTACATCTTGGGATACATCAACTCCGGACTACATGTCAGTTGATGCATCGACCTCTTGGCTCATGGAGGGGACCCTCCCGGAATGAGCATTCTGTGTGCGGAAACCCTAAAGCCGGTTGAGACATGACGAATGCTGATCGAACGACTCGGTGTGTTACGGATAGCCCAGTGGGAAGCGTTTGGTTGTAGCAGCAGACCCACGGCCGAGGAGCGCTTGGTTGTAGCGGCAGACCCGCGATACTCAACAAAAGAAGTACCTCTGGAGGCTATGAGGGGGAGCTCTTGGTTGTAGTGACAAACCCACGACGGAGGAGTGCTTGGTTGTATAAGCATGGGGTAGCACTTGGTTGTAGTGGCAGACCCACGACGGAAGAGCGCTAGGTTGTAGCAGCACGGGGGAGCACTTGGTTGTAGCAGTAGACCCACGACGGAGGAGCGCTTGGTTGTAGCGGCTGACCCGTGGTACTCAACAGAAGGAGTACCTCTAGAGGCTACGAGGGGGAGCGCTTGGTTGTAGCAACAGGCCCACGGTACTCGATAGGTGGAGTACTATAGCAGTCCAAGGTTAGAAGGAAGTGCTTGGTTGTAGCGGCATAACCACTGTACTTGATGGAGAAGGAGTTTCCCTATAGCTATGGTTTCAACTTCACGATCGATCCTATGTGGGTCATTGCGGGGGTTAGTACCTACCGATTATTTGTGGGTCCGACGGCTAGATGAATCAGTGGCTACATCTGATCATCTCTATCGTCTTACGAAGAAGTATATCCTATGTGAGCTCAATCCTGTTTGTTATCCTATGTGGATTTACATTTTTCTTTCCTATTTGGATTGTGTCGTGCTGTCCTGTGTGGATTTACGTTTTTCTTTCCTGTGTGGACTGTGTTGTACATGAGCTCAGATGTTGGAGCCAAGCGAGAATTGAAGACTTAGGTATATGTATGGGCATATACCTAAGTTGTGTCGGATGTTACTTCGTGGTTGTAACTTTCCTTTTTGGTTTATCCTTTGTGGATTCTGGGAGACCTTAGGGGGTCTCGGTGTCCCTACTGAGTAGCTTATACTCACCCCTGCACGGGCTATGCCCGCACTACATTGTGTTGGTTTCAGATGACGGACAACGCTGATCGTGGTGGAGGCTTTCGGAGGAGGACGGTACCTAGAGGTGGACCACTGGGTGGGACGTTCTCGGAGCAGTCAGCTGGACCCAAGGAGGAGTGGAGGCTTTATATACCCACCCTTCAGGTGGGACTTCTAGTGGATGGACCGACGTTGCGGATTTACTTTTTAGTTGCTTTTTTCCCCTTTCGAGTTATACTATACTTTCAGTTTGGGTTTGAATTCTGGCCTACATACCCTTCCGCACTTACTGTTGTACCAGTTTTTACTTAGTGTTTACTTTTTCCGCTTTCTTACTTTATGGTGCTTGATTACTTTACAAAGGTAATGTCTTCCCTTTTACCGGGATTTACGCCTTGGTTCTAGTCGCCAGCCCCTGGCCTATGGAAGGCGGGTTTGGGGTATTCGCGGCACGGGCCCCGAGGTCGGGTCGTGACAGATACCAACACTCGCAATGACCCACAAAGGATCGATAGGTAACTAACCCCCGCAATGACCCACACAGGATCGGACCCACACAGGATCTGTAGGTATTGGCCAACACAGGACCGCTGAGCACTGACCCACACAGGATCGGACCCACACAGGATCGGTAGCACTGATCCACGTAGGATAGCTGAGTGTTTTAGTCATCGCTGTCGAATCCACAGAGGATTTCTGTAAAGTTGTCGTCGTCGTCGAAGTTGTAGCCAGTTCTACGGTTCTCGCACATAGCAAGCTTGTTCGGGAGGGTCCGCTCCATGCGAGAAGGGGCTGATACATCAACTGACACATAGTCTGGAGTTTAGGCATCCAAAAGTTCCGTATCGTCAACAGGAACTGAATGTCACAGACGACGCGTCAATCAGACACCCGGTCTGAGAGTTATTGGCTTCTTCGTCCCAGGGGCCCGGTTGGTTTTTAAGTCAAAACCAATACGACCGTACTCCACCTGCGTTCAAACCTCGAGCGGAGTAAGCCAAAAGGTCCATCTCACATAGAGAAATCCAAAAAAGTCAACGACACGTCAATCGGACGTCCGGAACTCATGTTATAAGCATTTCTGCTCCGAGGGCCCAGTTGGTTTCGTGTACGAACCAACCCGGCCAAACCCAAATTTCTCCAAAACCTTGAGTGTAATATACCGAAACGACCGTCTCGATCCAAGGATCGCATCGCAGCTGATGGTGTGTCTATCGGAGGTCTGAATCTCATGTTATGGTCAACAGACTGAAAGAGGTTCGGTATTAGGGGGTTCGGGCCCGGTCCGACCTGGCTCGATAGCCCCAGGGTCGGCCCGAACCGGGTCCGTGTCCGGACCATTTGGGCGCGGCCCGGCCCAGCTGGTGCGGCCAGGCCCGACATGGGCGGCCCGACATGGCCTGGGCGCGGCCCAACTCTACGGCCCGGGGCGCTGGCGGTCCGGCGGAATAGCCAGGTTGCTCGGCCGAACGGCCGAGCCGTATGGATGCGCGGGGGGGGGGGGGGGGGGGCTGCCCCCACTCGTAGTAACCGCGGCCCCTTATTGGGGCCACTCACGTCCGTCCAGTCGGGGGTTTTGAACCCCCAGTTATTCCCTGTCTGGTCGGCCCACTCTTGCCGGCCAGCTTCTGCCGCCACGGGACCGGCAAGGCCGGTCGCCCCAGCTCCGTTGTCGGTGGGCCGATTCCGGCCGCTGGTTCCCCTACTTCGACGCGGCCTTGGTCCGTCCGGTGCGGCACGCCGGCGCCCCGCCCCTTTGCCGCGGCCCTGCTCTGGGCGCGGTGTCTTCAGGTTTTTTCGGCGCGGCGCGACGGCGCCGTGACTTGGTTCAATTTTTAAATGTGCGGTGTGACGTCGCCGCACATCCTTTTCGCTCGTTCCTACGATGTGCGACGGCACTGTGTCACTATCCTTCCAACCGCAACAAAAAAAATTAAAAGAGAGGAGGGTCGGCCTTGTTTGTGCGGTCCGAACCCTCCCATTAAACGATATCAAGCGGTCCAAATGAACGAGGATAGATGACGGAAGAATTCCCAAATAAAAACTCATAAACCCCTACCTCAATTTCTTCATCAAACGAGACATCGTCATGGAATTAACCTTCACGGAAGGAGACGTCGCAGAAGGAGACTTCGCGGAAGGAACATCGTTGGCGTTAGGTGATCTCCAAGGAAGGCTTCCCTCGCCGTAGTCCTCCATCGGAGGTCGGCGTTCTTCGTCAGCACCGGTGAATTCCTTGCGTTCTTCATCGAAGAATGAAGAATCCTCAAGACCTCTCTTTTTCTCCCAAATAATTCCACAACCAGGATTCCAAAAAAATAAAATAAGTTCCTCACTTATTTTATTAACATAACCTATTCATTTTAAATTCAAACATTAACAATTTACTCACTTACATAATTAACATAAGTTTTCAAAAAATTAATGGTGAGTTGAGGGGGGTTAGAGAATATGAAGGGGAGGGGTTTGTGTGGGCCCCATCGTCTTCATAACCTCTCTTGGGATGTTGGGTGGTTTACCCCAACTTCCACCCAATGGTTTTAACCACATAGAAAATAAAAATTGTAGTTAAATTTTTATTTTAACTTCCACAATTTTTATCAACTTCTCTGGTGAAAACGCAACTCTAGAAATGGTGTTCCTAAGAAATTACCGGCGCTGTGAATCCATCGGTGCCCTCGAAATTTGATTCTGAGCACCAGTTCAAAAGTTAGAAAAACCGGCTCATTCGTTCACTGAACATACCTGAGCTAAACTTCAGATAGAAATTCTGGGCAAACCGGGCCTCAGAATCAAGTGCCGTCAGAAACATCGTTCTTGTAAAATTCCAAAGAAAATTATGAAAAAAAAAATTCCCTTGAATTTTATGGGTCTTTACATTACTCCCACCTCAGGTCTTTACGTCCCAATAAAGGTAAATCAAAATCTAGGGAAACAAATGTGGGTACTGAGCACGCATCTGAGCCTCCTGCTCCCAAGTGCTCTCCTGGAGGTTCCTGTGCTGCCATCTGATACACACTAGAGGAATCGACCATCCATGTAGTACTCGCTCTTGTTGATCCTCAATCTCCACTAGGACCTCCTCAAAAGTCACCCCATCATCAATGTCCAGCTCCCCATGGTCAATGATATGCGTCGGGTCATGCACGTATCTCATCAGCTGGGATACGTGGAAGACGTCGTGCACCCGGTGCAACTGAGGTGGTAGAGCCAGGAGATAATCCACCTCTCCAATCCTACTGAGGACCTTGAATGGTTCGATGAAACGTGGAGACAACTTGCCGCCTCGGCCAAATCTCTGTATACCACGTCGAGGTGAGACCCGCAAGAAGAAGCGGTCGCCATCCTCGAACTACAGTGGCCTCCGCCTCCTGTCATCATAATACTTCTGTCGGCTCTAAGATATCATCATCCGCTCCTGGATGACCTAGAGATTCTCTGTCATGGCCTGAACCATCTCGGGTCCAACAAGTGTTGACTCCTTAGGGTCTGTCAAGCACAGAGGTAACTAGCAAGGTCGGCTGTACAACACCTCGTATGGTGTCATCCCGATGGTGGAGTGGTAACTGCTGTTGTACACGAACTCCCCCAAGGGTAGGTGGTCCTCCCAACTGCGACCAAAGTCGAGGACACATGCACAGAGCATGTCCTCAAGAGTCTGGATGTTCCTCTCCGTCTGACCATCTGTTTGACGGTGGAAGGCGGTGCTCAGACTTAGTTGCGTCCCAAATGCCTCCTGCAACCCCTTCCAAAGCTGGGAAGTAAAGCGAGCATCTCGATCGGAGACGATAGATAATGGAACACCACGTAGTCATACAATCTCATAAACATAGAGACGACCCATGCTCTCCACCGAGCCCTACTCTCTGATTGGTAAGAAATGAGCCGACATGGTGACTCGGTCGACAATCACCCAAATGGAGTCATGAACTCTGGAAGTGCGTGGAAGTCCAGTAATGAAGTCTATATATATCCCGTCCCACTTCCACTCTGGGACCTCTAAGGGCTGTACCAAGCCTGCTGGTACCTGGTGCACTTCCTTCACCTGCTAGCAGATGATGCATCGAGAAACGAACTCTACCACAACCTTCTTCATGCCCGGCCACGAGTGCTGTCATTTTTGATCCTGGTACATCTTCGCCACTCCAAGATGTACCACCAAAGGGGAATTGTGAAACTCTCTCAGCACCTCCTCCCGTAAAGAAACTGGTACCACGGTACGTCCTCTGAAAAGGATGTCGTGCTCTCCTTCCACGGAGAATCCTTTAGGTTCCTGTCCTGAGGATATCTGTGCTCGCCACGTCTCACTGTCGGCACCCCCACGATGTGCCTCTCTGACCCGCTGCAGTAGTGGAGGAGTGACTGTGAGTGAATGAAGAAAGGTTGCTCCATCTCTATCCACGAAGTATATCTACAAAGCAGCTAGCTTCTCTGTCGCCTCCCCAAGTAGCTGGATGACCGTCCTCCTGCTGAGAGCATCGGTT
This sequence comes from Viscum album, assembly GCA_963277665.1. Classification (NCBI taxonomy): domain Eukaryota; kingdom Viridiplantae; phylum Streptophyta; class Magnoliopsida; order Santalales; family Viscaceae; genus Viscum; species Viscum album. The sequence continues at coordinate 867,811,396 of OY728152.1, read as the reverse complement.
ACTATGCTTCCGTTCCCATGATTATAGACTATCTCAAAGTCATAGTCCTGGGGGAACTCGATCCATCGCCGCTGTCTCAGGTTCAGGTCCTTCTACGAGAAGATGTACCTTAGACTCTGATGGTCAGAATAGACTAAAAAGTGCTCTCCCATCAGATAGTGTTGCCACATCTTCAGAGCGAAGACCACTACTTCGAACTACCGATCATGGGTGGTGTAGTTCTACTCATGCTACCTCAAAAATTAGGGACATAGGTTAGTGTTGATAGGGGTGAAATTGAATAATAACTCAGGGGGAGAAAATAAAAATAAATTTTTAGGGGATTTAAAACCCAACTGCCAAGTTTCTTGGGATGATGGGAACAATTTTTCGAACCTTTACCCTTATCCGTGAAACTCTCCTTAGGATTTCATGGCTTCTCATGAGTGGGATCACAGTTTGAAAAACAATGTGCTGACTGTGAAAATACACTCTAACTTGGGATTCAGTATTTGGGAGGGAGGTCACCTAGTATGGCCAAACTGTGCACCAAATGTGCACTATATTCTACCTCTCAAAAATAAGGTTCACAATTTCGTTGGACAAACAACACTGTTTTCCATAACTGTGCAATAATTTTCAAAAACCCATTTGTCCTAAAAAATTCTCCAATTTGACCACAAACAACCTTGAAACAAAACTCATCATAGACATGATCAATACAAGGAAAAATTACGTAAAATGATAACGATACATCATCAGAAATGCTGGGATATTACATTTAATAATTTTTTCAGGGGTTCACCATTATGTCTTTACATTCTACTATGCTAAATTTTAACTAAGAAGCATATTTTAAATAAGTAAATTCATGTTTTATTGAAAATATAATCCCCCCATAAAACTTAATTAGTGTTTGATAAAAGGAAATGTAACATCTATTTAATCGATTAAATTATATAAATATTATAAATTAATCTGTAATATTTGAATGCATAATGTGTAAAATAACTATTTTAGTTTAAAAATGATGGTTTTATCCTTATGGATTCATAATCGTATTTAGTATTGATTAACAAATAATTGAGTGTTAATATATTAATAATTTTATTAAAAAATTATAAATAATTAGTCATTTGATGGATTTAAAATTTTTATGCAATATAAATTCCATAATATTAATTAGATAAAAAAAATTAAAAAACTTTTTCACCATTATTGTGGTAAATTGAATTAGTCCTAAAAGTATATGTATAATTCCAAAAAAAATTACATTTTATTTATTCAATAATATACAAATTATTATACTAAATATTAAAATAATTTTTCGAAATTATATTTATTTATATAGAGAAAATTAACTTTAACAAAAATCCATGTAACACGCTAAAACATATATTTTTCAAAATAGTTAATTTCTATGAAATCAGATTTTTGATTTGGATATATTTATCAATTTTTTTAATTAAAATGAATGTTAATTAATTATTATAATTCAAGAGTATTTATTTAATAGTAATGAAAATAAAAAATTTATTACATCCTCTAATAAAAAATTAAACCAAAAAATCGATAAAAACATTTCATTAAAACACTAAATAAATGCACAAAATATAGTGCAGGTGTTTTTAAATTCAAAATTGTATTTTTAAATTCATTAAAAAACTCTATAATATATAAACTTATAGGAAATTTTTTCTGTCATCCTTAAATGTATTCATAAAATAAAATTAGTTTATAAATGTGAATGCGTTAATACAATTGGTTATTTCACTATTACCATGGAAATTAATTATTTCTAAAAAAATTATGAAAATCCATATTATGAAAATTATAATGATATAAAATCGAATATTTTTGTTGATTCATTAAAATTTGTATCCTAATTTTTTTTTTAAAAAAATTTATATTAATAACTTTTTATAAAATATAGTAGAAAGTGTTTTTTCTAGTAAACTAACTAAATAAAGTAGTGTTAATTATTTATCCTAATAAAAATATATTATTCTTGAATATAAGTATATATTATTAAAGAGATTTCATTATTTTATTAGCTACATTATTTGACTCCGTATTTAATGATTTGATTGTTTTGTTTATATATATATATATATATATTCAAAATTCTATGACCACAGTTTATAGATACTAATTGTATGAAAACCATAAAATTTTAATAATATATATTTTTAGTGTCCCATGTGAATGTATGCCTTAAAACAATTATTTAATTATTAAAGGGAAATGTCGTTCATTACATTCAGTTCCCTTAAATTAATTTCTTCCTCAAATTATAATAATGTAGAAAAAAATAATTGATGGAACATCCCCCTCATAATATTCGATCCTTCCCTTATATCATTATCAGACAAAATAACTCACCAAATAACATTGAACAAATGATTTATATTTTTAAACATCACCATAACTAATTGATCTAGAATTTCAAAATTTTAGATTTTCATAGTGGGTATCATGTTCCATTTTCAAAACATTTGATCTTATAAAATGTGAAGGGTTTAGTGAATACAATATTAAAAGAGATATAAATAAAAAAATTACCTAGGGGATGTGTAAATTTATCTATAATATATTCAATACAACCTTGATATTAATAGGTATATAAATGAGACTACTGTAATTAGGTCTCAAAATTCATTTATTCACAAACTAGACAACTCTCATATACTGAGATATTCAGTGGAACCCTATGTTTGAAAATTTATACTCCAAATATCATGAATCAATTTTTGTGTAACCCATCACACAGAATTTTTATACATTTATATATCATTGAATGAGTTGGTCTATTAATTTCATTTCATGAACTAGTTTAGGACAACTTAAAATTAACTCTCTAATTTCATCTATGTGTGCTGGAGTCATACTTTTCTTCTCATACAAATCCTCTAATGGTGAAACCGAAAATATATAATATTAAATAATGTTATATGGGAACATTACCAAAGGATGGTTTTGATCCCAGCAACCATGGAATTCCATTGACTAGTATTAAGATTATCCTCTATAGTTTATATGATCCACTCATACTAATAATATTAATGAGGATGATACATACTGTTAAAATTTAAATCATTCTAAAATTCATTTAAAATACTTCTTTATAATCATGAGGTAGTCCTCAGATTTTGATAAGATATAATGGTTAGTGCTAACACATACAACCTCACCACTTCACTATTTCAAATCATAGTAGGTTTGTTGACGGAGAAATCCTCAGTGATAGAAATGAAATGAGATGACTTTTATAGGTGATCAACTACACTAAAAAAAGAATTATGGACCTTAGGAGTTTTGGGGGATCCTACAATGAAGTCCACAATGACTTTTTTTCCATTTCAATATAGGTTTAGTTAATGGTGGTCAAATACCCTTAGAATTATTCAATCCAACTGTAATATACAGATATACCAGGAATCAAGGTAATTATTTTTCAATATCCATCTTCATAATATCCCACCATAAGTTTTATTTTAGATATATATACATCATCATACTCTCTATATGTATTGATTTTAATGTTCTCTGTGTACCATCAAAATATTCATTATTCAATCATTCCCTTCATAGGACACATAAAAAGGTTCTAAATCCCATAAATACATCGTTATCAATATTTAAATATAGAATATTTCCAACCATTTTTATTTCTCAACATAATATTTAAGGATTATTTGATGCTTATGTCATCATCATCACCATTATTATTTTATTATTAGGCCAAAAATCTACAAGAAAAGAGAACAGCCAGGACCTATGGAGGCCGAAAGTAACATAAACCAATGGCATCAGCCCGAATCAAGTTTACCCCCTCGGGTTTAGATGTTTATGTTAGTGTAAGGATGTGTTGTTAGTTGGTTAATATAGGATTTATCTTCCACCAATAGGACTTTAGGATTCATCCTCTGAAAATCCATTATAATTAATTTTTTTTCATCCTCATTTGGGATATAGTTGAATGATATTTCTTGATGATAGCATCTTATGCAATATATTCCTTCAATATGTGGTAATTTTTTGAGACAGTAATAATCTATTATCTACACTAATTGTCTACTTTATGGTATAATATATTAATTTTGGGTGATTATAAATTTCTGGACTGGTGATTACTATATATATAACACTATTATCAATAGAAATGATGACACCAAAATTAAATAAAAAATAAATACATCAAACTTTAAATCACGAATCAATTATTTTTCATCATGATTATTTAATTAGAATTAACCATAAGTAATTAAATTCTCAATATATTTGAGGTTTCAACCCAATCACATTTTAAATCATCACTGTATGATATAAAACTCTCCCAAATATACTATAATCTATGTGTTGGAGCAGTAATCAACCTATTTGTTACTTTCTTAAAACCATTACCAGATTATTCTATCCAGCTGAACTTTACTTCCTTCGATGTCAATATGGAAATGGAATTATGTTGCTAGGAGTTTTTTTCAAAATTTGTTTTTAATATCATGTTAATCCATAAAAACAACATATCAAATATACAGTGGTTGGTCTGGTCCATTGGCCATTATCATCCTTTTTTGATAAATCTACTGATATTCCCTTATTTGTGATTAAATTAACAAATAATAACAGTTTTTGTAGTGATAAATCGAATTTTAAAATTTTGGCATAAAAATTATCCTTTCTTTAGATCATTATCACACCTGTCAAATTATTTTCAGAAGTTATTTCCTCTTTGAAGATATTACAATAAAATCTATTAGTAGAAAAACAAATTGATCAATTTAGTATCTAAATGATCTATTCATTTAATCCTAGAATATATTAGGGGAATTGGTATTCATTTAATCCTAGAATATATTAGGGGAATTGGTATTCCCAAATGGAATACATTTAATTTATGGGTATCTATAACTGTATGAGATGCAATCTTTAAAATATCATAATGCATAACCTTTATATAATGGTATAAAAATGGTTTTTCAATATTTGATATATCCTAATATCTTGAGGGTTACTGAAATAGAATATTTATATATAATAGATGATACTTATCATATATCATGATTCTTTTAGGATTAGTATAATCAATGCAACTACTCATAGACCCATCCATCATTTTTTCCACGAGGACTGGGGTAACCCATGGTTAGGGGCTGAGGAATATACAACCCTTTTCAATTTTTTTGTGAAATTTATTATTTAACTAGCCATATATAGTGACATTAATTCTAGATAGTCACTTAAATATTATAATGGATATAGATTTTTTTATTAAATACTCATCCTCACGCCTAGGGGGAAGGGTTGATAGTTTATCTTGAAATACAACTATATATTATAACACATTAAGCATATGATGAATGTTTACTTCCACCGTGGTAATTTGATCCTAGAGAACATTATTAGGGGTTTGCTTAAAACATATTACAAGATTTTCATTCAATGGGTGATCATAGTCATACATGTATTGATATAATATATTAGGATAATTTGTGATATGATGTGATGCATCATTATCCAGATTGTTGATATGTTATTTAGGGAAATAAATCAAATACATACCAAATTTTATATCAAATTAAACCGAATGAACATAGATTAGACATTTAGGAATTATCCTCCATCAAATATAAATCATGTTATATTTATAAATCGTAAAACCAATCATTATGCCACATGGGGTTTCGAATGAGGTTATCTGTGATTAGATTTATAACCAAACAACTTATATATATATATATATTAAATTCATTTATAATGTTTTGTATGGATAATATGATTAACCAAATCATATACCCAATTTTTCTCAAAACGGATGCACATTAAGGTCCCTTTAACCGTGGATAAGAATGATAGTCAAGATAAACATGATTAACTCATTCCATAGTTATTACTAATATATTCATCCACTCTAAAACAATATATACTTATTTAAAAAATAACATGATTTATTTCTAGGAAAAAAAATAATTCAAACTTTTTCCAAATATTAGGTTGTCATATTATACATAGAAGCACATATTATACATTTATATAGAGTTTTATCTAATTTTATCTATGTTAATATCAAAAAATAAAAAAACAAATATCCAAAATAACGAATCTAATTTCCTAAAATACTAGATTAATATCTAAAAACAATAAAAACACTCTCGATTCTAACTAAAGTAACCAAATCTAATCCTATATTAAAACTATAATTACTTCATCTTTATAATAATGCATCTAATAATAGTCACCCAAAAAATGGATAAAATGTTTAATATCATGACAATTATAAAAAAAAATTCATATTTTAATACACCTGTAAATATTTATCAATCATAATTCCACTAAATGCATTTCTCTAGTGGAAATAATCATCTTCATAACCTAGGTATTTGAAGAATTATAAAGGGGTGAGATTTGTTTTTCTTTTAAAAGTGTAAAACATAATTTTAAATTAAGGAAAACATGAGGAAAGAAAAATATTTAAATAAAATATCAAGGAATAAAGATGATAATCAGAAAACACGTTATAGTTTGATAATATCATGAAAATATAATTAATGATATATAAAGTAAATAAATTATCTTAACAAGCCATATCAATAATCATATAACATGTTATAAGTACATGATAATGATTAATACATTAAAAATAACCAAAAATCTTGGAAACATGGAATTTCATTGAAATGAAGCAGATCATGAAGATTATTCATAAGTTAATGAAAAACATTAGTCTCTGTCATATATTTATAGTCATATTATAAGTGTATAATATATTTATACATAGAAATAATTAGTGGAATAACGAAAATAATGTGAAACCCTTGTTTGAGAAACCTTATTATTTACATGACTTTGTTAACAATCTCATTACATCCACACACAAAAATATGTGAAAACCCATTACTCCCATAGTTATGTGAACCAACTCATTATTTCCAAGCCTAGCTATTTCATGATTTATAATATAAACCAATGAATTGAATGGAACTAAAGAACCCCTTAATCATCATCCATATATATGTATATCACATAATGTCAATCATAATTGTATCTTATAAAAATCACAGAGAAACAATGGGTTTCTGAAGCATTGAACATTATAAGAACATAATAAATAATACCATAAAAATATCATTTAAAAAATTGATTAAATAATAAAATAAAAAATATTTTTAAACATCATGTCATGAAAAATTGACATTGTACCAAAAAAATATATTGTAAAATACATTGGAAAATTATTATTTTTAAAAAAATTATAAATAAAGAATACTTAAAAAGTGTTATATTTTCCAAAAAAATGTATATGAAAACGCATTCACTCTTTTTTCACAAAAATTTAGTATATAATAACAAATCCTTTAAAATAAATAATAGATATCAAAATAAAATTTTGAATATATAATAAAACCATTTATTTAGAATGGATGTAAAACCCGATTGATCATTTGGAAAAAACATTATTTGAATCCTTCATAGATAAATGGAAAATGAATCCATTCCGTTAAAATTAATTATATAGAATAAATTTATCATTGGATATAAAAATAAATTGATTTTATATTAGTAAAAGGAGAATAATGGTTTAAATATAAAACATTTATATAGAAATAAAATCTGTTAAATTATTAAGAATTACTGTTAACAAAATTAACTGTAATGAAAAAATATAATATTTAGGGATGAATAATTTGGTGTGAAAAATAATTTCCCAATTAAATAAGGTTAATTTTCAAAAAAATGTCATAATAAGTTATAATAAATCAATCTTGAATGATAATTTCCATATAAGAGTGATTATAGTCTAAGGAACATAATTAAGTCGCAAAATCCCGTTATAAATTTTGTAAATTTGAAATCAAATTTCATTGGAAACATAAAAATAATAAGGTTATTTAAATACCAAGAATTATATAATAGAGTGCTACAATATAAATTCTGGGGTAGTAAATACAAAATTTTAATAAAAAATTGATCAATAACATTAAAACATGTCTCAATTAAGAAATTCTAAAACATACCACAATTAACATTCCTCATTTTTAGTTGATGCCATGATATCCTCTAATAAAAATCATAGAAAACATTTTAGGGCCTTAATAATTTATATCCTCCAATTATAATCCTTATTTAAAAATTTATCATGAGTACATTTTGTAGTCCTAGAGTATTATTATCTTCTCATGTTAGTGACTTTATCAATTTTGGGTATGCTTAATAGTTTAGATATCATTAGACATCATTTCATATGAAGATGATTTTTAATATATCATTTAATATTCATTAAATTATTACTTATATTTATTTATTTTGTTATTATTTTTTTACATATGTTTTTTGGTTACATTATGTCACAACCAAATAAATAAAGGCTCATTTCAGTAATTTCCATGAAAGAATACGTTAAATTAATTATAATAAAAATATTAACTATAATATTTGCTGAACCATATAAAAATTAATTATTTCCTAAAAAATTATAATAATATTATTTTTCATGATCCCATATTCATCTTTCGTTTAATTTTAATGAATTGAACAAATACGTGGTCAAATCGACCCGAACGTGAACTTGTTATAACCTGATTGGAGGGCATTGTCAAGGATGTGATTATTTTAACATAAAATTGTTGAAATAAAATAATAATAATATTATTTTTTAATTATGGTGAACCATATTTAATGTTTTTAGGAAAAATTTTGATAAATTAGAATAATAAAAATGATTCTTCAAGGAGGTTACAATGCAAACACACACACAACCTATGGTTCTTAGTTTTTCTAAGTGATATAAATGAATAACTAATAGTTTTACCATTAATAGAAAAACATCACTTTATACTAATGATACTAATATTTTCATATAATTATTGTGATATGAAATTTATATGAGTATTATTATAATGAAAAAATAATAAGTTGATAATACTTTTAATAGAGTCCATAAATTTTCCTTGGATATTCCCAAAAAATTGAAGGACATAGGATATCATTGAGTGAGAATGTGATTATATTTTTAGGTACTATTATATGGAGAGTAACATTTCCTATTTTCATTGTGTAATTTTAATGGTATATGTATCATTGAATGTGTGTCAGGGACACAATTTTATAAGAGTGTAAAATGAAAATTTCAGAAACACCCTTTTATGTTTTAATAATGGATTGAAAATATTTCAAATTAAATTGATATTAAATTGATATATGTTGATAGTATGCCATATATTAGACTATAATGGGTTAAAAAAATATCATCACACATGTTTCAAAAATGTTATTGCGTTTTTACAAATTATATTTTACATTTTACACATACTGTTAAATTACGTAGCTTTTTTGACTATGTGATTTTGTGATTTATTAAAAATATAAAGAAAGCTATATAATTAAATTTATGTATTAAATAAAATATTTTATAGTATATTTTAAAAAATATATATCTAAATATTATGTTGTTTAGTTTTAATTTAAATCAAATAATTTGTACAAGACCAATTTAATATAAAATTGACATTTTGACAACTAAAAATTTGGAAACATATTATTATTTATTAAAAATTTAATGAGTTTTGATATTTATATTTAATTGTTTATCAATAATATTAGATTATTTTTATGAAGAAATTAAAATTAAATTATTTTATATTAATTACTTGATTTTAATTACACACTAATTTTTATGACTTTTTTACATCATGATTATTGTAATTACCATTAATCATAAGAGTTTAAATTAAAAAAACTAAATTCAACATCTTAAATAATTTAAAAATTATAATATATAATATAGGAATGATATTATGAAATTATCATTTTATGTTTCTAGAAAAATAATTTTATCCCTTGCATATGTAACGCACAAACACTCAATTTATAAAAATTTTTATGTTTAAGAAATGATATTTATGATTAGGATAAAGATATACATTCTATTGATTAAAATTAATTAAAAATAGTTATTAATTATTATGAATAAAAATTTGACAATATAATAAATCAGAAACGTCATTTGACCATTTTATATTCATTGAAACAAAATATTTTGAAAATAACACTCAATAAAACTCAACTTAATTTTTAAAAATGTTATTTATGGGTTTATAAATTCCTTATAGTATTTTAAATTTAATTATTATATATTATAATATATAATTTTATTAAAAATAATTTTTATGAAATTTAATTTCATTCCAATAATAATTTTGTTTCTTTCATGTTATTTCAATAGTAAATTTTGTATATAAATTATTCTATTGATAATTAATTATCTATGAAAAATTAAAAAATTAATCTTAATCAAATATGAATATATTAAATCAAAAAATGATGTTAAAATATTCAAATTGAAAAACTAAAATATATAATTTATCTGGAAAAAATATAAAAAATTGTCAAAATTTTATAATAGGAAAGAGAATAATTAAATCACTTAAAATAATTTATTCAAATCAACAAATTTTATTCTTTATATTAATAGCATTTTTGGAAAAATATTTCATTAGTTTCATAGCTTCACTTGTTGAATCAATATTTATGTTTGATATGGTTATATATATATATATATCTATCTGTGTTTAATGCCCTGATATATTGTCAAATATATTTTTTTAAATGATTTTAACCTTTTAGATATTTTTCTTTATATGTAACACTGATTTTATCCTTAGTTACACACAATAATGAGTTTAAAAATATGTGACATATTATTAAAATATGATTATATGATAGATATTACTTAATCATTGTAATTATATGTATGAATAAGATTAACTTAATTAAGAAAATATATTTTTTGAATATTTAATTCAAATTAATTCGTTAGTGAAAATAATTTATTAATGATAATAAAAACCATTTCAAAATAAAGGAAATCATTTTTATTAAGGAAAATATTTTTTTCTCAAAAAAACATTTTACGGTAAAAAAATTAATGAAAAAAACATTTTATGATAGATTTTATTAATTTTATATATAATATATTCAATTTAATATTTAAAATCCATCAAATGTGTTTTAAAGAGAATGTTATGACTAAATAAAATTTTGGTTATCAAAACTATATTTCTCTAACAATATGTGTCATTCTTCAATGAGGATTTTTATTTTTTAACATCCTTCAACCACTTCAAATATCATTAAACCATGATGACATAATATCCACAGTGTATTATATATAATTATATTTTGTCATTTTATGTTCATTAACTCCAACTATCATCACTTCTATAAAATTATATTTGAAATCATCATTCGTGTGTATGACAAACAACCTATTTGTAAAATAATGCCATTAAATATTGAATGAACTCCTAATATTGTTGGGTATGATGTTAGATAAAATGTATATAAATGATATTTATAAAATAATTATACATATGGATTCATTACACGATATATAAATTTTTGACTTTCTATCATGTATAAGATACGATAATGTCGTTCATGTGTACGACGGAGTGCCGCCTCACGAAGCAATGTGATTTGTTTTCACTAACATTTTACATGGAAGATTATATGGTCCAAATTAATGAATATATGTGACATAAAGGAAAAAATTATGATATTTATGAAATATATATCAATATTAAAAAACTAATATACCATTTTATTTATTACTTATTCACTCACTAAAAGATGATAATGTCATTCTTGTATGTGTGGACTTCCACATTCATGAAGTGAGGTGATTCTATATTTTATTCATCACAAAACATTGATGATTTTTATAAGTATATTTAATGTAATAAAATTATTTTATTATATTATCAAAAAAATTTAATGAAAAAATATTACATTCTATAATGATTGCTAACAAATGTAAATGTTACTCACTCATAAGTACGACCTACCATCTCTATTAATATAACATATTTATTTTCTCAAAACCATATTTCTAGATTGGAATAAAAAGTAAAATTTATGTATAAATATGATATTTATTTAATTAGTATTATTCACGATGTGGGGAAACCATTATCAAATTAATAGGGCCTAAAATAACAAATCAAATCATATATGAAAAAAGTGTTTATTACCCAAAAAATGTTTTTAATAATGAATTTTTAATAAACGTGTAATAAATTTTCATAAGAAAATAATAAATGGTAATTTCTATATAAATATAGTGAAATATTATATTTTAACCAAACTTATTTTTTTATATTGGATTTTGAAATGTGTACTAAAGAATTGGAGATATAAGGTAAAGGATTTATGTTATCTCTTTAATTTTTGGAATACATATGATATTTCACCACAAGATTCATTTTTGTGGTGTATATACTACACCTTTGAAATGGAATATCATGAATCTAATAATTTTCCTGATAATTAAATTTTCATCTGTTGTTATTTTTTATTTATGCTTACTATTCAGAAGTTACCAATGTGGTAAAGGATATCCATCCCACTTTTTACTTCCCGGGAACCAAGACATATTCCCCAATAATTTATTTTATGTGGGGTACATACATCACAAGAATGTATTTTTCTATCATTCACCTGAAAATTATTGGGGTTTATATATTATTTTTATGATCTCTCTATCATGGACAATATAGTTTAGATATCAAAAGGCAATAAGTGATTTTTGGTCTCAATTGTCCATCATTGATAAATATGTTTTTATATAAACCTAAATTATTTTATTAGGTTTATATAAAAACCTTTTGAAAATCATTACCATTAATTTATTTATTCTAATGATATTATAATTTTTATTTTATGTTATTATATGGTCTTGGATATATCTAGTCCAACCCTTTTTGTGTGTCCAAAGTTTGTGGTGCTTAAAAGAGTCATAGAGATGGTTTTGATGTGTTAAAATGCGAAAACATAGAAGGTGGGATAATTTATGATATATACCGGTTTCAATATATGAATTTTTGAGTCATGTCTTCTATGAGTTTGGTTCATGGGGTTCCATGTGACATGAATTTTTTTTGTTAAATGATTTGAGGTAACACTATTTTAGTGAAAACTTATATCCTGACATTTACATTACATTAAAGGGCTCCATTCTGTGAAAATTCACTATCCACTTATCCTTTAAAACCAGCAACACCTTACGTTTTTTCCTAAATAGTACGTTTTCGCCCACACCTAGGTGTCCAGTAGATCTCCCCAATGTTTTTTTGGAATCCCTTTGACATGGATTGATTTTTTTCTTATGGTCTCTGATCCATAGTGACCAGTGTATGTTATACCTATTCTCTTATAGTTATTATATATAGATACTCTCATTTAATCATTCAATGTGATTGATGGTTTTATCTATAATTAAAAACGTGTTTTCTTCACTGTTTGTTAGTGCAGTTATGTCCTTGCATCATTTTAAGGATGATCTCCCCACATGAGGGTCATTGGGATCTATGGAATTGGTCTATTCTTGTGTGAAGAATGATAATTCCCATGATGTATGTTATTCATTACTTCTCTAATTTATTTATTATAAGTCTCAATGTTATTATATTTAAAAATTTGGATGGAAATTTAATTAACATAACAAGTATTGAACCAAATTAATAGAAAATTGGTTCTACATATCTCATGTTCTTACTTTATACTCTGATTGTGGTTTTCCTCATGATTTTATAGATAATGTGATATCTATTCTAAGAATATTTATCATGTATTTTTAAACTATGGATTTTAAATTCTAATGTAAATTGGTAAATAACGTATATTTGGAAATAATTGATAAATAATTTACTAGAGAATAAAAAGGCATGTTTAATGAATCTGTGGGTTATAGTAATTTTATGATCATCAACATGATGTGAGTATTAATTATTATTTTAGAATGTAATTATGTGGCTTAATGTAAATTTATAAATAATGTGATTTATGTTGATTCTTTTTTACGAAAATAATTAAAGGCATGATAATCATTTGTAATTCCATAATGTTTTTTAATCATGAATATATATGTGAAATAATGTTTAAATAAATTATATAATCAATTTGTTAAGTTGTTATAGCTTATGTCCTTAGGTTTCCCATATTTAGAACCTTTTAATAATTAATATTTTAATTCAATATAGAATTAAATATAGTGTATTGATAAAGATAATTTCCAAGAACATAGTTTTCCATATTGTTGAGAAGGTTGTGTGCCTTGTGTTTGGAGTAGTGAAATCTCATTTATGTGTGAAGTCTACAAGGCTAGTTTTTAGGGCCTAGTTTTCCCAATTTTCTTATCTTGTTGGTTTCCTTTTGGTTTTTTGATATGATATTTATATGAGTTTCTATATATGATGTAATGTGGGATTGGTTGTCCTAGATGTGATATGAGACAATAATGGATAATCCTAGGAAGTATGATGTGACGTGGGTGAAGAGTCCTTGATTATGTGGAAACAATTTATACCTTTAATGGACAGACGCATTGGGATATGAATTTTGGTGTCATGAATAGAACCCGAGATGGTGGAACAAGTTTAATCTATGGTTACACATTATTGTGATGCTGAGGTATGTAATTAATTTTTATATATTTTTTTAATGGTCAATGACTAGGTTACTTATTTTATCTGCATCTTTTCCCGCATCTTGTGGTTTCTAGATGTAATACAATTCATGTTTTCTCTTGGTGGTATCTTAGGATGGTTTTAATAGAGTTCAAGTTTTATGGAATGATCGTAATGATGAAAAAATAATTCATAATCCACAAGGTTGGTGTTGATGGAATGAAAATGATGAAAATATAAAAATCATGAGAATCCATAGACATATTTTGGATTACGACTCAAGGTCTTGGTCTTAACAATACTGGTTAATTAATTTATATCAAAATAATTTTAATGGTTAATTTAATAGCTAATAAAATAATTAATGGAAGTAAATGATAAAGTGTAAATAAATATTTAATGTTTATTTTTAAATACTTGTGTTCTTATAGGATATCCAGTACCTAATGGTGGCACTTTGGGGTCCAATATATGGTAAATATAGTTTAGCATTATACTAGGTAATGACTATTGTGTGGTTATGATTTTTCTCAAATCATTTATATTCTATTATTTATACAATTGACCACCAATTCTAGTTAGGGGGACTGAAACCCCGTGTACTATGGGAGAGTGTTTATCAAAACATCTTTTTTAGAGGATGGATGGCTAACTACCCCCTCATTCCCTTCTCTATTCTATTGGTAGGTACCTGCACTAGTGTGTATAGAAGTTAACATTCCCATATATGTTTGTAGAGGGTTGTGTTGTCTTTTGGTTATTTCAATCACATATATAACATGATATTTTATCCAAAGTATCATTGAAGGAATGAATTGTATTGTTTGTGATGGATTGAGGTATATACTCAGTGTATGGGATGTAATGGCTTGATGTATAATACTCGTTGAATGATACACATAATACATGTTGTGGTGGTTCCCATAAAATACTCATTTTCTATATGTTGATATGGGGATTAGATGATGTGATGAATGGCGTGTATGTTGTTGTGTATTTAC
The DNA here is from genome assembly GCA_963277665.1 of Viscum album. NCBI lineage: Eukaryota > Viridiplantae > Streptophyta > Magnoliopsida > Santalales > Viscaceae > Viscum > Viscum album. The sequence goes on along the minus strand of OY728152.1, from coordinate 867,795,954 downwards.
AAGGTGTCTTTGAGTTATCTTATTCTAGAGAGAGATGGCTCAAGATGTGTGACATTGGGGAAGATAAAAAACTAGTGAGGAATAATGAGCAAGGTAACCATGATGTTTCATTACTAATTTATATTATATACTATATTTGATACATGATGATAGTTATTCATGGTATGTTTTGTAACATAGTATATATGTATTGGTGAATATTTAGTTTCACTATTGTTCACTGTGCATTAGCATGTTTTCAAAATATTTTTCACGAGAGCTATAGGGAGGATCATACTGATTATACTATTATTATCACCCAATGTATATATAAAATATTTTTGCGTGATATTAATTTGGTTTAATATTGGTCAAGATATTACAAGATCTTGGTTTTTAGAAGTTATTTGGGCATCGTGGCCTCTTCCATGTTTACCTTTTGGTACTTTTAGTTTTCCTTTAAGTTTTAATATTACTATATGATATTAAATGTGTTTAATGGGGATATATATATATATATGTCCGGGTAGGTCTTTATTGGTGCATCTGTCTTATCTCTTTCTTCCTCATGTTGTCTTAATGTGTAATGCCTCCAATATTTATGCTTATTATTCCCTCAGTGATAGTGTCCAACCCATGACAAATTAGAGATGAGACTCAAGAAGTCAACATATCAATTTCATCTCTAATAGCCTAGGAGGGGTACACATTGTGGGGAGGGGTTTGGATAGATTGGATTTATAGGTTCATATTGATGGATAGGATTGAGTTTGAAGTTTGGAATATGTGATATTTTATGGGTTTGTAATGAAATAGCGTTAGTTATTTCTAGTGACTAATGTAAAAATAGTAGACTGGATGAGTGTCATGTATTTAGGCCCCCTATGATCTAAATCATTGAAAATTATGATTCATGTGCATAATAAATGAATTGATAATGGTTTCTGTTTAGATACCTAGGAAATGATCAGGCATCACTCTTTTTTTAATCTGTGCTTAAAATTGGTAGACCATAGGATAGGTTAAAAACCTAAGAAGATAAAAAATGATTAGTTAATTAATTATAATTATTCAATATTTTATCTTTAGGAGATGTATTTTTTTTACAGGAATTCACCCTGGTTGAAGTCCTCATCAGGTTCATGCATAAGATTGTTAGTATTATGTTCCTAAAGATCATTGTACAATAGAGGTTGAAAATTTTTATTCGTATAGTAGGACACACTAAGGGTATCATTTATAGATTCTACATAAGTTTTAGGGCTCTATTTCAGATTCTATGATAGAATAATAGTTGGAGGATGCTGGGATAACTTTTACATTGATCCACTATCATTGGAAAAAATAGGCTTTATTAATACTGATGATGTTGTGTGGATCAGTGAAACAGTGGTGGTTCTTATTACTTAGGAATTATGAAGGGTCAATTGTCTCATACGAGAAAATTTGGGACCAATTCCAAGAAGATATACAGTCATCAACAATGAATGAATATAGTCTCTAGGAGTTACTTACCCTTCAATATGGTATTTCTAGTATGTGAGAATTTGGGATCTATTTCAAGACCCTTCTATGATATGTTTCATTCTTATTTCTAGATGAATATGTCGGGGAATGACATTTACTAGAGGATATGTATCTAGAGATCTTATGATGTCACCATATTTCTACTGAAGACATATATTGAGGTTCTAGAGAGATAAGAGTTCATTTAGTGGATTTTATCATGAACTAGATCATCATGAGTGGGGAATCATTAAGATTCCTCATGAACTAGAGCAATGGTCTAGTGTTCCCTGTTTCTTAGAAATAATAGTTTTCATTTATTTATGCTTAGGTCCCATCCCTCATTATATAATTTCTATGCGGTCGATGGCTCTCTGATTTATAACAGGGGATTAGATTCATATATTTTTTAAGTTTTAGTTCATCGATGGTGGGAGTTATAGACATTTCTAATTAGTCAGCATGTGTTAGGTGTTCTGCAGTAGGCTCCTCTATTAATGTAGTTTCACCCTAGGAAGAAGTAGAAGGGTGTTCCAATTATGGATAAGAAGAGAGGATATGTAGTAGGCAGTGTATAGAACTAATATAATCATTAAACATAGAGATTAGAAAAAAACATTAAGGGTGGTATTCAATAGGGTTAGAGAGGTTGTGGAGTAGGTGGTGGTCTTCTTCATACTTTATCATTTCCAGCACCTGGAGAGGCATGCATCGTTTGAGGTACCGTATTCTTTTTTTCTAAATGAGTGCATAATTTGTTTTATTTTAGAGTGAAACAATACAATATATGACCTACTGATGTCTATGATTTAGGAAATGCGGTAGAGAGACTTCTAGTTCCCTATAAATTTACTGCGCTAGTTGTAGTTCGAGCAATCATGTATGATGTATGTAGAAACTATGTGTCATTTCTGGGGTAGAACCACTATTTGAGAATTTATTTTGGTTAATGATATATTCATATAACATAAACCTCAACATTTATAAGTTATATTTGACTGAGGATATCATGGATTTATTACAACGGTCGGTTGTTTTCTTTGATTCTAACAGGGATCTAGTGGTTTTTTTGCCATGTGGATCCAAAAATGGTTAGGAGGAGACATCAATCCATTTAATATTTTATGATCTTATAAATTATATTCTCATCAGAGGTACAATATTTAGGGTTTCCTAGGTCTTATAAAAGTTCCTAAATTTCATCCAAGAGGAGGTGTTAGTGTTTCCCATTTGACAGAAAATTGTGTTTGTTATCAATCTACATCAAGGAGTATATCCTACCTCGAAGTGTCCATAGAGGATGATTCCTTATGAGTTGTTATCAATGTGAGTAATGAAAAAGTTTCAGTTTTAGGGGGTTTTAATCAGCCGAGTCTGTCCCCTTAGTTTACACATGTTTCGTTTGATAACATGGCTTATGGTGGCTTTCATCTCTATATCGATTATCATCGCTTGAACCAAGTGACAATAAGGAACTGATAACCTCTTCGGTAGATTGATGAATTATTTGAATAGATGAAAGAGAGAAATTTATATATCTATGATACATATATGGTCATGATATCATTATATGTGGGTGAAGGATTCATAAACTGAAAGGTGTAATTTTCATTGTTTTCATATGCATTACGATTTTGATGTGATTCAATTATGTGTGATGAATTCTCCATCCATTCTCAAGGAGTTGATGAACGTAGTGTTCATTGAATTCAGAGAAATGTTATTGGTATTTTTAACTGATGACATCCTTTGGTATTCCATATTTTAGTAGGATCATGCAAAGCATCTCCAAGCTATTTTGGGAGTTCTTTATCATGGGAATATATTAACAATGATGATGAAGTGTGTGTTTTGGGCCCATGAAATTTGTTCCATTGAGCATGAAGTTTCCAAAATGAAAGTATCTATGGTTCGTTAAAATATATGGGTATTTATTTTGTTGGCAAGGCCCCATGTTATTGGTATAGGGGTAGAGATTCCATGTCCTTTTAGTCTATTATAGGAGGTTCATAGCCAATTTCATTTGGGTTGAGACTATTCTAGTAAACATGTACCAATATGGTCAAGTTTCCATGTGGATTGACCAATGTGAAGGATATTTTTAGTGCTTGAATTGGAATTTGGTCATCACTCAAGTCCTTTTTTCAAAAGTAGAAGGATATAAGTTTGAGGTTTTCTTTAAACCATCTCATATTCTATTATGATGTGTTCAGATGTATAATATATCAATTTTTTCTTATGGGTCTCATCAATTATATCCCTATTAGAATAACTATGAAACCCTTGGGTATGTATAGGCTATAGTTGTGATTTGTTTGATGTTATTTTAACATTACCTCATTAGTGAGAATATTTTCGTTTTTACTAACCATAAGAGCTTGATATGTCTTCTCCCAGTGTGACTTCAACATGTATAAAAATTGGTGGATGGATCTCTTAATATATTATGATATCAAGATTTCATATACACTATGAAAGATAAATTTTATAGCCAATGCACTGCTAATAATTTCATGTAGCAATGTCGTGCATGAATTGATAAATTCATAGAGAGTGATGGAAGAACTCAAAGCGATGCATCTAAATATGGGTGGAGTTGGAGGCAGAGGTTTCATTTTCTAGATGATGGTGTAGTTGTCTTTGGTGCATCTGGTGGAGGAGTTCCTGTTTGGGGATTCTAATGTGGAGGTCTAGAGGGACTTAGTAGTTTTGGTATATTCCGTAGATTGTTGGTTTGAGGAAGTATAACCCAAGTTGTTGTTCCAGGTAAGGATTTTGGTTAGTACAAAAATCAATGAGATGGTTTTCCATGAGTTTCATAGTTCACCTTTCTTGTTACATCATAGTGTGACAAATATGCATTATGCTTTGAGAGTTCCATTTTCGAAATATATGTTGAAGCATGCCGTTGTAGATATTCTTTCATAATGATTGGTCTTCCCGATGGTGAAAACATAAAACCATGATTTTGGTGGTCTTCTCTGCCCATTAGATGTTCCCCGGTGGATATGGGGGGAAATATTGATGGAATTCATTACTATTTTACCTCAATATTAGGAATTATTTTGTTATAAATTTCTTTACGGTGGATTATTTAATGAAATCATCCCACTTTATATAAATTAGTGTGTCAAGATTATTAAAGATTTTTTTGATGCGATATCTAGAGGTGATAGTGTGAGTCCACAGAGTCCTGAGGATGATCATATTTGATCAAGATAATCATTTTACCTGAAGAGTAAATTGGCATATCCATCTTTTATTTGGGTCTTAGATAAGCCTTTGAAATACTTTTCATGGGTATAAGGATGGTTACATAGATTGACCATATAGACTATTGACGACATGTTACGCTCTTTTGTCTAGTATTTTCTATGTTAATGGATGATTAACCTTCCTTTGTTCATGTTTCCTTACAAAATAAATGTCAACTCCAGCATAGATATGGTTCTATTTAATGTATTGTACAATTGTAATTTCTATTCCATATTGTGATGGTCTAGGGTCATAAAGGTGATAATTCATGGTCCATAACATGTGAAAAATTCATCATAGATATTATAGGTAATTCTTGAGAGGGTGAAGGTAGAATAGGATAATTATAATTACTATGTTGATCATAGGAGGATACATTTAGATTCTAATGTTGGAGGTCATGTTATCATGTATGTGATTCTTCAACATGGGTAGCGAAGGATTTTTCATTGTATTAAGAATTGTTTGGTATTTTTTGGGCATTTCAAGTAGTTCGATCATATTTTAGGCTTGGGGTATTATATAGAACATCACACAAAGATGATCTAGATATATGATTTTTTTTCATGTTCCACGGGTCATTATTTACCGTCATCACAACTATCCTATCATCGATTGAGGGGATATTAATATTGTCGATGATGTGACCATAGAGGAGAATCCTCTAGAGATCAGAGACCACATAGAGAAGGTGTGTCATTGAGAATTTATTCCCTTGGATAGTGTCTTGTTGTAGATTGTTTGTTTGGATAAGAGTACCTGGGGATGTGAGACACAAATTTCTACTAAGTACCTCAAACTATTTTATGCTCATCTCTTCACATGTAACATTTTTTGTTATTTGTAGGTTGACCATTTTGGTTTATGATATTGTTTACAATTATTTCTTATTATGGCTTTACACTCATTTCATAAGTATCTTTAGTACAAGAGTGGGTAAGGGTGGGTTATTTCTATTGACTAGTTTTACACAATTCCTCGGATGAGGTGGTTTATATCCTATGATAGAATGATCCTTGAGTGGTATCTCGTGGGGTGTAAATTCATTAATCCCCGTCATTTTCTATATGTGATTAATTTTTGGATTCATGAAGATGAGAATCTTTCGATATGTGTCTAATTTATGGTCCTGGATCCATTTAATGATACAATTTGGATGTTTTTGAAGCTTGTAGTTCTTAGAGGAGGCCTAGAGCAGGTCTGGAGGTGCTCAACAACTAAAAGATTGATGTAAGGAGAATTTACACCATGTAAGTATTTCCTTTCTCGAATGTGTGATTCATGGATTGTGTGTGGCTACTTCCTATGGTTCCTCATGAAGTGAATTATTTCAGGGTTAAATAGTTTGTGGTAGTTCACTTTTCAACAAAAAAAGAAATCTTGATATTTACACCACATGAATGGTTTTCACACCATGAAAATTCATTTTCAAGTTATTCATTAAAATAATAATCACCTTGGGTTTTTCTCAAACCCATAATTTTCTAATACACCAATGAAGAAAATAGAAATCCTTCTAGGCATCTTCAAATCCCTTAAACTGGTAATTATTCAAGACTACCTGTCTTTGATCCATCGTTATCCCATGTATGTTCTACCTCTTCTACTAGGAGTTCATTGATATAGATCACCCCGTTTATTATTTTGATGTGATGGAGGATTCACATTTTCATTATAAAAGAGTTTCTTGGTTTTTTGGTGTAATTTTTTCATGAAATTATTTGAGGGATGTCAATTGTTTGGGGAGAGGTGACTTGATTTACAATGTTGTTATATTATTATGCAAAGAACATTTATGTTTCTATGTTTGGGATTCATTGATTCTACAATTTATTTATGTCCAATCATAAAATTATCATGGATTATTCATTTTAATGGAAATGGAATAAACCTAAAAAGGGATGAACTATATTAGTAATGAATTATTTTCAACGATCATATATTGTTTCTTTATAATATAATAGTGGTATGCCTCTTCATTTTCTTTATAGTGTGGTATCTATGATATTCATATTATCATATCTTGTTAGGATACAGATTTGAATATTTTTATAGACGAAAATTAGTAATGAACGTAAATCCTTTATTAATAGATAGTTAATTAGAAAGAGAATAACGATTAATGTTTAATGAATCTGGTGGTTGTTTTAATATGATGATCATCAAATTAATGAAAGTATGCATGTATGATATAATATGTAATTCTATTTGTGGATATAATTAGATAAAAAATGTGAATCATGTTGATTCTTTTTTATGAAAATAATTTTAGTCATGTTAATTAATTGGAATTCTGTAGTGTTGTCGCAGCTAGAATGTATGCTTGGAATAATGATTAAATTAATTATATAATTAATTTAGTTACATATTATTTCATGATGCGCTGTATTTCTCATGGATAGAACATGTTGAAATTCAATTTGTAAATCCAATATGGAAAAAATATTTTTTGTTTGATAAATATAATTTCTAGTTACATAGATTTCAATATACATGAGAAGGCCAAGTACTTTGAGTTTAGATCCATGAGATCTCTTTATTTGTGAAGGATATCTTCTATGTTTTTAGGGACTTGTTTTCCATATTATGTATAATTTTTTGTTTCTTTTTGATTTTGTGATGAGCTCCAGTTGTAAGCTTCACAATGAAATTTGATATTGGGACAGGGGGGCCCGAATGTGATATGATCATGGGATGTATGAGTAAGGGATGGATAATGGGATATAATTGGGGTGGCCCAGATCATGTGGAAATAGTATACTATTGTGATTGAATTATGCTTTGGGATATGCATGTGGGTTTCAAGTAAGGAAATGGATATGATAGAATATGTTGATGAGGGGATTACCCATTGATTTGATGTTATGATATTGGATTCTCTCTTATGAATATGTCGACTATTTGATTGTAAGGTTGCTTTTTTTTCAAATTCTTATCACTACTGGTTGAGGTAACTGTATGTTCTTGGTTAAATATTACTCTTTTTGGTATAGTTGGATTATTTTCTTATAGTACCATGTTTATGGAATGATTATAATAATTAATGAATGATTATAAAAACATGTGGTTGTTTTGTATGGAATAAGAATACCAAAAATATTTTAATCTTGAGAAATCAAGGACATTGATAGGATTACTACTAAAGGGAAGGGACTTCATGACGGTGGATAATGAATGTATCCTGATATATTTTAATGGTTAAATTAATGGATAAATAATAAATTAATGGAAGAAATTGATAAAATTGAAAAAATTAAATTAAGTTATCTATTTTAAATTCATGTGTGTTTTTACGATATATTGTCCCTAACCATAGCATTAATATGTATGTGAGATGGTAACTGCAGTTGTGATTAGGGCATGGTTATTCCCATAGTGCAGTTGTCATCCATTTTATATAATGTATATCATGTGATTTTATTTGCTTCCTCACCCATGTTGGTTCGAGTGACTAACAAATAGTGGACTCCAAGAGGGTTTTTTCCACAACATCTTTGTGTAAGGGTGGATTACTGATTACCCCTAGCCTTTCTCACTTCTCCTGTAATATATATGTAGTGGTATGCACAATGGTTGTTTTTCCTAGATAGGTTTGTAGAAACTTATGGTGGATTGTGGTTATTTCGCACAAATGTATCCCCAAATATAGTATCCAAAATTTTAATATAGGTATGATGTGTATATCATATGATGGATTGAGGTACTTAATCAGTGTAAGTGTTGTAATCATGTGACGAATAAACATGATGTATGATTCATGTCATATGGGATGTTTTGGATCCTATAAAATACTTCATTTCTATATCTAGATATGTAGAGTAGATGATTTGATTATGAGATTCATAAGGTTCATGTTGTGATTCCCTTCCCTGGTGTCTTCAAGCATGATTATTTGAGATAAAGGTGGATCAGCACGTGAAACATTGGGGAAGAGAATAAAACTACCAAGTAATAGGGAGAGGGTAACCTAGGATATTTAATTACTATTTTATATTATCTATTGTATTTTATAATTAGTGAGATTTATCCCTGGTGAGGACAGAAACATAGTATACGTATTTAGTTGACATAAGTTTCAATGTTTTTCACTGTGGTTTAGAATTTTTTTTCTATCTTTTACATGAGATGCTCCTAGGTGGATACTAATGATTACACTATTATTCTCACACAATGTATATATAAACTATTTTTCATGTCAGCCAGAGTAGGTTAGAGATCAGGCTTGATATTACTATCTCATGGTTCTGTAAGATCTGGTTGTGCTTCATGGTCACTATTGTGATTATATTTTAGTACTTGTGCTATTCGTTTCAGTAGTTATAGTATTATATCTTAGTGCATATATTAACTTGGTATTTAATTATATATATATATATTATAATGTTTTTATTGGTTTATCTATATTATATCTCTCTTCCTTGTGTTCTCTTATAAGTTAATGCCTCCCATATTCATGGTTATTATACCCTCAACAGTAGTCGCCAACCCAGGGCCTACTAGAGATGGGGCTCGGGTTGTCACAATATCCCTTCCGTCATTAATGGCCAATGAGGGGTAACATCTATGTGGAGGGGGTCATGACAGTCATTATTTCATGGGTATTACGATTTAATGTTACCAAAGTGGTAAGGGCATTATGATACAATCCCCTCTTTTATATATATTGCATATGTTTCCAACTTCACAAGAGCCTCAGCCCAGTTGGTGAGGACTCACTAGGTGAATCCTTGAGACCCAAGATCAAATCAGGGTGGAGGCATCTTTACTGGGTTACTGTACTAGTATAGTAGCAATACTATAGAAGTAATGTAGAAGGTATTGTACCAGGCACTGTTTGGTACTGTAGCAGCTGGAACTATTCATCCATTTGGGCCTTCGGGCCATCGGTTTGGTCCTCGGGTCCTGCACGGATTTCAGGCCACCCAAGGCCTTCGGGCCAGTTGATACTCAAGGCATTCGGGCCAACATAAGGCCTTAGGTCCACCCCAAGGCCTTCGGGCCACATGAATGCATGCCCCAGACAGACTACATAAAAAAGAGAATCACCAGATGATGATTCAGAGTATGTGCACTCACCAGAGAAGATCCAAATGGATTGTCAGAATGAGAGGATATGGCTATTCCATCGGTACCAGCCTGTGCATGCACGGGAAGCCTTGCCAGACGGTCTTGAAAAGGTGGAGAGATTCTATCAGGATGCAGATGCTGGGGTGGGGCATTTCCATGTAGATAGTCTGGTTTAATTCCCTAAGACCTTCGGGTCATGTAATATCCTAAGCCTACAAGCCATGTAATCTCTGAGCCTACGGTCCTTGTCAGTGTTCCCCCTCAACCCTTGAAAGGGGGTTATCAAAAATCAATAAAAAATGAAGTCTTTCAGGCCATTCATGCTTTGTTTCCAACAGTCAAATCATATGAACTATCTCTCTAGAAACACTTGTGTTTTCTTCTCTTATAGTTATTTCATGATAATGGTTTTGTAACACCCCATGGTTTTGAAAATATATTTAATATTTAATTCATGAAACACAAAGTCTCTACAAAAGAAAAAATTGTTATAACCCATCCGATGAATATAATTTTCCCACTTTTGTGTTTTGAATTTCAAAAAATATGACATACACGATGGTGTTCTGGGTGATTTTTAGAGTTTGATAGAAAAAAATTAATTTTTTATAAACACTAACATACCATTATAATAGTAACCTACCATTATGAATAGTAAATTGACACTTATGAATAGTAATATACTTTAATGAATAGTAATTTGGAACTTATAAATAGTAATGTATGCTTATAAATTGTCACATGACCCTTATGAGATGTAATATATTCTTACAAATACAAACATCACATATGTATGTATGAATAAAATTTAGGCACCTCATAAATGGGATTCAATATCATAAAAATTAATAATTAAGTCTGGGTATTTTTGTGAGGAATAATTATTTAATTGAAATTTTATGTAACTCCCTGACTCCAGTTAACAGGAGTCAGTGCAATATTACATAACATTGGCATGATACCAAAAGATCAAGTCATGAAAGAGCACTTAGTTTAGTATCCTTGGAAACAATAGATAAATTCATAAGTCTTAAATTACATCATAAAGTGAAAAACTACAACAACATTGTATCCATAGTCCACAATCAAATCCCCTCAGACTATCCCTACAGGTCAGTCATAAAATACTTATCCACATCCTTGAAAAAAATAAAACCTAAAAAGGGGTGAGCTCGAATGCTTCGTAATGAAAACAATATAGTAGAAATTTTCATAAATAAGCATACACATTTAAGGAAATGTATAACTAAAACCAACACCTTTTAAACATGATCTTCATCATAATATGGAAAAAATAAAATGAAATAATGCCATTTACTTATTCACATGGATATTCTAATACTTGAATAATCACATGCCATATCAATAACAACTTTTTTAATGATGGAATGCATAATGAAAAACTATCATAACCACATATTCAACGCCTTGTGCCAATTCTACATATAAGATTTTTTCAAGGCTTTTTTTCAAGACACTAGTTTGTCTAATGAGACCTACCGATGTATCGAGGAGCTATATAGGGCTCCACCCATCACTTATTAAGTCTAATGCATTCCTCATATGAACAGGTTTAAACATAACATAAACATTCGCATTAAAACTATCATACGAAATGTCAATACTTTCTCCATAAACCAGGAATGGTATAAAAATAACATATACACAGTCAAACATATCACAAAACCTTCAATACAATATGGAAGTTTTGTATCATAATAAATCAACATCAAATAAGATTAAAATCCATCAAACTATGTTGAAATAGATGATATCAAAACAATTTGAGAGAAATGTATCTTTATTTTAAATCATTTAAAATTCACATAATTATAAAAGAAAACATTTAAATTGAAAATATTATTATATTCTTGTAAGTTAAGCTTCTATGATTTTGTAATGTCGGAAAATATTCACACCATCCATATAAGTTAAAAAATACATTCTTACCTAAATTTCATCCAAAAGGTTAAAAAGGGCCTTGTTTAATAAACGATAGAAAGATTCCTTTATAAAAATCTTACAAAAAGACAAAAATACGTATAAATGAATTTAATCCATAGTCTATTAAAATAGTAAGAATTTTTTTAAATTCATTTTTAAGAAAAATGGATGTGGATGATAAAGAGGTCCTAGTAGATAATTACGTATAAACAACCTTGGATAATGAAGAGATTATAGAATTAACCCCCACCTTGTACTTTTCCTTGATCAAGGGTAGGTTAAACTCCTATATAATGGTAAAATAATTGTTATTAAATTATACAATAATCATATATATTAATGTGATATCATATAGGATATTTTAACATTGTTATGATAATAATATCTTTGTATTACAACTGTTTCTGCTGTTAATGGATTCGTTTTACTTTATATTCTTTGTTATGTGAGTAATATTTGTTATATATGGGATGTATATTTTTCAATAAAAGATTTATATCATGTATTTAGACATTATTTTTAATCATCTAATGAAAATTATTCTTGAATGGATACGATGGGGAATGAATATCATTGCGTTCGTGGAGACGGTAATCCGTACGCACGCACGAGCGACAATATGATTCTTTTGATATTAAAATAATATATAATTGGATTTTATATCATATATAACTAATAATTATCATGTTATAATTATTATTTACTTGAATTACACATCATTATTATATCCATCCTAATAATAATGTATTGAATAACAATTACACCATGACGTGGATACGACAATCTGTACGTACGCAAGTTTGGTGACATGTCATTCAAAAGATGGATAGAATAATGAATTTGGTTGTTCAATAATTATAATAACATCATAGTGTATAGAATATATTGGAGTTATTATTTTATAATGGAACAACAAAGAAAAAGGAAGTTTATGAAGAACGGAACTTGAAAGAGATTGGTGAAATTATTACCTGTTCTTCGGGTTCTTCATTTTGAATTGATCAAAAGGGATTCTTAAGAAGGCTTTATGACAAAAGGAATGCATCTAGGATGAAGTGAGGTAATTTTAGAGGATATTTTGGTAGGTTTTTTTCATGAAAAAGGGCTTTGAAGGTGTGAATTATAGGGAAGGGGGAGTGCCCTTTTATAAGATGGGTGAGGGGAACCTTAAATAAAGCTGGAAATATTATTTTATAATAAAATTATTTTTGGTTTCTAATGGTTTCAAAATAGATAATTTAAAGGCTAATCTGGTTATGGGTTGAAAACCACACAACCAATAGATTTTAGACAGGTTTGGGAAACTACATTAACTTTATCCATTAGATTTAACTCTTAGTTAAATAGTTTGACATTTACCATGCCTATTTGTATTTTTATATTATAATGTTAATGAACATACTATATACTTATAAGAGAACCCCAAGTTGTTCATTATTGCTAAAAATATCATTATATATGTCCTTCTACAGAACCATAGATTTTTATGAATCGAATATAAATTAATAATATAATATTTGTTTTAAAAACTCTGTTAGGTCAATTTTGACACTATTTGGTATATTGTTTTTGTTAAATTCATAAAAACATTATTACTTCGACAAAAATACATATAACCAACCCTAATATGTCATAATAACCATTAAAATTAGTGGAATGCATAAAATGTCTCAAATTGCATTTATTTGGAAATTTATAATATCAATTATCTTAATATATCATTAATTAAGTAATTACTGCATCAACATTGTGTCTTAAATAAATTAAATAATTTAATGTCTAAAAATTACATATAAAATACAATTATGTAGGAAATTTTTTTATTTTTCTAATGAATATTTATAATCGAATTTATCTTATGTATAACCCTATATTAAAAATGTTTTAGTTATTAAACATTGATTTTAACTCTTGTTTAAATTAAAAAATAATAAATGTCCTAATCTAATCGATGTGGACCAAATAAGTTCATATATTATTTCTAAGTTCGTTATTGGTTGAATTATTCTTATACAATAGAATTAAAACATGTGTTATGGTAATAATAGTATCATTTTTATCATTAATTACCCTCTTTACTTTTAATGGTGGTAAATAAAAGTAAAAAGTGACTATTCACCAAAAAATATTTTTACCTTATTGAACCAAATTTTACTCATTCATATTAACTATGTCTCTCGGGTTTTTTAAAATCCACTCACAAGAGCAGTAAAATTATGTTTTATGTGAATTTAAAAATTCTCTTAGGAGATGGGTAAAAGATGATGAAAATTTCAATAAAATATTTATATATCTAAAATTATTCTAAGCTGACTCCAATGAATTACATTGAAATATATAGGTATTATGTATCTATTTTGACCTTAATTAAATTTAAATAAAATAAATAATTATTTAAATAAAATTCAGTTTTGAACTATAACTCAGTGTTTTTTCACTATCCATCAAAAATTGAATGTTTTCAGAAAAATACCAAAAATTATCCCTAAGCTAATTTCAATATTCTGAATCCAAAAATAATGTGCATTTTAAAAGATAAAATTTATAAAATTTCAAAAAGTGGGTATTACTATTCATAACAGCTAGTTTGATTGGTTATTGTGACACCCAGATATTTAATGAAAAATATTATTTTTAATTTCATTAATGTATTGTGTTATACGCTACACCAAAAGGAGCTTTCACGACACACATCTCTGACCTGGCTTGAATTACACAAAATCCCGAGTTTCCTCGATAGCTTGCGTCGTACGCAATACCGAGTTTCGCTAAACAACGATATGCTATTAAAATATTATTAAAACTGGCCGTTATGAATAGTAATAACCACTTTTTGAAATTTTGTAAATTTTATTTTTCAAAATGGACTTCATTTTTGGATTTGGAATATTGAAATTATCTTAGGGTGAAATTTTGGTGATTTTCGGATAACTTTCATATTTTGATGAATAGTGAAAATTACTAAATTTTAATTAAAAACTACTTTTTCAATCGAAATAATTAATAGTGATAAATTGTTAATTTGATTGGTTTTAAAGTATATTTAGAATATATATTTACAATTTAATACAATTTTGGTCATTGGATGTAATTTCACATTTAAACCAGTTATAAACAAGTGTCAATCTTTTGATAGTTATTATCTCTTAAAAACACGCCATTTGTTTTGACGACGGGATTTAATTTTTAAATTAGTTAATGTAATTGATATGTTTTGAATTTGGTAAAATTGACATCATTTTTGAGTTCATAATATCAAATATATCTTAGGCCTAATTTTTGGTATTTTTCTGGAAACTTTCATTTTTTGATGAATAGTGAAACCACTAAGTGGAAGTAAAAAAAATGAATTTTTCATAAAACATAATTTTACCACTTCTGTGAGTGGAATTTCAAAAATCCGAGAGACACGCTTGATTTCAGTAAGTAAAATGTGGTTCATTGAGATAAAAATAATTTTTGGTGAATAGTAGCTTTTTACTTTTTTTACCACGGTTAAAAGTAAATAGGGTAATTAAGGGTAAAAATGATATTATTATTACACTAACACATGTCCTATTTCTATTGGACAAGTTTAATTCTATCAAAAACAACCTTAGGAGTAAAATATGACCATTTAGGCCCAAATGGATTAGATTAGGACATTTATTATTAATTTATTTAAAGAAGGGTTAAAATAGTTAAAATCAATGTTTTATAAGTGAATCATTTTTAATATGGGGTTATTCATAACATAAATTCGACTATAAATATTAATTAGAAATATAAAAGATTTCCTACATAATGGTATTTTTTTTGTAATTTTTAGACATTAAATAATTTAATTTATTTATGACACAGCGATGATGCAGTAATTATCTTATTAATGAAATATTGACATAATTGATGTTATAAATACCCAAAAAAATATAATTTGAGATTTTTTATGAACTAAATAAATTTTCTAGGTTAATATGACATGTTATTGTTGATATAAGTAACTTGGTTTGAACTTATCATTCTGTTATGAATTTGATAAAAATCATGTTCCAAATATTGTCAAAATTGACATAAATTAGTTTTTAAAAGAAATATTATATTATTAATTGTTATTTAATTCATAAAAGTCTACGGTTCAGACAAATGTCATAGATAAGGTTATATATATTAATAATAAACAACATTGGGTTCGTTTGACGGGATATTGTATGTTTATTAACCTTATAGTATAAGAACACAAGAAGACATGGTAAAAGTAAAATTATTTAACTTAATGATAAATCTAAATGACAAGGTTAAAATAGGAACCTAAACTTCTCTAAATTCTATTGGATGAGAGGATTTCGAACCATCCCCTCCATAGCTTCGAAATATATCAATTTGGAGCTATTTAAAACCGAACTTGACTTTATAATAAAATAATATTTTTAGTTATTCCAAAGGTACCCCTCTCCTCCCTTATAAAAGGGAACCTCCTACCTCTCTTCCTCACACAACTTTGAGCCTTCAAGCTCGGAAAACCCCTGAAAAGTTCTCTTCTCCACTTCCCTAGAAACATCCTAGAGGTTATGGTCTTTCTCAAAGAACAATTTTAGTGCCCTAAAAGAAGGTCTCAAAGAAGCACTTCAAAGAGGAGGTAATGTCCGTTATCGATTGTTTCATCTTTATTTCTTCTTCCACTACTTCTGCTTTAGTTGTTTCATTATGAAGTAATAACATATGTATCACTCATATTCTGATATGTTATTATAAGTATGAAACAACCCTATTTCACCATCTATCCATCCTACGAAAAAAGAAATCACCGCGCGTGCGTACGTACAGAATACCGTCTCCACGCCGTGGTGTAATCTATTTTCCACCACCACCTTACTTGGATGGTTATAATGGTGTAAATAATGACTATATATGACTATTATAATGTGATACTGATTCTGAAATAGTATACATATACGCGAATACAATTCCACGATCATAGAAATGATATCATCACTCATGCGTACGTACGGAATACTGTCTCCACGATGTGATGCGACTCGTTCTACATGATATTCATTTAATAATGTTTATATAAATAAATTGAATTAATGAATATGATATATATTAAACTAATAAAATTCTGGAAATGAGGTATCTATAACCTAAAGAGAGGAATAAGAATTTATTCGACAAAATACGCATAAGAACAAAAAGTTATAAACACCCGAATAACAAGTAGCAATGAAATATTACTACTAAGAAGCTAAGAATATGACCATATATGATATAATAACAATGAATAAAATTTTTTAATAAGTCAATGACATTATTTAAATCATTATATAGGAGGTTCGGACACTTACTAAGCAAATCGGACCTAAGGTAAGGGAAATATCACAATCTCATTTTTATCTGAAATTGTTTATACTTTGGTATTTACTGGAGTGTATTTTATCATCCACATCCATGTTTCCTCAATATGTAATATTATTTACATCCAACTAAAATTGTTTAATTCCAATTTTACACTTTGGTGAGTTTTTAGTAAAGGATATGAAAGGAATCTTTTGTCATTTTTTGTACGAGGTACTTTTTGGCTTTTCCGACAAAAGTACGAGGAGAATGTTATTTTTAACTTATACAGTGTGAACGGATTTTTTACGGTTTCATAACGCCACGTTTTCAAGAAGATTCCTCTACAAGATTGCATGATTATTTTCAATAAAACCCTTATCTTTTAAAATTTCATGGAATTTTGTGGAAAGACCATGATTTTAAAGAAGAAAGGATATTTTCCTCAAGATTTCATTTCAAGGGTTTTGTCAAAACTATTTTACATCTAAGATGAAATTATTTCATATGTGTATGTTTCAAGTAAAATTTCTCTATGATTTAAATGGATTCAATTTTCTTATGATGAAATGATATCAATTGTTTATGGATTATGTTATGATGGCATGATGTTTAAGAATCCCATTTTATTTCATGGGTTATGCTATGATGTATGATTTATGATTTTGTGGCACACATAAGAATGGTATCATTATGAGATGGGTGGGACCTATATCTCCCTCCAATGCATTGGGTAAAGATTTTATATCTCATGAGATAGACATGGCTGGAATGGTAGGTTATACCGGTTCAGTGAAAAAGGACTGAAACGAGGGTAACTCGGTTCAGAAAGGGACTTTGTCCACTAAGATAGTCTTGGCAATGAGTCTTGACTAATAAGATATGATTCTCTATGATTATGTGTGTATGCCACAAAGTTTCATGTTTTATGTTATGATTATTGGGATTTCATTTCACTACTATGATTTATCCCATGTTATGAAATTATGCTCTCTTTTGCAGGTTAAGATTTCCAAAATGTTATGTTCTTATGAAAATGATGTGATTGATATTTCTTTTGTTTACCCTTACTGAGCATTTGAGCTCACCATTTTATGTTTTCTTTTCCCCAGGATATAATGAAGGGTTTTAGGTATAAAAAAGGAAGATCTTTATGGGAGATGTTTAAGATCGTTCACCACGATGAGAAGATTATATTCCGAGATTCCAAAGACACTAAACTATTAAGATCCTTGTGTGTGTGTTTTTTTGTTATGTACTAAGTATTTTGTAAAAGTAATGTAATGTCCATGTACGTCAAGCTTCGGGTCTCTATAGTTGGTATCAGAGGAAAGGTTTAGTCAACCATTGGAAACTAGGATGCGAAAATGTTAGTGAGATCCCTAGTGATATTTCTAAGGTATGTCTAGGGATGTCCCTAAGGATAAGTATACGTATAGGATATAGTCCTAGAACTACGGTAACGATCATAGAAGTTAACCTAAGATGTTATACATTGAAGGTACTCCCCCTTTTTTATGTTGTTTTCCCTAGCATGATTTTTGCCTCTCACACTATTCTTTTTGGGTTTTAGACAATGGCTGGAACCCAAAGGAACTGTGTTGATCAATGCAATGGACAATGCAATGATTTCCCTCCTGAACAAACAAATGTTATGGGAGATGGAGTGCAAAATCTTATTGCAATACATACACAAGCTATGAATCATTCTGGGATTCCAAATGAGCAGAGAAGGGAACAATATTCTATTGAGTCCTTCATGAGGCAACGTCCACCTTCTTTTAGTGGGTCTTCCGATCCACTTGTTGCTGAACAATGGATCAATAACACTGAAAAGATATTTTCAGTTCTTCAATGTTCTTAGCATGATAAAGTCATCTTAGTAGTATATCGTTTGGAAGGTGGAGCTGATCAATGGTGGAATATTATCAAGAATACGAGGCCAAGAGATGAAATTGAGTCCACGGAATGGGATGACTTCAAGAACTTGTTTTTCAGTAAGTACATCCCTAGTATTCTTTGAACAATGATGGAAAAGGAGTTTCTTGAGCTGAAGCAAAAGGATGATGAATCTATTGGTATATACGAAGCGAATTTTACAAGATTTGCAAGGTACGCATCTGGCCTTATCATCCAACCTGAAAGTAATGTTGATCAATTTTTCAGTGGCTTAAACCCAAGTCTTCGAAGGGCATTTGCTATAAGAGACTTCAGTAGCTATGAAGAAATTGTGCGTTGTGCTATCAAGGTAGAAATGGAAGTTGGTGTTACCTATCCATCTCATGGTTTTGACAAGAAACGAAAGCTGGAGTTCAAGGAGAAATCTCAAAATAATGGTGAAAAGAAGATGAATGTTTCCTTATGCACAAAGTGTGGAAAGAAGCATGGTGGATATTGTCTTAAAGGGACTAGAAAATGTTTTAAGTGTGGAAAAGAAGTTCATCGAGCAGCTGAGTGTCGAAGTAATGGAAAAAGGGTTTCTAATGATGTGAATAAAGCAAACACTGCAGAGAACGCACCACCAACACTTCAATGCTTCAAGTGCAAGGAAATGGGGAATTATGCTAATAAATGCCTTAATCCAAGGGTTAGTGATGATCTACATGAGCAACCGCTTAAGGAAAAGGACAAAGGGAAGTCACATGCGATCACTATTGGCGATGTTGAATATGACAATGATGTGGTGGAATGATTATGTGTTTATGTAATGGGATTCCAAAATAATGTTTTATCATGGAGTATTGGAATATTTATGTATTGGTCTAATCTGGTATTCAAAGTGATTGAGATATTTTTGGAAATAAGATGATATGCACATAATGAAGGGAAAACGAGAAAATGAAATGTTTAACAGTATTCATGAACTCATGATTGATATAAGGACTAAGTGATATCATGGTTTGAGTATATAGAATTTTGAGGATTTTGGTATGTGGAAAGTGTTAACTTTTAACTGCATTCAAGTTTTCACTATGGTTCAATGGGTATTCAAGAGAATACATGATTAAGGCCTTTGAATGTTTGGAGTGTGACCAACAAGACATATCTTATGATATATGGGGATCAACGATGATATTAAATCTCTGGTAATCATTTTCACTATATTATGAGAGTGGACTGCAGTATTATGGATAACCCTAATGATTGGAATGGATTATGTTGGACATAAGTTAGTATTGTTTAAGGATAGAAGTTTTTCGATATTATTGATGGGATGTTATAGTAATATAGTTTTAGAAAAAGGACAACCTGCAGGACGGGCGACATCCCATCGCGTCGGACAAGGCTATGGGAATCGAACCCACAACCGAAGTGCGACTGGCCTTTATCACCTACCACTGGCCTACAGGAAGTCCCTGTTTAGTAGAAAGTAGTTTTATTATATTAAGAAGTATGATATATGATGTATAAGTTCATTTTAGGAACTATATAGGATTAATCTCACTATAGATGGACTTATGTATTTTTTCTAACCTTTTGTTGGAGACAAATGGAATGACCCATCATCTATAAAATGATCTGCTAACACATCACGATTGACAAATTCAACTTCATTTCATTAAGAGATGAAGTGGAAATTGTCCAAAGAACGAAAAACAGTGAGACTATACCAAAATCACGAAAGTATTTTTTCTAATTCCAAAATGATCTTGAAAACCAAAAATGTTGTCCTAGTCCTCTTATATCTGATGAATCAGATGGTACCTTTGATCGTCACAAATTTATGGCTTTGTGATTGCTGGCTTTTCTATAGCCATGTTCTCTACCACTCTCCATCAGAACATGATGGTTAGATTCCTCTTCCATATACATATTTTCACCTCTCTGGAAACCCAGTGATTAGTTTATTTGGGTAACCGTTACATTTCAAACTTTTGTTTTTAAAGAATGGTTTTGGTATTCCTTTTTACGATATGGGTTTATATTAAAGAAACATTCAAGTAGTAAACCATTTATAACCCCGACGAATTTCGAGGGGGAAATTCATTTTAAGGGTGGTAGAATGTAACACCCTGATATTTTATGAAAAATATTATTTTTAATTTCATTAATGTATTGTGTTATATGCTACACCAAAAGGAGCTTTTACGACACACATCTCTGACCTGGCTTGAATTACACAAAATCGCAAGGTTCCTCGATTGCTTGCATCGTACGCAATACCGAGTTTCGCTAAACAACGATATGTTATTAAAATATTATTAAAACTAGCCGTTATGAATAGTAATAACCACTTTTTGAAATGTTGTAAATTTTATTTTTCAAAATGGACTTCATTTTTGGATTCGGAATATCGAAATTATCTTAGGGTGAAATTTTGGTGATTTTCGGATAACTTTCATATTTTGATGAATAGTGAAAATTACTAAATTTTAATTAAAAAAAACTTTTTCAATAGAAATAATTAATAGTGATAAATTGTTAATTTGAGTGGTTTTAAATTATATTTAAAATATATTTTTACAATTTAATACAATGTTGGTCATTGGATGTAATTTCACATTTAAACCAGTTATAAACAAGTGTCAATCTTTTGATAGTTATTATCTCTTAAAAACACGTCATTTGTTTTGACGACGGGATTTAATTTTAAATTTAGTTAATGTAACTGGTATGTTTTGAATTTGGTAAAATAGAGATCATTTTTGAGTTCATAATATCAAATATAGCTTAGGCCTAATTTTTGGTATTTTTCTGGAAACTTTCATTTTTTGATGAATAGTGAAACCACTAAGTGGTAGTAAAAAAATGAATTTTTCATAAAACATAATTTTATTGATTCTGTGAGTGGAATTTCAAAGATACGAGAGACACGGTTGATCTTAGTAAGTAAAATGTGGTTCATTGAGATGAAAATAATTTTTGGTGAATAGTAACTTTTTACTTTTTTCCCACGGTTAAAAGTAAATAGGGTAATTAAGGGTAAAAATGATATTATTATTACCCTAAAACACATCCTAATTCTATTGGAAAAGTGTAATTCGACCAAAAACAACCTTAGAAATAAAATATGACCATTTAGGCCCACTTGGATTAGATTAGGACATTTATTATTAATTTATTTAAAGAAGGGTTAAACTAGTTAAAATCAATGTTTAATAAGTAAATTATTTTTAATATGGGGTTATACATAAGCTAAATTCGACTATGAATATTAATTAGAAAGATAAAAAGATTTAATACATAATGGTATTTTATTTTTAATTTTTAGACATTAAATAATTTAATTTATTTATGACACAACGATGATGCAGTAATTATCTTATTAATGAAATATTGACATAATTGATGTTATAAATACCCAAATAAATATAATTTGAGATTTTTTATTATGTAAATAACTTTTCTAGGATAATATGACATGTTATTGTTGATATAAGTAACTTGTTTAGAACTTATCATTCTTTTATGAATTTAATAAAAATCATGTACAAAATAGTGTCAAAATTGACATAAATTAGTTTTTTAAAAAAATATTATATAATTAATTGTTATTTAATTTTTAAAAATAAAATGTTCGGCCAAATGACATAGATAATGTTATATATATTAATAATAAACAACTTGGGGTTCGTTTGGCTTGATATAGTAAGTTTATTAACCTTATAGTATAAGAACACAAGAAGACATGGTAAAAGTAAAATTATTTAACTTAATGTTAAATCTAAATGATAAGGTTAAACTAGGAACCTAAACTTGTCTAAATTCTATTGGATGAGAGTATTTAGACCCATCCCCACCTTATCTTAGAAATATATCAATTTTGTGCTATTTAAAACCGAACTTTACTTTATAATAAAATAATATTTTTAGTTATTCCAAATGTACCCCTCTCCTCCCTTATAAAAGGGCACATCCTCCCTCTCTTCCTCACACAACTTTGAGCCTTCAAGATCGGCCAAATCCTGCCAAATTCTCTTCTCCACTTCCCTAGAAACATCCTAGAGGTTCTGGTCTTCCTCAAAGACCAATTTTAGTGCTCTAAAAGAAGGTCTCAAAGAAGCACATCAAAGAGGGGGTAATGTCCGTTACCGATTTTTTCATCATTATTTCTTCTTCCACTTCTTCTCCTTTAGTTGTTTCATTATGAAGTAATAACATCAGAATCACTCATATACTGATATGTTATTATAAGTATTAATCAACCCTATTTCACCATCTATCCATCCTACGGAAAAAGAAATCATTGCGCGTGCGTACGTACGGAATACCGTCTCCACGCTGTGGTGTAATCTATTTTCCACCACCACCTTACTTGGATGGGTATAATGGTGTAAATAATGACTATATATGACTATTATAAAGTGATACTGACTCTGAAATAGTATACATATACTCCAATACAATTCCACGATCATAGGAACGATATCATCACTCGTGCGTACGTACAGAATACCGTCTCCACGATGTGATGTGACTCGTTCAACATGATCTTCATTTCATAATGATTTTATAAATGAATTGAATGAATGAATATGATATATATTAAACTAATACCATTCTGTAAATGAGTTATCTATAACCTAAAGAGATGAATAAAAATTTATTCGACAAAACACGCATAAGAACAAAAAGTTATAAACTCCCGAATAACATGTAGAAATGAAATATAACTACTAAGAAGATAAGAATATGACCATATATGATATAATAACAATGAATATGATTCTTTAATAAGTCAATGACATTATTTAAATCATTATACAGGAGGTTCAGACACATACGAAGCAAATCGGAACTAAGGTAAGGGAAATATCACAATCTCATTTTTATCCGAGATTGTTTATACTTTGGTATTTACTGGGGTGTATTTTATCATCCACATCCATGTTTACTCAATATGTAATATTATTTACATACACCTAAAATTGTTTAAATCCAATTTTACCCTTCGGTGAGTTTTTAGTAAAGGATATGAAAGGAATATTTTGTCTTTTTTTGTACGATGTACTTTTTGGATTTTCCAACAAAAGTACGAGGAGAATGTTATTTTTAACTTATACGGCGTGAACGGATTTTTATGGTTTCATAACGCGTCGTTTTCAAGAAGCTTACTCTACAAGATTGCATGATTATTTTCAATAAAACCCTTATCTTTTAAAATTTCATGGAATTTTTTGGAAAGACCATGATTTTAAAGAAGAAAGGATATTTTCCTCAAGAATTCATTTCATGTGTTTTGTCAAAACTATATTACATATAAGATGACATTATTTCATATGTGTATGTTTCAAGTAAAATTTATCTATGATTTAAATGGATTCAATTTTATTATTATGAAATGATATCAATTTTTTATGGATTATGATATGATGGCATGATGTTTAAGAATCCCATTTTATTACATGGGTTATGCTATGATGTATGATTTATGATTTTGTGGCACACATAAGAATGGTATCATTATGAGATGGGTGGGACCTACATCTCCCTCCAATGCATTGGGTAAAGATTCTATATCTCATGAGATAGACATGGCTGGAATGGTTGGTTATACCGGTTCAGTGAAACAGGACTGAAACGAGGGTAACTCGGTTCAGAAAGGGACTTTGTCCACTAAGATAGTCTTGGAAATGAGTATTGACTAATAAGATATGATTCTCTATGTTTATGTGTGTATTCCACAAAGTTTCATGTTTTATGTTATGATTATTGGGATTTCATTTCACTACTATGATTTATCCCATGTTATGAAATTATGCTCTCTTTTGCAGGTTAAGATTTCCAAAATGATATGTTCTTATGAAAATGATGTGATTGATATTTCTTTTGTTTACCCTTACTGAGCATTTGAGCTCACCCTTTTATGTTTTCTATTCCCTAGGATATAAAGAAAGGTTTTAGGTAAAAAAAGGAAGATCTTTATGGGATATTTTGATGATCTTTCACCACGATTAGAAGATTATATTCCGAGTTTCCAAAGACACTAAACTATTACGATCCTTGTGTGTGTGTTATTGTTATGTACTACGTATTCTGCAAAAGTAATGTAATGTCCATGTACGTCAAGCTTAGGGTCTCTACAGTTATGGTGTTTTTTAGAACATGAAGTTGCGTACAACACACGCTACTGTATTATTTAAAGAGAAGAGTATGGTGGAAGCTTGGGGTGTCACATTCTCCCCTCCTTCAAATAATTTTGTTCTCGAAATTTTTAGAATATTACTACACAATAGGATGCTGGTGGTACTTCATCATAAGTTCCTTGGGTTGACATGTTACCTCTTCCATCTTATGGTTTCTCCATAATACCTTTACAAGAAAAGTCTTTTGGTTTCTCAGCACTTGTTCTATAGTATCAGTAATGTAGTCGGGCTCTTCGCAATAAGACAGATCCGGTTCTAGTTCTACTTCCTCATAGGTGAGTACATGCGTTGGGTCAGGCATGTATTTTCTCAATATTAATACGTGGAACACATTGTGATCTTTGGAGAGATTGGGTGGAATTTCCAAAAGATGAGATACAGCCCCAATTAGTTCTAAAATTTTGAATGTTCCTATGTACCTAGGACTCAATTTACCTTTCTTACAAAACATATAACTCCCATCCATGGAGATACCTTCAAGAAAATATGATCTCCTACTAGAAATTCCAAATCCTTCCTTCAATTGTCACCATAGCTAATCTACCTAATTTGAGCTGCATTGATGTGGGTTTGGATTACCTTCACCTTTTCCATCGTTTCCTCCACAAGTTCTGGGCCTACGAGTTTTCTTTCACCAACATCATCCCTACAGGTTGGTGTGCGACATCTCTTTCTGTATAACGCTATATATAGTGCCATATAAATACTTTAATGGAAGATATTATTATAGGAAAATTATATGAGAGGTAAATATTTATCCGACATGCCTTGAATGACATGTGAGCATGATCTCAACATGTCTTCTAAGGTTTGAATTGTCCGTTCTAATTGTCCATCAGTTTGGGGGTTGTATGAAGTGCTCAAACAAAGCTCAGTATCCAGGTATTTCTAAATACATTTCCTGAATCTTGATGTTAAATTTGGATCACGATCAGAAAAAATCGATAGGGGTACTCCATGAAGTCTCACAACTTCATTAATATATAGTCTTTCCAGACTTTCAAGTGGTAAATCCTCCTTTATAGCAAGAAAATGTGCTTACATGGTAAGAAGATCAACAAATACCCATATTTTATCGTTCATTCTAAGAGTCTTTAGTAGTCCCCTGAGAAATTCCATTGTAATATTATCCTATTCCCACTCCAGTATGGGAAGAGGTTGCATGACTCCTCCAAGACGTTTTCTTCCAGCTCTCACTAGCTGAAAAACCATACATCTTGACACAAAATAAGCAATCTCCCTCTTCATGTTTTCCCACCAAAAGTGTTTTTTCAAATCTCTAAACATTTTGGTGCTCCCAGGGTGTATATAGAAATTTGATCTATGAGCATAATCCAACAATTCTCTTTTTAGATAAGGTATATTGGGAACACAAAGTCTCTTCCCAAATTTCAAAATTCCATCTACATACACAAATTCACTAAATCTACCATCATTTAAAGTTTTAATCTTCATATGAAACTCCTCATCATCAGTCTGATAACTTTTTATCCTTTCTATTAAATATGGTTTGGAAACCATTTGAAAAAGCATTGAGTTTTCACCTTCAATGATTATTCTCATATTCATCTTTACAAGATCCCTGAAAATAGGATCCCTTTTAACTCTCATCTTGTTCAAAACTCCATGATCCTTTCTGATCAAAGCATCTTCCACCTTATTTTCCTTCCCCGAGTGGTATTGTAACATGAAATCATAATTCTTGAGTAGTTCAGGCCATCTCCTTTGCCCCATGTTTAGTTCTTTCTGTGGGAAAATATACTTCAAACTCTTTTCATCGGTATATATGTCACATTTTCACCGTAAGGATAATGTCTCTATATCTTAAAGCAAATATAACAGTAGCTAACTCAATATCATGAGTAGTATAGATTTGATCAAGAATTTTTAGCTATATTGATGCATAGACAATAACCCTATCATTCTAAATAAGGACACAACCATGTACTTTCTTTGAAGCATCACTATAAATAACAAACCCATCATTCCCCGATGGTAGAGTCAATATTGGAGCATTGACTAATTTTCTCTTCAGTTAATTGAAGCATTCTTCACATTATTTGTCCAAACAAATTTAACCCCATTATAGGTGATCTTAGTTAATGGGTTAGCCAATTGGGAAAAATTCGGGATGAAATGTTGATAATAACCTACTAAACCAATAAAACTGCGTACCTCAGTTATCCACATTGGTGCTGGCAATTCTTAGATTGCTCATGTATTTGAAGGATCAACAGAGATTACATTCTAAGAGACAATATGGCCAAGAAAAGAAATCACTTGAAGCCATAATTCACACAATTTAAACGTCCCATATAATTCATGTCTTCTTAGAGTCTTCAAGATAATGCGCAAGTGATTTTCATGATCTTCGTAGCTTTTGGAGTGTACTGATATATCATTAATAAATACCACTAAAATTTCTTCAAGAAATTTCATGACAACTCTATTCATTAGATATAGGAATAAAGATGTTTCATTTGTCAGCCCAAAAGGCATTATTGTAAACTCGTAATGCCCATACCTGGTTCGAAATTCTATTTTCGGAATGTCTCCCTTCATCACACAAAATTGATGATATCCATATCGAAGGTCAATATTTGATAACTATTGATCTCTATGCAGTTTGTCAAAAAAATCATCAATTCATGGTCGGGGATACTTGTTCTTTATTATAATAGCATTGACCCCCCTGTAGTCGATACATACACTCATAGATCCATATTTCTACTTACCAAAAAGGAGAGGGGCTCCCCATGGATAAACCCTAGGGAAAATAAATCCTTTATTACTAAATTCCTCTAGTTGTTTCTTTAGTTCCACTAATTCCACAGTGGCCATTCTATAAGGGGTCTTCAATATGGGCCTTGAACCAGGAATTAAATCAATGGAAAACTCAATTTCTTGTTCTGGAGGATGTCCATGTAAATATTCTAGAAAAACATCAATATATTCTCCCACAATATGTACATAATGTATTTTAACATTCCTTTCCTCACCCATAGTCATCTCATTATCTTCCTCTCCAATAATTGAATTTAGTTGAGCTATTGGGGGTGGATCAAGATAAGAATTGGGTGGTGATGATTCTTCTCTAAAGATAAGTTGTTCTTTATCATCGTCATCAAAGAGTGTAACCTCCTTCTTCTTACAATAGATTTTTGCATCATGGTGTGAATGACAATACATACCGAGGATTATATCAAATTCAATCATGGGTATAATGATGAGATCAGAAGATAAAGAACATTTATATGCCCTAATGGGAACTGATTCAAAGAACTTTGTAGCAATGATACCTCCCTTAGAAGCTTTGAATGACTACTCCCATGTAAAATCAAATCGGAAATATCTAATTTTCTTAGAAAACATGAAAGATATGAAACAATGTGATGATCCATAATCAAATAAAGCATTGGATAAACCTGAGGAAACCGTTAAATTACCTGCCACCAAGTCTTTTGGAGCTTCAACCTCAGTAGTAGTGATAACATATGAATTGCCTTGATCTCTTGGCCTTTTCTGAGGTAATTTCCCCTGACCCTTAATACATTAATTTGAATAATGTCTCATCTCCATGAAATTTTAGCATTGAACATCGGTAGCTTCTTTCTTCCCCTTGCAATCATGAGCTTGGTGGCCTTTTTTACCACACTTGTAACAGACTCTCATTCCCTTCAAGCAAGTACTGGGGTGTTTCTTACCACATTTACTATAGTATGGATATTCAACGTTTCCCTTCATCCCCTTATTTCTATTTCGAGAGAGATCTGTAGATCTCTTCTTCTCTTTCTTTGCTTTAAAGTCATAAGATGTAGAGAATTATTTTTCTGTTTTGATAGTGCATGAGACAATATTTTCGTACAATGAGAAGGATTGAGAGACTAATGATCAATAGATAAAAGATTTTAACCAATAAAGTAAATGATAAATAATACATCTTGGGTTATGTATATAATCTGTTTCATGCCTCATACATTGTACTATCAGGTTTCTTGTCTAAAAAATTCATTAATAATGTCAGTTTCATTAAATGACTCAGATATTCCTATTATAAAAAACATTTGAAAAATATAGAAATAAATTTTATGTAAGGAATGGTGTAATAGTTGGGGGTGAGACAAGAACGGTGCCATAATCACAGTGAGACAAAAGTTGTACCAAAATCAGCAGTGACATCCTTCCCATGTTCTGGAACCTATAGGAATGTTATGGTGTATAGTCCTTTTCAATTTTGAAAACCAGTATCATGGTTATGGTGTCTAGTCATCTGTGAATTATGGAACCTCTACCATGTTTACGATGTATAGACCTTTATTACTAATGGAACTGGTTTCATAGTTATGGTGTCTAGTCATTTGAAAATTATTGAACTAATTGGAGATGCAATAGAGTCATGTACTTTGTGTGAAATGGTGGCACATGTAATGGTGTCATGGAAACAGTTTCATGGACATCTCCAACTTCTAGACTAAACGGTGAGACATTTTGATCACAGAAACATTGCCTCATACTTATTGAAATATATCCCATCTTCCATAATAAGTTATACTCATAGTATGGAATGATGTTTAACATAATCCTAATAAAACAAAATATAACATGAGTAATCATGATTTATAATATTTAAACCTAATTTACATGATTTACATGATATAGATGATTTACAAGATGCACATGATTTACATGATTTCTGAGAATTAAAATAAGAGGATACTAACAATATCTTCCTTTTTGATTATCACAAATCATGGAATTTAAATCCAAACATATTATAATGGAATAAAATGTGTGCATATCATATCAGTATAGTATGTTATATTAAGAAATAAAGTCACGAAAATACATGATAGTATGAGAAAATTGATGTAAAAAGAGTGTTTCTACCTTTTTCCCAAATTCTAGATCCCCTCCACCTTTGGGGTTATAAAAAAAGAGGAATAAAACAAACACTAAATGAAACCAATAATTGTATAAATGTTATAATAACACATTTAATTGAATAAAGTGATAGAGTATAGTAATATCATAAAAAATACAATATATCCTAATCAAAGATCTTCCATTAATTCTTTTTAAATCTATAATGATATCTAATACCTTTATCAGAGGAATCAAGTGTAGGATAATGAGGTGAATAAGTTGAGGTGGTTGAAGTAGTATTAAGAGAAGGTAATGGAACTCCTTTAATGATATAAAGGGAAAGGGTTGGTTTGGTGGAAGACTAATACAAATTATTCTCAATAATAACAAGTATGAAATAACATAGAGCCTAAGGAATAGAAGTTATAGTAGTGGAAAATGAATTGTAGGATGAAGGATACGTGGACGGAGGTAGGCCACTCCTCTAATGAGCCACTACAAAAGTCGTGATGGCAATGATCTGAACATGTTTATATGGTTTTGATAGGTTTTTGAAATCCATAATGATTTCACCCCAATAATCCATTGAATTTTAAAATTCAAATTTATTTTCCATTAATTAATCTAGAGTAGGTGTGATGTACTTTAGTTTCTAAACACGTTCTTTAAAAGCATGAGTTTTAGGAGGCAATATTAAATTCCCCCCAAGATACATGAAATAGTTGTTCAAATAGGGTTTATAATAGATCCTATTAAAGTAGTAATCCAAATTCTTATATATTTCATCTTTATCATTAGTGGAAAATTTTTAGTGAACTTTTACGAGGTTAAGAACATTGTCAATTTTCTTAACAACGTTATCTAGAAATTCCTTATAAAATCATTCAATCAATGACTGAAACATTCTTACAATTATAGATTTGACCATTTCACTATCTAAGGTATGAGATGTATGGGAATAACCAGATGGAGTAGAAACAACTTATGTGAGACTAATAAGCCATTTCAGAATAGTTTGTAAACATCCTTTATCCTCAAGGGTCAGATTATTGATTCCTAATACAAGAGAACAGTTAACATTATCTATTTTTTTTGTTGTTCTCAACCACTGTTTCATCCATGGTAATCAATTTGGGTTAAATAATACACATAACCTTCTATGGGAACTTATCAGCATCATCCTCACTGAGATGAGAAAAAATATAGAGAAACATGCATGTCTTTCATCATTTCCTCAAACATATATCATAATGTTTTTACCTCATCACTCAACTACCTATTTTCAATCTGAACATCGTGGATATCATAAAGCATATTGGGTTGGATTTTCCATATTATATCTCTAAAAGCAAAGAAGAATCCCTTTCACTAAGATTGGTTAGAGGAGCAGGTTGAGATTTCATGAGCTTCTCAAATCCCAACAATCTATCTTCTCCAAACACATTCAGATCTTCTATAATTACATAACTATGATATTTTTCAATAGGTTCATGATCAAGAATTGAAACTAATTCTGGTTAATTTTTAGATTTTACATCCTTAAAAGTGATCGGTCTTTGGTGAAACATAGATGAATGATATATTCCCTTCATTGAGGCTTCTTTAGAATCATCAACATAAAAATAACTTGAAACCCTATAACAGGTATCCATATAACTTTAATTAGTTTGATTTCGCACATGAATTATTTCTAAGCTATGGGTTTTATATCCCTTAATATATGAATCTCTTGGAGGACTAACATGCTCAATCTCTTGACCAGTTTTCACAAAATCTTCTCCATTAGATTCCCACACATCTCTAGATACGTGAAAAGTATTCTATATTCATACCTCAACAAGAAAAATAAAATCTATTTCTATATATTGTTTTTTCTATTCCTCAATAGCATCATGTTCCTTCACAGCAGAATTTTCATTTTATCATTCAGTAACATTACATTTATCAACATCTTAATCATTTCTACCATCATCTTAATCACCTTTAGAGAGAGGATATTCTCTTGTGGGAACTTTTTTAAACGGTTCATGATATTCTTCTATAATTGAACCACATTCATCATTATCTTTTTCTCTCTCATTTCTATCAAGATCAATTCCATAATCTGAGTATTCTATATTCTCATCAAATTCCGAAGAAGAATCAGATGCATCCTTAGGTCTTGAAGTGTTCAGAATAGGATTAAAATCCTCATAAAATAAACCATTATATTCAACCTATGATCTCTTAAATAGATTACAACTAATCATCATTCATATTCATTTATCCATATATATTAAAAAATCACAATCTTAATCCACTTCTTCATTCTTACTGATCAAACCTTTTTCTAGTAGCATTATAGAGATAATCAATGAATAATAAAAGTAGGTTGACTTTGAGGTTATCTTTATCATGTAACATATGTGGAGGATAATGTACTTACACAAATTGATTTTGTGACCATTCTTCAGATGATATATCAAAAACACATCCTTATAATTTAGAGTGGAAAAGCCTCCTTTGTTTGGACATATTAGATGTTGAATATACTTGACCAACAACCAAGTATCTCTATATAGATCATCAACAATTGGCCTTCTTTCGATTTTACTTCCATTAAAAATATCCAAATCCTATTCTAGGATAAACCAATCACATAGTAGAGGAGGACCGCATTGATAGTCATAAAAATTTCCTTAATGTGGTATTCCTAAGAAGGAATCCCACAACCATGATGAAAAGGTGCATCTCTGTCCATTAACCTAGATTCCAACCACAAAATCATCATTATTGTTGAATTTAAACTAAACATAATGATACTATTTAAAAACATATTAAGATGGATAGGTATTTTCTTTTTTTAAACCACTCAAACAATCTATGTTCATCCAAGAGAGACATACTTGAAATGATCCACTTTGCAAATATTTCGTTATCTACCAAGAAATTACTATCGGTAAGACCAAGTTATAGCGGTTTCTCAGGCATGGTAATAATATCCTTTTTAGTTTCCCTGATGACCAATTCATTTTATGATATGATGAAAATAGATGCTTCATCAACGGAATTCAACACATGTTCAAGGAAGAAGGGGAGTTCTTCAAAAAAGAAATTAGCTATAGGAGTATTGAGTATGAGTGAAGAGAGAAGTGAAGTGATGGTTTTTAATCCTTTAGGGAGTTTAAACATCACAAAAAACATAAATCTGGTGGAAAGGAAATAAAATAATGCAGATAATGATATGCGGAAAAGATTTCTTAAAATAAAATCCTGAGTTATAACGGTGATACTGGAATAAGAAGACATTGTGTCATCATTGTAGTGTGACTCTAAATGTTGTGACCATAACTAGTGAGATGACAAACATGATATATAATAACTGAGACATAGTATCTACGAGACATTAACTATTAAAAAAAAAAAATTGGTCACTCAAGGATGATCATTCCTAATTCATGTATGATATAACTCATACTTTGAAAATTTAAAGGCTTCGTGAAAAATTTAAAAATGATAATGTTCAGTAGCACTGAATTCATTAGTAATATCATAAATTTATTAATGACCTCTCAAAAAATGATGTCTTACATCAATGTGACTTAGTTATGAATGAGAAACATGATTCATAGAGATTTTAATTGCACGTGTGTTATTATAAATTATAGGGACAAGTTTAAATTGATATCCATAATCATGAAACATTTGTTTCATCCACAAAATCTAAGCACAAAAACTACCAATAGCTATGTATTCATCCTCGGTAGTAGATAATGTAACATAATTTTTACTTTTACTACACCATGATACAAGTGACTTTCCCAAAAAGTGACATGTTCTCAAGGTTCCTTTTCTATCTATCTTACAACCACCAAATGCAGCAGTTCAATAGATAACTATTTCAAATTATTATCCTCTAGGATAGACCAGTCCTAAGTTGGTTTTATGTTTGAAGTATTTGAAAATCATTTTAACACCAGAAGATGTGACCCTTTTGGACTTTCTTGATTTGATCACACATACACACATGAAATATAATATCAGGCCTACTAGTAATTAAGTAGACTAAACTCCCAATCATTCCTTTATATGTGGTTTGATCACTAGAATTACCCTTTTCATCAAGATCCATTTTTCAAGAGGTACTCATAGGAGCATCACAACTTTTAGTACTACCAAAAAAATATAAGATCATCAATATATTTACGTTGATTCAAAATAATACCTTCCTTGTTTTCAAATATTTGAAATCCAAGAAATAAATTTTTTTCACCCATAATACTCATTTCAAATTAATTTTTCATCTTCTTTGATAAATCAACACATAAATAATTTGTTAAGATCCAAAATAAATGTCATCAACATGGATTTGAACAACTAAAATATATTTAGAAATCCTTTTCTAAAGATATTAGGATTATCTATACCTTTTTTAAAGGCTTAAAAAATATGAAAACTAGTTAGTCTATCATACCAAGCTCTTGGAGCATGTTCTAAGCCAAAAAATGCTAATTTTAATTAAAAACATTATTTGGAAAATGAGGGTATGATAAACTATGGGGTTTTTCAACAAAAACATCATCGACTACATACCCACTTAGGAATGACATCTTTACATCATGTTGATATATTTTGAAATTTTGATTTGCTATATATGAAAGGAAGATTCTAATTGATTCATGTCTAGAAACTAGTGAATATGATTCCTCATAGTCAATCCTTTTTTCATGACTATAACCTTGTGAAACTAATCTAGCTTTGTTTCTTACAATATTACGAACTTCATCTACATTGTTCCTAAACAACCATTTAGTTCATATGGTCACGGTGCATTTGGTTCTATCTATATGTTTCAGACATTATTTATTTCAAACTGATTTAACTCTTCTTACATATCCATCACCTAAAAAACGTGATGGATTGCCTAATTAATGCACATAGTCTCTAGTTGTGGCATGGAATCTTGATGTTCAACTAGATTTATTAGAGATGATCTAGTATGAGTTCCTTTATCTATGTCTCCATGTATAGAATCTAGATTATGGTTCTTAAGGGTTCTAAGAGATCTAGAAAAATAAGGGATAATGATTTTAGGTTATTCAACAGGTTCGGGTTCATCATGACTTTAATCTAAAGAATTTCTAGAACCAGATGATTTAACATATTTCTTACCTGCAGGGTCAAAAGGTTTTTCATTTATGTAAAGATTTTACACATCACCTTAAATGTTTTCTAGGGAAGTATTAGGTTCATGTGGATCTATTTCATCAAATTTCACATGTACATATTCTTCCAGACAATTGTTTTCTTTTATTAAATACTCTATATGCTTTTGTTGAGATTGAAAAAACTAGAAAGATTCCTTTATCAATTTTGGATGCAACTTTGTCATGATTTTCGTTTTTATTGATGATAAATTCCTTACAACCAAAAAATAATATATAACTAATTTTAGGTTTCCAATAGTTCCACAAATCATATAGAGTTTTCTTAAGAATTGGTCTAATTAAGATTATATTAATAATATAACAAGTTATATTCATAGCATCAGCCCAAATGTAGATTGGTAGGTCATATTCATCGATCATAGTTCCTTCTATTTCTTATAATGTTATATTTATTATTTTTACAACTCCATTTTTTTGTGGTGTCCTAGGGGTAGAGAAGTTATGAATATAGTAATTTGGTGAGAAAATATTTTCAAACACATGGTTTTTAAACTCACACCCTTGGTTAGATCATAAGCATTTAATTTTAAGACCACATAGGTTTTCTACTATTCTAGCATACTTAGTGAAATGAGAACAATATTCACTTATGTGAGATAAGAAAAAGGTCCTACTATATATTGAATATTCATTTACAAGAACATATAAATAGTGTTTCCCATTAAATCTTGAAACACTAGATCATCTAAACAAGTCCATGTGAAACCACTCAAGAGGTTGAGATGTTGAATTCTATTTTTTTGGTTTAAGAGATATTTTTTTCTATTTATTTTTTTGAAATGGATTAAAAACATCATCATTTAGAAACTCATTTTTGGGTAGATCTATAACTAGTCCTTTACTAGTAAAAATTATAAGGGATTGTATATTATAGTTTCCTAGTCTTCTATACCAAAGTCTATACTCTTTTTAAGAGACACTAAAGCATAAAATATTTTCATAAACTAAAAAACATAAGTTAACAATTTAAATATTTTCATTTCTAAAATCATTAAATATGATATCATTTAATGAATTGAAAAAATTACATGACTCATTTTCAAATTTAACATGAAAACCATCATCAGTCAACCGAAAGATGCTATATATATGATTTTTTAATCAATCAACAAAAAGTACTTTTGAAATTAAAACTGATTTAGAGATACCAATATGTCCAAGCCGATTATTTTTATTTTATCATTGTACCCAAAAGTGACATTTCCACTATCAAAATTTATCATATTCTTGAATAAGGAGTAATATTATATCATTTTTCTTGAACATACACTATCCAAGTATCATTGGATTCTATAAGAGATCTTCGAATTGGTTTTTTACAAATGAATTAATCCAGAGACAATTTTTGAAACCCATATTTGTTTGGGTCTAATAACATTAGTAATAAGAGCTTTGGGAACCCAAACATGCTTAAAGGTTTTCCTATACATAGTTTGTAATATATTGGAATAGTGAACATTGTTTGGACCTAAAAACAAGAAGTACTGAATTAATTCTGCGATCTATAACTATCATATTTTTCAGTTCTGGATATGAAGACAGATTTTCCAGATTTTTATATAAAATGTGTTTTAGCGATGTTCTTCTATATAGGTTGGTATCCTATACTAGAGGCATACAATGGATCTACTTTCTCACAAATAATTTGTGTTATGGTATTATTTTCATTTGTAATTGTTTCGTAGACCTTTTTAATTTTTTTATTAGGTAATTTATGGTCATTATAATATTTATGTAATTGAGAATTCATTTCTTTTTCTATAGTAAGATCATTTTTAACATTAGAAGTAAGATCATGCTATTTATTTAGATCATTATATTTATCTTTTAATTCATTGCACGTATCTTCCAACATTTTATAGTGCTCAAATATTTCTTCACTACTAATATTTTCAAAATCACATTCATCTCCAGAATAATACGAATTTGTACAAGAGACTCAAGTGACGCCTCATATGTGTTTTTTCATGAAATACATGTTTTCCTTGTTCCAATTATCATCATTTGATAATTCTGTGTCCCTTGATTTGTCCTCAAAATCATTCCAAGTTGATTACATTTCTATTTATTAAATTATATCATTTTCCTCATACTTCTTTTTATACATTATCTTGGAACATTCAGTGTTTACATTTCCTTTTATCTTACATTCATATATGAAAATTTCATTTGAGTTGTCATTCACTTTTTAGTTCTCCTTCTTTTTTAACTTCTGATCTTATATTCATGTATAGATGGGTTTCTGAATAAATTAATTCCATCAATAAAACATATTAAAATTTCTCTCTAATTGATTTTTTTCCTCATCATTGTCTGATAGTGAATCATAATTACTTATACTATCATAATGAGTGTGTATCCTTTTGTTTTCATTATTTTTTGAAATAATTGTTTTGAAATACATTGACTTTATCATTGGTTCATCCACTATATCTTTCTTTTCCATTAAATCATCCTCATACATAATCAATTTACCTATAAGATCCCTAAATGGAAACTTACTGATGTCACAAGAATTTCTAATTGATAGTAAGATTCCTCTACATATTTTAGGTAGAAATATAAGTAGCCACATTAATTTTTCTTTGGAATCTTTTAGTTTTCCCAGAGAACACATTGTATTGAATATTTCATTAAACCTAAGATACATATCGGAAATGGGTTCATCATGATTCATCTTAATGTTTTCATACGTAATAGTATATGTATGAAGCCTCATTTCTTTAAAATTAGTAGTTTCTTCATGTGAGAAACCTAAGGTGTCCCAAATTTCATAGAAAGATTTATAAGAAGATATTATATTAAATAATTCATCCTATAAAACACAAAACAAGGAATTCATAGATTTATTATTATTACTGTTAGCTGCTTTTGAAGCTTCACTTCATGTGCTTCTTGGTTTTTCTGGTATTTTATATTTATCTCATATTGCACTCCTAATATCAAATCCCATAATTTCTATGTGAACTTTCATTTTCATTTTCCACTGAGCATAATTTGTTCCATTAATATTGGGAGGTCTGTTGGTAGCATCTCCATATATTATATTATCCATAACCAAAATAAATTCTTCATTTT
This sequence comes from Viscum album, assembly GCA_963277665.1. NCBI lineage: Eukaryota > Viridiplantae > Streptophyta > Magnoliopsida > Santalales > Viscaceae > Viscum > Viscum album. The sequence continues at coordinate 867,757,658 of OY728152.1, read as the reverse complement.
TAGGATCTATAAATTTTGAACTAAAAAATATTTATATATCATTAAAACACAACTAAATCATAGTTGATAGGGATTTTAAAAAAATATTGAATCCTTTTAAAATAATAGTTTAAAAGAAACCTCTGATACCAACTGCTGGTCAGAGTAGGACACTCAAGAGGGGGTGAATTGATTTCCAATAATAATTTCTATTATATTCATTATTTGAAGATCCACAATTAAAAAAATAGGAAGGTTAATAAAAGTATGTGATTTATAATCATTTGGTTATTCAATTAATATCCCACGATATTGATTACTTCTGAGTTATATCAACCTAATAGACTATAATTAATTTTGAAACAAATTTAATGAACCAAAATAGTAATAAATACATTCCATGACTAATAATCAATGTGAATATTAGTTTTCTAAAATATGAGTTAAAATAGAGTAAACTAAACTTTTGAAAAAATTAGCAGATTGAACAAGTGGCTCAGTCTCATCCCAAGACCTAATCCACTCCACTTGGTGATCACCATCGACTAAGAAATATATATATATATTTTTCCCACACCATAGATTAGAGTTTACAAAATAGTACACAATAATATATAGGTAACAATACCTAAACCACAGTTCTAAATGAGAAATATAATATCTAGGTCACATATGACCTCTTCCATAGTTATACGTGGTTGAAACTAGGATTTAAAAGATATTTGTGTGAGGATATATTTTATCATCCAGTTCTATGCACTAGATAATGTGTATTTTTAGTACATACACACACAATGATCTAAATATTAATAAAATAGCACAAAATAGAGTGGAATATAATAAAATTAGATTATAAATTCTTTGAGAGTTGTTATGTGAAACAATGGACTTCTAGGATATAGAAGAATTCATGTTTAGATCCTATTCTGAAAGCATACTCGGAAACATATAGTCATGAGCTAGGTATTCTAATTTTTAGTTTAGTGAGTATCTCTTCTTCTCTTTTTTCTATTATTGATATAAGGATGTTGAATGTTTTAATTGACAAAAATGCAGTTAGAAAAAAATTATATTTCTTCACATGTTCTTCCTGGAATGTATGTTCAATCTAACATCTCTTTTTTTCATTTCCTCCTTCTCATGAACCACCATGTATTTTTATCTTGGGTGCTTGTGATTTTGGACAATAAGGATCACAATCTCCACACCTTGTACCTCATAATTTCAAGTGTTATGTATACCAGAAATCATTATTGATGTCAGTGTTATTAAATGAATTAATATTCCCATTACAGTCATCTTTTATATTTAATTTAAAACGATAGAAAATTTTTAATGTAGTTAAGAATGTCACAGTTGGTGGTGAGACATGAAAGCTGCCCCATTCACGGGGAATTAGAAGTGGTTCCAAAGACAGAATTGATGTCTTTTTTATGTTCTGCAACAAGTAGCATAGTTACGGTGTCTAGTACTTCTCAATTTCTGAAACTAGTAGCATAGTTATTGTGTCTGGCCCATCGCGAATTTTGGAACTGGTGGCATGGGTACATTGTCTGGTTTATTGTGAATTCTAGAACTAGTTGCATGTTATTGGTGTATAGCCCATTGAAAATTCTGGAATCGGTTGGAGATGCAATGGTGTCAGGTCCTTTGTGATAAATGGAGTCATTGGTAACAATGTCATGGAAACGGTGTCACTAACATTGCTGATTTCTAGACTAAATGGTGAGATAGTTTGATTGCCTAAATGGTGTCTTGTACATAGTAAAATATCTACCATCATTCAGACGATGTAATACTCACATAATGGATTTAGGCTAAAAATATTCATAATAAAACAAAATAGAACATAAGTAATCATGATTTAGAATATTTAAACATGATTTACTTGATTTACACGATGTACAAGATTTACATGATTTTTGAGCATTAAAACAAGTGGTGTCCAGAAAATATGATTCCATAATATATTTATACTAAAAATAATTTTTTTATACAAGAATCTTGTATGAGTACGGAGAGATTAATGAAACAATGTAATGGAATTTCATCTCAATTTTTATCTCCATGAGATAAATGATATATTCACCACCCATCCCTTTTGTGTGGTCATTATACTATACATGGATGTATTAAATTATTTTTACAATTAAATTTATCTGTATTTAAATATCCATTATTTGATCTTTATTTCATGGGGTTAATGTTTTTTACACTACAAAATTAGAAAGATATTTTTTCTCAAATTGTCTTCTTTTGAGAGACTTTTTTTATTATGCACCTGCATTCTTTTTCGAGGTATATATAGTTCCATTTGACATGTTATAACATGAACCTATATTATTTAATTATATTTTAATATTCATTTAATTTCATTTTTTACATTGATTTTACGATCCCAAGTTATCATGTGGTAATATTTTATTAAAATAGTCTCATAATTTTTCGAGATTTTTTATGATTATGCTTCCGTTATTGAATTATTTTAATCTATATCTCAGGAGCACTCATGAGTTTTATTCAACTCTGGTTATTCATGTTATATTCATATTTCAGTACAATTTTTTCACTCTTTTATACTTAATATATTTACGAAAATATTTTTATTAAAATAGTACAACATTTCTCTCTTTGTTTAGAAAATATTTTTTCTACAAAAACCATGTTTTAAAAAAAGGTTTTCAAAAAAAATTTCAATTTTTTTTTTCAAATGATACATAAGGATCTTTTTCAAGGAAAAAAATATTTTAAATATTTTTTTTATTTTAAAATAGTAATTTATATGTTTTAAAATCTATTCTCAAAGAAAATGTTTTTGGAAAATTAATTATGTTTTACAATGATTTTTCAATACAGAAATGATATTTTACTGAAGAATTTTATTGAAAAGATTAATCCAAATAATTTCCCTTATATGATAATGTCTATTTTTTTAATCATGACTTTTTGGGGAAATTGATCAATGAATACATTCATATTCTATTTCTGAAATTATTTTTTATGGAATTATGTTTATGAACCCCATTTATTTTTGACGGGTTATATAAATTTGAAACCCATTTCATTTCACCTAGTATATTTAGGATGAAATGATTATGAAACATTTTTTTGTTATGTTATTGATACATTTTTATAATAAACATTTCGTTTCATGGGTTATGATGTTATAATTTATGCACTTTTGGAACATTTATGTATGAAGTCATTGTTAGATGGGTGGGACCTATATCTCCCTTCAATGTATTTGGTAAGGATTTATATCCCTTGAGATTAACATGGAGGGAATGATGAATGAACTCAATTAATTATTACATGACTAGAATGATGAGTGAAATCAGTTCAGTAATACATGGCTAGAATTGGTAGAGAACCTGGTTCTGGAAATGACTTTTTCCACTAATAAGACCTTAGCATTAATGTCTTTATTACTACGAAAATCATTATACATACATATGTTCCTTCCCTAATTCCTTGTTTTATTCCTATGTTATTATTTCATGGCATATTTTGTTTATATCTTTTGATTCGGGTCTTGTGAACTACTATGATTTAAGTAGTGATTCATTTTTATGAGATTTGATATACATGGTGTGATCTTATATTTTTATTATAATGTTCTCATAACCTTATTCTCATGATTATGATTACATATCTCCCATTTTTATCCATATTGTTCATCTTATATCACTCATTTTTATATTTTTTATCCCCATTTTATGAACATATAGATTATGTTAGATGGGTATAAGATTATTTATAGTCATGGAAAACCTATTGGCAATTGATGTAGCTCATTTATGTACCAGTACTTATGTTTCCATGATTCTGAACGCACTAGACTAGTATGGTCTCAGGGAATCGATTTGTATAATGGTTTAAGTGTTCCACAACATTTAAGTAATGTTAATTTATGAAAATAGAGCGTCTCTATATTATGATTATGTTATAATACACTTATGTTCATTTTATGCTTTCGTATCTACCTTTTTTACCCTTATTAGGTTTCTAATATCAACCATTCATATGTTTTATTTCCGCAAGTTATGAAGAATGGTATTAAATGGGATATGTTTGTGATGAGTACTGATGGAAAATATATTTATGGGAGATTATGAATATATTTCACCAAATTAGAAATTATTTTACATATTATCAAAATACACTAAACTATTATGGGCCTTGATAACGTGTTTGATAAATTTATTGAAATTTGATCTATAACGATGTAATTTCAAAATATAAAAATTCAGGGTCCTTGTAGTAGGTATAAAAGGAAAACTATAGTTGACCTTTGGAATCTATGATGAGAAAATAGTTTTGAGATCCTAGAAGATATTTCTAAGGATATGTCTAGGGATGTATCAAGGGTTAAGTATAAGGATGGTTAAAAGAATGGGAAAATGTCATGGAACATTGGTAAAGGATAGAGTATATAGTTTTAAAGAAATTACATCCCTGTATAGATACTATATGTGGATGTGCCTCTACAACAGTGGTTCCTATAGGTAATAACAATGAAAATAGGGCATTGATATGGTTTCGATTATCACCTGGAGCATGAAAAAAGGCCTTGTTGTACAACTAAATTTACACTCTCAGGGGATATTCTATGAAAATTCACAAACTCATTATAAACCATTATGATGGATTTAAACAGATTAAGACTTTGAATGAACTAGGATAAAAATAATGTTTCATATATTAAAAATAATATTTCCGGATTTAGATATCCTATAAGTGGTTTCCATGATTATTTTTTTCCTAGTTTGATTAGCATTACTCACACTATGGCTTTTTGGTTTCTTCAATAGAGGGAACAAGAAATATCTTGGTTTACATTGAATGTGATGGAAGACCAGGTAATCAGAATCCAAATGGTATGACATCACAACCCATTTTAGAGGGCCCCATTCTGTGACTACCCCATGATTGCCTCTAATAGGCTAGGGGCTGGAGGCTATCACCGATTATGAATATCCCCCAAATGGGATGCATTTACCGAAGTACATGTACACATGCGCAAATCTCTAAGCCCAAATTTCTGAAGAGTAAAAACACTAAGTAACCAATGAAAGAATACATGAAGATATAAATCACATAGAATGAGGCAAGAAAATTCGAATGTAAATGGGTCTGGAATATAAGCTGACCAAAGGAAAGAGTCTGTCAAGCGAATGGAGAAGTTCCTGTAACTTGTCCACTGAAAACCCTACCATAAGTTTCATTGATGGAAAGTATCATGATTTCTTAGGATAAAAATATGTCAATCCTATCCCTCTAAGAACTACATATTCCTAGTCCACCTAGAGATCCGTCAAAGCGTCGATCATCTGCACAAGACATGACATGTGCATGCAAATCCCATGTAAGGGTGAGTAAAAAAATACTCAGTATGACACCCCTAAACCACAAAGTAAATACAACTATGAAATACAAAAAGTATTCCACAGTGAAAAAACACGATGTACACCACAATGAAAACACACAAAGTACACTACAAAAGAAAGACATCATCTACAGTAAATATTGTCCGCTCACACAGGTATAAGTATAATAAAATTAGAGAATAATTTCCAGTTGTAGTTCTTAGATCTACCAATATTTATTACACTATAAGTGTTGACAATGCCTAGAGAATCTATGGAACACATAGCATTGATGGAACATAGAGCATCGATGTGGCATGGAGCTGTGATGTTGCATGGGGCATCGATGGCGCATGAAGTATCAATGGAGCACAAAGTGTTGATGATGCATGGATCGTCGATAGTGCACAGAGCTTCGATGGAGCATGGATCATCGATGGTTCTTGGAGATTCGATGGTTAATTAAGCATCGATGGGTCATACATCCCCAAAGTCATGTAGCAAACAAGATCACGTAGTCATAGTCAGCCATAGGATTCTGATCATAGCGTGCTTGTTTTAGGAGAACCTACTCCACCATGAATAAGGTCACAAAACAACATTAAAAAACTCAATTAAAATATTTCAATAGGATTCCCTTATCACAAGGGTCCCAACATCGTAGATGGTTCATTAAATAGACCACTTGATTATAAAATTTGGGAAATTTAGTAAAACTAGTTACGTTTGGGTCCTACTTGACCCCGTCCGGATGACCCGACCCATCTGGACCTGATTCGGTCTCGTCTATCACCACAGGCTCGACTTGTAGGGATGCAAGGTCGACAGAGCATCTTTGTTCTCCAGCTTGGCCGGTGTTGTGTGGGCCGACCATGATCCACCAAACATGGCCTACCCTAATCCCGTCCCTCTAGTCCATGCGGTCACCAGACCACATGGCCAGCTGACTCCCCTGGTCAAAGCGGTCGGTCGTAGTGTCTCCTACTTCGTAGCCGTCATAGTAGGTTCTTACATAGTCCCACCTAGACCACATATTTGGTCACCACCCGAATCCTCTACCATTTTTGGCTCTCCCAAACGGTCCCGCCTCGGCCAGATCCTACCACTACCATCAGCCACACTATCGGTGTCATATGTCATCATCGCCACTACAAAAGGTAACCACCTCCTAATAAATCAAATGTGCTACATTTTCATACCACCACGGTGCCTCGCTAGACTCTTGGGATACCTCTCAGGATGCCCAAAATTTGGAGAAATCATAGATCTGGGTTCTGGCAGACCCTATCTACCCAATTGTGTTGTCTTCTCTCAATTCAACTTGAATACGGTTGTTTGATCATTCTTTGAACCTCTCGGAAATGTTGAGTTGGGAACCACAGGGTTTCAATCGCGAGGAATGGGTAGAATGGACAGGGAGATTCCCAACGAAATGGTATAGCATTTTTGGCCAGGTATTCTTTTCGAATAATCAAGAGTCGAGGAATTTTGGTATAGAAATTATTAAAATACATCCCTCTAATATTCCCCACAACCTAATCCCTCCAGAAAGTATTATTGAACCGTAGATCAAACTGTTTGTGGGTTGGTATGTGCTTGTCATTGAAACTAAGAGCAAGGAAACAAATCCCAAAGTAACAAACCCGACCAAGATTTTGGAACATTCTACTTCAAGGATCTAATTTTGTTGAAAATCTGTTAAGAACCATTATGATCCACCACTCCATCATTTTCTTTCATTGAGATTGATTCCACCAGTACTCTTCAGTGCCTCTATGGAATTCTAGGGTTATGAGCCTAACTTAGGGTTTATATTCAATAAAAAATAAGAGAGTTTCTTCATCATTGTGTCATATTGTCTCTGCAAGATGTGAAAAAATAAACATAATTTTTTATTTTATTTTTTTAAAAGGTCCCAAAATTAACATTTCAAGTTGGCCTACACCGGTTGATGTTATCCCCTCCCTATGGGAAAACTATAGTTTTGAATGCAATAGTTTCCTCAGTTTTTTAACTACGAATTTATTTAGGAGTTATATAAATTTTTTCATGGAAACCACAAATATAATCTATTTAGTATTTTAATATATTTTTTATATTTATTCTAAGAATATTGGGCCTCAGAATCACATGTTTTCTCAGTGCCACATTTCAAAACAATAACTTATAATATTTAAAAATTTTACATTGAAAATTTGGGACATTACATTCTACCCAACATTGGGATTTATTCCATTGGAATTAAAAAAAAGCTATACAAGAAAATGAGGGTAATCAGCATGAATTTGAGCCTCCCACTCCCAAGATCTCTTCTCATGATTCTCGTTCTAACACAAAACATGTAACAGAGGAATCGACCAACCATGAAGGATGTACTCTGGTTGATCCTTGATCTCCATCAGGCACTCTGTAAAAGTCCACCCATCGACAATCTCTATCTCACCATTGTTTATTACTTGTGATTTATCTTGCACGTACCTCCTCAGCTGCAACATGTGGAAGGCATTATGCGTGTGTTGCAACTACAGGGGTAGAACAAGGGGGTACACCAATTCACCAACTCAACCCAAAATCTGAAAAGTGTTGATTTATCTCATAGATAACCTACATCCCTTTCCAAATAACTACAATCCATGTCAATATTATACATGATGGAACACATAATCTCCCTCATTAAAATCTAGAGGCCATTGTCTCATATCAAAATATGACTTCTGCTAGTTCTGTGTAGTCTTTATCTTCTTCTGGATGATCTGAACATTCTCCGTGGTAGCCCACACCAACTCTGGACCCATGAGTGATTACTGTCCTCAGTTAGTCATGAAAATTGGTAACCTTCATAGTCACATGTACAAGGCCTCAAATGACTCAATACCATTTGGGGAGTGAAAGTTTTTACTATACGTAATCTCCACCAATGGAAGGAGGTCCTCCCAACAACACCCAAAGTCTAGGATAACAGAACATAGAATTTCCTCATGAACATGGATGTTCCTCTCCGTCTGGCCATCCATATGGATAATAAATTCCCTAATCAAGTGAAATAGTGTCCCAAATTCCTTATGTAATCCCTTCCATGACCGATATGTGAAACGAGCATCATAATCTAAGATTATCGTTGATGGAACTTTGTGAAGATGAATTATCTCTTAAATGTAAGGGCATCACAAGCTCTATACTGAAATGTGGTCATAGATTGGTGGGAAGTGGGCCTAATTGGTTATTCGGTCAAAGCTCATCCTAATGGTATTGTGTCCCCTAGGCATGCATCGTAAAACCATCATAAAGTCCATAGATATCCAATCCCATGTCCACTTTGGAACCTGGTGACCCGCCTTCACATGCTGATAAGTGAGGAATCTAGAAACAAACTCTACCACCACATTTTTCATCCCTGGTCACCCGAAATGATGTCAGGTGCATGATATATCTTTTCCACTACTAGATGTGCTGCCATAGGGTAATTTTAAAACACCCTCATGACCTCCGCCCACAATATCACTGCTACTACTATTCATCTTGAAAATAGAACATTGTACTCCCCACCATTCGAATATCCATCAGGGGAATTCCTTGTGGACAGTTGAGCACGTATGTTCTCATAGTCGGTGTCTCAGAGCGATGCATATATATATTTTTATTATATTATTGGTGTTCCAACCATCCATTGGAAGGAAGATTCTCCATCTAAATCTCTAGAGGATATCTGTAACATGGTCAACTACTCTGATGCATCACTCAGAAACTGCAAGTTGGATCTCCTACTAAAAGAGGCTTCCAATATTTTCCCCTTCCCAAAAGTATAGACAGTCACAAATTCGTATTCCTATAGGAAATCTTAACATTGTCTCTATATCATGTTCAGATACATCTGTGAGAATATAAACTTGATAATCTTATGGTCATAGTAGAAGGTAAAATTCTCACTGATTAGGTAGTGTCTCCCCATATTCAATGATAAGAATACCACTGCAAGATCAATGTCATGGGTTGTGTAATTCTGCTCATGTTTCACAACTATCAAAAATCATAGGAAATAACCACTTTCCCATGCATCATGACACAACCATGATCAGTCTATGATGCATCAAATAACACCTCATACTCAACAACATCCTCTAGTAAATGTATGATGTGATTATAGTCAATCTCTACCTTGTCTCTTGAAAACATAGTTGGAACTTCTCAGTCTACATGATAGACTTCCCCTTTAGTGTCAAGTCCGTCAAGGGTGTTGATACCTAGGAAAATTCTGGTACATGCCTCTAATTGTACAATTCCAAACATAGGAAACTCTTACCTCGGTAACACTCCTAGGTGGCTCCAACGAAATCACCACATCAATCTTCACCAAATTTAACGCAACTCCAACCTCTGAAATGTTGTGCCCACAAAAGTGGACATAATGAATCTAGAACTAGCACTTAATGAGCTTCCCATAAATCTAGTGCTCTTAGATTGTGTCGAGGACCATCATCGAGAGTACCATTTTCTCCCCATCGGACACCGAGTAAACTAGGATGTCATCAATAAAGACCAAGATGAACCAGTCTATGTAAGTTTGGAAGATCCTATTCTTGAATCCTGTGAACAATTTCGAGGTTTTCGTCATGCAAAATGGCATAACTATGTACATTAAGTGGCCACACAAAAATCTGAATTCAATCTTCAGTACATCCTCATCCCGTACATGAAGATGCGGATATTCATATCTAATGACTATCTTTGAGAATCAACTTTATCACTTTAGCTGAATGAAGTGGTCTTCAATCCTCAGTAGTGGATACTTATTCTTCTCAATCACCTAGTTTATGCTCTATAAGTTTACACAGAACCATAAATTGTTTTATACCTTTTGTAAAAACAAAACTTGGGCGGCCCAGGGTGAAAACCCGGCCCGCATGAATGCCTTATTCTTCACGTATTCCATTTGTACCCTCAGTTCATGCAGTTCTATGGGATCCATCCAATATACAGGTGTAGGTATTGGTTTCTTCCTTGGGTGTAAATCAATTCATAAATCCAACTCCCTGGGATGAGTTGATCCTAGAACATCTTCTATAAAGACATCCACGTACTCGTCCACCACTATATGAAACTACAGACTCATCTCATCCACTACTATGAGGGTCATTCTAGCCAACTAGTGTGTTATCAGATTCACCCTCCTACATGCGAGTCCATCCTATGCTGCATGGTAGAATTTTCTCCAAAAAAGGAAAACCTAGTCCCATATCTATGAAAACATCATGGTATGATTCTAAAATAGTCAATATGGGCATGAACTGTGGATTACTATTCCCTACCAAGGATGACATCTTAGGCGTCAAATCTTCCTCCAAGATATCCCAATCAAAAATCTAAACCCCAAGAGTAAGGGAACACTTTTGGAACCAGTGTATGACCATCGATTCTTCCACCATAGGATTCTCTATGCATAGGGATTGAGTCAATAGTTCCATTGGAATCTTCATGTTGCGAACAAGGGTCATGGTGAGAAAATATTAAATTGCACATCTGTCTATCAAAACTAAAGCTAGGGTGGAAAAGAAAAAAATGGTACCTATAATCATCCCTATAGCCTCAAGGTCATATAGCTCCATCACTTAAAGATTGTCTCATCCCTCTCCACTAGCTCCCTAACCCCATGGTGGACTACAAGGGGGTGGTGGCGGTAGTACCTCCAACCAACTCCCACCACCTGATTCCCATAAAACTCCTCTTCCATATCCTCCACCTAGATGATCGTTATATTCTTACCATTGACTCTATATTGGAGGTCCCTCAACCATATTCTAACTGGTCGTACGACATGCGATAAAATCTATAGCCAGATGTCCCTGACCACCACATTAGTAACACATTCTTTCCATTGGATGACTCTCACAACCCTGGGAGCCTCACACTGCTGACCCCATTTCCCGGTGTCCTCCCCAGAAATATCTGATCCACTAGGATCCATAGGTCCGCTGTCAGCTACCTACAAATGATACTTAAACTACCTAATTTGTGTCGGAAGATCATATTTCTAATGTCTACTCCTCCAGAATCTATCTACTTGCAGAGCTCACTCCAGTACCCCAGTATCTGTCAGAATGATAAGGGATGTCATGGAAGACCTAATCTATAGGCTTAGTCCCTGATCAAATTCTATAGCCCTGATAAATGGGTCCCATATCATATATGATGAATTGGATGAAAGGTCTATAAATATCACTGAGTTCTCCGCTACTGTTGGGCTTCCCTACTATAGATTTAGTATCTTCTGTATATACATGGAGTATAACATCACTGAAAATAACCCCTTCCAAAATAGATGCTCATTTTTTGTCCAAGTGAGGGTCTTATCGTCATGCGTCTGGATCACTATGATCCATCATCTCTCTATAGAGACCCATACAAGACCCAAGGAATCCTCACTAGGTGGATGATAGGTTTCACTGCCTCCATCCAATATGCGGTTTCCTGGGGGTCTATCTCACCCATGAACCAGGGAGGTCACTTCTTATGGAACTCATGGAACACACACTGCCTACGTGCATCCCCTAACGGTAAAGTTATTAGTACCTATTACTATATGATGGCGGTATCACTGGTACAAAACCCAGATGTTCTATCTCTGGAAATGAACCTCATACTGGTGCATCATCGCTAGGTAGATCAACCTCATGATCACACAGTTAAATCTTGGACATCAGCCTATATGGAAGCATACTAAAATAGAACATGATGTAACAAAGTCAATAGAGTATACCTAGTGAGCTGACACTAAATTAATAAGAACATGAGAACACACTGAATCCTATATGATGCATGTACCATTTACAATCCATGAAATTGGGGATTTCATTTACTGGGTTGAACATCATAATTCAGAGTCATGGTATATGGATATATCATCCACAACACCAACAATTGAGTCCCTAATCTAAAATAGAGACTCAAAACACTTATCATTATTTACTCAAACCAATCTCACAGACTCTTGATTCATTTGTAATAAAAAACCCTCTCATACCACTCTGTCATGATCCATCCCAGAAGGGCCCATGCCCTGACTACCCTAATCCCTCCTTGGACAGGCCAGGGGCTTACAACTAGCACTGAGTAGACATATCCAACAAACGGGTTGCATTTTCTTAAGTACCTGTAAACATGCACACATCTACAAACAAAAAATACTAAAGTGTAAAAACACTAAGTATGAAATGAATTAATACAATATGATGTCAATCACATAGTAAAACATTAGGAAAACTGAAAATTAAATAGGTTCTGAATAAAATCCCACAAAAATAATTAGTCTGTCATGTGAATGCACACGTTCCTGAATCTTATACTTAGAAACCCCAATGAGAAGGGTAGTTTTGGGGAATCTAACTGAAGTCGTAGGAGCCTAACATGCATGTATGATCCCTCTGATCACCACCTAGTGCTGGTCCACATAGAGCATATTCAACATGTCAGTCACCTGTATAAGTCATGAAACATGTGTGAAAGCCCGGTGCAGGGGTGAGTAAAACAATACTCAATAGGACACCCTGAAACCACAAAGATAAAACCACTAATAAATACACAAAGTATTCCACATATGAAACAAATTAAATACACCAGAAAGGAAACACACTAAGTACCCCAAAAATAAAATTCAAAAAGTATAATCATTACGATAATCACAAATATGTATACGTATAAACCATGTAGAGAAGGATTTACAGTTATATTCCATAGATCTCCCAGTCTCTATGAAACCAGGAGTGTCAAATGTGATCTAAGAATCGATGGCTTATGGAGTATCAATTGAATACAAAGCAATTATGGTCCAGTGGCGGTGATGGTTACTTTGGCATCAATTTTTCATGATGCGCCGATGGTTAATGGAGTGTCAATGGTCAATGAAAAATCAATGGTGCAATGAGCGTCGATGGAACACAGAGAGTCAATGGACCACGAAGAATCGATGGAACATGGAGCCCCATTGTTTCATGGAGCATTGATGGTGCAGGGAGTGACGATGGAACGCAGAGCATCGAGGGAGAACTAAGCATTGATGGAATACTAAGTGTCAAAGGCACACAAATCCTCGATGGCACATAGAAAATTGATGGTGCACAGAGCATCGATGGTGAAAAATTATTTGATGGGTTAGGTATCCCCCAATTCATTTAGTCACCAAAATCACATATCCACAACCAAACATTGAATATACCCCATAACATGTTTTTTATGGGAGAACCTAATCCTCAGGCAATTAGGTCATAAACCAACTTCTACAAAAATTCACATATAGTATCTCAAAAAGTTTGTCTCATAAAAAAGGTACCAACACCATATATGGCACATTAAATGGACCACCCATTTGGATGATATGAAAAATTTAGTAACAAGGGTCAGGTCCGGTCTGGGCCTGATCCGACTAGGTTCTGCCATACCGACCCAACCCGATTAGGTTTTCGCTAACACAAACCCACCCAACCTTTTGGGCCACCGAAGCAAAATGGTTCTCCTGTCACACTGAGTGGAAAATGACTTCTTTACCCCAAAAGTGGTGGACCACCCTAGCCACATCCCTCTGGTTCATGCAATCGCCTGACTGCCTAGCCAGTCGGCTCCCCTGGTCAATACGGTCTGTTGACGCGTTCAATGTGCCCAACCACAACATCGCCTACCCTTTTGTCGACGCCACAGGTTCCACCATGGTCCTTCCTAGGGCATGGAACCCATCACCTCTTACATCATATGCTACAATGGTCTCTCCCATGCGGTCCCACATATACCATGGACCCCGTCACCACCCGCAGCCTCCACCACTGTGGGATTTTCTAGGATGTCCTTCCTAGACTATGGATTATCACCACCACATCATCAGACCACTATGCTTCTTCACCAGACCAACATTGTGCCACACCAGAAAATATAAATTCCTCAATAGATCCCCATAAATAGGTGAAATCGTATATTCGAGTTCCTTGTGACCCAATCTACCCTAAGGTGGTATCATCTATCAGTTCTCCTCGAATTTGAGGGGTCCGATCGTACTCAAAACTGCTCAGCATTATCGATCCAAGAACCAAAGGGATCCAATTGATTATAACACAAAGAACGGAGGGAGAGACTAAAAAATAAAATTTCTAGCATTTTTTTCTATATTTTCTTAGATAATGATCATGATTTGAGGAATATAGTATTAGAATGGATTAAAATGTATCTCTCTAAGATTTCAAACAACATATTCCCTCCCACACATACTAGCGTACAACAGATCAACCTATCAGTGGGATCTTCTACATTCATTATTAAAACAAAGAGTGAGGAAATAAAAGAAAAATCATCAACCCCTACATGGATTTTCGATTGTTCGATGGCCATGATCTATTTTCATTGATGATCAGTCAAGAACTCTCATAATCCACCACCCTTTCATTGTCTGTCGTTGAGATAGATTCCTCCAGTTCTATCCAGAGCCATTAAGAAATTATTGGGTTATGATCCCAACCATAGGTTCATGTTCTTAAAAAATGGAAAATGTGTTACCTCACCACTACATCATAGCATCGCTGTGAAATGTCAAAATTAAATACTATTTTATTTTATTTTTTATTCTTTTAAAACATCCAAAAATTTACTTTTTCATGTGACCTGCATAGATTGATGGTAGACCCCACCAAATGTTTACATTCTTCCCTAAATGCAATAGATCCATATGTTTTATTATATTAGCACTTTTTTAGGATTTATTCTACTTTTTTCATGAAAACAATGCATGTGTGATATTTAATATTTTAATATATTTCATAAATTTATTTCGAGCAGACCGGACTTCATAATCATGTTTTTTCACTGGAAATTTTCTCTAAATAATGTAAAATAATATTCAAAATTATTACATAAAATGTCTCGGAAATTACATATAATGACTATAGTGATGGATATTGTGACTATTCTTAATCAGTTTTCATGAAACATGATTGAAAACATGAACCATAACAAAATATCAGACTCAAAAAATAAGGGAAGGATGGAGTTTAGTGAGGGTTTGGGTATTGGAGAACATAGAGGAAATACGATTTAAATATCCTTATATTGATAATGTGGGGAGATCCACTGAATGGAATGTGTTAGTGGGATGATAATGTGTTTTTAGGGTGGAAAATAATGACACAAACAAGTTAATTTAATGGAAAAATGAATATTATTTTGACAGAATGTATGGGAATAAATATTTCCCGATGGTATCATCGATTGTTGAAATTTTCAAATGTATAAAGTATGGGAATTATGAAAATAAATTACAAAAGGGGAAAACTTGTGCTGAAGTTAGCAAGGTTTTATGATTAATTGTTTTGGTGCAGACGATGAAGACACATAGAATGATATATGAAAGGAATAAGGTATTAAGGAATAAGATAATGAATTTTAAATATTGGTTTGAGAAGGAAGTAGGATGACTGAACTATTACTTCATTGGAATTAAATGATAACATTATATAGATAATAAATATTTGATGATTGTTCAAGATAATTTTTTAACTAAGGATTTTCAGAAAAATTTTAAATGGTACAAATGGACTAAAAATAGATTTAATGGAAAGGTGATATTTTTTTTAAGAAAGTATAACCCTTAATTTTCTTTGTTTAAAAAACTTCAATAAATAATTATGTAAATATAAAAAGAGTTTCATCACATGTGATGCTAAAAAACAACTGGAACACATAAATTTTATTCCCCTCTTAGGGTAATCCCCTCATTAAAAAGCTAAAAATTATCCCATATTTCTTATATGACACACTATTTTGGATATATTAAATTATTTTGGATTAGAAATATATTAGAAATATTTATAAAATTATCTTTGGGAGTGACCTAACTAGACATCCAATGTGCATAAATTTTATACTCTACCTAGGGTAAACTATGCATCTCCAACATAATGGTGTTCTCATATTCCTCGTATGAATTATCATTTGAGACGTGATAAATTATTTTTAATAAATCAGGTACAAAATAATTTTATATATTTAATATTATCATTCTATATATGTCAATATACTATTGGCCTCAGAATCATACACTTACTCAGTGCTAATCTCAGAAAATATTTGAGTGAATATTCTAATTTTTTAACTAGGCTTTTACCCTTGGAAAACTTCTTTATAATATTTATAAAGTTATTTTTATTGAAAATTTACATGTTCTCACATAAACACTAATAAATTATCAATTATAGTGTATTTATTATATTTATAAATTTTGGATATTGAATTTCTTCCCATTTATTGACTTCTCATAATCATGAAGATTCTCTAGAAATATTTATAGAACATAGGCACTCAACATTAAAAATATACACACATTCTTAGATTTCCTCTTATACCCATCTATGAAACCACTGATTTTGAACTACTGATACTATGTACCCTCATAATAACATCCCTCTTTGATCTATGATCCACACTAGATGATCCATATATAAATAATTAGTGGCATTTTCAATGTAATAACAATAAAAATTTACATAGATTTTGGTGTGTACCACCAATGTTGTGGCAAATGTAACATGGAACATATATCTCGATAGAGAGAATGTAGCACTAAATTTCAAGGGTCTATCCTTATATAATTTATGATCTTATATGGTCCAAAAATATGAATTTATAGCTTTCCCTGGTACCATATATGTCTCCTCCCCAACAAGGGAGTCACTTACAATAAAACCCAATCACCCACAATGAATTCCAAGGGTCTCCTCCAATTTTTGGAATAAGATATCTATCTCTTATTAGAGGTTGAAAAACACTTCCCAATACTATGAAAAATACTAGAGTTATCCTAAACCAAAAAACCCCACAAATGCTTCCACAAATTCTTCATGAATACAAGTGGTGATCGACATGGTCTCCTATAAAAAACCTCATAAGGTTCCACCTGAATAGAAGTTGGGCGGTTGTTATTGAAGGAGAAATCATTCAAGGAAAGGTGGTCATTCCATGCTCCATCAAAGTCTATCATGCAAGATTGAAGTGTATCTTCCAATATTTCTATAATCTACAAAAATATTCCATCAGTTTTAGGATGTTACATCATGATCAATCTCAGATAAATCCATAAGTATTTCTATATGTATTCCCAATAATGTGACATTAAATGTACGTCTCAACCTAGTGCATATATCTAATTTTAAGGTCCCGATTAGTGAAGATATATCAATGGATATTGTTGTATGTATGAGAAAAAAATATCTCAATAAAGGGATAGTATCAACAACTCATTGGATAATGGATCACGGCTCTCAACTCCATGTTATGTTTAGGGAAGTTCTATTGAGAGGATCAGAGATGAAGAGCCCCATACTCTACTATATATTCTCTTTTCATCAGCACCACTCGTAAGCTGATTCCTGATGCTAAATAAGACACTATATAACTAATCCTAAGGATAGAGTGTGTCAGTACTGGAACTATTGAAAATATTTTCTTTAGCTCATGGAAAGCCTCATTACGATAGTATTACCATGGTAATTTCAATACCTTATTTTTCAACTCTATTAGGGTAATTATAATCAAGACATTTATTGGAAAACCCATATTTAATATCCTTCCAAACATATAAATATCACAATCTCAAACATGTGGGGATGTTTCTTGGACATTCCCCCTTAAAATAATGATATACTAGCATCAGACACCACATATCCCATAATCTTAATGACTCAAATAAGAAATTCATTATTTCATATCGTGGTGTAAATCCTAAGTGCTAGATGAATACTCATAAATATTTTTTGGTTCCTAGAATTTTTTCTTTGGTGTACATCAGTATATGGGAATATTAATTGATGAATAACATGAAACACAATCCCACATATGTATGGAAGATCTTATTCATGTCGCTCATTAACATTTATAGTGTCCTTTGATCCTGAATTCTATTACAATGTACTCATATAATACATACCTTATATAATTCATCTTATTTTAAATATCCTCCTATCTAACTTGCAACTGGTGATAGCACAAGTGAGTACCATTCTTATAGAATCACTGGTCTCCCCACAACTAACTTAAATGTTCATCGATCTAGGTGATCGATTATTGGTTCTTGACCATCACCAAGATCAACTTTTGGTAATCAAAACACAGTTTAAGACCATTATCTACCTTCTTGGAAACAAATTAGAATAACATGGTTATATATTAGGATTTATGAATCTATTCCTCTCTAGGATATCCTGGAAAACCATGAACTCATTTAGCTTGGTTGGCATTAAATAATATGGGGCATCAAAATGATTTTACACAAAACATGATATCCTTTTAATATAACCCACAAATCATTCATATTTTCTACTAGTTCTAAAATCCCCACAAATTTCAACCCACTAATCAACATCCTTAGAGCCACTAATTTCCTAGAAGGGTCAAAAATTATGGAGTGGAAACTCATACTATAATAAACCATAATTATGAACTCCTTTTCATAGGAAATAAAAAATATGAAAGGCTTCTATTTGAATCTTCCATTATGCCTAAAACACATAGAATGTGGGTGAGCAATCTGAACGACACGATCTTACTAATCCATTGGTAATGCTAAAACCACATTCCTTGCCAATGAATTTTGGCATTCTAACCTAAAATATTAAAAATATTTGATAAGGAGAATTTTTCTATAAGATGAAGGAAACACACATAAGAAAAGAAATAGAGTCATTATGATAAACCCAAATCATTCTATGGGATCACACAATGTTTCTATTGACTAGTATATGTGATCATACAATGTTTTCTTGGGAGTCTACCCTTAACCCAAGGAATACCCCTCCAAACACTAACCCTTTTATCTTCCTTTCACATTAGTCAAGGTCATCATATATATACTAACACCACAACAAACATTGTTAAAATTATTAATGCCAATAATGATATATCATAATAACTAGGAAAATATATATCCCACAAGGAGAAACTAAAACAAAAAATATAGAATAAGTCAAATATATTAAATAATGAAATTCTATGCTACACAACCACATGTATATATAAGGAAGGAGAACCAATTTCCCAATTCGTAACGCATGAACACAACTAAAATCTCATAAATCACATGTCAACATCATGTGAACCACCCAAGGTAAATTAAATCAAGAGTAAAAAAATATAACATCACATTTCTGGAAACTAAGAATTTTATTATGAAATGCTTTCCAAGAACTAAAATATTTACCCTATCGAAACATCAACCATCTAGTCTCCTGTCTAACCTATACCAACCTAATGCAAGTGAATCACAATTCAGTTATTAAACTGATGCTCTGATGCCATTTTTGTAACATCCCAAACTGAAACACCAAGGCCAATAGGGATACTACTTGAACTCGTGTGTGTTTCCTCATATGCAAGGGGCTACCAACAAGAATTGAGGTTCTGAGTCTGTTAGTGGGGGGACTATACACTAATTATCATGTCATAGGTTTAATAATGAACCAAACCAATATAGTAAATTATCATTGTAAAAATGAGTACAAATAATGATGGTATACATTTAATTAAAATAATTTAGAACCCTTTAGTGGTAATCATGAACATAGAAAAAAATGAAAAAAATGTAAATAAAAATAGCTGATCTTTCAAAGTACATATTGTTATATTACTAGCTTCAGGCTCACCTACTCAGTTATCCACAACTGGGAAATTTCCCTTAAATAGATCCCTCACTGAATATACGAGTGCATTGAAATGCTCGGTTAGGGTGTTATAACAAGAATCAATAGGATGCCCCCAGTTAATCCTTAACCTGATGTGATCATGTGTAATTGTGTATACCATGATAAATATCAATGTGTGATAAGTGTAAACATAAAATCCAAAATTGAGTGACTATGAGATAACCATCCCACCAAAATCCCTAGGTCGTACCTTCTATGGCTCTATTCCAGACGTATAATCAAGTTTTCATAAGAATCCAGTATTATCTATGAGGCTAATTAATTATGATACTCAGTATCGTGTGATCATGTAAATCAGAATCATATATCCACAAGAAGGTATTGTTCTCTAAATCCCCTAGGCATCGAGAGCTACTCAATTTCCCAGACTCATCGATTTACATATCCCTTTGCATCATCTAGTCACCGAGTGAATCATCAAAAATCCCAAAGGCATCATCGTGTCACTACCCTTTATAAAGGTACCTCATTATCATTGTCACAATTCATGAGTACTAACCCTATATGGGATAAAAATTACATGATAGTCTACTTGTATTGGTCCCTAAGAAGAATAACTAAAAATAACACATTGCATGGCAGGAAACACATGCTAGCATAACATATCATCATATGTTGTGTAGCACAAAAAATACGTGTGATCAATATCAAAAATGAATATTAAGCTAAAAAATACTCATGGAAACAAGTTCAGCAAAAGGTTCCCAGGGCAACACACACCCACATGCGATCATAATCTATCATGGTCATCAAAATATGTCTATACATATTCTTATTGAGGAAACATGTGTAAAAGATAACAAAAAGGTAAGGAACATCTAACCTAATAAGTCATCAATGTTTAATGGTGAGGATAAACCTACCAAGAACACCTCTTAAAAGACTTATTATTGAAAACATTGACATATAGCAGATCGAGGTTCTTTACGAGATCCTAGAACCAATATTTTTATTTTTATTCACAAAAGTAAAATATCACATGTGATGATTCATTCCTCCTCCTTGTTTTTTAAAAATTATCATTTTTAATTGCCTTTTTTTAATTTTTAATAAATTACAATTTTTTAACATTATTTAGAAAATGTCTCATAAATTTTGATAATTTATTATAAATGATCTTTTTTAAACATATTTTATAATTTTTCATAATTTATTCTTTTATAAATATATTATGAAATTTCTTCTTAAATTATCCAATTGTAATTATATTTATATAATTTATTAGAATGTATCATTTTATAATTAGGTTTTCATAATTTCTCATAATTATCCTTTTATAATTATATTTTGATAATTTCTCATAAATTATCCTTTGATAATTAAATTTTAAATATTTTGTTAAATTATCCAATAATTATTATCTATTGAAATTTTTTATTAAATTAGCCTTTTATAATTAAATTTTGATAATTTAATATAAAGTAACCTTTTATAATTATATTTTTTCAATTTCTCTTATATTTTCCTTTTATAAATATTGTTTGATAATTTATCTTCAATTATCATTTTATGTTAATATTTTGAATATTTTATCACAGATTATCCTTTATAATTGTGTATAAGAGTTTTTATCCTTAATTTTAATTTTTAATTTCATTTGGACAATTTAATATAAATTATTCATTAAATTACCATTTGAAATATTTATTACTAATTATCCTTTTATATTTTTTTTTGATAATTTTGTCAAAAATAATACTTTATAATTATATTTTGATTATTTTATTATAAATTATCCTTTATAGTTATATTTAATATTTGTATCCCAAATTATCATTTATAATTATATTTAGTTAAATTATTGTAAATTATTATTTATTATTATATTTTCATAATTTTATTACTAATTATCATTTATAATTATGTTTCATAATTTTTTAATTTTAAATTATCATTTCTAATATTATTTAATAATTATATTTGATAATTTTTTATCCTCTAATAATTTATTTAATAATTATTTCTTAATAAAGAAAATAGTTAACAGTTGGTAATTTTAAATAAATTATACTTAAACATTCATAGTGATTATCAAGATATATACTTAAATTTTGACAATTTCTTAAGAATTTTTATTATGTAATTTAGGTTTATAAATTTATTTAAATCATCATTTATATTTTTATTCAAAATTAATCATTTATATATTTTCATTATTTTTTTAAAAAAACTTATATGTGATCAAATAAGAAAGAAGAATAAAAAATAAAATCTAAATTAAATAAAAATTAAAGAATACCATAAATCTACAGGGCACTAGAAGAGGGATTAGAGCAGACACAACCTACTGGTTCGAGAGACTGAAATTTGTTATAAGCTCACCTTTCTATGTTCAAAGAGATCCAGGATTTCCTAGACCCTAAGAGATCCAATGCCAATTGAAACCACCATGTGGTTTAGCTATATCAACACCTGCACATATCATTCCTCACCCTACAATTAAACGCCCTTTTAAATATATATTTTACCAAATGGTTCAATATAGTGTAAATACACTCACTCCATTAATTATTTTTTATCAATATTTGTTAAAAATGGGTGAATATTGAAGGATTGAAATTATTCCATGTGAATAATGGAGTGATGCGACAATAAAAATTAGATGATGAATAATATTTTCCTTTTAAAATTTAATTATTTAAACCAATTATCAAATTACATGACCTAATGAGAAACCTGACAAAATGCTAGTTGCATAAAAATGTTACACCATGAAAAGGGTAAGCCCCATGTTCCTAACCTAATAGAGATATCTGATTTATCATACGACTCATCAGTTGAGAGATAATTTCTATTATTATTTATAAAATTAAATAATTAATTAATTAAACATAAAAACAATTTTATCTCATTCGATGTTTCAAAACACCTGAACCGTATTATAGTCATACCCCACCAAGGGTAAACCCCATGTTTTTGAGCTAACAGTGGTAACATATTTCTCATCTGACTCAAAATTTGTGAGATATTCAATTATTTTTGGTAAATAATATATTAAAAATATTTATTATATTATTTTCAAGAGTGACCTAATCAATCATTCAATGCACGTATAAGTTATATCTCACCATGGGTAAAGGTCAAATCATAGACATAAAAGTCAGCTATGATTTTTAATATGATGCACCATTCTTGAGATATTCAATAATTTTTGTATAAATCATGTAATCACTATGTAATATATTTAATATTAGTATTTTGTCTATTTTGAGGGTTTACGAGCCTTAGAATCATGCAATTACTTAGTTCATATCTCTAAAAATATTTGATAGAATATTACAATATGAAAACTGATCGTTTACCCTTGTGAAACTCATTCGAAACATGCATTAAAATATTTTTATTGAACAATTAAATTTTTTTTAAAAACAATTATAAACTGTTGATAAGACGGTTTTTATTATCATTAAATTTTTAGGATATTAAATAAATAACATCATTCCTCCCTCAAATATATGTTTTCTCAAGATAAACAATTAAATGAAACATTTCGGTGTCATGAATGACTATATTGAATAAATTTATACTTTATAATATTTTCCAAATTCATATCAATATAAATTTCATGACATAATGATCCTTATTGTTGAAAAAATAATCGTGTCAATGGTGTATTTTTCAAATTAAATTTGATTACCAAATAAATTTTCCAACCAAAATTATCATAAGATTATTAAACAGTCAGAAAATATACAACCTAGTTACCTTATGTGTAATTTACATTTGTGTATCACTTTATAGGGGGAACTTTTATTAGATCATGTGTAGTCTTCCCATTGATTTTAAATGATATTGTAGGTAAAGTGCCTGTTTTTTACTCGTAATAATTTAGAATATTTTTTTATTGTTTTCAAAGTAATATGATATGAAAATGGGATATATAGATAACTGATGATTCTCAATATATATATATATATATATATAATATTTTATATTTTATATCATATATGTACTATTTTTCATAATTAATGGAATAACTCTAGAATTGGGACATGGATACAATTTCTTATATATACATTGATTATGGAATACATAGTCTACCAAATTTGTGACATAAACATTGTCATCATCGCGAATTTTGTTAATCTATCTTCTTGCGAAATTATAATAAAATATATTAATATGGTTAATTTATTTGTTTCATAGTGCAGTTAAAAAACCATCACCATAATTTTTTTTGTATAATAACCATGGTCAGCCACATAACCCTTAGTTATTAAAGAGGAGGTGATCATGTGTAAATAGTGGATCAAGATTTTGGACCAACAATGTATGGTTCAAGGTTAGTCGAGGAATAGATGGTGTGGAAAAAGGAACTTCATCTTTGTCTCTAGTGGTTGTGTTCTGGACCAATGATTTATCCAACATGAGGTAGGATATTGTAATATATGGATGTATCCCTATTTAATTATTCTATGTCAAATGGATATAAATTCTTTTAATATTATAATTCATTGGTCGGTCATTTTGTTTGGATGTGGGTTAATATACCTAGAAATAATAACTTGATATAATGTATTCTTTCTCTTATATTATCTTTCAAATGGAATATAATTAAAGAATTAATGAAAAAATTCTGAGTTTTGTTTCACTTTTTTTTATTTTTACATTTATTCACCAATTATTCAGTCATTCCAGCGGTCATTTAGTGTTAAAAATAATTGAACACATACGTTTTATTTCATTATTTATTGACCATTATTCATTGCAATACATTTGTATAGGGGGTTTATTTTCTTGATTATTGGAGTGATCAAGGTACAAGAAAATAGAGATGGATCCAGATCTGATTTGGGTGACCCAAAATATACTGTTTGGTGTTGTTGTGACACCAGAGTGTGAATAGGAATGATTTTTATTAGATTATATTGTTGGAATATTTCTAGTGATGATTTTAGGCCACAAAAAGAAATTATCTACAAATAATGGGTGGGATTTTTTTCAATATCAATGGAAGAATGATTGCGTTCTAACAAGTTGATTGTTCTACAATTTCTAATAAATTCATTTCTGTATGGTGTGTAATATTAATTACACATGAATTTTAGTGACTATTATATGAAACTATTATTTACACATAAAAAATATATTAATTCATATGGTCCCTACCAAACACTGTGTAACTTGGTTCTAATGGATTAGTGTGTACCATAAGAGTACATGGGTATAGAAAAATCATAGAACATGGACATGGCCAAATTACATGGTCACATCTCGGTATCCTGACATGGTCAGGCATGAGTTTATGACTATATTATATGGGTATAGTCATGTACTTGGCCATGTCTAGGTATATAAGATTTTCATGAAGTACACTGGCATAACACAAGGCACAAAAGAATGAAAACATTTACCCAGAAATAGTTGGACAAAATGTTGAGTGTTCACGACCTCTATAAATCATGTATCTCTTTTAGCACACCATATATTTGGTGTAATACATGCCATGTGGGATGTCAGGACCTGTGTAGACTCAAGGATGGAAAGACACACTTTTTACTCCCTGTATATGTAATTTAAATTATTCATTGATGGTTGAGGCCCTCTACCTATTTAGTATAGACTAGGTCCTATTGGTATATTTTCCTCCATATAAATTTATGAGGACAGAGAGAGGAATTACTTCTTGATAATAGGATTTTAATACCTTATATATGATGATCCAAAAATAGTGTTCATTTTGTCCCTACTCCTGACCATGGGTGTAATCCTCTATACATATTATGTTCTATAGGTGGTGTTCATGATATCATTATGAAAAACAAAAAAAATGTTATTATTCCTCTACATAGTTGGTTAATTTAGAAGGGTTCATGGTATCATCTTTCCATCCCATATTTAACAAGTTATTCTTGTAGGGTTCATTGTATCCCCCAATGATCCTAGGTATGATCCCCAATCTCTGTGTCGAGTTATTTAGTGTTATATAGAGTATGTTTTAGGAATGTTCCAAATTAACATGACCTTTTAGTCGACTTTCACTTGTTAAAACGTTTCTCATGGAGTGGATTCTATCACATGAGCATTATTTTGAATCCTAGAGTATTATAATTTGATTAACAATACAGTTGACATAATACTATGTCATAAATATTATATAGAGTATATATGTTAATTTTAATTATTTTTGTCTATTATTATATTTTGAAATATATTCAAGTTGACAGGAATACTACATTCTTGATGCTTTATGTTTGGTGATTTTGGAGTGTCCTAGTACGTGTTATTAAAATATCACCTATATGGTATCCTCCCACATGTCTCATACAGTTAATATGACTTTTTACTGGGTCCTAGAAAGACCAGGAGTTGAGGGAGAATAGTGAAATAAAAAGACTATGGTTGGACTATGAGTATAATTTTATACAAACCCCCCTAATTATTTGCTGGTTAGACTCATTTTATCATTTTTTTGGGCTGGTATATTCCCTAGTAATGGTTTATAATGTATTTTTTTTGGTCTGATTGAGTGAAATTTGTTATGAATTCACTATGGTTTCAGTTTTATTTACCTTTAAACATTTTATCGGAGTACGAAGATGTGTATGTGTGTGATTTTGTACATGTCATTTAGGTTAATACCTCCCTTGTGTGTGAAATGAAAACTCCATTATGATCACCAACCCCTGGATTATAGTAGGTTTGATAGTGTTGTCACACTCGGATTAGAATCATCTGGATTGGATATGGTGGGTCAATTCATGATTGTGTTATATCATATCATGGTTTATCTTAAGAAAATAATTTGGCTATTTTCTATATGTGGGGTTTGGTTTAGGATTTATAGTAGGAGTGTTGATGTTTTTATAGTTTATATATATTTTTATTGAATCCACTGTAAGTGTGGAAAATGACGTGTCCATTCACTAGAGAAATAATTAATTGATTAATAACTCTGTAAATATTGATTTTTTTATGGAAAACACTTGTACATTCATCATATAGTAATGGGTTGTGATTTCTAATTTCTTATAGAGTTAGATTCCCATGATATACTCTTTGATATAGAATGTCTTGTCACCATGAAGGATATTTCCATGATGAAATCTAGTGAGGTATATGTAGTATATTTGAGGGTATGACCCAATGAGAGATGAGCCCTCTATAAAGTGGTGTAGTCATAAGATGATTTTCCTTCTAGGTTGAAAACAGGTTTGGATCCCATAAGAGGATCTGTGCATCGTCCCATATCTGGTGGTTTACGTGGATGAATCATGATAGGTTGGTCCATGGATGGATATTTTTTTGTTGTATGAAGATATATATGGATTTAGGGGGTTGAAACTAAATTCAAAATGAAACAACAAGAATATAAAATAGAAGAAAATGTTACCTCATGTTGTTATTTATAAAAACATATTTCCCATAAAACCATGAACATAACTATCTAAAGAAGAAAAAGAATAACCAACAGCATCCTACGATGACTACATGGGGGGAAAAGTTTACAAGAAAATTAGAATTATTTTATAAGATATTTTTGGAACCTGAGGAGTTCATTGATGAAAATCAACACATGTACCCATATTTTGAAAAAGAATAATTCTACTAAGTTAGAAAAAATGTTGAGATCCAAGGGATTTTACTCAGATGGTGATAACCAGCTCTATGTTCTATACAAATTTCAACAGGATGAATATGATCTGATTTGGGTCATTTTAAATGCCCTAATTGGGTGAACACTCAATGCTTAGAATTATACAGAACATTTATAAGAGAAACCAGGTATGGTCAATCTAGAAAAAAGTTAAAAATTATCATCTTCCATGTGTCAACTTATTTTTTTGTTTTTATTTATTTTTTTATAGGTGTTTATTCTCTCACATCAAAAATTTTAAAATAGATTGATAATTTCATGTGCTTTAACCTGATATTTTTAAATTATAGGTCCACCATGACACATGTTAGTAAAAAGATTCAATAGGCATATAAAGAGGATGTACAGCCAATACACATAAAAAATTTGGCACCAGTAGAACCTCTATAGCCTACTTCAAAAAATCATATTAAAGGGGAGTAAGCATTTCATTTCAGAATTTTTCAACTGCATTCGCCACATATAATTTCCTTTAATCAAGTAACTAGGAAATGTAAACAACCATAGATAATTACCATGTTATGAATTTTAATATCTTTATCAATAAATTTTAATGATAAATGTGGTTAAAATAATTATATTGGATAATACTATGGATTACGATATGAAAAATCAGGATTCGAGGAGCATGTTAACCATTATGAATGAAATTTTTATTATATTTGAGGATAATTTATATTATATATATATAAATTAATTAGTTAATTATTAATATGCATTTCCAAGAGTCTTTGTCCCAACCATTAATCTCTTTACTGATATATCCTCTGACCTCATAATTTCCATTATTTATGTTGTATATTTATTTTTAAACATGGGCATGATATCTTCAGTAACATTTTCCTAATATTTTCAATTATATTTCTGAATAGAGTAACTTTTAAAATGATTTATTAATCTTTTTTTAACCCTTATCTGGAAATCTAATTTAAAGTAGTCCAGTTTATATCTCGTAGAAGAGATGAAATTCATTTCTAGGTAAGATCACTTTTATAATATAATCTTATACATTCCTTCCATTCAATAATTTTTTTCATCATTATCAAAATTAAGAGTGGGTGATATGGAGACTAGTGTAAGGGATTCATATTTTTAATAAATAAGTTTTGGGGATTTTCATGAGATTTGGGGAATATATTGTCATTGAATTTTTTCCACAACATCTTGATAATAATAACATTAATAATAATGACAACAATAATAATGTGTCTGTTATATGGAAATTAAAAATAATCATTGTTTTATTGATGATATTATTATAAATCCTACAAATAGTTTTATGAGGAGATGAATTGGGGTTGGTTGGTGGTTGTGATATTTATTCTAAGAATGGATTTTCAAAAATAAAAAATGGAGGGTGTTTCATTTATTGAATTTATTCTCGTCATGGGCCTACTTTTTGATACCGGGGGAAGTGGAGTCAATTATAACGTTTTATTTTATTTTAATGAAATGTTAATTATAAAAACATAAAATACATGCGTCAAATACAAAATTCAAATAACCCCAAATTTGAATTTATAATTTTTCTCTGGGATTTAATCAAAAATACAACAAAGTAAATTCACCTTGGAATGAATTAAATTTAAATTAAACAAATGAAAATAGATAAATGTAAAGAAAAATATTTTATCCTCTCATGTAAATAATTTATCAATTCCTCTTTTTTAATGTATACTAATCAACCATGTTTTTTAATTTTCCACTTTGGAAATAATTAGAAATATTTCATTCATCTATTGTCATTTTTCTATTCATTATTAACATGTATACCATTTTTTACTTACCTCACATGAATGTTTTCACTCAACATCATGGTACAAATGAATTCAGTGACTCAAAAACCTCGAAGACATGTCACATTCCATAGGCTTACATGGTATCAGGAATACCTACAATATAAATATAATATCACAAATGATAATGAGGGCTTCACCATTTTGGATAAAATGTATCTAAATCTTCAGGAAGTTTGGTAACTGATGTAAATAATGTAATCCTCAAAAAATATGATTTCCTATGAATCACATTGTATGATAATCAAAAACATATTAATGAGTTTATACTCTTCCCCTAGTAATTCAGTTGATTTCTTCTAGAGAGATCAAATGAAATAAATGAAACACCATATTCTATTAAATTTTTTTTATTTTTCATTAATTTGTGAAATGTTTTTAGGGGGGATAAATATAAATTCCACCATCCATCCCCATTTTATCTACTCACACCACTATTTATAATAGTTATAACAGTATCACTATTCATGAAATGGTGATTTTTGAATTTCATTAAACACATCCCATTTTTTCTCATTTATTCATTTTTTTACAAGGGGGTGACCATTAAATAAAATAAATGTCCCTTCCCCAAATATCATAGAAATTTTCCCCACAATTATTCACTAAAAGTATGCCCATAAAGAGAAGTTATATTTCCCATGAATCATATGAAATATACTATATAAAGTGGGGAAATATATTTTTAGATGATATATTTGGAATGAGTAAAATGGTTAGGAAAAAAATAATGGAAATTAATATGAATAATTAAATAAATTAATGAGAATTTATAAAATTAAAATCATGGTAAAATATCAAAAAAATCATTCAAAAACATTCATATGATCTAAAAATCTTGATTTACAAAATTCTAGTCTACAGGATTATGACAAATAATTATTTTCTTCATTAATCTCATAAAAATTTGTTGATAAATAATATCAAAATCATGGAATGGAATGTATCCAAGGTATTTTATGTCTCATGGTATAGTTGGTTAAATATAGAATCAAATTCGAGGCACGTAATTGGAAATTTAATCTCTAAAGGATTTAAATGCGAGGAAAATAGTACAAAAAATTATAACACAGAACCCCCTTGAATTTATTGCTTTAAAAATGTATGTACATGTTATAACTATATTCGATTTATGACATGTAATGATTACCTATCATTTATATTGGTGAATTCATGATGTGAATGTGGTTCATGATGTGTAATCGTCCTGTAGCATCACTTCCTTCTTCTTACTGCTTGTCTACCCAGTGATTTTGGATTGGGTCTTAAAAAAGTAAAAATCAATTGAATGTGATGAACCATTTAATAATTCTAAAAAATAATTTCATCAATTTAAATTAAATATTAATATAAAATTATATCCTTATAAAAAATATAAAATTCTATAAAGAAGTAAAATCATGTTGCCTCCCAGAAGATGCTCTTTTTTAAAGATCATTTAGCTCAACCACACCTATGTTAGCTGATTGGATGGTGTTATAGAGAAAATAATATTATGTTCACTAAATTATGTCTTTTAAATACACCCAAAAAAATCATCTTCTCATCATTCTGATTTGTGTGGAACATATAGGTGGTGACTGGAATTTGAAAAGTTTGATGACTACGAAGGATGAGTTCCCCTTCATACAAGAAGATACAGTGAATCTAACATATGATTTTATAATGATGAAAAATCAATCCAATGAGTTCCTACAACTAATACAAATCATTAAAAATCACTACACACCCTATCCTAAAGGCAGTTTTTATTTAGGATCCCAATGATAAAAGAATATTTATTAAAGAAATATAGATATATAACACTTTTGAAGTTGATTTCTTTCTCTAATCATAATGCCTTTGGTTCTGATGGTTGATAATAACATGAATAAGGTAAAATTTTTGAAAAATTTGAGGGGTATGAAGCACACGTCAATAAAATAAATATAGAATAAAGTGAACAATAATAATATATAGAATAAAATTCCCTTCATCTTGTGATTTTATACTAATTTTACCTAGAACACTTGGACCATACCCAAAATAATATGATGAGTAAGAGGATGAATTGATGGTTTCCACATATATGAAATTTTTTAAGATATTACAGCACCATAATATGAATAATAATAATAATAATAAATAATTACACCATACCCTTACTATATAGGATAAATCTAATAGAAATTAATGAATTTGAAGAGATGGAGGATAAAAAGAAAGTGATCATTTAATAAACTCCACACATGAAGTTATCCTTGGAAAAAAAGAATAATTATATCAATTTTTTACTTCTAATAAGATCATGTTAGTAAATGGCATACTAACTAGACATTGGTCACCATATCTGAGTTCCACAAAAATTTCAATGAGGAGTACATGAGATAAGTTGGGTAAATTTAAAATTAAAAATTTTGTGAACATAATATTTTTAGGCTATATACCATATACAATCATCCAAAAAAGGTATGAACAAGAATTTTATTAATGAAAATATTTTGGGAAGAAGTATAATTTTTATAAATTTCTATGAATCAAGATTTAGATCTTTATAAGAATTTAATATTATTATATAATTTCAATGATCCATATTATTTTTCAGCATTATTGGAACAGTTTTTACTATTAATTATATTTTATGACCACACATATGAATTGGAAAATAAAGTACAATTTAGAAGAAGAGATGTTACAGGAAAATTACACATTAAAACCAATACACTTCTTGAAATCAACATAAATAAACATCGTGTAATCACTAAATTTTTTGAATCTAGTGCAGGAATAACCTTTTTTTCAATTTGAAGCACCAATTTCATGGCGCATAAGTGTTTCAATTTTTAGACTATATTCCGAACATTTAAATTTTCTAGATCATTAACATATTCAATTACATTCCATGACATGTTTCTTTCTTCACTCTATTGAACTAAGAGATATAAACTACTTTTTATAAATACCAATCTAGGAGGTTAAATTTTATTTTCAATAATTTTTAAGGAGAAAAATGGGGTTATGAATTAGATGAGATAATCATATGGATTATGATTCGACAAATCATGATTTTATCGGGGAATTTAGTTTTCTAAAATTTATATTTTGTGATTTTTCAATCATTTGATTTTATGATATTTTCTTTATATAATTTAACTATTCATATGAAATACCTTGACTATTATACCCAACCACTAAACTCATTTTAAATACTTCCTCTCAGCCAATATTTTCGATTCCTTCTATAGTGCATTCCTTGTGAAACTCAGGCATGTTCTCTTTTTGAACAATCTTTTACCCTTATAAAATCAATGAATGATAAAATAACATTTTAAAATGATTGAGATTTACTTTTGTTACTTCTTATCCTAATAAACACCATACATTAGTACATTTTAAATCCCATATAAACCATAGACATCATTTTTGGGATGATCCATGTTAAAAGACCATATTATTACTTCCCACATTCCTATAAATATTATTCATGATTATTAGACATAAGAACGGGGAAGATGAAGACTAGTGGATAAGATACATGTATTATAATGAATATGTGCCAGGGTAAATTTCATGAGATATGGGGAAGTAATAATAAATGTATTTCTTGCACATCATCTTTAAAAAAATGAAACAAGTGGAAAAATAAAAAAATGTGTTATGTTAGGAGAAACACCAAAATCACCATTTCTTGAGTAGTGATCTTATTATAACCATTAGAAATATTTTTTGTGAAGATATAAATTTGGGTTTTGTAGTGGTTGTGATATTTATCAACAACAAAACCTCTAAAAACGAAAATATTGAAAATAAAAAATATAAATGAGAGTGTCTCAATTATTTTATTTCATCTTTATATGGTCTTTATTTGAGATACTGGGGTAAAAAGAGAATTTCATGTATTTATTTTTTTACTATCATGTAATGTACATTAGAGGAAAACCAAAATTTTTAGCCTGACATGATTTACATCATATACCAACCTTCCCAAATCCTCTTGGTCATTTGTTTTTAAATGGTTATGTCCTTATTAGTCTTTGTGATGTTGTCTTTACATGATGGAGATATATTTTTCCATATAGACCATTGGTGTGTGACTTGTTCTTGAGGTATGTGCATCACTATATTTATTCAAACCATTATGGTGAGAGTAGAAATAATTTTCAATTAATGTTCGAATGGTATGGATATTAATAATGAATAGAACAATTAAAATGGATGATTGAAAATTCATGATTATTTAAAAAACTGAAAAGTAAAATAAATGGTTGATTTTTATTATTTAGATAGTAACGAAATTGATAAATTTTCTATGTGTTATGCCCAAACATTTAATTATACATTTAATCAAGTGTTCTTGTTGACATCGTTATTAAATCATGTTAGAGTAAGAATATGTTGTTGTTTGTTGAGATTCGGTTTATATGTACATGTACAAATTCATGTGTTGGGGGGTTATAAGTGCATTTATTTTTTATATTCTAGATAATAAAATTAATTAATTGTGATAATATTTATTGGTATGGAATGCCTGTGAACATGATGTTCAATTCATTTCTTTATAGATGTTGTATGTTATGGGAGATAAGATAAAGATGTGCAAACGTTCATGATATCCACATAAAATAAGGATTTTCACAAATATGGATGAACACAGAGTACTTAACTTGCACATAAATTTAGTACCAAGGCATAATTACGCTTTTGGTGGAGAAAGATAACATTACATGTCATGTAATCATTAGACATTGTGAATCATTTCAAGTCATTAAAGGGATAAAAATCATGAATTGGAGGAATGATGTAAGAAGTGGCATTTACATGTGTCATGTCATGACACATACATATCGTGACATTAAAATTTTGATGTATTAATTTAAATATAACATTCCATTTATTTAATACATGTGGTTCATGATTTAAATGTCATGTAATAACTATAAGATATTTACTGTTTAGGAAGAACCAAAAAATGGAAAGATTCGACCTATATTTAATTTATTACCATTTAATGACTATGGAAACACCTATGACAACTTATTAACCCATCATAAATTTCATTTAATTCTACCCAATCCCTAGATAAGTTTATAAATAAAATTCCAAGTTATAGATAAATTCATCATTCTGGGATCCAACACCTCTAGGATCAAGGAACGTTTCTTCCTTGATGAGTTTAATAGTTTTTTATTTTCCTACCCCCTCATAACTAGCATTATGGGGTATTAATTCTAAAAATCAATAGTATTTAAACCTGACTAATTTTATTAAGGTATTTTATTTTCCAATGAATATCATTTTCCACATTCTAAAAATCCAAATTTCCTAAATCACTTTTTCTCTATCATTCATGACCATTTCGTGATCATTGAGGGGTGATATTTTCAACTAATTGACCAGTGAATGATTCAAACTATGACCATTATGAAGATTTTTTTAAAAAAATAGTACATAGATATGAAGTTATTGAATATGTGTTTTAAGATGACCATTTTGAATCTAATTGTTATGTTAAAAAACCCCAAATCCTTGATGTCCCCATTTCATGATGGTCAGGATACATTGAATATTCAATGACTTGGTAACTATGAACTATTCGTAATTATAGAAAATAATCCACTCTATTGTCATGGTGTGAATAATTCTATAGTCTATCAGTTATAATATCACTACATCAACTATAATGAAATTTTCATGTATGATAATGAGAGGAATATAGTTTTTGTGAAAATAAGGATACGTAAAAACATCAAAATTAATTGAATTCAAAAATAAAATAAGATTAAAAATTAAATCCCCATTAATTAAAATTTCTTCTCAAAAGGAATAAGACTTAATTATAACCAAAATGTGTAGGAAAATCAAAATATACTATAATCATATCAACATTAACGGTCATGTATCCCAGCGGCCTCGGTTTTATGAATGACAAATTGAGTAGTAGTCAGGGTTCTTATTTATAGACACCCCTTGGAATTGGTTATCATTCAATTTAATTTTTAAAGGGTCAAAATGTGGTAATTTTTGGTTCCTAGGTCATAAAACATGTCAAAAACTAACGATATATAGAATATCTAAATTTTTTCTCCATCCCAAACATAACACATTTTGTAGTGATAACATGATGTGTAAATCGTTCACTATGTATATTGAATTCCTGATATGTGATATTTCTAGGCATACATCAAAATATTTGTGGTGTGAAATATATGTCCTGTGTTATTAGACATGTCTACATAACAACTAGATTCTTTCCTCCACTTCAAATTTTTTTCTCTCCTTGAAGAATTCCACCAGTTCACGGTGTGGAGTGATTACACGATCGGAAATGAGAGTTTTCAACTATGGAAGCCTATTTTTGCCTCAATTATTCAGTTATATGCCTTAGAAGTGTTCTATGATCGACTATATTTATGTTATACCATCTTTTAAGTGGTTATGAGGATAATTTACACTTCTTTTCATCATCTCCCATTACTTATAACATCATGAAAAATATAAATAAATCATTAGGTGCGAGGACATTCCTTAACAATAAAAATCATCAAAATAAATTAGTTTTATTATAATAAAAATTAAAAATAAAATAACATATAAACCCACCCCCACCCCCAAAGAATTCGTAATTGTCCTCAAGGATGGAATATCAACAAAATTCAATGGATGTATACTTTTACAGGAATTAAATTAAATATTAACAAAAATAATTGATCAGATGGGATATTAAATGTTTGTGTATCACTCATAAAAAATTTATCAATGCATATTTTTTTATTGGAATAAAAATAAACCACGTGGTTTAATTTTCTTCTTCTAATACAGATATCCCTATTCAATCCTCTACATTAATTATACGAATAATTTTTATTAAGATAATCCTTTTTAATTTACCACAGATGAATTTTTCTATTCCTCCTCAAGAAACACATGAATATGTTGATTCACATACATCAAGATATTTTCACATATCATTGGCTTAAAGGGAATATGAAATATCCACTACATAAATAAAAAATCACAAATAAACATGAGGGATTCACTATTTAGGTAAAATTACATTGAGGTTTAGGGAAGGTAGTTAAATGATGTTAATAAAATAAGTTTCAAAAATGATATTTTTATCTAAGTTACATTTCATGATAATGACAAATTTCCTAATAAAATTATGTTATACCCTTAGTGTCTCACATTAGGCTCATATAGAAATGGAATTTAATAAATTTTAAACCCTCTTATATTCTTTTTTTAATCATTTATTTTCTAAATGATGTTATGGGGAAAATATGTCATCCACCACCCAACCAAAAATTATCTCCCCATGAAACTATTTGTAATAGTTATTACAAGATCACCATTCAAGAAATGGGAATTTTTTTAGTTTCCATAGACATAACCAATTTTTTACTTTTCCTCTTCTTTATTTATTTCATAGGGTGTGTTATAAATAAAACAACAATGACTTCCACTAATTTGAATAAATTTACCCCCATAATTATTCATTATAAAAACTTTATCCCTTCCACTAGATTCCATCTTACCTACACATATGTTTTATAATCATGAATAATTTTTATTTGTAGGAAAAGATAATATAGATGATTAACACACCTCTTCCTGAAAAAGGTATTTCATGGTTTATATGGTATTTATAATTGATTAATGTAAGGGGGGTATTATGATAAGTGATAAAATTACATCCCCCAATCAAATTAAAAGGGATTATACTCAGTATTATATTTGATATGATGGAAATAAATTTATAAAAGTAAACATGCTCGAGATTCATAATAATTGTACAAAAATAATAATTGAAATTATTGGCTAAGAGGATGTATCGGGAGTGATATGAATGTTTGATACAACTACACATGGAAATGAATATTAATATATAGAAAAAATTAATATAAATATTAAAAATTAAATTCATGGCCAAATATCAGAAAAAATTATTTTCAAAATGGAACATATTTTCTTAAATAACGATTTGTAAAATCATATTCCATAGGCTTATTCGTACTATTTTTTCCCCATTTTTTCATTAAAATGTATTGAAAAAGAAATTTAAATTCATGGTATCATATTTATCATAATACTTTTATGTCTACTAGGACTTTTTATTAAATGAATAATCACGTTTAGCTGGAAATTGGATGTTTAAGAGGTAAAACATTTTAATGAGGGGAATATTATATAAAAAGTTAAAATTCTTACTCCCCTTGGAATTTTTTCATCAAATAGAATCACAGGTTCTTCATTAATCAAATTCTTTATTTGCATTTATTACATGAATTTTACAAATTACACTATGTACTTTGTTGATTTCATGATGTGTATTGGTTTTACAATCTGTAATGGTTTTTTGGATTCTTTCCATTTACATTATATATGGGTTTCTAGTGCATTTTCCATGATTAAAAAAATAAAAAATAATAGAATGTGTAGACCCATCGAATAACACACAAAAATATTTCCAGGAATTGAAATTAAATAAAAATACAAAATACTAAGAAATAAATAGATCAACATTCCTAGAATGTGATATAAATAATGCTTTCTCCAATAATCATTCCTTTTTTAAAAGTATTTTTTCCTCGAAAATACATGTGTTAGATTATTTGATGGTGGTATAAAGATAAACATAATGGGATTATCTAATTCTAAAATTGTAATCAACCCATATTAGATCATATTAACCCCTATTGAAATTGGAGTGGAAGTAGGAGTTCTTGACCATAGTATGGATAATATGAGTTTAACTGAGAGGATTTCGACATTAGTCTAGACACGGTAAAATTTTTATTTGTAAATTACATTTTTCATGTGTTGATTTTATTTAATGATCACATTGTTTTCAACCTCCTTCCCTTCAAATTATTCTATTTTTTCTTCTTTTTCTTCTATTTACTCATCTTAGGATGTAACTAATTCCTCTTATTTATCTACCTATAGTGGTCCAATTTACTCTAAATGATTTTATAATTGTGGAAACTGTATCTTCCTCTTCCATGAATTATTATTCCTTTAGATGTGGTTGTAACAACCCATGATTTTATTCTATTTATTTTTATTTTAAATAATTAATTTTTACTCATTGATATATTACATTTTAGAAAACAATGGGATTAAAAAACTATAATATATTATTGTTTTAAAACATCCATTATCACCATGATGTTGTAAATGTAGGAATGAATGAGATTAAATATATTCTAAAATTTTAATTTCAATATTTTTATAAAATAAATTCATTGGTTATCAATTAGTTGGAAATTAAAATAAATCCCCCCATGGTCAGTTGGGTTTGTCTGGGTGGGTGGGATTTTGGGAAAGGTGGTGGGGTCAAGTCCCAATTCTAGTGGGTTTCTTTCCCAATTTCTTGTAGCATGTGTGATATTTCAGTCAAAACTATACCTCTAAATATATATAGTTTTCTAAATGAAAATAAAATCCAATGGAATCCATTGTATGTGTTTTTATAAAGAAAAACTATATTTATGCTTATAATGGAATAATATATAAACATATTGAATTAATAACTATTAATTAAATTTCAAAATGAAATTTATATATTAATTTTTTTAAATAAATATAATAACTATTATAGGATTTACAAAAGAAAAATTTCAATTTTGAGCATAATAACATGTGCTTTCCTAAAATGTCAATTTTTCACCCATTTGATAGGGAACCACTCATAAATCTAAATTTTGAAACTATTAAAATTATTTTAATATAATAAAATATTTTTTTTATATATTTTTTTAAAATTTATGTTAGATTAAATTATTTGAATTATTCTGATAAGTTTCATTTTCTAGTGAATAGTGATATATAAAAGATTTTATTTGAAAACTTATTTTTTTCGAATTAATTAATACTGTTAAATTATATATTAAATTGTTTTTAAAATATCAATAATTATATTATAAATCAGTAAATAAACTTTAGGACTCTAGAATAAATTTAATATTTAATTGGATATAAAACATTTCAAACTGTAGAACTTTCCACTTTTAAAACTATCTTTTTCATTTTGTGTGCTGAATTATTTTTTAATATTGTTTATAAAATTATTTGAATTGAATTTGGAAAAATAGATTCAATATTTGGAATAATAATGACCAAAAATAAATGTTATTTGAATTTCTTTTTTAGGTATAAATATTTTTATTAGAATAAAAAATTTATTTACCACAGTACAAGTAAAATAATGACAGGGGTTAACGTTCAATGGTAAAAGCTTAATGTACCTTGAAATTACAATATTTAGATGTTTTATTAGGTTTGTATCAAACCAATCTGCCCTCCTCCATATTAATTTTCTTCCAAATTCATAGATATTAATAACATCTAAATGTCATTGGCATTAAACATAAAATAATCATTATTTTAATCACCTAAACCGACCACTCCTCAAGTATAAATACCACCCCTTTCAACCCAATTTTGACTCAAAAACCTTGTAGTTTCTCATATATCTTCCCAAAACACTCCTCCATGATCTACCATTGTACAAGTGATGTTTATCTCATGAAAATACTAAATCATAGTGTAGAGACCCAAAGCATGATGTACAAAGACATTACATTACTTTTTTGGAATAATTAATACATGACAAAAACATCCACCCAAAGACCGTATTAGGTTAGTGTATTTGGATACTCATGACATAATCTTCTAATCATGGTGAAAGATCTTCATCATCACCCATAAAGTTTATACCCTATAGTTTTCTTACATAAATACTTTGTTTATATCCTGGGGAAAATAAGATATAAAAAGGGTGAGCTCAAATTCTCAGTAAGTGTAAACATGGAGAACATAAAAAATACCTAAACATTTGAACGTAAGAACATGAACATAAATCATCAAAATCATGAGTAATGACATAAATCTTGGCCGTGAAAAAGTCATAGATCATAATGGAACATTAAACATGATAAAATAGTATGGTAATAAATCATAAAATAGTGGAAACCCATTAAGTACATGTTATGATTTCCATAGTAGCCAAGGCATTGCTACCAAGACCATCATAGTGGATAATGTCCATTACTAAACCGGGTTTACTTGTCGTTCCAGCCCTGTATTACTGAACCCAATTCATCTGTCATTCCAGCCATGTCTATCTCGTGAGATATAAATCTTTACCCATTACATTGGAGGGAGAATTAGGTCCCACCCATCTCAAAATGAAATCAATCTTACATGTGACACAAAATAAATAGAAATCAATCATCATAACCCAATGAATAAAATGGGTTTCATAAACATCATCCCATCATTACATAATCCATATAAAATAAATGGATATCATTTCATCATAAGAAAAATAAAACCATGTAAATAATAGAGACATTATACATGAAACATAAACATAATAAATAATGTCACCTTAGATGGAAAATAGTTTGATAAAACACTTGAAATGAATTCTTGAGTAAAAAATCCATTCTTTTCCAAAATCTTTTTCCTTTCAAAAAATTCCATTCAATTTTAAAAGAAGGCTTTTTTTGTTGAAAATAATCATGAAATATTGTAGAGTAAGATTCATTAAAATAAGTTGTTTTAAAACCATAAAAATTTGTTCATGCCGTATAAGTTAAAAAACATTATTCTCATAATTTTGTCGGAAAAGTCAAAATATACCTCGTATGGTAAACAAAAGTAATATTACTTTCATACCGTGTGGTAAAAGTCAAAGAAGGGTAAAAATGACTTTAATCATACATGGAAAAATATTAAACATTTTATGAAAACATTTTGAGAAAACATGGACATGGATGATAAACATAACCCCAGTAAATACTTATGAATAAACAATCTCGGATAAGAATGAGATTCGAATAATTATCCCTTACCTTTTATGATTGGAGAAATCATACGTGTCATAAAATAATGAAAATTAAATGAATGGGTAAATATCATATACTTTAAAATAAAAATCATAAAACATTCATGGGAAGCATAAACACCATACAAAAGAAATATATGGTGATTAAGGAATATGTCTCACAGAAATAAAAGTGAGAAGAAATAATCCCTTACCTTAGGTCCAATTTCTTCTGTATGTGTCTGAAACTCCTGTATAGTGGGTTTAAAAATATTATTAACAGGTAACAGAACCATAATAATATTTATTATTTCATATATGAATCACCTAGAACTTTATATTACCTGTTCTTTTGTTAATTCAATGTTAAATCGGAGTTTTGGGTAAAATTGTTCCATTTATCATACGTGTTTTGACTTGTTTTCTTGATATTATTACTTATATCATGATTTACACAATTCCAGAATGTAAAACCTGATTTATATAACATATATTCAGAATATAAATATATTATATAGATTGATAAATGGAAGGAAATACACCATTCAGGGAGACGGTAGGTCGTACGTACGAATGAATGTTGTTTTCTTTTCCTTATTGAATTGAATTGAATTAAGTAAATGAAAAATATATGTACCTAAATCCAGTATCATTATTATGACATAAATTTCAGTATTATTTATTATATATACTTTATAATCATACTTGAGTGGTTAATCATGGAGAATGAATCTCATCGCGTCGTGGAGACAGTAATCTGTACGTACACACAAGAGATGATATAATTCCCATAGTTATTGAATGGAATTGGAGTGGATGATATAATTTATCATAATTAGTATGATGTTATAATATTAATATATTGTTATTATTACAACAATTATACCCATCCATGTAATGTTATTGTGGAAAACAGATTACACCACGTCATGGAGACAGTATTCAGTATGTATGCACGCGTGGTGATTTCATTTTCTATAGAATAGATAGAACGTGAAATTGGGTTGTTTCATATTTATAAAAACATATCAGTATATTTGTGATACTATTGTTATTACTTTGTTATGAAAAAAATAAGAGGACATAGAAGAAGAAATCAACTTGAAGGAATCTGTAAAGGATATTAGCTCTTCTTCAACGTGCCTCTTCATAACCTCCTCTTAGGGCACTTAAGTTAGTCTTTGAAGAATCCCAGGACCCCTAGTATGTTTCTAAGGAAGTGTAGAAGAGAAATTATCAGGGGGTGGCTGAAAATGAAGGAACAAAATGGTGTGAGGAGGAGAGGGATGAGGTTCCTTTTTATAAGAGAGGAGAGGGGCACTTTTGGAATCCTCTAAAATATTAATTTATAATAAACTCAAACCCCACTTAAAACCTCAAAAAATGACGAAAATATAAATATTATATTATATAGAGTTGTAATATTAGAAAAAAATAATATTTGGAAATTTTGGTAATATATTTTAAACATTATCAACCTGATTTATCCTTATTCACTCTATTTAATTTTATTTGTGGTAAAAATATTCTAAATTTTAAATTGTTATAAATAATTACTTATGTGATGTTAATTGTCAATAATTGGATAAATTATGAAATTGTTGACAATATTAATTTCAATTTATAATATCATTTTTTTGTGATTTTTAAACAATTTTATAATATGTTATTTTTATAATATATCAATAGTGTCAATTTTGACACTATTAATTTATTTGAATTTAAATAAAATCCACACATAGGATATATTCGAAACAAAATATTTAATAGACTCATTACATGTGTTGTTCATCTAGAATATTTGTGGATAACATTAACTTGTTCATATAATATATATTTTAATATTTTTAAAACCGTTTATTTGATATTTCAATCAATAAAATAATTTCTACATCACTATTGTGTCATAATTAATGATAAATATTTAATCCCTAAAAATTATAAATAAATTATCATGATGTAGATAATTTTATTATGTTTCTGGAGAATATTTATATTCTAAATTTTATGAGTCTTATCACTAAATTAAAATTATAAAACTTATAAGTTATAAGAGAGTGACATGGTGTCCCTCTCTTTGGTTTTAATAATAATTATATCATTTTCATGGTAAAAAGTCACTGAAATTAATCTATTCCGACACTTAAGTGATATGGTTCGACATTTATTAATCTAATAGAATTTTTCTAGGTGTTGGGGTAATATTATAATCTTATTTTTCCTTTAATTACACGATTTACTTTTAACTATAGTAAAAAAATTACCGCAGTTACTATTCATAATGTCAAAAAAATAAAAGTAACCTATTAAAATAACTTTGATCCACTAAATCCAAATATGGAATCCATTTTTCAAAATCCAAAACACAAGAGTTGCTGTAATTAATTTAAAATTAATCCCATTGTTAAGAAAACAGGTTTTAATAGTCAAAACATTGTCAATGATTGAAATGTGTTTACCAATAAAATCAATGTAAAATTAATGATAATGGCTTGAATTATAATAAATGGTAAAAATATATTCTATTTATACTTTAAAAACATTGAATATAATAATTTAACCATAAAAATTATCTTGATGTAAAAATTTATTTTAATTATAATTTATCATATTTTTACTATTCATCAAAATATGAAAGTTATAAGAAAAGTATCAAAAATTTATCCAATGTAAATTTTTTATCCTGATTCAAAATGAGAAATTAATTTTGTAAAATTGAACTTATAAACATGTCAAATATTATTTTTAAAATTGGTGCGCCATCAAAAGGTGGTAAAAGTGCATTTTTTGAAATATGATTGTTTTATCCAAAAAATTGCTTTTGTTTTCATATCTCATTATAGAAAATGTGTAAGATGAATTAAATGTTATAAAATTCAAATTTTGGTTAATTATACTCATAAAGGCTTGTTCATAATATTATAATAATATATCATAGTTTATGGAAACTCGGTATTGCGTACAACACACGCTATTGAGGAAGGTC
Organism: Viscum album; assembly: GCA_963277665.1. Taxonomy (NCBI): domain Eukaryota; kingdom Viridiplantae; phylum Streptophyta; class Magnoliopsida; order Santalales; family Viscaceae; genus Viscum; species Viscum album. Next base: position 867,713,399 of record OY728152.1, on the reverse strand, counting down.
ACTCTTGCGTACAACACAAGCCAAGAATAGTGTTTACGTATACTACAAGATAATACATTTTTTCATATAACACAAGATAATAATAGTGTATCATACAAAAAAATACATCAATGAAATTAAATAAAATTATTTCTCATAAAATCATGGTGTGTTACATTCTACCCCCATTAAAATGAATTTTGCCTTCGAAATTTATCGGGGTTATAAATAGTTTACTACATGGAAGTTTCTTTCATGGAAACCCACATCGTAAAAAGGAATAAAAAAAATAAATTTATAATGTAATGTAAGAAAAAAAAGGTTACCCAAATTAACTCATCACAGGGTTTCCATAAAAGAGAATATAGGTGAAAATATTGATATAGAAGAGAAATATAACCATCAAGTTCTGATGGAGAGTGGTAGAAAACATGGCAATGAAAAATCCAACGATCACAATGCCATAAATTGGTGATGATCTAATGTAACATCTGATTCATGAGTTATGAGGGCACAAGGACAAAATTTTTGGTTTTCCAGATCATTTCCCTAATGATGAAGAATTTTTCAATTAAAAGAAATAATTACTTGATTTTGATACAATATCACTATTTTTTGTGCCTTGAACAATTTCCACTTCATCTCTTAAAGAAATGAAGTTAAATTTGTCTTCCATGAAGTGTTATCAGATCATTCGATATAAGGATATGTCATTGCATCTATCTCAAACATAATTTTAGCAATAGTTATATACATAAGTCCATTTTATGGTGAGATTAATCGTATATGGTATCAAAAATGGAAATATACTTCATCTATCATACCGATTACTAAAATAAAACTAGTTTCTACTAATGAGGGCCTTCCAGTTAGCCAGTGGTATGTGATAAAGGCCTGTAACACTTTGGTTGTGGGTTGGATTCCCGCAAAGATATCCGACGCGACGGGTTGTCGCCCGTCTTGTAGGTTGTCCTTTTTCGAAAACTACCCTATTATAACATTCCAGAAATAATATCCAAAAAAGGTTATATCCTTAAACAATATTATCTTATGTCCAACGTATTCCATTTCAAATATTTAGACTTATCCAAAATACTTCTATCCAAGCTCATAGTATAAAGAAATTGATTACTAGAAATGTCATCAACCAATCTTATGAATACCATCATTTATCGCCCGTATAGTATTAGATATATCTTGTTGGTCACATTCAAAAAATTTGAATACATTAATCATGTATTCTCTTGAAACATGAATTACCATGGAATCTTTGTGAAAACAAGAATTCTGTCAAAAGTCAACTCTTTCCACATACCAAAATCCAAAATATTTTATATACTCAAACCATGATATCACATTGAATTTATATGAGTCATGACCTCATTAATACTATCAAACATTCCATTTTCTCCTTAACCCTTCATTATGCGCATATCATCTAATTTCCAAAAATATCTAAATAATATTTCATGGTTACCAGTACCATTCAACATATAATTTCAAAAAACATAAGTAAAAATAATAGTGTAACAATCCTTAGTTGATTCTTTATTCCATAATACCATGAAATTACTTATACAACATTACTCTTGATAAGCATGAAATCCTTCAACTACCTTTATAAACCATTGGCCGAGCTTCGTCATTTTATACCTCAACACTTATTTAATCTCGCATATAATTTGTAGTCTCTTCATCATCATCAACATAAATACTACCCATATGACCCTGCTGATTCACTTCATGATATTTTCCCTTAGGGAATTGGTTTTCATAATGCCTATATGTTCCACATTTAAAACATTTAACCGTTGTTGATGTCTATGAAATACCATTATCCTTGTAAAATGTGTTAACTAAACCTTTTCCTTTGCATTTACTGGATTTGTGTCCTTCTTTTCGACACCCAAAGAATCTTACAGTTCCTTTGAAACACTCTCCCTAATGCCTCTTCCCACATGATTTACATGAGGGAAATTGAACTTTAATTCCTCTATGATCATCATGAAACTCCATCTTTCTCTTGTTATGTGAGTTAGGAAACTTACCAATGTTGAGATTATTGATAATATTATGATATTTCTGATTAGGCATAATAACGATATGTCAACTTCCAGATCCAATTTAATTTGGTTTCTCACAATGAATATCATTCCACTGTCCATCTTATTCTCTATTATCACAAATCTTCATGTTTCTAGCCATTTTTCTAAAACCCAAAAAGAATAGTGTGAGAGGAAAAAAATCATGCTAGGAAAACAACAGAATAAATGGGGTGTACCTTCAATATATAACATCTTAGGATTAATTATAATATCTTTACAGTAATTCTAGGACTATAGCCTATACTTATACTTAACCTTAAAGACATCCCTAGACATACCTTAGAAATATCTCTGGGAATTTCACAAATTTTTTCACATCCTAGTTTCCAAAGGTTAACTAAACCTTCACTCTGATACCAACTGTAGAGTCCCAATGCTTTACGTACATAGACAATACATTACTTTTTCATAATACTTAATAAATGAAAAAAAACAGACGCCCAATGATAGGATTAGTTTAGTGTCTTTGGAAACATGGAACATAATCTTCTAATCATAGTGAATGATCTTCAACATCTCCCATAAATATCTTCCCCTTTGGTTTTATTACCTAAAACCTTTCTTTATATCCTAGGAAAAATAAAACATAAAAATGGTGAGCTCAAATTCTCAGTAATTTTAAACCTGGAGAACATAAAACAACCCCTAAACATTTTAACATAAGAACATGAACATAAAACATCAAAATCATGAGTAATGACATAAATCTTGGTAGTTCATAAGGAATAGATCATAATGGAAAATTAACCATGATAAAATTGCATGGGAATAAAACATGTAATTGTTTAAAACCATTAAGAAGATGTTATGATTTCAATAGTAGCCAAGGAATTGCTGCCAAAACCATCATAGTGGACAAAGTCCATTACTGAACTGGGTTTACTTGACATTCCATCCCTGTATTACTGAACCTGATTTACTTGTCCTTTCATCCATGTCTATCTCATGAGATATAAATCTTTACCCAATGAATTGGAGAGAGATATATATCCCACCCATCTCATAATGAAATCATTCTTATGTTTTCCACAAAATAAATATAAATCATTCATCATAACCTGATGAATAAAATGGGTTTCATAAACATTATCCCATCATAACATAATCCATATAAAACAAATTGATATCATTTCATCATAATAAAAATAAAACCATGTAAATAACAGATACATTATACTTGAAATATAAATATACTAAATAATTTCACCTTAGATTGAAAACGGTTTTGATAAAACACTTGAAATGAATTCATGAGTAAAATATCTTTTCTCCTACAAAATCAATTTCTTTTCACAATATGCCATGAAATTTTAAAAGTACGGATTTCGTTGAACATGATCATGAAATCTTGTTGAGTATGATTCATTAAAATAAGGTTCTATAAAACCATAAAAATTCTTTCATGCCGTATAATTAAAAAAACATTCTTCTCGTACATTTGCCGGAAAAGTAAAAAAGGGCCTCCTATGATAAAAAAAAGAAATATTCCTTCCATACCATGTGGTAAAACCCAAAAATGTTAAAAATTACATTAAACATACATGGAATAATATTAAACATTTTATGAAAACATTTTGAGAAAACATGGACATGGATGATAAACAAAACCCCAGTAAATACTTACAAATAAACAATCTCGGATAAGAATGAGATTGGAATAATTATCCCCAACCATTTATGATCGGTGAAATCATACGTGTCATAAAAAAAATACATGCATGTGTTAATATAATATCCTTAATAATAAAAATCATAAAACATTCATGGGAAGCATAAACACTATATACAAGAAATAGATGGTGATTAAGGCATATGTCTCACACAAATAAAAGTGAGACTAAATAATCCCTTACCTTAGGACCAATTTCTTCCGTATGTGTCCCAAACTCCAGTATAATGTCATTAAACATATTATTAACTGGTAATAGAACCATAATAATATTTATGATATCATATATGATTCACATAGGACTTTATATTACCCATTCTTTTGTCAATTCCATGTTAAAGTAGTGTTTTGGTTAAAATTGTTTCATTTATCTTATATTTTTTGACTTATTTTTCTTAATATTATTACTTATAACCATATTTACATAATTAATAGATTTAAAACTTGATTTGTATAATATATATTCAGAATATAAATATATATGATAGATCAATAAATGGAATGAAATACACCGTTCATGGAGACGGTAGGCCGTACGTACACATGAACGGTGTTTTCGTTTCCTTATTGAATTGAATGAAATTAATTATATGAAACATATATGTACATAATAACAGTATCTTTATTTTTTCATATCTTTCATGATTATTTATTTTATATACGTTATAATCATACTTGAATGGATAATCAGGGAGAATTAATCTCATCGCGTCATGGAGACGGTAATCTGTACAAACGCACAAGCGATGATATCATACCCATAATTATTGAATGGAATTAGAGTGGATGATATAATTTATAAAAATCAGTATGATGTTATAATAATCATATATAGTTATTATTGCTACAATTATACCCATTCAAGTAAGGTAGTGGTGGAAAACAGATTACACCACAGTGTGGAGACGGTATTCCATACGTACGCACGCGCGGTGATTTCGTTTTCCGTAGGATGGATAGAAAGTGAAATATGGTTGTTTTATATTTATAATAAAATATCAGTAAATTAGTGATACTGATGTTATTACAATATTTTTAAACAACAAAATAAAAGTAAGTAGAAGAAAAAATGAACTTGAAAGAATCGGTAAAGGATATTACATCTTCTTCGACACGCCTTTTATAAACCTCCTCTTAGGCACTAAAGATTGTATTCGAAGAGGAACAAGACCTATAGTATGATTCTAGAGAAGTGGAGAAGAGACATTGTCAGGGGTTGGCCGAGCATGAAGGCTCAAAATGGTGTGAGGAGGAGAGGGAGGAGGTTCATTTTTTAAGAGAGGAGAGGTTCACTTTTGGAATCCTCTAAAATATTAATTTTTAATAAACTCAAATCCAGCATAAAAACCTTCAGAAATAACTCAAATACGAATATTAGATGATATAGGGTTTTAATATCATAAACCAATAATATTTATACATGTTGGTGATTTATTTTAAACATTATAAACTTGATTTATCCTTATTTAATCTATCTAATTTTATTTGTGGTAATAATATTCTAAATTATAAATTGTTATAAATAATTACCTATGTGTTGTGAATTTTCCATAACTAGATAAATTATGATAGTTTAGACCGTATAAATTTCAATTTATCATTTAAATATTTTTGATATTTTTAAACATTATCATAATATGTTATTTTTATAAAATAACAATACTGTCAATTTTGACACCATTCATTAATTTGAATTTAAATAAAATACACACATAGGATATATTCGAACCAAAATATTTAATAGACTCATAACATGTCATATTTAGCTAGAAAATTTGTGGAGAACATTAATTAGTTCATATATTATTTATTTTAATATTTTCGAAACCATTTATTTGATATTTCAATCAATAAAATAATTTCTACATCACTATTGTGACATAATTAATGATAATTATCTAATCCCTAAAAATTATAAATCATTTTTCATGATGTAGATAATTTTATTATCTTTCTTTATACTATTTATATTCTACGTTTATGGGGTTTATCACTAAACTAAAATTATAACACTTATAAGATATAAGAGAGTGACATGTTGTCACTTTCATTGGTTTTAATAATAATTATATAATTTTCATGGCCAAAGTCCATAAAATGAATATATTCCGACCCTTATGTGATATGGTCGTCTTTAATTCATCCAATAGGAATTTTGGTAGGTGTTAGGGTAGTTTTATAATCTTAATTTTACACTAAATTAACTGATTTACCATTAACTGTAGTAAATAAAAATTACCGTAGTTACTATTCATAATGTCAAAAAAATAAAAGTAACCTATTAAAAAAAATTTGACCCACTGAATCCAAATATGGAATCCGTTTTTTAAAATTAAAAACACAAAAGTTTTAGTAATTAATTTAATATTAATCCCATTGTTAAGAAAATAGGTTATTAAAAGTTAAAACATTGTCAAAGATTGAAATGTTTTTACCTATGAATTGAAAGTAAAACTAATGATAATGGATTGCATTATATTTACTGGTAAAAATATATTATATTTATACTCTTAAACCATTCAATATTATAAATTAACCATATAAATTATCTTTATGAAAATAGTTTTTTTTAAATAAAATTTAGCGTATTTTTACAAGTCATCAAAAAAGGAAATTTATCAGAAAAGTATCAAAAATTTATCCAATGTAAATTTTTATACCCTGATTCAAAAGAATAAATTTATTTCGTAAAATTGAACTTATAAACATGTCAAAAATTATATTTGAAATGGTTTCCCCATTAAAATGTGGTAAAACTGTATTTTTTTAAATTCTTTTTTATTATAAAATTGATTTTTGTTTTCATATCTCATTCTACAAAATGAGTAAGATTAATTATAATGTTATAAAATTAAAAATTAGGTTATTAATACTCATAATGACTAGTTAATAATATTATAATCATATATTATTGTTTAGTGAAACTCGGTATTACATACAACACACACTATTGAGGAAGGTCGCTCTTGCGTGTAACACAAGCCAAGATTAGTGTTTGTGTATACTACAAGATAATTAAATGTTGTGTATAACACAAGATAATATTGGTGTAGTGTAAAATACAATACATCAAAGAAATTTAAAAAAATATTTCTCATAAAATCTTGGGGTGTTACACATAGATCCCCAAGGGTCTCTCAATGTGGTGATATTGAAGAGGTAGTTTTCTCAAAACATCTTTATTAATCCCTTTTCTTCTTATACATTCTAGACAGAACATTCATCCATAAAGGTATAATAATAATATAATCAATTAAAAATAAAAATATTATTTTTCTTATGGAATACAATATTTCCATCCATTTTATCACCTCCTCTTATTCAAAAAAACGAAAATATTGTCTAATTATGTCTGTTAATCACCTTTTATGACAGATTATTTTATTCATTTTTCATTACCTGCTACATGATTGGTCAAAAAATATTTTTGTGGTTAATTAATTTTTTAGTATGTATATTATAACCTATTTAATGTTATTTAAATAATAAATACTCACAATAGTAAAAAAAAGAAACATGTTTTTAATGTTCAGAAAAACGGCCAATATAAACTAGACATTAATCACGGACATTTTATAAATTGAATCATACTCATCTGTGAAATAAAAATGATAAATGGGAACATTTAATATTATATATGTTATATAATACAATTTAATTACACTAATGGTCTTTTATTTACATTTGACATGAAATTCGATAATTATGCATAAGTGAACAATCATGACAATCATGAAATGAACTCACCTAAAACAATGAAAAAAATGAAATATTACTAATTAATGGGTGGTTATATGTTATAAAAATATCATATATGGTATTATAAAGATAAATACGGTTCCATAAATAATTAATAACATTCTTTAAACAATAATACCAGAGGAAGAATAATGCAAAACTAAAGGGAGGTGTGAGGTAAGGGTTTCTCATCAAAATTTTTACCAATGTGAGATATATGCCTGATTCACCACTAATTTATTTTGGGTTGTGTACATATAATGAAATTTTATATGAAATATAATTAATCTATTTTTTCTTAATGGTATTCAATATTTCATTTGATACATATTATTGTCATGGGTCTTATGAATTGATATATTACAAATGCTAAGAGAATTCTTAATTGAATTTCCGTTCACTGGGTTAAAATATCATATCATTTTTATGTCTTTCCAGGATTTTGTGTGAAATTAATTTTTAATATCATATATTTTATTTAAACATTGGTTATTTTTTTTTAAATAATACACATGATTGATTCAATTGATTAATTATAACACCCATGAAGATAATTGTAAGTGGATTTCTAGTCTTACTTTGATTTCTTCGAGACCTAGGCCATATTCAACACTATTTTATTTTTATGTGGTTTATATACTAACCATGAATTTATTACATTATCCTTCTCCTTATATTTATGATTATTTACATATCAATTTTTGTATCTCTCTATCATGAAGTTTACTCTTCAAAAAATCCCGAATCTCTATGGTTATTTTGCCTCAATTATCTTTCATTGATACACATGTTATGTTATGCACCTACATTAATTTAAAAAGTTTATACAATTCCATTTGAAATTTTTTAAAATTAATATCCTTAAATTCATGATATTATAATATTTATGTATTTTTCTCTTTTATTAATTTTTTTAAATAAAAAAACTATGTCTTCAAAAAATGTTTTCATAATTGTTTAAAATGATCATTTAAGAATTTTCAAAAAAAGGGATTACAAATAAGTTCAAAATGGTATTAAAATCTTTTTTTATATGTTTTTCTCTGTAATTTTCAATAAAATAATGTTTTTATATATTTTTTGATTAAAAAAGGTTTTTTCAAAGAAGATATGGTATTTTCCACAAGAAATTTTTTAAAAAGATCTTTAAAATTTATTCTCCATATAGGATGACTTACTTTGGTATTTCTCATGCCTTATAAGGGATATAATCCTTGAATACCAATTTTATTATTTCTCTCAAATGTTTATTTTTATAATTGCGTTATTTTTATGAATTTTATTTATTTCTCTGGGAATCCATTATGATTTTTCCTTATTTTTGATTCTTTATGTGGAAAACATATTCTGGAGGATGCTCGAATGGGTGTTCCTAGATAGAGATCTAATGAATTTGGTATGTTTTTAGTGTCATGATACATCATGTTGGTATGTGGGTAAACCTAATTCCTTTGGGGGAAATTTGAAATCTTGTGATATAGTCTAGACAGTTATCCTTGACTCGCGTTCATGTCATGTTTTATGTTATTTCCAAAATATCATGTTTTAGGTTATTCTTTCATGTATTGTGTTCATTGATTATTATATAACTCATTCTTTATTAAATTATATATTTTATTTTATTACTTTTTTATTTATCCTTTTTTATGTAGGGTATAATTTTCAAATGATATGTTCATGATTACTTTCTTATATGCTCATATTTTTCATTCATGTGAACATGGTTTGAATACTCTTATATTTACCCGTACTGAGTATATGAGCTCACCCTTATTATGTTTTACTTTCGATAGGTTATGATGAAAGATATTAGATGAAATATATCTTGATGTATTTCACATAAACAATGTTGATTAAATAATAGTTAGGTATATTGGGAAATAATTTTGACCCTTATGAACTAGTTTCTTATGAAACCACGTTGTTAAGAGTTTTTACTAATTCTATAAAACTATAAACCTAAATGTTCTTTAGGTATTTAAGGGGTAAAAAATTTCCTTTTTATATTAAATGGTGTTTAGAAAAAAAATTGGCCAAATTTATTAGTAACATGGTCATAAATGTAATGTTTATGTTTTTATCATAGGATGTGATGGTGTTAATTCCATGCTATTATAGTTGGTATCAAAGCAGGGTTTAGAAAAATTATAAGATTGGGATATATTATTTTATGGTATTCCTAATAGTATTTGATAATATCATGGCTTTATAATTATCATGTTGTTCAAAATTTTAGTGCCTTATAAACCCCTTTGAGGCATTATGTTGTGAAATTTTATGACGAATAATGGAATTTTTGGAGACATTTATTTTTTAGTAAATTATGTGTTACTAAATTTTGGGATTAAAAAATAATTGAATGACATATAATTTTTTGTTAAAACATATTAAGGTTATTTATTTGGATTTTTCTCAAATTTAAATTTTTTTAAACTGATTATAATAATATAATTTTTAGAAAATGATAACTCATAAAATGACTGAAAACATGTAACATGCGATAAGGCTAAGGGAATCGAACCCACAATAGAAGATAAACAATGTTGAATTGCTTGCCATTGGCCTACATGATGTACTTCTTAGTATAAAATTATTTTATTTTATTTAATATATATAATAAATAATGGTTAGATTAATTTTTCGAAAATACTTTTTATAGAAAACCATGACATTGGAAATAATTTGGTGATTAATGTTATTTTGGAAGATGTTCACAATTTTTAGAACCCTATATATAGATTAGTAAGGGATTTTACTTAAGGAATGATGTTTAATTTATATTTTGGATGAATATATGGTTTTATTTTATATTTATGGGGACTAATGTTATCTATGGAAGTGGTTTTCTTATCATCGAGATAATGTGATTTAAGAAATTACATTATTTGTACGAGACATTAAGATTGATTTATATTATTTAGAGATAAATATTAAAATTTATCTTGGAGGACTGTGTGATCAAATACTCATAATTTTTGGGTTTAAATTTTAGTCTATAATAATTTTGAGTAATTGTAAGGATTTTTATTTATAAAATGATCTATGTTTATCTCTAGGTATTACTATTGAATTTTATAGATTAATGTAGTATTTCATCATAAAATGTCTTATTCTTTTTGAAAGATTATACCTTATACTAACAATTTTGGTTTTGGTTATTTATTAATGATAGGAGGAATATATTGTTATCTTTTTTTTATAATTTTTGTATAGTATATGCTGATTCTAGTGCTAAGGAAAAAATACCAATCATTTTTAGAAAAATATGAGTTCATGGTGGAAATTTATTAAAGGATGAAACTATGCATATCATGAATGTTTATTTACTCGTGTTATTCGATATAGAAGTAGTGTAATTACTCGACTCAATGAAAAGGATCATATAATAAAATAAAATTATTATTTTTATTTATTTCTGAGAAGTAAATGGCCTCTTTAACCCATCACAAAGTTATAGTTTTTTTGATGGAATACATTCACATGACCATGTTCCCAATCAATCTATATAAAAATGTGATAGTTTTATTTTCCATTCACGCCCTCGTTTTCACTATAAATTTTTTTATTTTAATCTCAATCCTATAAATGAGATGATCTTTTGATTTTACATTCCCATATTTTAATATGATTCGTTATTAACCCATATTACAATGTGGTTTCCCCAAAAAGGAAATATTCTACACCATAAATTCATTCCCAATAGAGTTTTTTTCCTATAAAAGTAAATCCACTAGAGTTTCCTCAATGATATTAGTGTTATAGAATATTGGAATACTTTCCCACCCAACCCAATTTCAATTGTAATTAATACTTCTCATATAATATCTAAAAAACACACATAAAGAAACTCATGAGATGAAATAAATCCTGAAATGATAAAATTTTCACATTATATTATATGTTTTATAAATTCATCTATTATCTACTCTAGAACATTGGATACTATTATTTAAATATAAATTGAAGGATATGATGAACTGATCAAATTATGTGGTGTATACTCTTGTAGTTACATAGGATTTAGAGATATAGGTACATTTAGTAGATTTTTGGGTACAGGTTCAATGGCCATTGTTAATTCATTATGATAATTAAAAAAATAATAATATTTCAAAAAATCTACTACAAAACTCTTGATCTGAAAATATTTACGTACACTTTTATTTTATCAAATTGAGGTCATATTCAGGTGAAATTAAACGTATTTGATAAGTATAAATGGTAACCTTTAGATGTATTTAAAAAATATAATACACATGAGAGTTTTTTTTGAGTTGAGGATAAACCTACATGATCATCCACCATAGAAAAGTTGAGATTTTTTTCCTTTTAGATTCCCCATAGTCCATTAGATTATAAATTCAATCTGGGAGAGAGGTTTATAAGAGAATGACAGTGTAACTTGTTGGGGGAGTATGAGTTTGAAAAGAAGTAGAGTCATTTTAGAAACTCGACATAAACGTACTTATTAGGGAGGGATAAAAATATATCAAATAATACTACATTATCCTACTGTGATATGATAGGGTACATCTAAATGATATTTTTTGTGGTTTGATGATTTGGTTATTGATTCTGGTAATGTTAGTGGGTTTCAAATTTTTTCAACAAATTCATTAGGGTGTATTAAAAAACACCATGTACTAGTGGCTTGGTTTGAGGAAAGATGGTGATATCTTGGTTATATGGTGACCTTGGGTTGTGGTATTCATCAGAAACCATTATTTAGGTTCACATTATTTATAATAGTAATTTATCTCATTTTTATTGAATATATTTCTTGGAATATACTTTCAGGATGCTATATTGTGTTTTTAGTTTTGTTGATAGTCAGCCGAATAGGTTCTATATGATTTTAAGTTAAATCAAGAATTTCATAAATATATAAAAGTTTTTTTAGTATGTATAAATTTTTTGAAGACATTCTATAGTCTAACCTCCCATATATATTATTTTTATAAAGGTGATTCTGAAAATTTTGGAAAATCACATAGCCAATCCAATGATGTAATGGAATACCAAGATGTATTCAAAATTATTTATATAGACAATTTATAGATATATTTGAAACCACAAATCAAAATTCATATATATTGTAAAATATGAAATTATATATATCAGAATGAGTCACATAGTTGAATGATTCATGTCGGTCATTAATTATGCTAGTTATAGAATTATTTAGGATGTGTTTGATTTTTGAAATCATGTATCCATTTTTTATTTTTGTTTGTGTATAAACTAATTTTATACATGTTTCAAGAATTCAAAAAATAAAAGTTGATAATTTTATAACAATGATTTCATGGTTTTTAATTCTCCCATTATCATAGGATTTCATTTTTAACAAATGATTCCATCACGATTAAAATTATTTTTCACTGTATATTTATAAGAATTTAATGGGGTTTTAATTTATGAATTAAAGGGTAAAATGATCAACAACTTAATTATAATTTTGGGCTGAATTTATATATATAATGAAGTTATTATGAATAAATGATTTTCTGATATTGTATATGTATAATGTTTTTCTTTCTGAAATTTATTTCTATGATCTACAGATATTTCCACTACATGACAAAAGGTGGAAAAAGATATTTATGAAGCCAATGTTGATTATTAAGTGATAAATATCTGATGAATAAAAATATTTTAGGAGATATTAATAGAGTTTGAGATTATTTATGCATCAAAATTCATTCATGTACAACGAGTGATTATTTTTTTCATATTTTTTATGGTCAAGATAGTGGACTGGTATATTTTATTATCTAATCAAAATAGTTTATTTGGTTATATTCTTGTTCCTGTATTCATATTTTTGTAATTAAGCATGAGGCTATAATGTTGGGTGTGAATCCTGACATTTCTTGTATCATGTACCATGAATTATTATAATTGGTATCCAATTGTTCTTATAGTTAATTTGGTATGTATTTTGGGAGGGAATCAAGCAATTTTATGTAGTAGGATTCCACATTGGATTTGAACCTTTAATAAAATTTTTGCCCCATGTACTTTTATTTCCTATATTATCATTTGAGGTTAAAATCACTTCTATTTTGATTAAATTGTCCTCTAACATGTAACATAATATTATTTTTTTGAAAATAAATTATTAAAAATTATTGGTACACATTCAACAAGCCCCCCATCTCAGTTGACAAAATCTATCAAATCTTTCAATTTAATGACATTGATCTGTCACAATGGAGAGAAACTAGGCTAGGGATGATATATATTGGTATGAGATACTAATGTTATTTTTTATTACTATTAAGTATATGGTATATAGGATAAAGGATATTATCTAGTATAGGTGTTAATCATGTTCCATATATAATGAAATCTGAAGTTACTAGGGATAATACCTTTATTCATGGTTATTTATTTTATAGTTTGGTTACATTTCTAAAAATGGTCATTTAATATTTATATATGGTTTCAATTGTATTTCACATTAAATGCGGTGTAAAAGGATAATGATTTCAGGCGTTATGTTGGAACATAAATCTCACATGTTATTCATATGAATGTATGTGATTGATAATCTCAATTATTATTTTGGTATGATGCATGGATGGATCACATAAACTGTCAGTAAAAACATATATAGATTTTTTCAATATATTTGTTTGTGGAACTCTACTTGATCATCTAATTATTACTGACAAATAATATGATATTCTATAAATTTTATGTGATCCCTTTATAATATCGATACCCTAATTATATTAGCATGGTTGGGGTAAACACAAGCCTAGATTCTTTTAATCGCTTCTCACATAAGGTGTGTGTTTGTGGTAGAGTGAATTTTGGTTGTAATATCTTACCATAAACTATGATATTTAGAAATGTGATGGAATTGAGATATAATTTTTTATATTGGAATTATATATACATTCTACCATGGATATGTCTTGTTGAACACTATGAGGGTGGGGATGATCACACACCAAATGATAGTATATAAGGGGCCACTTTTTTCACATGTTCCCGCAATCAATAAACATCTCAATTAATTCCTAATTCCAATATTATTGTTTCTTGGGAATGGGGAATAAATATTTCGATCAAAAAATTCAAATCTATCTCATGTGTTCCAGCTAAAATATCCACCACACATTAATAAGGATTGAATACCCTACGATTTCATGTTATGAATAACATCTATATAGGATATATTTGATCCTATGGACACTCACACAATGTTTTTTGTGAATCAATTAGAAAATCAGAATACTTTTCAATTAGAGGATGTGCACTTGAAAAACATGGTGAATTAGTTTTCTCATAGTATATGTGAACCAAACGAGCGATTTTAGAATGAACACAACATGTGTGGGAATAAATCTCATCCATAATGGTTTATTAACATATAGAGTAGGATTCTCAGAAAATAAAATAGACTAAAAAACCACATGTTAGCTAAAAATATATATGTTTATTATATATTATATAAGTCAAAGATAACCTATTATAATTGAATTATCATTGTCTATACGACATATCCCTATATATATCATGCTCTAATAGGAAGTAAATACTATATAATCTTTGATTACAAAACAACCCAATATCTCATAATTCCTATGACACATTTATGAAATTGTAGTGGAAAAATCATAACACTCTATGGTGTGTGTGATTGTTGATGGGGTTACAAACCCCACTGATAGAAGAACCTCAACCCATCTCGATGAGAGATATCCTACTCTATTAGACATATAGAATAATGGATCCTCATTAAGGAAAATTTAAATTTTGTGTTAATAACATCTTTGGAGGACACACATATTATTGGGAACAGTGGTTATCAAACCACGACCAAATGGATAATGTAGAGGAAACATTACCCAAAACTCTGAGGGGGTACTAACTACAAATATTTGGTAGATGGACCTTACCCATCATTGATTTAATACTTGTGGGTTATCAATTCCATTATATCTATAAAATTTCCCACTCAAAATCTATTTTTATCTCACAAAATCTAAAACACTAAAATAAAAAACCCTCACAATATATATATGATAATAAAGAGTAACACACCATCACATTATATATGGATAAATAAAATATAAACTTTTTTTTTTAATTCAAGTTCCCAATAATGAATAAATGAACATTACAAAAGAGTTTAAAGTTCATTACATGTACTCTTAAAAATATACCATATGTGATTTGGATAGTTTCTAACAATATACAATCATTTTACAAACATGAAGCCTCAATATACGGCATGTATTTTCTAGATGGCATGGAATTTTAATCCCATAATTCACCCAAGAACATACAACAAGAACTATGTCATGTGAATCTAAACTACCATACTTTTCCTTCTTTTATACACAGTAAATGAAAATTCGGAGTTTGTTAACCAATATCTCATTGAGTCTTAAGTCATTTCACTGTAGAATTTCTGTGTAATATCCAACTATACACCATGTTCATCTGATATTAATAATTATGATGAAATTACATGTTCAGGTTATATTCTCTTGACCTACATAATGTGTCCACTTTGCCACATTATGTGTGAGTTTGGGGTTAGTATTTCATGTACTATTGTATAATCCAGATCATGTGGTCTTCCAAACATTATGTGTGAAATATAGTCACGGACCATGTGTCATTTATCTACCTCTAAAAACTATATCCACTAAATAATTATTGGACATGGAATGTTAATAATGTTAAAAAACCTTGTCATATTTTATTTCATCATCAAATTGTATATGTTGACCAAAAATATACATGTAATTCACTTATAGAAAACATGGTTTATAACCATTTTCTCTTCAAAAATTCGTACTCCTTCATTAATTATCTTCCAAAATCATTTGTTTAAATCCTAATGCCATCTTTATTGGATATTTTTCTTCTTCATTCCCTACATTATCATTGTTGGTTGAATTTATCCACTACTCTCTATCCTAACTCATCTAGGACATCTTTATAGTATCTATTTTGAACATTATGTATAAAATTTTTTCTCCATCTAAAAATACCCATGTTAACTATTAATGATGTAAACCATTTCTTACTGCCTCACCTTATTAGTGATCCTCTATACCATTGCCCACAACTAATTTATGGGGTTATGTCTATTATGTCCAGTAGGGGTCCTTAAATTACATATTAAGACATGCTATGTCAAATAAGTTATTTCATCCCCTGGGAACTGAAAATAAAGACCCATCAATAGCTTTCCAACATGAGAAAGAGGTATATGGAAGAGAAATGAAGGGTGATGTAGTGATAAATGAAGGTAAAAAAGAATTCATAGTTCTCATGTGACCACCCATTCTTCATTATTCATCACACAAAAACATGATATCAATATCATTAAAGAAGAATTTAATAAACAAAAAAATAATAATCAGTGTAATAAGAATAATTTGAAAAAAATTAGTTCAATATTACATGAAGAATGTGGTGATAAAAAATAAGGAAATAACTACCTTGAATTTATATATAGATTTTTCCTAATCCACTCACTAGCAACACAGGCCTCAATCGTTATTACATTATAAATCCTCCTCTACATAAAAATCATAAGATGGATCCACATCAAATAATGATATCTAATCTCTCTAAAACATTAAGGTTACTTCTATTCATAGTATCTTAACCTATGAAAAATAACTCTGGGTGGAATTTATATCATATATAATATTTAGAATAATAGTTTAATAAAATTCATTAAATGGATCAGTCTAGGGCTCAAAACATGGATGTAAAAAATAATACCATTATTAAAAAAACCCATTGTTTACAAAATGATGATTTCATTTTAATTATATTAGGACCCTTATTTGAGATATAAATATTCACTCTCATGGGATAAATATTTATGAATTAGGTAGTTTTTAAAAATCATAGAAAATTTAATATTATGAAAATAATACAAAACATATCAAAAGGGTAAACACCATGTCTCATGATTAATAGAATAATAAAAAAATCAATTTAAAATATTATGAATTTACTACTTTTCCCATTTCAAGGTTTAGAACTCAAAAACCCAATACTGATTTAAGTATTGACCAAGTAAAACCCCATATCTCTATATCCTCACTACATTTAAATTTTTTATCACTAAAATAGAAGAAATCCAAATCTAATATAAAAAACTCACAAGACAAACCCCTAAGAAAGGTAAATCCTCTCTTACACATACTTCACACACCTGTAAACATAAAAAATCAATAAAAACATAACACATAATGCACATTGTAAAAAAACCACTTTTTGTAACACCCTAATAGTTAATTATTATTTCTTCAAATAAATTTATTTTCTTCAACACCATTTGTTACACACAACAAAAATATTTAACGAACCATTGAAAACTATTATTATTTAAACACAACAATTATTATCCAATATTTTAAATTAGTAGTATGAATAGGAATAAAAACATTATAATAAATAATAAAAAGTTATACCAATAATAAATTTTTAAAAAAGAACTTATGTTTTATTAATGTCTTTATATAATTCCAAAAATAATTTCTTTTATCACAAAATGAATTGTATTTATTTTTATAGAAAATAAAATTGATTCAAAAAATTTAGAAAATCGTTGTACAAAAAATAAATTCATTTTTTAATTATATATTATATAATATACTAGTTTTTGTTTTTCATTTTTAATGAAAAAATTGTTTTTTCAATTAATAGGGAAAATATATGTTTTTATAAAAAACAGAATTTTTATTTAAAGAAATAATAAGATTCAATTTTGTATTCAAACTATTATAAAAGAAATAATAGATTGAATATTTTATAATTAACCCAATATAGGTCATTATAAACAATGTTATATTTAATTTTTATATTAAAACATTCTATACTTAAGAAAATTTCTGATTGGAAAATAGTTTTTCAGTTGCATGTTTGGGATTAATATAAAATTAAATTTTGAAATAAATATCAATGTAATTCGAAAAATGGATTAAATATTTGGAATAATAATAAATAATATTATATAATAAATTCATTATAATTTTTATCAAAATGAATTATATAAAACAATAAAAAATAATTACCACAATTAATTTCAAAACGAGTTTATGAGGGGTTAAAATATACCTAAAAGGCGTTATATAACCTAGAATATTTTCTTACACACATTTTATATCCATTTTTAGAAATTATCACATATAAAATTCTATAATGAAACAATTTTTAATTGTCTAAAAAATGTTGTTACACTTTATTCTTTTCAGAAACTCCATGTGTGGCCTCTTCCCAACTTATAAAATCCCTCCGCTTCTCCTATCCTCTTCAAATATACTTAAACATTTGATTCTTACACAGACTAAAAAGTTTCATTCCTTAATTCTATCACAAATTCCAATTTCCCTTATTTTATTATGAAACCCTCTTAATAAGTCTTCACATATACACCACAAGTGGTTCTCTGAAGAAGAGCTAAAATTATCAAACTTATGGTTTTGTATTATTTCTTTTCCCCCTATTTCAAATATTATTAAAATATGATAATATGATAAAAAAAAATTCATTCATGTACTAAAATTTTATTATGTTAATGGAATTAAATACCTCTATATCATCTTCTATTGAAATTGAAATGAAATTGTTAATCATGCGTATAAGATATTTCTCCCTCATGAACCGTTATTTTTTGTTTTCCATCACCCCTACCATGGTTGGATATAATGTTTGATTGAAGGTCAATATATTATTTTAATTATATCATTATACATATTTATTTATAATATCACATATAACTGCTTACATTCCATTCTATGAGCATATGATAATGTCGCTAGTGTGTCTAACGAACAACCAGCTCACAAAGCGATGTGATTCGTTTTTCACTTCCAAGTTAAATGGAAGGTAATAGGGGTAAATTTTGTAAATATATGTTATATATATGACATAAAAATAATTCGGTAAATGTTATATATATTTCTAATTTTGGTTCTTTCATCCATTGATAAAATTGAAACAACGTTCATGCATACATATGACCTACCATCTCCATGAATATTGTAATTCATTTTATGTCTCCAAATTTAATGGATTACTACATACACATATATAATGAATAGATATAATTTATATATAAAATATAAAATTCTTCAAAATAATGTATAAATGATCAAAATAAATGGATCAAACATACCAAACTAAAACAATCATGACAAAATGAAGTAGTTAATACCCGAAACGTGGATTTAACAAGGAATTGAAAATAAAAGGGTAATAAAATATCATAAGTAAATCATATATGGTTTGATAAATATTTATATGGTTATTTAATAGATTTATAATAAAACTATATTTACTTTACACTAATTTTGAATTCGTATAATGCAATTTCACCCATAATGTAAGGGATTTTATCTAAAATTGTCTTCATTGGGATATAGATTATACTATGGAACTATATTCGTTTATGAGAGGTATATACATCCTCATTGACATGTTAAATAATGAATGTATATATCTTCATGATACATAATTTTTCTCTTCATTTTATTCTTCTATCAATTTATGATTTAAAATTTAACAAGGAATATGGGGTTTTCATCTCACTTTTATATCATTGGGACACATGGCTTATACACCACCTGTTTGTTTTTGTCTGATGTATATATACCCTTGAATAAATTCTAATATTATTACCATAAAAAATTTGGGATATAAATATCCATATATGATACTCTCTTTCATGGGTCTTACGATTCAATGGTTTCCAATGTGGTAATGGTTTGATGTTGTAATATCATTATTTATCATGATTACTTATGGTTTTGTTTATGATTGATTAAGTATTATGATTAATTTCACAAAAACCAAATGAATTTTGTTATTATCAACTTATTACTATAGAATTTATTTTTAATTTCATTTTGGTCTGTTTTGGACCTCAAGATTCAAATATAATATCTTTAAACAAAACCGACATTATTTCCCTATTTACATGAAAACCCTTTTACTTATATATATTTGTATTCTAAAAATGGTATTAAATTTTTTTAATGTTTCTATAAGTATTTAAATATCATTTATACAATATTATGACTTTTTACAAAAAATATATAGGTATTATGCATGTTGTTTTCCAAATAAGGCCCATTTGGATTTTATGATAAAAGTGAATGAAATATTTGTTTTAGTGTGTATGGCTTGAAAAACATTCATATAGTAATGAAAACACAATGACTGAATGAAAAAATTAAAATTTTCAATAAATATTTCAAAATAAAGGTATTTACAAAATATTTTCTACTTTACATGTTTTAAAAGGGATATATTCAAAGAAAAATCAATTTTCCTCAAGAAATGTTACATGAGATCTTTCAAAATCATTTTCCATAAAATATGATATCCTTTTATGTCACATTACTCATATTAAGAATATGATTCAATTTTTCCATAATTATTCTTTCTTTATATGGATTATGTTTAAAATGAAATTTTTTTTTAAACTCATTCCTTTTCAAAGGGTTATTCTATAATAAAATGATGAAATACCTATAAAACCCATTTATTTTCGTAGTCTATTATATAATTATTTTATTATGATGTTATGGAACAAAAATGAATGGATTTTTTATATTTGGGACATATGTCTCCCTCTAAAAAATAATGTAATGATTAATACAATATATGATCAAAGTGTGAATGAGAGGTTGTGTAACGCCTGAATTATGGTACACATGTGGTTATACCAAACCTGAATAGGGGTATACTGGAGTTAATCCCATTCTCGAAGAATGTATACGTGTTGTTTTACATAGCCTAACATTTTATTAATGTATTTGTGGGTAGTTTTAACAAAAGTTTTTTTTAATTATTATGTATATGTCAAAAAACATTTTCATATTCCAATGTTATTCTATCATGGATTATATACATTGAATATTTTATGATTATTGTCTTATAAACTAATAGAGTTTATTTAATGACTCATTTTTACGATCCATGATATGTAGGGTATGATTTTCAAATGTTATTCTTATGTTCCTAAAACCTTATTCATATTTGTTGTTGATATATCACTTATTTACCCTCACTAAGAATGTAATATCAACTATTCTTATGTTTAATTTCACTAGGTTATGTGGAAAGATATTATGTATTAATTTTCTATGTATGAATATTGTTATGAAGAGAAGAGTGAGAGACTACATAGATCACTTATGGAACAATTATTTATGTCTCCAGGTTTCCAAATTCACTACACCTAAACGATTATGTCAAGGATTTCTATGTTATGTAGTGAATACTTTTTGATTAAGATGTAATATTTGTGTATGAGAATTTTGGGTCTTTGCAGACAGTATTAGTGCTAGTTTCAGTTAACCTTTTGGAACTAGGATTAGAAAAATTTAGTAAGATTATAAGAGATTTTCCTAAGGATGATTATATTAATAGTAGAATAATTTGAAATATTGGTTAAGGATAGAGTGATTGGTCTCCCTGAAATTAGAACCCTGTATTGATTCTTCATGTAGAATTGGTTCTAGAATGAATGTAAATAGGGGTAATAAGTCCATAAAAGGTTCATCGGGCTTAACTCGGGTGTTACCAGGGACAAAAAATGGTCTTTAATGTTCACCTAGTTTGTAACTCTTGGGAGATATTCTTATGGAATTGAAAAAAAAATTTATGAATCATCATTAATTATTTGAATAGATAAATACCAAGAATTTCAAACATATTTCCTATCATCTCATAGTTTGAAATAATTGGTCATGATTTATAAATTCTATAAATTATTCTAGATTATGTGTCTTCTCAATATGATTATTGTTGCACACATTATGTTTTTTGCAATGATATGAACTGGGGGAACTGGGTTAATGTAGAATTTTATTAGTAATGTGTTTATGAGAAACCAATTTGTTTAATAACTACAGTGAAGGATATTTTTATTATTTCTTAATAGTTATAAATATATATGATTAACATCATACATATTAACCAAATTTAGGTCTCAAAAAATAGGGTATGTATTGATTTAACAATGAACTCGAGTGGAGGAGGCTATTTTGGAATGAAGATTCAGTTTCCTATTTGTAAAAATGAGGGAAATAACTCAATGTAATTACTCAGAGGAATGATAAGATGTTTTATGTGTTGAGAATAAGGTAACATAACTAGTAATTTTTGAGGAAAAATGAAATTTCCATTTAACATACAAGATAGTAATATTAGTATCCATAGGTTATTATCAATGGAGGAACAATTTAAAAGATGAAAGTATGTGATTTGTGAAAAAATATGACCTCAAAAGAAATAGAAAGATAATGATTAACAAGACTGCATGGTTAATGCTTTTTCTATTGATTATGAAGAGACTACAAATGAAATATGAATAGAAATCAATATTAAAGAATAAGTTTATGAATCTGAGTTAATGGTTTTATAATGAATTTGTATGATTTATGTTTCTATTTACTGTAATTCAAGAATTATGTTATATAAATACTGAAATATATAAAATTATTTCAAAGTAGAATATTTTTATTAATATTTTTCATGAATATGTTCAGTGGCTTTGATAGATGAGAAAAGGGATTCAATTTTAATGTAATATTTTAGGTCAAATACATGTTTATGGGGCACATAACTTTTAATATATTCCTAATGTTATGATAATGGTTATTAATTTGAATAATGAAATGATTAATATAGATAATGTGAATTGGATAGTATTTATAATGATAGAACCCTTTAATATAATGAAGTGGTATATGTTATCATTGATAGTTTCATAAATTTTGGGGATTTAAGGAATATATTCAATAATATATGGATTTATTTAAGGAACAAGGAATAATGTATAAAATCATGGAGATTTTATGGTAATTATGGTTATTAAAATGTTTTATGGGAATATATGACCGAGGTATTCCCATATTTGTTATGTGATAATTAATATTTACTTTATGTTATTTAGGGGATTAATGTTAAGTTTATTTTTGGTAAATTTGGAGAAAATATATATATTTTTTTAAGGGAAACAATTTTGGAATTATTTATATTTATCTTTTTATGATGTTTTAGATATTCATTAATTATTCATCATAGAATGATCTATGCATATTGGATAACCTGTGCTAACCATTTTGGTATTAATGATAAAAAAATATTTAAGGAATAAGATGTCATTCTTTTATGGATCTTATGATATGTTACTTATTCTTGCATGAAAAACAAAAGCTTCATTTTTTTGGAATGAGAGATTATGTGGAAATTGATCAAATCGCAACAAATGGATAGATTATGCTTATGAAATAGAAAACATAAAGTATGTATATTTTCTCATTTTCTCTATCTGGATGGAAAAATATTCCCTCGTATTAAGGGAAAATATCTTCAGATAAAAAAACTTGTATTACATTAATTTCTATAGAACTAGTAGTCTTTTAACACAATGTAGATTTATGGTTTTGTGGAGGATAAATTTTTCATTACCACGTAATCAATCACTCTCTATTAATTTTTTTTATTATTCTCACCCTTTTACATGTTTTCATTTTCCACTGATTTTATCCTATTCTAAACCTTTTTATGAGTTATTATAGATGACCGTTGTATTTTACCTTTACCTCTTTTTAAGATAATGTTTTATCAACTCTTTCATGATGTGGGTCTTCTATAGAGTAATTTTCAAATATTAACCCTTGGAATACTGTATTCGTGTTCAAATTTTGAAGATTATATTTATTTTATGGGGTTTATAAGGTCACACCCTAATATTTTATTAATTTGCTTCAGATAAATTTAATATCTTCAACATCTTATGTTACACGCAACACTAAGTTTCAATGAAACCTAAGATAATATTTTTATTTAAAGATAAAAATTATTAACTATATATTAATCATGGAAGAACATATTGGAAAAAAATACTTTAAAAATTATTTATATTTGTGTTTTATAAAAAAATATTATATGTAAAATAATACAATATTTTTAGTAAATTCATAATTTTCATTGAAAATAATATTTTTCATAGAAAATTTATTTCTATTTATTTTTTTGAAAAATAATAAATATAAATTTTAAAATGTTAAAAAACATTTTTTACAAAATTTGCTACATTTTGGGAATCAATATTTCAAAAATATATTAGGGTTATTTTTTTATTTTTATTAATTATTTATTTTTCGAAGAATAGTGAAGAATGCTATTTTTTATTTAAAATGGATTTTCATTTAATGAATTTAAAATTTTCCATTTTATTTCAATATCGGTAAAATATTAAAATTAGATTAATTATATTATAATTAACCCAAAATAGTTCATTGGAATAAATTCTATTCAAAATTTTAATATTAAAATGTTCTATACTTATGAAAATTTTCACATTGGGAAACCTATTTTTTATCACACCTGTAAGACTAATATAAAATTGGGTTTTTCAACATCTTCCAAAAAAATTGAAAAACAAATAGTTAATATTTAATATAAGAATAATTTTAATTATATAGTTATTTAAACTTTATTTTTCTTTAAAATGAATAGTAAAAATAGCAAAAAATAATTATCATTATTAAAGTTAAAATGAGTTTACCAAGGGTTTAAACTAAAAATTTAAATGGTAAAATTACCAAAAAAAAAGTCACAATAATTTTTTATGGAACATTTTATCCCATATAACCTCTTATGTTAAACAATAAAACATTTTTTATCTTTTTTTCATGTGAAAAAGGGGGTAAACATTATTCTTTTCACAAATTCCAGGTGTGGCATCTCCCCTATATATAAAAGTACATCCCCTCTCCTATATTCTTCACACATAGATAGCCTTTTTTAATCCAATAAGTAACAAAATATATTCATTAATTCCATAAACATATCATATAGGCCTTTTTTTATTACTAAACACTCCTATGTGGACTTTAGGAATAATCCTAAGGAGGTTCTCTGAAGAAGAGGTAAAATTCATAAATATATGTTTTTTTAATTCTTCTTCCACCTCCACCAAATATTATTCACATTTTATAATATAATATCATTATTATATACAATATATTTATATTTTTTTTATGTAAATGGAATTACATGAATATATTTATTATTTAATAAAATTTGAAACACAATCGTCGATTGTTTGTAAGACGGACTACCGCCTCGCGAACCAATTTTATTCATTTTCAATAACGACACATCCCTAATAGTTATAATTTTGTATTTATAATTATATTTTCTATTTATAACATTATTATATTTATTTAATTATAATATCACATAAACAAACTTAATTTTAATTCCATGGGAATACGATAACATTGATCTTGTGTTGCGGACTATCGCCTTGCAAACCAATGTGATTCATTTTTCACATATGATTTAAATCAAAGGTAATAAGGGTAAATTTATTTAATATATGTGAAATATATGAAATAAAAATGATTCTTCAAAGTAATAAATTTTTGACATTCCTTTATTTCCATCCACAAAATGGTGGAAATAGAATTCATGTGTGTGTGCATCCTACCGTCTCCATGAACGGTGTAATTCATTTTACATATCAATCAATAATGGATTACAATAAATACTTAAATAATGAATATATATCATATTTATTTAACGGTTAAAAATAATAAATGATGTTATCGTGATTAAAATTATAGTACCAAATATACAAAACCAAAATTTACATGAAAAATGAAGTCGTTATTACCCAAAATGTGATATTAAAAACGAATTATTAATAAAAGTGTAATAAAAGGTGATATATAATTCATATGTAGTACTATAAATATGATTATGGTTATATAATTTATATATAATATACCTATATTTATTATACAAGAGTTCCTAAATTGTATGAAGGAAATCATGAATAATGTAAAGGAATTTTTACCAGATTGTCTTCTTTTTGAATTAAGTTGTGTTATGCACCTATATTCTTTTATGAGGTGTATATAGAAAATATTTTAAAAGTTATATAATAAATTTATTTACCCTCATGAAATATAATATTTCATTTATAGTTATTCTTTCAAGGCGATTGTGATTCAAAAGTTACCAACGTAGTAAGGTATTATCATCTAACTATTACTTTTGTAAGACACATGCCGTAAACAATACTTGATTATTTTGTATATTATACATAATACACATAAATTAAATATATTATTATCCCCTTGAATATTATTTGATATAAATATCTATATTTTTCCCCTCTTTCATGGGGATTATGATTCAAAATTTATCAAAATGGAAAGGATTTGATGTTTTTATCTCATCATTTATTATGATTATTTACGAGTATGTTTTAAATGATTAAATATTACGATAAATTTCACATCAATATCATTAATATTCTTCTTCCATAGTTACTTCCCTATAATACATATTTTCCATTCATTTTTCACTAGTTATGTAGTAAATATTCCCAACGAATATTTTTAATGAAAACTGACATTAATTATCTAATCATTAGAAAACCATTTTTCTTCTATATGATTTTTTAAAAAAAATTATTTGTTAGGTATTAATGTTTCTATACAATTTTTTAAAGAATATTTTACTATTTTTTACCTTTTATAAAAAATTCCAAATGAAACTTTAATTCATTTTCCAATCAATTCCAATTTTGATGTTACCCAAAATGTGCACGGAATAATTGTATTAATTTGTATGAAAAGAATGTAATTTCCCATTATCATGAAAACCAAATATTTAAAATATTATTTTAAAAAAAGTTATTTTTATTTTCAATGAAGTGGATCTCCACAATATATTATAAATTACTAGTCTAGAAAATGGTATTTTTAAATAATACTTATTTTTGTTAATAAATATTCCTTGTGATCTTTCAGAATCTTTTTCAATCTAAGAAGAATATATTTGATTTAACATAATCATTATCGAAGACATGATCCAACTTTAATATCCTTATCTCTCCCTAGATGTTTTATTTTTATGATGACAAAATGTTTATGAAACATAATTATTTTCCATAATTTAGGGCTCGATGAAATGATGAAATGATTATGAATCCCATTTATTTTCATGTGTAAAGATATGATGAAGGTGTTATGATATTTTGGAACAAAAATGTATGTATTTCATGATGGGTGTGACCTATATATCGTTCCAATTAATTTGTTTATGATTAATGTTTTATGATCTCAAAGGGTATATGAGAGGTTATCCAAAAACCGAAAGAGGGTATGTGAGAGGTTTTTTAGGAATTAAAGAGGGTAAATAAGTTTCTATATCAATAACAAAATAGTGTATAAAATATTTTATCACATTCCATGAGAAGGTACACGAGTGGTTTCCCCTTTCCTAACATGTTATGAATTCCTTGGTGGGAATCCTTGACATAAGGTTTTCTATGATTTTGTGTCTGCCCAAACTCTATGTCTTATACCAATATTATGATCTCGTAGATTATTTTATTTGATTCCTTTATGGTTAATGTCTTATGAACTACCATTATTGGATTCTATGACTCATGATTATGATTTAGGGCATGATTTTCAAATATAATTCCAAATTTCTCATACAATTAAGCTCATGTTTTGTTTACATTTCCCTTTTTTCCATTATTGAAAGTATGAGATCACCCTTTATTGAATTTCCTTTACCTATGGTATGAAGAATGTTATTATGTTCGATATGTAAAATAAGGGTTCTTTTTAAAATGAACATAGTGGGAGATGGTGTAGCCCACTTATAGACCAGTTGTTTATGGGTCTAGATTTATAAAGTCACTTAACCTAAATGATTATGGTATGGATCATTATGGAATGTAATGAATATTTTTCCTAATAAGATTTAATATTTATGTATGATATGTTTGGATCTTTAACTCTTCAAAAAATCTATTTTTAATTTCATCCCTATATTGTTATTTCATATAGGGATAATTAGTTCAAAAATATTCTGGAGAAAATAATTTACATAATTGTAGGCTTACATCAAATAATAATTTCCAATATTCCTCCCCCAATAATTCAACTATCTACATTTCTTCCATTCCATTTAACAAAGAAAAAATAAACCATCGAAATTTTCATTAAGATGAGCTATTAACAAGGAACCACATGTGGGAATTTTATTCTACCAAAATTTAATTAGTAATGAAAATGATAATCACAAGTAAAAAACTTATCCATGAGAAAAATTACTACTATTTGAAAGAATGAAAATATCAAACATTCCCAATAATATCCTCAACTAAACATGATTGTTGAGGTCAAAAAATATTCCACACTGTCTTATGATGACGAACACATACCATCATCACTAGAACAAATAATTAGGACAAAAAAATACTTTGACTATGATTACCTCCCCCGTTAGTGGAAACCATACATCTGAAAACTATAATGAAAAAATTATTAAATCCACAATTGTAGATGGTCTGGTTTTTTTGTTTTCACTATTTTAAAAAGATACGGATGAGCACATTAACAAACTACCCAAGCCTTTTAATTCAAAAATTAAACTGGCCTTTATCTCATCAGATACCTATTCCATAAGCTTCCAAAGTGGATGATCCAAAACCTATCATATAGACCTACTCTTTTGTATGACACCAAAGGACAATACATATCTGAACATAATAAATAAACCCCACAACATATGAGAAAACATACCCGGACATGTTGCTTATGTTTTCATGAAATGAAGAAAATTTTATTCATGGTTATTCTAGCATAGCCAACGACCCATGATATATTGGTATGACCCCATATTAATATCATTTAATATGTTATCCAAGAGAAGAATAATTTTTTTATACCTACCAAACCATATAGGAGGATGAAATGATCTATACCTTCAAAAAATCCATTTGTTTTAAAGAATTAGTATATCTAGTTATTCCTAACCTCGAGATCGATGTTTCTATGTTTGATTAACCACACAAGATAAATATACAGTGTCCAAGATAATTGATAAATGATGAGAAATAACTCTTTCTACCATTAAAACAATCCCCATAATATCTAGCTTCTCAGGTACATCCTATGTTATCTATGCTTGGAATCCGCTATAATAGACATTAACTACCATGATATTATTTAATCACTCTATTTTCATAATCCATCCTATGTAAAATCTTCATGGATTACATCATATAATCTACCATATTAGATGATTTTTTGTAGAATAATGGATCTCCCTTATCTAGAATTCATTCCACGAGAGATCACCTTATATTTGGTACTCTTAATGTAACACCCCGAGATTTTATGACAAAAATATTTTTTTAATTTCATTAATTTCTTGTGTTGTACGCTACACCAAAAGGAGCTTGCACAACACGCATCCTTGACTTGCCTTGTATTACATGCAATCGCGACCTTCCTCGATAGCGTGTGTAGTACGCAATAACGAGTTTCACTAAACAACAATATGATATTAAAATATTATTAAAACTAGCCATTATAAATAGTAATAACCACTTTTTGAAATTTTGTAAATTTTATTTTTCAACATGGACATCATTTTTTGATTCGGAATATCGAAATTAGCTTTGGGTGAAATTTTGGTAATTTTCAGATAACTTTCATATTTTGATGAATAGTGAAAATTACTAAATTTTAATTAAAAACAACTTTTTCAATCGAAATAATTAATAGTGATAAAGTATTAATTTGAGTGGTTTTAAAGTATATATATAATATATTTTTACAATTTAATACAATGTTGGTCATTGGATTTAATTTCACATTTAAACCAGACATAAACAATTGTCAATCTTTTGATAGTTATTATCTTTTAAAAACATGCTATTTGTTTTGACGATGGGAATTAATTTTTAAATTAATTAATGAAACTGATATGTTTTGAATTTGGTAAAATATACATTATTTTTGAGTTCATAATATCAAATATAGCTTAGGCCTAATTTTTGGTATTTTTCTGAAAACTTCCATTTTTGATGAATAGTGAAACCACTAAGTGGTAGTTAAAAAAAAGAATTTTTCATAAAACTTAATTTTACCACTTCTGTGAGTGGAATTTCAAAAATCCGAGAGACACGGTTGATGATATTAAGTAAAATGTGGTTCAATGAGTTGAAAATAATTTTTGGTGAATAGTAACTTTTTACTTTTTTTACCACAGTTAAAAGTAAATAGGGTAATTAAGGGTAAACATGATATTATTATTACCCTAACACATGTCCTAATTCTATTAGATAAGATTAATTCAACCAAAAACAACCTTAGGAATAAAATATGACAATTTAGGCCCACTTGGATTAGATTAGGACATTTATTATTATTTAATTCAAAGAAAAGTTAAAAGAGTTAAAATCAAAGTTTATTTACTAAAAAAATTTATATAGGGTTATACATAAGATAAATTCAATTTTAAATATTCATTAGAAAGATAAAACGATTTCATACATAATTAGATTTTATTTATAATTTTTATACATTAAATAAATTAATTTATTTATGACACAATGATGATGTAGTAATTACCGTAATAGTGAAAAATTAGAATAATTGATATTATAAATACCCAAATAAATATAATTTGAGACTTTTTATGAATTACACTAATTTTCTAGGTTAATATGACATGTAAGTATTGATTTAATTATCTTTTTTCTAACTTATCATTCTGTTATGATTTTCACAAAAATCAATTACTAAATAGTGTCAAAATTGACATAAAATAGTTTTTAAAACAAATATTATATTATTAATTGTTATTTTATTCATAAAAATATATGGTTCGGCCAAATTACTTATATAAGGTTATTTATATTAATAATAAACAACTTGGGGTTCGTTTGGCTTGATATAGTAAGTTTATAAACCTTATAGTATAAGAACACAAGAAGACACGGTAAAAGTAAACTTATTTAACTTAATGTTAAATATAAATGATAAGGTTAAAATAGGAACCTAAACATGTCTAAATTCTATTGGATGAGATGATTTCGACCCATCCCCACCTTATCCTAGAAATAAATCAATTTGGAGCTATTTAAAACCGAACTTGACTTCATAATAAAATAATATTTTTAGTTATTTCCAAAGGCGACCCTCTCCTCCCTTATAAAAGGGCACCTCCTCCATCTCTTCCTCACACCACTTTGAGCCTTAAAGCTCGGCCAACCCCTGCCAATTTCTTCTCTACACTTCCCTAGAAACATCATAGAGGTTCTGGTCTTCCTCAAAGACCAATTTTAGTACCCTAAGAGGAGGACTCAAATAGGCGCTTCAAAGAAGAGGTAATGCCCATTACCGATTCTTTCAACTTTATTTCTTCTTCCACTTCTTCTTCTTCTTAGGTTTTTTCATTATTAAGTAATAACATCAGTATCACTCATATACTGATACGTTATTATAAGTATGAAACAACCCTATTTCACCATCTAGACATCCTACGAAAAAAGAAATCACCGCCCGTGCGTACGTATGGAATACCGTCTCCACACCGTGGTGAAATCTATTTTCCACCACCACCTTACATGGATGGGTATAATGGTGTAAATAATAACAATATATGATTATTTTAAATTTATATTGATTCTGAAATAGTATACATACACTCCAATACAGTCCCACGATCATGAGAACGATATCGTCGCTCGTGCGTACGTACGGACTATTGTCTCCACGACGCGATGAGATTCATTCTCCACTTTAACCATTCATGAATGATTATAAAGTACATATAATAAGTAATAATGAAATATATGACATAATAATGATACTGGATATATATGTATGTCATCTAATTAAATCCATTCAACTCAATAAGGAAACGAAAACGGCGTTCATGCGTACGTACGACCTACCGTCTCCATGAACGGTGTATTTCTTTCCATTTACTGATTTATTATATATATGTATATTCTGAATATATATTATATATAAATCATTTTTTATATTCTAGAATTAAGTAATCATGATCTAAGTAATCATATGAATAATTACATGTCAAAACACGGACGAAAAATGAAACAATTTTACCCAAAACGCTCTTTACCATGGAATTTACAAAAGAACGGGTAATATAAATGTAATAAGTGAACCATATATGATATCATAACAATGATTATGATTCTGGAATAAGTAAATAACATTATTTAAACCATTATACAGGAGGTTCGGACACTTACGAATCAAATCGAACCTAAGGTAAGGGAAAATATCACAATCTCATTTTTATCTGAGATTGTTTATACTTTGGTATTTACCGGGGTGTATTTTATCATCTATATCCATTTTTCCTCAATATGTAATGTTATTTCCATCCACCTAAAATTGTTGAAATCCATTTTTTACCCTTTGTTGAGTTTATAGTAAAAGATATTAAAGGAATCTTTTGTCGTTTTTCGTACGAGGCACTATTTGACTTTTCCGACAAAAGTATGAGAAGAATGTTTTTTTAACTTATACGACATGAATGGATTTTTTAAACATTATTTCCAAGAAGCTTCATTTAAATGTTTTCAAGTTTATTTTTAATCAACTTCTTTTAGTTTAAAATTGTATGACATGTTAAGAAATGAAAATGTTTTTGAAGTAGAAAGGATATTTTCCTCAAAAATGGATTTCAAGAGTTTTATCAAAATTATTTTCCCTCTAAGATAATAAAGGGTTATGTTTTTATCCCTATTATTACATTGATTTGATAATGTTATGATGGAATTGTTTTTATGAATTCCTTTATCTTATATGAGTTGTTTTATGATGTCCCGATGTTTATGATTCCCATTTTTATTACATGGGTTATGCAATGATGTATGATTTATGATTTTGTGGCACACATAAGAATGGTATCATTATGAGATGGGTGGGACCTATATCTCCCTCCAATTCATTGGGTAAAGATTTTATATCTCATGAGATAGACATGGCTGGAACGATAGGTTATACCGGTTCAGTAAAACAGGACTGAAACGAGGGTGACTCGGTTCAGAAAGGGACTTTGTCCACTAAGATAGTCATGGCAATGAGTCTTCTCTAATAAGAAATGATTCTCTATGATTATGTGTGTATGACACAAATTTTCATGTTTTAAGTTATGATTATTGGGATTTCATTTCACTACTATGATTTATCCCATGTTATGAAATGATTCTCTCTTTTGCAGATTAAGATTTCCAAAATGTTATGTTCTTATGAATATGATGTGATTGATATTTCTTTTGTTTACCCTTACTGAGCATTTGAGCTCTTCCTTTTATGTTTTCCTTTCCCCAGGATATAAAGAAAGGTTTTAGGTAAAAAAAAGGAAGATCTTTATGGGATATGTTGAAGATCTTTCACCACGATTAGAAGATTATATTCCGAGTTTCCAAAGGCAATAAACTATTACGATCCTTGTGTGTGTGTTTTTGTTATGTACTAAGTATTCCGCAAAAGTAATGTAATGTCCATGTACGTTAAGTTTCGGGTCCCTACAGTTGGTATCAGAGGAAAGGTTTTGTCAACCTTTGGAAACTAGGATGTGAAAACGTTAGTGAGATCCCTAGAGATATTTCTAAGGTATGTCTAGGGATGTCCCTAAGGATAAGTATATGTATAGGATATAGTCATAGAACTATGGTTACGATGTTAGATTAAACCAATTATGTTAGATATTGAAGTTACTCCCCCTTTATTATGATTTTTTCCTCTCACACTATTCTTTTTGGGTTTTAGAAAATGGCTGGAAACAAGATGATTCATGATAATGGAGGATATGATGGACAATGGAATGATATTATTCATGAGCAACCAAATGAAATGGGATTTGGAAGTCCAAACATCATTATTATTCCCAATCAGGAATCTCATAATATGATTAATAAAGTAAAATTTGGTAAGTTTCCTGGCTCAACTAATAAAAGAAAGATGGAGTTTCATGATGATCATAGAGGAAAGAAAGTTCAATTTCCCCTATGTAAATCATGTGGGAAGAGGCAACAAGGAGAATGTTTCAAAGGAACTGGAAGATGCTTTGGGTGTGGAAATGAAGGACACAAAGCCAGTAAGTGAAATGGAAAATGTTCAGTTAACACCAGGGATGGGGATAATGGTATTGCTACGACATCAACATTGGTTAAATGTTTTAAATGTGGAATGTACGGGCATTATGCAAACCAATTCCCTAAGGGAAAGTCTCATGAAGAAAATCAGTATGGTCGTATGGGTAGTATTTATATTGATGATGATGAAGAGACTACAAATGATATGTGAGATGAAAGAATTGTTGAAGCTCGGTTAGTGGCTTAAGAATGTAGTGGAATGATTACATGTTTATCATGTGTAATGTTGTATAAGTAATCTCATGGTACTATGGGATAAAGAGACATCTAAGGATTGTTACATTGTTGTCTTTCCTTGAGTTTTGAAAGTGTATGATTAATGGTACCAGTATCCATGAAAGGTTATTCAGATATTTTTGGAATGTAGATGATATGCGCATAATGAAGGGATAAGGAGAAAATAAAATGTTTGATAGTATTCATGAGCTCATGACTGATATAAGGATAAGGTTATATCATGGTTTGAGTATATAGAATTTTTGGATTTTGGTATATGGAAAGAGTTAACTTTTGACTGCATTCATGTTTTCACTAAGGATCAATGGGTATTCATTCATCAAGAGAATACATGATTAAGGTATCCACATGTTTGTAATTTGACCAACAAGATATATCTTATGATATATGGTGGATAAATGATTGCATTCACATGATTGTTATGTGGCATTTCAAGTAATAATTTTTATACTATGAGCTTGGACCGAAGTATTTTGGATATGCCTAATGATTGGGATTGATTATGTTGAACATAAGTTAGTATTGTTTAAGGATAGAAGTTTTTTTTGATATTATTGATGGGATGTTATAGTAATATTGCTTTAGAAAAAGGTCAACCTAAAGGACGAGCGACAGCCCATCACATCAGACAAGGCTGTGGGAATCGAACCCACAACCAAAGTGCGACTGGCCTTAATCGCCTACCACTTGCCTACAGGAAGTCCCTGTTTAATAGAAACTAGTTTTATTATATTACGCAGTATGATATATTAAGTATAAGTCCATTTAAAGAACCTTATATGGTTAATCTCACTATAGATGGTCTTATGTATTTTTTGATAACTTTTCTAACCTTTTGTTTGAGACAGATGAAATGACCCATCATTCTATCACATGATCTATTAACACATCACGAATTACAAATTCAACTTCATTTCTTTATGAGATGAAGTGGAAATAGTCCAAAGAACTACCAACGGTGAGACTATACCGATATCACGAAAGTATTTCTTCTATTTCCAATTTCATCAACTTTAGGGAAATGATCTTGAAAACCAAAAATTTTGTCCTAGTGCTCTTATATCTGAAGAATCAGATGGTACCTTATATCATCACAAATTTATGGCTTTGTGATTTCTGTCTTTTCCATAGCCATGTTCTCTACCACTCTTCATCAGATCATGATGATTAGATTTCTCTTTCATATCCATATTTTCACCTATGTGGAAACCCAGTGATTAGTTTATTTGGGTAACCGTTACATTTCATACATTTGATTTTAAAGATTGGTTTTGGTATTCCTTTTTATGATGTGGGTTATATTAATGAAACTTTCAAGTAGTAAACCATTTATAACCCCGACGAATTTCGAGGGTGAGATTCATTTTAAGGGGGGTAGAATGTAACACCCCGAGATTTTATGAAAAAAATATTCTTTTTAATTTCATTAATTTCTTGTGTTGTACGCTACACAAAAAGGAGCTTGCACAACACGCATCCTTGACTTTCCTTGTATTATATGCAATCGCGACCTTCCTCGATAGCGTGTGTAGTACGCAATAACGAGTTTCACTAAACAACAATATGCTATGAAAATATTATTGAAACTAGCCGTTATGAATAATAATAACCACTTTTTGAAATTTTGTAAATTTTATTTTTCAAAATGGACTTCATTTTTGGATTCAGAATATCGAAATTAGCTTTGTGTGAAATTTTGGTAATTTTCGAATAACTTTCATATTTTGATGAATTGTGAAAATTACTAAATTTTAATTAAAAAAAATTTCAATAGAAATAATTAATAGTGATAAAGTATTAATTTTAGTGGTTTTAAAGTATATTTAGAATATATTTTTACAATTTAACACAATGTTGGTCATTGGATGTAATTTCACATTTAAACCAGACATAAACAAGTGTCAATCTTTTGATAGTTATTAACTTTTAAAAACACGCTATTTGTTTTAACGACGGGAATTAATTTTTAAATTAATTAATGAAACTGATATGTTTTGAATTTGGTAAAATAGACATCATTTTTGAGTTCATTATATCAAATATAGCTTAGGCCTAATTTTTGGTATTTTTCTGAAAACTTCCATTTTTGATGAATAGTGAAACCACTAAGTGGTAGTTAAAAAAAAGAATTTTTCATAAAACATAATTTTACCGCCTCTGTGAGTGGAATTTAAAAAATGCGAGAGACACGGTTGATGTTAGTAAGTAAAATGTGGTTCAATGAGATGAAAATAATTTTTGGTGAATAGTAACTTTTTACTTTTTTTAACCACGGTTAAAAGTAAATAGGGTAATTAAGGGTAAAAATGATATTATTATTAACTTAACACATGTCATAATTCTATTGGATAAGATTAATTCGACCAAAAACAACCTTAGGAATAACATATGACCATTTAGGCCCACTTGGATTAGATTAGGACATTTATTATTATTTAATTCATAGAATTGTTAAAAGAGTTAAAATCAATGTTTATTTACTAAATTTTTTTTAATATAGGGTTATTCATAAGATAAATTCGATTGTAAATATTAATTAGAAATATAATAAGATTTACTACATAATGATATTTTATTTATAATTTTTATACATTAAATAAATTAATTTATTTATGACACAATGATGATAGTGTAATTACCATAATATGGAAAAATTAGAATAATTGATATTATAAATACCCAAATAAATATAATATGAGACTTTTTATGAATTAAACTAATTTTATAGGTTAATATGACATGTTAGTATTGATTTAATTAACCTTTTTCTAGCTTATCATTCTGTTATGATTTTCACAAAAATCAATTACTAAATAGTGTCAAAATTGACATAAAATAGTTTTTAAAACAAATATTATATTATTAATTTTTATTTTATTCTTAAAAATATAAAGTTCGGCCAAATTACTTAGATAAGGTTATTTATATTAATAATAAACAACTTGGGGTTTTTTTGTCTTGATATAGTAAGTTTATTAACCTTATAGTATAAGAACACAAGAAGACACGGTAAAAGTAAACTTATTTAACTTAATGTTAAATCTAAATGATTAGGTTAAAATAGGAACCTAAACTTCTCTAAATTCTATTTGATGAGAGGTTTGCGACCCATCCCCACCTTATCCTTCAAATAAATCAATTTGGAGCTATTTAAAACCGAACATGACTTTATAATAAAATAATAGTTTTAGTTATTCCAAAGGTGCCCCTCTCCTCCCCTATAAAAGGGCACCTCCTCCCTCTTTTCCTCACACCACTTTGAGCCTTCAAGCTCGTCCCACCCCTGACAATTTCTTCTCTCCACTTCCCTAGAAACATCCTAGAGGTTCTGGTCTTCCTCAAAGACCAATTTTAGTACCCTAAGAGGAGGACTCAAAGAGGCACTTCAAAGAAGAGGTAATGTCCATTACCGATTCTTTCAACTTTATTAATTCTTCCACTTCTTCTTCTTAGGTTGTTTCATTATGAAGTAATAACATCAGTATCACTCATATACTGATATGTTATTATAAGTATGAAACAACCCTATTTCACCGTCTATCCATCCTACGAAAAAAGAAATCACCGCGCGTGCGTACGTACGGAATACCGTCTCCATGCCGTGGTAAAATCTATTTTCCACCACCACCTTACTTTGATGGGTATAATGGTGTAAATAATAACTATATATGATTATTTTAAATTGATATTGATTCTGAAATAGTATACATACACTCCAATACAGTCCCACGATCAAGAGAACGATATCATCGCTCGTGCGTACGCACGGACTACCGTCTCCACGACGCGATGAGATTCATTCTCCACTTTAACAATTCATGAATGATTATAAAGTAAATATAATAAGTAATAATGAAATATATGACGTAATAATGATACAGGATATATATTTATGTCATCTACTTAATTCCATTCAACTCAACAAGGAAACGAAAATAGCGTTCATGCGTACGTACGGCCTACCGTCTCCATGAACGGTGTATTTCTTTCCATTTACTGATTTATTATATATATGTATATTCTGAATATATATTATATATAAATCATGTTTTATATTCTGTAATTAAGTAATCATGATCTATGTAATCATATGAATAATTAAAAGTCAAAACACGGACGACAAATGAAACAATTTTACACAAAATTCTCTTTAACATGGAATTTACAAAAGAACGGGTAATATAAAAGTCATAAGTGAATCATATATGATATAATAACAATGTGTATGATTCTTAAATATGTCAATAACATTTTTTAAACCATTATACAGGAGGTTCGGACACTTACGAATCAAATCAGACCTAAGGTAATGGAAAATATCACAATCTCATTTTTATCCGAGATTGTTTATACTTTGGTATTTACAGGGGTGTATTTTATCATCCACATCCATGTTTCCTCAATATTTAATGTTATTTCCATCCACCTACAATTTTTTAAATCTATTTTTTACCCTTTGGTGAGTTTATAGTAAAAGATATGAAAGGAATCTTTTGTCGTTTTTCGTACGAGGTACTTTTTTACTTTTCTGACAAAAGTACGAGAAGAATGTTTTTTTAACTTATACGACATGAATGGATTTTTAAAACATTATTTCCAAGAAGCTTCATTTAAATGTATTCAAGTTTATTTTTAATCAACTTCTTTTAGTTTAAAATTGTATGACATGTTAAGAAATGAAAATTTTTTTTATGTAGAAAGGATATTTTCCTCAAGAATGGAGTTCAAGAGTTTTATCAAAATTATTTTCCATCTATGATAATAAAGGGTTATGTTTTTTTCCCTATTATTACATTGATTTGATTATGTTTTGATGGAATGGTTTTTATGAATTCCTTTTTCTTATATGAGTTGTTTTATGATGTCCTGATGTTTATGATTCCAATTTTTATTACATGGGTTATGCAATGATGTATGATTTATGATTTTGTGGCACACATAAGAATGGTATCAATATGAGATGGGTGGGAACTATATCTCCCTCTAATGCATTGGGTAAATATTTTATATCTCATGAGATAGACATTGCTGGAACGGTAGGTTATACCGGTTCAGTAAAACAGGACTGAAACGAGGGTGACTCGGTTCAGAAAGGGACTTTGTCCACTAAGATAGTCATGGAAATGAGTCTTGAATAATAAGAAATGATTCTCTATCATTATGTGTTTATGCCACAAAGTTTCATGTTTTATGTTATGAGTATTGGGATTTCATTTCACTACTATGATTTATCCCATGTTATGAAATTATGCTCTCTTTTGCAGGTTATGATTTCCAAAATGTTATGTTCTTATGAATATGATGTGATTGATATCTCTTTTGTTTACCCTTACTGAGCATTTGAGCTCACACTTTAATGTTTTCCTTTCCCCAGGATATAAAGAAAGGTTTTAGGTAAAAAAAAGGAAGATATTTATGGGAGATGTTGAAGATCTTTCACCACGATTATATGATTATATTCTGAGGTTCCAAAGACACTAAACTATTGTGATCCTTGTGTGTTTGTTTTTGTTATGTACTAAGTATTCCGCAAAAGTAATGTAATGTCCATGTACATTAAGCTTCGGGTCTCTACACTTAATTAATTTAAAAAAACCCCAAATTTATCTATAATTTAATTATCTATCCATGATAAAATGAGGGTTTTATCAATGAATACTACCAACAGTCATATCATGAGTCCCATTACCATGATAGTGATGTCCATAAGTCATAGTAACATTATAAGGAACGCGAATTTTTTTATATTTACTCCTTTATATTTTTATTGGGAAATAATTTATATGAACCTATAGATAACGATAATCTATACATTATATAATATTCCTTGAAATACTATTCAACATTACATTATCTTAAAATGTTATAATGGTTCCAAAGTACCCCCATTAAATGATCTCCAATTTTATTCATCATATCCATGAGATCAATTTATTTAGCTAATATTTTAAATGAGATATTATTATGGCTTTAGAACACAATTCAATGAAGAAATATATCTCATAAAAATAAACTCCCTAGAAATTCATCTAGTAAAACATCCTTATATTAATCATCCACTATCATAAACCACTCCTGAAAATGTCTAAAATATTCATATCTAAACTCACTAACTCATAAACAATTTGTTTAAACTTCATGTGAGTTTTTTTTCTTGTCCTTTCATTGAGTCATATTAACGATAAAGATAAATCTTGACCCATTTACTAAAATTCCAATTTCCCTAAAATTATTTCAATCTATCTAAACATGAATTATGGGTAACTAGACCTTATCGAGGATGATGTTACAGGGTCTCATCTATGTTATGATGGAATCCCAAAAAAGGAAACTATTTATTGTTAATAGACGCATACTATTGGTATATGGTATTGAGATCCCACTAGTATAAGTTTCGAGCCAAATAATTCTGGATATGATATCCTTTGAAATTTCTAACTATTTAAAAAATGATATAGGAAGAAAATTACGACACACACCATTATCATCAATTATAGATGAGAATAATTAGATAGTAATATGTTTTAACTAGTTTCATATTGAATATTTTCCAATCCAAGATCCCAATTACAAAAAATTATTTAGGGGACAGACTTCCAACATCATTTGTCTAGAAAGGATTAATTGGGTGGTGGTTTTTCTAGAAGTGGATCAAAGCATCATCCAAATATAGCTACATAAATACCACTATAACCTTTAAATAAATATCCTCTGAATGGACCTCCAATCCCTATAATATGATTTTCCCATATGTCAACATTTTTGTTAATGTCGAGGCCTAAAAATGAAACCACTTTGGATATACTTTAGGGAAACTTTAACATGGTCCATAATGATGGTTCATTTGTATTAAAAAAATTATTAATTAACATTTACAACTTGATAAATTTTTCTTCAGTGAGATTGAAAAATGGAATAACCCATGCCAATGTTTTCTCTCTAAATAGCTCACTTGATAATGTTATGTCAAATAAAACAATCTTGAATCATTATGTGGTCATGTCATGAGATTTATGGGTATTTTCATATAATTATTCAATATAATTCTTCCCTAATAATGATCAAGGGTCATCTAAACTCATAACATACCTCAAATCAAAATTTTTATATTCCCTCCAAAATAATTCTGAAACTCTAACCATGGAGATGTAACCATATCATTATTATGAGTAAACTAAATCCAACAATTGAATAGTGTGTCATATTGAATATTGTGTATTATAACCATAATATAGTTAAGGGGTGTCTAAAATAAATAAAAATTATGAGTCACTAACTCTAATGAAACATTTTTTCTGTGAGTGTCAGGATCTCCAAAAAACATTTTAAATTTATATCTCTATAACTCTTTCATTTCATTCATCCAATAGGTAGTCTCATCATTCTCAGTGGAAACTACCATATTCTCCATGTGATATTTTAATCTGTAAATGATAGGTGTTTAATAAGATATATTTTTATGGTGTAATGATACTATTGTAAAATTTGGTTCCTTGTACCTAACATGAATAGATCCTTTTGATTATTGCATGATTCATTCAAAAAATTGCACATGATTTATTCATGAAATAATATTGTTTGTACATATTTATCCACTATTTATATGTTAATTCCATTAGAATATTTTTTATATAATTTTTTTAGGATTTCCTAGAAATAATAATAACCTAAAGATACTATGGAAATAATCATAAATGTATTTCTAGTGGTTAATATACATCTTACTGATAGGACATAGATGATGTCAGACAATTGTGTAATTGGGGCTTATAATCCTTGAGAGTTTTTCTCATGATGATTCCACATGGTTTTCTCAACTATAGGATATCATGAGGAATCACTATCCAATAATAACACCAAATATTTTATGTGTCACTGGATGTCTATATATATGAACATGTTTATTGGTATATTGACTTGAGATCATTATCAAGGTGTACCTTTTTATTAAATACATTGATAATAGATAAAAACCATGAAATCTATTTCTTGGTGATTTATTTTTTTTGGCTTTATTATTGTTGGTATAAGATTTATTGAATGATTAAGAAATGATTTATCCCTTCCAAAAGGAATATATATCGTGGACCTAATTAACCAAGATGGCAGGGGATTTATTTAAATAATTTCCATTGTAGAAGAATGTAGCTACATATAACAGGTCCATAAAATAATTAATCAATAAAAATTGATGACATGAATTTTTTTTCTTGCATTATGAGACTCCACATGACAAATATATTATAATACATGATGTATGTTCATAGATGATTGTTATTAATATGACTAAAAATTATCATCTTTGGGTCCTTGATGGGATTTTAGAATCCAATCTTGATCTATAAGTATCACTCACTAATACCAAGATAATTGGAAATATGATCATACATAGAAGATATTCAAAATCTTTACCATTCGAATGATTTGGAGTTTCAAAAATTGTGGGCCTTTCGGCAGGGGTCTAGTAATGTAGAATTATAACAGTCACAAGGAAATAAATAAATTCAATACTATTTGAGTTTAAAATTATACATATTTAAATTATTAATTATATTTAAAATCATTCTAGTGAAAATAATATTGAATTTTTTAAAAAAAATTGATTCAAATTTTTTTATTAATGGTTTGTTAAATATTTATGATATAGGAAAGT
Source organism: Viscum album (assembly GCA_963277665.1). NCBI lineage: Eukaryota > Viridiplantae > Streptophyta > Magnoliopsida > Santalales > Viscaceae > Viscum > Viscum album. The sequence goes on along the minus strand of OY728152.1, from coordinate 867,670,005 downwards.
TGATTTAATGACTCATATTTTCATCACATAACATATTTTAAGTGTTACAAGTATGTATGAAAATATTTATATCCCATAAAACACATTTGTGATGTTATTATTATTTGTTTTGGAGGTTTTAAGAAGGGTTAATTTATAAAAACAATTAATTAAAATTTTATTAAATTTAAACTAAATTATAAAAACATATACATGACGAAATTGGAGAAAATATTCCATCCCATTAATTTTGTATGCATGCTACCATTTGTGTCGTGTTCTAGAAAAACAAGTAGTTTTTTGTGGTACATAATTGAATAACCATGTACTTTAAAAATTGGATAGTGTTCCCATGGTTACATTAACATTGACATCACCTTCAACTCTTAATTGTAGAAATATAAGATCAAATATTAATTAATGAGTGTGATTTTTGGAAATGTGTCTCTATGATCTATTGGGTTATGAGTTTAATTACAACTAACGATGATCACATGTTATGAGAAGAACATTATCTTGACCAAAATTATATAAGTTATGGTTTTAATTAAATTTTTTCTGATTTATTTAATTTAAAATGTATCATTGGGTTACCATGGTGTATAACACCAATGGTGAAATTGAAACATTGATCACATAATAATTTTTTTAATTTTTCATGCATCACATGCATCTTCTCGAACTTGTTACCATTATGTGTTATCAAATAATAATTAATTTTTCTTTTTTTTAATTACTATTAAATTCTATTTATTTACTGTAGAAGGTTTCGATATGGTTTCAATTATACTGATGAAGCTTTGGTCTGAGATTGGATGGCCATGTTATGTTCATCTAATGATTGATGAAAAACATTTGGGCTAAAAATTATTTAAAATAAATAAAATTTTATGAAATAATAGTAACTGATGAATAGTATTAATCCATGAGAAAAAATAAAAGGTGTCATGCTGTTGCCTATTATATATGGTAATATATTTATTTTAAATTAATAATAATAAAATTTTCCTAAATGAGTCTTTGTAAAAGGTGTCAACATAACTCGTAAAAAATATAATAAATAATAATTCATCCGTTGGAGAATAGTAACCATGGATGAAAAATAACTGTTGAATTGTTCATTAAGTACTATATTAGTTTTAATAAAAAATAATAATAAATTATTGTTATATTATTATATCGGGTTGTGTATTGTGCGTTTCCGTTATAGGCCCATGGGCCCCATGGGGCCCTCCATGGTTATAACTTGGCTACCGATTCAAGTCAGACTAATTTGAGTTTCGTCGAGTCAACCTTTTCCATCATATCACATCAATTCTAGACCCAATGAGGTCTCATAAACCCTATATTGGGGTTTAATAAATACCTAAGAACACAAAATAATTCAAAAGTATTTTTACAAATATATAGTATTTATTAAAATTATTTACGTGACTATTTGAATTATATATTATAAATTAGAAGTATATTAAAATATTTTAATTAATATTAAAATAACTTAATTATAATTAAATGAAAATTTCATTAAAATTTTTTTATTTAATTTTTAAAAATAGATCACAAGCCTTAACCAACAAAATTTTTATGATTTTTCATTTATTTATTTTTTCTAAGTGTGATTATATGTAATAATTATTTATTAAATGATTTTATATGCATTATATCTATCGTTATTATATGTACAATGTTTTTCACATCAATGATAAAAAAATTTATCAATATTTTGGATTCCCAAGATACCCTCTCCTACGTGTGACAATTATTGATATATAATGTCGAGGAAAAAAGTTATATATTTCACATCTAGACATTGAGAAACACCAAAAGGGAGATCAATGGTTTGGATGGGGTGGGTGATGTAACATGATTTAGATATGATAAAACGCATAGACTTCCCCTAGGGTATTGGATGATCCTTTTTTCACTCAATGGATCAACCATTATATTTGAATCAAGATCATGTCCTTTATTTTTATTAAGCAATGTTTTATTATTATTTTATATGAAATACTTACATGTGATCACACATTATAATAAATATTAATTAATATATAAAAATTTAGTGAATTATTTTCTATTTAATGGAATTATATGTCGTCTATATGATCACATGATAAGGAATCATAATTATATAATTGTTTTATTCATGGATAAAAGTTTAAAAAATCTCATAGAAAATATTATTTTATCAAATATCATCCATCACTTGAGTTTTAGAAAAAAAACAGATTATGAGGTGATTGTTTACCCTACTTAAGGGAAAATCCTCATATTGGAGAGTTTTTACAAGATTTGTTGGTTGTGTTTACTAAAATTGGACTAAAATAAATATCATTATCCAACTTCTAGAAATGTTAGAGGAAAATTTTTGATTAAAAATATTTTCTTTAAAGAAATTAGACTCCCCTCATTTCAACAAATAACTTTGATGTAATGTTGTTGTCATAGAAAAATACAACTTTTAGACTCATTGAGTAGTGGGATAGTAATATAATGGGATACTAAAAGATGATTTAATGATTCATTCCACTATGATACTGAAGATATTGAGTAATATGAATCTTGTATTTTAGGGTTATTGTTATTTGATTAAAATATTTTGAGAAATTTATGATTAATACATCAATATTTTCTAATTACCAGTTATTTTGATGAATTTTCTAATCTACTATTGATTTATTTTGTCATATAATGGAATTTAATACTATAACAAAACATTGATCAATGTTTCACAATGAAATGGTCATAACTAGAACAAATATACAATAATAGTAAACAAATTTAAACATAGTACAATTTGATAAAAGAAAATTATATACAACAGATTCCACACATCCTCTTAATCCACCTTTGGAAGAATGCGAGATTGAAAAGGAATCATACAATATATTCATGAATAATGCATTTTATTTTTACATCATATTAATATCATTAGTGTATAATGAGTTTCGTAAGAAACCTAATATCTGGGATGTTATACCATTTTGTCTCATCTCTAAGAATTTTATGAGGGGAATCTAAAATAACATATAATTGAAATTAGGATTACACTGAATATTTATAAATTTAAATATAGAATCATATAGAATCATTATAAATTAATATATCCATTTATTTTTTTCTTTTCACCAACTTACTCAAAATTCATTTAGAGTTATAAAAGGAAAAATATGGTGAAGACACTTCAATATCTTTTGGTCAAGGTTCTCCATGAATATTAGAACTAAAAGAACTATTTATCATTAGTTTTAATGGTAAGAAACAATAAGATAAATTTAAAATTCCATCAAAAATTGTGACACCAGAGGAAACCTCACAAAAATATTATATGTATCAAAAGACAAAGAGAGGGAGAAATGATTAAGATAATGTATTTTTTGTATGTTGTAAGATAGATCATAGGATGATAAACTATAATTAATTAAAAATTAATGTATCTACATATAGTAATGGAAAAATAATCAATTAATATTATTATTTTTTAAACATATTGGGTGTTAAATACATTATGTCTATCACATATGTCTATTTAAATATTAGAACTAATATAGTACATAAACATTACATAAAGTCAAATTACATTCTCTATGTTTTTGAGAATGCGAGACTAATACATCAATATTAATACATAGTTGAATTTTTATTTCCCAGTGGATTGATTCTTCTAAAACTATAATTTTTTATCAATGTTTACAAAATCATATATATCATTATTATTAATGTTAAAATGAGATATTATTCATTCCAAAAGGAGATTTTTGTGGTGTCCTATACTCAATTAATAGTTCAATAATGCTTTAATTATCAATAATAAATTATGAATATAAAATATAATACTTGACAATACCAAATTGTAAATATATAATTCTTGATCATGTAAAAATAAAATTAGTTATCAGGGAGATGTGAGTCAGGAGAAGCTGGAAGACAGGTGGGTGAGGTTTATGACTAAGGAGGTCAATGGGGTCTTCAGAATCATTGAGGGTTGGATCTGATCAATATCGCGGTGCCACATTTCATTAGAAAATTTCTACTAAATAGATAATAATTTTTAGGTGGTGATGCCAGATCGGGTGATGCATGTTTTTTTGTACATCAATTAGCAGTGGCCATATCTGTGAATAATGGATATGGACATCAATAGATGTCATATACAATGGATTCTTAGTGGAATAGGGGGGTATATATTCTAATGGGGAGATTCGACATCTGAGATTATTGATAGTGTGATCTTTTCTCGGTGACCTTGTGCTTGATCTTGACAATGGTGGACCTCAAAAGATAGATATGTCTCTAATTGGAGTAGATGGAGATCCATGAGACGTGTCTGTGAAGATTAATCTTTGCTATGATACCAAAGAGGATGTGTTAAAGGGGTCTCATCATGTTGAGGATGTTATGGAATCCCCTAATTTTATTTCTCATAAATTTGTTAATTTAAATGATTTTTCAACTTATTCTAGTCTTTGGAATGAAGAGAGAGACTTGAGCAAGAGTAATTTTATGCATATGACTGATACATTTATAGATTACGTTATAAATAGGGATGAAATTGCTTATGTGATCACATACAAGGAAGATATATACGAGGGAATCAATATCTTTAAGCATTACTATATTTCATGGATGTTTCATCCTACTGGAAAAAAACCTTGTAAATTTGTCGATCTGATTTAGAAATTAATTGATATTTGGAACTCTTCAAACTAGGAATTCCTACCCATGTGTAGATTTTTTCACAATATTTGTTCACCAGATGATAGGAAGTGTAAGGATAGTGTATTGAATCAATTACCTTTAAACAAATTTTGATTTTCTTTTAAGAATGAGACTTCTATTTTAACCCATTTGAGTTAAAAAATACTAGGTGTCTGGTTTGGATTAAAATAATGGGCCTCAAATTGGTCCTATAAAACCCCAATATTCATTTTTATATAGACTCCTCAGTTGGTATGCCAATAAAAATGGATCAAGACACTAAAGCATCCATGTTCTGTCATATTTCTAGTATATTTGTGGAGTTTTATTTAAGTATGAGTTTAATACAACACATTTTTTATTTTCTTTGAATCATGTCATCCCTCTAATGGTGGTGTACAAAATAATTCCCTACTTTTTTAATACTATAATACAAATGGTCATGTTAAGGACACCTGTCATAAATATTTGTTTTCATCCTTTTTATCTCAAAAATGTAATCCTAATATATCTTTTAGGAATAAATTGAAGAGGTAGGTGGTTTTGTAGGATAAAAATTATCGTGGAAGGCATGAATCTTGGAAGGAAACTATTTTTGAGGTTATGGGGGATGATTTGAAGGGGACGGAATCTTACTTAATAATGAATCCTTGTAATGAGTCTCCTTATCTATCCCACACTCCATATCCTAATGTTAATTCTATTCCTTCTTCAGAACCATATTAAGGTAGGAATGTGTAGATGATAGGTATGGATCCAGTCTTATATGGGAATGTGCAGATGAAAAATTTTCTTTTGATCTTGGTGGTCATGGAATAAAGCAAATCTGAACCCATCAGGATTCCTTATAGTAAATATTTTCACAGTCTCATTTGGGGAATGACTATTTATAGCTAATAAATTATAATCCTTCATATATGTAGGATGAATCATTTTATAAAAAACTTTACTCCATTAAAGGTAGTGAGATGTGGTGGTCATACCACATTTAAGGATGCAATTATCTATGTAAAAGAAAATGTGGCTGATAGTGAGGACATCTCTCCAACTCCATCAAAGAATAGACCCCAAAAGGACTACTCTAATACACTACAGATTATGTCTACTAGGTCTTCTAAACTATGTAACAACGTGAATGAGGAAATCCTTAAGATCGTCAACTAGGTTAAGTCCAAATATGAGTGTGAAATAGCTGATGACACCGATTATGGAAATGAAATTTCTTATTATGATATTTATATTCTTTGTCTGATGGATAAGGGAATGTCCCTTTGTTTTCTCCCACCCATATCCTCTTGTACCTTTTTTTATTCTCAATAAATGGTAATAATCATAGGTTACTATTGTTCTTTTTTGGTATTTATCAAAGATATACCCAGAATGGTGTTTAGAATATTTGGATCTAAAAATATTATGTATTATTAGAACACCTACTTATCTTGTTTTAGGAAGATTCCCTTATAAATAAATGATATCTATAATGATTATAGGAAAAGTTTACCATCATATTAATGAACTATTTTAATTATAATCTAAAGTTAAAATAATATACTCCATGATATTCTCTTATCAATTTTAGGAATTGAAATAGTGATGTATGGTGCATGAATGATTGTAATATATGTGTTTCTTCAAGACCGTGATCTGAATAATATATTATCCATGCATTTATCAGTCAAAATTTTTTTTAGTGGATGTCTTCCTGAACTCAAATTTCCATTTAACATATTGATGTTGGTAAAGAAAGATTAACATTATGTCTTACAGGAATCCATTGGTAATTTAAATTTAGAGTGGAGAAAATTCCAAACTCACAATTCCTTATACACATCAGATCAGTGATGTTAGAAAAAAAGTTTGAATGAGTTGTTTCAGTAATCTAATAAATTATGGTATATTATTTTCATGAAAGTATTCACAAATAATATCATTATCACTAAACCTTTTACGAACTATAATGATAAATTGATATCAAATAATTTATACTATGATAAAAATACATTATGTAAGAGAATATTTTTTAACAGACAAATAGTTTGTTGAGGATAAGTAAACAAATGAAATTATGTAAATAAAACACAATGTTAATCTTAATTAATGATCCTATCAACACTAAGGATATTAACATCCCCATGATATAAATTTTATACAAAATTGAAAATATTTTTGGAGGAGAGCATAACTTTTGAGATAGTGGGAGTAGGCCATACATCCTTGAAGTATAGAATTCAGATGCACAGAAGTTATTGATGGCACCCTAAACAATATATTTATATGTTGGAGGAAATATTTAAGAGATGAATATTGGGAAGGAATGATAAAACAATATAGATTATTTTATATTCACCAAGGTGGATGATATAATACTATTTAAGAATAATGATTCCTAAATCAATGTTGTAATGGAAACCTATTATTATTGAAAATTATAATTGAATTCAATAATTAATTCCATATACCAAAATCTATTTCAATTAATTGGAAGTTTATATAGATTTTGAAAAGACACTTGTTGGAATTCAATAGAAACTATATATGTGTGGTATAAGGATATAAATAATATTTCATGGATGGTTATCAAATAGTTTATGGTGACTAGGTATAGTCTATGACCATGCATTCCCTGTAATCATCATGAAGAAGGATAGTGAATTTTATATGCCCTGTATACATTCTTTGATAAACATATTGGACTGTAAGATTTCAAGAAAGGCTTCTTAATGAGACAACCATGTTGATGATGTCTGTATAGTGTGACCAAAAATGGGTACTGATGTAACATTTTTTCCATGAGGTATGCAAGATATAGATTTCAATTTTTTTGACTACATTAGGAATATTATTCATAAAATATTAATTTGGAATGAATGGTTTCTATATGTTTAAATAATTATAGTGTGAGTGACATAGTTTTCTGATAGAAATATGTTGGTAAATCATGTGGAAATGCATCTTTGGTCTTATAAATAGATAAGACTCAATTGAACATGTAAATCTCAAACAATTGACATAATGTATTAATTGATGTTCATGGGAGAGTAATCTATGGAGGCGGATCATATGGTTTCTTAGATCATATCAATGTACATATACTGAAAGGGTATTGAAAAATAATAGTTCATTAATAATTAAGAGAGAATTAATTCAAATTTAAAATGTAATAAATCTCTCCAAGAATAAAATATAAAATTAATAATAGAATATTTAAATAGTGAGTATAACACTACTCCCTTTTTGGATAAATATATCCCATATTATATGTTATGTACTAGGAATTATAAAACCAATGCATTCATTACAGTTATAAAATATGAAATAAATGTATATGAATTTCATGGGAAATAGTCATGATATTACAATAGTACTTGAGAAAGTATAAAGGATATGCACCTTGTACATGGAGAGGAAGGATAAATAGTAATAATGGGACCAAACATAGTCACCCATTATATCATTTGGTCCAATATTGTATTCTGGATAAGTATATGGGAAAAATAATATCATTAAATAATGTGGTATCCATATCTACAAATATAAATTTTGTTACAGCTTCTGAGGTGGATAAAAAAATTATTAAATATCCAATGATTTTTTCTATTTATTTTAAATTGATATAGAATGTAAATTATTATAATTAGGATAATATTATAATTGTGTCTCTAGCCATTATTTAAATTTTAAAATAGAGGTAAAAAGGTATACATTAATTGTATCATCTCCTGATAGATTTTACTCAATGAGGTAATGACATGGATAGTAGAGTATCCATATGAGAAGACATATAAGTCTCAATTACTAAATCCATTACTCACTAGAGGCTTGATGTTATCTTGTGAAATAGATAATTAATTAATGTTTAGAAATTCATATCTAGTTTAACCGATGTTGTTGTGAATGTGGGTTCTCTATAACCAATGTGAATAGTACATTTTGATTAATATATATTTTATACAAAGAGATATGCATGATGTATTAATCACATAATACATTTAATACTTATTCATACACTATTTAAATGTATACTTCCTTTGATTATTAATTATAATAATAGGTTATAAAAATTTCAAGCTATAATAAAAAACTTGAGATGCTAGAACAATAATCATAATCATATATCATGTGTTATAGATACATATGACCAACGAGACACAGATTATGTGAGACTATTAGATACTAAGGGATTATAATCATAGAGGTTTATTTTCAAAAACTATTCACATGGGGTTCTCAAGTAGAGGAGATCATGAGGAATAAACTCCTAATTAGAACACTACATATTTTAGGTGTCATTGGTTATTACTATCTTTGAATGAGTATTTTTATCTCTTTAAATGAGATCATTTTCAATATGTTATATTTGATTTTGTACATTGATGATAGATGAAAACCATTATATTTATGTCATGGTGAGCTAGTATTCATTTGGTGTATCATTAATGGTAGGAAATTAATTGAGTGATAAAGAGAATATTAATTTATTCCAAATGGAATAGATATCTCAAGCCTAGTATACCAGGATGGTAGTACCATTACAAAAACCATGTACATGGTTGAAGAAGGTAAGTCCATCCAGCAAGATCATAAAATAATAAATCACGGAATAATGACGATACAATGTTTGAATCATACTTTATGATATATATTCAATCAAATAGATTATATTTCAGGATTCATGTTCATAGGAGGTTGTCTTTACTATGAATAAAACATACCTCCTCAGAAGAAGTTATGGTTTTATAAAATAATCTCATGGTATATGGTTGTCCCTCACTTCAATCAAGATAAGGTCCTAGATGGTCACACATACTTCATATTAATAAGATTTCCAATTCTAGTGAATTTTATTTTCAGTGTTCGTAGCCCTTGTAGGGGGGTCATGTAATATCTGAGTTTAAGGATCAAAATAAAATAAGTAGATTAAATATTATTCTAGTTTAGAATAATATTGTTTGAATTTATATATTTATTATATTCCATATTTAATCAATTAATATAATGGAAAATACTTTTTGAGGAAATATATAATATTAAATATTCACTATGAGTTAAATATTTAGGGGAGAGGTGAGTTGAAAAAATGACTCATATTTTATCATAAAAAATATTTTATATTTTATAAGTATATAATATATTTATGACCATTGTAACATGTTTTTATGGTTATAAGTATTATTTGGATTGTTTTTTATAAAGGTATAATTATTAAATGGATTATGTGAAATTTTAATAATTTTAATCATTTATATAAAAACAAAAAAAATCCAAATTTGAGGGACTATCTATTCAATAAAATTTGAGAAAATATACCCTTCTCTCTGAATTTCTAAAGAGAGAAGGGGACATTTTAGGAACCCATATCCATGAATCGAAACCCATATTAAATTAATGGTGATCCTATGATTTTTCCAACTTTGGAGTCACCATCATATATGTGTATTATAAATTTGAGATTAGGGTTAAATGGATAAGACAAATTATGGATTGTTTGTGGAAAATATATAGGGTTTGTATTTTGATTCCATTAAGAAAAAGTCATTGATAATGAGTGAGACATGTTTCTGATTGAAATTGAATGATGTATGGTTTTAATTAATAGTGTCTCGTTTAATTTAAATTACCTAGGATCTTTGGGTTATTAACCAAGTGCACAACGTTAAAGATGAAATTATGACATCAATCTCCACGAGTTTATTTTAAATTTCCCCATTTATCATGCTTCTTCGGGGATCCTTTTACCAATAGACATATTTCATCATGTCCCTAAATCAATACCCCATCACTTAACTTATTATAGGTTATACCTTCACGAACTAGAATGGTATATGAAAACCATCACTGAAAATATAATATTGTTATTGATGGGTACAATCACCTATTTTATATGATATATCTTTGATTAATAAATAATATCATGGAAATATGATAAAGATAAATACATGAAAACCCTTTAATGGCCATTTTTTGATTCATGAACCATCCTAATGAACCACATTATAGGTATCATGTAGATTGGGATAAATCGAAAAATTATGAAAGTATAGGGGGATAGATACGTTGTATTCTAAACACAAACCAGATTCCCTAGTTTGAAAAAAAATAGAATCCCCATAAACACCATTTCCTTGTTTTTCCAATCAAATTATCATAATACTTCTAACTATAATCTTTTTCCCTTAGAATCAACCAGCCCAAAACTATTATGACACCCTAGGAACCAGCCTGGTCCATTGGTAAGCTGAGTGTTCACCCCAATATCACCTCCAATTGTATAAGTTCTAGAAAATATAACCAAGATGTCATTTCGTAAATTATAGCTCTTCTATTATAATAAGATACAACAAATTTTCATCTCTAATTCAAAATATAACTAAGAATCAATTGGAAAAAATAAATAATTAATGATATATTAAATTCAAGTAAATAATGGTAGTTATCATGTATAACACTACTATGTAAAACCTTGAATGTTAAAAAATAGAAAATAGAGTTATTCTTTGTATGATGGACATATTATAAGGTAAAACACATCCTCACAACAAGATCTCATGGGGAGAGTTCAACAATTGTTACAATGATCATTGAACACCCTAAAGCATAAAATCCATAAAAGTGGATTTTTTATCTCTATAAAGGCCATCACCAAACTATGAAACCACATAATAGAGGTAACATGTGTGACTGTAAATTTCATGTTGGGGTGATTATAAACATACCCAGTAGGATTCCCTAGAAATAATGTTGGGGGAATAAAAATATATTAGATCAAATTAGATAATAATTTGATATATTATGTAAGATAAGTATTTATGAGTATAGTAGAAGAATCATAGCCTTTGTAGATTATCCCCATAGATATCCTATATTTATAGGAACTATAATACTAAATAGTCTATGATACCTAAGCCACCAAGAATATCATAATTCACGTATCACCTCTTTAAAACTATTATTAGTGACCCATACTTCACAAGGATGTCTGATCTATTCTATGGGATTGTTGATGCCATAAATAGAGGACCCACACCACTTCATAAATAGGGGTTACCAACCCCCATCAATGATAAAAATGGCACGTGCATATTTTAGGATAATTGAATGATTAGTTTATAAATTAATAAATATCACCCAAAACATTAGAGAATAAATGGGAACCAAATCCTTGCTTGAATTGCTGATGTTGAGGACCCATGAAACAAAAATATGATAGGTTATTAACTTTATAATGTTCATCGATGGCCCTCACATTGTAATTATTATACCTCCATTGGTATTAAAAATCCATTATTTCTCTAAAACTTTTCTTAGAAAATGGAAAATCATCATGAAATATATAAGACCCTCAAAAACTCAAAAAATCCTCATAATAAGAATTGGATAACAAAGTGGTTCACACAGTCATGTTTTTATACGGAATAAATGATTAGAATGGAAAATTTATTTTCCTAATTATAACTCCAGAGTGAGAATATTTAAAATTTATCTAGGAGTATATATTACTCAATACTTAATCATTTAAACATGATGGGAAATATTAAAATAGTATTTCAGAAAGTCTTTCGACTATGTAGTCATGAAATCTCAACATACATTATTTATCATCTACATGATATGGAATTCTCATCTTGAGCGTCACCTAGGAATATAAATTGTGTCCCATGTCTTCTGACTCCCACATACACACCGTGAACATATTCTATTGATGGTTTAATGAAGTAGAGGGTTAGTCATTATGTACCCCACTAAGACTTGAGATATGTCACCTCAAACATGACGTGATTCCAATAACTAAACCCCATGTGTATATTTTATATTATCTACAATTGTACACACATTCTCAATACACATCCTTTTGAGCCACACAACCTATGAATTGGACTATAAGATGAATAAGGATAGGGTTTATCTATTCTAGGTAATCTAATACACCCAAGGTTGTGTGGTCTATTAAAAATGGTGTTATAACAAGTCGCAACCCATGATTTATTTATTACATTATTAGAACTAGATACACCAACCAAAAATGGGGCATGATGTGTTATAAGAAATAATATACTATGTATTATTTATCATCTCCCTAGAAACCTAATTGTAAATTGAAACTGTTTATGGATTTAACTCATGGACTACACACTGTGTAGTCATGTACTCTTTGTGTGATCCAATTAAATCATCGAATGATCAATCCCCAACATTATTTATTGATCCATTCATTCTCTCCACTATATGTCTAGATCCCTCATTCCAATTCTTGAAATTTCATGCCATGTTTTACAGACTCTCACAATTCTATTTTGTTCAGGATATATACACTATGCCTAATTTAAGACCATTTAGATTCATTTTACTTTAATTGAACCACATCATTCCATTTTTATCTTAATATACCCATAAAAAACTTGATTAGTTCATTTATAAACCACTTTTCCATGACCCTCTATCATATCCAATGCCTATTTAAATTTTAGTTGATTAGGGTATATCCAACACACACTAAGGCATATGAGACACCCCCATTATTTCTTCCACTATAAACTATGTTGTTTGGGGACCTTCATTGTCCAACCATAATAAAAAAGAGGGTGATATATAAGATAAATATATGGGGATGTTGTGAGAAATAGGGGAAAGATTCTAGTCAGTGATCACGTGACCACCCATTCTCCATCATCCATAACACAACAAAAAATTATAATATCATTATAAGATAACTAAACAATAATATTCACAATGAACGGATCCACTAGAATACCTTATAATGAGAATTTATTTCATTGTAAAATAAATAATCAGATGATAAAAAATAATGATTGTATGTACTTTTGTAATTTTTTTTGAAGATTTAGGATTCATATGTCTACATCCCAAGTTTGAATCATGGGTTTTTTGGGAATCATCCCCCACTATAAAATCTGTAGACTTATCCCCCTCAAAGATAAAACTACAACATATTTAACACTTTATGGTTTATTCCATCCATTATAGATAACCCAAAATGAAATTATTAATGGTTTAATTTTTTTTTGGAATTGATTAACCAAATACCTTAATAAAATATATGAAATGTCTTTGTTTGGTACATAAAACCTTGATACAAGAATTATACCTATCCTATATAAAACAAAACATTTCATAAAAATACAATATATAAAAATTTGTATACATGGCTCTGTCTAGGAGATGTTATCTTTCACACATTCAAGATAAAAAAGTATTTAGTAAATAAAAATTAAATAAAAATTAAAATTCAATCATATGGGAATCTCATCAAAACATAGGCCAAGGGTAAAAATGTAACACCCCGACACTAGTTACCCAGAGTCAGGGCATTATTATATAACTTTGGCATGATCACAAAAGATCATGTCTCGAAAGACCGATTAGTTTAGTAGCCTTGGAAGTACTAGATACAATCATAAGGTTTACATTACATCATAAAATGGAAAACTACAATAACATTTTCTCCATGGAAAACGTTGATATCCCATAGACTATCCCTACAGGTCAGTCATAATATATACTTATTCACATCCTAGGAAAAATAAATCATAGAAAGGGGTGAGCTGAAATGATTAGTAAGGATAACAATATAGCAGAAACATTCATAAATAAGAATAAACATTTATGGCAATGCATAAAACTAAAACAAAAGCCTTTGCAACATAAACTTTATCATAATATGGAAAATATAAATCAAAATAATTCCATTTACATACTCACATTGATATTCTACTTGTCAAATAATCACATGAAATATCAATAGCCACTTTCATAATGATAGAATGCATAATCCCAGACATTCATAACCACATAGTCAAGGCCCTATACCAAGACTACAAATATGATTTTGTCAAGGCCTTGTGCCAATAAACTAGTTTTCTCATGAGACAAAATGATGCATCTAGAACCTATAGTGGGCTCCACCTGTCACATACAAAGTCCAATGCATTCCTCATATAAAAATGTTTAAACATAACATAAAAATTTATATTAAAACTGCCATACCAAATGTCAATAAAATATCCATAATCCATAAATGGTATGAAATAACACATCCATAGTCAAACATATCACAAAACCTTCAATAAAACATGGATGTTTTGTATCATAATAAATCAACTTCAAACAAACATAAAATCCATCACAGGATGTTGAAATTGATGAAATAAAAAACCTTTTTAGAGAATTATCTCATTCTATTTTGAAATCATATAAAAGTCACATATTTATAAAAGAAAACATTTATATTTGAAAATTTTCTTATAAGCTTTTAAGGGAAGCTTCGACGATGTTAAAATGACATAAAATTGCCGCTCCCATCGTATAAGTCAGAAAAACATTCTTACATTAATTTTTTCGAAAAGGTAATAATGTACAGTTTCCGAAACTTTCGTCGGGGCGCACGCATCCGTCTGTGGAGGATTCATAGCTATTTCCCCGCATTCTTGCATTCCAAAGGCGGGAGACATCTACTCCTTATTCTGGGACATCTCTTCCTTGATCGAAACAGGATGATGGGATGTCGGTTATTCCTTCCATTGATTCCTCCTCGGAACTCGTCACCTAATATGGGTCTCCCTCATATACATAAGAAGTTGTTCGTGAAACTCTTTCTAGTTCCATATCTTCATTGACACCAGTTAATTACACTGCTTCTGTTAGGACATTCCAAGGGGTCCTGTCAGGGCGGCAACCTTCGTTTAGGGGAGTAGTCATGCTGGGCATCACTGGCGTGTCTGGATGTAGGGGATTGGTGTGTTTGTTTTCTATCTTTTATTAATGGGCTTACTGAGGGCGCGGAATCCCGACACATCCCACATTGAATGTGGGGAATTTCATGCCACATGCATGTTTCTGTGGTTTTCTTCAACTTCACATGTTTAACACAGGGTATGCAACAAGTTTAACGTCTAATGGAGACGGATCGGGATGATTAGAACACTGAATAGAGTGGATCAGATGGAGCAAACCCATGGAGGGAACATAGCCATTGGGGACATCGCTTGGGTGACCTCCCAAATGCTTTTAAACGGAAGTAGGAATGGCATGATCCCACTAGGGTGTGGCGGCCCGGGTATGTATCAGGATGGATGATAGAGTGGTTTATGGGGATGGTGAATGGGATGACACTGTCATGAAGATGATGAGAGTTTTCGGCTTGAGCCTTGAAAATTCTTCATATGTATCCTTGTGGTAGGTAATCAAAGTCCATGTAGTTCATATGATGACAGTCTTCCGTCGATTGGGGTTTTCAATGACTTACTGCTAAATGATGTCCACAGTTTAACGCCATAGGGGATGGGGGTGAACCGACATGAAGGGGGTCGGAATGACCAAGTGGTGAGCTTGAACCTCATGGAGGCTTCTGATGTACCATGCCTTTACATGGATCAATGGGGCATGTCGGCGAATCGATGTGATGATGGACCTAGGTTCTGATTGGTGTTGGTGGGCTTGATCCTCAGGAAGGCTTCCTACATACATTTCCTTGGAAAAGATCAAAGACCTCGTAATTCAGAATGGGGGTCGTGGGTCTTACACTCTAAGCTTCCCATGTTGATGGGGGCTTGGTACACCGACGCAAAGATGGTCGAGACCGATGGATGGTGGTGGGCTTGAACCTCAAGGAGGCTTACTACGTACCCTACCATGAAAAAGATCAAAGACCTCGTAGTTCAGATATTGGGGCTTGGGGTTTACACTCTACGCTACCCATGATTATGGGTTATCGGGTTTTAACCTTATGGAGGCTTTCTACTTACCATGCCTTGACATGGATCAAAGACCTCGTAGTTCAGGAAGGGTAAGGGCTTACACTATGAGGCGGCCCAAGTGTTTATTGCCGAAACGACCGAGTGGTGGGCTTGAACCTCATGGAGGATTCCTGCTTACCATGCCTTGAAATGGTTCAAAGTCCTCATATTTTGATATGGGTTGGGGGTTACACTCTGAGGTGGCCCAAAGTGTTGGTTAACCATCGTAAGTATGGTCAGAACCATGGGGTGGTGGGCTTCAACCTCGTGGAGGCTTCCTACATACCATGCCTTGACAGGGATCAATGTCCCCATAGTTCGGGAAGGGTTTTGGCTTACACTCTGAGGCAGCCTAAGGTGTTGGTGAACCGACGTGATGATGGTCGAAATGTCCGGGTGGTGGGCTTGAACCTCGTGGAGGCTTCCTACATATCATGCCTTGACATGGATCAATGTCCCCATAGTTCAAGAAGGGTTGGGTCTTACCGACTGAGGCTGCCCAAGTGGTTGTGGTCGGAATGACTGGGTGGTGTGCTTGAACCTTGTGGAGGCTTCCTACGTACCATGACTTGACATGGATCAAATTCCCCATAGTTCAATACGTTTCCATGGCCGGTGCATACTTTAAGACCACGTGAGTCGTGCTCGATGTGAGAAACAAGAGGTAGTAGAGACCAGACGATCACTTCATGAAAGGTGCTCCTGTGGGATGTGTAGTGGGGCTTACACGTGGAGTGGACCAGGGAGAGAGATATTGGAACTTACTCTAGGATGGAAGACCATTGGGGAGTCAGGGCTTACTTCGGGATGGAGCCCTTTGGCGACAAAGCGCAGCGGAATAGGGATCCGGTACCGAAGAAAGGAGAAGTGCCATTTCCCACCATTCCCTTCACTATCCATGGGGATCGAAGATGAAAGGAGGTTCAGGGATGCTGCCTCCGGAAAAAGAAGCTAGGGGCTTTTCCCAAGGTGGTTGCCCTTTCCCCACAAACAAACACCATTACTGGAATGAGGATATCATCCCCTATGAAGACCAGGGGGCATGGAGAATGTCAAAGGTGGGGGGACCCTACGTGCAAGGCATGGGGAAAGGTCACAGTTTAACATCATGTGCTATGAACGATGGTAGTTGGTAGTTTAACATCCTACAGATCAGATGAGGTATGTTTGCTCCACACCCCTAGGACATACATAACATGTACCCTGTTCTCCATGGTGTAGAGAGGGGACATGAAAAACCATGGTGAGGGGGTGTCATAGAGCGAACCATCAAGGGGCCCACATTAGCGTGGCTATGAGAAAAATAAATAGTCGTTAGTGTTCCTATGAAAACAAGAATGAGTCGAAGCCACGCAACGGGTGATGTCGTCCATGGGACTCTAAAATCACATCTTGCAAACCTGGAGGGACGCACTAGAGAAGGATTTTCAAGAAGAGGAGTTCAAAGGTAGGGGCCTTGTGAATCTCTGTTTCACTGCGTGGCGGAGGTCACATGCGAAGTGTTGTGCTTCGCGAAGTGGGGTGCCTTACCCAAACCATAGGGAAGAGGTGCATATGGGTGGTGCTTCATGAAGTGGAAAGGCATTTGCGGAGCATTGCCTCATGGAGAAAAGGTGCCTCACGAAGCAAGATATCATGAAGCAATGTGCTTCGCGATGTACTGTGACCCTGCCTTAGCATAGATACCATGGGTACATGAAGGTTGTTTCATAAAAAATAAATGATCCATGATGACCCGATTCACCTTCAGGATCCCCTTCCGTCGCGAAATCCCCAAGGCTTCACAAAAGGCATCCCTCTCAGAAGAGGGGATCATGACGAGATAAGGGGGAGGCAGTTCGCAGAGCAGAATTACCTCGCACAGCTCATGGTTCGCAGAGGTGAAGGATGATTCACGATTTGGGAGCCTTGAAGTCAAAAGGTCTGATTGTCCATCTTTGGTCTCAAGGGGATTCGGGTATTTATAGGCAAGAGGTGCCATGAATCGGAGCTTGTGCGGTGTGAAGAGGGCATTGGTTTCTTCATGGTTGGTCGCGAACGTCAAATGAGGTCATGGAGCGGCCCGCCTCCTTACTTCACGGCAGGCTCACGAACGTCAAATGCGTTCACAGAGCGGCCTGCCTCCTTGCTTCCTAGCGGGTTTGCGAACATCAAATGTGTTCATAGAGCGGCCTGCCTCATTGCTTTGTGGTGGCCGCGGTACTGGATTCACCTCCGTGAAGTGGCTCTATGAGGCACTCAATGGGGACTTCATTGGGATTCTTTCTCTGCCCCAAATTTTGTTGCCATCAAATACCCCCCTCACACATGGAGTTGCGGAGAGATCAAGTGTCAAATTCATAAGTTAATTGCCAAAAACCTTGGTCGTTCGCGATGATGGATCATGAAGAGGGATCGCGAGGTGGAAGGGTATACACCTGCCAAGCACTCCATGAAGCTCCGCGCACACTAGACGTTCCACGAGGCTTCGAAGTCCGTCACCTATAAATAGGGGGCATCCGTCTATTTTTTCCATTGCCTTCTCCGCAATTTTTTACTTTTTCACTCTCAATTCACAGAGCTCTACGTACTCCGTGAGTGTTCTCTGCAAATAAATTATTCACGGTGCACAGTGAGTCCTCGACTCCGTGTTTGGTCTCTGCGATCTGGAGCATGAACGCCTTGGTAGTGCTCTGTGAACAGTCTTTGCAAGGAGACTACTCGATCGCGCTCTGTGGACGAGCTTCCCAATCCTACCGAAAAATCGTTCAAGTTCTAAACCTGAATGAACCACCAAGAAGGTTCTCAGGGGGAGCTTGAGGATGCCGCCTGGAAGGATGAGATGGCGAGTAGTCTGGGGCTAGGAGACATGGTCTATTTCCACTCAGACCATATTTCATTGGTGGAGCTGCTATCGGAGAGCCAGAAGAACTAACCATGGTTTATGATTTTTCCCGTATATGGCTTTGGGCTGAGGAAAGACGTCTTCATCCCTGAAGCAATTAGGGACCAGCCAACTTACTCGTTTAAGAGCACGTCAGGCCAGCACTGATGGTTCAGGGCGGTCGACGGTCAAGCCCAGGAAGACTTTACGCCCGTCATTACCACCTGCTTATACAACCATCTGAACAACGTCGACGTGAAGGCATTTCAACTGGATACATCCCCACCTCTATAACAAACAATCCTCAAGGGGGCACTGGGGTACCCGAAAAAGGGGTGGTCTGAGAAATGGGACATGTGCTAGGGCAACAACTTCATAGAAGATTGGGCATGGGACTATTGGCTAGGTTCCTGGTGTGAGGAGTTCGGGGCAGAGCTAAGAATAGTGGGCCTATTTGAGGCATCTTGGGCTTCCTAGTTCCACATCTACCAGCCAAAGCAGCTAATGTCGGAGCTGTTGAGACTGTGGTCACCGGGGACTAATACCTTCCACCTGCATCACGGGGAGGTCAGTATCATCTTATGGGACATGCATCAGATCTCATGGGTCCCAATACTAGGGGTGATTTATGAATAATTCCTCCCTGCTATGGGTGAATGGGAGGATCTGGATTAGATGTTGCGCCTAGAAATGACATTGATAGATCTCGTGCTAGGGGAGGATAAGGAGGCGGTGAGGGATGTCCACTTCCATAATTGGTTCATGAAGCTTCTAAACTTCCCGGTACACCATCAGTTCCCATCGATACCTCAAACTTTCCCAAAGTGGGCCCGTAGTAAGGAACACTCATACTGGAAGCTATTGGAGAATAGCTAGTGGATGACTTGAGGGCTCAATGTCAGCACTGAGCAATATTCAATAGTCAGAATGGAGGCCTTCATCGCTTCTCTCATCTGTGGTTGGATCCTGATGGCGAGGGATACCAATATGGGAGTGTGACCAAGTACCTTCATCAAGGCATCCAAATTGGAGACAGGAGGGCGGGTCAACCTAGGGATCTCTATGCTTGCCATGTTGTACAAGATGTTGTGGCACATCAGCGAGGGGAAGAGACCACATAGAGTATACATGCCAATACATCTCATTTACAGGTGGATCACAACGCATATCAGGGGGATCTATGAGTATCTGAAACCCATCTCACCTCTAGGGTCGAACTTCCACCCATTGATCTTGAATGCCACGGGGAGCTTTCAAACCAAGGTGACTACACCATGGGTTCTGAACCAGGTGTGGAGGGTGGAGGAATTCAATTTGCACCTGTTTTCATTGTCAACAGGGGCATTCACAGATAATGGTCGGGGACAGAAGAGCATCTAGCATATATCGTGGCCTTTCAAGGTAGAGTCTTGGTGACCAGGGTAGACTGCGAGTGCCTCTGCGAGCCATACACCCCACACTAGTTTTCATGGAAGTTCTGGTGCCTACAGTGACTAACCCTGTAGGTATACATAGAGGTGCGTTATGAGTAGAACCCGTGTGTGATGAGGCAGATTTGGCTCAGGTTTACACTGGAAGATGGGAAGATGTGGATCGAACTTCCTCTACTGACCATCATCCTCGGGCTGATAATGGAATATGCCCAGAGGTGGGAGGCGGCCTATCCGATGGAGACGTTGAAGCAGCTGACCACTGTAGTCAGTGATGGTGAGCCTCACCAACCTCGGGGCCAAGGCTGGAAGGAGGAAAGGGAATCCCGCAATGGCGAGGTTGTTGTAGCGGTGACGCCCTCACTATTTGAGGGGGACTAGTGGTGGCAGATCCAGCAATGGAAGCATAGTCGGTGGTCCCAAGAGAACAGAGTCAAGTGGACGGGCAGCCACCGAGGGGATTCCGCTGGATTTCCAACCAGGCCCGGGGGAAACAGCTGCACCATATCGACATGCTGGAGAACCCTATCTTCCATGATTCCTGGGACATCTGGGAAGTCAATCGGAAATTCCTCGGCCCATCTAAGTTATGGAAGCACCTTAACCGCATCGGGATGGACTTTCTGGGGTTTGTTCCTATTATAGCGGGTTTGGAAGTATCCCAGGCGGTGGAAGAGCAATACATAACTGAGTTGGAAAACATTATCCAATCCCGGGGTTCCCTGAGGGAGTGCTTCCATCTAAAGGAAGAATTGGACGAGTCGTCCAGGGGAAAAGATGCCGGTATGGAGAATCTGCCGGAGGAGGGTGAAATCGGCGATCAATCCTCAGATCTTGAAGACTTCACGGAGGCCCTCAATGTAAAATCCCAAGTCCCTTCCTCAGGGTCTGGTCTTAGTTTACTATGTATTTCTCATCAGCATCTACACTATGCAGGGGGCCCTTGTGCACAGACGCCATTCTCACCCCTCAGTGGGTGATGACACGGGACCTTCGGGATCCACTTCTGTGGCTGCATCAACATCCGTGTCTGGCAGGGCTGGGATACTCAAGGAAGCTCCCTCAAAGTCTCCAGACCTACCGACCATATACGGGGGTCCACATCACATGTTTCTGACGTCATCAGCTCGAGAGTGAGACTGGTGATTTGACCTCTATAAGTCTTCTCTACCAAATTCACAACTACCATCCCCTGACCATGTTAACTGACATTCACATCCCATTTTTGGAACATATTGTCCTTCAATTGGCCTGGGCTGCTACAGCGAAGGTGGTCAGGGATTCTGGTTGTGCCCTTACCTGGGGCATGCCAATGGTCGTGGACGTGGACATCCAGCCTGACCGAACTGCAGCACTCCCGATCTCTGGAGGGGGAGCCATTGGGACTGTGCCCGAGGTTATAGAGGTGGGATCAGATGATGAGGATTATCCAGATAGTTTAGGACCCACCACGCGGATCCAACGCTGGATGTGGACCTGACTGAGGATTTCTTGGTGTCATTCCCTACATACAAGCCTGGTAATCGCACCGACTGGGACGAGACGGCCTCTGACGAGAAGGACAGCAAACTATTCTATCGCTGATCATGGAAGCTAATCGCGTGCTTTATCAATGACACCCCTCAAGGACTATGGTTGGTTGATATGGAAAGACTTCTCTCACGACTACGCGAACTGTGCGACGAGGGAGTGGATGCCCAGCTCCCTCACATGCTCATCTGAGACCATATGGAGGAAAAGATTTGGGAGTATGATAGTGGCCTTAGTGTGGGCTGGCAGTGGAGGAATGAAGTGAACATCAAGAGCTTATGGGTGACCAAAAACGAGGTTGAATGGTTGTAGGCCTGGGCAGATGAGCATTCCTCTTCACTTGATTCGCAATCTGAGCTCGTCTCACGGCTAAAAGCATAGATGGCAGAGGCTGAATAGGGTATGAAGGAAGCCTCTGAGGAGATGGTTGTTATCTGGACCAGTGTGGAGTGGGCTCGAGTCGCGGTCAGTGATTTTCACCCTCTTTCGGTCATGGTGGAGCATGAGGTAAACAGGCAGCGACAACTTCTGGACAGCACCAGCCAGAGGGTGGCGGAGCTTCAACTTTCCTTTGACGAGGTCAATCAATCCATGGGGGGAGTCGATTTCTGGGAACTGTAATGATTAAAAAACCTTAAAACATACTATCATGCATTTATTCTTTAATGTCATTGAATGAATGAATTTTGTTGTTTACATTGTTTTATTGCATCCTTGTGATGTTCGCGGAGTGTCCAGCGATCATTCCTTAAGCTCACACGGGTCGAGACCAATGTGAGAAACAAGGGATGACCACCTTCTCACCCCATCAAATCATAAGAGTGAAAACCAAGCTTTAGGAATCTAGGGTTTGAACAATCAGTCCAGACTATCGGGAGGAAATGGGAGAGACTTGACTGGAGAATGAAGCTCTCAGAATAGCCAAATTACCATTTTTTCCTTGAGCGGTCTTTTGCACGAACGGGGTAACACCCGGGGCACTAAAATCAATCCGAACAGCTGGGAATGGGAGCTGTGAATCACGATACTTATGATTCAGAACATTGTGGGGGGTGGAGTGATAATAAATAATAATTGTTGACCTCATTCAAAACACATTATTCTTATTGTATTAGCCTGAAGTGAGAATAACAAATGAGGGTCAACCATTTACCATGTTCGAAACACAGGTCCTGACTCAAAATGTCATTTGTTAGTATTTTGGAACATTCGACCAGATCAATAGTTCATCCATAGGACGATCATCCATACTGTTAGGGGGTTCCATTAACGTGAAAGTGGAAGATGGAACGAATAAGGGGCACGCAAAGCGTGGAATTTGGAGTGAGGGTTGGTTCAAACAGAATCCAAAACTCTTGAAATTACACCACCATGGTGGAATCACACTATATGGACGCATCAGTTTGATCATGGACCATTCCTTCATTAAGATAGGGCCTCTCTGGAAATGGGGGTTGTCGCTTCCCAATGTCATCGTGGGTCATACCAAACTTGTTCGGGGAAAAATTATAGTTACATGATTCCCCATGAGGGGTCATGCCAGTGGGTTAGAAATGGGGAGGAATAGGATTGATGATTCCTGGGGATGGACCCTAGGCAAAATAATGGGGTGTCTCTCTGTATCCCATCAGGATGGGAATAAATCCGTACGTAGTTCTGGAAGCACAGTTTAACGTCATGCTAGACGATGAGAAACATGGTTGCGCTGGCGCACGTCCTACCAATACTACTAATCCCACATGATTCATTCTCAATGTGGGAAACAAGAAGTGGTGGTGGTACATTCTGGACACAGGGAGGAACATGTTAGGGTGAAGGGACTCTCGGTGAATGTTGGCCCAATAATGTTATCCCGTCCATGTAGCACACCTAGATGTGTGAAGTGGTAAAGCCGAGTATTTTGGAATTCCACATGGACATGAGGAAGTGGAAATGTGTGAATCATGTTGCTTGAAATATGGATCACTATGATGGTGGCATGATGATGGGGGATAAATGTTGATCGTGGAAGAAACTAAGCATCCACATCGTGTTATCTAGGAATGGGGACAAACAAATAAGGGTCGATCGTTGACCATGTTCAAAACACAAGACCTGTTGCAAATTTCATCTAATATCTTTAGGGGCGTTGGCCCAGGATGGCAGGTGAGCTGATGTGACATGGGACCAATATTTTAGGGGGTCCCTTCGAATATAGAAGAGTATGAGGATCCAAATAGCGAGCTCATGAATCTTGGTCATGGAACACAGGGACTGTACCCATGAAAATTCCACACTTCGGT
Organism: Viscum album; assembly: GCA_963277665.1. NCBI lineage: Eukaryota > Viridiplantae > Streptophyta > Magnoliopsida > Santalales > Viscaceae > Viscum > Viscum album. Next base: position 867,645,473 of record OY728152.1, on the reverse strand, counting down.
CTCTTTTTCAAAATGCATCTAAATACGGCATAGAGACATATTAGATTGAGGGAGTCGAGTCCCATCCAATAGGGAGATCATAGTATAGGGTCATAGAACATGGACCATGGATTGTAGAAAATGTGGAGACACATGGTGGGGTAATTACAAAAATCTGATGTCAATGGGAACTGGGGGTTCCGAACACCACATGTTCCTCGGTGAGGTTTTAGGTCGAGGGACTGAAAACGAGTGTTGAGCTGGGATCGAGGCAAGGTTCATGGATGTTCTTATGTACCCCATGAGGATGGGGATCAAGATGCAAGTAGTTCTAAGAGGTGTCACGGTAAGGTACCACTTTCGGGGACAAAAGGGTCATGCGGGCATGGCCCTCACACCAAAAGAAGCAACATTTGATAAAACTTATTTGTCCATTAAGGTGAGTGGTTTTTTTTGTGAAGTGACATGCCTAGGTTAGTAGCCCCTAGAATCGCCACAAGAATAAAACCATAGTATGAATTGTCAAATGGCATGGCATGTGAACAATACCATACATGGTGTCCCTTTGAGTGAGGACATCACGATGCAGTGCTATTTTTCGTCGTGCGGCCAGGCCAACAATGTCACAGTTCAGGGTCAAGTGATATGACCAGGCAACATTGTCTAAAGTAGTATGTCTTGGATATTATGGAATGTGCACAATGTGATACAAAATATCCATCATGAATGAGGACATAATCACACACCATGCCATATGAAATTCTGAGAAAGTAACCTCAGTCCGAGGGGCCTAAATAGAGGTAATAGAATAAGGGGAATGATAAAGTTTCTCCCAACTGAGCAGGACCCCAAAAAGAGGCATCTGGGTGTTCCTATGTATCCCATAAAGATGGGAATCAATCCATACATTGTTTTTTATAGGATCTTTGTTTAGGGTCTTAGAGATTGGAACATGGATGAGAGAGGACTTGGGAGCACATGGTGCAGTCCTTTCAAAACCCGACGTGGGTGTGGACCCATGGGGTACTCACTATACCATATGTTTCTCTGAGAGTTCAGACCGAGGGCCCGCAATACAGGGCATGATTTAAGATTCCTGGGGCAGGACCTGAAGACGAGATGCTTTGGAGGTCCTACGTATCCCAAGAGGATGGGAATCAAGCCGTAAGTAATTCTGGACAAGATCTTAGTTTATGGTCTTAGATCTCGGACCATGGATGAGAGAAAACCCTCCAAGTAAGTGTAGACCTCAACCCAATCCCTAATCCCACATGAGTTGAACTCAATCTTGGAAGCAAGGGAGGAAGATGTTTATTGCAATACCGGGAGCGCATGCCAATGGGAAATCAGTGCGGAGCCCCAAATGATGCCCTAATCGAGACTTTTGTCCTCTGAAAATTTAGATGCACACTGAGGAATAGTACCAGGAGTTTCGAATTTCTACTTGGAAACCATGAGGTGGAGGAGGATGTTAATCATGTAACCGAAATTTTGGGATTAATGGGGTTGGCGTGGCGATGGAGGATAACTTTTGACCGTGTTTGAAACACAACATCTATATCGCGTTAGCCTGAAGTGGGAACACCAAATGAGCATCGACCGCTGACCATATTCGCAACACGGGATTTGTATTAGTTTGTCATTAACGACCCTCGGGGACATTGGACCATAATGGTAGGAGAGCCATTAGTCCTAGCATCCCTGCCACATGGGGGTCTCTTCGGGTGATGAAGGTGATGGAATCCCTAATGAAAGGGAACAGAAAGCTTGAAAAATGGGTGTAAGCATGTCCGAGCAGAGTCCGACATTCCAGGTACTAATCTAGAGTACCCTTAGGCACATTGGTGAACTACTGAAGAGGATCGATCAGGGTACTCAACTAGAGAGTAACCGATTTTAAGGGATGAGTGCAGAGTAAGGGGATAGAGAATCCTTAGGAGAAAGATGGGGTAAATGTCATAGTTATTACAACACCCGACATGAGTGAGAACATAATCCCACACCACACCATGTACTCCTCTTCCTATGAATGGGTAGGCTAAGTACATAAGGTGAAAGGGAGATTTCTGGGAGATGGGGATTAACCCGTAGTATAGACATTCAGGTTGTCCTACGTATCCCATGAGGATAAGAATCAAGTCACATGTAGTTCATGAAGGCACACAGGGGTAAGATACCCTAACGAGGGGGTGTACAACATGGTGAGTAACCTGACATGAATGGGGACACAGTCCCATACCACACTGCACACTCCTAAATAGGAACATGGGCCGGTTCCTCGAAAAGGCCAAGGGGCCCGAGGCTGGGCCTCGGTCGGTAAGGCCGGACCAGTTTGTGGTTTAACGTCATGGAGTGAGGATGAGGGTCACGGGCCTAGAAAGGCCGTGGGGCCTATGGTTGGGCCTCGGTTAGGAAGGCCTGAAAAGTTTGAAGTTTAACATCTTTCAGTGAGGATGAGGAGTGTAGTAAGATACCCCACACAATGGAGGTTTACGGAATGATGAGAAACCCGATGTGAATGAGTACGTAATCCCATACTACACCGTACAATCCTAAAAGAGAGAATCTGGGCCCGGGCATGAAAAGGCCAAGGGGCCTGAGGCTAAGCCTTAGTCAGAATGGCCCAACTAATCTACACATTAACGTCTTCCCATGAGGATGAGGGAGATGATAAGGTGTCTCATCCGGGGATGTGTACGGAATGGCGAGCAACCCGCAGTGAATGAGGACGTAGTACCATACCACACCATACACTCTCGAAAGAGAGAATCTAGGCCGGGGGCCCGAGAGGGCCAAGGGACATGAGGCAGATCCTAAGTCAGAAAGGCCCGACTGGTCTATAGTTTAACATTTTTCCGTGAGGACAAGGGAGAGGGTAAGGTGTCTCATTTTGGGATGTGTAAGGCACGATGAGCAACCCTATCTGAATGAGGAGATTATCTCATACCACACCCTACAATACCATAAGAGAGAACCCAGTCCGAGGGGGATTGAAAAGGACAAGGGGCATGAGGCTGGGCCTCAAATGGAAGGCCATACACCCTCTTGTATGGTTACCACCTCATCACAGCTCTTAAGCCCATGTGAGCAGTTCTCAGTGTGGGAAACAAAGAGCCAGTCTTGGCTCTCCTCATCATATGGGGGACTAAAACCTTGCTTTTCCCGAAGGTATTTCCTCGCTTGGAGATACAACGGGGTAGAATGAACCACTACACTCAATGATTGGGACATCTTGGGTTGGTTCTAATGTAATAGGACAACTGTTTCCCATGTTTGAAACACATTGTCCCTATAGAAACCTGAAATCGGAGAAACAAATGAGCATAGACCGCTGACCATATTCAAAATGTGGGACTTCTATCAGCTTGCTGCTCAACATCCTCAAGGCTATTGGCCTGAATTGGTAAGAGATCCCATCTGCCTAGCATCCATACCATTCGGGGGCCCTTCCAGACGGGGAAGATGATGGAGTCCCAATCAAAGGAGTGGCTGAAGAATAGTTGTACCCATCTATGAAAGAGGCGAACGTCACCAGGGAGCGGGACGTACGGCTAGATGGAGGTTAGCTCGACATGAATTGGGGAAAAGTTTTTCACCCCTACCATATTTTTTGACCAGAGGGGAAGACTCTGGTGTTTGGGCTGGGCCAACAGACGAAATTTTCAGGCGTTCTAACATATCCCATAAGGATGCGAATCAAGCCCTATGTAGTTCTTGAAATCCGTGCAGTTTAATGTCATGTAGTGAGGATGTGGGATGATATACGAATGGGGAGCGGGAAAATGGTGTGACCATTACGATCCTGGTATAGTGGGGTTGAGTAAGCCTTCACCATATCATGGGGAGATCCTCCGAGAAAACTATACCTAGGGGTATAGTCAAGGAGACGAGTTTGGGGCTGCGCTCAAGATGAGGTGTCTGAGCGTTCCTATGCAATCCATAATGATGGGAATCAAGCCAGATGTAGTTCTCAAGATTTAGTTTAATGTCATGCAGGATGATGCATAGTTTAAAGTCGTGTATGACCGAATAGTTTTCGGTCATGTGGGACCAATGTGTAATTTAGGGTCATGCGGTACAGAATAGTTTATGGACACGCCGGACCAGGACGTTTATGGTCATGTAGGACCAGGAAGTTCAAGGTCGTTCTGGACCAGCCAGTTTAAGGTCCTGTAGGACCATGCATTTGAAGGTCGTGAAGGACCAGGCAGTTTATGGTTGTGCAGGACCAGGCAGTTTTATGGTCGTGTAGGACTAGCCAATTTAAGGTCATGTAGGACCAATAGGTTCAAGAAAAGTATTTTTTGAGGATCTTGGAATTGGTGGGAGGATTTATATGCTCACCATCCATGGTCACCAGGGATTATGCCCCATTGGGGTAAACCTTGTGGACTATGTAAGGTCCTTCCCATTTGGGCTCCATCTTGGGTGGTTTCCTATTAGGGATCATTGGCGCCCTGAGGGCCAATACCAAGTCATCTTGCAAAGAAGAGAAAAGGTGAACCTTCTTGTCGAAGGCTCTAGCCATCTTGTTATGATGCCTTTCCAGATCATGCAGGGCGCGATGCCTATTCTCATCAAGCGCTTCCAATTCATCCAGACGAATTTCAGGTACCCTATCTGGCACCTGCTGGTCATAGACTGCAATACGTAACGAGGGAAGCTGGATCTCGATGGACAGGATGGCCTTAGCTCCATACACCGTGGTAATGGGGTCACCTGGGTGGAATTATGAGTCGTCGTCTGATAGGCCAAGAGGGAGTTTGTGATCTTGTTCGGACAACTCTTCTTATTCTGACCAACCATTTTCTACATAATGTTACAAAGGGGTTTTTTGAACACCTAGATCTACCCATTTTCTTGCTTGTGATAGCGGGAGGTATGGTTCGAACGAATGTTGTACTTGGCATAAGATTTCATCAACTTGGATGCTCAAAAGTTGGTGCTGTTATCGGTGAGGATGACGTGTGGGACTCTAATCCGGTAGATGATGTTGGAGCTCACGAAGTCAACGATGGAATAGGCCTTGACCTCCTTGAGTGGAATTGCTTCTACCCGAATGGAAAAGAAATCCATGGTGGTTAGGATGAACCTATTCTAGTAGGTTGTTGATGGTGGGTATGGTCCATTGACATCGAGTCCCCACATCAAAAATGGCCAAGAGTACTTGGTGGAGTGGAGAGTTTGTGGCGGCCGATGTAGGAAGTTAGCATGAACTTGGCATGCATGACATCTCTTGGTGAACTCGATACAAGCATGGATGATTGAAGGCCAGAAGTACCCCAGTCTCTGAATATGATGGGACAGCTTCGGCCCTACCTGTTGATCCCCACAGGAACCGGCATGATCCTTGTGTATGACCTGAGAAGTCTCGACTCCTTGGATACAATAGAGGATAAAACCATCAAACCCACGCTTTTATAGGATTCTCTCAAGACTAGGACCACTATGGAGAGTAAACTATAGCGCGCGACATCGAATTCCCTCGCGCTCGGCCCGATCAGCCGCGAGGAAACCATTTTGGAGGTACTCAACAAAAGGGGCTCTCCATTCGAGAGACTCTTCAACCACTACATCCGAAGAACCTAGGTGTCCTGACGTGGAGGCCCTGGTGGTAAGATGGCTTACACGCAGGCCATCGTCATCCTCTAGGGTGATGGAGGATATGACTCTCTGGTGTGCCATGTGTATAATCAGAGCATCCTTCTTGGGATTTGCAAGTGATGTAGCTAAGCTGGCCAAAGTGTCCACCCGACCATTCTGTGACTGAGGATCATGGGTAAGCTCTGGTCGAGAAGGGAACTGGGCAATTAGATGGAGGGTGCATTCCAATAATGGTACGATCGCTGGATTTCTGACAAATTAGTCACTGTTTACTTACATTATGACTAGCTCGGAATCCCCTTTCACATGATAATGGGGCACATCTATCTCAAAATCCAGCTCGAGGCCAATGATAATTTCCTGATACTCTGCCTCGTTGTTGGTGTAGCCTTCTGACAAAATTTATGAGTATGACAGAATTTCTTGTGCCAAGGTAATAGTGATAATACCGAGGCCCACTATGTTGAGCCTAGGGTCATTGAGTCTCCTATCGGTGGGGCTCCGGGAGGCTCTATAAAAGTGCATCACCAATCATGGGATGGTAGGATCTACTGAGAGGATTTCCACGTCAGTAAAATCCATGTCCAAGGGCTATTCCACAGAGGTTGGATGGGTAGCTATAAAGCCTGCCAACGCCTGTCCCTTGATAGCTTTCTGAGGGAAAAACCTGATGTCGAACTACTGGAGGATTATCTCCCACTGCACTAGACAACTAATCAACATGGGGCGGTTTAGAATGTACTTCAGCGGGTCTACCCGAGACACTAGATATACCTCATGGTCCTGCAGGTAGGGTCACATTTTCTGCACTATGAATACCAGTTCAAGGCATCTCTTCTAGATGGGGGAGTATCTTGTCTCCATATCAATGAGCATACGACTGCAGTAGTAGAGACTATTTTCCATCCCATCATTGTTCTTCTGGGCGAGTAGGGAACCGAGAGATCATTCCAGGGAAGTCACGTACAAGATCAGTGTCATTCAGAGGATGGGGGCATCAGGACTTGAGGCTAGAGCTGATACTGCTTAATTTCCACAAACGCGGTCTGGCACTCTTCGTCCCATTTGTTGGTAGAGCCTTTCTTCATGAGGTGGGAAAAGGGCTTACACATGCCATCCATATTCGTAATGAATTACTCTATGTAGTCTATGTGGCCTTAGAAACCTCAAAGCTCCCGAATATATCTCGGGGGAGGCATCTGGATGATGTCCTTGATCTTCTCTGGGACGATCTCGATGTCTCGGTACCTAACTACAAAGCCAAGAAACTTCCCGGAGGTGACCCCAAAGGAACATTTCAGCGCGTTCATCATCATTTGAAAAGAATGGAGGATTTCGAACACTTTCTCAAGGTACTAGATAATGTCATGGAGCTGGTGATATTTGACCACCAGATCATCCACTTAGCATTCCACCAGTGTCCTGAGGATTGGATTGAATATGCGGTGCATGGCCCGCTGATAGGTAGCACCTTCATTCTTTAGGCAGAAGGGCATAACCTGGTAACAGAAAGTACCTTGGGGCACCCTAAAAGAGGTGGAATTCTCCTCCTCAGGGGACATCCATATCTGATTATACCTAGAGTAACCATCCATGAACGAGAGGGCTTGGAATCCAGCCGTAGCATCGATCAGAAAATCTGTCGCTGGAAGACGAAAATCATCCTTCGGACAATGATGGTTGAGATCTCAGAAGACAATGCAGACTCTGATCTATCTGTTCTTCTTCCTGAATGGAATAATGATGGATAGCCACTTGGGGTACTTGACCTCCTTGATAAAGTTGGCTCTGATGAGCTTGTCCACTTCGGCCTCGACCATGGCACCGTGAGAAGGGTGCATCTTTCTCGGAGGCTGCTTTATTCTGTGATGACTTTTCAGGAGACAGAGGCGGTGGATGGATACATGAGGATCTAGTCCTGGAATCTCCTTGTAACTCCAGGAGAACAAATCACGGTGCTGCTTCAGGAAATCCATGTACCACTGTTTCTCCTCGTGGGACATGGACGCATTGATCAACGTGGGTCTTGGATCTGCCTCGCTACCAAGGTTCACCTGTGCCAATTCATCGTCCGTGGTGGAGATGCCTTCTTCAATGGCATGGGGGCATCATCCAGATCCTCTACTTCTCTTGAAGAGGAGGTATTCCCATCGAGTGAAGCTACCCTCGGGTCAGATGATCCTAAAGGTAAGCTGGTACCAGCCTGGATAGTAGTAGATAGCATATCACGAGGTTCACGCACCGCTGAGACCATAACGATGAAGGCAGTTGATCCAATCACATATGGACTTCGGCCCATGGGGCCACGCTTGATGATATCAAAGAAGTAGTGGAACGTCAGCTTCATCTAGTTAATCCCAGCCCAGCGAAACATACATGTATGACATATCTCCATGGCCATGGGACGGGCGTCCCGATACCGTACAGGGGTAGGAGGTTCGGGGATCACCTGAGCCTGGTTTGTGTAGGATTACGAGGTGATTTTCCATTGTCACTTGGACATGGGAATATACATTCCTCTTATACAGGAGAAAATAAATCATTGCCCCATATCGGGGGTGGTGGCCTCCAATCGATGGATCGAGAAGATGTAGGAATCATCCAGACCTACCCAGGGATCTGTTCTGACCGTGGTAGGCTCAACCTCACTAGACAAAATATTCTTATCATTGCTCTTATAATAGTCAGTGTCCAGATCACGGGCTTCACAAGAGGCAAAAGTAGATGAATCACCTAGGAGTACGCCTACATGAACATTTATGGATTACTTGAGGCATTGGTGATACGATGAGAGGACCTCCGCGTGCAGATGGAGTCATGGTCTTCCCATCAATACATTTTATGCGGTGTCTAGGGAGACGGCCATAAATTTAGTATTGGAAATGAGGCCACCGAACTGGGACTTCAGATGGATTTTTCCGACTAGGGTCTACTCTGTCCTGTCGTATCGTTGTATTCTTAAATCTGAGGGAGTCAGGTCATCCTCGGATAACCACATCTTCGGTAGTGTCTGTGTCGAGATAAGGTTGATCCTGGAGCCGGTGTTGACAAGACAATAGCGAACCTCCACACCATTAAATTAGTTGCTGATTTACAGCGGGCGGATGTGCCCCTGTATGGGAGAGACTTCTTCCTCTACAGAGTCTGAAATGATGGCCTATCATTTGGAATCCTTGACTACTTCAGCATGAAAGGCTTCTGTAGCTGCAACCTCCATTTCAAACTAGAGAGGGATTCTTAAAGCCTCAGCGGGGGCCTCGCGCATATCTGATGAGAGGCGAAGGGATTCAAGGATGGAAACCGTCACTAGGATGCTGGAGAGGTGCTTGAGAACATCATACATCAACACCAGGCATGAACTTCTGCTTACAGGAGGCCGCTCTGTGATTGGAGGCATGGAGAGCCCTGTCGGCTGGACCGGTGGCTGGCTGGTGCTGGGAACGTCCTGTTGTTCAGTAGTCGAAGGCTGAAGAGTCACTATCGGATGAGGAATGGATGAACAAGACCAGCCTGTAGCCGGGTGAGGCTGGCCACAACCTGGATGAGGTATCTTTACCTGATCCAGTAGCACAAACTGTGGTGGATGTGGTCCTGAAGACACAAGATGAAGAGACTGCGAGTGCCGAGCTCTGCACTGGACCTACTGTATGGTCTCAGTGGAATGCACTGACTGGCGAGAGGTGCCAACTGACCCTACTCGACAACCCATATGGTCACTTCTCAACTGAAATTTGCATTAGCTGGGGACATTGGGGATGTTTTCCTTGTGCTCCCCCTCGTCGGGAGTAATATAGGGGTTTACCAATTCAATGGTATTAACCAAAGCGTACCCTTGACTGTCACTTGAAGAGTCATCCACTACTGGGCGAATTCTGGGAGGGATCCCAATCTCAAGGGGCATGAAGCCACCAAGAGTATGGGACGACAATGTCATTGGCGGGGTGCATTGCATCTACTTGCGCCGCAGATGCTAGCTCTTCTGAGAAGAGGTCGGCTGAGATGATGATGCTGAAGTGCTGGTCGTAGCTTCCGAAGGCTACAAATGATGTAGGCGCTCCCGAATGATTCCATGGTTACGAGAAACCTTCTTGAGAGCCATCCAGTCATCTTAATTCTGGGACCTGTGGTTGGAAACCTGTTTCCACTAACCTTCGCTATCTCTACCACTATATATCCTTACAAAGAAACCCACCACTTGTGTCGGGGCTGGGCCTAGCCTGAATATGTTTTTGTCGACCTAGTCTTGGATCAATTCTTTCTACACATAGCTCTTCTTGAGGGTGTTCCCTAGAATACGATGAATGGGGTAGTAGTTGGGGCGATCAGCAAGATTCTCCTCTTCCGGCCTTTTTCACTTAGGCATGCATACAATCCTTCGTTCCAAGGCACTATGGAAATAACAGGGGACCTGGTTCTTGCAAAAAGAGTATGTCCAGTTTGTTCTTTCTATAAAGGGGGATCTTGGAGCCTAGCCCTGGCGACGGTCTAGAGGGGCCTTCCGAAGAGGTGGACCCTGATTGTCCGACCTGGGCGGTGGCGGTGTATTACGCGGAGGCACTTGCAGATTCTGAGTGCATTGTGCCGGCTGAGGCTATGCCTGAGGAGGAGGACTTCTGCGAGGCTCTACGGATGGTGCCACTGGTAGAAACTCCAGTTTTCAGGGGGCTTCTATTTGGACCATCATAGCGGGCTCGGCTCTAGAAACTCTCCTTTCCGGAATCATTAGGGGCAACAGACGTGCCTGGATGGACTATTGTAGGGATTCCTAAAGGCACTGGGCCTTATTGGAGAAGTCTCTGAGCCCTCCATGGTAGTTCTGGGTGATCAGAGAAGGAACCAGTTCCATCTGGACATTCCCTAAACACATTTTCAATAATTTCTCCTGAGTTAGGGACTTGTCTAGGGAGTAGGTAAGCCCCATCCAATGGGTGATAAAGTCAGTGAATCTCACATCAGGCCTTTTCTTGCACTTGAATAGGGACGCGAAGCTTGTTTTTCAGGTGGTAGATCTAAACTGGTAGAGGAACTGCATGTGATGGTCCTCACAACTGGTCACGGATTTGGCAGGGAGCTGGCTGTACTAGACGAATGTCGCCCCCCCCCCCCAGTGTCTGAACAAAACAGCAGAGCTTGGCATCCTACTACTGTGATGGAGTGACTAACATGGGCCTAAACCTAGAGTTGAAGTGGTCCAATTGCTGCGGTGGGTCCCCCATCCCGTTAAAGGGGGAGAAGGTAGGATTCCTGAAACCCGGAGGTGCCGGTTTATCATCCACCCATGCCGGGTATGGCTTTCTGTCTGGTGGGATTTCCACCTTTCGCATTTCTAATGACTCACGGTAAGATATGAGCGCCGATGTAGGATCATCTGGGATGGGTCCTTTTCTTGACGAGGATCCCTAACCACAAGTGTTTTTCTGGGATCTTCACGGTATACAAGCTCTGTGGATCGTTGAGCGGCTGGTGGAGCAGCCCTTGGGGCTGCCAGAGGAGCCCGAGAAGGGTTCCCTGGATTGTCGCTCCGTTCAAGAGGGTTTGGCGAGAAATACCATGCCCTCTTGCCTTGAGATCTGGATTCAGCTCTGTCACCGAGTGCGGCATGATCAAGGTTGCCTGGGGGCATCTCGCCGGGGGTAGTTGTTCCTGGCCCAGCTGACCCGACTTAGGATCACCGTAGTCGGGTCGTCGCTTTGTACCATGTTCTTCCAGGAGCTCATCGATCAACCACTTCTTCTCAGCATGTTGTTAGTGCAACGTGGCCTTCTGGGTGTCCTCCTCTGTCTTCTGCACTGAGGCGGACGGGTCGGAGTTCATGAAAGCCTCGATGTGCTCTTTACCCTTACCGACATTCTGGTTATGCACCAATGCCTCGGTGGGCGCATAGAGACCAAGGGGGTTCCTCTACTAACAAGTAATCCTCCCTGATTGGTCCAACAGTGGTGGAACACCCTCATGAAGTAAGTCACTATTGAGAAACTCTATCTCGTCCTCCTTGTCCACTATGTCAGCCATGTGGACAGTGACCCTTCCTGGGGGCATGTCCTCAATATCGCATAGTGAGTCGGGCTGCCGCCGGATAGGACTAAAGAGGAGGGCATCAAAATACCCCCAGCCATGGATTTTCACATGGGGGTATCATCCCTGATGATTTTGCAGAGTACCTTGATACTATGAATGCATTGCTACTGGATGGTCTCACAGCGACCTGGTGACTCGAGTTGCTAGGCCACAGGGAGCATGGCTAGATCTATTACACGACATTGCTCACTGATGTATCCGAAATGAATTTTCTCCTTGGATAAACCACACACTGATGAAGGAGACTAAAATCCTTCCCCCAGAGGGTCTAGAAGAAACACTCAACTTCCTCTAGGGTGAGGGACTTGGGGATGTAGAAATCATGTGCTGCTGCGGTCTAGAACTTCTCGGGGAAGTGGTCCACTGCGAGGACGCTCCAGAAGATCCTCGAATAAAATTCAAGGTTTGGCCCTTGATTTCCCTACTAGCCAAATGAGGGCGGCTGAGGAACTGGCACCAGTACTTTGGCAGACCGCTGGGACGATAAGTTGGCTGGTGGAGTATACGACGAATGGGCTGACTGGCCGCTGATTCTCGGGCTGTCCTCCAATTATTTTAGCAACCATGCCTCTATGTCACGATATGAGGGGTTGACAGCTTCCGATCTTGGCCCAGGGGCCATGGATGCTGGTGGTAGGTTGTGTTGTTTCTCTCTTGCCATTGGTCCCCAGAATAGCTCTCTGTGATCTCCTGTGGAGGTAGAGGGCACTTTCGGTGATGATGGTGGTGATTGCATGACTGTAACCTACATGGTCTCCATATTTTCATCTTCCTGGATAAACCTGCGGAGGGAGGTGGGAATCCTATTGACCTCGCATTCCCGGAGCACCAAGCTGATTCACCTTGTCCCTGCCCTGGCCCTGGAGTTGGATGAGAAAGGTGATGGTTCCTGAGCTGAGTCATACTCCGCTTCAAATTCTTATAAGCGGACTGGTTTGATCTCCATTTGGGCCTTCCCAAGATTCGTTTTGTGGTGGCGATGACCCGCCTTCCTTCCCATTGGTGGGTCCTCAGGACATGGATGATTCTAGACATTGGGTCCTTCGGCCACACTGGTGCTAGGGTGGAGAGGGTTTCCCCCCAAGAGAGCCTAGGTTCACGGATCACTAATAAAAATGTAGAAAGGGACACGGGGAGGACCTCCAGGGTTAGTACTATTGGAAAAACCTCTGCAGAGACTGGCATGAGCATGGGGAGGACCTCCATGCTTGGTGCGGGTGGAGCGAGGTTGGCCTTCACCCCTCTGGTTTCCGGGGTGAGGAGGGCCTTAACCCGCTGTGGAGAGGACATAGGGAGGATCCCCAGGTTGTAGAGAGACTAGATGGGAAATGTCCCTACACATGCAGTCAGGAGCATGACGAATGACTCCATATCCAGCGTAATGGGCACGGGAGAGAATTTTGTGCCGAGCATCACTGCCACGGGGAGGACCTTCATTCAGATTGGGGGTAGCACGGGGCAGACCTCTATGCCGAGCCTCAGATAGGGGAAGTCCCCCGTTCTCTGTGGTACCGGTATGGGGAGGGCCTCTTTACGGGGTGTCATTGCTGCAGGTTGGTTCGCGGCGACCACTGCTTATGCATGCGACCAGGAGAGTAGACCTAGCCTACCCGTGGGGCGGTTGGGGCCACGATCCCTATTGGACATATAATCACCCCTGCTCAGTGTGTACAGGCACATGATGGTATTTGTCAGCGGTGGCTCGGGCCACAGTAGTCGTTGACGTTGACGCCCCTTTGCAGGATTTCTCCACAGCTCGTACCCGACGCTGGAGTCGGGTCGGATGAGCTGAGACTGGGGGCACAGGTGCATGGCTTACCTACTCCTCCTCTGGCAATACCGGATGACGGCACTAACGTGGTCGAGTGGCAGCCTTTGTTGGGAGTCCCTAGATTGGTACTCTGACAGAGTTGGGTCGTACATCTCTCGCCTCATCAGCGTAAAGAAAGGAGTCGTCAAAATGCTCCGGGGACAGGCTCCCGAAGTGATTGAATTTCGGGGTGGGGAGAAATGTCTCGCTACACGGCCCTCGAGGGCGGCGTTGACGATGAGGCGCAGATGCCTCCAAATCCAGGTTGGCCATATCTCAGGATGGGATTATGCCCTCATCCTTGTAACGACGTACGAGGTCATTAATTACCCTTCGTTAGATAACACTCTATGGAGAGATGGGGCGTGGGCGCCCCACTATCATGGACCTAGAGGCTATTGAGGAAGTAGCGAAGCCATGCAGAGAGGTTGTGCTAGCATTTACCCTTCCCTTGCGTAGACGGGTAGGCAGTGATCATGTTCCTGTGGGAGAAACATGATTCTTGAGAAGCAGAGAGATGAACTCGTTAGTGCTGAAATAAAAAGCAATTGGTGACCAAATCCCAAGAACTATCCCATCTTTCTTGATCGGTAAAAAGGATCCATGCTGACAACGTCATAGAACATAAATTCCAGTGTTCTACTACCCCAAATTCTTGTGAGTTTCACGTCAGTCCTGCTATTTTCATGGCTAGACCTAGTGCCGGATAGCTGGATCTGATGACACGTCAATCCATTGATGCCCCGAGTTCTACTAATCTCCATATATAGGAGAATAAATTCATGTCAGGTTCACCATTTCATTTTCAAACGCTTTCTCTGGGGTGGACGCATCCATCTATGGAGGACGCACAACTGTTTCCCCGTATTCCCGCATTCAAACGGTGGGAAGCATCCACTCCTAATTCAGGGACGTCTGCTCCTTGATCAAAACGGGATGATGGGATGTCGGTTCTTCCTTTTGTGGATTCCTCCTCGAAACTCATCACCTAGTCCAAGTCTCCCTCATAGAGATAAGACGTTGTTTGTGAAACTCTTCCCAACACCCTCTCTTCATGGAAACCAATTAATTATGCTGCTTCTGTCATCACATTCCAAGGGGTCCAGCCAGGGCAGCAACCTTCGGAAAGGGGAGTTGTCACGCTGGGCATCACTGGAGTGTATAGACACTGGAGATTAGTGTTTCTGTTTTCTATCCCTTATTATAGGGCTTCTCGATGGCACGGAAGCCCGAGGCATCCCACAATGAACACGGGGAATTTTATGACATAGACATGTATCTGAGGTTTTCCTCGGCTTCCCATATTTAAGACAAGGTATATCGCAAGTTTAATGTCTAGTGGAGATGGATCAAGATGATCATAAAACTAACTAGAGTGGATCAGATGGAGGAACCCCCTGGAGGAAACATCTCTATTGGGGCCATCGCTGGTTGGCCTCCTCAATGCTGTTAAAAAGAAAGGGGATTTGCATGATCCCACCAGGGTGTGGCGGCCCAGGTAAGGATCAGGATAGATGATGGAGTGGTTGATGGGGATGGTGACTAGGATGACACCACCATGAGGATGACGATGGTTTTCTACTTGATCCTTGAAAAGGATTTATATATATCACCGTGGCAGGGAATCAAAGTCCACGTAGTTCATTTGATGACATCTTGCCATCGATTGGGGGTTTCAACGGCTTACCGCTTAATGAGGTCCAATGTTTAATGCCGTACGAGATGGGGTTGAACCGATGTGAAGGGGGTCGGAACGACCGAGTGGTGGGATTGAACCACGTGGAGGATTCCAACGTACCATGCCTTGACCTAGATCAAAGTCCCCATAGTTTGGAATGGGGCGTGTCAGCGAACCGACATGAAGATGGACCTTGGGTCTGATGGGTGTTTTTGGGCTTGAACCACAGGGAGGCTTCCTATGTACCTTCACTTGGAAAAGATCAATGACCTCATTGTTCAAAAAGGGGGCATGGGGCTTACACTCTAGGCTGCCCATGATGATGGGGGCTTGGTACACCGACGCGAAAATGGTCAGGACAGATTGATGTTGGTGGACATGATCCTTAGGGAGGCTTCCTACGTACCCTACCTTAGCAAATATCAAAGACATCATATTTCAGATATGGAGGAATGGGGCTTACACTATAGGAAACCCATGATGAGGGGTTTTCAGCATTGAACCTCATGGAGGATTCCTACGTACCATGAATTAACATGGATCAAAGTCCTCGTTGTTTGGGAAGGGTTGGGGCTTACACTCTAATGTGGCCCAAGTGGCTGTGGCTGGAATGACCGGGTGGTGGGATTGAACCTCATGGAGGCTTCCTACATACCATGCCTTGACATGGATCAAAGTACATGTAGTTTGGGAAGGGTTAGGGCTTGCACTCTGAGGAGGCCCAAGGTGTTCGTGAACCGATGTGATGATCGTCAGAATGACCAGGTGGGGGGCTTGAACCTCATGGAGGCTTTCAATGTACCATGCCTGGACATGGATCAAAGTCACCATAGTTCAGGTAGGGTTGGGGCTTACACTCTGAGTAGGACCATGTGGTTTTGGCTGGAACGACCGGGTGGTGGGCTTGATCCTCGTTGAGGCTTCCTGCGTACCTTTCCTTGACATGGATCAGAGTCCCCATAGTTCGGGACGTTGTCATGGCCGGTGATTACTCTAAGACTGCTTGAGCCATGCTCAGTGTGAGAAATAAGAGGCAGTAGAGGCATGATGATCACTTTGAAAATGGTGCGTCCAAGGGATGTGGAGTGGGGCTTACTCGTGGAGCGACCCAGTGAGAGATAGATTGGGACTTACTCTAGGATGGAGGCCTGTGGGGGAGTCAAGGCTTACTCCTGGATGGAGTCCCATGGAGAAAAAGCGCAGTGGGAGAGGGATTAGTTAACAAAGAAAGGAGAAGCATCGTTTCCCACCACGACCTTCACTAGCCCTATGGACGGAATATGAAAGGAAGAGAAGGGATGCTGCCTCTGGCAAGAAAAGATAGGGGCTTATGCCAAATTGGCTACCATTTCCCCATGGACAAACACCAATCCCAGAAAGAGGATATAATCCCCTGTGAAGACCTGGGGGATTGTAGAATGTCCAAGGCGGGGGGGACCCAACGTGTGAGGCACAGGGCAGGGTCATCGTTTAACGTCATGTGCCGAGGATGATGGTTCTTGGCATTTTAACATCCAGCAGCTCGGACGAGGTGGGTTTGCTCCGCACACCTAGGACTTACATAACTAGTACCTTCTGGTGCTTGGTGCAGAGAGGGGACATGAAAATCTATGGTGAGAGGGTGTCATGGACCAAACCATCGAGGGGCCCACGTTAGCGTGGCTATGCGAAGAATTAATATCTGTTAGCGTGTCTATGAGAAGAAGAATTAGGAGAATCAACACAACGAGTCATATCATCCAGGGGACTCTAAAATTACATCGTGCAAACCTAGAGGGTCGCACGAGAAATGGGATTGCCAAGTAGAGGAGTTCATAAGCAGGGGCCTTGTGATGCTCTGTTACTCCACGTGGTGGAGGGCACTTGCGAAGGGGTGTGCTTCGTGAAGTGGGGTTCCATAGCCTAATCATAGGGAAGAGGTGCATATGGGAGGTGCTACGTGAAGTGGAAAGTCATTTTCTGAACACTGCCTCCCGGAGGAAAGGTGCATCGTGAAGCAAGATGACGTGAAGCAATTTGCTTCGTAAAGTACAGTGACCATGCCTTAGCATGGTGATAATATGTACATGAAGGGTGTTTCGCGAAGCATCAATGCTCCACGACGACCCGGGTCCCCTTGGGGATCCCCTTTCTTCGCGAAATCCCATAGGATTCACGAAAGGCATCCCTCTCAGGAAGAGGGGATCAAGACAAGACAAGGGGGCACTTCACGGAGTAGAAGTACCTCACACATCTCATGGTTCGCAGAGCAGAAGTATGCCTCGTAATTTTGTTTCCAAGAAGTCAAAAGGTCCGATTTTTCATCCTTGGGCTCTGGGGGAGCCCGGTATTTATAGGCAAGAGGCACCACAAACTAGAGCTTATGCAGCGTGAAGAGGTCGTTGGTTGATTCACGGTGGGTCGAGAACGTCAAATCTGGTCACGGAGTGGCCTGCCTCCTTGCTTTGTGGCGGGCTCGCGAACATCAAATGTGTTCACGGAACAGCCCACCTTCTGGCTTTGTGGTGGGATCACGAACATCAAATGCGTTCACGATGTGTCCTGCCTCTTTGCTTCGCGGCAGCCACGGTGCTGGATGGAACTCCGCGAAGTGGCTCTGCGAGATAGTCAAAGGGGCCTTCATTGGGATTCGTTCTCTGTCCTGAATTTTGGAACCATCAAGTACCTTTTTAAAAAAATGAATGAATGATTCCTTTATAAATATCTTATAAAATCCACACAATGTTATAAATGACTTTAACACATAGTCTATATAATATTAATATTGTTTTTAAATACATTTTTAAGAAACATGGATGTGGATGATAAAGTGGTCCCAGTAGATAATTACATATAAACAACCTCGGATAATGAAGAGATTGTGGAATTAACCCGTAACTTGTATTGTTCCTTGGTTTATGGTAGGTTAACCTCAATTATAATGGTGAAATAATTGTTATTAAATTATAAAATAATCATATTCATTAATATGATATCATATATGATCTTTAAACATTGCTTTGTTAATAATATCTTAGTGTTATCGTAATTTCGGGTGTTAACTAATTCATTTTCCTTTATATGATTTGTTATGTAAGTAATGTTTGTTATGGACAGGATGTATCTTATTCATATTTTACATGATATTAAGGCATTAAATTTTTTTTTAATTAACAAATGAAAATTATTCTTGAATGGATACGATGGGGAATGAATCTCTTTCGTGGGGACGGTAATACGTACGTAAGCATGAGCGACAATATCATTTTTTTAGATAAAAACAATATATAATTGGATTTTATATCATATATATAGATTAATAATCATTTTATAATTGTTATTTAAATCAATTACACATCATTATTATACCCATCCGAATAATAATGTATGGAATAACAATTATACCGCGACGTGGAGACGGTAAGCCGTACGTACGCACGAATGGTGACATGTCATTCAAAGGATGGATAGAATAATGAATATGATTTTAACATATTTATAATAACATCACAGTATATAGAATATATTGGAGTTATTATTTTATAATGGAAACAACAAAGAATGAGGATGTGGAAGAAGAAAGGAACTTGAAAGAGGTGATGAAATATTTTCTTCTTCTTCGGGTTCTTCCGTTTGATTTGATCAAAAGAGATCCTTAAGTTAGCTTTTTGACTAATGTATGGCCTCTAAGATAAAGGGAGGATAGTTGAGAGGGTATTTGGGAAGGGTTTGGCTGATAAAAATGGCTTTGAATGTGTGAATTAGAGAGAAGGGTGTGTGCTTTTTTATAAGAGGGGTGATAGGAACCTTCAGAAAAGCTAGAAATATTATTTTATAATAAAATCATTTTTGGTTCCTAGTGGCTCCAAAATTAATTATTTAAATGATAAGGTTGGTATGGGTCGAAAAAAATGCAACCAAAAGGCTTTATATAGTTTTTGGTTACTATATTAACTTTATCTTTTAGATTTAACTCTAAGTTAAATAGATTGACATTTACCATGTCTCTTTGTATTTTTTTATTATATGGTTAATAAACTTACTATAAACTTCCAAAGGAAGCCCAAGTGGTTCATTAATGATACAACTACAATTATATATGTATTTTTGATGAAAATTATATATTTAGGAATAGAATATCAATTAATAATATAATATTTGTTTTAAAAACTCTTTTATGTCAATTTTGACACTATTTTGTATTTTGATTTTTCTAAATTCATAACAGCATTATTACTTCAAAGAAAATTCAACTAACTAACCCTAACCTGTCATATTAACATAAAAATTATCATTATTCATAAAAATCCTCAAATTAAATTTATTTGGGTATTTATAATTTCAATTATTTTAATATTTTATTAATTTGGTAATTATTGTATCATCATTCTGTCATAAATAAATTTTATTATGTAATGTCTAAAAATTATAAATAAAATACCATTATATAGGAAATATTTTTGTATTTATAATGAACATTTATATTCAAACTTATATTATGTGTAACCCTATATTAAATACGGTTTAGATATTAAACATTTAATTTAACACTTTCAATGCTTATTTGAATTAAATAAAAATAAATGTCCTAATCTAATCCAAGTGGACCTAAAGGATCATATATTATTCCAAAGGTTGTTTTTGTTTGAATTAAACTTATCCAATAGAATTAGGACATGTGTTATGTTAATAATAATTTCATTTTTATCATTAATTACCCTATTTACTTTTAACCGTGGTAAATAAAAGTAAAAAGTTACTATTCATCAAAAAATATTCATCTTATTGAAAAAAAATTTACTTACTGATATCAACCGTGTATCTCTGATTTTTGAAATTTAACACATAGAACTGGTAAAATTATGTTTTATGTAAATTTTCAAATGCTCCTAGAAGGTGGGTAAAAGACGGTAAAACATTCAATAAAATTTTTATTTATCCAAAATTATAAAAAACTAACTCCAATGAATCAAATTGAACATATATAGGTATTATGTGTCTATTTTGACCTAAACTATATTTAAATATGATAATTAATTATTTAAATAAGAATTCTATTTTAAACTATAACTCGGTGTTTTTCACTATTCATCAAAAATTGAATGTATTCAGAAAAATACAAAAAATTCACCCTAAGTTAATTTCAATATTTCGAATCCAAAAAAGATGTCCATTGTGAAAGATAAAATTTATAAAATTTCAAAAAGTGGATATTACTATTATTAATGGATATTTTGATTGGTTTTGGTGTGTTCGAACTCGATGTTGCGTACAATACATGCTACTCTATTATTAAAAGAGAGGTGTATCATGGAAGCTTGTGGTGTTACATTCTCCCCTCCTTCAAATAATTTCGTCCTCAAAATTTCGTGAATATTACTGCATAAAAAGACATGGGTGTTTCTTCATCATAAGTTCCTCATATTCCCACGTTGCCTATTCCATCTTATGGTTTCTTCATAGAAGTTTTACCAGATGAGTCATCCGGGTTTTAAACATGTGTTCTATTGTATCAACAACATTTTTGGGATCTTTGCAATAAGACAGATCGAGTTCTAGTTCTAATTCCTCATAGGGGAGTACATGCATTGGGTCAGGTATGTGTTTTCTCAATAGTGATATGTGGAATACATCGCGAACTTTGGAAAGATTTGGCGGCATTTCCAAATAGTAAGATACACCCCCTATTTGTTCTAGAATTTTGAAAGGTCTGATGTACTTGGGAATCAATTTTCCATTCTTACCTAAAGGTATAACACCCTTCCATGGAGATACCTTCAAGAAAACATGATCTCATACCTGAAATTATAAATCCTCCCTTCGGTTATTAGCATAGTTCTTAGATCTACATTGAACTTGTTTGATGTGATTTTGGATTACCTTTTCCTTTTCCATCGTTTCCTCCACTTGTTCTTAGCCTATGAGTTTTATTTCACCAACATCATCCAAACAGGTTGGTGTGCGGCATCTCTTTCCATATAACACTTCATATGGTGACATATGAATACCTGAACGGAAGCTATTGTTATAGTAAAATTATACCAGAGGTAACAATTTATCCCACATACCTTGATTGACATGTGAGAATGATCTCAACATGTCTTATAAGGTTTGAATTTTCCATTCTGATTGTCCATTAGTTTGGGTGTGGTAGGTAGTGCTTAATAAAAGTTCAGTAACCATGGATTTATGAATACTTTTCTAGAATCCTGATGTAAAATGGGCACCACGATCAGAAAAAATCAATAGTGGTACCCCATGAAGTCTTACAACTTCATTAATATATAGTCTTGCAAAACTTTCAAGTGGTAAATCTTCCCATATAGCAACAAAATGTGCAGACTTGGTAAGATGATAAATAATGACCCATGTTGCATCATTCCTTCTAGCAGTCTTTGGTATCCCCATGACAAATTCCATTGTGATATCATCTCATTTCCATTCAGGTATTGGAAGAGGTTGCTTGAATCTTCCAGGTTGTTTCCTTCTAGATTTCACTTATTGAAAAACCACACATCTTGACATAAAATCATAAATCTCCCTCTTCATGTTGTCCCACAAAAAATGTTTCTTCAAATCTCTATACATTTTGGTGCTCTCAGAGTGTATAAAAAAATTGTAACTATGAGCATCATCCAAAAATTCTCTTTTTAGATTAGGTATATCAGGAACACAATGTCTCTTCCCAAATTTAAAAATTCCAAAATCATACACAAAGTCACAAAATCTAAAATCATTCAGAGATTTAATATTCTATTGAAAGACTTAATCACCAGTCTAAGAACATTTTATTTTTTCTAGTAAATATGGTTTGGAAACCATTTGATAAATTATTGATGTTTCACCTTCCATAGTCATTCACATATCCATCATTACTAGATCCATGTATAAAGGATAATTTTCTACTCTCATCTTGTTCAAAACTCCATGATCCTTTCTACTCAAAGCATCTGCCACTATATTTTCCTTCCCAGAGTGGTAGTGTATAGTGAAATCAAAATCCATGAGTAGTTTAAGCCACTGTTTTTGCCTCATGTTGAGTTCTTTCTGTGAGAAAATATACTTCAAACTCTTGTGGTTGGTATATATCTCCCATTTTTCACCATAGAGATAATATATCCATATATTCAAAGAAAATATTACTGTTGATAACTCAGGATCATGAGTAGGATAGTTTTTCTCATGATTTTTTAGTTGTCGTGATGCATACGCAATAACCCAATCATTCTTCATAAGGACACAACCAATTCGATTCATTGAAGCATTACTATAAATAACAAAACCATCATTCTCCGATGGTAGAGTCAAGATAGAATCATTGAATAATATTATCTTAAATTATTCAAAACAATCTTCACTTTCCTTTTTCCAAAAAAAATAACCCCTTTTCGTGTGAGATTTGTTAATGGGTTAGACAACCGGGAAAAATTCTGGATGAAACGTCGATAATAACCTGCTCAACCAATAAAACTGTGTACATCAGTTATACTCATCAGTGATGGCCATTCATGTATTGCCTTGGTCGTAGTAGGATCAACAAATATTCTATCCTTAGAGACAATATGGCCAAGAAAAGAAATATCCTGATGTCCGTATTCACACATTCTAAACATCCCATATAATTCGTGTCTTCTAAGAGTCATTAGGATAATGCGCAAGTTATTTTCATTATCTTCATAGCTTTTGGAGTATACCTAGATATCATCAATAAATACCACTAAAAAATCATCAATATATTCCTTCAAAACTCTATTCATTAGATCCATGAGGACATAGGGATAATTAGTCAATCCAAAAGGTATTATTGTAAACTCGTAATGCCTGTAACTGGATCGAAATAATTTTTTCAGAATATATTTCTTCTTCACACATGACTGATTATATCCAGATCGAAGTTCAATCTTTGAAAAGTATTGAGCTCCATGAAGTTGGTCAAATAATTCATCAATGCGAGGTAGGGGATACATGTAATTGATTTTTATAGCACTGATCTCCCTGTATTCAATGCAAAACCTCATAGATCCATCTTTCTTCTTAATAAAAAGGACATGGGCTCCCCAGGGAGAAACACTAGGGAAAATAAATCCTTTATTACTCAATTCCTCTATTTGTTTATTTAATTTCACTAATTCCAAAATGGCCATTCTATAAGGGGTCTTTGATATGGGCCTTGATCTAGGAATTAAATCAGTGGAAAACTCAACTTCTCGTTCTAGAGGATGTCTAGGTAAATCTGCTGGAAACACATCAACATATTCTTTCACGATATTTACATCATCTTTTTGAACATTCCATTCCTCACCCAAAGTTATTTCATTCTCTTCATCCCCAATA
This sequence comes from Viscum album, assembly GCA_963277665.1. Classification (NCBI taxonomy): domain Eukaryota; kingdom Viridiplantae; phylum Streptophyta; class Magnoliopsida; order Santalales; family Viscaceae; genus Viscum; species Viscum album. The sequence goes on along the minus strand of OY728152.1, from coordinate 867,622,011 downwards.
ATTGAATTTAGTTGAGCTACTGGGGGTGGATCTAGATAAGAATTAGGCGGTGACGATCCTGCTCTAAAGATAAGGTGTTCTTTTTAATCGTCAACAAAAATAGTAACCTCTATCTTCTTACAATAAATTTTTTCATCATGGTCTGAAAGATAATCCATACTGAGGATTATATCAAATTCAATCATGGTTATGATTATGAGATTATAAAATAATGAAAATTTATATGCCGTAATGGTGATTGATTCACAAAACATTGTTGTAATGATACTTCCCTAAAGAGTTTTGACTAAAAACTCCCTTATTAAATAAAACTGGAAAGATATAATTTTGATAGAAAACTGGGAGGATATGAAACAATGCGACTATCAAGAATAAATAATGAATTGGCTAAACTTGAGGAAACCCTTAAATTACCTGCCATTATGCCTTTCAGAGATTCATCCTCTGCAGTAGTGATAGCATAAGCTTGGTCTTGATCCCTTGGCCTTTTATGAGATAAGTTCCCCAAAAACATAGGACATTCATTTGCATAATTCCCCCTTTCTATACAATTGTAGCATTTGAGCTTAGTGGCCTTTTTCACCACACTTATAATAGACTCCCATTCCCTTGAGGCAAGTAGCAGGGTGTTTCATCCCACATTTATTGCGGGATGGATATTCAACTTTCCCTTCTTCCCCTTATTTCCATTTCCAGAGTGTTCAGAAGATATCTTCTTCTCTTTCATTTCTTTATATTCATAAGACTTAGAGAATTATTTTCCATCCTTGATAGCACATGAGATAATATCTTCATACGTCGAGAAGGATTGTGAGAATAATGCTTGATGGAGAAATGGTTTTAACCCATCAAACAAACGATCAATCTTACTTATTGGGTTACGTATATAACATACAGCAAGCCTCGCTAACCTTGTAAAGTTAGCTTCATACTTTGTGAAATTCTCATCCCCCTTTAGCCTCAAACTCTGAAATTACCTTTCCATATCTAATTTATGGTTATTAGGAAAGTATTTTTCTAATACCTAAGTCACTACTAAACTGAATTTTTGTAAGGGGTTCTCTCTCCCCCAAATTAATGAAGAACTTAATTTATGATATTCAGTATTAATATACATTTCCTTATGTTGGGATACATTATTACCTATACCTCTTACTATCCACATGTTTTATAAATAATTGGATCACCTCTCACTCTAATTTAACCCTCCTAATAACCATCACAATCATTTGTTACCGTGCCAAAATTTTTATGGGTTCTTTTTCTTCCACCTCAATTTTCAAGATTATCTATTTCATTGCAGCTTCTATTTCCAATTCCTTATATTGGGGGATGTCATTACATGTAACTATAACATTACATTTCATTTATAAATGATTATATAACTCTTTCTCTTTCATAAATGTTTTTTGAATTTCTATATGATGTCGTTATGCTACCAAAATCACACAATGATTTATCATGGAAAAATAAAATGTGTATTGAATACAATACCAATTTCTCTATCAAAGGCATTCACCATTATAGGTATACACTTATTGATTTGGGACTAACAAGTATGTATTCCACATTTCAATATCATGGAATACAATTTTGAGGATGAATGAATCCATTTATATGATATATGAGGAAAACATAAGATTGCTATTGAAATGTATATGAAGGATCTGCACTAATAGTGCTCCAATTATTTGGATAAAGTTTAGTATCTTGATATGTGATGTGAAAGGAGATTTGAATCATGATATTCTTTTTGATAGGATTTTGAGTCGTACTCATTCACATGGAATGTTCTTTGACTAATGATCCCCTATATACATTGAGCTTTGACTCATCCTCCACCATGTGCATTGGGAATTTGATCTTTCTAATATCATGTTGAATGTTGTTTCCACATTACCCTTGTTATGATTATCATGTTATATCATTCCTAATTATTCATTTTACATTTATGTTATATTGATATTCCTATTTTCTAACAAGTATTTTATTCCACATGTTATACCGTGTTTATTCCATTATTATGCCTTATTGCTCACCCCTTTCTTATGTGTGTCCTCATGTTATCTGAGGAAGTGTTATTTATAAAGGAATGTTTTGGTCGTGTAAAAGATTTTTCCAATAAATATGTTACTTTTAATGTTTTAATTTGTTATGTAATGTACCTAAATTCCCTAATACACTATACCTCTCAATCTTTTGAGTTGTATTGAGTGGAATTTAATGTAATAAATCTTGTTTTAATTTGAAATAAAGATAATGGTTGTTATAGTTGATGTTATAGGATATGATTAGTTATTTTTGTGATTAGGATTATAAAATCCTACCGAAAGCACTTAGGGATAAGGCATGGTGTAAGAAAACACCCCTAAATTTTGGTATGCATAGAGTAAGATGTTTATCGAAAAAATATATCTCTATCTTAATAAAACAAGTGGAAGTGGTTCTAGTACATATATACCTAGGAGTAAAAACTCTAATAAGGTGTTACAGGCTTGACTCATGGTAACCTGTTATAAGAAAACTGTCCATACTATAACCCTTTTTTGACTCTCCTAATTGATATTCTTTAGTAAATTCCTATTCTCATTACAAACCATTATTAGGGTAATAACAAAAGATTACAAGAAGAATTTATATAAGGAGGTAGATCATGGATAACATAGATTGCATCTTAGAAAACTCTTATGTTAATGGAATAAATTTAATTTATAAGTTATCCCATTAACATCATTGGATTACCCTTTATATGTATAACAATATTAAATAATCATATGTTATTTCACTTTTAATCTAGACAACGGCCGGAAATAGGAGGAATCACGCTAAAAACCGATGTGATGGGCAGTGTGAGGATTTTCCCAAAGAGATTCCCAACCTGATGGGAGTAGGAATAAAAACAATTGTCACAATACTCTCTCAGTTAACCCAAATTATGAATATAAACCTAGACTATGTGGAGCCCCCCCCCCCTCCCAAGAGAGAGTAACCCTCAATCAAGAGATTAATATAACAAAGGCCTTCTACATTCAATCAATTATCTGGTACCTTAATTGCAGATAATGGGATCAGTTACATTGAAAATATATTCTCTATCCTTCAATGTGTCGAACAAGAGAAGGTTCTTCTCAATATTTTTCATATGGAGGTTCAAAAAGATAAGTGGTGGAAATTTATCAAGAACAGAAAGCATAAATAGTAGATCAACGTAATGGAGTGGAAGGAATTGTAGAAAAAAATTTGATATATATTTTCATCATACCCTCTGTCTTAATATGGAATGATTTTTCCTTACACTAAAGAAAAAGAATGAGGAATATATTTGGGAGTACATAAAAAACCTAATAGGACATTCATGACATGCCTCATGTTTTTTTATTACCCCGAAATTCATGGTTGATCTCTTATTTGGGGGGATAAATCCTAGCCTAGTAAATTCCTTGTCAATACATGACTTTCATAGCTATGTGTAAATGGACTGATGTTTCCTAAAAGTCAAGATATAAATTTTTAAATCTCAGGGGTATCATAGGGATAAGATGAAAATGTTGATTGTAATTCAGGCAGTCTGATGGATAAATCCAATGGTACTAATAAATTACACACTCCCACTTGTCAAAGATGTGCAAAGAAGCACCCTAGAAATTTACTAAGCGGATCAATGAACTAATTTATGTGTGGAATAGAAGGGAACATTTCTAATAATTTTTGACATGAGAAACCCACCATTGTGATAGAGTAATAGAACACTTTGTTCGAACCTCAATGCGTTATTTATTTCTGTCACTACAATGAACAAGGGAACTTTGTGAACTAGATCACTAATTTAAGGCTTTTCGGAGGCAACCAACAACCTCCAAGGATGAAAGGGTCGGATTTTTACATCACTACTGCCAAACTAAATCCTGAAAATAAAGTGGTGATAGGTATGCTTGTAATTAATTCACGAATATTGATTGTACTTTTTGATTCTAATTCTATTCATTCCTTTATATCATGAATGTTTAGTAGAACTATTTAATCACAACCCCAAATCATGGAAGTAGGGATCTCGGTGAAAATGAAAAATTGGGAAATTATTTCATCCCATGTATATAAATTCTCCTCTATCACAATTTGTGGATAGAACTTCACAAAGAACATTGTAATAAATGCCTTGAAATAATTTGATGAAATTATAGTCATGGATTGGATATCCCAATATAAACCAACCATAAATTTATACAAGAGTAAAATCACTATCCATGTGGAGAATCGATCCCCGATTCAATACAATGTATGGAAGAGGGTGAATCTTCCTTACCACCATCTTCTCAAGAATATATATTATTTCCCTATGAAAAATAATATCTAGATCAAATGACTGGGTCTAAGGAATTAACCATTTTCAAAGACATGCCAATTTTGAGGGAATATGCTAATGTGTTTCCTAAGGAATTTCCTGGTGTTCCCCCTATCTGAGGGTAGAATTTTCAATTGATCTAATACATGGGTATTTACTAATATCCAAGACTCGGTATAGGCTGGATATTGTGTAACTTGAGTAACTGAAGAAACTACTATAGGAGAATATAGAGAAATTGTTTATATTCCCATGTGCTTCACCCTGGGGTGCACCAATCCTCCCTTTCATGAAGAAGGATATCCCCAATAATATTTTTTGTACAAGGTACGATCATTATGAGTTCATAAAGATGAAATTCAGACACACTAATCACTACTAGAATTTTTAGCTTTCGAGGCGGGGGAATTTTAGCGGCCGTCATTTGGAGGCCACTAATACTATCAACAACGCCCACCAAATGGCAGTTGCTACATTTTAATTCAGAAAAAAACCTAATTTTCCCCTCCCGACCCCGCGACCCCATTTTCCCCTCCCCGACCCCACGACCCACCCCTCCCCGACCACACGACCTCGACCCCCGATGACCCTGACCCTGCGACCCGAAAACCCTGACCCACGACAACCCCGACGCCAGGCGACCCCAACCCGACCCCCGTCGAACCCTCCTCGACCCCCGGCGACGCCGACCCCCATCCTCTGGCGACCCCAACCCCTGGTGACCACAGACCCCAGTTGATTCCTGGTGACCCCGGAAACCCCCGGAGACCCCGACCCCCAGCGATCCCTACCCCCGGCGACCCCCACCATATTGCCTCCATGCTACGCCACCCGAAACCCCGACGACCCCCACCGCCTTGCCTCTGTGATGCGCCCTCCGTGACCCCAACACCCCCACGACCCGAAAACCCCCACTCATGCCTCTGCGCTGCAACTTTGGAAAGTCCCACCTCCGTCGTCTCCTCTTGGCCCCGCTGCATACCTTCGACAAGCCCTCATGCCTCTGTTGGACCCTCCCGGTCCGTTGTTCCTCACCATGTAGAACCCTCCCACACTTCGTCCAATTGTTTCTCCTCTTTTGAGTCTGACCGTCAAACCCCTGTCGTCATCTCGTTGTGCCGTCATGGATCTGAAATCGAGTCATACCCCATTAAATGAAGTTGATTCCTATGCAGGTAATGTTTTTTATCCTTTAAATATGGTTATTAAATTTTAATAATATGTGTTTTTTTAGAATATAAATATGTTATTTCAGTTTTTATTTTTATTAAATACAGATTTGGATAGGAGCTGGATTAATATGAAAGATAGATTTTCAGCTGAATATTATGAGGGGATTAAGCGATTTTTGGATTTCACCAACAGATTTACAAGCGATATGATTAGTTGTCCACGTAGAAAATGGGGAAATAGAAATCTATTCAAATGAGATAGTGTTAGAGAACATATGTTTTTGAATGGGGTTTTGAAAAACTATAATACATGGACACATCATGGAGAAGATTCTGTTTCATTTCATCGCTCAGAAAGTATTCATATGAATGTTGATTCAAGAACAGTTGATTCGAGGAACATAATGCTCAATGATATGATACGTCAGTTTCATCCTGAAGACAGTAATGTCGATAATGATGATGTTGGATTGAGTAATCCATATTCTTCTACAGATGGAGAAGCATTAAAATTCTTTGAAATTATTGATGATGCGCATACTGAATTATGTCCTGGATGCACTAAATTTAGTAAACTATTGTTCATCGTTGAATTATTACACCTGAAGGCCTTGAACCAGTGGTCAGACACCTCATTCGACATGTTGTTGGTATTGTAGAAGAAGGTTCTCCCTACTAGAGCGAAGATTCCAGAATCATTCTATAATGATCGCAAGTTGTCCAATGATCTTGGTTTTACATATGATACAATTGATGTGTTTCACAATAATTGTGTGTTGTTCAGAAAAGAGAATGCCCAATTAAATATTTGTACTATTTTCTATACATCCAGGTGGAAGACCAATGAGATTAATCAAGGTAGTTAAATTATTCTTGGGAGAGTCTTGAATCAAGGGAATCAAGTTTCTGCTAAATAGATGCATTATTTCCCACTGAAATCTAGACTAAAGAGATTATTCTTGTCCACTAAAATTTTTAAATTTATGACATTGAATTCAAAGAGAAAGAAAGAGTTTGATAAATTAACTCCCCCGATAGATTGATTGGCATGGAAAGAGTTTGATTAAAGACACCAAGACTTTTCCCGAGATGATCGTAATATTTGACATGGTTTGGCAGTAGATGGTTTTAACCCATTTAGGTCCATGGTTGGTGTGACACATTGTACATGGCCAGTGCTGTTGGTTTCATACAACATTCCCCCATGGGAATGTATGAAGAAACCTTTTTTGTTACTATCAATTATAATTGATGGACCGAGAGGACCTGGCAATAAAATCGATGTTTATATGAAACATTTGATTGATGAGCTACAAGAATTTTGGACCGATGGTGTGATGAATTTTGACTCGGTATCTAATGAATGATTAGACTTTTGGCCACTTGGTTATGGAATATTAAGGATTTCCCATCGTATGCTAACTTATCAGGTTGGAGTACAAAAGGTGAATTTTCTAGGCCTTGTCCTAATAAGATTGAGAAATCTATATGGCTTAAGCACTATAGAAAGTGGGAGTATCTTGGTCACAGATGAATTCTTCATCCATTTCACAGGTCCCGAAAAGATCGTGTATCGTTTGATGGGAATAGAGAGTACGACCCATCACCACAAATACTATCTGGGGTTGAAATTTGTGCACATCTAGATCAAGAAAACATCCGTACAATGTATGATTTTCAATATTTATTGGTTCCTGCATTGTCTTCTATCCCTGCTGCAAATTAATAGCAAAGTCATAATTGGAATAAATAGAGTATTTGTTTTTGAATTGCCATATTGGAAATATAATATTTTAATACATAATTTGGATTTGATGCACATTTTAAAAAATGTATGTTATAATATTTTGTGCACCATTTTAGGCATCAAGGGGAAATCAAAGGATATAGCTAATGCTCGATGTGATTTTCAATAAATGGGATTGAGAAAACTTTTAAATTTACAGCTAGGTGAAGGCAATCGGGCATACATGCCTGCTGCATAGTTCAAAATGAGTAAAAAAGAGAAACAATAATTTCTATCAATTTTGAAGATCGTTAAGGTGCCAGATGGTTATTGCTCTAATATTTCGAAGCATGTGAATATGAATATAATGACATTATAAGGATTGAAAAGTCATGATAATCATATTCTTCTTCAACAGTTAATTCCAATAGAAATTCGTGATTTCTTACCTTCCCTGGTTTTTGAGCCATTGATTGTAGTTTCTAATTTTTTTAGACAACTCTATTCTAGGAATCATCGCATGAGTGATTAGAAAAAGCTGCAGGATAAGATTGTACGTGCAATACGCCACCTAGAAAAACACTTTCAACCAACTTTTTTTTGATGCCATGGGTCACTTGACTGTGCATTTAACCGGTGAAGTTATTTCTGGCGGTCCCGTGCAATTTAGGTGCATGTATCCAATAGAGCGATACTTAAATGCATTGAAATGGTATGTGCACAACAATGCTCGTTCGGAATCCTCAATTGACAAGGGATATTTAATGGATTAGTTTAATAATTTATGTGCTTCATATATTGATGAGGTTGAAAAAAAGATAGATAAACCGTCCTAGAAGGACGAGGGTCCAATTGGAGAAGGAATAACATTTGATATGAGGAACAAAGAATGGGTTCAGGATCATCGATATCTGTGGTTAAACAATCCATCAGTTATTCCATTGGTACAGTAAGTTTCATAGTTGGTGTGTATTTTGTTTCTATGTTTATATTTTTTCTTACCTTATATTGTGTTGTGATTTAGGATGCATATCGCTGAGTTGAAACATGAATGGCCCTGTGCAACTGACTATCAAATCCAAAAACATCATTTCAACACATTTCATGAGTGGTTCAAGACTCATGTACATATAATTTATTTAATATTTCTATAGTGCAACTTAGTTGTATTTTCACAATCCTTTATCAATTAAACTATATATGTGAAATTTGTAGAATCAAACGTTACGTGATTTAACCCAGCATGTGAGCAAAGAACTCAACCAACTAGCTAATGGCCCATTTATTACAACTTGTCGCTACAAGTCTTTCGATGCTAATAGATTTTGATTTCGTATTAGTGATGTTGACATGAACCGAGCCACACTAAATAGTTGTGTTGGTTGTTCTTTTGTTTGTGCGGGTTATTATTATGGATTGCTGAGAGATATTTTTGAGGTTATTTATGGTCGTGGCTTAAAACACATATTATTAAGGTGTGATTGGGTCGATCCGGTTCATGGAATGAATGTTTATAACTTCCAATTTACATTAGTAAACTTTAACAATATTCTATATAATGATGACCGAGTAAGAAATGAGCCCTTCATACTAACATCACATACAGAACAAGTTTACTATGTTGACATTGATTCTGATTGGATAGTTGTGGTGAAAATGTCTAGAAGGGGGTTTTTCTGATTGACCAAGAGGAACCTAAAGTTTTCACATTTCATGATCAAACACTTAACCAAACAACAGTAGCTATACGAGATGAAGATATACAATGATCCAGAGAGACATTTTATGGAGATACGATAGACTTTCATGATTAGTGAAAATTATAATTATATTCCCATTTATTATTTGTAAAAATATTTATCAGTTATATATGTATAAAAATTTCATGATTTAATAATAACGTCTTTTAATGTAGGCATGTCATAGGGTTGTCACAGTGGTTCATCTAATGTTTTTGGTATGTATGTTTTCATTTTTATAAATTAATTGATTGTAATTTTATGTCTATAATTACCTAACTATTTCTAATAATTAATTAATATTGTAATTGAATTATGAATTTATGTTTATCAGGATCTAGTGCGTCTTCCAGCAGATGCAGGGGTCCTGCAAGAGGGGTTCGATCCTGGAACTCTGGAGCCCGATTCGATGTGTAATTTGATGACAGTTTTTAGCCAGTTGGAGTTGGTGATGCTGTATGGATTCGTCAGTTTGGGCATATGATACGAGACTCACATAGATTCCCTCTAATAACTCGTGAATAGAGATCTTTCCCCAGGATACGATGGAAAGAATTAGAAGGGAGGTTCTGGTAAATTCAATGTTTAATTTTTCATGATATTGTTATTATTTGTAACGCCCCGACCCCAGCTACCCAGATTCGGTGCATTAATTACATAACATTGGCATGATCACAAGAAGATCAAATCTCGAAAGACCGATTGGTTTAGTAGCCTTGGAAACACTAGATATATTCATAAGTTTTACATTACATCATAAAATGAAAAACTAATACAACAACATAATGTTTCCACAATCCACACTATTAACCCCTCATAAAACCCCTGCAGGTCATTCATAACTTACTTCTTCACATCCTGGGAAAAATAAAACATAAAAAAAAGGGCTGAGCTCAAATGCCCAGTAAGGATAACAATAAAGTGGAAACTTTCATAAATAAGAATAAACATTTAAGGCAATGTATAACTAAAACAAAAGCCTTTTAAATACGAACTTTCAACATGGTATGGCATAAATAAAATGAAATAATGCCATTTACTTATTCACATGGATATTCTACTAAATGAATAATCACATGCAAAAATCAATAACCACTTTCATAATGTTGGAATGCATAATGCCAGACTATCATAACCACATAGCCAAGGCCTCGTGCCAAGACTACAAATAAGATTTTGTCAAGGCCTTGTGCCAAGACACTAGTTTGTCTCATGAGACCTAGCGATGCATCGAGGAGCTATAGCGGGCTCCACCCGTCACTTATTAAGTCCAATGCATTCCCATATGAAAAGGTTTAAACATAACATAAACATTCGTATTAAAACTAGCATACGAAATGTCAATACTTTCACAATAAACTATGAATGGTATAAAAATAGCACATCCACAGTCAAACATATCACAAAACCTTCAATACAATATAGATGTTTTGTATCATAATAAATCAACTTCAAATAATCTTAAAATCCATCAAAGGATGTTGACATAGATGAAATCAAAATTCTTTTTAAAGAAATATCTCCTTTTATTTTGAAATCATTTAAGATCCATATAAAATAAAACATTTTCTTTGAAAATATTCTTATAAGCTTGTAAGGAAAGCTTTGAAGATTTTATAACGGCGTAAAATAACCGCACCCGCCGTATAAGTTAAAAAAAACATTCTTACCTCAATTCTGTCGAAAAGGTTAAAAGGACCTTGTTTTGAAAACGACGGAAAGATTCCTTTATAAACCTCTTATAAAAAGTCAAAAAAAGGTATAAATGACTTTAACCCATATTCTTGTAAATAGTAAAAATGTTTTGAAATACATTTTTAAGAAACATGGATGTGGATGATAAAGAGATCCCAGTAGATTATTACATATAAACAACCTCGGATAATGAAGAGATTGTGAAATAACCCTTACCTTGTTCTTTTCCTTGGTTGGGGTAGGTTAACCTCCTGTATAATGGTGAAATAATTGTTATTAAATTATACAAGAATCATATATATTAATATGATATCATATATGATCTTTTAACATTGATTTATTAATAATATCTTAGAATTATCATCGTTTCGGGTGTTAACTTACTCATTTTCTTTTATATGTTTTGTTACATAAGCCATGTTTGTTGTATCTTATTCATATCCAGAATGATATTAACATTATTTTTAACCCCAAAATGAGAATAAGACTTGAATGGATATGATGGAGAATGAATCTTATCGCGTTCGTGGAGACGGTAGTCCGTACGTGCGCACGAACGCTACTTCCATTTAATTTTTATTTTAAAAGAATCTAATCCAAATGATACATAGTTATATTACTATTCCAGTATAGTATTTTATATATGTTACTTAAGTTCATTAACACCATCCTTTATAGGTTCCATGTGTGGTATGAACGAGTCATATCATTTTAAGGGGGCGGTAGTCCGCACTTCCTCAAATGAAATTATCGTATGTATATACAACATGAAACGAATAATGGTATGAAATAAAATGGAATTACAGAAGCTTATATATAAAATATATATCATTAATATCATATTTAATTACAGTTCCATCATAATGGCCACCATGAGAGGTGGTAAGATGTATTTTAACAATCATCGTTTCGTGAGGCGTTAGTTTGCCATCCACAGAAACATTATGTTCATCATCCATTAGATGGAGTTGTGTGTATGTGTAGTTTTAATCATTCTTATAAAAACATCCTAGTATATTTAGGATACTGGTGTTGTTACAAAAGAAAGGAAATAAAAAGATTTTGGGGGTTGGAGAAGAAAAATAAATGAAAATAATTTAAGAGAAATCGTTACCTTTAATTTAGGTAACTCACTTTGGTTGGAACCAATGGACTTCTTGAAATGCTTTCTGCCTAAGGGGAAGCTTCAAGGAGGAGGAGAGGGATGTGGGGAGCTTAGTTGGGCAGAGTTTGGACGAGCCAAGTGGCTTGAGAGGTGTGAAGAAATGAGAAGGAGGAGTGCCCTTTTATAAGAGGGGTGAGGGGCACCTTTGGAAAAGCTAGAAATATTAATTTATAATAAATTCATATTCTGTTTCTAAAGGCTCCAAAGTTGACTATTCAAAGGATGAGGTGGGGATAGGTCGACAAAAACTCATCCAATAGAATTTAGACAGGTTTGGGTACTTATATTAACCTTATCTTTAAGTATTAACTCTAAGTTAATTAGTTTCACTTTTACAATGTCTCTTTGTATTTTTATATAATATGGTTAATAAACTTACTATATACATCCAAGAGACCCCCAAGTTTTCCATTAATGATGAACCTATCCTGATATAAGTCTCTTGGCCGAACCTTATATTTTTAGGAATTTAATATCAATTAATAATATAATATTTGTTTTAAGAACTCTTTTATGTCAATTTTGACACTATTCAATAGTTGATTTTTGTGAAACTCATAACAGATTGATTACTTCGAACAAAGTCAATTAAATCAATCCTAATATATCATATTATCCTATAAAATTAGTTTAATTCATTAAAAGTTTCATATTATATTTTTTTGGGTATTTATAATATCAATTATTTTAATTTTTCACTATTATAGTAATTACTGCATCATCTTTGTGTCATAAATAAAATAAATTATTTAATGTCTAAAAATTATAAATAAAATATCATGATGTAGGAAATATTTTTATCTTTCTAATTAATATTTATAATCTAAAATCCAACTTATATAACCCTATGTAAAAATTGTTTTTCAAAAAGATATATGCTTGTGTCATTTTTGTATTCATTTTGACTTAATTAAAATAAAGTGTCATTATCACTTACAAGTGGATCCATGGGGTCCCAAAATTGACACAAAGATGACCATGGTCGACCATGTATCAACCAATAGGGTTAAGACACGTTTTAGGGTAATTTAGTATTATTATAATATTATTTTTTAACCCTTATTTACCGAATTTACCCTTAACCATGGTAAATAAAATATTTACCGCAGTAATTATTCAAAATGTCTAAAAATAAAAGTTACCTATTTACACAATTTGAACATCCTGATTACAAATATGGAATCCATTTTTCTAAATTCAAAACACAGAAGTGGCAGAAATTAATTTAAAATTAATTCCCGCTGTCAAAACAAAAAGCGTGTTTTTAAGAGATAATAACTATCAAAAGATTGACACTTGTTTATGTTCGGTTTAATTGTAAAATTATGTCTAATGACCAAAATTATATTAAATTGTAAAAATATATTCTAAATATACTTTAAAACCACTCAAATTCATAATTTATCACTATTAATTATTTTGATTAAAAAAGTTGTTTTTAATTAAAATTTAGTAATTTTCACTATTCATCAAAATATGAAAGTTATCCGAAAAGTACCAAAATTTCACCTTAGGCTAAATTCAATATTCCGAATCCAAAAATGAAGTCCATTTTGAAATATAATATATATATATTTTCAAAAAGTAGGTATTACTATTTATAACGGCTAGTTTGATTGGTTATGGTGTGTTAGAACTCGGTGTTGTGTACAACACACGCTATCACATTATTCAAAGGGAAACGTACCGTGGAAGCTTGGGGTGTTTCATTTTAATTTTTTGATGTCCCCATTTAGTCAAAAAGTTTAAAATATTGTATTTAAAAAGGTTTCACTATTAGAAGTTGATAAAAGTGAAATACTGAAAATGAATCTGTTCTTGCATTATGACTAAGAAACTCATAATAGGGATTCTAAAATTATAAGGATTATATAAAGTTCAAAATGTAGTTAATACTATTCATGACCTCTTTTAATGGTGTGATTGAACTCGGTGTTGCGTGTAGTGTAAGTTATTGAATTATTTTTAAGAAATAACACACTCTGAAATCTTGGGGTGTTACATTCTCCCCTCCTTCAATAAATTGCGTCCTCGCAATTTGAAATTGTTCTTCGAAAATAAAAGGTTGAAAATAGAAAATATATTTGTGGGAAAACCCACATCGGAAATTGGGTTACTAAAATTTAGTCTTAATATGAGGAAAAGAGAAATGAAAGGGTCACCACCAAATTATGATCTCGATTAGGAGAACATTGGTGGCAATTAGAGACATATAATTGGAGGAAAAACGTAAATATTTATAGGTAGTGATTGAGGTCATCAATCACAAACAAGTATAAAATTGAGGTCCTTAAATTCATCAATCTATGATGATTTGAAATACCTTCGGTTCAACAAAACATAGGGTATTAGGATAACACATTTTTGACGTTTCAAAATATCTTAGTTGAAATCCCACATCGAAAAATGAATTAATGAGGCCTCTATTTAAAATAAAGAGTCGAAAGTATGAAGATTACCGAAAATAACTCATACTAGGGTTCCATGTAGGAAAATATGGATATGGAAGAAAAATATAACCATCAATTATCTGATGGAGAGTGGTAGAGAACATGGCTATGAAAAGGCCAACAATTCCAAATCCATAAATTAGTGATGATTTAAGGTACCATCTAGGAAAACATTTTTGTTCTATGTTGCTTTTCTTAATATTGAGGAATTTATTTATGAGATTGGCTAAGATCATAAGGAGATATACTTACATTATAATTAGAGTTTTATCCATTAATAAATTTCTACCACAAACTCATCTTTCACTCTAAAATATAATAGAATGTAAAAAAAATTCTATTTACACTATTCGTATAGGGTTCCAAAATAAAGGAATTTATAATTCATCTACAAGATCTTTTAATAAAAACTACATTATTTAATCCAGGACATCTCTTGGGCCAGTGGTAGGTGATACACCCTTGTCGCCCTTCGGTTGCGGGTTCAAGTCTCGCAGCCTTGCCGGACGCGACGGGTTGCCGCCCGACCTCCGGGTTGTCCTTTTATGGAAATCCAAAATAATCCAAACTAGAACTATCCAAAATACTTCTATCCAAACTCACAGTCCAACATTTATAAGGAAGATAAACATAATATAGATCCTTTTTACCCCGTAATAGCATATGAATACCTTCATCATGTATTCTTTTAATGCACTAAAACATCCTGAATTACCATATTCCTTATTGATTACATTCATGCTCCCTTATTCCGTATAGAAAGATGGATATACTTCATTAATCCAAAAATGTTTTAAACCCCAAAAATGATGGAATATACAAATCATTAATCAGTTCGAAGGTAGTCAAGAATATCCAATATAATTTATCCAAAACAATCATGTATTATTCCAAAATCACTACTTCGGTATCAGAACTATATTATGGTTTATCATTCTCTCAACCATATATTTTCCAAAAATTTATCCTGCTATTGAGTCACTTTTCGTTGTTCCACATAATCTCAAGTCCTTAATGAAATAGTACTGCAGTACAATCCTTATATACTCCATAATTATTATAACAAGTACATTGTTGATACAACACTCAATTGACATAATCAACATAAGAACTCTAATCATTCCTCTTTATCTGTGGTAGTATCATAACTTGATTATTATCCAATAGCATCATTTGCGGCATAGTCTGATGACTGGGACATAGGTTCGCGTAGTGTCCAAACTCCTTGCAAATGAAGCATTGTACATTTGAAACCATTTTCTTACCCTTGCAGTCACGTACTTTGTGCCCTTTTCCTCCACACTTATAACAAACTCACATTCCTTTCAGGCAAGTTCCAGGGTGTTTCTTTCCACAGTTACCACATATGGGAAAATTCTTCTTTTCCCTCTTCCCTTTATCCATCTTTCTCTCTTCCATCCTTTTCTTCTCTTGCTTCCCTTCAAAGCCATAGGACTCAGTAAACTCTTTACTTATCTTATCAACACATGATATTATTTTTTCATATGATGATAATACATGGGAGACTATTTCTCTTATAAATTCTAGCTTAAGACCATGAAAGATATGATCCTTCCTTCTCTTTGGATCATGTGCATTTCTGGAGTTCTCATTCCTTCTACTGGGCGCCATTTCTAAACAATGGAATACACTAGATCAGTTTATGAATCAAAATACATAATCCCATACTTATAAAACACTTAACATAAATTGAACTATTTATGGATATAATCCATAATCATTAAAATGTTTTCTTTGAGGAAGTATATACTCATAAACCCTTCATAATGATTTGTAAAGAAAATGAGAGTTATCCTAAGCATATCCCCCGGGAGTGTCGTAACCAAGAGTGCAGCAAGGCCCGTTGTCGTGCACCAGTTCCCGTTCGAGTCTAGCTCAAATCGGTGTTTTCAGGTTTTACCCCTAGGTACATCTGTGCCAGAGCCGCCTCTACCTGCTCGTATCCAGACAGGGATGTATTGCTCGGAAAACTCACAAAATCTCTACAATACCAAAATTCTAGGAAGTTCTTCTATACTAATCCTCAAAGTTCATCTTAGGTCTACGTGCTCTAATCAGAGTTTATCTAAATCTAGCTTCCAAGGTTTGTACTAAACTTCCTATGATACCAACTGTAACGCCCCGACCCCAGCTACCCAGAGTCGGTGCATTAATTACATAACATTGGCATGATCACAAGAAGATCAAATCTCGAAAGACCGATTGGTTTAGTAGCCTTGGAAACACTAGATATATTCATAAGTTTTACATTACATCATAAAATGAAAAACTAATACAACAACATAATGTTTCCACAATCCACACTATTAACCCCTCATAAAACCCCTGCAGGTCATTCATAACTTACTTCTTCACATCCTGGGAAAAATAAAACATAAAAAAAGGGGTGAGCTCAAATGCCCAGTAAGGATAACAATAAAGTGGAAACTTTCATAAATAAGAATAAACATTTAATGCAATGTATAACTAAAACAAAAGCCTTTTAAATACGAACTTTCAACATGGTATGGCATAAATAAAATGAAATAATGCCATTTACTTATTCACATGGATATTCTACTAAATGAATAATCACATGCAAAAATCAATAACCACTTTCATAATGTTGGAATGCATAATGCCAGACTATCATAACCACATAGCCAAGGCCTCGTGCCAAGACTACAAATAAGATTTTGTCAAGGCCTTGTGCCAAGACACTAGTTTGTCTCATGAGACCTACCGATGCATCGAGGAGCTATAGCGGGCTCCACCCGTCACTTATTAAGTCCAATGCATTCCCATATGAAAAAGTTTAAACATAACATAAACATTCGTATTAAAACTAGCATACGAAATGCCAATACTTTCACAATAAACTATGAATGGTATAAAAATAGCACATCCACAGTCAAACATATCACAAAACCTTCAATACAATATAGAAGTTTTGTATCATAATAAATCAACTTCAAATAATCTTAAAATCCATCAAAGGATGTTGACATAGATGAAATCAAAATTCTTTTTAAAGAAATATCTCCTTTTATTTTGAAATCATTTAAGATCCATATAAAATAAAACATTTTCTTTGAAAATATTCTTATAAGCTTGTAAGGAAAGCTTTGAAGATTTTATAACGGCGTAAAATAACCGCACCCGCCGTATAAGTTAAAAAAAACATTCTTACCTCAATTCTGTCGAAAAGGTTAAAAGGACCTTGTTTTGAAAACGACGGAAAGATTCCTTTATAAACCTCTTATAAAAAGTCAAAAAAAGGTATAAATGACTTTAACCCATATTCTTGTAAATAGTAAAAATGTTTTGAAATACATTTTTAAGAAACATGGATGTGGATGATAAAGAGATCCCAGTAGATTATTACATATAAACAACCTCGGATAATGAAGAGATTGTGAAATAACCCTTACCTTGTTCTTTTCCTTGGTTGGGGTAGGTTAACCTCCTGTATAATGGTGAAATAATTGTTATTAAATTATACAAGAATCATATATATTAATATGATATCATATATGATCTTTTAACATTGATTTATTAATAATATCTTAGAATTATCATCGTTTCGGGTGTTAACTTACTCATTTTCTTTTATATGTTTTGTTACATAAGCCATGTTTGTTGTATCTTATTCATATCCAGAATGATATTAACATTATTTTTAACCCCAAAATGAGAATAAGACTTGAATGGATATGATGGAGAATGAATCTTATCGCGTTCGTGGAGACGGTAGTCCGTACGTGCGCACGAACGCTACTTCCATTTAATTTTTATTTTAAAAGAATCTAATCCAAATGATACATAGTTATATTACTATTCCAGTATAGTATTTTATATATGTTACTTAAGTTCATTAACACCATCCTTTATAGGTTCCATGTGTGGTATGAACGAGTCATATCATTTTAAGGGGGCGGTAGTCCGCACTTCCTCAAATGAAATTATCGTATGTATATACAACATGAAACGAATAATGGTATGAAATAAAATGGAATTACAGAAGCTTATATATAAAATATATATCATTAATATCATATTTAATTACAGTTCCATCATAATGGCCACCATGAGAGGTGGTAAGATGTATTTTAACAATCATCGTTTCGTGAGGCGTTAGTTTGCCATCCACAGAAACATTATGTTCATCATCCATTAGATGGAGTTGTGTGTATGTGTAGTTTTAATCATTCTTATAAAAACATCCTAGTATATTTAGGATACTGGTGTTGTTACAAAAGAAAGGAAATAAAAAGATTTTGGGGGTTGGAGAAGCAAAATAAATGAAAATAATTTAAGAGAAATCGTTACCTTTAATTTAGGTAACTCACTTTGGTTGGAACCAATGGACTTCTTGAAATGCTTTCTGCCTAAGGGGAAGCTTCAAGGAGGAGGAGAGGGATGTGGGGAGCTTAGTTGGGCAGAGTTTGGACGAGCCAAGTGGCTTGAGAGGTGTGAAGAAATGAGAAGGAGGAGTGCCCTTTTATAAGAGGGGTGAGGGGCACCTTTGGAAAAGCTAGAAATATTAATTTATAATAAATTCATATTCGGTTTCTAAAGGCTCCAAAGTTGACTATTCAAAGGATGAGGTGGGGATAGGTCGACAAAAACTCATCCAATAGAATTTAGACAGGTTTGGGTACTTATATTAACCTTATCTTTAAGTATTAACTCTAAGTTAATTAGTTTCACTTTTACAATGTCTCTTTGTATTTTTATTTAATATGGTTAATAAACTTACTATATACATCCAAGAGACCCCCAAGTTTTCCATTAATGATGAACCTATCCTGATATAAGTCTCTTGGCCGAACCTTATATTTTTAGGAATTTAATATCAATTAATAATATAATATTTGTTTTAAGAACTCTTTTATGTCAATTTTGACACTATTCAATAGTTGATTTTTGTGAAACTCATAACAGATTGATTACTTCGAAAAAAGTCAATTAAATCAATCCTAATATATCATATTATCCTAGAAAATTAGTTTAATTCATTAAAAGTTTCATATTATATTTTTTTGGGTATTTATAATATCAATTATTTTAATTTTTCACTATTATAGTAATTACTGCATCATCTTTGTGTCATAAATAAAATAAATTATTTAATGTCTAAAAATTATAAATAAAATATCATGATGTAGGAAATATTTTTATCTTTCTAATTAATATTTATAATCTAAAATCCAACTTATATAACCCTATGTAAAAATTGTTTTTCAAAAAGATATATGCTTGTGTCATTTTTGTATTCATTTTGACTTAATTAAAATAAAGTGTCATTATCACTTACAAGTGGATCCATGGGGTCCCAAAATTGACACAAAGATGCCCATGGTCGACCATGTATCAACCAATAGGGTTAAGACACGTTTTAGGGTAATTTAGTATTATTATAATATTATTTTTTAACCCTTATTTACCGAATTTACCCTTAACCATGGTAAATAAAATATTTACCGCAGTAATTATTCAAAATGTCTAAAAATAAAAGTTACCTATTTACACAATTTGAACATCCTGATTACAAATATGGAATCCATTTTTCTAAATTCAAAACACAGAAGTGGCAGAAATTAATTTAAAATTAATTCCCGCTGTCAAAACAAAAAGCGTGTTTTTAAGAGATAATAACTATCAAAAGATTGACACTTGTTTATGTTCGGTTTAATTGTAAAATTATGTCTAATGACCAAAATTATATTAAATTGTAAAAATATATTCTAAATATACTTTAAAACCACTCAAATTCATAATTTATCACTATTAATTATTTTGATTAAAAAAGTTGTTTTTAATTAAAATTTAGTAATTTTCACTATTCATCAAAATATGAAAGTTATCCGAAAAGTACCAAAATTTCACCTTAGGCTAAATTCAATATTCCGAATCCAAAAATGAAGTCCATTTTGAAATATAATATATATATATTTTCAAAAAGTAGGTATTACTATTTATAACGGCTAGTTTGATTGGTTATGGTGTGTTAGAACTCGGTGTTGTGTACAACACACGCTATCACATTATTCAAAGGGAAACGTACCGTGGAAGCTTGGGGTGTTTCATTTTAATTTTTTGATGTCCCCATTTAGTCAAAAAGTTTAAAATATTGTATTTAAAAAGGTTTCACTATTAGAAGTTGATAAAAGTGAAATACTGAAAATGAATCTGTTCTTGCATTATGACTAAGAAACTCATAATAGGGATTCTAAAATTATAAGGATTATATAAAGTTCAAAATGTAGTTAATACTATTCATGACCTCTTTTAATGGTGTGATTGAACTCGGTGTTGCGTGTAGTGTAAGTTATTGAATTATTTTTAAGAAATAACACACTCTGAAATCTTGGGGTGTTACATTCTCCCCTCCTTCAATAAATTGCGTCCTCGCAATTTGAAATTGTTCTTCGAAAATAAAAGGTTGAAAATAGAAAATATATTTGTGGGAAAACCCACATCGGAAATTGGGTTACTAAAATTTAGTCTTAATATGAGGAAAAGAGAAATGAAAGGGTCACCACCAAATTATGATCTCGATTAGGAGAACATTGGTGGCAATTAGAGACATATAATTGGAGGAAAAACGTAAATATTTATAGGTAGTGATTGAGGTCATCAATCACAAACAAGTATAAAATTGAGGTCCTTAAATTCATCAATCTATGATGATTTGAAATACCTTCGGTTCAACAAAACATAGGGTATTAGGATAACACATTTTTGACGTTTCAAAATATCTTAGTTGAAATCCCACATCGAAAAATGAATTAATGAGGCCTCTATTTAAAATAAAGAGTCGAAAGTATGAAGATTACCGAAAATAACTCATACTAGGGTTCCATGTAGGAAAATATGGATATGGAAGAAAAATATAACCATCAATTATCTGATGGAGAGTGGTAGAGAACATGGCTATGAAAAGGCCAACAATTCCAAATCCATAAATTAGTGATGATTTAAGGTACCATCTAGGAAAACATTTTTGTTCTAAGTTGCTTTTCTTAATATTGAGGAATTTATTTATGAGATTGGCTAAGATCATAAGGAGATATACTTACATTATAATTAGAGTTTTATCCATTAATAAATTTCTACCACAAACTCATCTTTCACTCTAAAATATAATAGAATGTAAAAAAAATTCTATTTACACTATTCGTATAGGGTTCCAAAATAAAGGAATTTATAATTCATCTACAAGATCTTTTAATAAAAACTACATTATTTAATCCAGGACATCTCTTGGGCCAGTGGTAGGTGATACACCCTTGTCGCCCTTCGGTTGCGGGTTCAAGTCTCGCAGCCTTGCCGGACGCGACGGGTTGCCGCCCGACCTCCGGGTTGTCCTTTTATGGAAATCCAAAATAATCCAAACTAGAACTATCCAAAATACTTCTATCCAAACTCACAGTCCAACATTTATAAGGAAGATAAACATAATATAGATCCTTTTTACCCCGTAATAGCATATGAATACCTTCATCATGTATTCTTTTAATGCACTGAAACATCCTGAATTACCATATTCCTTATTGATTACATTCATGCTCCCTTATTCCGTATAGAAAGATGGATATACTTCATTAATCCAAAAATGTTTTAAACCCCAAAAATGATGGAATATACAAATCATTAATCAGTTCGAAGGTAGTCAAGAATATCCAATATAATTTATCCAAAACAATCATGTATTATTCCAAAATCACTACTTCGGTATCAGAACTATATTATGGTTTATCATTCTCTCAACCATATATTTTCCAAAAATTTATCCTGCTATTGAGTCACTTTTCGTTGTTCCACATAATCTCAAGTCCTTAATGAAATAGTACTGCAGTACAATCCTTATATACTCCATAATTATTATAACAAGTACATTGTTGATACAACACTCAATTGACATAATCAACATAAGAACTCTAATCATTCCTCTTTATCTGTGGTAGTATCATAACTTGATTATTATCCAATAGCATCATTTGCGGCATAGTCTGATGACTGGGACATAGGTTCGCGTAGTGTCCAAACTCCTTGCAAATGAAGCATTGTACATTTGAAACCATTTTCTTACCCTTGCAGTCACGTACTTTGTGCCCTTTTCCTCCACACTTATAACAAACTCACATTCCTTTCAGGCAAGTTCCAGGGTGTTTCTTTCCACAGTTACCACATATGGGAAAATTCTTCTTTTCCCTCTTCCCTTTATCCATCTTTCTCTCTTCCATCCTTTTCTTCTCTTGCTTCCCTTCAAAGCCATAGGACTCAGTAAACTCTTTACTTATCTTATCAACACATGATATTATTTTTTCATATGATGATAATACATGGGAGACTATTTCTCTTATAAATTCTAGCTTAAGACCATGAAAGATATGATCCTTCCTTCTCTTTGGATCATGTGCATTTCTGGAGTTCTCATTCCTTCTACTGGGCGCCATTTCTAAACAATGGAATACACTAGATCAGTTTATGAATCAAAATACATAATCCCATACTTATAAAACACTTAACATAAATTGAACTATTTATGGATATAATCCATAATCATTAAAATGTTTTCTTTGAGGAAGTATATACTCATAAACCCTTCATAATGATTTGTAAAGAAAATGAGAGTTATCCTAAGCATATCCCCCGGGAGTGTCGTAACCAAGAGTGCAGCAAGGCCCGTTGTCGTGCACCAGTTCCCGTTCGAGTCTAGCTCAAATCGGTGTTTTCAGGTTTTACCCCTAGGTACATCTGTGCCAGAGCCGCCTCTACCTGCTCGTATCCAGACAGGGATGTATTGCTCGGAAAACTCACAAAATCTCTACAATACCAAAATTCTAGGAAGTTCTTCTATACTAATCCTCAAAGTTCATCTTAGGTCTACGTGCTCTAATCAGAGTTTATCTAAATCTAGCTTCCAAGGTTTGTACTAAACTTCCTATGATACCAACTGTAACGCCCCGACCCCAGCTACCCAGAGTCGGTGCATTAATTACATAACATTGGCATGATCACAAGAAGATCAAATCTCGAAAGACCGATTGGTTTAGTAGCCTTGGAAACACTAGATATATTCATAAGTTTTACATTACATCATAAAATGAAAAACTAATACAACAACATAATGTTTCCACAATCCACACTATTAACCCCTCATAAAACCCCTGCAGGTCATTCATAACTTACTTCTTCACATCCTGGGAAAAATAAAACATAAAAAAAGGGGTGAGCTCAAATGCCCAGTAAGGATAACAATAAAGTGGAAACTTTCATAAATAAGAATAAACATTTAATGCAATGTATAACTAAAACAAAAGCCTTTTAAATACGAACTTTCAACATGGTATGGCATAAATAAAATGAAATAATTCCATTTACTTATTCACATGGATATTCTACTAAATGAATAATCACATGCAAAAATCAATAACCACTTTCATAATGTTGGAATGCATAATGCCAGACTATCATAACCACATAGCCAAGGCCTCGTGCCAAGACTACAAATAAGATTTTGTCAAGGCCTTGTGCCAAGACACTAGTTTGTCTCATGAGACCTACCGATGCATCGAGGAGCTATAGCGGGCTCCACCCGTCACTTATTAAGTCCAATGCATTCCCATATGAAAAAGTTTAAACATAACATAAACATTCGTATTAAAACTAGCATACGAAATGCCAATACTTTCACAATAAACTATGAATGGTATAAAAATAGCACATCCACAGTCAAACATATCAGAAAACCTTCAATACAATATAGAAGTTTTGTATCATAATAAATCAACTTCAAATAATCTTAAAATCCATCAAAGGATGTTGACATAGATGAAATCAAAATTCTTTTTAAAGAAATATCTCCTTTTATTTTGAAATCATTTAAGATCCATATAAAATAAAACATTTTCTTTGAAAATATTCTTATAAGCTTGTAAGGAAAGCTTTGAAGATTTTATAAGGGCGTAAAATAACCGCACCCGCCGTATAAGTTAAAAAAAACATTCTTACCTCAATTCTGTCGAAAAGGTTAAAAAGGACCTTGTTTTGAAAACGACGGAAAGATTCCTTTATAAACCTCTTATAAAAAGTCAAAAAAAGGTATAAATGACTTTAACCCATATTCTTGTAAATAGTAAAAATGTTTTGAAATACATTTTTAAGAAACATGGATGTGGATGATAAAGAGATCCCAGTAGATTATTACATATAAACAACCTCGGATAATGAATAGATTGTGAAATAACCCTTACCTTGTTCTTTTCCTTGGTTGGGGTAGGTTAAACTCCTGTATAATGGTGAAATAATTGTTATTAAATTATACAAGAATCATATATATTAATATGATATCATATATGATCTTTTAACATTGATTTATTAATAATATCTTAGAATTATCATCGTTTCGGGTGTTAACTTACTCATTTTCTTTTATATATTTTGTTACATAAGCCATGTTTGTTGTATCTTATTCATATCCAGAATGATATTAACATTATTTTTAACCCCAAAATGAGAATAAGACTTGAATGGATATGATGGAGAATGAATCTTATCGCGTTCGTGGAGACGGTAGTCCGTACATGCGCACGAACGCTACTTCCATTTAATTTTTATTTTAAAAGAATCTAATCCAAATGATACATAGGTATATTACTATTCCAGTATAGTATTTTATATATGTTACTTAAGTTCATTAACACCATCCTTTATACGTTCCATGTGTGGTATGAACGAGTCATATCATTTTAAGGGGGCGGTAGTCCGCACTTCCTCAAATGAAATTATCGTATGTATATACAACATGAAACGAATAATGGTATGAAATAAAAT
Source organism: Viscum album (assembly GCA_963277665.1). Lineage (NCBI taxonomy): Eukaryota > Viridiplantae > Streptophyta > Magnoliopsida > Santalales > Viscaceae > Viscum > Viscum album. The sequence goes on along the minus strand of OY728152.1, from coordinate 867,596,880 downwards.
GGAATTACAGAAGATTATATATAAAATATATATCATTAATATCATATTTAATTACAGTTCCATCATAATGGCCACCATGAGAGGTGGTAAGATGTATTTGAACAATCATCGTTTCGTGAGGCGTTAGTTTTCCATCCACAGAAACATTATGTTCATCATCCATTTGATGGAGTTGTGTGTATGTGTAGTTTGAATCCTTCTTATAAAAACATCCTAGTATATTTAGGATACTGGTGTTGTTAAAAAAGAAAGGAAATAAAACGATTTTGGGGGTTGGAGAAGCAAAATAAATGAAAATAATTTAAGAGAAATCGTTACCTTTAATTTAGGTAACTCACTTTGGTTGGAACCAAAGGACTTCTTGAAATGCTTTCTGCCTAAGGGGAAGCTTCAAGGAGGAGGAGAGGGATGTGGGGAGCTTAGTTGGGCAGAGTTTGGATGAGCCAAGTGGCTTGAGAGGTGTGAAGAAATGAGAAGGAGGAGTGCCCTTTTATAAGAGGGGTGAGGGGCACCTTTGGAAAAGCTAGAAATATTAATTTATAATAAATTCATATTCGGTTTCTAAAGGCTCCAAAGTTGACTATTCAAAGGATGAGGTGGGGATAGGTCGACAACAACTCATCCAATAGAATTTAGACAGGTTTGGGTACTTATATTAACCTTATCTTTAAGTATTAACTCTAAGTTAATTAGTTTCACTTTTACAATGTCTCTTTGTATTTTTATATAATATGGTTAATAAACTTACTATATACATCCAAGAGACCCCCAAATTGTCCATTAATGATGAACCTATCCTGATATAAGTCTCTTGGCCGAACCTTATATTTTTAGGAATTTAATATCAATTAATAATATAATATTTGTTTTAAGAACTCTTTTATGTCAATTTTGACACTATTCAATAGTTGATTTTTGTGAAACTCATAACAGATTGATTACTTCGAACAAAGTCAATTAAATCAATCCTAATATATCATATTATCCTAGAAAATTAGTTTAATTCATTAAAAGTTTCATATTATATTTTTTTTGGGTATTTATAATATCAATTATTTTAATTTTTCACTATTATAGTAATTACTGCATCATCTTTGTGTCATAAATAAAATAAATTATTTAATGTCTAAAAATTATAAATAAAATATAATTATGTAGGAAATATTTTTATCTTTCTAATGAATATTTATAATCTAAAATCCAACTTATATAACCCAATGTAAAAATTGTTTTTCTAAAAGATATATGCTTGTGTCATTTTTGTATTCATTTTGACTTAATTAAAATAAAGTGTCATTATCACTTACAAGTGGATCCATGGGGTCCCAAAATTGACACAAAGATGCCCATGGTCGACCATGTATCAACCAATAGGGTTAAGACACGTTTTAGGGTAATTTAGTATTATTATAATATTATTTTTTAACCCTTATTTACCGAATTTACCCTTAACCATGGTAAATAAAATATTTACCGCAGTAATTATTCAAAATGTCTAAAAATAAAAGTTACCTATTTACACAATTTGAACATCCTGATTACAAATATGGAATCCATTTTTCTAAATTCAAAACACAGAAGTGGCAGAAATTAATTTAAAATTAATTCCCGCTGTCAAAACAAAAAGCGTGTTTTTAAGAGATAATAACTATCAAAAGATTGACACTTGTTTATGTTCGGTTTAATTGTAAAATTATGTCTAATGACCAACATTATATTAAATTGTAAAAATATATTCTAAATATACTTTAAAACCACTCAAATTCATAATTTATCACTATTAATTATTTTGATTAAAAAAGTTGTTTTTAATTAAAATTTAGTAATTTTCACTATTCATCAAAATATGAAAGTTATCCGAAAAGTACCAAAATTTCACCTTAGGCTAAATTCGATATTCCGAATCCAAAAATGAAGTCCATTTTGAAATATAAAATATATATATTTTCAAAAAGTAGGTATTACTATTTATAACGGCTAGTTTGATTGGTTATGGTGTGTTAGAACTCGGTGTTGTGTACAACACACGCTATCACATTATTCAAAGGGAAACGTACCGTGGAAGCTTGGGGTGTTTCATTTTAATTTTTTGATGTCCCCATTTAGTCAAAAAGTTTAAAATATTGTATTTAAAAAGGTTTCACTATTAGAAGTTGATAAAAGTGAAATACTGAAAATGAATCTGTTCTTGCATTGTGACTAAGAAACTCATAATAGGGATTCTAAAATTATAAGGATTATATAAAGTTCAAAATGTAGTTAATACTATTCATGACCTCTTTTAATGGTGTGATTGAACTCGGTGTTGTGTGTAGTGCAAGTTATTGAATTATTTTTAAGAAATAACACACTCTGAAATCTTGGGGTGTTACATTATTATTGTCCCATCTACTGACAATTTTTTCAACAGGATATTTTCACATCCTATCCAGATGAATATCGAGTTGAAAGTATGTCCAAATGCAGAAAATTATGGATGGATTACAAGTCAAGCGTGAAGAGAGATCAGTGGACACCATTTAGGGGTGTCCCAGACATTCTACAGCGAGTCCCTTCGGGCATTCATCATACGTAGTGGCAGGATTTGGTTGAAATTTTGTCAAGTGAGGCAGCAATGGAATGATTTATTACTATTAATCTATAAATGAATAATTTTTCAAATGTCTATTAAGTAAATACGTTGAATGTAGACAGAGTCTGCTCATCATTCACATAATCAGGCGATGTAGGGCACGCCTTCCAAACATGGAACTCGACATGCGTCACAGCTCAGACATGATGTATGTTTAGAATTCACTATTTCATTCATATTATCAAAATATTGTAGTATAACATGGTGGTCCCCTTTATTATAGTTAAACCAACATGGCGAGCCAATCGATCAGATGTCTATATGGGTGAGGACTCGTAGGGAAGGTGATCCTGATGTTTTCGATGATATAGTAAGCAAATTATTTACTAATAAATGTATTTTTATTTTATTTAAATTATTCATATTGGTTCATTGATTCAGTATATGCTACAGGCTCAGTTTGAAGCTCAGTTAGCAGAGTTTCCAAAGAAGCAACGTCCTAGTATTGTCTGTAGAGATGAAATCTTTCACCATGTCATGGGGCATGAAGGTCGTGGTTATTATTTGATTTATGGCGGTGGTATCCCATGACGTGCAGTTGTTAGAGAAGATGTGGTGGGTGCGTGCAGAGAGTCAGGGATGCACACACAGACTGAGATAGTTGTTTCCATGCAGGATATGTAGCTCAATTTTGATGCACAGTTTCAACAATTACGTACAGAGTATGAGGAGAGGTTGTCACAGATGTCATCACTTTTCGATGAAAGGACAACACAACAAGTGGCGCCACGACTAAACAATAAGAAAACCATACTCATATTGACTTTTATTGATATGTTTAAGATACATAATATTGATATATATTGTTGGATCTGAATACAACTGGTGGACATCGTAGTGATATTGGTGATCCAGATGAGAATGAACCCCATGCATGAGGTAATTTCACTTGTGTTGATGAATTCTCTAGAAGTTTTTATATCCTTGTTGAATATATTCTTTCTTTTTTACCTAGATTAGTTTGTTTTAGTATTTGTGGATGACATCTTCTTAGACTCCAAGACTGATGATGAACATACCCAATATCTTGACATCATACTGATTACACATTTAATGCATCGACTATACCTCATGCTATATATATATATATATGTCATTTTTGTATTGATTAGGTATAGTTATGGGGTCAAATAATCTCACAGAAATGTGTGTTAGTTGATGGAGAAAACATTCAGGCAGTTTTTTCATGGGAGAAGCCCATGAAATCTTCTGATATGTATAGATATCTAAGCTGAGTGAATTGTGAAGTAATCGCGCAGAAGACATGTCAATCGGACATCGGGTTTGCACGGTACGGCTCAATATGCATTTTTCAAGTGTTGGGTGCGCTTCAAAAACGCACGTGGGGGGGGGAGGGGTGAAAAACAGGCTGAACGAAGTCGGAATGGTCTGAAATCAGAGGACAATAATGGGTGAGTAAATTTTGAAGAGTTCGAGCAGACAACATGTCAATCAGATGTGTTGTGTGCCCTCAGTGACCGAGAACGCACTTCTGGTGTCAAAAAAGGCCAAAACCGGCATTTAATGGTCAAATTCATAGAAGATCACATTTTATTGACCTGAAATCATATCGAATAAATCTAATTATTATTCGTGACCTTTATGCGTAGACTGCACGTCAATCGGACGTGCGGTTTGCGTGGTACGACTCAATGTGCATTTTTTAAGTGTTGGGCGCACTTCACAAACGCACGTGGGGGGGTCCAAATAGGCCGAATGAAGTCGGAATGTCCATAAATAAGACAACAAAAATGGGTGAGTAAATTTTGATGTGTTCGAGTAGACATCACGTCAATCGGACGTGTTTTGTGAACGCGGTGACTGAGAAAGCACTTCTGGTGTCATAAATGGCCAAAATGGTTGTTTAACGGTCAAATTCATAGCGGACGACATCGAATTGACCTGAAATCAGAGTGAAACAATCTAATTATTATTCGTAATGTGTACGTGTAGATGGAATGTCAATTGGACATGTGGTTTTCATGGCACGGATCAGTATGTGTTTTTTAAGTGTTGGACGCGCTTCATAAATGTGCGTGGGGGGTAAAAATGGGCCGAACGAAGTCGGAATGGTCTGAAATCTGACAAAAACAATGTGTGAGTAAATTATGAAGTGGTTGATTTTACGACACATCAATCGGACGTTCTGTGTGCCCGCGGTGACCGAGAACGCACTTCTGGTGTCAAAAAAGGCCAAAATGGGCGCTTAAAGGTCACATTTATAGAAGACGACATCTAATTGACCTGAAATCACTGGGCATCAATCTAATTATTATTCGGGACATGTAAGCATAGACGGAACGTCAATCGGAAGTGCGGTTTGCGTGGTATGACTCACTATGTGTTTTTATGTGCTGGGTGCGCTTCATCAACTCACGTGTGGGGGGGGTCCAAACGGGCCTAACGAAGTCGGAATGACCTAAAATAATAATAAAACAACAGTTGTGTGAATTTTGATGTGGCCGAGTAGACATCACGTCAATCGGACATGCAGCATGACCGTAGTGATAGAGAACATACTTCTGGTGTCATAAACGGCCAAAACGGGCATTTAACGGTCAAATTTATAGAGGAAGACATTGGATTGACCTGAAATAATAGGGAATCAATCAAATTATTACTCGTGACGTGTACGCATAGACAGCACGTCAATCGGATTTGCAGTTTGCATGGTATGACTCAATATGAATTTTTTAAGTGTTGGGTGCTTTTCATAAACACGCATGGGGGGTCCAAAGGAGCCGAATGAAGTCGTAATGGCATGAAATTAGACGAAAACAATGGGTGAGTGAATTGTGAAGTGGTAGATCAGAAAGAACGTCAATCATACATGTTGTGTCCCCACGGTGACCGAGAACACACTTCTGGTGTCACAAACGGCCAAAACGGGTGTTTAACGGTCAAATTCATAGCGGATGACATCAGAATGACCAGAAATCACACTGAATCAATCTAATTATTATTCGTGACATTTACACATAGACCGAACATCAATCGGACTTGCGTTTTACGTGGTACGACTCAATATGCATTTTTTATGTGTTGTGTGCGCTTCATACACACGCGTTGGGGATCCAAACGGGCCGAATGAAGTCGGAATGGCCTGAAACCAGACAACAACAATGGGTGAGTGAGTTTTAAGGTGGTCGAGCAGAGAACATGTCAATCAGACATGTCATGTGCCCACGGTGACTGAGAACGCACTTCTGGAGTCACAAACGGTCAAAACAGGCGTTTAATGGTCAAATTAATAGTGGACGACTTCAGATTGACCTGAAATCACAGGGAAACAATTGAATTATTATTATGAACGTGTACGCGCTGACGAAATGTCAATAGGACATGCGGTTTGCACTGTACGACTCAATATGCATTTTTTAAGTGTTGGGCATTGTTCATAAACTGGCATGGGGGGTCCAAACGGGCCGAAGAAACTCGAAATTTCCTGAAACCAGACTACAACAACGGATGAGTTAATTGTAAAGAGCTAGAGCAGAATGCATGTCAATCGGACATGCCATGTGCCCACGGTGACCGAGAACGCACTTCTGGTGACACCAACGGCCAAAACGGGCATTTAACGGTCAAATTCATAGTGGATTACATCAGATTGCCCTGAAATCATAGGGAATCAAACTAATTATTATTTTTGAAGTGTACGCGTACACGAAACGTCAATCAGACTAGTGGTTTGCACGGTACATCTCAATATGTGTTTTTTAAGAGCTGGGCATGCTTCATAAACACGTGGGGGGTCCAAATAGGCCGAACAAAGTAAGAATGGCCTGAAATCAGACAACAACAATGAGTGAGAGAATTGTGACATGGTCGTTTACAAGACTCATCAATCAGACATGTCGTGTTCCCACGGTGACTGCGAACGCACTTATGGGGTCACAAACTGCCAAAATGCATGTTTAACGGTCAAATTCATAGCGGACGACATCGGATTGACCTGAAATCACAGGGAATCAATCTAATTATTATTCTTGATGTGTATGCGTAGACTTCACGTCTATTGTACATGAGTTTTTCATGGTAAGTCTCAATATGCATTTTTTAAGTGTTGGGCGCTCTTCATAAACGCGCGTGGGGGGGGGGTTCCAAACAGGCCGAACGAAGATATAATGGATTGAAATCAGACGACAAAAATGGGTGAGTGAATTGTAATGTGGTCGAGTAGACGACACGTCAATCGGATGTTCCGTGTGCCTGTAGTGACCGAGAACACACTTCTGGAGTCACAAACGACCTAAACGGGTGTTTAATGATCATATTCATAGCGAACGAAATCATATTGACCTGAAATCACAGAGAATCAATCTAATTATTATTCTTGAAGTGTACACATAGACGAAACATCAATCAGAAATGTGGTTTGCGCGGTATGGATCAATATGCGTTTTTAAATGTTGGGGTGCTTCATAAACGCACGTGGTGGATCCAAACGGGCCAAACAAAGTCGGAATGTCCTGAAATCAGACAACAATAGCGGGTGAGTTAATTTTAAATTGTTCGAGTATACGGCATTTCAATCTGACTTTCTGTGTGCTCGCGGTGACTGAGAACACACTTTTGGTGTCATAAACGGACAAAACGGGCGTTTAATGGTGAAATTCATAGCAGATGACATCAGATTGACATGAAATCACCAGGAATCAATATAATTATTATTCATGACATGTACTCATAAATGACATGTCAATTGGATGTGCGGTTTTCACGATACGTCTCAATATGCGTTTTTAAGTGTTTGTCGCGCTTCATAAATGCTCATGGGTGGTCCAAACGGGCCGAACGAAGTCAGAATGGCCTGAAATTAGACGACAACAACTGGTGAGGGAATTTTGAAGTGGTCGAGTAGATGACACATTAATCAGAAATTCCGTGCAAGCGGTATGACTCAATGTGTGTTTTTTAATTATGGGGCGCGCTTCATAAACGCGCGTGGGGGGTCCAAATGGGACGAATGAAGTCTGAATGGCCTCAAATCTGATAACAACAACAACAAGTGAGTGAATTTTGAAGTGCTCGCGTAGACAACACATCAATTGGTGGTGCTCTGTTCCTTCAGAGACCGGGAACACAGTTCTGGCATCATAAACAGTCAAAACGAGCATTTAACAGTCAAATTAATAGCGGACGACATTAGATTGACCTGAAATCACAGGGAAAAAATCTAATTAGATTCATATAATTAATGATTCTAATTTTTAAAAATGGTAATCAAAGTTATGAATATATTTTGAAAATCAAATACTTTCGATCTGTTATAGTAAGTTTTAATTGAAATATGTTAATTTGGTTCAATTATTTGTTTCTAGGTTTTATTCGGTACTAATTTTGTTATTAAATTTTGTTATGTAGTTATATTTGATGATGTATGTGGTGATTTTAAGATAACTGATGAGATTTATGTGTGTATATTTTATTGTTTAATTGATATTTTTTAAAAAAAAATTATAAAAAAACTATAGCGGCCTCCATTTGGCGGCCGTCATTCCGTGACCACTATAGGTATTTCCATCAACGCCTACAGCAGCCGCCATTTGGTGGCCACTATAGCCCATTCTGTCTTGCCTACAGCATCCGCCAAATGGTGGTCGCTGATAACAACAGCGACGGTCCAAAAGCGGCTGTCGATTGGCGAATGCTAGGCGGCCGCTATAGAACTATAGCAACTGCTTTTGGCGGTCGCTAATGGTCATGATTGTACTAGTGTAATTCTATATAAATCTTTTTAAAATTTATGAATAGTGTCTTTAGATATTACGTTGAAAAATATTTGGTAGTCATTATAGATGATATTATAATATAATCCAATACTAAGGAGGATCATGTGGAGCATCTAATCACTATGCAAAATACTATGCCAAATGAGAAGCTTAATGAAAAGTACAACAAGTGTGAGTTCTGGTTGAAAGAAGTATTATTCTTTGGGAATATATTCACAAGAAATGGGATATCTTTGGATCCTACCAATACAGATGAAATCGACGAATGTCTGAGGGTAATATCTTTGATAGATACCCACCCATTTCATGGGATAACTGGATATTATCACTAATTTGTGATAATTTTTTCATGATTTTCAAACCATCTTAGCAAGATAACTTATAAGGGAGTCAAACATCCTTGGAATTATCAATATGATGAAATATTTATATAGTTCAAAAGGATGATTATCGCTTCCTTTGTGCTCACACTACACATAATTGGGGATCCTTCCATAAATTTTGGTGATTCATCAAAGGATGGATTGGGATGTGTGTTGATGAAGAAAGAAAAATTCATTCCATACAGCTCGTGGAATTTAAAAAAATTTGCGAGAAAAACTATCCCATGAATGATCTGTAGTTAGTAGTTATAATATGTGCCATAAAAATATGGTATTATTATCACATTAGTGAGAAGTGTGGAAAAAATATGTATCAAAAAATCCTAAAATATATATTCATGCAAAAATAGATGAATATTCATCAAAGAAGATTGTTAGATCTCATAAAGGATTATGACTACTCATTCCACTAAAATCTTGGCAAGGTGAACATGGTGGCAGATTCCTAAAATTGAATGGACCCATCAAATATTTCATTGATGAGAATTAATAAGGATTGTATAGTCCTAAAGATGAAGAAGATAGACTAGGGAATTACAAATATAAGAACATCAACAATCCTTTAATAAATTCTTTCTCAACTGTCTGTTTATGAAGGATTAATGATTTCTAAAAAAGATGCTGTGGGAATTCAAAATATATTGGAGACTATTAGAAATGGTAAATCCTTAGAGATCAATTTTAATGAAGATGGAATTGTGAGGTTCTGGTCTACACTATATGTTCCATACAATCCCTAGATAAATAATGAACATTAGGATGATGCACATAGTTTGACTTTATCAATTAACCCAGGAAACTCAAAGACATACCTAGATCTCCAAGAGCACTATTGGTGGGATAACATGATGAAGGAAATCAATTAATATACACAAAAGTGCTTAGTATGTAGGAAATTCTGGTCTGAATGATTGAATTCTATGGGGATGATTAAACCATTACCCGTACCAATATGGAAATGGGGTAACATCACCATGGACTTTTTCGCCATCTTTCAAAAGACATCCATGGGAAATAATTCTCTTTGGGATGTTTTGGATCATCTTACTAATACTTCACACAACATTATGATTTGACAGGATTTCTCACTGGATCAACTAGAATGGATATTCTTCAGAGAAGTGTTAAGTCTTCATGGAGTACCATTATATATTTTGTACGATCTAGATCTTTGATTCATCACAATGTATTGGAAAAGTCTCTCGCATTCTCTAAACATTGAGCAGAATTTCACACTATCCTATCATGATAAAACTGATGGAAAATCTGAGAGGACTATCCAAACACCTGTGGAAATGTTGAGAAATTTATCAACAAACATTAAAGGCCTATAGAACCAACATATTTATTTGGTAGTGTCCTCTTAAAATAACAGTTTCCATTCGATCATCCAAATGGACCCTTATGAAGACCTTGATGGGAAGTGCTACAGAACACTAACATGTTGGGATGATGTTAGGTAATGAAAGCTTCTAGGTCTAATTTTTTTTCAATGTAATGGTTTAGAAGTTTCAGACCGTCCAACAACACATCAAATCTGCTCAGATTTTACAAAAGAGTAATGATGAAAATCATTGATGTGACCTAGAGTTCAATGATGGAGACATGGTATTCTTATACATATATCCATGGAAGTGAGTTATGAGATGTGGAAATAAGGGAAATCTTATTCCAAGGTACATCCACCCTTTTGAGATTGTAGATCACATTGGATAAGTGTCCTATTGAACAAAACTCACACGGAACATGTCTCAAGTACATGATGTATTCCATGTATCCGTAAAAAGGACATAAATCCTAGACCCTCCCATGGACTAAATCAAGTGGTGGTACCATTTTATAAATACCGTTCCAATTTGGAGCAGCAGATGAAGATCTTAGATTGTAAATAGAACGTTCTATGAAATAAGAATATTCCCCCCATCATAGTGTTATGGTGAAACCAAAAGTTTGAAGATGCAACGTGGGAACCATAGGATGTGATGAAGCAGAGATATGCTCATATGTTTTATTATGGGAGAATGATATTTTTAGGTTGATATTTCTTAAGGGGGAAGGTTTAAATGACCCATACAGTTATGAATAAAATTCCCTTTTTTTATTAAATTAAATGTGTTTTGAATATAGAATACACATGCACTTATTTTGTTTTATTATATATGACTGGGTTTAAAATATCCATTAATTATCATTATCGTTGACTAGTAACCATATCATTATTATAAATATTGGGTTTTGAAAATTCCTATTGACATAGGCAATGATAGCCTCATCTAGTAGGATTGTACCCTATGAAAACCAATTATCATAACTTTTTGGGGAGATATAATTTATACTATTTTCCATATACCAATCGTAAACCATAATCTAACTAATAATTTTGTAGAGAAACCGTTTATAGGATATGATTATGGTCATCGAGCTGACAAACCATACAATGTTTATCGAATGGCCCCATAAAATCCCCACCATCGTTCTCCATACTCACAGGGATTATACTGGTGTAATAAATGTATATGTATAAATACCCTATCAATATGATTGTTTACATTATTTTTATAGAATAAGGTATATAATTTCTTTCAATTATTTGTACATTGAAAATTATTTTTAAAACATAAATAGTATTTTTTGTTGATATTCATAATCAGTTCAAAATTCAATTTTGATGAATTAATGAAATTTTGAATAAAATAATATTTTAATAAAATATTATTATTATTTTTATTAAATATAAATAAACGTATAATTTTCATTAAGTCAAATGTAATTTTTATTCAGGTTCAAAAACTGTGATTGTCAAAATAATTCGTCATTTTCAAGAAATTCCATTTGTTATTTTAAAAAATAAAAATGTACATATTTATATAATTATTTATATTAAATGAATATTATTTTTTGGAATAAATATGTTTATGTAATCTAATGTTGGTTTTTTCATAATTTTCTAAGACTATTGATTTTTTGGGTAAAAATTAAATACTGTATAGATATACAGAGGGATTTATGTCATCCTAATTGACCAATAATTAGGTAATAAATACTATAAAATGTATATTAGTCCATATTTGTTTTTAAAATAATGTAATTTTATGTTAATTTGATTTAGTTTATAAATCCTTACTGAATCCTCCAATACCTATAATATATTTTGAGATATTAAATTCATTTCTTTGAAAGTGCAACTCACCTCCACATAATCAAGGGAAATATTTTATTATCTTTGTCCCATGGACTCATAATATAGTGTATACCACCCCCATTTGGTATTAACCTTGGTAAAACAGCAAGATATGTTTTGTGGTTTTGAAATATTCATTATGTAGTGTCCAACACCAAAATTATAATGAAATCCTTCTCCTTTCTTATATAAACCCATAAAAGCTCCCATTTCTCTTATTTCAAACACCTTGAAGCTTGTCCAAGATATAATCTATACTCCCTAGATTACAACCAAGGTTACCCCAATCTTCTAAGAAGCCTCTCTTAATCCATTGTCGTCACACATCTATGTGAGGGTTCTCCCTCCACCCCTTTGAATTCAATGCCATATTTGAGATTAGTTCATTTAATTTCAATTTCATATGTTTCATTTAATTTGTAATCATTAACATACTATAAAATTGAAGTCCTTTGAATGACTGATCATTTATCCAACAACATTTGGGATCATACCTAAGCTGTTACTTTTCCAAAAATCTATAAGGGTCTCTCCCATTATTATTTTAATCAAGCACTTCATTTATGATATGAATTATTATTTTCCATTTTATTATATATTGATAAATTATAACAAATCCCAATTAATTTAAACTTATTTTATAAATTGTGAGATCCAATTTCACTCCAATTTAACCCAACCCGGATCCATTGTGTACACTGATTACAATTCTGAAATTTTGTAAGGGTTATTTTCCTTCCTCCTCTTTCTTCAAGATTCTTTATTTTGTAATGTCTTAAATTTACAATTCTTTATTTTGGGTAATGTACTTATATATTCCAATTAAATTAAATTTCAGGTAAAAATAATGGAATACCAATTTATCTCTCATCATCCCATTTTATTAATTTATATATGATGTCATTATGCAACCCAAATCACACCACGATTTAGCATGCAAAAATAAATGTATATATAATACCATACCCACTTCTCTATCAAGGGTATTCACCATTATGAAAAATAATCCAATTGAATAGAGAATTAAATGTATATATTACACATTTCTATATACTCTAATAAAATTATGATGTTGAATGAATATATGTTATATGATCTATGTGTCACACGTAAACATGAGATTGAAATGTTTATGAAAGGTGATCCCTGATAGCGATCCAATGAATTGGTTAATGTTTAAAATAATGATACATCCTATTAAATGAGATTTGACTCATGATCTGCCATGTGAAATTAGTTGGACTCATTATCCATCATGTGCGATGAGATTTGACTCATGATCCCTCATGTGCAATGATATTTAACTCACGATCTTTAGGAGTAATGATCCCAGAATCATGATACTATATTGATGTCTGTTGTTTCCACATATCCCATGTTATTATTATCATGTTATATCTTGCATTATTATTAATGGTAATTTTATGTTCCACTGATATTCTTGGTGTCTAACATGTATTTTATTACTCATGTTATGCATTTTTTATTCCATTACTGGACTTTATAGCTCACCCCTTTCTTATGAATGTCCTCAGGTTGTCCCATGCAGTGGTATGTACAATGTAATGTTGGGTCCATCAAAAATAATTTTTCAATAAATTTATTTCTTTTCATGTTTTATGTTGTTATGTATGTACCTGATATCCCAACTAAACTTTAATTATCTATATTCCATGTTGTGTTAAGTGATATTTTTTGTAATATTTTTTTTAAATATGAAATAATTTTTATAATTATTATAATAAATGTTTTATTGTGTTGAAAATAGAGTCACAATGCTTCATGAAGGTGGTGATCTAGACGTACATGAACTACGTTGTGATATTTTAGTGGGTGAAATGGTGGGAAATAAAGTTATATATTATCTTTTTATAATGATAAATATGGTATTAATATCATAATTACATCATTTATATCACATATATTCATTATATTTATCCATTTTACCTTCCATGTAAATTGTTAGTGAAAAATGAATCACATCACTTTGGGAGGTGGTATTCTACCGTACACACGAGCAATGTTATTTTATCACATATGGAAAGGAATGTAAAAAATTTATATATGTTATAATACCCTCGGAGTTATAATTATGTTATAAATATTATATTTATACATTATATCCATTATAATACCCAAAAGTGAGATTTGTTGATGGAGAATGTGTCACATCAATTAGTGAGGCGGTAGTCCGTCACACACATGAGCGACATTATCGTTTCTAATTTGGGGGATGGGGTTATGGATATAGTCCATTAATAAAAAATAATAACATATAATTACATGGTAGATAATTTTTGGTATATAATCTTAAAAGAATAATATCTGAATGAGGTGGATGGAATAAAATAAACAATCCTTATTAATAATTTTACCTCTTCTTGGACCACCCCTTTAAGATTATATAAAATGTATTCCTACAATGTATTTGTGGAAAAATCAAGGATTTTAGGATAAGGATAATGATTTTTTATTGTTATTTTTAGGTTCATGGTAGAATCAAAATAATTTGAAGGTGTGAATAAGATAGGATATGTGGTGGCTTTTTATAAGTGAGTTGAGGGGCACACTTGTATGTTTTGAAATGAAAAAAATGTAACCATGTTTTTCACATACCAAAAGTGTCCATGATATACTATTATTGATAATTATACATTATAACGTCTAAATATGCTCATAAAATAGATTTTAGAAAATTTTATTTGTCATTTTAACCCTTGTATTTTTAGTATAATTTCTTGGTAAACCCATTTCTATGTTAGTCGCTATAAATAATTTTTAATGTTTTTACTATTAGTTATCGTAAAAAATTAATTCGAACATATTATATAATAAAAAAAATATTATTTCAAATATTTAATCTATTTTTACAAATTATATTCACATAAATAAAAAAATTTAATTTAAAATTAGTCACACATACACAATGATAAAAAGGATTTTCAAAGAGAAAATGTTTAAACGTTTACAACATTTTTATATAAAAATTTAATATTGAATGATTAAAATATTATAAATTGGATTAATTTATATTTACATGAAATTATTTTACATTAAGAAAATTAAAATTCATTTATATTTTTATTTAATTTTTATGAAAAGGAAATTCTCACATAATAATTATTATTTATCACAATTCGTCAAAAAATTAAACCTTTTAAAATTTTCCCAAAAAATTCTCTCTAAGATAACATTGATATTATGATTTAAAAAAATAATTTATTTTTATTTGTTAATTTTATTAAAGTGAACAAATTAATTTCATCATAAATTTTGAAGAAGTTATGAACACATTTTATTTAAAAAAATACTTTTTCAGAAAACATTTCATTTCCTATCAATTTATTCATATTTTATTTATAATTATCATATAAAAAATTTACATGTGTAAAATAAATAATTTTCATAATTTAGATATTTTTATTCATACCTTCAAATTTAACATATAGGCTATAATTTTCATGTTTAAATAATATTTTAATAGAGTATCATGTTTCATTTAATCATGGTGTTGTGTGCATTGCAAGCTATCAAAGAAATTAACTTAATTATAAAATAAAAATATTGTAAACTGTTTGGGAGTTAAAAAGTTTATTTAAAAATTATATACAACCTACTAAAAAACATACATGGTGTAATTTAATCCCTTTATCTTGATATATTTAATCATGTATCTTGTATGCTGGTGTCATCAATTAAGCACTCGATGTCACTTTGTTTAACTTTCCAGAAATTATCATGCCAAAATAACACCGTGTAATTGGAATTAATATGGATGTTCCATTCAAATAACTTTTCCCAATTTATTAAGAAAAATTAATTTATATATACGTATATATATAAGGTAAAAATCATATCTCACAATATCTATTCATATAGTGTCACTCATGAAACACACAATGTCCCTACTTCCCACAAAAATATAACATCATATTTTTTATCAACACAATTGAGTGCATCACTAATGATATGACTTAATAATAATATTAATATTTAAGGAACAATAAAAAATATTGAATATATGAACATAATATGAAACATGTAAATGTGGATTTCTTACTGGTGGTTCTTATTCTCATATTCTCCAGCTCTAAAGATTACCATGGGAATTAACCATATGAAAATATATTAAATTTTCATGATTCTCCACCTCTAATATCATATACCACTTTTCTATCATAAAATGATATCATCTATATATCGAAAATATATTAAAGAATATTTTCTTGGAACTTTTAGGTTCTCATCATATTACGAAACTTCTATGAAAATTTTAATGTGATAATTTCCCATTGGATATTATCAAATACCATGTGACAATGAGTGATAAGTACATTTTTAATATTCAAAATAATGAATATAGGTTACTACAAAGTACATAAAAGTTGGTACTATGGAACTAACATCAAAATTTTACCAACACTAAGAAGGAATAACATACATGGGGGACCTTATCCAATAACAATCTTCAATAGATATGTAACATGTATATGTTATATTACCAACATTCATAATTAATTAATTAATAAATAACAATATAAAAATACATTTATGTGAAAATAGAAATCCAACAAAATTCCACAAAGGTAATCCCAAAAATAAAAAAAAACCAAAAAGGATAGTGCAACTAGGTAAAATAGATATATTAAAATAGGAAATACCTCATCATAGTAAGAGATACGAATGAGAGTTCACCAAAAACTAACACCAATAACATAAACCACAAAGAATCATCTCTTTACCAGTTTCAAAATCTAAACTAAAAACAATTTTATCATTAAAATGTGTGTTCAATACATATATATATATATATATACCACATTTCATACGTGTGCGGTATAAATTTGACTCAATCTTTAACTAATCTCGTTTATTATAGTGTTTTAGAATGTTGAAGGTATTATTGGGGGAACCTGGGATGGTTCATGAGAATTGGACCTCAGATGGGATACAATTTTATTTTAGGTAATGGAAAAAATGATTATGGTATTATGGATTTATATGGTAGTATGTAAGATTGGTTTTTCGTTGTATAAGATTAATTTTTTTAAATAGTCAAGGATCACACCGTGGTGGAGGACTGTTGTTCCGTGGATAGGGTTTCATAAAAGTAACTCTTGATTAGTATGTGTTTAATTTTTTCAATAGTTGATTTTTCATGTTAATGAAAATATATTACACCATGAAGGAAATCTTAATGTGGGATGTGTCATGACAAAATTAAGGGGAGCCACACCAATTAACTGGGACAACATAGGAGAATTATACTCTAAAGAGGGAAGTTGTTTCATGAAACCTTGGTAGTCGGGGAATATTGCACCCTGAGAGGGTGGTTGCGATGTAAAATATTTTATGTTTGAGTCTCTTGATACATATCTAGAATAGGTAATTGTGTTGTTTCCAAATTATTCATGCCACAGTACAGGTTCACATATTATTTTATTCTATTTTAAAATTAATTTTTTTAATTGTTTAAATTCCATCCTAGATGTGGATTTTAACTTCTTCTTTCTAGTAACAAAATAATATCCTCCCCCACTCATCTTTTTTAATTTTCATCATAAGCTTATATCTCATTAATTAGGGATCAAAATTATAGTCCATATATCACGGAATATTTTCTCATAAAAGGATAATTCTCCTCTTTGATCCTTTATTCTTTTCTCTAATAGTTTCACCCTGAATCATCGACTGAGAAATAATTTTGGGGTTCTTCATAACAAAATCGACGATGATATCTAATTAAACCTAATTATTATACTATGAGAGATATATCATTCTTTATCAAGGTGTGTTCAGAATAGGGGAAGATTATCCCATTATGACAATGGATGAAGATTGTATTGTAACACATAGTTGATGTTGGAGCCCATTATATAGTGATATTTTATTTACATACTACTATATTATAACTAATATAAAATTTTTTTGTCTATTTAATATAATATTTGGGGATACTATTAGTGGTGGAATACTGATTTTTACTCACACCCTTATTGGGTGTCATGGTTCCTGAGAGTAACGTATATTTTGTGACCCAATTATGTAAATGGGATATTATTCTTTGGATATTTTGGATATGATGTGTACTAAATGTTGGGGTATAGGATAGGGATATCATTAGGACCAGTTTTTTATATATATCCAATATTTTTTCTTGTTTTGGGACCGTTTTTTCATTATATGACCATGGCATATCTTTTTTATATTTTATGAATGTTATGACACGTATACTAGTTCATTATAATATTATCTTTTATTAATACTTTTTGTGTTTTGGAATTTTTCTATGTTGTTTAAATTATGTAATTTTTATATTGGAATAACTATTTTTTATTACTTATGATGTGTTCTTATTTTTAATTATACCTTAGGGGATTGTCTCCCCCATGTTATATGTAGACCTTCATCACTTTTTGGTGCCTCTAGTATCTAAGGAGGCATGGATGAGGTATTTAGTGACTCAATTAGGCCATGACTAAGTAAATACTAACATAGAATGTTAAAAATTGGTACTATATCTTTATTTATATTTTTAATTGCAGTCTGTGATATATTAGAGACTAGATTGGATATTATTAAGTATTTCTATTGATATTTTCCCATATATGAGGGAGGATATGTTTTTAGGGGTAAGACTTGTGTTCCTGGTTTTTTACATCTTAGTCTGGTTACTTTATCAAATATGGTGCATCTTGATATTGATTTATAGTTTATAAGGTCATACACATGAACCATAATAAAAGAAGATTATTAAATTTTTAGTTATTTTGGAATTTATGGCTCACATGAAATTCGTATTTTCGTATGTGATTGATATTATTGGATAATATAATATTTATGATAAAGGATTGAAAAACATAGGGTGTCAATATATATATAGAGGTTTACCAAATATTTTCTTGATGAAAACCTATATGATAGACCCCTTATTGTTAACCGTTACTATGATATACTATGATTATTCTATGATCCCATTTTGATATTATGCCTGAACTAATATTGGAATGGTTAGGCTAGACTCAAGCCTTGATTTATGAAAACCTTGTATAAAAGGGTGAATGATTATGGTATAGTGGTATGTTCTTGTTTTTCCATAATCTAAACAATAATATTTAGAGTTGTGATTGAATTTTGATATGACACATGTTCTTGGAATTGTAGATAAATTTCAATCTTGATATACCTTTAATAACCAGGAGGGAATGGATTAGAACACCCCGCCATCATTGGTGAGGGATCCATATATTGTGCATGTTCCTATTATCAAATAACATCTAAGAGAAATAGTATAACAACCCTGCTATTTATTACACACATAAACATGATTTATTATATAAAACCATCACTTGATACAACATGTATGATCGATAAGTCTATTTTATTTATTGATTAGGAACATTAGATTAAAACATAAAACACGAGACACATAATTTTTACTGAAAACTTCCTTTACATGACCACTACATTCCCTCGTACTTTGTATTGCATGGGTTAACTTGAGGACATTCATAAGAAAATAGTGAGCTAAAAATCCTAGTAAGAGAGTAAACAAGGTATAAAATGAAGATTAAAATTCATTTTAGGTAATAAGAATATCAATGAAGTTCAATTGAAACATGAACATAAAGTCATGATATAGAATGATCATTATAATAACGAAATGTGGCAACAACACTTAACATGGTATTGGTATGAAAAAAGGCCCATTGCACATGAAGTAGCATGATTAAACCCTCATTTCAATTGAATTATCATGAGTAAACCCTCATTTCACATTACATATCTTGATACTAATCTTTACCCAATACATTGGAGCACTTTCAGGGGCACCCTTGAAAAACATTCCATTTCCTGCATACATTTGCCACTTTTATCATAAAACATGGATTAATTAAATGTAATCAATTATTCCACAATAAATTAATGTGTAATTAATTCATAGAAATATATAATCAATAAGTAAATGTGCATAAATGTGAATACCCTTGATACTTAAATGGGCATGGTATTCACTACACCATGGCTTTGGCTTGGAAAATCGAGGTGCAATTTCGGCAACATAACAGTGTGACATAAGAATTCATAAAAATGGTTGTCTAGAGATAAATGGGTATCTCATTATATTTACATGAAATTGAAATTATGGGGGTTATATAGATATATGTCCCAAGAAATGTAATGGATTTTAGATACATAATACAAAACAATTTATTGAATATAAATGAGGAGAGTGAAATTCATTACTTAATTTAGGCATAGTAATAGGTGTACATGGGAGGTATAAATGTGAGAGAAAGAGTTCTCTAATCATTTCATAAATAAGTAGGGTAATATATGGGAGATTATAAATCAAACCCCAACATTTTTAATTGAATGTAAAAGGGTATTACAACATATGAAAACTAGAATAAAAATAAGAATGTAATGAATCCCTTACATGGAAGTGTGATCCCAAAGGCTTGGGAGGGGCTTGATATAGGGTTAATGAGAATTTGGGGCCCTATGGGAAGATTTCAGAGATATGATGGAAGAGGTGGGATTAATTGCAAAGGCATTGAGTGAAAATGAAGTTGGAGCATATGTGGGTTTATATAGGAAAATAGGGGGAATTCCTTATTATTTTGGTTTGGGACACCACACAATCAACTAATCAAAACCACAAACCAGGTCATGGTTATTCCCTATGTTTTTTTTCAATGTGAGGTGTAATACAATATTTTATAAGGCCAATGGCTGAACATCTTAAAATAATTGGTTTACTTATGTGGAGGTGAGTCACACTCTCATGGAAATCAATTTAAAAAGCTAAAATGTTTTATAAGTCATGGAGGGTCCACTAATGCTTTGTCAAAAAAATAAAACAACTCTAAAATCACATTATTTTTAATTTAAAACATAGATTAGACGAAAATAATGTTTATAATATTTTATTACATCACTATTGGGTCATTATGATGTCATAAAACACATTATATATTTAAACAGTATTTAATTTTTACCCAAAAATTTGACTGTCTCAGAAAATTATGAAAATTTATTCATTGGATAATTTCTAAATCCTGATTCCAAAAAAAATTTTCATTTTATCAAAATATTTTTCTAAAAATGTGAATTTTTACTTTTAAAATATAACCCAATATTTATAAAAAAATCTTGGGATTTCAGAAAAGCATCTTTAAAACCTTAATAAAAATTGAAATTTTATTATAAAAATATAAAATCATTTATATTAAATAAAAAGTAATTTAATAATAAATTGTTTAAAAATTATTTAATTAAAAAATCCATTAATTTATTAAAATATATTCCTTAGTTTAAAATTAACTAAAAATACTATTTGTCTGTTAAAACACTATTTACAATGTAACAATTATAAAATGAATGTATATTATTTATTATATAAAAAATAATGCACATAGTCACAGTTTTATATTCTTGTTACATAACCCTTTATAACACCCTCATTAAACCTTAGGGTAAGATTTGTGATGGTGACCAACTCTTGGGTGGCTTTGATAACATCGCTCGGGTGGTAATCTCTATCAACTTCCACTTCTCTAGTAAAAAGTTCTGTTCAAGATTAACATGTTGAATCTCGACATGGGATTGGTCATGATGGATTCCCAATGATACCACCTCCTTTCCAAGCTCCTAAAAATGGGAATCATACAGGGAAATTCTACTAGATGAGGCCATCATTACCTTTGACTGAGAAAATTTGATTTGTTTAATCCCTACATTTATACTAATCATGTGATCATTGTTCAATGAATATATTATAAATGATCCAATTATTAATGATATTTTAAAAATAAAAACACATAAAACCAAAGAAGTGCATATTTTATATAACCATAATACATAATAAGAAATTTAATCAGATCAGGATGAATTTTCATTAATGATTGTTTGGGTCATTACAATCTTCAACCCTTAAGAAAATTCACCCTAGAAATTTCCTTTTCCAACAGTAAAACAGATGTGGGTAACCTTTCTTAATCACTTCCTCTGATTCCCAAGTCACTCATTCAATCTTGTGGTTTCTCCACAATACCTTTATTAGGGCACTGTCTTATTTCATCAAACGTTTTCTCTAGAATATATGATCTTCACTGGTTGATCCTTGTAAGACAAATCAACCTACAACTATACTACCTTTGAAGAGATTACATTTTAAGGGTCTAGTATGTACTTCCGCAAGAGGGATTAATTATAGAAATCATGTACTTTGACCATAGTAGTTGGATGTGCTAGTCGATAGGCCACAACACCGACACGACCAAGAATCTCAAAGGGGCTGATATACCTAGGACTTAAATTCCTTTTATTTCCAATCCCCATGAACTTATTCTACATAGATATTCATAGGAATACCATATATCCAACTTTGAATTCAAGGTATCATTGATGATTTTATCTATAACTCTTCTGTCGACTTTGGGATTCCTTGATATGATGCTGAATGATTTTCACCTTCTCAACCATTTCATCGACCATTTAAGGTCCTAGAATTATACTCTCCCCGACTTCATCCCAACACACTAGTGTTCTGCATCATTTCCTATAAAGGGATTCATATGGTTCCATTTGGATGCCCGAGTGGAAACAGTTATTATAGGAGAATTCAACTGGTAGAAGATGTTGGTGCCATCCTCCTTTTATGTCCACAGAACATGATCATAATGTCCCATCCATTGTCTGAATAGTTCTCTCAGACTGGGCATCAGTTTAAGGATGATAGGTCATACTAATGTTCAGTTCAGTTCTTAGATCATATTGGAGTCTTTTCTAGAACTTCGAGGTGAATCTCAATTCATGATCGGATACAATATATAGTGGTACTCCATGCATCCTTACCACTTCTTGTATGTAAATATGTGAAAATTTATCTAATGAAAAGTACTCTTGAAGCGAAATAAAGTGAGCTTTCATCGTAAGACGATCCACAATTACCCATATAGCATTGTTTCCTTTGGATGTCCTCGGATGTCTAGTGAAATTAACATGGTAATGTTGTCCCACTTTTCTATTGGAATGGGTTGTGGTTGCATCATCACCTTAGACTATTTCAACTCAGCCTTCACTTGCTGACATATCAGGCACGTTGATGTATATTCAGCAATCTTCCATTTCATATTGTCC
The DNA here is from genome assembly GCA_963277665.1 of Viscum album. Lineage (NCBI taxonomy): Eukaryota > Viridiplantae > Streptophyta > Magnoliopsida > Santalales > Viscaceae > Viscum > Viscum album. The sequence continues at coordinate 867,573,804 of OY728152.1, read as the reverse complement.
CTGTAAATTATTTGTCTAAGATCTTGATACATCTTTGTGCTCACTGGGTGAATAGAGAAGGTTGAGCTATTTTATACATTTAGAAGCTCCTTCTTTATCTCTAGATTGGATGGTACACACAATCGTGAACCAAATCTCACAATTCCATCCTTGACAACCACAAACACTAAGGATTTCCACTTTTTGATAACTTCCACAATTTTCAGAATTTATACATGCTTTCTTTGAGAAACCTTTATTTTCATCATGAGGGACTATTGACCAATCATTTATGAACGTATTGATGAAGTTCCCTTCTATATTATTCCCATGTCCATATTCATCAATTATAAGAAGAATGGATCCTTCTCAATTCTCATCAATGATAGAATACCGAGATCCTTTCAACTTAGATCATCTGACACCTTGTTCACTTTCCTCGGGTTGTAATGGATTGAGTAGTCATAATCGTGGAATATCACTATCCATCTTCGTTGGTACATATTCCACTTTTTCTGTGTGAATATATACTTGAGGAATTTCTGATCCGTGTATATTTCACACTACTCCCCAAATAAGTAATGCAACCAATTTTTTAATGTGAATATCACCGAAGCCAACTCTAGATCATGTGTTGGATAATTCTGCTCATTAAATTTCAGTTTCCTTGATGCATAGGCAATGACCTTGTCATTCTTCATCAACACACAACCTATTCTGTTCTTCAAAGCATCACTGAATACCCCAAATAGTGATGCACTTGTGGGTAATGGGAGAATGGGTGTTGTGATAGGCCTCCTTTTCAACTCCTGGAATATTTATTCACATTAATCACTCAAATAAAACATTACTCTCTTCCCAGTTAGCTTGGTAAGAGGGTTGGAAAATCGTTATAAATTTCTCAAAAATCGTCGAAAATATCTAGCAAGCCCCAAGAAACTAGGGATATCTGTTACAAATCTTGGCCTCAACCATCCCTCTATTGTTGATTTCTTCGAGGGATCCATAGATATCCCATTGCTTTTGATGATGTGGCCCAAGAATGAGACATCCTTCAACCAGAAATCACACTTACTATACTTTTCATAGAGCTTCTCCTTTTTCCAGGTCTCTAGTATAGTTCTAAAATTCTCCTCATGATCATCCTTGGTTTTTGGAGTATGTTAGAATATAATCTATATAGACTACCACAAATTTGTCAAGTTAATCTCGAAAGACACTACTATTCATGTCTATAAATAATAATGGATAATTTGTTAGACCGAAAGGAATTACTAAATATTTATAGTGCATGTATCCTGTACCATAAGCAGTCTTGGGGATATCTTTCATCTTCACCCTTACTTGGTAAAATCCCAACCACAAGTCCACCATAGAGAAGTATTTTTCTCCATGTAGTTGATCAAAAATGTCATCAATTCATGGTAGAGGATACTTGTTCTTTATCGTGATTTGTTTTAGTTCACTATAATCAATTCAAAGGCACATTGACCCATCCTTCATTATGATGTGGAGGACTTGTGCACCCCATGGTGAAGCACTTGGGTGTATAAACTCTTTATCCAGATTCTCATGTAGTTGTTTCGTTTGATCCTCAAGCACTACAAAAGCAATTCAATACAAAGTCTTGGATATTGGAAATTCCCCAGGTATAAGGTCAATTGTGAATTCATCAAATCATTAAGGAGGAAGACCAAGAAATTCCTCAAGAAATAGTTATGTGAATTCCATAAAAATAGGAATGTCATCAAGGACGGTTTCTTCCTTTGAATAACGCAATTTTTTAGATACATGTGCTCATAAGGTAGTAAAATTATTACTGGAGATGATGGTGCTAAAGATGATTCATCTTCATCATTTCACGTGTATTGAATCGGGGGTTGATTCTCCATATGGAGTGTGATTTCCCTCTCATGCGAATTTATGATGGCTCTATATAGGGAATTCCAATTAATGCTTAGAATTGCATGGAATTCCACCATAGGGAGTATGAAGTGGTTTTTCAGGAAGTTCAATCCCCAAATTATGATAGGGGAGGAGAAATATTCATGGGATGCAATGATTTCCCTATTTTTCATACTCACCGATATCTTTACTTCCATTATTTTTTATGGTGTTGGGATTGTTCTTCTAAAATTTTAGGATATGAATGAATGTGTAGAACCAGAATAAAAAAGTAAGTTTGCTATTATTTAATGTATAAATTGCATAATTGTCACCACTTCATTGTCAAGGTTCACTTCAGTGGTACTGATTGAAAAAATATCACCCTTGATACCTTAGAGTATGTTGGTTGCCTCTAAAAACCAATGTCTATGGGAACTGATTTGCAAGTTTCCCGGGGGTTTTTTAGTTGAAGCAATGAACAATAAATTGAGAGTCAAATAGATCGTTTCATTCCTCTATCGCAACCGTGTTTTTTTATCGGCAGTTAATAGCTAGGTTCCCTTCTCTCCCACACCTAAAGAATTTCCTCGTCCCCTTTTAACAATTTCTAAGATACCTCTTTCCACACCGTTTGTAAGTGGGGTGCTAGATTTTCATTTCATCATTGGATTTATCCATCAGACAAATATAATTGAAGTCCACATTATGCTCCATATCCCCATGATACCCCTAATATTCACCGATCTCCATTTCGAACTTGAGGGAACATATTTCAATTTCATCATAGGTGTCAAAGTCACGGATCACCGGGGCTTTCTGTAGTCCAGGTTTCATCCCCCAAAGAAGCGGTCATCCTTGAATTTAGAGGTAATGACAAAGCCATAGTCATATTGTGAAATCATTATGAATATTTCTTCATATTCTCCAATGGATTCATCATCTCTTTTCTTGAGGAAAAGGAAGTCCCTTTCCTTATTAAGCCAGAGGGTTCGGGGAAAATTTTTATTGAAAACATTTTATTTAAATCCTTCCATTCCAACGCCACGATCTCGTCCTTAGGCATCATATATTTGATCAATGTCCACCATTGATCAGCTTGACCCTCCACACGATAAGCATCCAGATGAACCTTCTCTTGTTCAGAACATTGAAGGATGGAGAAGATTTTTTTAGCGAAAATGATCCATTGTTCGTTGACTAAGGGATCAGATGATCCAATAAAAGTAATAGGGCATTGTCTAATGAAGCTCTCAATAGAAAATTGATATTTATTTTGGGGTGGGGGGGTTGAACGTTCCTGTTGAACCATCATTCTATTCAAATGTAGAGTTGAATGAAAGTGTATCATGAAAAAGTTCGCAATGCATGCTGTCATCGGATTGTGAAACTGATTAGAATAGACATCACATTGATCTTCGCATCGATTATTATCCAGAGTCCACCTATGACCAACCATTGGCTGATTAAAAGGAAAGTTAGGGGTAACACATAAAGTATAATACAATTAAAATAAGATGACTTATAAATAGATTTTAGTTCCTTAACATATGAATCTATAGTATTAAATCTATGTTATTCATGATCTACTTTCTAACATATATTCATATGGAATTTTTTTAAATTCCTTTAAAAATGGTTCATATTAAGATTATGAATTTATGAAGGCATATCCCCTGGGAGATTCATAGCTAAGAGTACTGTTATAGACCATTGTCTTGTACCAGGATACCCCAGGTCAAACCCGAAACTCCTTGCCAAAGTATTCACTCCTAGGTACATATGTGTTAGAGATTACACTACCTTCTCATATCATGGAAGGGATGTATTTTCATGATAAACCAAATTCTCAATACTCATTAAAATTTAGGGATGTTTTTATTATAGTTAGTCTTATCCCTAAGGCTTTCAATAGGGTTTTCTAATCCTAGTGTCAAAAATAACTAAACCTTTCCTTTGATACCAACAATAACAACCCAAATTTTTATTACACACTAAAACAATATTTATAACAAAAAACATTCACTTGATTAAAAATGGATGATCTAGATTTATAGTGTATTTGGGTCTTAAAAACTGTACATAATGACATAAAACATGAAACATAGCATCTTTATTGAAAAATTCCATTACATGACCACTATATTCCCTCGTACATAGCATTTCATGGGATAACCTGAGGACATACATAAGAAAAGGGTGACCTATAAAGCCCAGTAAGGTAGTAAACAAGGTATAAAATAAAATTAAAATACATGTTAGGAAATTGTAATATCAATGTAGAGCAAGAGAAAAATGAACATAATGAAATTATATAGCATGATTATCATAACATGGAAATGTGTCAACAACTCCTAACATGGTATTAGCATGAGCCAAGGCTCATTGCACATAGAGCATGAGTAGCACACATTTGCACTTGAATTATCATTAGTAAACCCTAATTTCACTTGAATTAGAATTATTAAACGCTCATTGTACTTGCCATATCTTGATACTAATCTTTACCCAATTCATTGGAGCACTATCAGGGAGCACCATTCTTATACATTTCATTTCAAGCATAAATGTGCCACATGAATCATACAACAAGGATTAATTATACATAATAATTTATTACATGATATTGGAATGTAGAATTAATTCACTGAACTATATAATAAATAAGTAAATCTTCAAAAATGTGAATACCCTTTATCGAGAAATGGGAATGCTATTCACTATATAGTGACTTTGTCTTGGAAAACCACTGTGCTATTTCATCTGCATAACGATGTGACCTACGAATTAATAAAAATGGTTTATAATAGAGAAATGGGTGTCTGGTAATATGTTCAAAAAATGGACTATAAGGGGGGGGGGGTCATAAAGATACAGGTCCATTCAAATGTAATGGAATTTAGATATGTAATACAAATGAATTTCCCGAATGTAAATGAGGAGAGAGAAATTCCCTATAGAATTTCGGCATAGTAACGGGTGTACATGGGAAGAATTAATGAGAGAGAAAGAGGTATCTAATTATTTCAGAAATAAAGAGGGTAATATTAGTGAGGTGAGTAATAATTCCCCAAAATTTGTAATTGAGTTTAAAATGGTATTACATCATAATAAAATATGGATAAAAATAAGAATGGGAGGAATCCCTTATTTGGAAGTGTGATCCTGAATGCTTTGGAGGGGTTTGATATAGGCTTCTTGGGAGCTTGGGGTTACTTGGGAGGATTATAGAGAGAAGAGGGAAGATTTTGGATGAATTTAAAAGGTGGTGAGTGAAGAGGAAGAGGAAGTATGGGTTTGTTTATATAGGAAAAGAGGGGGAATTTATTATTATTCAGGATTGGGACACCATATAATAAACTAATCAAAACCACAAACCACCATATGGTTTTTCCCATGGGTTTTCCCTAAGGAGAGTGGAAAAATATTTTATAAGGCCAATGGCCGAACTTCTTAAAATAATTGGGTTGCTTATGTGGAGGTGAGTCACACTCTCAAGGAAATCAATTTAAAAAGATTAAATGTTTTATAAGTCGTGGAGGGTTCACTAAAGCTATGTGGAATAAATATAACAGTTATAAAATAACATTATTTAAATGGTAAAACATATATTGGCCAAACAAAATGTTTATAGTATTTTATTACATCACTATTGGGTCATTATGATGTCATAAAGCAAATTGTATATTTAGCAGATATTTAATTTTCACCCAAAAAATCAACTGTCTCCGAAAATTATGAAAAATTCACCATAGGATAATTTCAACGTCTTGATTTCAAAAATAATATTCATTTTATATAAATATTTTTATAAATACGTGAATTTTTTCTTTCAGAATAAAAACCTCCAATTATCAAAAATTCATGTGTTTTGGAAAAAACAGCTTTCAAACCATAATAAAAATTAAAATTGTATTACAAAAATTATATGATCATTTATATTAAATGAAATGTAATTTAATAACAGTTTATTAAAATATTTTCTAATTCAATAATCCATTAATTTATCAAAATATAATCATTTGTTGAATATTAACTAAAAATATTATTTGTGTTTCAAACATTATATACAACCTAACAATAATAAAATGAATGTATATTCTTTATTATATACAAAAATAATGCATATAATCATAGTTTTATGGTAATTAATCATAATACCTTATAAAACTTTCCAAATTCCATTGGGTATGGTGTGCGATGGTGACAGACTCTTGGGGTGGATTGGTTAACATCGCTCGGGTGGTAATCTGTGTCAACTTCCACTTCAACCATAACCGGTTCTGTTCGATCTTAACATGTTAAAAAATAGCTTGGGCTTGGTCAGGAGAAAATCCCAATGATGCCACATCCTTTCTACGTTTCGAGTAATGGAATTCATATGGGTCAAGTCTATTAGATGAGGCCATCACATCCTTTGTTTGAGAAAATTGAATTTGTTAAAGCCCTATATTTATAGTAATCATGTGATCACTATTCAATGGTTATATTACTAATGGTCACAATTCGTAATGGTATTATAAAAAAACAAAAACATAAAACCAAATAACTTCATAGTTTATATAACGATTTTACATAACAAGGCTTTTAGTCAGATCAAGAGTAATTTTCATTAATGAATGTTTGTCTCATTACAAATACAATTAAAGAAGTGGTATTATATTATTTAGAGGACATTGAGAGTCCGTCGAACCATTTAATATTTATCCTGTCAATTCTAGATATAGCTTTTACAACTACTAATGAGTTATGGTGGTCCTCAGTCCATTTTAATTGGGATAGAGTCTATGCATGCCATATTTTAATATTTTTAGATACCCCCTGAGAGGTAGGATATTTTATCCCCTTAAATTATTTTAGCACCAGTGAATAATTATTTGAAAAAGAATTCTTGGAAGACCAATATATTGGACATATGTATAATAACTTTTAGTTTTTCTTATTCTCTAATTTCCTCAGAGAAGGAATAAGGGATGAAAAATCTATGGAGTGTGTGAATTTTTTAGAGTTTAATATTAGTTATTGATTTTTCTACCACTAAATTGATTTAAAATTATTTTCCCTATGTTTTTAGGTGATGATATTATCATTTTATGGTAGTCTGAGGATATATCATGTAATTATATACTGTCATAGGTTAATATCATTTGATTGACATATTTCATTGAGGTGTTAAACCAATCTATGATTATATAGTGGAACCATACTGAGAGTAGATCAACCTGGAAGTATATTTTGATTGTTGGGTCTAGGTTTGGGTCATCAGGTATTGGGGAGATGAGGTTTGAGTGGTATTTACATAGAGGATATTGGTAGTGTATCGAGAAGAGTTCATTACTTCCTCTATGAGGGAGATCCCTGGTCATATGTTACTAGTGTGTTTAGAAGGGGACTATTAAATAGGATTTTAGTAAACAGCTGAAGGATTTTTTCTCATTTGGGGAGTTATGAAACTAATATAAATTTTATGGTATATAACCATGGTTGTATGGATAAAATAATTTTGGCCAAAATCTTGATTCAATATAATGAAAAGGATAACGACAATAGTGGGGTAGATCCTCTAGCCTTTTGGGTCATGGAGGCGGTCATGGTACCCAGGATTAGGGCGAGTGGTAATAGAAAGGAAATGTACCATAAGGGATTCATATGATGGGGGATCATGGATGGGGGTTATTATATATTCGCCCCATTGAGTATAAATCTACCATGAAAGGCTTGGATCTATCAATAGTTCATTGTATGGTTATTTCAGTATAAACACTATCTTCTATTTTATTCTACATGGGTGTGTCAGAGTCATTAAAATATTTTTAGATAATTATTAATCTAGGTTATCTTTTGAGTAACGTTATATAGATATGTATATAATTAAACTAGTAAGGGTATGATCAGAGGGTATCAGGAGATTTCTAGATTTCACTATACTGATTATTGTTTGTATGATTCTCTAGGATATCTTCATGATAGATATGTAAAAAATTTTATGTGATCCTCATGATTCCTTACTTAACTTGGTATTGATCATGAAATAACTATCATAATTTGTTAGTTTTATTAATATCATTAGAGGGTGATTTTTACACATATGTTATTGTTTGATATAAATAGTAAATCAATTTAGTACATGTCCCCCATAATCTGGGGGCGATCATTACCCAGTTGGCTAACATTTAATTTATAGTTGAAGAAGAAAATGAGGTGTTTTTTACTCCTTTTGTTGATTAGTTCTTCTATTTGTTTCTTGATGTGTTCATATGGTTCCCAATTGAACATGAAATTGAGTATATGATTATGATTATTACTGGTATAGAGTCTATATATATTACACTTCAAAAAATAAATCCTTTAGAGTTGTAATATCTTAAGTATCACCTTAATGGCTTGTAGATAAAGGATATTATTTTAAAGAGAATATCCCCCTTTGATGCCCCAATTTTGTACATTAATAAGGAAGATAAATCGTTGTGATTTTTATTGATTATTAGAGGTTGAACTAGGTGATAGTTATGAATTGTTATCCTTATCCTTAAACTAATAACCTATTCGAATAGATGACTGAACCCTAGGGTTTCTCCAAGATTTATTAAAATATAGTATATGATCAACTATGTGTGTGGCCTTAAGAAATTACTTCTATTGATTTTCAGTGTAGGTATTGTCTCCATGAGCATCTTGAGATGTCTTTAAATAAGATGAAACTACTCCTAGTGCTCAAGGACTTGGTGAATATGTTCATATATACAATTATATTACCATTCATAGATTTATTTTTTCATAATAACTTAATTTACTCATAATCTATGGATGATCAAGATCAGCCTCTATACTTTATTCATGCTACACTATGAATGAACCATACGTATGAAATGTTATCAATGTTTCATTTCTACATCCGTGATGTGAGATTATGGGGCATGTGATATAAATAGTAGTAATATTAGTGGACCTTGAGAAGGAATAGGTTATAGTTTCTTTGGAGCTAATCATTTTTTTAGAATAATAGTTTCCTAGAATTTGAAAGTATCTATTAGATCGTTATATACGACTTCTTCCAATTGGAAGCATTTATGAAGACCCTAACCAATAAGGGTTATTTCTCATATGGTAAGAATATATTATGATATAATTTCAAAATATAAAAAATTTATGATTAGATTAATATTCCCCATACTTGAGCTACATAAAGAGTATACATTATATATTGATGATTCAATAGTTGGGCATGGGTAGTTCTAATTAACGGTGGATGATTAATCACTTCTGGGTCTAGTAAGTGGAGGATACCTTTGGAGCTACCCAAAACATGATCTAGATATGATTATGGTGATTCATATGTTGGTATTTTGGTATAAATACCCTTTGGATGAGATTTTTATTTTTGTATAATAACAATAAGAGCTTATGGTATATCTTTTCATGGGGGCATATTAAACTTCAATAGATAATGTGGGTTTAGTACCTAATGTATTTTTACTTTGAGATTGAATTTTCCAGTGGGATGTGGAATGTTTTGGATGATGCATTGAGTAGGAAGGCTTAGGAATTGGTGGTGTAGGTGGCTAATTGCAAGTACTAGAAAATGATCCCCTTCACTATGATATTCTTTAATGTTCATGGATTTAATGGAATAAAAATTTTGGCATTTTTTATTACATTACAATTACATGTTCAGATTCTAAAAGGGATATATTTATTTATTTCATATTAATTATTAATGTGTAAATATATATGTAGTTGAAATTTTCCACCCCGTTTATCCCCTAATATCAAGGAGTTAGATATAATGACGTTTTATAGTCCCAATGAGCATGCATAATGATCTAAAGTAGTACTAAAAAACCTCAAGATGTAATATTTAAACGGGGATTACCAATATGTATCTAGATATATTGTGGTAATATTTGTGGAAAGTGATGAATAATGAAATAGTTCAGTTTATTTAAATATGTTTTACCTGTTACTGGGTAATGGTTGAGCATCATAAACCCATAAGTATTCTTTAGTCATTACCCATTCCAGAATAGAAGTTGGATGAAGGGACCAATGACTTTGTGATGCGATTATTGTGGTTTTCTCTTGGTATTGATGACATGTGGGATATTATGGACATGTTCATGAAGTTTTATTGTTTTTTATCAATCTGGGGATATATTATGTAGACTAGTTATTTTGGATATATGTAGAGGATAGAGTGTGTCTCTATAGGCTGTCTAGGAGTGTCATTTTAAACACGAATTACCATTTCACATCACACTTTGGATAGAGGTTATAGTAATTTGTTATTATATAGGATCATAAGAAAACTACATACTATCCTTAGACTAAGGGGAAATATGATCACCCCATCCATGTGTTATAGGATAATTTTTGGGTGTGAATACTTGATTTAGATAGTTATTGGGGAAAATATCATTCAATTATCAAGTCTTCCATTAAAAAAGATTATCAATGTTGGATTTAGATTAATCGTTTTGAGTCTTTATTTGAAAAATTATGTCTGTCACAACAATTTCGGATAGATGATGGGGAGTTAGTGGTTATCAGACTGAGTCTCATCCAGGGGAAGTAATATCATATCCAATAGATCAATATTCAATAAAATACTATATAATGTAGTATTATATAATGTTAATACTACTGATTCCATCTAATACCATTTGATGTAGGTTATTGGGTATTTATAGAAGTGTCTCCTTAGTTGGGACACATTCATATTTAGAGGTAGGGGATGCTGGCACCAAGATTCATCTATTCATTGAAGGCTATTGATAGAATTATTTCAACTGTCAATTAAATGGATCTTATATACTGAAATAATAGTACACATAATGTATTCCATTAATAATTTCTTTAGAGATACCATCCCAACATTTATCATGTGATTAATATAGATGTGGTAAACTTTGATCCAGATGCATCATTTGACGATTGACTAATTAATATACAAGATCAGGGGAAGAATACCCTACATAAGTAGTCAATCTCTCAGTTATGGATTTAGTTGCTTTGAGGTTATTTTCTAAGATTACACATCTTTAAAAACATTTGTTTTTATGAATCATAAATTAATTCTATATTTTAGTTGTGTTTACATGAATTTATGTGTTAGTTCAAACATAAATATCTTCCAAATCACGTTTTTGTGACTAGCTGATTCCAAATATTCATGTTTCAAAAACATATTGATGGTACCTAAACTTATTAAAAAATTAATTATCATGTTGTAGTGTTAAATTTAATCAAATGTTAAAGTTATACTTATAGAATCCATAAATTTTATTCACAATTTTTTATACTATATTTAATTTTCCAAATATATCATATATAGACAATACATATTTTAGATGAATATGCATTACGTTACAAAAACACATGACTAAGGATCATAATTGTTTATCTCCTTTGGAGACTATGTACATGATATTCTTATTTAGTAAAAGATCTTCAATGTTTCCGAAAATATTCTTCCCATTTATAACTATTTATAGATATACCATTCATAAATACTTTCCGTATAATGGGTGGAATGGAAAAATAAGAAATTTTTAGATAAAATTAATAGTTAGAGTAAATAAGGGAAAATATAGGAACATAATTTTCACATAAGGATATGATAATGTGAACATAAAATATGAAAACCATACCCTGCATATCACTGATCAAAATAACAATTCGTGGAAAATACAATGACAATTAATCAGACATGAATCATACGGAAATAAAATAACATGACCCATGAGATCATATAATTAACATATGAAATTTAACTATGGAATACACATTGGAATATAATATTGTATCAATAGTATTCAAGGATCACTATCTTGGATAGAATTGTGTAATGGGTTCAAACCCAAACCATCATAGTTGTGAAGGTTTACTCTCAAGAACAGTGTGGTAGACAAAGTCCCTTACTGAACTAGTTTTAGTCCCCATTCTTTTCATATCAATCTACTGATATATATATCATTTCTCAATGAATTTTAGGGGGAAATAGGTCTCACCCAACATATTATTAAAATAACATGTCTGCATTCCATAAGATCATAAAACATTAATCATATCATATCCCATCAAATTAAATGGGTTTCATAAACATTTCATTATATCATAACATGTCGAAAAGTGAAATGATTCAAAATCATTTCATAATTTCACTACATCATAAATATTGAAAAGAAGTGGTTTTCATAATCATTTACACATGGTATAACACAAGGAAGATAAATAGGATTCCTAAACATCATTCCATCATAAACTTAAACAATTAAAATAAATAATAATAACAGTATATCTAGATCATATCCCTAGTAAGGCATTTTTTACATCAATGGATGCTATCTTAGATGGAAAATGGTTTTGAGAAGAACCTTGGGACATTTCCTGAGATAAATAAATTTCCTTTGAAAATAAAATTATTAAAAAAATTCATAAAACATTTTGGAAATATTTTTCTATGAAGATAAACTATAAAACATAAAAAGGAAGCCTTAAAATCCTTTAAAATATTTATTGATAAAAATAAAATTTCTGATTTGAATAACACTTTTCATTTCAAAAATATTCTGAGAATCCTTTTCATTGAAAATTACCTTCAAAACATATAAATACATAATTAAAAATAATATAAACAAATATTAAAGAAAAAAAAATTATTTTTAAAAAAATCTTTTTAGAACATGAAATCATTTTAAAATCATTTTCCTAGAATATTACATTGAAAAATTATAAAGGATTCTTTTAAAATCATTTAAAACATTTCTTGAAGAAAATATCCATCCCTCTTTGCTCAAATTTGAAACATAAAACTAATAAATGAAGGATCCTAAAATGGACAGGTAATTTGAGAAAAAAATAAGGATAAGAACCATAAAAGACATTCATGTGCAGTATAGAAAACACATAAATGGAATGGGGTGAATATGGCACGTGTCTTACAGAAAAATAAATGTTATATTTAAATCCCTTACCTAATGCATCTAATTAATTCACAAATATAAAAAACTCTTTTATCATAAATATATGTTTATTAAAAATCTATTAAGTAAAAATAATTATATATATAATTTCATATATTATTAACTTATTACATTTTATGACCCATTTATCAACAGTTCCTTGTTAAAACAACGTTTCGGGCAATAAGTGCTTTGTTTTTTGAGTATGTTTTGATTTATTATTTTTTGGCCTATTAATTTTTTCATGGTAACATAAAATAAATAATCTTAAATATTATATAAATATCATTTATATTTATTATTTACTTATTTATCATAATCCATAAAATATTGAGATAGAAAATGATGTACCCCTTTCGTAGAGATGGTAGGTTGTATGCACATATGAATGTTGTTTCCATTTTCATGAATAAACCAATGAAAAAAAGGTAAATTACATATTACCATTAAAATAAATATAATTTCATATATATATAAAATATTTTCGTATCCCATCATTTTTACCTTCCATATAAAGTGAACATGAAAAATGAATTGTATCCCTTCATGAGGTGGTAGACTGTCGTACACTTGAACGACCTTATCATATCCCTACATAATGGAATTAAAGGAAGTATATGTTTAATAATAATTAAATAATTATAATTATATTATAAATTTCATAGTTATTAATTTAATATATAATTGCTACCATCCAATTAAAACTAAAATAAAAAACACATCACATCGGTTCGTGAGCCGGTAGTTCGCCATACACAAAAGAAATGATATTTAAAAAAATTATTTGGAGCTGATAAGGTTGATGTTATATTAAAATAAAATATTTATAATAATATAAAAAATTATATATATATAAATTAAATACATAATTATATCCAATTGTGAGAGGTGTTGATGGAATATATATAACATTGGTTTGCAAGGCGATTGTCGGTCGTGTACATGAATGATGATTTTGTAACCCATTTATTGGATGTGGAGATAGAATAATTAATTATCTTAAAATAATAAATTATTATTATATTTAATTTACCTAAATTATTTTATCATCGGGATTTAATAATAATTTAAGGATGTGGAGGTAGGAATAATGTAAAATTCTCGGTTTGGGATATTACCACTTCTTCAGAAAACTCAATTTAATTTTCATAAAAGGATTAAAAGTTTAGATTGTTTCCAAAATTAAAAATTGTTGGATGATATTATTTAATTAATTAATTTATTTTGGTGGGTCTTGTCCAAGGAAATGGGTTTTTTAAGTGTGAATATGAGATGATATTGGTGGCCTTTTATATTTGAGGTGACTGACACATGTGTTATTTATGAAAATAAAATGTTTTACCCAATTTCTCCCATGAAAACATGATAAAAATTGGTCCATTAAAAAAATATATATGGTCTAAATATGTTGATAAAATGTTTTTATACTTGTTTTCGGTCATTTTTAACACTTATTGAATTAGTATTACCCCGAAAGATCTATTATTAACATAACCATAGTGAATAATTTTTATTTTTAAAAATTAAATATGGTTAAAAATTAATTTTACCTTATAATATAATTTAAAATATTATAATTAAAAATTTGGAATAAATTTTCAAAATTTCATCTATATAAGTGGTAAATTTTAATTTAAAATTAATCCTACAGTTCAGATGAGAAAGCATTTTTCCAAAGAGAAAATGTTAATAGGTTTTAAAGGGTTATTTTTATTAAAATTCAATATTAAATTAATTAAAATGACCAAAATTGGATTAATATATATATTATTGAACTAATTTCACCTTTATTACCATATTAACATGTTTTTTAAAATTATTTGAAAGAAATTACAATTATTAATAAAACCCAGTAATTCTATTATTCAGTAAAAAATATATCTCATAGAAAATTTTCATAAATTCAAAGTTAGAAAATTATAAAATTAATAATAAAAAATTAAATTGTATTATTTGTTAATATAATTTTTTTAGTAGAAGAAAATAGATTTTTTAAAAAAAATGAAAAATACTCCCAAATTTCTTATTCGAAAATAAAATCTTTCTCAAGAGAAAATATTGATTTATTATTTTTTATTTTCTAAATAAACACAAATTATTAATATTAGATTTTTTTATTGAATAGATAATATATATATATATATATATATTTCATTAAAATAGTTCCCCAAATCTTATTTATTTAATATATTATTATAAAATGTGTTTTTTCTCATAAAACCAGTTTTTCATAAAAACATTTCCATTGCCTTCAAATGGTTTTTATTATAATTTATAAATATTTGGTCACATAAACATTCATTATATATTTCCATAACATAGTTAATCATATTAATACCCTCAATTAAAATAGCTAGGTTTTAACTATAAAACTAATAAATAATATTTTAATGGTATTTTACATTTCATTTAAACATTGTATTGTGTGTAGTGAATGATAAACTCATTGTTTCATGTAATGGATAATAAAATTGTTCTTGCATGAAATAAAAAATATTGAAAATATTTAAACTATTTGAAAAATAATGTTAAATAACACATTAGCATGCTTTATTTTATTCCCTCGACAAAATTTTATCCTTGAAATTTCATATTTGGTTCTGTAAACAAGGGTTTGATTATTAATATTCCATTTATGGGAATCTAATTTCGTAAAAAAGTTTTAATAAATCTTCATCATAAAAATAGAGAAAGGGAAGTTTGAAGGCATTTTGGAAAAAAATTTCTTATTTTCCAAATTGGATAACATGGGTAGGAAGTGAATACATGGAAATTGAATTGAAAACTAAAACCAAAATAATTTTGAAGAATTATATTGAACATGGTTAGGAGAAAGTTAATGACTACTGAGCCATAAATCAGTGACAACCGAAAAGGCAAATAATTTTTTATAAATGTTGGATGATGTTTAATATTATATTTCAATTCCCTTTTAATAAAATTCATGAATTTTCATGAGAAGATATACTTACTTAATTTCATTCTATTTCAAAAGCATAATCCCATCCTTTGGTTTTTAGTTGATCAATTTCAAATTCACATCTTACTCTAAGAGATCTATTTCTTAATAAATAGTGGATCATAAGATCTGTAGAAGAATGATATTTCTTTCCTTCTCTATATATTTATTAAAATAATAATAATTTTTACCATTGGTTACCAAGTATACAATAAATTTTTATTTAATCTATTTTATTAATAGGAATCCATAAGTATCATCCATGTTCGACCAAAATTAAAATCCAAAAATTTAAAAATAGGGTTAAAAAATTTATATAATCGTCTTATCAATAATCCCAAAACAAATGTATTATATCTTAGTGTCACATGCTCTATATATGAATAAATTGATCATATATTCTCCTAAGACATAGTAATATTTTTAATTACCAGAAAACCATAATGAAAATATACCTTCATTAAAAAATAAACTCATCCATCAATCCATAAATAAAATAATAAATTTCTTAATCAATTATAAAAATTAATGAATTTTGTAAACTCCATCAATGATAACATAAATAATCTTTTCATAAAGTCATTAACCTTATAAATTTTAATCAATTTGATCCAAATTTAATTATCCATATCAATCATCTCAATATCTAATCTAAACAACATTTCCATAACATCATGACCATATTAAGGATTATCTTCGCTTAATAAAAATATCAGATTTTCATTAAATCACATTTCTAGGACATTGGAATCATTTATCAAATTATTGCACCCTCTTAATTATAAAGTATTGTGGATCAATACATTGATTTTTCATGATTATATTAACCAAAATACCAGTGATACAAATATAATTCTTTATATCCCAATTCATACAAACATTAATAATTATACTTTCTTCATACAAAATTATCTAGGCTTCATTTTCTTATTTATTAACATGTATTTCCTTCCATATGTCATATGTAGTATCTTTATCATCTGAAATATAATCATTACTCATGAAATCATGATAGTTATCTTAATTATATTTCCATTTAGAACATAAATTTTCACAATGACCATATTTTCAATACTTCAAACATTCAACAATCTATGATATCATTGATAGACTATTATTATTTTCCATTTTTTTAACTAAACTTCTCATTTTCCACTAAAAATGAGTTCGTTGTTTCCTTTTACAAAATCAAAACTTCCTACCATTCATTATTGGAATTCAATTTGGTGATTTCGTCCACATTCACTACATATTAGAAATAGAATCATCTACACTCAATGGTCTCCCCCACTTGAAATATCAATGTACTCTCTCCTTCTCTTATTTGGTGAGTCTAATAGGTGGTTAAGTTTCATGTTGTTAATCATATATTGTGATAATTGATTAGGTATAATAAAAATATCCTTCACTGAAATTATCATATCATTTTGTCTCTCATAAACACATCTTCTATCACATTCAATATTTATATAGGTCATTCTAGTTACCACCATTAACTAAAACCAAAAATCAAAGTATGATTAAAAATATTCATATTGGTAAGCAATATAATCATGAAAAATATTTTATATGATATCAAAATCCTTAAAAATTATTTTCAATCTATGAATCCTTAGTCTTAGCATAAGTCATTCATGGTAATTATTTAAATCATCTTGATTTTTCATTAAGAGTTTGTGAATTTCCAAATCATATATCATGGGAGTGTCAAAAAATTTGTACACCAAGGTCCATTTTCAGACACTAGGTAATGATTTATTCTCGGTCAATGTGACATCTTTGGATTTATTACCCCTATATACTATTATTCTAGATCCACATCCCCTTGTAGTATCCATATAAGGATGTTATTTATTGGAAAAATTTTGATTTACCATTTAACAAAAATCAATGATATTTTCAAATAATTAGAATCATCCATATACTTATCCTCAATTTTATCACTAAATTTATCATGTCCTAGTTTCTAAAGGCTTCCTAAACAATTCATCAAATACCAGTTATAAAAAAAAAATCTCACACATGGATTTTACATCTGCTAGATGAATATTTATTACATTACACAAACACACAAGTGAGTATCATACTAGTTTAGTGCCTTTAGAGACTAGATATGAAATCTTTTTATTTATTAAAATATCCTCAATATTTCCCACAATGATCTTTTCATTTTGTACTCTTCATAAACATACCATACTTAAATCCTTATGTCTTAACCTTGGGAAAGAAAACATAACAAATGGTGAGCAAACACACTCAGTAAGGTTATAGAAGTGAAAATACTTAAACATGACATGAGAATAAGTATATGAGAGCATGAGAATTAAATTTGAAAACTAAACCATGCATGTGAATGATCAAAATTTTGAGTCATGGCATAAATATTAGTTGTTTAGAAGACCAGAATCATATGGAAGTGACTAAAAATTATCAATGATATAATAACATTAATACGTGAAAAAGAATTTTTGAATGCACATAAGCATAAAATTTAAATTCCAAGTAGTCAGGCCCACTTTCTAGTATATCATAGTGGAATGGGTTTACTCCCTAATCTATCAAAGTAAACAGGGTTCACTCCAAAGCCCATCATATTAGAAAATGTCCCTTACTGATCTGAGTTCATCCCCATTACAGAGATGTCTATATTAAGAGATATAAATATTTAATCAATGAATTGGTGGTAGATATGGATATCACCAATCACATAATGGAAATCATATGTATGTGTTCCATAAGAATATAAAACATTAATAACATCATAATACATGAAATGATATTTCTTTTGTAAACATTTCATTATATAATAACCTGTGGAAAAGTGACATTTTTCATAACCATTTCATTGTTTCTCCTTACCATAACTTATGAAAAGAATATTTTTTCATAAAAATTTACAATTTTTATAACTAGTGGAAGATAATTATCTTTCATAAATATCATTCCATTAGAAATACAAATCATTCATAAAGAAATAATGATGGTATCCGAGGATCATATACCTGTAATTAAATCGTTAACTTCAGTGGATGTAATATCATATGGAAACTTATTTTTTAAATATACATGGATCATTTATTGAAGAAAATATATTTTAATTGAAAATAAAATTTAAAACTGAAAATTCATAAATCGTTTTGTAAAAACATTCCCTTGAAAATAATATTTTAAACATAAAAATAATTCTATGAAATTTATTTCAAACATTTCTTGAGGAAAATATCCTTTATTACATAAAAAAATTAAAACATAAAACCTTTTGAAAATCCTTTTTTAAATAAACATGAATATTTATAAAGGAATCATTAAAAATAATATAAAAAATTTTATCAGTAAAATAAAATTTCTTATTCGAAGAATAATTTTTAAAACATAAAACATTTTAAAAATTCATTTCATTGAAAATGACCTTGAAAACATATAAAGGAATATTTAAAATCATTGAAAACATTTATTGAGTAAAATAGAATTTATGTTTTGAGAATTTTTTTAAACCATACAACTTTTTTGAAAATTTTATTCTTTGAAAAAAATCCTTGAAAAATAATAAAGGATGCTTTAAAAAACATTTAAAACATTTCATGGGAAAAATATCCCTTCGTCTTTGGTAATATTCCAACAGTAAACAAAACTAATGATATATCCTCAAATGGATATGTAAATTGAAAAAACATTTAAGGATAATAATCATAAAATCATTTTTTGGGTATTAAATACGCAACATTAAAGTAATGTGGTGACTATGGCATGTGTCTCACAAAAAAATTAAAGTGTGATTGAAATCATTTACATTAATTCTCAAATTCCATTGTACACATTCAAACCTAATTTATAATAATTATAATGTTATTATTAATTTATTAAATAACCATAATCATATTAATAATACCATATATGATTTAATTAGGACTTTTTATTACAATTTTATCTACAATTATTTATTAAAATCGTGTTTCGAGTAATAACTACTTTTTTAACACTTGTTGTCATTTTTTTGGTCATATTTCATTGATCCAAGTTAAAAAATATCCATAATTTCAACTGTGATATAAATATAATATTTATTCCTTATATATTTATTTATCATAATATAAACATTTATGAGATAGAAAATTAAATGTATCATTCATGGAGATGGTACGTTGTATGTATGTGTGAACAATGTTCCCTTTTATTGACGAAATGAAAGAAATAAGGTTAAATGATATGTTACCAATCCATAAAAAATACTATGTCATGTAAATGAAATATTTTCATTTAATCCAATCCTTATTACCTTTTATGTAATTCATATATGAAAAATGAATCACATCACTTTGTGAGGCGATATTCTTCCATACACACTAACTATGTTACCATATCCCCCTTGAATTTAAAAGTAAAAAGGTATATTTGATATCACAAATAAATAATAATAATTATATAATATTTATAATATTTATTCATTTAATCTATCCTTATTACAATCCATGTAAATCAAAAATGAAAAAACGTCAAATCAGGTCATGCATCAGTAGTTTATCAAACACATGAGTGATGACATTTTTTTCCAATGCATTTGGAGGTAATATTTTAGATGTCATGTTATAATTAAATTGGTAAAATAATATCATAAATATAATTAATAAACATTTAATAAATATTTATATCCATATTTAATATATGGTGATGGGAAATTAATAACATATGTCTGTGAGGCAGTAGTCTGGTGCACAAATAAATAATGATTTCGTAACCCATTTTATGGAAGTGGATATGGTTATAATTAATTTAAAAAACATATAAACATATTATTATATATAATACAGTAATTTTATTATATAATCATTATTTTATTGGAATTCAATGTGGTGAATCATGAAATAAAAGTAAAAGTTTAGTTAGGGATGTTACCTCTTCTTTTGACAACATATTTTGGGTTGCACAAAAATGATTATTAGGTTGGATTATCGAAAAAAATAATTCATATAGAATTATAATATATAATTAAGTAATTTATTTGTGTATTTATTTTTTGATACAATTAGTTTTAAATGTGTGAAGAATATATGGCATGGGGTGGCCTTTTATAAGTGTGGAAAGTGACAGACTTTTAATTTTAAAAAATAAAATGTTATACCCACATTATTTACATGAAAAATGATACAGTTGTTAAATTACTGACCATATAAGATATATGGTCTAATTATTGATATAATATTGGTTTTTCACATGTTTTGGGTCATTTTTAACCCATATCTTTTTAATTTAACCCCTAGTAAAACCATTTTTTTCTTCACAACAGTAAATAATTTTTACTATTTTACTATTTTTTATGGAAAAAAATTATGTTAAATTTACTAGATACTATAAATTATTATAATACCAAATATAGAATCTATTTCTCTACGTTTCATTAACATTTGTGGCAGTATTTAATTTAATATAAATCTCAAAATCGTTATTAGAAATCGGTTTCCAAATGGAAAATATTAAAAAGATTACGCCGTTTTATATAAAAATCAATATGAAATTCAATACAATAACATAAATCGGATTAATATATATTATTTAACTAGTTTTAAATTTCATACCATCTTAAAAGAATTTTTATGTTTTTATATTCATAAAAATAAATGAAAATTCATTATAAAAACCTGTTTTTTTCTCTATTGATCAAAAATAACTTCTAGAAAAATTATAAAAAATTCACCCCAAGGTATTTTAAATATTATCTTTTTTATAATAAATTTAATTTATAAATAAAATTTTATAAAAGAGATAAAATTAATTTCACAATAAGTGCACAAAATAAGCCAAAATTTCATTTTAGAAAAATATTTTTTTATGTAAAAATTGGAATTATTTTTATCTCTTATTTAAAAAACACATAAGATGATTGTTAAAATAGTTTATTGAATATAAAAAAATATGAATTTTATTAAAATCATTAACTAAATGTTATTTAATCAATTTTTTGACATAAAACACATTTTTTTGAATAATTTTATCTTTTCAAAAAAATATTTCCTATGTTTTCAAAAAAACATATTTTCATTCATAAAATTGATCACCAATGAATTAAACAAATATTTCAAAATTTAACTAATTTTACTCATATCTCTCTTCCAATGTCTAGTCAATAACTATCATGTTATATAATAATATTTTAATAGAATGTCACTTTTCATTCTAAAATCAGTGTTGTGTGTAATGCCTTATAAAATCACTACTACATGTAACAAAAGATAAACATGGTGTTGCGTGTAATGAAAAAAGTAAAAAAAGATTAAATTTATTTGAAAATATATTTTCCTAATATATGAGGGTGTCACACTCAACAACTATAAATAGGAGATATTTCCATTGAGGAATATATATTGTTTATTTTGGGTCTTACTCATTTCACGAGTTGTACTCTACCTCAAAGTTTGAGTACATAATTTTTTTTCTTTTTTTTAGTTAGATATTATATATTATCATTTTGATAATTTCAAAATGAAATATTTATATTTCATTTTGTAATTATTTTAATCCAATAAAATTGTTATAGAATAGTTTTGGGGGTATGAACAATTGATTACAAACATCTATGTTTGAATATGTTTTGGGGATAAGGACTTGGATTATTCTGATCATATGGTCAAAGTGGGTCTCAAGGGTAAGGTTTTGAAAATTTTGAATTCTACTCAAATAATTCACTAAAAATTTCATACTATTGACAATATCTGAGAAGCCTTGGGGTAAAACCTATTGCTTCCTATCTTCTAATCGGTGATTTATTCATTCCAAAACCTATGTATCATATTGATATTGGTATTGATCCTCTACTTATTTGGATTAAAAGGAAATAATTTTTTTGTGATATGAAATGTCCTATCATCTAATAAAATATGTTTTTGAATTTATGTATTATTTTTTAAAACTAAATTTCATCATTTTCATTCTATGGTGTTCTTTTTATTCTTATTCCATTACGTTTTATTTATTATTTTATATTATATCTTCTGAATAATTTATTTCCCACCCCAATTATTTTTTTAGTCTGATAATTTAGAACATACATCATTCAATATTTATTTTTTTAATAGGGTATTAGTTTATAATTTTTCAAAAACATTAATTCACTATACCACTTTTCTATCATATATAGAGAAAGCATTTAGTATCTGAAAAATTAATTTTTTAACAATACTAATGTATATAGGAGAGTGTGATTTTTAATGGAAAGATTACCTATCAGAACAATAGAGAATATAAATATTTTTTTCCCATCCATTTTTTATTAAAAAATTATGAGTATCAGATTGATCCAATGAACAATATTTTTTAGTTATACTAGTTTAAATTATTATTAAATGATGGTTTTGAATTAAATTGTTCTTGAGAAGGAAATTCCGAATGACGTCTGTTATGCCTCTTCCCAATGGCACATGTGTCGCAACTACCCCAAGCCAAGGTTTAATAATTCGGGGGACGACGAATAGCACCGAGTTGTCATATCAGTAACATCGGATACCTTATCCTAATATACCCATAAAAAATCACACATATCAAATACCATCCACAATTGAAATGTAAAATGAATAATAAACCATGGTTGAAAACATGTAAATCCCACAATCAGTGTACGATAAAAGTACGAAAAAATGTGGACAAATACATGCCCACTGGAATGAAACTAAAAACAAGTCCAACATAAAAGTATATAAGGGGTATTATGTCAACGTGACCAGTGAAACATATCATAGTCAGTTTTTATCACTACAATCTTTCTAGTCCTAGTCTATCTAGGAATCTATCAAAATATTGATCATCTATATAATACACAACACGTGTGGACAAAGACCTTGTATCGGTGAGTATAACAATACCAAGTTGGATACCCTAAAATCACTAGGCATATGAAAAAAAGAATAATATTTATATCATCACTGGTATATGTATACAAATAATATATCAAGAATATAAAAATATACTCAATAATGAAATGGAGTATCAATATAAATTCACAAACAAAATGCCAACCTGGGAATCAAGCTCGATGGTTCCACACAGAACTCATCTCGGAAAACAAGCTCCATGAGTCAGATAAAATTGATGGCATCTATCGAGATATAGTTTTCATCATATCCCACTATTATAATATTACACTAGAAGTCAATGGAGAGAGATACACATATTAGGATCACTCTCTGGTCCATCGGGCATAACAATTACTCAATCTAGAAAGCCTCACTGATTGTGGCTTGTTTATCACAACAATGAAAATAACTCCTTATAGGTAGAGATAATGATATATGATCTCATTTTGGTACCCAAAAAACGATTCCAATAACACTAACAATGAAGTACAACTGATATGATCGCAATCCAATGTGTAGGATGAGAATCGATACTATCCCTCATGGAACTGATCTAGGGTATTCACCCTAACTAAACATGACCATGTTGAAGAGAAAAATGGATCTAATCTATCTTTTAATAATTACACCATGTGTACTATTAGTACACATCAATTTTCTACGGGACTGAATCCTACCCATTTGTAACAATACCTTCCCATTTCTAGGTTCATTCCATAGTACAAGGCACGTCCAAGATTTTATGCTCCTTATTGTGTTAGTGTTAGAATGAATGTGTCTATGTCAGGATGGCCCTATCCATGTATAGTTAGTAATACCCATCCCCATGTACCATACTAGTTACATGATCATATTCCATGAATGGATCATGCACCGTGTGATAGTTGTCACACAATGTGTGATATTTAACCTTCCAGTCGAAACCCCTGCACCATACTAGGAGTCCCACACCTCATGTGATCGCAAATTAGATGCCATGTTCTATGGGATTTTTATAACCCAAAATTCTTAATATTATATATTTTTCTACTATTATATATTAAAATATATCCCTAAATAATTCTGTGCTGGGTGGATCTAGTATGTCTGACCATTTCCATCAATGCTCACAATAATCTGGTATCAAAAATGAAAGAAAACCACTCATCATCTTTTGGTTTCATAGTCACACACAATAATCATATCCAGGAAACCCTATATCATAATTTATCTTCATTCACTACCATCACTTCATTATCCCCATGTGATTTTAGGATAGATCATTAATCTTAAACTCTTTCACTAAGAAAATTTTTCTCAATTGTTGATTCCTTAACATTTTGGTTGAACCACTAATCAAACAAATATCAGAAATGAATGTGAATGAATGGTGGGATAAATCCAAGAAACACCAAAGAGAAACAATTCATATCCATTTTTTGTTAGCCTCAATATATTTCTGTAAAAACAATGAGTGAAAAACAAAAACAAAAATTGTGAATTATATGAAATAACCCCACATATAAAACCCATACTCGCAATATGACCGATCTATGAATCAATCCACTAGTCGATTAATTTAAGTTCATCATAAAAAAATAGGTAATGAATCCAAAAAAACCATTTTCCTACCTTGATTTGTATCAATTACTGGTGAAGGGTGATTTAGATTCGTTGTTGTAGCAATTAATCTTGATTTCTGACAAACATAGATTAGTGACCCGAAATTCACTCTTCTCTCTCCATTGGAAGTTCCTACAACTCTCTATAATAAATCCTCTTTATCTGTAGGTTTATATAGATAACCCTAAAAATAATCCATTAAATCATTTATATATAAATTTTATTAGTATTGGAAATTAATTAAATATATTGATTCATTAAATTAGTTTATTTAAACGTATTCCCATGACCACACCTCATCCCAAATGATAGATACATTACATGTTTATATTATACATATGGTAAAACCCATGATCTTAAATCAATAGTGGCCTCATATTTCTCATTTAAGCCTCCATTTATAAGTAATTACACTTTTTCTATAAATATCTAGATACCTCCATTTAATATATTTATCATATTTAGAAAATTAATTTCAGGAACACTTGTCCTCTGGATCTCATGAATTCTCAATGATTAAATCTAAAAATAGTCCATATAATATTCCAAAAAAATACATGGAAATATAGGGGTAATTATATTCTCTACACATTTGGTATTTACATCCATAAAATCCAAAACAAAAGGATACACAAATAGATATGGGTACATAGCTAGCATCCGTGTCTCTCACTACTGGGTGTAATCCTGAGGATTCTTGTGCCTCCACCAGACACGCACAAGGGGAATCATGAACCCTTTTCATATCATATTCTACTGATCTTAAATCAATACTAGGTACTCAATAATTTTATCATTTTCCTTTATTTCCAGCTCTCCCTAGTCGATAACATGTGATGGATCACGCACGTAACTTTTCAGCTATTATAGCAAGAAGATGATGTCTACCAGATCTAACAGCAGTGTTAGAACTAATAATTATGCCACCTCAACATATCTACGAAGTATCCGGAATGGACCAATGAATCTTGGAGATATCTTTCCACCCTGGCTAAAAATCTATAATCCATGTTGTGGTACGACCCGTAAAAATTGATGGTCTCCCTCCTTCAACTACAATGGTTGTCATATCCAATCCTCATGGGAATCCTGATGGATATATGTAATTGAATTCCACTCCTGGATTATATACACCTTTTCTGTAGTCACTCCCACTTACTCTAGGTTCATAAGTGCTGAGTATTTATGGTAAATCCAACATAGTAGTGACCTGTAGGGTCACCCGTACCAGGACGCTAATGGTTCCATTCCAAAAGGAGGAATGGTATCTATTATTTTACTAAAACTCTGCTATAGATATCCAACCCTCCCATCTATGTACAAATTCCAATGTGTAAGCCTGCAACATGTCCTCAAAGACCTTAATGGTCCTCTTAGTGTGGTTGTTAGTCTAAGGGTGAAAAGCCATGCTCAAATGAAGATGAGTCCCAAAATCCTCCTAAAATACCCCCATTACCCAGATGTGAAGTGATTTTCTTGATCATATATTATCTTCATGGCAACTATATGGATTTTTGTTAGATCTAACATGTAGATGTGTCCCATGCTCTATATTTAACTATGCTCTCACATAGCTAGGAAGTGGGCCAATTTGGTGATAGTGTCTATGATCACTTATATTGAATCATTTCCCCTGGATGAATGTCATAACACCATCATTAATTACATGGATATACCATCCCACATCCTCTCATTCACATTAATGGGTTGAGCTAATCTCAGAAGATGTTGCTGCTCAACCATCACTTACAGACAAGTAAGGCATCTAAAGATGAAATATAAAACATCCTTCATTATCCATTGTCACTAAAAATGTTTTCGGGGATCCTAGTATATCTCTTCAAAAATCTAATGTGCCTATAAAGTATAGGAATGGAAATATCTAATTACATTCTCTCACAATAGAATTTGTAGCTTTGTGCATCCTCTAAAATTAATGACATTGTCTCCCCATTTAGAAAATCCATCAATATCTTGTCATGTGAATATTTGAGTATGTAGGGTCTCACAGTAACAATATATAAGTTGTGCCTCCCTAAATAACTGTAAAAGAAGAGGGGAAACAACCATTTACTAGAGCTAAGCTACTCCATTCCCATACACAAAGGATAACTATCATGATACCCATTGCTTGGACACCTTTCTCTACCACTATGAAAAAGATCTCCTACAAAGAACGTCTTCTATTATGTTACCCTTCCTGGAAGTTTAGCAAATTTCAATTTTATAATCATGTTGAAACTCTAACCGTTACCTAAATCTTAAAATTTGATCCTTATGAGAGAATATATACTTGAGACTCTTACGTTATTAATATATGATAATCATCTTCGTAATAAGGTAGTGTCACCAAATATTGAGTGAGACGAATACCATTGTTAACTAAAGATCATGGGTTATGTAGTTCTTCTCCTTTTTTATCAAATGATGTAAACCATAGGTTGCCACCATGTGCCTCTACATCAGAAAAAAACCATTCCTGGTTCTTGATTCATTGTAGAACACTACGTACTCAACACCCTCCATTGGAAATCTCAATATGGGAGTGCTCTTATATCTCAGTATCGACTCTTGAAAATCCTGCTGTAACCACTCTATCCACATGAAAGGATTCCATTTTCAGGTAAATTAATTCAATGAAGTTAATATACTTGAAAAATAATTAATGAAACTCAGATAGTATCATGTCAACCCAAATAGGCAATGCACATCCATCATACTCTTCGGTGGTTCCCAAACAAACACAACCTCGTCCTTTTTCAGAACCACTTACACACTATCTAATGAGATAAAATATCCGAATATGTGTACCTACAGAATCTAGAACTACCATATTGAGATATTCTCATAAATCTCGTACTCTATATGTTAATCTAGAACCACCCCAAAGTGTTTCATATGAACCTCCCAAAAAAAAAGAGTACACTATGATATCGTTGATAACGACTACCATGAAACTTTTTAAGAAAGGATAAAAAATCTCGTTCATGAGTAACATAAATATTTCTTGGTGTTCTTCATGCAAAAGGAAATCACCACGTACTCATAGCGCCCATGGAAAACTTTTATGTTCATCCCCAATATAACCTCATCTCATTGTCTTAACTAGTGGTAACCTGATCTGAAGTGAATCTTTCAGAACCCTCATTCCCATAGAAACTAATCAAAATGTTCATCGATAATATGTAGTGGATACCAATTAATTACATACCCCTAGTTTAAGAGAATATGTTCCACACATAACCTCATCTTCTTGTTCTCTATCTTATTGAACAACATTGTGGCTGTCGTGGGTGAAAAAATGGTTCTGAAAAATCCATTCCTTTTTAGGTCCTTGAAATTAACCCTCATCTCATGAATCTCATTAGGATAAATCTGATATGCTATAATAGATATCAATTTTATCTAGGGGTGTAGAAAAATTCAAAAGTCTATCTCTCAGTGGGGAGGTAATTAGAGAACTTCCTCAAAAAATATTTCCTCATACTTTGTAACAACTATAGAGAACTAAAAACTCATAGAATCCACTCCACCAAGGTTCAGTCAATCTAGAAGATGAGTATTCTTAGATACCCACCTAGGAATGATTCTATACTATGTTTACATGGATTCCACTTCACCTGAAAGGAATAACATGTTACAATAATAGTATACACACTACATCCTCAGCCTAAAATAGTGTATTTGTGAAAGAAATGTAGATAAAAAGTCCATAGCTAATATTATTTCACTAGGAATCGTCATTTATATTAATATAATCCCAAAAAAATCTCACCACCAAGAGTTCGGACAAACTATTAGAAGAAGTGTGTGATCTCTACATCCCCTCTCATAGGTTTTACCATGAATAAGGGTCTAGCCAAGGGATCAATCGTAATCTCTATTTCTGAAACCCGATAAGTGGACATAAAGGAATGAATCACAACTATGTCTATTTAAACTATAAATAATTTAAAATGGGTATATATAATTACTTGTATCATCCCATTAGCCTCTGATTCAGAATCCTTGACTGCCAGCAGATGACCTCACCCCTACCCTCCTGCTCCCTAATCCTAGCATGAAACACCTGGGGTTGGTGGTGGCAGTAAGTAAAAATGTATACCACCTCCAAATACTCTCATAGATCATTTTCCACATCCTCCAAACTATAGAACTATTTTTATTACTTATTGCCTCTCCCTATGCATCCCATTCCCTATTTCTCTTCCAGTTGTACGGTGGGTCAGAAAATCTTAGGTAAGATTTTCCTACCATAATAGGAATGGAACCACCTCTCCTTGGGCTGACTGCTTCCATAATGTGATACCTAAACTTCATACCATCTATCCTATGATTAATCCTAAAAATTATTATTATATTTGTTCCTGGAGTCTGACATCACATCCCTAATACTGAATTCTCAACATATGAGTGCTCACTCTAGCTAACATCCATCCATGTCTCCCCATTCATGAAACTCTTGATCACTAAGGCATCCTCGAGTACCCATGAATATTTGTGAATTTGTTGAGGAATAATTTTGTCTTGGATGTATCTAAATATTTCTCACATGAAGATCTGTAATTAAACAAACTGATCATGAACAATATATGTTGAGTACCTAGACAAGATGGTGAACCTTGATGAATACTCAGCAACTATATTACTATCATTTTGAATATTTAATATCTCTTGGTTGCATAAAACCCTTAATATAGGTGGATATAACTCCTCTAAAAATATAAACACTATCTCTGACCATTCTAGAGTAACCTCATCATATTATTGGGTCATTAAACCCCACTATCATCATATAGATCCAATGAGAATTCCCACTACCAATACCATCATCAAATATTCTAGTGTCTTGAAAATATGAAAAAATAATGTCATATCCTGAAGCTAGTAATCATCCACCATTGGGTCAGTCTCACCTCAGATCATGAGGAGTTTCTATTGATGAATCTACGAAAGAATGGTTAGCATGCACACCCCATCTTATGGAATTATGGGAACCATGTACTGCCTGATAGGTTGTGGTATAACTGGTGCCCCACCTAGAGGTAACAACTCTAGAACATGTCCCTATATCAATGAAACATCACTAAGGGGATCGTTCTCGTGATCATGGTGTTGAATCCTAAATAGAATACATCACAAAGGTATCCTGAAATATACAAGATGTATCACATTCAATGATTATATTTGTAGCGATAACATAATAAGGACATTGAAACCAAAAACCCATTTGTATATGATGTATGTTCCAATTTTTTCCATTCAACAATTTTTTACATATATTAGGTTATCATGTATGTGATCAGAGTTCTCGTGTATAGATACATTGTCTATTGCACCAACACTGGATCCATGACCTGAAATCTGAACACAAAACACTTGAAACTATTTCCCTAAACCAAATCTCATACACTATATTACTAAATAAGAACATACTTCTATAATAAAACATTTTGATGACCCGTCCCAATGTCTCCCATTCTACAACTAAAATAATCCCACCTCCAATAATCTAGTTGATGGAGACTAACAACATGTAGGTATATCACTAACATGGGAGAAATTATCCAGATGTACCTATAAACACGAACAAATCTCCAACCCCATCCACTAATGAAATGTATAACATTTAATAAGTAATTCATGAGGACATATAAATCCCACAATCAAAGTATTATTAATAGAAACATAAATAAAATGATAAAAATACAATCACACCACAAAAAAATGAAGACAATCCCCCACATAAAAGTATAGAAGGGGGTTGTTTTCACGGTAAGCAGAGGAACACACCTCTGTCAGTCTGGATCACCAAGCTCCACCAAGTCTTAGTCCCCTAGTACTACATCGAATGGTAGATCATATTCGTAATACAAGATATGTGCGGTATAATAACATACATGTGTGAGAATAACAATACCCAGTAGGACACCCCAAAATCAGTATGCATGTAAATGCCAGAATAATAGTCATCTAATCATAGGTATATGTCTATAGAACATAAAAAATAATGTCTAGATATAATCAATAAAGACGAATAGTCTGAAATTTATTTCAATACCATAATTTCATCCTAGGAATAAAGATCAAAGGTTCCACACAACACCCTTCTAGGATAACATGCTCCTAGAGTCAGATTACATTGGTGGTGTCTTTATGAGATGTACTGCTCATCATGTCTCTCTTTTAGAAGTATACAATAGAAGTCTGAATAGAATGATAAATTTATGGGTTTCTCTCCTAGGCCCAGGGGTTATAATAACTACTCAATCTGAAATTACCCACTAAGTGGAGGATCAATGCCTACTTAGTGGTGGTCATGAAAATACTAAGATCTCAACCTATAAATAGAATAACAATAGATGATCACACTCCATGCCTCATTGAATGTCTCCAAAAACCCTTTCATGAAGTCCCACAAATGGGATAACCATCCTATGTATAGTATGTGATTCCATACTAACCAGCGTGGAATGGATCAAGTGTATGAACCCAAACAGAAACTGTCTAATATGAACATGACAAGGGAATTTTTCCCTCTTGAATAAGTATATGGCATGAAATTTTATTACATGGTGTTTCTCATAAACACAGCGTCCTATCCATGTATCACAACTCATGCACATTTCTATGTTTATGCTAGAGTTCATATCATTTCTGAGCCCATATACTTGTAGTCGTCTCTATTTCTAGATGGTCACGTTCATGTCTAGCTAGTTGTGTCTGTGTACATCTAGAGGTGCTTGTTCCAGTATATCATCATCGATACACACTGGTACTCCCAGAATGATTAACACATGATGTTCATGTGGTCACACACCATGTGATATTTAATTTTCTCATAGAAACCATACTGCCACACCAGGGGTATCACGATCCGTGTAATCCTGGATTAAACATCGCGCTCTGTGGGGTTTTACAGAATAAGTGATTCTCCCTCATGAATATTCAGCCAATACTCTATCTTTCAATACAGTCATCAATCATTCCAAGATGTGTGTATATAGTCTACCCGACCCATTCCATAATATATCACAGGAAAGAGTTGTCAAAATTCACAAAAAAAACCCTCTCCATAAGGTTATTCAACCATCATACACTATAATTATTGTCATGAAATCCTATATTAGAATTTATCACTAAGGTTACCATAATTGTTGGATCCTCATGTCATATCAATCTCAAATATGAAAACTCATACTATTGGACCTTGAAATAGTTTCAAAATGGTTGATTCCTTAGTATTTTAGTCGAACCATTGGTCAATCAAATACCCATGATGAAAGTGAAAGAATGGTGGGATAAATCCAATAAAAATTAAAGGTAAATGAACCTCAGCCCTGATTGGATATCATAGAACCATTTTCACAATAATTATGAACAGGGAACCAAAAAATAGTTTAGTCTCTAAAATATCCCAATTGATAAAACACATACTAATAATATGAATGATATGAAAATAAATCCATTTGTAAATTGATTCGTGTTCCTCATAGAAATAAACCATAGGGAGAAAATCCAAATAAAATATCATATTACAACAATTTTGAACAATTTCTAGTGATTAATGATTACGATTCATTGTTTTTGTCCAGATCCATTGGTTCCATCATACACCAAATAATAATCCTTGATCTGATCATCGCTCGCTAATAGAAGCCCCTAAAATGCTCTCTAATGGGTCCTCATGATTTTAAGGGTTTTGTAGACAACCCTAAATCTCTTCCATAACACTGTTTATGTAGAAATTTTATTTGGTCAAGAAATTTATTACATTTATTTATTTAAATTTCCACCAGCAACCATTCCCCAACTCAAAGGCCTAATGAGTTCCAATGTTCTATCACTCCTAGGGTAAAACCCGTACTCTGAACTCAATGGAGGCCTTTGATTTCTAATCTCAGCCACCTTATCGAAGATATTAAACTTTTTCAGAAAACATTATGTGAATGTATTAAATATATTTAATATACTACAAAAATAAATTCCAATGACACCAAGACTCAAAATATAACACCTAGATATGAAAATAATCCATCTAATATTCCAAAACAATATAAGGACAATAAGATTCATTGAAAATAAAATGCTGAATACTTTGTGATTTTTTATGTCCAAAAAGATTTAATCTTTATGAAATAGAAAAAATACATTCATATATCATATTATGATATAGATAATAGTTTTTGGAGAAACATTGGTAGTACGTACATCAAAACATACAATGTATATGAGACCAAGAATCCTTGTTTCATAATGATTACCATGTTTTAAATTTTATTCTACAAGAATTAATTTCTCTAATATATTAATTTTATATAACTATGGTGAGTGGTTTACAATAACTTAGTGATATAGAAATTATGGATGTTTAGTTATATGAGAGTATTGTATACCTACTATTTAAGGAATGAGAATTGCAGAGTGTTAGGTCCACTATGTCAAATACCCAGAGAGGGGGTGACAAAGGGTATAAAAAATAAAATCAACTACACCTTTTGATATTGTTTCATGGAAAAAATATTCTCTCCCTTTCTCATATCAAGGTATGAACTGAAATTAAGGAATTCATAGGACACAATGATTTTACATGTTTCACCCTCACTAGGATATTTCCAAGGAGCATACAATGTAAATGTTCCAATGTACCAAATTCACATAAAGCGCACTATTGTTTACAATGATTGGAGTGAACTCATTTTCCCTCATTGTTTACAACCAATCACAATTTTTAACGTTTACTGCTCTCTCAATTGAAGGTTTCTCACAATATCATTAGAAGATCCACTCACATTTATAGACATTTCAGTCCTTTCATTATCTCTAATTAATGCATCTTCTACTATATTTATATGCCCTATTGTTGAACCACTTTTATCCAATGATGAATACCACTTTACCATAGATGTATTAGGAATATAAAATTATTTTACGAAAACTTTACTACATATTGCACAAAACATTCATTACTTGCATGTAAGATTCAAATTTTGTTACGAAACACCTCTTGTGTGAAAATGAAATCTTATGTTCAATTAAATTCTTATGTGATACTTCCTTAGCTTGCGCGCAACTCCAATTATTTTAACCAACTCCCTTTACTTAAAAATATTATGTGATTCATAGCTAAAATTTTCTATATGTCATGAGATACATCGAATGATTGAGGGGGAAGCATTTATTTATAGGCATCACAGACCCCTATACAGAAGATTCAATGTGTCGTGCAAGTTCCTTTCTATGCACGCAAAACTCGATTTGACATCGCATTATTCACACAAGCCTTTGTCTCACCGGCACATATTTCATGCCCATTTCCAAATCGTTCGCGCACATAATTCCTTTGAAATATTTTTATGTTCCTATCTTAAAACATTCATTGTTTGAAATTTTCTATAAAACATTCAATATGGTATTCAACATTTTTTTCAAAAATAATTTTCCTCCATTTTCTAATTTTCAGGCCCAAAAATTTAGAAAGTTCTAGAAAATGGAACAACATTATATCTATTCTTTCTATACTACCTCCAAATCATCCAATCCTTTTTCATGGTTCTTTTTCAATATAGATTGCCAGTAGTCTCTTTGGAACTCATCCACAAACCAAGGAAACCCTCTTTGTGATCAACCACAATCAACCAAAAAATGTATCAATGGATCCTTGTAGGATTTTTTCCCATCCAAGAGGATGGTTATGAAGGATATCATTTTTCTTACAATGTTGAGTCTTGATGATATCATTGAAATTTTAATGCAATATGTGAAACAAATAAAGATATATTATGAAAAATTTAAATAGAAGAATGGAGTTAGGTTTGAGACTATAAATTCCAGATCTAAAATTATAAATCTGTCTACTATAAAGCATCCATTTAACAGTCATTCTGATGGTAAAAATATAAATCATAGTGAAATAGGGTTTTCTCAACTGGAGACGATGATGAATAAAAATAATAAAAAAATGATTTCTAGAATGATAATAAAAATGATAGAAGATCCAAACCTGAAAATTAAAGTATTAGGATTAGGAAGAAATAATCCTTGGGCATGAATTATTATGATTGTAAGAAACCAAGGTCTATTAATCTCAACTATCAAGGATTAAAATAGAATGATAATGATATTTAGAATATCCTTTAAGTATAATTTGACGAATTTATTGAAAGATATGGATACATGGTGTGTTCCAATATTGGATCAGAAAATTATTATAGGGTGGATGTAATCAGAATCACTACCATGGTTTCTCATAATGAAAAAAAATATTTTTGGATTAGGTGAATATTGAATCTCATACTAAAATGACATTATATTTGTTTTCCTTAATTCCTTCAAAAGAAAAATAAGATATTATATCATTTAATGGAGTGTCTTAAAATGTGAATAATATAGAGAAAATATATTAAAAATTGATGAAAAACTACGATCAAGATAAAGAAGAACCTTCTGATGATAATTGTAGTACTTAAAAACAGAATTCCAATTTGAATGTCAAATATAGTTCAATTTTAACATCCTATAAAGATCATAATTATGTAGTTAAAATTAAGAAAAAATTTGAATGTACTATGTAGTTATTATTAATTTTACATCTTTGAGGATGAAATTTAAAAAACATATAGGTTAATAAAAATCATCTTGGATAGTTTTTGGAGTTTTTAATTCATTTTAGAGTAAATCACATTTCAAAACTAAGTAATTTTTTGGAAAAAATTTACATTTCTATACTATGTGTCATATTGGAGGTCACTAAATAAATTAGTGCTCTCTATGAAAGAATGAATAATTAATAACTTATAGGAATTATATTTCTAAATAGATTTTATAAAATCAATAACATTGATTTTTTTTGGTGTTGGTTTGGGATGTTTTGCTTTATATAATTTTTTATCCTATGTCTATCTACAAACTTATTAATTTAATTTCAAGAAGGAAGGTTCAATACTAAAATCTAAAACACATAGTATATTGATATAACTATAAAAACCTTTTTTTATATATAACTCTGAGAAAGAATTTTATTTTTTATCATTTATAAAAGTGAAATACTAGAAATGTCATTATATTTTTTTAATACATTTATTAATACATTTTATCAATAAACTGATCACTCAAAAAGGAGATATTATTCATGAATTCCTCAAAGATAAAAATAATTTTTTTGTTCTATCTTCAAAAATATAATATTCTGAATTATTCGAATAGATTAAACAAAATCTGGGTTTGATCAATGATAATTGATCATATTTCCTTTCATGTTAAAAATTATCAATAAATTACAATAATACTCAATAAAGTGGGTTGGAAGTTGTTTTATTCCATATAATTGTTTTAATTACTTTTTAAGTACATAATTTATTTCATATTTTTTAAATGTTGACGTTAAAGGTGTATCTAATATATCTGATAGAACCATGACTTGAAAATGAATGTTATTTTTTTATAATGTTTGATGATATATTATCGAAGGTATTTTTTTAAATTTTTATCTTATAGAGTTTCTCAAGAGGACTCCATGTGTACAACTGAATTTATTTATATATAATTTTGTGTAATTTATTTTTATTCTTACATATTTGAGTTGTTATCCTAATGAAAAACATTAAAATAGGGTTTGGGTATTTCATACACATGACTATGGATAATATTTATTCTTATGAATAAACTTGTTATTCATACAATTATTTTCCCCAAGTAGATTACATTTTTAATAATTATTTTCATAACTCCCCTAGTTTTTTTTGATAATAGAATTGGGGAGAAAGTATAGAAAAAAAGATATTTAAAGAGGGGGATGTTTACAGTATTATAGTTTGGTAGAAGTATGTAGGGGTTTCTTATATAGAGATAAGGTTAGTATGGGGGAGATGTATCAATGAAATAAAATTTATTTGAATGGATACAATGTTTTGGAATTTGTTATCCCTTGGAAGTTATTTTAGTAAGGGGGTAGTTTTTTTAAAGGGAAAGATGTTTTTAACTCTTATTTCATTTAAACATTCAATTCTATTTTGGTTTGTGATTACAAAAAAGGGGGAAAATATTGATTCATTTTTCTAAATTAATTATCATCCAAAAACATTCTTAGTATTAATTATAGATAAACTATATATTTTTTTAATTCATACTTGAAGATGTATTATAGTGTATGAAAATTTATTCTATAGGTCACAAATTCTAAGAAAGATGATTTTGATCATTCATGTTTTTTGAACATAATAAATTTAAATAAACATTATAATAAATTGAATATCATATAGGAGATTATGTGTTTTTACGAAGATATAATTTTACTAAAACAAAGAATAAATTATAGTAAAGAGTAATTTATAATCAATTTGTATAAATAAAATGGTTAGGATTCAAGAACATGAAAATGTTTTTGTTTTTTCACACTGATTAAAATTCATTCTAGAGTTACACACTACTATAATCTCTATACTATGCTATTTTCCTATTTTCAGTGTGATCTAGGAGCAGTGGATTGTGTGTATTTCAATATAAAAATTAAATTTTCCCTGTTGTAATTGTTTTATTCTTAACATATAGAATTTGGGCATCTAATTTAATAGAATCTATAGGGTAAGTGTTTCATAATTTTTAAATATGTTTGAAGATTTATGGGGATATGCCATACTACTGACTTTGACCTAGAAGATTTGGGTTAAGAGCTTGTGCTTATAATTATTTAATTAAAGTTGTTTTTATTATGAAACCTTTATATCCTTTGGATATGTGTATTGATACACCTATGTCTTTAGATTAAAAGAAATATGTTTTTATGTTATGAACTATTATATGTTTTAATAAAAAAAATTAATAGTATATTGTTTTTTAATCTAAAACACAATCACATATTTTTATTTATATAAGGTTGTTTCCCTTCTTGTTCGCTTTAATTTTCATTATAAAATTATGTTTTTTCTTTTGCATAGTTTAATTAAAATTTAAATTTTTAGTTATTTTTCTCTGATATCTTATATATTACATATTTCAAACATCACATTGTTTAAAAGGAAAAAAAATATGTTTTCAAAAACATCAATCCCCCCCCCCCCTCATGAAGATTTCATGATATGAATGTATTAAAAACATGGTAATATCATGGGGAGACATGGGAATTGGTGTATGATATAAAATAATAGTGTTAGTATCTTTTTTAATGATGAGGTAGGTTGATACTTGATAGTGTAACATAGGGAGAACTGTTATATTATTGGGATGTTATTAAACCTTTCATATGTATGAGGTCTGAATTGGATTTAATTTTAATCTACCATCATTTATTAGGTTGTTTTAGGGCTATTGGATGTGCGCAAGGGTATAAAGGGTTGGTTATAATGAATTTTCCATAGTATTGGGATAAAATTCCATTGTAGTTCAAGGGTAATGCCCCAGAATCGGGAATTATTGTGTAATGGGGGGAAAAATAAGAGTATTTTTTATCTGCACGAGGTTATGTTTCCCAAATGGAAGGAAATATTTAGATAAAAAAACATGGTTGAACAATGGAGACTGTTACGTAATTGTATTTCATAATTTATATAAGATCATGTTATTGAATTTTGTGTGGGTAATGTCATGTCTCCTGGGTTATATCATAAATGCCTTCCAAAGTGGGGATGTTTTATGCCATAATGGAGGGGTTGTACACCATAAAAATGAGCCAAAGGTGGATCGTTGCACCATCAAGTGGGAGGTTGTGCTGTGAAATCATGTTATTGGGGGAGTGTTGCGCATTGAGGGGGTGGTAGCACCATTAAAGGGTTTTTGGTTGAGTTTATTTATTCTTCCAAAAAAATTTGTGTGATGTTATGAATGGTGGGGTACAACTGTAATTCAACTCCAATATAATTGTTTTTTTTTAAATTTTAATTTTTTTATGTTTAAATGATAACCTAAATGATAATTTTCAAAAATTCCTTCCAATTGAGAGACTGATCTCATATCACATTCATCATCATTTATTTTCATAAAATTTTTGGATATCCTTCAACAAATATTTTAATCTCAGGCCATCTATCATGGGAGGTTTCATCGCTTAAGGCTAGTTCTCCTTGTTAATCATTTCATATTTTCTCTCTTTATGTTTTTTGGAATTATTTTCTAAGACATAATTTAATTTTTTTTCATGGTTTATAAATTCATTCAACTA
Organism: Viscum album; assembly: GCA_963277665.1. Classification (NCBI taxonomy): domain Eukaryota; kingdom Viridiplantae; phylum Streptophyta; class Magnoliopsida; order Santalales; family Viscaceae; genus Viscum; species Viscum album. The sequence continues at coordinate 867,534,420 of OY728152.1, read as the reverse complement.
AAGAAAAATCACTTGGTAATTATTTATAAGAATGACCCTTCCATACCCAGATATGTAGTGCCTTTATTTCTATAAGTTTTTACATGTGTGTAATGTGTTAAAAGAAATATATAAAACATAACATCTCATTTATTCCATAGTAATTAAAATTGATCCTTGATTTTGATATAAAATCAACCAATTAGGCTTAGGAGGGGTCCCTGGTGTGGTGTTAATCAACACCATTAGACACTAATGAGTGATTTCATGGTCTATTATATTATAGAACCAAAAATTTGGACATGGAATTGGGGAATAAGATTGAGAAGAGACCCTATGAGTCTTATAGGTAATTTGAAGTGTATGCCTTGGGGAGGATGAATACTATAATTTTATAGGATAGTTGTGTGAATTCCATGACATGGTATTTTTTGAGTATATTGGATTGATAACAAAACCATGATGTTTAAAATTATTAATCAAGATTTATAGTGGTTTTAAATTATTAATAGGCTATTTTGATGGGGTCATGGTATGTGGTGGTATCCATTCCAACCAATGTGATCTAGTAATCAATAATTCACAATGAGGTTGTGATAGGAGGTATTTTTTTAAATATCTATTAATAAATTTTCATTTACATAGGAATTCAATAATGTGAAAACCAAGGGTTTATCTATCAATTAATGCACTCACCCAACATCATTCCTTGGTTATCACTATTTATATTAAACTAAAACAAAATACTATGTGATATACTAATATAGTTATATTTTTTAAAAATTTTACCACATATATATATATGTAACATAAGTAAAACAATATATGAATAAATTGTTTAAAAATATAGAAGTTGTAATTCTTAAGAGTTCAAGATGATGTTATCAGTGTTATTTGGAAATATGTTTTCTCAATATTTTATCCAATATTGGGAAAACATTACAACATCACACCATATTGTTAAATATTTCACTACCCTTCATTAACCATTTACATGTGAGATATTATCCCTCACATTACCTACAAAATTCTAAATCGACCCTCTCCATGAAAAATTATGATGTTGAAGGAGGTGAATAAATATTAATAGTAAGAATAACAAAATAGTGGATAATATGGGATGAATTATTTACCATAATTAATTTAATGAGTATTGATATTATTATAATATAATAAATATATACTTTTGATCTCATGAAATAAATCACCCATCAATCCCTCCAATGAATAAGCAACATGGTTTGTTATCTATTTTCATGGAGCTGACTAGGATCATGGTGGGGGAAATAAAAAATTAAAACAAAATTTAAGAGGAAGATATGAAGAGAAAAATATAATTATATATGTTAAAAATATAAAAAACTTTTTCAGTGGCATAACCCCTACTTATATACTAAAATTTAATTATGAAATGGCTTACTCTTTTAAATAGAAGTGGAGTTACAAAACAACAGGGAATAATATGGATCGTTTTTTCTTCAAATTAGATCTTTAAACATTAGAATATTTTATTCCATTAAATAGATGAATATCATAATGAATAAGACTATAAAAGTTTCCCTTGTTTCTTAGGTGTTCATCAATAAAAATTTATATCCATTTTCAATTTTAAGTAATTTTATTTCCGTATTACAAAAAAAATTATTTCTAACTTATAAAAATCTTTGAATACACATTCTCTAAACTACCATGAATTTAATAAAATTAATAAGGCAGAATATTGAGATTCCAAAGTTAAATAAAATTATCCTATTAATATTATATTTCCCCACATAAAAGGTCAACTCATTGAGTTTTTAAATTTTGAAAAAATTGGACCATCATTTAATGTCACCAGAACTGTGCATAGATTTCAAGGCCTGAAATTCAAACTGTAATTTGCATTTTTTATGTTTATAATGATATCTTGGCCGAGTTGAATTAAATTTATTCCATCAATACTATAATCTTAAAAATTTAATTTTATAATTTAGATCAGTTTATAAAATGTTTTGGAAAAAATAAAAAAACACATAAAATTCCAAATATTAACCCATTTTCAAAATTAATCTCTAATAATTCCAAAAATAATGTTAAAATCACCATTAAATGAAAAAATATGGATTCAAAAATAATTTTATATAATATAATATTATAAAATATAATCTTAATAAATCCCCTAATCATATACATTTCACTCTCATTAAATCATCTGTTAAAAAGTTTAAAAATTTCCTAGGGTATAATTGGAAATGCCACATAATTCTAACACAAAAAGAAAGTATTACACCTCAAAAATTCTTCTAAATTCACTAAATCCTCCCTAATCATGATATTACATTCAATATCATGCTAATCTAAATGTTAAATTTTCACATACCTCACAAAAACTTAATCTATCCCTCACTCAATTATTTTTTACATGGTGTTTTTTTCATTCTCATTAACATGTGTGACATACATAGGCTTGTGGAAAATATAATCTATTGGAACTATGAAGTCAAATTTTTTTCAATCATGGGAAATTTTCATAGTCATGTAGTGGCTAATGGTTGATGGGTACAAATATTTAAAAATTAAAAGTTTGAAAAGAATAGGATTAACTCGTAAGTATATCACATTAATATTAAATTGACTACACATGAAAAATAATCACTCAAATACCTTATAAAATATAAAATAAAACACATCCTTTATTAATTAAATGGTTCACGTGTAAAGAAATGAACAAAATGAATGATTTCTTCCAAATTCTCATTTATTAATTTTTTCAAAAAAAAATTCCGTTTTTTCAGGGAGGATGTGATGAAAATAAAATAAAATTAATTAATGGAGCACGAAATAAATTTTTATAAGTATATGGACCATAAAAGTATGAATAATTAATAATTAAAACACATTTAAATTTTCTTAGTATTTCCATTTTTTTGAATAAAAGGATAATATGAATCATGTTAAAAGAATAATGAAATGTGCCCAGGTCTCAAATTCCAAAAATTTTAAGACACAACCCACCTTCTTAGAAACGATTTTCATCACAAATTAAAAATAATAAAATCCATTCCCTAAACTCAAAAATAAAATATTCAATAAAAAATATAAATATTTAATATCTCTAAGGAAGAATGATCTAGTAATGTAGATTAAACCAATAAGTAAATTCATAAATTATAAATGTAATATAAGGGTACTTGTAAAGGTAGATCTCAAGTTAAAATATGACTAACCAAATAACATACTCAATCATTTCAAAACATTTCATGAACTATAATTTTTTGAAGGATAAATGTAAAGTATTTTTCAAAAGGGTTTAGAAACCTCTTGTGTTGTAAAAAAATCACATTTTGGATTGTACTAGAAAACATTAGTTTCATAATAAATAATAACTGATTATATAAGATTGTATGAAATTATAAAAAAATATTAATTTTAACATAAATATAAATCCATAATTTCTAAAATCAATCATTGTTCCAAAAATACCATGTTGGTTTGAATTATACAACAGTAATTAATGAAGGTGATGAATCATTAATTCACATCATTGATTAAAAAAGAAATCAAAAACGGGTTTCTAAATCCAATTTGACTAAAAATCATGAAAGATTATGAAAAAAGTCATTAAAAATCATGACCCCACACCCACATAGTTTCATAAACTTTTTTATTCTAGATTAAAAGATTCAATATAAAAGGGAAGTAAACCCAAATCTAAGGAAAGTTACAACCTATCATTATTTATAAGTGGATTATAGTAGTTAAATCTGATATAACATACCTATTAAAACATAAAATATGGAAATAATAATACATAAGAAATTTATTAAAATAAAAATAAATAAAAAGAAAGTGAAAGGGATATAATAAATTCAAATGATCATTTTATAGACCACTAAGTGAGTTCTTGGATTTTTTCCCCTAGTTTAGATGGTACTGAAATATATAACAAATTGGAATGTAAATGGGGCTTTAAACATAAGAACAACAAGAAAATATTCTCCCTGACATCAATACATGGATTCCAAGATTCGGAACCCCTAAATAAAATGAAAATTTACCAACCACCAAGAGAGAGAAATGAGAGAGGTATAAGCATAAAGGGGGAGAAAATGGATGGTAGTGGTTCTCCTTATAAAATATTTTGGAGTTCACTACCATGGTATAATAATGTTTATGTTGAGGGATAAGTGTCATTAATAATGACTCATCATCCTTTTCTATTTCTTTTAGTTCCACCACCATATTCACCTTGGAGGTAGTCACTATATTCTCAACATAGAATTATAGGGAATGTTTAGGTGATGGTTCAGCAATACCAAAAGAAGTGTGGTGAATTTTCATTGATAAATGATTAAAATAAAGAACCAAAAGAGTCTAGTGTTAATTGTAATGACATCAATAAATTAATTCCAAGGGATGGTTCTTCTTACAAGGCCACTAGTTGGATTAAAAAAATGTATTGGATTTAAGGGTTCTATAGTATATTTTTATAGTGTGTCACCAGACCGGATCAATCATCAGTGCCTCTAATAGTGGTACGCCCTCACATCAGGCTTGTGTCACCATATTCTAAAAGGATTCTGACTGCCATCGAGGGTTTAAAGAGGTGTCACGGGGAGACAATAACCCCAATGTGAGAGTTAATAATAAAATATAAATATATGAATCTAAATAATTTTTAAAATATACATTAAATTTCATTGATTATATAAAAAATAAATAGTATATGAAACCAAATATAAATACATGATTTATCTAGCCTAAATATAAGGATAATCACTCACTATGTCAATAACAAATACAAAATAAAAAATAAAATAAAATAAATGAAACAAATTAAAGTACATGAGGCTCCCCTATAATACAAGGGTGTAACCACCCCATTTATTTCATGATAAATAAAAATCATGTTTAATTAAAATTATTAATTTATATTTTACCACGTTATATTAATTAAAATAATATTAAGTAATTTATAAGTCAAATTTAAGACCATTATTTGTAAAAAAAATATCTTTCTTGAATTATATTATTATATATAAAATATTTATTTCCAAATAATTGAATTTATAGTTTATAAAAATAACTCTATTTTTGAATCTTTAATGATATAATTATCTTTGGAGATTTTTTGATAAAATTTTAAAATGATATATTTCTTAATGAATAGAAAAAAATATTGATTTTTAGTAAAAACTTTCTTATAGATTAATGAATTTTCAAAGTTAACTATTTTTATAATGGATTAAAATTAAAATTGGCTCATTTTTATTATGAATACTCCAATTAATTATATTTGAATCAACATTTTAATTCGATTTTGTATAGAATCATTTTAATACTTAAAAATGCATTTTTCTGAAAAATTGTTTTTCATCATCTTTTGTGGCATTAATTTTATATTGAATTATATCAATTATGTGAAATTAATTTTATAAAATGTACCAAATATTTTTAATTATAAAAATTAATATTATTTAATATGGTCAACGTAATGTTTTTTCTCAATGTTTAGTAAAAACAAAAAAAAATTGTTACCACATTTATGGTTAAAAAAATGTTTTCTAGGGGTTAAACTGAAGGGATTAGGATTAAAACTAAATCAAAATATTATCAATTATTTTGATTCGACATATATCAACCCAAACCCATATAATAATTAGAAAAGGTATATTTTTTAGTTACATTGATTGAGTATGAAAATGATATATTTTAGTATTTAAAAAAAAAATCAAAGTATCACCCCCCAAACCTACAAAATGACACCCCATATCCTATACTTTCCACATGGAAATAAAGTTGTTGTTCATCCAATACGAATTCAAATACCTTCATAACATCCCTCCACATAGAATAGAGGCTTTATTTTTATCAGAAAACTAACTTAGTAATGATTTAAGTATAAACCTAAATATTTTGACCAACGAGTAGGGATAGTTCTTAACCATGATTTTTCATTCTATTCCATCTTATACTTCATTAAAATATTATTTAATCAATATTAAATAATAATGGTAGTGAATTCAATATTATTAGATGTTATTATGTAAATTTCAGATCATATATTCATCTACTCTCCGATAAAATGGGAATGCAAATATTTATTCTTATGTATGAATGACTATAGATATAAGAACTGATGTAATTAATTTTATATCACCTGCTATATTTCCTAGTGATAATTATGGATTTAATGTATATGTATATATATGATATTCATGACATAAATAATATTAACGTATACATGTGTACTATCACCTCCATAATGTGTTGTGATTCATTTTTAATTGTCTCCTCATGTAATTAGAATATATAAGTGAATTTAAATATATAATATGATATATATCTGATATAACCATTATTTAAGAATGTTAAAATTATAGTTACCTTCATACTTCCATTCTCTTTGAAATATGGAAATGTTACTAATGCGTACATATGGGAAAACCATCTCTATGATTGTAGAGAAATTATATTAACATAAAATTATTTCATAATTTGTTTTAAAATTTTAACATCTGTATAAAAATGATAATTATGTCATGGTTATTTTTCTTTAAATAATGGAATAATGACCACTTTTACTATAATTGACATAACTATGTTATTTAGTATATATGAGTTGAGTATCATCAACACTTATTAGTTAGACATAAATGATTATGTAATATAATAGAACATGGAAATGAATAAAATTAATGTAAAAATAAACATTAAAAAGGTTCTTAAGAAAATAATTAATTAACATGACTTTATTATTTGGGAATATAAAGAACACACATGATGATTTGAACTCATAGTATGGGACACTTTAACTTAAAAACTCATTTCATATTACTTAATGATCTATTTTAGAATTATTTTTCTCCCATATACAGGTTCATAAAATTATTTTATGGTTGAATTTATATAGGAATTAATGATTTATATATGATATTTTATATCATTTTTTAAATTAAATTCAATGGTTTTAAAAATTGAATATTTTTATGTAATCTATATGGAACGTTTTGAAATTCATTACAAAAGAAAAATAGAATGTTATATTTTATCATATTTGACATCAACCGATTTCCACTATCAAAACTAGTATTTTATGTTTGTATTACTTTAAAATTTTCAATATTTTCATCAAAAAAAAATATACTTCTTGTTTCAAGATATATTATTTTTTAAAATGGTTCTCAAAATTGAATTGGTATTTTGATATTAAAAAATGTTTTAATATGGGTTCTGAATAGTATTTCATGAGTATTATGATGAAATAGTATAACATTAAATGATTTATTCATGATATAGTACTTTAGTGTTATAATTAATGATAACTGAGCTCAATTCATCCTATATGATGGGTGATGACAATACAATATATACGATGGATGGTCTTGATACAACTTATAATATAGGTGATACAAATAAAACTAATATGACGAATGAGACAAATATAACTCTCTAACGCATTAAGAAATATTCTGTGAATTCAAAGGAATGAATGAGGTAGTTAACTGGGGTGTTTTATCCATTATATTTAACTGATCTCTATTTATTTTTTACATTGGTTATGAATATAATTCTCAATGTTTCCTAAAGGGTTTTCTATTTTATTTATATGGGTTTTATAGTTTCTTATTAACCAAAAGGTTGTATTTTTATTGTGTTTATGATTTATTTCATAATTATTTAGAATATTATTATAAGGGTATACATTTCTCTGGTATTCATGTTTTTTATAGGATTAATAAACATCTTACTATTATGTTTCACCCCATCATTTTTATGAACATTATACATTTTAATTTTTTCATAGTGTTTAAGGATTAGTACGAATAATGGAGAAGTCATGTTTATAGTCATGATGTTTTTCGTGAAAATTAAAAAAGTTCCTTTTTAAAAAATTTATATTGTGGGAAAATATGATACTAGGTGTGTTTTTCAACTTTGTTATGTATGGGTTGGTTAGGTATATATTATGACCTAACTATCCAAAAAAATAAACCAAACAGATCTTTGGGAATTCACCAAAGTGAATTGTAGTATAAAGACTCTAGATTATGTTATGATTATGTTCATGTACTTATAGTTGGAATTACACCCCTGATTAGATAACTTTAGTGATTTTGATAAAGTTAATATAATACAATTGAGAGATTTTAATTGATAGTTATCATGATACAAAATTTTATGATTACTATATCAAATCATCAAATATATATCTATTTAGAGTGGTTTTTTCATAGAGGAAATAGGGAATCCAAAGTATGAAATTATCAAGAGGATATTTTCCTTCCAAATCAGTATCCTAGAAAGTTTGGAAGTTTAACTAATCAATTTTTTGTTGGGATGGATTAGTTGAAATGTGTTATAAATTGGGGTGGAATCTATGTTAAAGAGTAACCGGAATTTCCATTGAGAAACATGTTGATAGTTGATCATTTTAGTAAACAAAAACATTAATATTTCTATATAACATTAAATCCAATGGTATCCAATAAACGGATCAATGATTTGAAGAAGATATTTATAGTCATGGGATGTTCCAAATTTTAAAAGTAAAATCATTCAATTTATCATTTTGGAGGTGAATCCGATGAATTGTGGTTATTAGTAAATAATACCATGGAGAGAAATATAAGAGATTTATTTTGTAGAATGAAATATATTTATGAATCCTTTACTAGATAAATATATCATTATGTTTGTTCATCTTAAGATGGAAAAAAATCTTGCAATTATGGAAAGAAGAAGATTCGATAGCTGTATATGAATTAAATATTAGAATATTTTCTGTGTATACAGAAAATTTTATTTTGGATCTTGATAATAAAAACAATATATTTTACTAAGGATTAAAACGATTTTTGAAAATATATTTGGCCTCATGATAATTTAAATTCAATTAGACATTTGATCATTGTGCTGTGAATGTTCAGATAAAATATGTTGCCACATGTGTTCATTGGTATGACAATAATAAGAGTGGACATGGTGGAAATATATAGTGATGTAGTAGATCAATAAATATCGAGTTAATCCCATAAAATTTTCTATATGAAGTAGAAAAATATCATAAAAGGATTGATATAGTCTTCAATGTTTTATATATTTGATATGTTTTTTCACATGTCTTGTGTCTATAAAAAAAACCAATCCTGAAAAATCCATAAATGGGGTAACAGATAGACAGCTAATGGTGAGATGTTTTAATTTTAATTTATTTGGTAATTATGGAAACCTGTGTATGATGTAATTTACTCATGGTGTAAACCATCAAGATAAAAAGAAAAAATGTGTGTAAAATTCGTTTGTTACTATTATGCTTCATGTTGGTTCATTTAACAATGTGGGGATAGGTACGGTACTTGTTTATTATAATTATGTAACTTCCCTATTTGACTATGGATATTATCTTTCCATAATTTCATATAAAGTTTCACGTAAAATAGGAATATTTCCTCATGAAAATAAGAGATAACTTTGGGTTATAACTCTGGGATGAAGTATCAAGGAAACCAATATTAGAGGAATCGTCATATTGTAATCAGTTTGATTTCCTTTGTAGAAAATATTTGTTGAACATACCATAAATGGGGTTGATTTTATTAATTGTACAGTTTGGAGATTATTTTCTCATGAAAAGATAGATTTCAGATCAATGTATGTTATATTCAATTATTTTAAGCCTATGATAACATATCCAGATGTTGAGAAATTTATTAGATATAGAAGTGAAAGTTACCTAGATCATGTCATTAAAATGAATGCATTTTTTTTAATTAATGATGTTCCAATAGAGAATAAATATATGGATGTATTTCAAGATGATTTTCTTAGTGTTATTCATAATCATTTTATTGACTATAAAATTGACATAGTTCATGATTCTAAGACAATTTCAAAACCCCCTAATCAAATAGCTCAAGAAGAACTTTTGGAATTTAAGAAGATGTTGCTATATTTTCTTGATAATGGTTTCATTTATCTGAGAAATTAAATATTGGGTTCTCATATATTATTTTTTAACTAGGATATGGTTTAATGAGACTCTTAATTTATTATAGGGCATTGAATAACATCACAGTTAAAACAAGTATCCTTTTCCTCATGTTGATTAAGTGTTTAATTAGCTCAATGGAGCATAGTATTGTTCAAAGATGGATCTTAGGTTCAGATACCATCAGTTGAAGGTGAAGGATAAATATATTCCAATTATTGTATTTCAAACTATATAATGAAATTATGTGTTTTTGGATATTCAATTTAGGTTTTCAAATACACTATATGCATTTATGGATCTCATGAATAGTATTTTTTAATATTTAGAAAAAAATTTCATTGGGATTTTTGATGATATACTTGTATGTTCTAAAAGTCATAAGTATCATGAAATACACCTTTGGATTATTTTTAGAACATCAAATGAAAATAATATATATATATATAATTTAGTAATTGATAATTTGAGATGAAATAAATTTATTTCCACAAGAATATTGTTTCTAAATATGGAATAACTCTTGAACCTACTAAATCTAGTGATGGTGAATATTAACCAATGCATATAAATCTCATAGTGATTCATTGTTTTCATGGATTATTAGGTTGCTTCAGATTATTTGAATTTATTTTATTATTTTTCCATCCCATTAATTCTGTTAACCTGAGAATGAATTAAATTCATCTAGATTAATGAGTGCATTGATATTTTCTAGGAATTCAAAATTATATTAGTGAATGATACAATTTTGGTCCTCGATTATTGAATTGGATAATTTTTCATCCACATTAATGATTCATTAAAGGTACATGGTTTTGTTTTTATGTACAATGATCGTATAATTTCATAGGATTCACATCAACAGAAACCTCAAAAGTTATTTTATCATATACATGGTCTGGAATTAAATTATGTACTTTTTGCTTTAAAAATTATAAGTAATCATTTATATAGAGTAAAGAGTGAAATAAATTCTGATAATAAATGTTGTAAGTGTATATTCACTCAGAAATAGTTTAACATGAACTAGATATGCTGGTTTTAACAGATTAAACACAATTAAATCATGAATCCTTACCATCCTGGAACAAAAAACAATGTAGTTGATGATATGAGTCAAAAATAAAAGCTATATTTTGATGTGACTATTGGATCATAACCCTTTCGTTAATTATTTGATTAATATATTCCGAGAAATTATTTATGCAGGAACATCCAAGGATTCATTTTTAGTGTTTATACTTTCATCTCTATCATAAATAACTAAGTAAGAATAGATTGAAGATCATATTTTATAGAAAAAATTAGAATATATTAATAAGGTAATGATTATATATTTTAATGATAATGATAAAGTTATTATATTATTATTAAATATATTATGTGTTCTTTGTGATTCCCAATTGAAGATAGAATTATTGAATGAGGCTCACGGTTACACATTTTGTTCATACAAAATGAACTAAGATTTTTATACAAATTCAAGTGTATTTCTAGTGGGATCAAATATGAATTATTTATTTTTAAATTTACAATAAAATATTTTACTGGTCAATATGTTAATGTAGAATGAAATTTACCAAAGGTGATGCTACAAACATTATTAGTGTTGGAGTGTAAATGGGAAAATATATCCATGGATTTGACGATAGGATTTCCAAATACATCATATGGTAATAATTTGATTTGGGTTATTAGTGATAATATATCTAAATCTACACATTTCCTAGCCGTTCAATATACTAGGTATTTAGATCATTTTTCTCAACTTTATCTCATGGAGAAAATCATGTTAAATGAATTTTCTATCACAATTATAGATGACTTCCATCCAATGTTCACTTATTTTTTGTAATGGACTTTAGTAATCATTAGGCACTAAATTTCATTTATGTACTTATTCTCATCATCGGTATGATAGAAACTCCATTTGAATGATTAATACCATGGAATATATGGTTGGTAATTGTTCAATGGATTAAAATGATGCTAAAATTATCATATTTTGTTAGTCGAGTTTTCCTATAATAATTTTAACCATTTCAATATAACGATGGAAACATTAATGGAATTATATAGAATATGGTTTCAGAATAAAACTTGTATGATTGACGTAGGTTAATAGAATTTATTTGGTCTTGATTTGGTCAAATAAATTATTGATAAGGTGATGATGATTCACCAATATACGAGGATTGATTAGAGCTGGAAAAAAATTTGTAAGAATAACTAGAGGAAATATATTTATTTTTATTTAGTTGATTATATTTTCATTAAGGTATCTATATGAAGAAGTGTTATGTATTTTGGTAAAAAAAATAAAGACTATTTTTTTGTTTTGTTGGACTGCATAAAATGTTGGAGAATTTTGGATCAACTACTTATCAATGGGACATTCCTCTAATTTTATCTTATGTACATGATGTATATCTTATTACATTTTTTGAAAAATATGTTATGGATGAATCACATGTATTAATCCAAATATTAGTTCAGTTAGAAGAAATAATTTTTTATTAGGAATACCTACTATATATTCCTGACAATATATAGAAATTATTTAATAATAAGTTAATTCATTATGATATATTTCTAATTAAAAATCATATGTTAGAATAAGAAACATGGGAATTATAAAATTCTATAATGGGAAACCCCCCATGTTTAGGTAATGAAAATATCATGCCAACACAATATATAAAAGAGTTAATAATGTAAAAACTCTTGTGATTTTATGATAAATAATTTTCATTTCCTAATTATATCACGATATTTAATTTAACATATTTAAATACATTATAACAATATTAAATAATTATTCACTCAAAAGGAAAATAGTTTATTTCAAACCGAATTTGGATTCCATGAAATATGTGATTATATATAAAATATTTATTTATAGATTATAAAATTTTTATTTCAAAAATTTAATTTCATTCTATATTTTTCCTTGAAAAAATTATTTTTGGATTAATTTTTTATAATTTTTTGAAAATTTAGATTTTTCCATGAATAGTGAAAATTTTATTTTTTGTTAAAAAATATGTATTATTTCAATGATTTTGAAATGTAAATTTTTTTCAATGGTTTCAATGTAAAAATATTTCATATATATTATTAATAATCCAATTAATTTCAATAGAATCTATATTATACTAGAATTGTATAAAAAACTATACTTAAGGATGCATTTTTCTGAAAACTTTTGTCATCGAATTTTGTGGGATTAAAATAGAGTTAAATTTTGAAAATTATGGTAAATTATTTTGATAAAATGTATTCCATATTTTTAATCCTAATAGTAAATTTTATTTATTAATTTCATCATATTGTTTTCCCATAATGAATAGTAAAAATATTAAATTATGTCTCCATTATTAAGGTTGAAATTACTTTATCAGGGCTTAAACAAAATAAATAAGGGATAAAATGATCTGAAAAATTATTTAAAATATATATAGTGTAAATATTTAGATCATTTATTATATAATATTTTTAAATGATAAATTTTGGAGGCTTTTTCTCAAGTACGAAATTAATATATTTTAATCATTTTAAAAATTCCAAGTGGGTCCCCTCCACCACTTATTAAAAGACACCCCGCTCTTATCCTCACTCTAATTAAATTTCATTTTGGTTCTTCCAATACCAATAAAAATCAATTCGTAACATCACTCCCCATTTCAAAGAGTGCCTTGATTGATCAGAAAACCATCCCTGAAAGGATTTAGGTATAAACCTAAAGAGGTTGTTTGAAGAAGATTTAATGTGCTTAAAGAATGTATTTTGTTTTATTCCTTCTTAATACTAATTAAAATATATTCAACCACTATAAAATAATAAATCTATTATATTAGATGTACAAATATTTTTATATTATATTTTATAACTTATATCTACCTCTTTTTTCCATAAAATATGAAATGAAAATGGAATTCTGGTGTATGGATGACTACTGCCTTCCAAACTGATGTAATTATTTTCCAAAATTCAAATCTGATGGATGGTAAAAATGATCAATTTAATTTAAAAAACTTATATTAATGGAATAATTTACATTTTGAGATATTATATATCATCAATTTTCTTACCATTCCTTCTGCTGAAAAATTATAATTGTATTTGTTCATACGTTTGGATTACAACCTTGTTGAAGTGATGAGATTATTCTTTATCAATGCATCACATTAATTGTATATCTATGTTTATTTAAATATATAACATGATATTAATGACATAATAATAATTCTATAATGGTAAAATTATATTTAACTTACCTCCCCCTTGCTCTTAGAAAAATGAAAATATTACCCATGCATACGTATAACCTACCATATCCATGATTTTAGCATAATTGATTTTTCAAAACCATATTTCATTGTTGATTTTTAAAATATGATTTATGTATAGAATTTACACTAAATTCAATATTATTATTTTAGAGATGAGGGAATAATTTGTCACAACCCGCCTCCCCAGGCCATGAACCTTGTCATCTGACCCCATGGGTCTCCTATAATACCTTGGTTGCCTTCCCAGCACACCATATGCTATTACTCACAAGGGTCGCTTATCAGACTAATGACTATCCCCACAGGCCAACACATGTTCTTTAAGTGTGTATGTCATCACTCACACACACTGTGAGAAACATCCCAGAATGTCACCCATCTTGATCACTACTCCAGGCCAAGCATGCTTAACTGTGGAGTTCTAATCAGGTAGGCTCTTGAAAAGAAAGGTGCACCTTGTTGACATGGGTAGTAAGATTTATCCTTTTTACGTCTCACTTTTCCAGGGGTGTTACATTATACACCCATTTAAAGCACAACGCCCTCGTAAATTAGGGGGAGCCTCTACATGTGGGGTTAATGTGGTGGGGACCACCCGAGACCACTTAAGCTCCATAACTGCCCTCATTAATGACGGGGATCCTCTTGATCTCCTCTACACATAATGGTGCCAACCCACCAAATTTAATTAATTAATCCACATGATTTAATTAAATTCCTCAATTTTAATTTTTTCCAATGAACATAATAGTCCAAATAATCATTTATTTCGTGGGGGTCTATTCATTTGTTGGAAAAGAGGATTGAGGAGAACAGGAGCTATTGGAGATAGAACGCCAACGTGGATAGGCACTGCGACGAAGAATTCCAATGAAGAATACCAACCTTCTTCGCCCTTTTACCTCTGGATTTCCTCCCAAAGTGATACATCCTCACCTATAATAAATCAACATCCTCCTTTCCCCAATATCGTCAACGAACAACGAACCCGAGGTAGGGGATTTATGCTTGAATTTGTTCCGATTCATTATCGTTAATATCTTGGTTTACGATTGGCTGATTGTTATCACCATAACGTAGAGGGTGTGGGCCGACGAACATAGCCCAAACACCCTCCACTATTCCTCGCTTTTTGACGACGGTGGTGGTACAACGGTGGCTGACGTCGGGCTGGCTGAGAAGGAAACCTACGGTGCAGGGCCGCTGGGTCAACGGAAGGGTGTGGCGCAGTCGTGTCATGTGGAAGAGTAGGACATTGCCCCAGGCCACAGTAGTGCACACGGGTGGCCGCCAGGCCGCCGTAGGAGTGTGGCATCGTCGCTCTGTGCAGAGGAAGAAGATGCAACCCCTGGCCACGACAATGCACATGGGGGTCCGCCAGGCTGCTGGAGGGGCACGGTGCCATCATCCCACGTAGAGGAAAAAGCTGCAGCCCCCTAGCGGTGGCGGCAGAGCAGAAGCGACGGGCTGGGCTGGCTCCCAACGGAGCAGACCGGCTGGCCGGTCGGCCATCTGGACGAGGTGGGACTCTCCTAGGTCCCACGGGCTACCTAACCGGCTCCAGGAGCCGGTTCAATTCAGGATATGGGGGGTAGAACACTCCCCCCAACCTTACATGGCTAGGATGGGCCTCGCAGGGCGCCGCCATCCACTGGCCACCCAGGCCATGCGGGCTGCCGGCGCAGGCCACGTGTGCCGCCAGCCAGGCCACACGTGTTGCGCTCCTCGCGTGTTGGGCCCAGTGCAGGTCGAACCGCCTAGCGCGGGCCAGGCCGCCAGAATGGGCCGAACCTCCCCCATGGCCCAGGTCGAACCTACAGACCGGGCAGACTGGAATCCGGAGCTGGGATGGGCCGGGTCGGTCGGATTGGGCCGGGTCAGTCTGATTGGGCCGGGTCGGTCTGATTGGGCCGGACCGGACTCGGACCCATTTTTCCCTGTTTTATCCTTTTCACCCATACCATGGGATATAGGTGTCTGATTGACGAACCGTCTACAGAGACATAAATCTTGGAGTGAGATGGTTCTTTTGGAATACCCCACATGTGGTTTGGACATGGATGGCGTATTCTCGGGTGGGATTGAACCTAAACCAAACTTGGACCTCAGAACAGAAATGCCAATAACTCTCAGACAGGGCGTCCGAGTGACGCACCGTCTATCACGTAGTGTTCCTTTTGACGAGACGAAACTTAGGGATACATAAAAATGGGACTAAATGGTAGATGATGTATCGACTCTTGGCTTGAGGAGAAAAACCTCCTGGAATCAAGCATGCTATTGGAAACCCTGAGGTTGGCTGTGCACTATTGACTCTTCCTGGATCATGTGTTGGTCTGCGAGTTCTGATGGTTGTTCCTGGATCATGTGATAGTCCGAAAGTTCTAAATTCTATTACAAGATCATGTGTTGGTCTGATAGAATTGATGGACCTGGTTCATGTGTTGGTCTGACAGCTCTGACGACTATTCCTAGATCATGTGTTGGTCTGACAGAATAGATGGTCCTGGATCGTATATTGGTCCTACAACTTAGATGATTCAGTGGATACATCTAATTATCTCTATCTCTCTATGGAAATTGTATACCTATGTGAGATGAGTTAGTAACCTATGTTTTCCTCATGATTTAAATACATTTCTAGATAACTTAGGTATATTTAAGGGTATATACCTATGTGGGGTTCTCTGTTGATTTCATACATTATGGTTTACCCTTGTTGGATTTTGTGATACCTTGAGGTTCTCATGGTCCCTACTGAGATTCATTATACTCACACCTACATGGGCTATTCCCATACCTCTTTGTGTTGGATGCATACGACGGACATCGATGATTGAGGCTAAGTAGCAGGACTGGATGGTACCCTGAGGTGGACCTTATGATGAGTCAGTACACGGAAGAGACAGATGGATGTAGAGTGTTGAGGAGGCCATCTGTACCAACCCTTTATGTAGGAACCCTAGAGGAATACCCAATAGTTTCTTTTCTTTTTTATTTGTACTTGTTTTTCAGTTGTACTTGCACTTTCCAGTTGGGCTTGTATTTCCGGCCCCATTAATTTTCAGCACTCTATTGTATATAGATTCACATAGCGTTTACTTCCGGCTCGTACTCTATTGTTTGTGTGTTTTCAGTTTATAAAGGCAATGCCTTCCATGTTTTAGGGATTTACAACTTTGGTGCTAGTTGTCAGCCCCCATCCTATGGATGCAGGGCTCGGGTTAGTCACGGCATGGGCCCTGGGGGACGGGTTGTGAATATTTGGTATCAGAGGCAATACCCAGCCGGAAGTGCATAGGCACTACTTGGGTTTGAGGTTTGGGGTCCACAACGAGGGCATTGTGCTTTAAAGGGGTGTATAAAGTAACACCCCAGAAAATGTGAGACATAAAAAGGATAAATGTTACTACCCATGTCAACAAGGTTTTGAGTCAATAAGGTCTTCCTTATTACTTTTCTATTCCTTCTTGTTTTGAAAACCACAAACACCTTATCTTTAGGAAAATTGCTTTTATGAGGAGAATTGCTTTTATAAGGAAAATCGCTTTATAAGGAAAATTGATTTTATAATGAAAATTGCTTTTATAAGGAAAATCGCTATTATAAGGAAACTATCATTTATAAGGAAAAACTCTTTTATAAGGAAAATTATCCTTATTATATTTTCATTATCTATATCCATATATTTCTTAAGTATAAGAATCGGATTCATTTCTATATTCTCAGAATCGCTTAAAACTTTGATTTGAAGCATTCTGTTTTAGGCTCTGAATTCTGGATGAGAACTGTAATGAAGTTAAACTCCAAATTCTGGATATGAACTTTAATAAAGTTCCACTCCGAATTCTGGATACGAACTCTCATGAAGTTTGACACCGAATTCTAATGACGAATTCTGATTGTGAATTCTAATGATGAATTCTGATTATGAATTCCCATTACGAATTCTGATTAAAAATTTTCATTATGAATTCTTATTCCGAATTCTCATTCTGAATTCTCATTCTGAATTCACCTATTAAACAGAATCTGATCATCTTTGCTTTATACACTCTGAATTTATTTTAGACTCTGAATATTATTTTTGGTTAGACTCCGAACTTTCATTTTTCTTACACATTTAAAATTTGTCTACTATTTTAGATTCTCCTTACACTCCGAACCTTCACTCCGAACCTTCACTCCGAACAATTCTGTTAGAATTAAAATGATGTCATACATTCTGTTACACTTTTTTTGTTATAAAACGATGTCTTCTATTCTGTTATAAACTAACCGTTGGTAAAGTTACACATGTATAGGTCCCTCCTATTTTTAAGGAAAATATGACCGTTGGAAAGGAGGCCGACCACACCTATAAATATATGCTCATTTGAAAGATCTCATAACAAATTATTCGACATTGTTCACACATTCTATTGAAGATATTTCTAGAGAGATAGGCTATTATTAACACTTAAAGCTTCTTTCGACTCCGAATGTTGGTGATTACATTCGAGTACTTCCGGGGATAGGAAGACAGAGGTGCCGACTACCTTGAAGTTCGAGGGCTTCCTTGTTGAGGAAGACAGAGGTTGCCAACTACCTTGAAGTTGAGGGCTTGTGGGGTTAGCAAGATAGAGATTCCGATCATCGTATCGAGGGATTACCCTGGTGTGGGTAATACATACTTGCTTGAAAGTATAAATCAAGGGACCTTTATCCAAGGTTGTTGGATACCCTTCTCTTTGGGTTAAAAGACTTACATCTGGAGTGCCAGTGGTGGTGACTCTTCAGATGAATCTTCTGATTATGAATCTTCAGGACAGAAGAATCTGGGTCTTATAGCCAGACTACCTATTAACAATCATTGTTTTATGGCTAAGGTATGAAATTCTGAATCATTGACCAATGTATCTTTAAATTCTAATGATAGTAAGTATTATAACTCCTCAGATGAAGAATCCTATTCTGATGAAGAAAATACTTTACCTACTTATGAAGAAGTTTCTAGGTTTGCTGAACTTCTTGAAATTGAGAATTCTAAACTCAATAAGAAACTTGATCAGGAAAACTCTAGGAATAATACTCTTACAAAAGAGATATCAGATCTGTCTAAAGATCTTGATAAGAAAAATGCTGATTTTGAAAGTATTTCAAAAAACCTTGGGGAAGTAAGTTTTGATAAGAACAAACTTTCTAAAGAATTAGAAAATTTAATTTCTATGAAAAATGTTTTCGAGCCTAGATCTAGTTCTAAACCTAATGATTTTGTAGATAAAAACTTGGTTATAATACTCAAGTATGAAATTTTTTCCTTAAAGAAGTGTTTATCAAACTTTAACCATGGTAATGAAAATTTTGATAAAATGTACTCCCAAATACGAACTTTAAGAAATAAATACGGATTTGGTTATACCCATGAAAAACCAAATTTTAGTAACAATTACTTTGTTCCTCAAAGTGCCCCATTTTGTACCAAGTGTCAATGTGGTGGTCACTAGGCAAGGAATTGTTCCTTAAACAAAACCCAATATCTAGGATTTCATAAATCATATTTCTCTAAGAAAATGTGGGTACCTAAATTTTGTTATCTGGAAATCTCGGATCCAAACAAGTTTGGATTCCGAATATCTAATTCTTTTCTTGATTACAGGAAAATAAAGAGAGTACCAGCAACAACACATGGTACATGGATAGTGGATGTTCCCGGCCCATGAATGGTAACAAAATCTATTTTGAAAAGATTGTCAAAACGAAAGGAGGAAAGGTAACTTTCGGAGATAATGCTAAGGGAGAGATTGTTGGTATTGGTAATATTGTTCTTCTAGGTAAAAATTTGATTTCAAATGTTTTATTTGTTAAGGGTCTTAAGAACAACCTCATTAGCCAAAGTCAGTTATGTGATGAACGTTACCTTGTGAATTTTAGGAATGATAAGTTCTTAGTTCACAATTCCAAGGAAGAATTTATTCTCTCAGCCAATAGGCAAGAGAATATTTACACCTTAAATTTAGAAGACCTTAGGAGCCAAGATTTACCTTTCCTAAGTGCAATGGAAGATCATTCCTAGTTATGGCATAGAAGACTAGGACAATGTATCCTTAGGAACTTATGTAAACTCACTAAGAAGAAACTAGTTAAAGATATACCAGAGCTTAGATTTGATTCTTCTGAAGTTTTTGATCCTTTTCAATATGGAAGGAAACATAAATCTAGTTTTAAATCAATCGGTGAAGTCTCAACAAAGGATGCATTACATTTAGTGCACATGGATCTTTTTGGTCCAACACAAACTGGATGTATTGGAGGCAAATACAATGTTTTTGTTCTAGTTGATGATTACACTAGATTTACATGGGTTTATTTTCTAGCAAAGAAATCCGAAGCTTTTTCTTATTTCAAAAGTTTTAGAGCACAAGTTAAAAATGAGAAAAACCTTCCATTGAAAACTATTCATAGTGAACATGGAGGAGAATTTCAAAATTCTGATTTGAAAACTTTTTGTACTAGGAAATGTATTACTCACAGTTTTTAAGCACCTAGAACTCCTCAACAAAATGGTGTAGTAGAGAGAAGAAATAGAATTCTTCAAGAGATAACTAGAACCATGTTGAGTGAATATTCTATAGCTAGACATTACCGGCCTGAAGCTGTAAGTACTTCTTGTTAAACTATAAATCGAGTTTTGATTAGAAGATTTCTAAATAAAACTCTTTATGAGTGATGTAATGGTAAAAAACCAAGACTATCCTACTTCAAGGATTTTGGTTGCAAGGTATTCATTCTGAATACTAAAGATAACTTACATAAATTCGCACCAAAATCGGATGAAGGAATTTTCTTAGGTTACTCTAAAACATCTAATGCTTATATAGTTTTTAATAAAAATACTTGTATTGTAGAAGAAAAAGTGCACGTAAAATTTGATGAGTCTGATCCTTTTGTTTTTAAACAATCTCAACCTACATCCTCGGATGTGTTTTCAAAAACTGATTGTCAACCCTTGATAGAATATCCTTCTGATAAGGAAAATGTTCAAGAAGATACTTCTGAATTATTTACCCCAGAATACTTTCTACCCTATGTTGATGAATAGGTTTTACAAAACCCAAATCAGGGGTTTCTTAAGAATCATCCCAGTGATAGTATCATTGGTGATGTAAATCAACATGTAAGGACTAGAAGTTTCTTAAGAAATGAAGTATAACATCTAGAATTTCTTTCCCAAATAGAACCAAAAGGCACTGATGAGGCTTTAGGTGATGATGATTGGATCAAAGCCACGCAAGATGAACTAAATGAATTTGAAAGGAACAAAGTTTGGATCTTGGTTGAAAGACCTAAGGAAACTTCTGTTATTGGAGTAAAGTGGGGTTTCAGGAATAAATGTTATGAAAATGGAGTCATAGTAAGAAATAAATCTAGACTTGTTTCTAAAGTATATAATAAGAAAGAGGGAATAGACTATGAAGAAACCTAAGCTCCAGTAGCTAGACTTGAATCTATCCATATTCTACTTGCCTTTGCAGCATTCGTTAATTTTAATCTTTTTCAAATGGATGTGAAATGTTCTATTCTTAACGGTTATGTTCAAGAGGAATTTTTTGTTGAACAACCTCCTAGTTTCGAAGATACAAAACATCCTGATCATGTTTTTAGACTTACCAAAGCTCTGTATGGTCTTAAACAAGCCCCACAAGCATGGTATGATAGACTCACATGATTTTTACTTCAAAATAAGTATGGTAAGGGAAATGCAGATCCAACCATTTTGATAAAGAAAGATAAGAAAAATGTTTTGATTGTTCAAATTTATGTTGATGACATCATATTTGGTTCAACTCAGCAATCCTTAACTGACTCTTTTGCAAGTCTAATGAAATCTGAGTTTGAAATTAGTATGATGGGTGAGTTAACTTTTTTCCTTGGTTTTCAAATTTCTCAAAAACTAGAAGCAACCTACATATATCAACATAAGTATATTAAATATCTTCTCAAAAAGTATTGTTATGACAACACTAAGAGTATAAGTACTCCCATTGGTACCTCAAATTCATTGGATCTTGATGAAGTTGGGAAACCAGTAGATCAAACATCTTTTACAGGTATGATAGGAAGTATATTTTACATAACAGCTAGTCGACCAGACTTAATGATCTCAGTATGCTTATGTGCAAGATATCAATCGAATCCTAAGGAATCTCACTTAAAGGCAGTAAAATGAATTTTTCGCTACCCTAAGGGAACCATGGATCTAGGATTATTTTATACTTCCTGAAATGATTTTGTTTTAAACATATTTTCTGATGCTGACTTTAGTGGATGTAGAATGGATAGAAAAAGTACATCTGGAACTTGTCATTTCTTAGGAGGTTTTTTAGTTTCTTGGTCTTGCAAGAAGTAACATTATGTAGAACTTTCCACTGCAGAAGCCAAATATGTAGCAGCTGGAAGTTGTTGTGCTCAAGTGTTGTGGATGCAACACACACTCACAGACTATGGCTTGAGTTTTACTAAAACTCAAATTTTGTGTGATAACACAAGTTCCATTTCCCTAAGTAAGAACCATGAAAATCACTTTCGTGAAGAGAACATAGATATTAGGCATCACTTTCTTAGGGATCACACACAAAAAAGAGATGTTATTCTTCAGTTTATTGGAACTCAAGATCAACTTGTGGATATTTTCACAAAATCTTTTCCTTATGATATATTTGAATACATTAAACAAAAGTTAGGAATGATAACTATAAGGTAATCATTCTTTATTAACATTCTGTTGAAAAAGTCTCCTTACAATAATAAACTCCGTTTCATAGGGGGAGAACATTTGTTAGTTAGAGTAACTAAGTTTTTCAAAAGTTTGTTTTCAAACTTTTCGGAACTAAAATTCCGGAACGGGAATTTCCGGAACTAAAATTTTCCAGAATGGATATTTTCGTTTATAAAACTTATGGAATGGAAATTTTCGTATTGAAAACATCTGGAATGGAAAATTTCATACTAGTATTTCCATAACGAGATTTTCTTACAGAGGCTTTCATAATGAGCTTTTCGTTTTTAAATTTTTTGTAATGAAATTTTCGTACTGAGATCCTTATAATTTTTTTTGTTTTTTTATTATCCTTTTCGTACTGAGTTTTCTGTATTGAGTTTGTTTTTCATAGTGAGTTTTTCGAACTATGTCTTTTATTAATAAAGTTTTTTCGTAGTTTTTTTAAAAAAATGTTACCCATTATGAATAATCATCCTAAGCCAATCTGAAAGGTATGATTTCCTTACTCAAGTTTTCGTAATCATACTTTACTTGTTGGTATTTTCTTATATTTTGTTTTCGGTTTATAAGTTTTCATAAATCCTTGTTTTAATAAAAACTTCAAAAGACCGTATTCATGTTTTTCTTGAGAATTGGTTTTCAACCGTCAGATCTGATCTCAGTTTTTTTACAACTGTTCGATCAACCGAGGAAGATGAGTCGTCATATCGTTGCCTATATAAAGGGGACCCCAAATGGCTGTCCCACATCAGGGTTTTCAAGCTCCAGCGTCCTGAAGCTCTGACTCTCCGTTATAAAGCCGTTCCGATCTTCATCATTCTCCATTCTGAACTTCTCATAAATCTTCAGATCCGAATGTCTGTGGAAGCAGCCTCTCAAGACATGTCTTCCTCCAAGCCGATTTCCATGTGGTTAGTATATAGAGAAAGGTTGGTTCATTCTGATTTCTTCATCAAGTATGATTCTCTTATATCTAAGAACATAAATCTTAACAAATGGGAAGATGTTGCTGTGTCTAAACCTGGGAATCAAGAAGAAGTTTTTTCAGAGTTTCTTGTAGAGTTCTATGAGACAGTTTCCTTCTTTAAGGAAGATGGTAGGGAGAAATTTTCATTCAAATCTTATGGCAAGACTTATAAGCTTTCTTATGTCAAGGAAGCTAGCTTGGTAGGGCTGACCTATGAAGGAGAAGCTGAGTTCATCTCTCATGTTTTACCAGATTCAAAGGGAAGCTTTGACAAGGAAAAGGCTTTGGAGACTCTCGGACTGGTAGATGATAAGGCTCCGATGATTTCTACTATATCTAAAAAAATTTCAGATTCTAGAATTATGGGTACAAGTTTTTTTCGTACCGAGAAAAGGTGAAAAAGATAGTTTGAAGAAGAGAGAGATCTACATTCTAGATTTTCTGATAAATCTAATAAAGTTTAACCTGATGAAACACATTCTTATTACCATTGAGAATGATAATAAAGGGAATTTGAGAGCACAGATCATAATGTATCAAGGAATACTCTCGAAGTTAATTTTTCGGTGCCTTGAGTCTTTCAAGGAGGCTTGCATGTCTAAGCCAAGAGTTTTCAAAATTATGTTGGTGAGTGATGGTACTCTCAAAAGGATGGATGTTGCTTTTGACAAGAAGACTTGTGAGTTCTTTGATCTACCAGTTCTAGAAGAAGTGGTTCCAAAAGTTTCTGAACCTGAAACTTCTAAGCCAGTGAAGAAGATAAAGTTGAAATAAGTTGAGGTTGAAGTAGAGAATCCCAAATCTAAGGAAGTTCATTCCGCACCTCCAAAACCTAAGAAGAAGAAACCATATCCTGATGAGGTAGTTTCTAAGTGGAGGGAAATCAAAGAGAAGAGAGTGCAAGGGGAGCCTCAGTTTGTCTTGGATCCTGCGGAGGCTAAGGCCTTGAAAGAAAAGACAGCGGATGAGCTAGAAAAACAAATGAAAGAAATAAATCTTAAGAAAAAGATGTCTGAAGCTGAGGTGGTTCAGACATTGTTAAAGTTTACTGAGATGGCCTCCGGAAACATTCACGTTCTGAGATCTTTATCTTTGGAATCTCTACCTGAGACTCCATGAAGAAACTATGTCACTTTGGAAGAGGCAGTTGCTAAGCCTATTGAGGAAATTGAGCAGATTGAGCAGGTGGAAGAGGAAGAAGCAGTTTCTGAAAGCAGTGGTGAGACCGGAGATGTTTTGAAGCCAGTAGATGATTATAAGGGGACACCTTGGGAACATTTGTCGCTCCGAACTTCAGAAGCTAAGTCTTCTAAGTTAGCCACTCTAGGGAAGGATGAGGAGAAAGGAGAACAAGAAGTATCTTATCATGCAGAGTAAGAACATCTTCTACATGACATTTCTCAAATGGAGAATGTAGAGGATAGTGCTCAAAAAGTTGCTGATGATGAAGACAATGTTGTTCAATTTTCTGATAGTGAAAAGAAAACTCTGGAACAGGACTCCATTCCGAAAAAGGACATGGGAAAGAAACTCGTTGTTGATACTCCGAGCTCAGTGGCTGTAAACAGAAGGGAAGTGGGTAGTTCCTCAAAGAGAAAGCTTGAGAAAATTGAAGAATAAAATTCTCCAAGAAAAGTCACGGATTCAGAGTCATCTTTGTTGGGGAATGACTTTATTTTTGAGTCATTAATGTAGTTGGTAGGTTCTATTCCGACATTATCAAGTATTTATTCAATATGTCAGTTGCTTCAACACACTTTGAATCAGAAAAAAGACTCTGTATCCATGGTTATCAATAAATGTGTAGAGATGGAGGCTCAGTTCAAAACTTTTTTTGTCAGCTATGAATCCCACAAACGGTCTTGTAAGAAAATGACTAGTTGGTTGAAGAAAACTATAGAAGAGATGAGGATCTTGGGTGATTTTTAAGATAATGTTAAATATGCTTTTGAGACAGAAGACAGGAAGATAAATGATCTTACATCTTCCTTTGAAGAAAAGTTATCAGATGAAAAGAATTTTCGGATTCAAGAAGTCAGAGATCTGAATGGGAAGATGAATTATGTCACTCAGAACTGGAGGAATGAAAGGGATCATCGGAATGAGTTTGAATAAAAGTTGTTAAAGAAAGAACAAATATTGACGGATTAGGAAGAAAAGCTTAAATCCCAGGAAGAAAAGATTCATGCACAAAGTGCAAGAATTGTTGTGTTAGAGAAGCAAGCTGAGGAAGACCATAAAGACCTGAAGAAGATAAAGACTATTCTTAAGGGTCTCATGGCGAAGGAATAAGATCCAAAATAGACAAATCCGATATTTTTTTTAATATTAACATCGTTGTTTTTGAATTCTCAAACATAATGAAAATTGTTCATTCTTGTCTCTATTGTTGTTGTTACTAATTTTTCAGGTACTTTGTTATATTTTCCATTCCCTCTAATTCTTTTTGAAAATCACATAGGGGGAGAAGGAAAAGAACCCTAACAAAAGCGGAAAAGAAAAAAGAACCTTTACAAAGGGTGAGAAAGAAAAATAACTATAATAGAGTTTATCTAAGGGGGAGTTTTTTCATTAAAGAAGAAATTCTTATTCTTAAAGAAATATCATTCCGAAAATATAGAATATGATCCTTAGAGTTTCAAAGCCTAAGGGGGAGTTAGTCATATTCATCAACATCCATAAGCAAAGGGAGATAATCCTTAATGTTTTCTTTCTTCTTAAACTTTATTTTTCGTAAGGATGTTTGTTCTTTCCAAAAAGGGGGAGATTGTTGAGTCAATAAGGTTTTCCATATGACTTTTCTATTCATTATTGTTTTGAAAATCACAAACACCTTATCTTTAAGAAAATTTCTTTTATGAGAAAAATTTCTCTTATAAGGTAAATCGCTTTATAAGGAAAATCACTTTTATAAGGAACATTTCTTTTATACAGAAAATCGCTTTCATAAGGAAAATCTCTTTTATAAGGAAAATCGCTTTTATAAGGAAAATTATCCTTATCATATTTTCATTATCTATATCCATATATTTCTTAAGTATAAGAATGAGATTCATTTCTATATTCTCAGAATCGCTTAAAACTTTGATTTGAAGCATTCTGTTTTAGGCACCGAATTCTGGATGAGAACTGTAATGAAGTTCCACTCTGAATTCTAGATACGAACTTTAATAAAGTTCCACTCCGAATTTTGGATACAAACTCTCATGAAGTTCGACACCGAATTCTAATGACGAATTCTGATTATGAATTCTGATGACGAATTCTGATTACGAATTCCCATTACGAATTCTGATTACAAATTTTCATTACAAATTCCTATTCCGAATTCTCATTCCAAATTCTCATTCTGAATTCACCTATTAAACAGAATCTGATCATATTTTCATTATACACTCCGAATTTATTTTAGACTCCGAATATTATTTTTGGTTAGACTCCGAACTTTCATTTTGCTTACACTTTTAAAATTTTTCTACTCTTTGATATTTTTCTTACACTCCGAACCTTCACTCTGAACCTTCACTCCGAACATTTGTGTTAGAATTAAAACGATGTCGTACATTATGTTACACTTGTTTTGTTATAAAATGATGTCATCTATTCTATTATAAACTAACCGTTGGTTAAGTTACACGTGTACAGGTCCCTCTGATTTTTATGGAAAATATGACTGTTGGAAAGGAAGTCGACCGAACCTATAAATAGGATCTCATTTGAAAGATCTCATAACAACTTCTTCGACATTGTTCACACATGATGTTGAAGAGATTTCTAGAGAGAGAGGCTCTTATTAACTCTTAAAGCTTCATGCGACTCCGAATGTTGGTGATTACATTCGAGGACTTCCGGGGATAGGAAGACAGAGGTGCCGACTACCTTGAAGTTCGAGGACTTCCTTGCTGAGGAAGTCAGAGGTTGCCAACTACCTTGAAGTTGAGGGCTTGCGGGGACAGCAAGACAGAGATTCTGATCTTCGTATCGAGGGATGACCCTGGTGTGGGTAAGACAGACTTGCTTGAAAGTATAAATCAAGGGACCTTTATCCAAGGTTGTTGGATACCCTTCTATTTGGGTTAAAATACTTATATCTTTTTACTTGTTGTTTTACTACTTGTTTATTTCCACTGCATATTGTATTGGAAGGAAAGTATAACTTTATTATACTTCCTTACATGTACTTTGTTTCATTTAGATTCTATACGCCTTAAGGTAGAATATCATATTGTAATATTTAGTTATGTTTCAATTTATGGATCCATATTTCTGGAACCTACTTTCGGAATCTCATTCCAGTTTCAACCAAGTACATAGAACATGAAGTTTATAACATCATTCCTTATTCCAATTTTTCAATTGGTGTAAGAGGTTTTGTGAATTTTCTTAGTTTAACTTTTTAAACTTAGCTCTTTCCTTTGTTTAAAGAATTTTTAAAGTATACAATTCACCCCCCCCCCTCTTGTATATTGAGCATCTGCATTATTATTTCGATCCTACAAAAGTTGCTTTGTTCTTTTCCGGAGCCTACCCGATTAGAACTCCACAGTTAAGCATGGTTGTCCTAGATTACTAATCCGGATAGGTGACGTTCTGGGAAGTTTCCTAGGGTGTGTGTGAGTGAGGACAAAACACACTGAAAGAACATGTGTTGGCCTGTGAGGAAAGTCATTAGTATGATAAATGAACCTTGTGAGTAATAGCCTAAGGTGTGATGGGACGGAAACCAATGTATTACAAGAGACCCATGGGGACAGATGACAAGGTTCATGGCCTGGGGAGGAGGGTCGTGACAAATAGGTATCATATGAGTCCGTTTTACAATAAAACATTTGAGTCTAATCTTTCTTTTATGGGAATAATTAGTTTTCATAGTACTGAGTGTGGTTTTTAGTCCAGGGAGTCTAGAATTTTTGCGACGACCAACGTATCCATAAACCATGACCCTGACTTCTAATTTCCGACTCAGTGCATGAAAACACTGATTGTGTGTGTGTTTTCAAGAGTTTTATTTTTGATATCTGGATTCATATCACCAGGTATAACATATTGACCGTAGCGCACCTATTATTTTCCAGGATTCCTCCACGTAGATAGCCAGCTACGGTTCCGAGAGTTGTACGTGATGATAGCCCACTGAGCGACGATGACTCAGTGAAGGGCCCTTTTTTAGAAGAGGAACCAGTGGTACCACAATCCATTGGGCCACCGATGCCACCAGCCCTAGAATCAGAGAGTGAATTCCAAATAAGTGCGTTGCACAAGTTCCATCACCAGAGGCCACTCAGATTCAGGGGCGAGACGGACCCGCAGGTAGCTGTGGATTGGCTATAGGCTATGGTGAGAGTATTCAGACTAGTAGGGACACCAGCTGATCATATGGTGATCCTTTCCACGAGTCTTCTTCAGTTATCAGCATGTAGATGAAGGATCATGATGCTCCAGGATCATGACGTGGCGACACTTCTTTGGGAAGACTTTGAGATCATGTTTGAGGTGGATATTTTTCTAGCCACCCTACGTGCGATGTATATAGAGCAGCTACTACATCTACAGTAGGGCAGAATGACGGTGGCACAGTACTCAGTGAGGTTCACCGACCTCTCGCGCTACTCTACAGAAATGGTACGAGCCTCATTCTTCAGGTCTCGGACCTTCAAGTAGGGGCTCAGGTAAGAGATCAATGATTTGATGATCTCCCTCAGCATCCTGATGCAAGGGGGTGTTAGAGAGAGCCCACCTAGTAGAGAGTTTCCTTGCTGAGAAGTCACCAGCAGCGATACTCATCACTAGTTGACATACAGAGGAGTCTTCTGCAGCTGGCAGTAGACAGATGTCGCAGAGGTCTAAGCGGACAAGACCATCTGGTGGATGACCTCAGGATACAGGTTCAGTTGTGCGGGGCACACGAGACAGATCCAGTCATTCTAGGATAGGGAAATGTTACTCTTGTGGCGGACCAGGTCACATGGCACATGACTGTCCGACCCACCGTACTGATGATCAACAGATAGTTGAGGGAACTCACAGGCAGAGGCATAGGTTCAATCGAGGCAGACCATAGAGAGTAGGTAGACGTGGAAGAGGAGCTTCCATGTAGCACCTAGTAGACGATGATTCGAGGTGTTACTGCCACCAGCACCAAGAGTTCCACCCCAGCCACATGGAGTAGGTGGACAGGGGCGACCTCAGCTCCAGGCAGCTGAGGCATACAATCATGGTGATCTGGAGATGATTTGAGGTATGATCTGTGTCAACTCAACCATAGATGTAGTTCTTATAGACACAGGTTTTGGTCACTCTTTCATTACCACTTCCCTCGTTCGGAGCTCGGAGATTCTGATGGAGACGTTAACTTGATCCTTATGGCTAGAGACTCTTACGGGGAAATGACTCGACGATTACACACTAGTGCTGACACTGTCAGATTACTCTAGGAGGCGAGAGCTTTGGATAGGATTTCCTCATAGTGGCATCGAGGCCTTACGATGCCATCTTGGGTATGGACTTTTTATCTACAATCCATCCTCAGACTGACTATATTAGGCACATAGTGCAGTGTGTATGAATAGATGAGAATAGGTTCACCTTCACCGGCGTGAAGGGAGCCTTTATAGTACATTATGGGCTTACTCGGAGGAGGGTGCAGCCGATCACTTATCATCTCGTCTGCATGACCCTCGGGGTAGTTGATGTGGAGATTCCGAGCTATCCAGTAGTGGTGGACCAGTACACATATGTTTTCCCTGATGATGTTCCAGGACTACCTCCTCATAGAGAGGTGGACTTCTACATTGACCTATACCCCCGGACAACACTAATATATACTCCAGTATATCGGATGACTCTTGCTGAGCTTCGTGAGCTGTGGGTATAGCTAGAGGACTTGTAGGGGAATGGATACATTTGGCCCAGTGTTTCTCCCTAGGAAGCCCCAATTCTATTCACCAAGAAGGGTGATGGGAGATTGAAGCTTTGTGTCGACTACCATTTCCTGAACTAGGTGACCGTGAGAACAAGTACCCACTCTTGAGGATTGATGACCTATTTGATTAGCTGAAGGGAGCGCGGTGGTTCTCAATGATAGACCTCAGATCAGGCTATAACCAGTTCAGAGTTAGAGAAGAGGATATGCAGAAGATGACCTTTAGTTGTTGGTATGACCCCTACGAGTTATTGGCTATGCCCTTTGGCGCAACCAATGCTCCAGCAGTGTTCATGGGACTCATATCCAGGATCTTCAAGACATACCTCAATCTCTTTGTCATAGTCTTCATCGACGACATTATGATCTACGTGACTACTGAGGAGGAGCATGCCTACCATTTGGGGGTAGTAATGGACACACTCTGAGAGAACCAGCTGTATGGTAAGCTCTAGAAGTGCTAGTTTTGGATTCAAGAGGTTCAGTTCTTGGTACATGTCATCTCGGAGGCTGCCGTTGCAGTAGATCTAGTGATGATTGAAGAAGTGCTTGCTTGGGATCCATCGAGTAGTGTGACGGAGGTATGGAGTTTCCTGGGTTTGGCTGGATGTTACCAGATGTTCGTTCTAGTCTTCTCCAGTGTTGTAGAACCACTATCATCCTTAAAGAATAAGGGGAAACACTTCATGTGGTCAGAGAGATGATAGAAGATCTTTCAGGAGTTGAGGTAGAGGCTGACTGGTGCCCCCATCATGAGGCTTCCAGAGGAAGGCATAGGGTACATAGTTTAATATGGCACATGAGCGACCAGACTCGGGTGTATCCTGATACATGGGAGAGCAGGGATCGCATATGGTTCCTGTCATCTGAGATAGCATTAGCAGAACTATTCTACCCATGACCTGATGTTAGAAGCAGTGGTCTTCGCCTTGAAGATGTGGCGACACTATCTGATGGGAGAATGTTTTACCATGTACTCTGATCATATGATTCTTAGGTATATCTTGTGTTAGAAGGACCTGAATCTAAGACAGCGCATATGGATTGAGTTACTCTAGGACTACAACATCGAGATTTTCTATACTCTAGGGAAAGGGAACGTTGTTCCAGATGCACTCAGCAAGATGTCTGGTATATAGCTGCCAAGAGAGGCGACAAAGGAGCTTGCTCCCTTACAGATATCATTTGTGGATAGAGATGTATCAACCTTTCTACAGTCTCATACAGTCACTCCCCCACTCCTTCAGCGAGTTAGGGAAGCACAGTATGGGGACGCTGATAGCGAGGCACGATGTGCTCATATATCCACCGGGTAGTCACCTAATGGATTTTTGGAAGGTGGGGAGAACGTCATCCTCTTCAGAGGATGTACTATGGTACAAGTGCCACTTCAAGAGGAAGTGTTGATGTAGTTCCTCACATCCCCTTTAGTGGTCCATCTAAGAGTGGCAAGGATGTATCAGTATCTCAGATGCCAGCACAAGTGGCCTGGTATGAAGAAGGTGGTAGTAGAGTTTGTCTCCTGATGCCTCACTTATCAGCAAGTGAAAGAGGAGCACCAGGTACCAGTAGGCTTGGTTTATCCATTAGAGGTCCCAGAGTGGAAGTGGGATGGGATATCCATGGACTTCATGACTGGTCTTTTACATACGTCCGGGGTTCACAACTCGATTTGGGTGATCATCGACTGATTCACCAAGTTGGTCCACGTCCTAGCAATCAGAGAGCAGGGTTCAGTAGAGAGCTTGGGACGCATCTACATGCATGAGATTATGCAGTTACATGGATTAAATTCTTATATTGTCTCCGATCGTGATGCACGGTTAACTTCCCGACCATG
This sequence comes from Viscum album, assembly GCA_963277665.1. NCBI lineage: Eukaryota > Viridiplantae > Streptophyta > Magnoliopsida > Santalales > Viscaceae > Viscum > Viscum album. The sequence continues at coordinate 867,501,686 of OY728152.1, read as the reverse complement.
GTAGTGGTTGTAGGAGGCTTTGGGGACACAACTTCGTCTGAGCACCGCCTTCTATCCCCAGACGGATGGTCAGACTGAGCGGACCTTTCATACCCTTGGGGAAATTATTTATGAATGTTTCCTCGACTTCGGTCGCAGCTGGGTGGATCACTTACCTTTCTGGATTTTTCCTAAAACATCAATTATCACTCCACCATAGGGATGGCACCTTTCGAGGTGTTTTATGGGCGACCTTGCAGATCACCCTTTTGCTGGACAGACCCTGGGGAGTCAGCACTGGTGGGACTAGAGATGGTATGAGCTTCCACAGAGAAGGTACATATCATCCTGGAGTGGATGAAGACTGCATAGAGTAGGTAGAAGTCGTAAGATGATTGGTAACAGAGGCCTTTCGAGTTCGAGTATGGAAACCATGTCTTTTTATAGGTCTCACCTCGACAAGGCCTACAAAGACTTGGCCAAGGTGGCAAGTTATCTTCGAGATTCATCGGAACTTTTCAGTTTCTTAGTAGAGTTGGTGAAGTGGCATATCGCTTAGCTCTTCCACCTCAGTTGCACTAGATGCACGACGTCTTCCACGTATCTAAGCTGAGGAGATACGTGTATGACCCATCACACATTATCAACCATGGAGAGTTGGACATTGAAGACGGGGAGACATTCACAGATGTTCTAGTGGAGACTGAGGATCGACATGAGCGAGTCCTACATGGATGTTCGATACCTCTGGTGCACGTTCTCTAGCAGCACGGGAACCTCTAGGACAGAAAATGGGATTGGGGGGCTCAGATGCATGCTCAGTACCCTCATTTGTTCCCAAAGATCGAGTCATAGCTTATGGGTACGTAAAGCCCTGAGGTGGGGAGAATGTAAAGATCTAAAAATTCCGAGGAAATTATTTTCATAAATACATGGGAATTTTATGAGACTACAAAAACTATCAGTGCACGATCCTGGGGCATGGTGTGCTCAGAATCAATTTCTAAAGTTTTGTTCTGGTACATTAAATAAACGTATGAGTGAGATATTATAACTTTTGAACCAGTGCACGGAATTGAAATCTGAGTGCACCGTTTAACTCACAGTGTCGGAATTCACTTAAGAAGGCTTTCACCTCGACATCAGATGGTCGGGAATGAATGTTTTTGGGTTTTACGTGGGAATAATAAAATAAATTAAGTTCTTGTTATAATATATTTTTCGTTGGTTAAATCCTCCAAGAGGAGGTCGGAGGTGGGGGGCACCACAGCTTTACCTCCAATGAGAGGATATGGTGGTGGGGCCCACCTAAGGTCTAAAACCCCTCTTCATGTGGGGTTAATGTGGTGGGGACCAACCGAGACCACATAAACTCTAAAAAACCCCTCATTAATGAGGGGGAGACTCTTGATCTCCTCTACACTTAATGGTGCCAACCCACCCCATTTAATTAATTAAGCAACATCAATTAATTAAATGCCTCAATTAGAATTTGTGAAAATGAACATAATAGGCCACATAATTAATTATTTCGTGGGGGGGATATTCATTTTTTGGAAAGGAGGATTGAGGAGAAGATGAGAACTTGGAGATATAATGCCAATGAGGAAAGGCTCTCCGACGAAGAACTTCAATGAGGAATGCCGACCTTCTTCACCTTTTTTCCTCAGTATTTACTAACAATGTGGGACATCCTCACCTATGAAGAATCGACGTCTTCCTTTCCACGACATCGTCAACGAACAAAGAACCTGAGGTAGGGGATTTAATTTTTATTTTTTCCCATTCATCATGGATCAGATCTTGGTTTACGATTTTCCGATTGTTATCACCAAAATGCGGAGGGCGCGGGACGACGAACACGGCCCGAACCCCCTCTGCTAATCCTCACGTGTTGACGATGGTGGTGGTACAACGGAGACCGGCGTCGGGATGACCGAGATGGAAATTGGCAGCATAGGGCCACCGGGTTGTTGGAAGGGCGCAGTGCTAGTGCGCCCTGGAGAAGAGTAGGTCGCGGCCCTAGGCTGCGGCAGTGCACACGGGCGGCCGCCATGCCTCCGGAGGGGCGCGACACCGCCGTTCCGCGCAGAGGAAGAAGCCGCGGTGGAGAACACGGGATGCCGCCAGGCCGCCGGAGGGGCGCAATGTAGTTTTTCCAGGAAGAGGAAGAACCTACAACCCCATGGCCACGGTGGTGGAGCAGAAGCGACCGGCTGGGCTGGCCACCGGCAGAGGAGATAGTCTGGCTGCTCGTCCAGCCAAATGAGGCAGGACCCTCCTTGGTCCCGCGGGCTTCCAAAATGGTGCTAGGCGCCGGTTCCGTTCAGGAGATGGGGGGTCACCCCCCCTCCCCCCCCCCCCCCCCCTTACATGGCTACAGCATGCCCCGCAGGGCGCCGCCAGCCGCTGGCCCCCCAGGCCACACTAGCCACCAGCGTAGGCCATGCGGGCCACCAGCCAGGCCACGTAGGCTGCGTTCCCCATGGGTAGGGCTGCCCTGCGAGCCGAGTAGGACTCGCAGACTGGGTCGGACCCCTGTCCAGACATGGGTTGGGCCGGGTCGGTCCGACTAGGCCGGACCAGACCCAGACCCATTTTTTCCTGTTTTTCATATTTTCGCCAATAACTTGGGATACCTATGTTTGATTGACTAACCGTCTGCGGCGATGGAAAGCTTGGAGCAAGATGGTTCTTCTTGAATACCCCACATGATGTTTGGACACATTTACATTAGAGTCAGTTTGGATTGAACCTAAATCTAACCGGGCCCTCGGAACGGAAATGCCAATAACTCTCAGACTGGGCATCCGATTGACACACCGTTTATTGCGTTGTGTTCCTTTTGACGAGGCGGAACATCGGGATACATGAACTTGGGAAGATGTGTAAGTCGATGTATTGACTCTTGGATTGAGGTGCATACCCTCCCAGAATCAAGCATGCTAGTGGAAACCCTGAGGCTGGCTATGCACTGTTGACAGTTCCTGGATCATGTGTTGGTCCGACAGTTATGATAACTATTCCTGGATCATGTGTTGGTCCGAAATTTCTAACATCTATTCCTGAATCATGTGCTGGTCTGATAGAATACCTAGACATTGATCATGTGTTGGTCCGACAGCTCTGACAATTGTTCTGGGATCATGTGTTGGTCCGACATTTCTGACTTCTGTTCTGGGATCATGTGTTGGTCTGACAGAATAGCTGGTCCTGGATAATGTGTTGGTCTGACCGATTAGATGATTCAGTGGATAAATATTATCATCTCTATCTCTCTACAAAAGTTCTATACCTGTGTGAGATGAGTCAGTAACTTGTCTTTTCCTCATGATTGAGATAGGATACTAGACAACTTAGGTATATGCATGGGCATATACATAAGTGGGGTTATTTGTTGATATCGTACATTTTGGTTTATACCTGTTTAATTTTGTGATACCTTGAGGGTATCAGGGTCCCTATTGAGTATTTTTATACTCACCCCTGCACGGGATATTCCCCCACCTCGTTGTGTTGGATGCAGATGACATACAGCTCTGATTGAGGCTATGTAGCTGGACTGGATGGTACATAGAGGTGAACCTTACGACGAGTTGGTACACAGAGGAGACTGACAGATGTAGAGTGCTGAGGAAGACATCTTTACAAACCCTTCAGGTAGGAACCTCGAAGGGCGACCCAGTAGCTACTTTTCTTTTTCAGTTGTACTTGTTTTTCAGTTGTACTAGCACTTTCATGTTGGGCTTTTATTTCCGTCCCCTTTACTTTTAATCTCTCTTTTTCATATACCTCTAATTAGCGTTTACTTCTAGCTCGTACTCTGTTGTGTGTGTGTTTCCAGTTTATAAAGGCAACGCCTTCCCAGTTTTAGGGATTTGTTCCTTTGGTGCTAGTCGCCAGCGCCTAGCGTATGGAAGGCAGGCTTGGGGTTGTCATGGCATGGGCCCCGTGGGACGGGTCATGACATAATTACCTCATTGACCATGGTCATCCTACCAAAGTCATTTTGGACTTATGAGACAAATATATTCAAAATGTCCAAAATAAAATGATTGTGTAATATAATATAAAATGGAATAAAAACTTATATTAAACATTAAAAGGTATAGTATAAATTCATTAGTTAACATATATTTATTAATCAGGAAGATAATGTGTGTACATGACAATTTGTAATCCAGATAAGGGAAATATTCACTTAAACCTCATTTTAAATGTTTTAAAGATTTATTTTATAAATATTTTCTCAGAAGTTAATATTTTTAAAATTATTTTATAGATGTATGTATATAGAAATAAATAAAATAGAAATGGAATTTTATGTCTCTTTTTAAATTCTTTCAAAGGTTATCATAATTAATCTTTTTATACATTTCATTCAAAATGTTTTACTATATTTTAAAATGGATAAAGGAATGGTCTATTTTAATGCATACGAATTCAATAGATTTTCATTCAACGAAAACCATTTTGTAATTTTTTTATTTTTTTACAGGATTCAATATTTTATTAAAAGAAAAACACTTCTTCATATGTTTTGGGTATTTTAAGTTTTAAAATGGGCTTTTAAATGGAAATGGTATTTGGATATCCATTTTTTCATATGGGTTAATTGGAGTTTTTCTGGGGTTTTATAATCAAATGGTGCATGAATAAAATTTATTTCCCATGATATGTTATTTGATTAATATATATGATGAATATTATTCCTAATATATATTATTATATGAGTGATATCAATACACTTATTTGATAGTTGAAATCAATACAGCTTAAACGGTGGGTGTGCCCGATGCGACTTATACTATGGATGACCCTAACATATCTGTCCAATTCTTTGGGAACTGTTACATTTATTCAAATTTGATATGGAGAGAATTAATTATATAAGTTTATCCTATGGATTTAGTTGGAATCCAATTATTTCTAGAACAATATATAAATATAATTCTCTAGGTTTCTCAAAGAGGGGTTCAATTTTTTTATTAATGGGATTAGTGGATTCCTTTGAGAAAAAAGTGTGACTTCTTAATGTGGTTTTGATTTATTTCACATAATCAAATAATTTTGTGATTGAGATAAAAATATTACGGGTTTTTATATTTTTCCCTCGACCAAAAGATTTATTAATTTTATGTCCCTTGTAGAGTTTCTTGTGCTTAACCCACATTTTTAATGTTTTTAAGAGTATTATGGTTGATTAAGAACAAAGAAGAAGTCAAGATGATAGTCGTGCATCTTTATCATGAAAATAAAACATCTTTATTTTTAAATATTTTACATTTTTATAAAATAGATACAAAGTGGATGTGTCTAATTTTTAATTTATGAATATATTATGTAAAATTTATGACATAATTATCTAAAAATATAATCATAAAAGATATTTGGGATTTCCAGAAAGTTAATTTTAGTACAAAACACAAGATTATATAATGATAATGGTTTGGTAAATATACAGGTTTGTATATCATATCAAACTCCAAATATCATCTATGATACTCCATATTGGTCATGAAATATTGGGCATTGGCCTAGACTAAACCTATAAAAAGTTTTTTTTCCTTAGGTATCGAAGTGTCTTCGATGTCTGACTATATTTTGAATGAAAAATCAATAGGGAACCACCAATACAATCCCATACTAAAATAAAAATGTTGTGAAATATTCGTGTTACATGTTTATAATAAATAAATAAGATGTTTAAAATAAAATAATAAATAGAACAACCAAAAAAATCATTCTTCCTGATTATGGAATAATGATGAGCATTTCTTTTAGAACATTCTTAGGCAGGGATAAGCCCGACCGAGGAAATTCTCAGAAATTTATATCCCATTATATCATATCAATAGTGATCTCCAAATATAGGGAAGCCTCAATAATAGTATCATAGGACTCCCTATAGGATTCTCCTCATCCATGTATCATAGACCTCCCATACTAAAGTTTTCTTAGCCATGTATCACCGACCAACCTGACAGGAGTTTTCTCATACAATTTAATATACCCACAACCAACAAGGACCTCCCTACTGTAGTTTTCTCATCCAATATTCCATGACCCCCTATGTAAATTTCATATATATAAATTGACGACCTCCCCTACAGGAATTTTCCAATTCATAATAATGCCTCCCTGAGGGAGGATATTAATCCCCATAATAAATGAAGAAGAAGAACATGGGTTTGTTGAATTCCTAAACTCTTCATTAGTATAAATAACCACAAAAAACCTCTCACTAGGGTCCATACATCACTCCAGAAGCATCGATGTCCAGTAAGTCTCATCATGGCCAAGACACATCAAGAGGGTCCCTAAATCCTATGTTATCTCTCATGCCAACAACAGTCATAAAAGTGGTTCCATGAGACTATACCCTTTCTTAAACACTCCAGGTTAGACTAAAAACCTGACCAATCCATTCAACTATAAAAGGAACACTCAACCTAGTCCCCAAGCCTTCATGGGGGAGAAACACTGATTTTCCATTCCAAAATCGTAGTGGATCTACATCATCAATATGTCTCACATGGAAACCACCTTGGCCATTCTTCTCATCTCATCATTCACCTATATCTGGAGGTGGGAAAGGGATCCTATACCTTTTCCACTACACTTAATCTAATACAATTCATTAATATATTAACATCCTAGGGGTAAAATTATATCAGTATTTAAAAAAAGTAGAGGACTTGACCTTCACTGGCCAGGGTTTCATGCCATTGCACATGGTACAATGTGACCTTGGAACTTTATTCAATCAGGAGACTTATTTTTTAATTAAAAAATTTATTTGATTACAAATAAAAATAAATTAAATAATAAAAAACCCTCCCTATCATGCATATACATCCACATGCATATAATGAAATGAGTAAATCCATACTACTAGTAAAAGGGACACCTATTTCATTAATAAATCATTCCCCTTTTACAATCTATGTCTGGAAGCTCCGCCTTGGCTAGCAGAGACCCACCCAAGATTATCTAACCATTTCCCAACCACATGAGGCCCTAGCCCACAACAATCAGTCTAAATAAATTATTTATTAAATTTATAATATATTTAAATATTTAATATAAACCTGTTATATTAACAAAAAAACTCACCATAAATACACATCATGATGAAACTTTGACCAACAACACATGGGAGGTTCTTAAAGACCCTCCAACATCATCCTAATCCAAATCTCTATCAATTATTTCCATTTATGTAAGAAATTTCATGTATTGAGGCTTTGATTATAGACATGTTGGATTTTTGAAATTTTTATGTTGAAATAATAAATTTTATATGTGAAATTTTTCATTAGGGGTATGTGTTACTATGGTGTTTTTTTATACATACCACAAAATGAGAAGTGGATTTTGAAAACACAAAAAATGGAATGGGATGTAAGGAACTAATGAAATACATTTAATAATTGTTCAAATCCTCAAAAAAAAACTTCCTCTATTAAAATTTAAGAGAAGAAGAAAGTGGAATAACCCATAGATCATAAATGAAAAATGAGGGGGAGTGGAGAATTAAGCACCTTAAAATTATATGGATAAAAATTTAATTCATATACCCAAATAATATATATCAATATGGTACTAGCTAGTTAGTTTCCCCATATATGGAACAAGCCTCTTCTATCCCACCATGTAACCTGCTGAGATAGTATCAACTTTTCAGTGACTGCAAAGTATAACCAACCTATCCCACCTTTTTTATGAAGCCCTATTGCTACTCCTAAACACTATCTAAACAATATTCCATGTCCATGATACCTCTTTTGTGTGGTATCATCCTTTTAAATTAAACTCAAAATCCATTATAAAAATAAAACTCGAACATTAATTAGAAAATTCAATTACCTTCTAATTTTTTTGGTCATGTACGATCACTATGCATTATAAACTCTCCTACATAACACTTCTCTACCCCATGATTTCTTGGTGGCTATCCATATAAAAATTTCATCATGTATCATCCATATATTAACAATATAATAGGTGTTTGAAACATTCAAACACTAAAGGAACTCTCATAGAGCTACTCCAACCATATGGAACTCAATTGTTAAAACCTGAACCATTTATCAAATTCACATCCAAAAACCTGAGATGGAATTTACCATCACACATTTATCTTAAGAAACCTAAGGAATACTCATCCATTTTATAATACATCCCATGGTACTTCACACCATAAATCAAAAACCAACATAGATGATACTGTGTCATAGTACCCCAACCTTTATAATATCCTACGAAAAAATGTTCTTAGTGATCCAAAGACATGCTCGACATGTTTTCGGATATACCTCACCCAAAAATATAGGAGGAAACCAATACTGATTCCAATTTCATAGCTCCCTTTGAAAATGTAAACGTACTCACCATCCATGAATCAATCCTAGGCATGTAGAATTTTTTCAAAATTCACCACCCAAAGAATCAAAAAATGACATCGCATAAAAAAATGACATGCTCAATGTGGTTCATATACCACCTTATCCAATTAAAGACCAAATAACCAATCAATCCACCTCTTATCAACCATATTTTAAAGTTGATGAATTCCACCAGTAGCACATTACTAGAATACCATATTTGGATTCCACTACTCTTGGAGAAACCCTATGATAATTCAAATACACTCACTGAATCGTGTACCTGCATTTTGATAAGATGAAATGGTTCAATCTACATCCAGGAAAATATTTGATCGTTCTCTATGAGTTAACACATCAAACATTCCAATACGAAGCATCCTTAGATCACTCCCACTTTACCCCATTATCAACATAAATACTCATACTCTTCCCAACAACATATATAAATTTATATATGGGATTCACTATGAAATCAATAATAATTCAGATCCCTTCCTCACTATCACCAAAATTACCTAGAAATCTCCTAATGGACAGTTTCACGAATCCATGATCCCTCTATATTGAGGTTCATATCACCCCAACTAGTGTTTACAATTGATATAAGTTCATCCATAGTGTTTACTAAAAATTAATCCAAAACATGGGTCGTGTCCACAAAAATCCAATAGTGAACTCCACACCATATGGAATTCCTTAACAGTCCCCAAGCACAATACTCAATGGATCCTAAAACAGATTTATGTCACTCCTCCTGAGCCAATCCTATATACTCAAGAACAAAACTATTTATAACTTCTTCCCTTAATTATCATGGGGGACATACCACCCATTCTCATACCAAAAAATGGGTAACCACTCCCAAATGTAACATATCAAACTCACCTCAATCCTAGGCCTATTCGTGGCCACTCATCAATCATCCATTCATCTGAGTCAAATATACCAAATTCTTATTATCCCAAACCTATTCAAATATAATCGGAATAATGTCCCATACAACCCAATACAATGAACCATAGTGGAATTCTCATTCCATTGAGTCCTCCTCAAAACTCAATTTTTTCATATTTTCATGTAACCCATTCGTTACATCGGTTCACAATATCATGATATTTACAATAATGAACATGGATAACATTCTGAAAAAATGACCATGCTCCATAACATGTCAGTTCTTTAATCCAAAATAATCCCATATTCTCTCTTGCAACATCCTGACATCCCACCCATATAAAGTCCAACTATATTCTTATCCATCGTCTTGTTCTATTCCAGTCCATGATTTTCGACCCACACTCTCACCTCATAATAAAACGCATCAAAACCCATAAATACAAGTACCCAATTGGTCCTTCCATAAAAATATCACATTATCGGCACTAACACTCAAGGTTATATCCTTGAAAGGATAGTTAGGCAACCCAATTTCGCATACCATATACATGATATCACCTTAAGTGCATCAATTTCAAATCCAAGGCTTCAACCAATTAATTTCTTCTTTTAATGGAGTCACAATCGTTGGACAAACCCTCTCTTATGTAAGCCTAAATTGTACAATTCATCATCTTAGCAAACCATAGAGGAAACCAAAGGTCTCTATGTGTCAAATATATCCAAAAAGTTATCTCTCTCACAAATCATAAACCACAGGGCATCAACCACACTCCTATATCAAAGAAAAATAGTATCCAATATACCAAAATACTCACTCATGGGTCTCATATACTCATTCCAGGAATAACATATTGAATCCATCTCCATGTCAGGGGATAAAACAAAATCTACATGGCCACCAATCCCCATGACAATTCTTTCATGGGACTTCACCATCGAGAATCAGGAAACTCTCCATAAGGTATCTATACACAATTGTACCTCCACAGACAATCCATATTTAGTAAACAAAATCTCTATATTAGATAAGTAGAATTTTATTACTATCTATATGGGAAAACATGTATTGGTTATTAATGAGACTATAAATAACCAAGAACCAGATTATAACCACCCACAGTGAGTTTCTTATTAAGGATTATCATGAATGTATCAACCCAAGCGAGGTTCAACATATCACATAAATGATGGAAATCATCACTATTTTATCCATTAATAATCCAAACATAGAAACACATTAACACACATCAAGAATAAATTTACAAACATTTAGGCCCAGTTGATTATAATTCAACCAAGTACTAATATAAAATAACATTTTATGAGCTATTGTTAAAACATTAAAATGTTATTCCTCTATAATAAATGATGTTAATCACACTTTTAGGAAATCATGTCATGAGAATCCTACATATTTTGAATAAATCATACATTAATGAATCATGCCACTAATCTAATAGCCAAATCCATAATAAATCTATTGTAAAAAAAGCAATCATCATCTCTCTCACAAGAGGTGAAATAAAAAAATTATAATATCATAAGTCTAAAACATTAATCCCGTTCCTTGAAACCTATACTTCCTACTAGAATAAGTGTTCATGACACACCATCCAAGTATCCACCATAGGATCTAAGTAATACCTATATCTTAAATATATAATAACCAAAATTGTAAGTCAAATAAATTACACCTTTGATAACACATTGTATCATCTTTCCAACATGTACTATTCTTTGATACATGAACTACTGGCCGCTACCTACTTCTTGCACACCTCCGCTGATGATAGAGGATTCCGACTAGTAGTGGGGGTATATAATGTTACCATGGGGAGACTATAGCCCCAATTCCAATGAGGGAAATAATATAAAAATAAGAAAACATCCTCCATCAATACAAAATCCATCACATTACTAAGATTAAATAAACAATAACAAATAGTGTATCAAATACATTGAAAAAGATGAATGTTCTTGCTCAAATACTAGTATGATCTCCCACTATTATGATCTCATATATATAATGAAAATAAAAAAGGAAAGAATAAAATAAAATTACATGAGGATCTACTAAAATCCATATCCCTTACATCTTCCCAAAATATTAATCCCTTCAGAGCTTATCAATCTCGATCAGGAAATCCTAGACCTTGGTCCAACTAAAACCTGTTGTGAGGGATGCTCATATAACATAGTTTCGTGGTTTCCAAAATAGTTTCTGAGTAGAAAAACCGATAGAGGACCACCAATGAGGTCTCATACTCTACCATAAATGCAGTGATATGTGAATGTGACATGATAATAATACATTACTAAATTGAACATCCAAAAATACATCTTTTGACCCATATTCTATAATGAATTTGACTATGTTGTGTAGTCTATACTTAAACATCTACCATGCAACAACAAATGTCAATCCCTGGGTATGTGACCTCGATTCACAATATTTAATATTTCTAGTTGGGGGGTGTATCTGAATATTTTATTGATTGATATTCCTCCCAATATAACAGAACTTGGTCTACCTAATATAAATATAAATACCACATACCTCCCATATGTTAATTTTCCATTCCGGGTAATAAGCCCCAATGTATCTCATACCAAGATAATATTCCAAGAAATATCCATCTAAGAATATTGGATCAACAACATTCATCAAATCCATGGTATCCTTACTAATTGAATCGCATAACTACCATATGGGATTTTTCATAGCTATGTATCACAATCCCCAAAGATGAGAGTTTTCTCTACTAAGGGAATAAGACCAAATGTAACACGAACCTTTCATATAGTTATTTTATCAACCATATATCCATGACTACCCTGAGTTTGTTTTCCAAACATAAATAAAAGACATTGCCTATGGGAATTTTCAAAATGTAAATAAAATACTGACCCTACTAGTGTTTTTCATTTCATAAAAACCACATTATGGACAAACATAATCCGCATCATAAAATAATAGGAACAAGTTTTGGTTGATTACCTAATCATTTTATCACTATCCATAACCAATAACACCCAATAATTAGGGTAAACACATAACTGAGGCACCAACTAGATCCCCTCGTTCTTTTCATGGCTTGGATACCGCATAAGGTTCCCTTAATATAATATTTTCACTCGAGTCAATACCATTCCCAGGGTTGGTGGCCTCGAGCCTATAAAATTTTCAAAACACTCATGGTGAGAAAAATCACCCAAAATATACATTCATCACACTATGGGACATAAACCTAGGTCACCAAGTCCCCATGAAAGAGGAACACACCTTATCCATTACACTAGGAAGGAGGCACAAAAATATCACTAAATTTCACATAACATACCCCTTGCTTATTCCAATCACCTCATCACTCACCTCTACCTAGATGTGTGATTTGGATCATATAAAAAATCCAATAATATGACAATAATTAAATTTTTTAAAATATTATCATCATAAAGGTATAATTATCTCAAGATATAAAACAAGTCGATTCCTCGACTGTCGTTAGTAAAGGTTCCATTCCAGTTAAAATGTTTCAGAGTTTCTTTGGTACTGTTTTCATTCAAGTGGATCTTGTTATAAATTAAACAATTTATTTTATTACCAACAAAACTAAATTAAAAAAGTCAATACCATTGATGATATTACCTCTCATCCATATTCAAATAATAAAATTCATAAATCCGACCAGCTAGTATAAGGATATCATACCTTGATATGAATTCATTCTATTTTTAAATTCATTGTCTGGAAGCTCCTTCGTTGACCACCATGACCAATCTATGCTCAACCTACCACAACAAAAACCCAAATGATGCCCTATCCAATACTAATCAGTCCATATTAATTATTTATAGCATTTATAATTAATTTATCTATTTAATTTAAACCCAATATATTCTCCAAAACCTCACTAGAAAGCCACAACACACCGAAGCCTAGACTAAAAACCCTTGGGAGGTCCACTGTGAACACCCAACATCATCCAATGTCAAATACCTAACCATAAATCTCCATTTACATCATTTAATAAATTTAATTTTAATGGAATCCCAAATAATCAATCCCAACATGGTGTATAATTAATAAAATAATGAGTATGGATAGGCATCTTTCATATCAAGGAATCCTTTATAAGGTTTAAAAAAATCTCCATCTCATTTGGTTTATTTAAAATTCCTCCCCTAGAATTATAACTGAACCCAAGGTGGGATAACAATAATATTTAAATAATAGGGAGGGGAGACAATATGATGTTCATGAAAAATGATATACCTCTAATCCTTGTTAAAATCCTTTTATGACACACCCTAAAATAATCGTAAATGGGATAATAATGGGGGATAAATCCTTGGTCCAAGTGATACAAAAGTGGGGGAGATTAAGGATTGGTCCCCTTAAAAGTTTTTAAGGGAGAAATATAATTTCCACCAAAAAATACCCCACCGGCTAGCTAAAAATGGGCCACTAGCTAGCTTATGTCAATAGATTACATCCCAACGAGCCAAAATTCCTTTTTAATACCTCCCACTCTACCCAACCACCATAGGACCTTTTTTACCCATCTAAAATACCACTTATAAGGGTTTAAAACCTTCAAAATACCATTCTAAATCTTAATTGAAAATCAGGACCACACAGAAATTCAAAAATTATAATTTCGTCCAGATGTTTTGACTCTTATAAACACTTGGAATTGTAATTTACAACCTAAATAAAATATTATGAAAAATATAAAATGAAATTCACATTTTTACCTCATCTACCTCTTGACAGAGATTAAAAAAGTTGTATGATAATTCATTGATCTATTTTTCAATACTCTAAAATTGAATAATCAAGTTCGTCCTTTATGTACTCTATGACATTCATGAATTACAATCTATTATAATTAAATATATAAATGAAAAATAAATTTATTTTTAAAATTATAAAATTAGTCACTAAACTAATGGTAGTATTCATCATCAAATAATTTCGTTTTAAAAAATATGTCGTTTTTAAGGATTTTTATGATGACAAATTCTCTACATGTGACGAAATTTATAGAAAGAACCCCAATCTGATAAGATGGGTTTATCATATATACCTATATATAAATTTCTATTTACCTCATAATGAAATAAATTTCACACATACGGTTGATCCCTCAAGGTGGTAACTCACATATAATGATTCTTTTATTGAAAATATTTATATATAACTATAATGTAATAATATACTATATAATTATATAGTATATATTTATAAAATTTAAATTAAATAAAAAAATCATGAAAAAATATGATACTGAATAAGGTAGAATTTTTTATTCGTAGGAGTTCACGGTGATGATATCAATGTTCTTTTAAAAATATTTGTTCTCAATATTCTGTCTAATTTTGAGATCAATCCAATTAGTCAACATTTTCTCATTAAAAATATTAATACCCCACACCGACCCTCTTCATGTGGGATGATATCCCATACATTATATATAAAATGTTAAAGCAACCCTCTACACACAACATTATGGTGATGAAGGAATGAAATAAATATTAATGGGAAGAAGAACACAATAGTAGAAAATGTGGGGTGACCTCTACACCGCAATAAATTTTACCAATAATGAGATTATAAAAATGTAATAAATATAAATCTACAAATGAAAGAACTCAATCATCCATTAATCTATCACAATAATAAGCAATGATATTATTTGTCTATTATTATGGAGTTATGAAGAAGTGCGGTGATATAAACACAAAATAGAAACAAAAGAAAAGAGGAGAAGAGGAATATAAAAGTTGTATAATATAATTTTAAAATATTGAATAATACTACAAAAACATATCCCCTATATATATACTCAATTTGGATAACTGAATAAAAAAATATTTTGAATATAACAGGGGGTATAATTTTATATGGAAGATGTTGGATCATTTTCACTCCAAATTAGACCTCAAAAATTTATTGAATAAACAGTACATTAATGGGATTAATCTAGTAATGTGGAAAGCTAAAAAAATTATAATATTTCTTGAGTGTGTACACATAAAATGTTAGCTCTATTGACCATGTGTTACTGAAGTTATTGGAATATTATGAAAAAAATCATATCTATCTAAATAGACCATCAAAATTCCCCTTCATAAATTTCCCATGCATGTATGAATATAAGTGAAACTAAATCTCAATAGTCCCTAGATAAATAAAATTATAATTTCCATATTAACATTCTATAAAACAATATTATTTCATTTAGTTTACCATTTTAATATATATTGGTCCATTTTTTAAAATCGTCATAATTATGAATTGATTTTGAGGCCCAACATGCGAACAATATTTGGGCCTTTTACGATTGTAATGAGATATTGGTCCAATTTAATGAAACTTATTCCATATATATTTTAATAATATAATTTTTTTCATTAATATGGATTGGTATACAAAAAATTATGAATGAAATTGAAAAATAAATAAATACTTACAGTTAAAAAAATAATCAATTTCACAGTTAAGATCATATTTTAACAAAAAACCCAAAAAATGTTAAAATCACCCTTAAATTTAATAAAAATGGAATGAAAAAAATTGAGTTATATAATATAATATTTAAAAACATTATATTCAACAAGATGATGAAATGGTAGAACCTATCCCACTTTTGTATGATGTGCTAGTGGTGGGACTTTCACATGAGGTTTCGTATTAGAGGAGCCTCAACAACTTGTGAGAGTTATCTCAATCGTAAATTAAAAACTAAGGGACTTGTTGTAGTCATATATCGTCCAAAATTTTTTTTTATCCTAGTGGTGTATTGAAAAATTTTTGATGTGACAGTGGTGATATATCATCAACATAGAGGATGTTATTAGTGATACCTTATCACCCATTGGAGGAGATTTATCAAGGTGGAATGTCTTCAACTTATAAAGTAATATCAGTTACACAATATCTACATAATTTTGATATCATGTTATTATATCAACCACATATAGTGAATATCTATGATATATCATTCACAAGTGGTTAGATATTGGGGGTGTAAATATAACAAGAGTAGTGATGACTCGTTCACTAGGGGATTTAAAAAATTTCATTTATATTGGATTGGTGAAGGATTATTTACAATTATAGGTTTTTATAGTGATGCCTTATTCAACTATAATATTTTATGGTGATATCTCATTCAGATTTATGATTATAAAATGACTGATATATCTTTCATCCATGAGGTGTATTTAGACAATGGTTATATCATCCCATTTTTGAACTAGTTGAATTATATATGGTCAAAAGTGTTCATTAGTGGAGAACTTCATTCTGTTACCATTAATATATTTACTAATTTATTAACACTTCAAATATATAATGAATGTGTATTTACTATACTATTTAGGGACACCAGTTGTTTAATTATACTAAGATGAACTCACACGTTGCTTGGGAGTCAAGTTACCCATGAATACATTTTGTTTTGTGGCCATTGAGAGGGAAAGGTCCCTAATTATTTAGTTTTTCAGACAAAATGTGGAGTTTTTTTTGAGATATATAACTAGTCTTGAACTCATGACCATTTTTATGGATTTATTTTTTACATTTACTTATTTTTAGTCTCGATTGTATACGATATTTCCATAGAACTTATTTTTTATTTTATATTACTTGTATGATAAGTATAGTAGTTAATTTTGATATAAAAAGTTGTTTAGATATACCATTGGACGGAATTTATTTTTTTCATTACATTAGTTTACTATTATATTGGAATGACTACTTATTTTTGTTACTTCCAATATGATTTGAAAGTTATTTTTACCTGGATGTATAGGTATCAAACATGTTCTATATCGACCCATACTATAAGTCGAGAACCAATGGAATATAGGGAGGAATTCATAAAGTAAATGGTATCCTAGTTTGGTCATAGTAGTGGGAAAACCGACATGGGATTTATAATGGGATATTAGAACCTTTTTTTATTTTCCATAAAAGTTGGGATATGGTAGAGAATAAATAGGTCGTTAACTGGGATTAGTGTGGATCATGTGTCACATATGAGGTATGTCCAAGTTATTATGGATGGGACTATTATTATAGTTTATTTATTTAATGGTCAAGTTTCTTTTTGAAATATTTTTCATTTTTACATTTATTTATGGTTTATGGTGTTTTACTCTTGGCCCAATCTGGTAGAAGAGTGTGTGTTCATAAATTATTTAGGCACATACGACTCACATGACTTTTATATTTTTATTGTAGTTTAATATTCTTGGTTAATATTCTTTATAATATGTAATATAGGATCCAATAAAGAGTTAAAAATGGAATATATTGAGTTTTACTATATGAATTTATGATGGATCAATAATTCAATGACCAGTGATTGGTGACTATTACTTTGATATACTATAACTATTATGTGATCTTTTTTTAGACTGTATCTATCTTGGGAGTGGTAAGGCTAAGCTAGGGTCAAGCATTGATATTTGAGACACATGAATTATATGGTTTTATTTTAGAGTATAGTGACATGTTATTGTAATTTAATACCCTAAACTATGATATTCGTACTTGTGATTGAATTGTGATATCAGCTCTAAACTTGGCATTTTGAAGACATTGTACCACTATAACAACCCAAGATATCACTGTTTATTCTCCTTAAATAGATAATATATTAAATAGAATGTTCCAAAAACTCCAAAAAACTAAAAAACATTATATATATTAATTATTATATATTATCATTAAATCATAGTTAAAAATTTAGCAGGTATATATAGATGTAACAGTTTTGTAATATCAAAAAAGTAAGTAGAAAATATGCATGTAAAATTGGAATAATTATTTACAATCTCTATTTTTTAATATCATATGGGAGTTATATATTATATGATTGACCCAATCCAAAACAAAATTCAAATACCAGGAATCAAGGTTTAATAAGAAACCATATACGAGAGAAGTTTGATCTCATAGAGATTTCCATAATATCCATGCAAGTTGAATCAACACCAAAAACTGAAATCAAATCTCATCTTATGCTTATAACATACATGGTGATCCTAAGGTGTCATTTAAGAATAAATTAGATTATATAAAAATGTAAGAAAATATTTTCAGGTATATATATATATATAATGAATTTTTATACTTTCCATAATATTATTTTTTATCAGTTCACATTATGTATAAAAATGTACTTTACAGTATACTGAATTTGTTTTCAAAGAACTAAGTTTATTATGACTGATTAATGAAATTATATTTTTATTTTATGAATAATAATATAACACTCAATTAATTATTAACTTACATGAAAAAGTATTAGTTAATATACCAATAGTCATTTTTTTTAAAAATAGCGTCTTGCTGTATTTTATGTTCTTAATTAAAAATTAAATTAACTAATTTTAGGTTTTGAATTTGAAATAAATTAATTTCATTACTAGATATATAATATAAATATTAACATAAATATAAATTTTTTTATTTTTCTTAAAAATATTTTTAGGTGAATAGTTCATTATAAAGTTTTTACTAATTTTGTATCTTTTATGCCATTATTATTATATAAGTATGGCTTATATATTTATGATACCTCTTTTAGAAATATATTAATTTTATAATTTAATTTAGAAAATTTTAAATATTTATTATATTTTACAACACTATATTTTAAATTTTTAGGCATCAAATGATATTTTTCTCAGTGATTGATTTAAAACATTATACATTATTTATATTAAAATTAATTTTTAAAAAATTAAAAAATTGAATAAAAAATAGTATTAATAAATTAAAATTATTGGGTCTAAATTATCTAATAAGTACCACTTATTTATCCATAAATATTAACTTACATTTGGTTAAAACTACTTACCGAGGCAAAACTATAAATAGAAAACATAATGATGCAACGTGTAAAGGGATTAAAAAATGTTAAAAAATGTTTATAATTTTTTTATATATTATAAGCCTTCTCTCATCCTACACAAATTTTTTATTGTTTCCATTGTATTGGTTTAACATGTTCACACTTTATATTATGTTGAAAGACTAATAAAAATGTCATTTTCACCGCTTATAAAATAGCCTCTCACCAGCCACTTAAATAACAATATAAAATTTATTTTTATCCCAACAATTATGTCTTATTTACATCCAATAGAATACTACTTCACTCTCATAACAATATGGTCCAAAGATATTCATCTAATCCCTTTCTTTCTAAGGAATCCTTTAGGAGAACCCTAAAGTTCTCAACATAAGTTCAATCTTTTCATGAACATATTTAAATTTTATATTTAAATTTAAAATTTATAATTCATAATATTCTATAATGACATAAAAATTTATTATATATTAATTTTTTTATATTTTGGGATTAAACAATCACCAGGTATCACCTTCCCCTTAAGAAAACAGAAAACATCAATCGCACACATGTGCAGACTAACACCTAAACAACATAGCTTGTTTCATTTTCATTAATGAAATTTAAATTTTGTGATAAAAAGGAATTAAAAATCGGATTATTATATTTATAACATATTTATGTTTTTAAAATAATAAAACATATTACTCATTTCTCTTGTTGTATAGGGAACAAAATCAACATCAATGCATACATTTTAAGTTTCACCTCTATGAAACTGTGTGTTCTTTTTTCCACAAAAAATTGTATGGATTGTTAAAAAATAAAATTGATTATTATATATGATGTATAACAGTAAAAAATATCCAAAATATTATTCATTATGTAACGCCCCGACCCCAGTTACCCATAGTCGGTGCATTATTACAAAATATTGGCATGATCACAAAAGATCGAGTATCGAAAGAACGATTAGTTTAGTAGCCTTGGAATAACTAGATACATTCATAATGTTTACATTACATAATAAAGTGAAAAATACAACAACAACATCTTGTCTTAATATCCCCTCATACTATCCCTAAATGTCATTCATAAATTACTTCTTCACATCCTGAGAATATAAAACATTGAAATGGGTGAGCTCAGATGCTCAGTAAGGATAACATTATAGCGGAAACTTTAATAAATAAGCATAAACATTTAATGCAATGTATAACTAAAACAAAATCCATTTAAACATGAACATAAACATAAGATGGCAAAGATAAAATGAAATAATCCCATTTACTTATTCACATGAATATTCTACTCGTCTAATAATCACATGCAATATCAATAACCACTTTCATAATGATAGAATGCATAATTCCAGACTATCATAACAACATAGTCAAGGCCTCATGCCAAGAATAAAAATAAGATTACGTCATGTCCTTGTGCCAAGACACTATTTTGTCTCATGAGACCTACTGATGCATCGAGGAGCTATATCGGGCTCCACCCGTCACTTATTAAGTCCAATGAATTCCTCAGATGAACAGGTTTAAACATAACATAAACATTCGTATTAAAACTAGCATACGAAATGTCAATACTTTATCCATAAAACATGAATGGTATAAAAATAACACATCCATAGTAAAACATATCACAAAACCTTCAATATAATGAGGATGTTTTTAATCATAACAAATCAACTTCAAATAAGCTTAAAATCTATCAAAGGATGTAGACATAGAAGAAATCAAAAACTATTTGAGAGAAATTTCTCCTTTTATGAAATCATTTAAAAGTCACATAAATATAAAATAAAATATTTACATTCAAAATATTCTTATAATCTTGTAAGGTAAGCTTAGAATATTTTATAATGGCGGAAAATAGCTGCACCCACCGTATAAGTTAAAAAAGACATTCTTACCTTAATATTGTCGAAAAGGTTTAAAAGGACCTTGTTTGGAAAACGACGGAAAGATTCCATTATAAACTACTTATAAAAAGTAAAACAAGGGTATAAATGATTTTAAACTATATTTTTTAAAATAGTAAAAATGTTTTGAAATACATTTTTATGAAACAAGGTTGTGGATGATAAAAATGTCCCAGTAGATAATTACGTATAAACAACCTCAGATAATGAAGAGATTGCGAAATAAACCCTTAACTTGTACTTTTCCTTGGTTGAGGGTAGGTTAACCTCCTGTATAATGGTGAAATAATTGTTATTAAATTATACAGGAATCATATACATTAATATGATGTCATATAAGATCTTTTAACATTGCTTTGATAATAATATCTTAGTATTATCGTCGTTTCGGGTGTTAACTTACTCGTTTTCTTTAATATTTTTTGTTACATAAGCTGTCTTTGTTATGGACAGGTTGTATATTATTCATTTACATAATGATATTAAGTCTTTAAACATTATTTTTAATCATCAAATGAAATTTAGTCTTGAATGGATATGATGGGGAATAAATCCTACCGCGTTCGTGGAGACGGTAGTCCGTACGTACGCACGAGTGACAATAACATTATTTTGATATTAAAATAATATATAATTGGATGTTATATCATATATAAAGAATAATTATCATGTTATATTTATTATTTAAATTAATTATACATCATTATCATACCCATCAAAATAATAATGTATTGAGTAACAATTACACCGCGACGTGGGGACGGTAAGCCGTACGTACGCACATATGGTGACATGTCATTCAAAGGATTGGTAGAATACTGAATATTGTTGTAACATATTTATAATAACATCACATTATATAGGATATATTGGAGTTATTATTTTAGAATTTAAATAATAAAGAAAGAAGAAGTTGAAGAAGAAAGGAACTTAAAAGTGGGTGGAGAAAATATTACCTCTTCCTCGGGTTCTTCCTTTTGATTTGATCAAAATGGTTACTTAGGTTGGATTTTTCATCAAACTAAGGCCTCTAGAATGAAGTGAGGGAAGTTTAGAGAATATATGGGTAGGGGTTTGGCAGATCCAGAAGTCTTTGAAGGTGTGAAAAATTGGTTAGAAGTTCAGTCCTTTTATAAGGGGGAGGAGGGGCTCTTTAGAAAAAACATAAAGTATTATTTTATAATAAAGTCATATTTGGTTTATAATTTCTAAAAAGTGTATTATTCAAAGTATAAGGTGGGGATGGGTCAAAATCTATTCAACTGATATATTTTAGACAGGTTTGGGTCATTATATTAACCTAATCTTTTAGTTTTAACTCTTAGTTAATTTGTTTGACACTTACCATGTCACTTCGTATTTTTATATTATATATTTAATAAACATAACATATACATCCAAGAGACCACAAAGTGGTCAATTAATAATAAACCTACCATTATTTAAGTCTTTTGGCCGAACCATAGATTTTTAGAAATTGAATATCAATTAATAATATAATATTTGTTTTAAAAACTCTATTATGTCAATTTTTACACTATTGGGTATTTTGTTTTTGATAAATTCATAACAACATTTTTACTTCGAAAAAAATTAATATAACCAATATTTATATGTAATATTAACCTATCAAATTAATTTAATTCATAAAAATTCTCAGATTACATTTATTTTGATATTTATAATATCAACTATTTTAATATTTCATTAATTAGATAATTACTGCATCACCATTGTGTCATAAATAAATTAAATTATTTAATGTCTAAAAATTATAAATAAACTACAATTATGTAGGAAATATTTTTATCTTTATAATGAATATTTATAATCGATTTTGTCTTATGTATAACCCTATATTAAAAATGTTTTAGTTATTAAACTTTGATTTTAACTCTTTTAACTATTCTTTGAATTAAATAATAATAAATGTTCTAATCTAATCCAATTGGACCTAAATGATAATATTTTATTCCTATGTTTGTTTTTGGTCGTGATAAATTTGTACCAATAGAATTAGAACATGTGTTAGGGTAATATTAATATCATTTTTACCCTTAATTACCCTATTTACTTTTAACCGTGGTAAATAAAAGTAAAAATTAACTATTCACAAAAATTTAATTTTATCTTATTGAACCTCATTTTACTCCTTGATATTAACCGCATCTCTAAGATTTTTAAAATTCCACTCACAGACGAGGTAAAATTACGTTTTATGTGAATTTCCAAAGTCTCCAAGGAGATGGGTAAAAGACGGTGAAAAGTTCGATAAGATATATATATATATATATAATTATTCTAAACTAACTCCAATATATTACATTGAAAATATATAGTTATTATGTATATATTTTGACATTAATTAAATTTAAATAAAATAAATAATTTTTTAAATAAAAATTCATTTTTAAACCATAACTCAGAGTTTTTTTCACTATTCATCAAAAATTGAATGTTTTCAGAAAAATACCAAAAATTCACCCTAGGATAATTTTGATATTCCGAATCCAAATATGAAGTCCATTTTGAATGATAAAATTTATAAAATTTCAAAAAGTGGTTATTACAATTCATAACGGCTAATTTGATTGGTTGTGGTGTGTTAGAACTCGAAGTTGCGTAAAACATACGTTGTTGTATTATTCATGGAGAAGCGTACTGTGGAAGCATGGGGAGTTACAATCTACCCTCCTTCAAATAATTTTGTCCTCAAAATTTATAAAATACTTCTACATGAAAAGACTCGGGTGGTTCTTCATCATAATTTCCTCAGGTTACCACGTTGCCTCTTCCATTTTATGGTTTCTCCATAAAACGTTTACAAGAAGAGTCGTCCAGTTTCTCAGCACTTGTTCTCTCATATCAAAAATCCTTATGGGATCTTTGCAAAAATACAGGTCTAGTTCCATTTCTAATTCCTCATAGATGAGTACATGCATTGGGTCAGGCATGTATTTTCTCAACAGTGATACGTGGAACACATCGTCAACTTTGGAGAGACATGGGGACATTTAAAAGTGGTAAGCTTCAGCCCTAATTCATTCTATAATTTCAAAAGGTCGGATGTACCTGGGACTCAATTTACCCTTCTTACCGAAACGTATAACTCCCTTCCATGGAGATACCATCAAGAAAACGTGATCTCCTACCTGAAATTCCAAATCCTTCCTTCGGTTATAGGCCTAGCTCTTCTGCATATGTTGAGCTACTTAGATATGGTTTTGGATTACCTTTACCTTTTCCATAATTTCCTCCACCAGTTCTGGGCCAACAAGTTTTCTTTCACCAACGTCATCCCAACAGGTTGTTGTGTGAAATCTCTTTCTGTATAAAGCTTCATATGGTGACATATGAATACTTGAGTGAAAGCTATTGTTATAGGAAAATTCTACCAGAGGTAAATATTGATCCCACATGCCCTGAAAGTCAATTGAGCAAGATCTCAACATGTCTTCTAAGGTTTGAATAGTCTATTCTGATTGTCCATCTGTTTGAGGGTGGTAGGCAGTGCTCAAACGAAGTTCTGTATCCAAGGCCTTCTGAATACTTTTCCAAAATCATGAAGTAAAATGGGGATCATGATCAGATACAATCGATAGTGGTACTCCATTAAGTCTCCCAACTTCATTGATATATAGCCTTTCTAGATGTTCAAGTGGTAGATCTTCTCTTATAGAAAGAAAATGTGCTTATTTCGTAAGACTATCAACAATGACCCATATTGCATCATTGCTTCTAGGAGTGTTTGGTAGTCCCATGACAAATTACATTGTGATATTATCCCATTTCCACTCAGGTATGGTAAGAGGTTGCATGACTCCTCTTGGTTGTTTCCTTCCAGCTTTCACATGTTGAAAAACCATACATCTTGACACAAAATCAGCAATCTCCCCCTTCATGTTGTCCAACCAAAAATGTTCCTTCAAATATCTATACATTTTGGTTCTCCCAGGGTGTATAGAGAAATTGGAGCTATGACCGTCATCTAAAAATTCCCTTTCTAGATCAGGTATATTGGGAACACAAAATATCTTACAATGATTCAAAATTCCATCTTCATACACAAAGTCAAACAGTCTCCCATCATTCACAGCTTTAATATTATTTTGAAATTCTTCATCATCGGTCAGAGAACTCTTTATCCTTTCTAGTGAAGATGGTTTGGAAACCATTTTAACAAGTATTGATGTTTCACCATCTATGGTAACTCCCATATCCATTTTCACTAGATCCATGAAAATAGGATCCCTTTAAATTCTCATCATGTTCAAAACTCCATGGTCCTTTATGCTCAAAGAATCTTCCACCTTATTTGCCTTCCTCGGGTGGTAGTGTATCGTGCAATCATAATCCTTGAGTAGTTCAATCCATCGCCTTTGCCTCATGTTGAGTTCTTTTTGTGAGAAAATGTACTTTAAACTCTTGTGATCAGTATATATCTCAAATGTTTCACGATAGAGATAATGCGTCCTTATCTTCAAAGAAATGACTACAGTACCTAACTCAAGATCATGAGTAGGATATTTTTTCTCATGAATTTTTAGCTATCGTGATGCATAGGAAATAACCCTATCATTTTGCATAAGGACACAACCAAGTCCTTTCTTCGATGAATCACTGTAAATAACAAACCCATCATTCTCTGATGGTAGAGTCAATATATGAGAATTGACTAATCATCTCTTCAGTTCCTCAAAACATTCTTCACACTCTTTTTTCCAAACAAATTTAACCCCTTTACGTTTGATCCTCGTTAATGGGTTATGCAATCGGGGAAAATTCAAGACGAAACGCCGATAATAACCCGCTAAACCAATAAAACTGCGTACCTCAGTTATACTCGTCGGGGCTGGTCATTTTTGGATTGCCTTGGTCTTAGAAGGATCAACATATATTCCATATTTAGGGACAATATGGCCAAGAAAAGAAATATCCTGAATCCATAATTCACACTTTCTAAACTTACCATATAATTCATGTCTTCTAAGAGTCTTCAGGATAATGCGCAAGTGATTTTCATGATCTTAGTAGCTTTTGGAGTATACCAAGATATCATCATTAAATACCACCACAAATTCATCGAGATATTCCTTGAAAACTATATTCATTAGATAAATTAATATATAGGGTGCATTAGTTATCCCAAAAGGCATTACTATAATCTCGTAATGCCCGTACCTGGTTCAAAATGTTGTCTTCGGAATGTCATCCTTCTTCACACACAACTGCTGGTATCCAGATAGAAGCTCAATCTTTGAAAATTATTGAGCTCCATTCAGTTGATCAAATAAATCATCAATGCGAGGTAGGGGATACTTGTTATTTATTTTTATAACATTGATTTCCCTGTAGTCGATACATAACCTCATAGATCCATCTTTTTTCTTAAAAAAAAGTACATGGGCTCCCCATGGAGAAACACTAGGGAAAATCAATCCCTTATTACTCACATCCTCTAGTTGTTTCATTAGTTCCACTAATTCTACAGTGTCCATTCTATAAGGGTTCTTTGATATAGGCCTTGATCCAGGAATTAAATCAATGGAAAACTCATCTTCTTGTTTTGGAGGATGTCCAGGTAAGTCTTCCTGAAACACGTCTACATATTCTTTCACAATAGTTACATCCTCTATTTGAACATTCCTTTCCTTACCCACAATCATTTCATTCTCTTCCACCCCAATAATTGAATTTAGTTGAACTACTGAGGGTGGATCTAGATAAGAATTAGGTGGTGACGATTCTGCTCTAAAGATAAGGTGTTCCATAACATCATCATCAATAATTGTAACATCCTTCTTCTTACAATAAATCTTCGCATCATGATACGAAAGCCAATCCATACCGAGGATTATATCAAACTCAATCATTGGTATGAGGATGAGATCAGCTGATAAAGAACATTTATGTGCTCTAATGGGGACTCATTCATAAAACTTTGTTGCAATGATACTTCCCTTAAGAATTTTAAGTGACAACTCCATTGTTAAATCAAATTGGAAATATCTAATTTACTTAGAAAACTGTGAAGATATGAAACAATGTGATGATCCAGAATCAAATAATGCATTTTCTAAATGTGAGAAAACCATTAAATTACCTTCCACCACGACTTTCGGAACTTCTAACTCAGCAGTAGTGATAGCATAAGCTTGGCCTTTATCCCTTGGCATTTTATGAGGTAAGTTCCACTGACGCTTAGGACATTTATTTTCATAATATCCCATCTCCCTACAATTGTAGAATTGGACATCGGTAGCTACCTTCTTCCCCTTGAAATCATGATCTTGGTGTCCTTTTTCACCACACTTGTAACAGACTCCCATTCCCTTCAAGAAAGAACAAGGGTGTTTCTTCCCACATTTACTACAGGATGGATATTCGAATTTTCCCTTCTTTCCCTTATTTCCATTCCCAGATTGATCAGTAGATCTCTTCATCTCTTGTTTTGCTTTAAAGTCATAAGACATAGAGAATTCCTTTTCTGTCTTGATAGCACATGAGGTAATTTATTCATACGATGAGAAGGATTGTGATTATAATTCTCGACAGAGAAATGGTTTTAACCCATCAAAGAAACGATCAATCTTACTTCTTGGGTTATGTATATAATCTTCAACATACCTTGCTAGCCTCGTAATGTTAGTCTCACACTTTGCGACATTCTCATCCTCCTTTTGTCTAAGACTGATAAATTGCCTTTCCATATCTGCTCGATGGTCACGAGGAATGTATTTTTATAAAAACATATCTTTGAACTCCCTCCATTCCATATTTGATACTTTATCATCATCCTTCATGTTTTGAATCAATGACCACCTTTGATCAGCATCTCTAGTGAGGCGGTAAACTACAATGATAACCTTTTCCCTTTCACTAATCCCCAAAGCCTAAAATATTTTCTCTAGGGAACTTATCCATTACTTAGCTACCAATAGATTTGTAATCACATTGAATGTTGGTGGTTGCTACCTCATGAAGCGATCTAACATTGATCCTCCATGCTGGGGATCAGGGTGCTCCATACGGGTAATGTTATTATTCATAACCTGAGTGAGTTTTACCAGTGTGGTGATTAGTTGATCAGCAACAGTTGCATCACTAGCTCCACTATAATTATCATGAGGAGGAGGGAAATCCCTACATGGTTTGCATGCATTGATATGGTTTCCATTTCTTCCACTAGGTTCCATTTCAGTACAATGGCATAAACTAGATCATTTTATGAATCAAAATACATAATTCCATACATGTAAAACACTTAACATAAATTGAACAGTTTATGGATATAATCCATAATCATAAAAATGTTTTCTTTGAGGAAGTATATACTCATAAACCCTTCATAATGGTCTGTAAAGAAAATGAGAATTATCCTAATCATATCCTATGGGAGTGTCGTAACCAAGAGTATAGAAAGGCCCGTTGTCGTTCACCAGTTCCCATTCGAGTCTAGCTCAAAGTAGTCTTTTCAGGTTTTACCACTAGGTACATCTGTTCCAGAGCCGCCTCTACCTGCTCGTATCCAGACAGGGATGTATTTCTCGAAAAACTCACAAAATCTCTATAATACCAATATTCTAGGATGTTCTTCTATACTAATCCTCAAAGTCCATCATAAGTCTATGTGCTCTAATCAGAGTGTATCTAAATATATCTTTCAAGGTTTGTACTAAACTTTCTCTGATACCAACTATAACGCCCCGACCCCAGTTACCCAAAGACAGTGCATTATTACAAAATATTGGCATGATCACAAAAGATCAAGTCTCAAAAGGCCGATTAGTTTAGTAGCCTTGGAATAACTAGATACATTCATAAAGTTTACATTACATCATAAAGTGAAAACTACAGCAACAACATCTTGTCTTCATATCCCCTCATACTATCCCTGCAGGTCAATCATAAATTACTTCTTCACATCTTGGGAAAATAAAACATTGAAAGTGGTGAGCTCAGATGCTCACTAATGATAACAATATATCAGAAACTTTCATAAATAAGAATAAACATTTAAGTCAATGTATAACTAAAACAAAATCCTTTTAAACTTGAACTTCAACATAAGATGGAAAAGATAAAGTGAAATAATTCCACTTACTTATTCACATGGATATTCTACTAGTCGAATAATCACATGCAATATCAATAACCACTTTCATTATGATGGAATGTATAATGCAAGACTATCATAAGCACATAGTCAAGGCCTTGTGCAAACACTACAAATAAGATTTTGTCAAGGCCTTGTTCCATGACACTAGTTTGTCTCATGAGACCTACCAATGCATCAAAGAGCTATAGTGGGCTCCACCCGTCACTTATTATGTCCAATGCATTCCTCATATGAACAGGTTTAAACATAACATAAACATTCGTATTAAAACTAGCATAAAAAATGTCAATACTTTATCCACAAACCATTAATGGTATAAAAATAACACATCCAAAGTCAAACATATCACAAACCCTTCAATACAATTTGGATGTTTTGTATCATAACAAATCAACTTCAAATAAGCTTAAAATACATCAAAGGATGTTGACATACATGAAATCAAAAACTATTTGAGAGAAATATCTCCTTTCTTGAAATCATTTAAAAGTCACGTAATTATGAAATAAAATATTTACTTTAAAAATATTTTATAATATTTTAAGGGATGTTTCAATGATTTTATAACCGCAGAAAATAGCATCACCCACCGTATAAGTTAAAAAAGACATTCTTACCTTAATTTTGTCGAAAATGATAAACAGGACATTGTTTGGAAAACGACTGAAATATTAATTTATAAACTTATTATAAAAAGTCAAACAATGGTATAAATGACTTTAACCCATATTCTATTAAATAGTAAGAATTTTTTGAAATACATTTTTAAGAAACATGGATGTGGATGATGAAGAGGTCCCAGTAGATAATTACGTATAAACAACCTCGGATAATGAAGAGATTGCGAAATAAACCCTAACCTTGTACTTTTCCTTGTATGAGGGTAGGTTAACCTCCTGTATAATGGTAAAATAATTGTTATTAAATTATACAAGAATCATATACATTAATATGATATCATATATGGTTTTTAACATTACTTTGTTAATAATATCTTAGTATTATCGTCGTTTCGGGTGTTAACTTAATCGGTTTCTTTTATATGTTTTGTTACATAAGCTATGTTTGTTATGAATAGGTTGTATCAAATTCATGTATATAATGATATTAAGTTTTTAAAAATTATTTTTAATCATAAAAAAATTTTATTCTTGAATGGATATGATGGGGAATGAATCTCATCGCGTTTGTGGAGACGGTAGTCCGTACGTACGCACGAGCGACAATATCATTCTTTTGATATTAAAATAATATATAATTGGATGGTATATCATATATACAGAATAATTATTATGTTATATTTATTATTTAAATTAATTATACATCATTATCATACCCATCAAAATAATAATGTATTGAATAACAATTACACCACGACGTAGAGACGGTAAGCCGTATGGACGCATGTATGGTGAAATGTCTTTCAAAGGATCGGTAGAATACTGAATATGGTTGTACCATATTTATAATAACATCATAGTATATAGGAGATACTGGAGTTATTATTTTAGAATTGAAATAACAAAGAAAGAATAATTTTATGAAGAAAGGAACATGAAAGAGGGTGGTGAAAATATTACCTCTTCTTCGAGTTCTTCCTTTTGATTTGATCAAAATGGCTCCTTAGGTTGGAGTTATGAACAAAATAAGGACTCCAGGATGAATTGAGGGAAGTTTAGAGGATATTTGGACAGGTTTTGTCTGAGAAAAAAGGATTTGAAGGTGTGAAAAATTTGGTCAGAAGTTGTGTCCTTTTATAAGGGGGAGGAGGGGCTCTTTAGAAAAAACATAAAGTATTATTTTACAATAAATTCATATTCGGTTTCTAATGGATCAAAAGTGTATTATTCAAATTATAAGGTGGTTATGGGTCTAAATCCTTTCAACCAATATATTTTAGACATGTTTGGGTCATTATATTAACCTTATCTTTTACTTTTAACTCATAGTTAATTAGTTTGACACTTACCATGTCACATTGTATTTTTATATTATATTGTTAATAAATATACTATATACATCCAAGCGACCCCCAAGTGGTCCATAAATAATACACCTACCATTATATAAGTCTCTTGGCCGAACATTATATTCTTAGGAATTGAATATCAATTAATAATATAATATTTGGTTTAAAAACACTATTATGTCAATTTTGACACTATTGGGTATTTGGTTTTTGATAAATTCATAACAGCATATTTATTTCGAAAAGAATTCATATAACCAATCTTAATATGTCATATTAACATATAAAATTAATTTAATTCATAAAAACTATAAAATTACATTTATTTTGATATTTATAATATCCATTATTTTAATATTTCATTAATTAGGTAATTACATCATAACCATTGTGTCATAAATAAATTAAATTATTTAATGTATAAAAATTATAAATAAACTCCCATTATGTAGGAAATATTTTTATCTTTATAATTAATATTTATTATA
This sequence comes from Viscum album, assembly GCA_963277665.1. Taxonomy (NCBI): domain Eukaryota; kingdom Viridiplantae; phylum Streptophyta; class Magnoliopsida; order Santalales; family Viscaceae; genus Viscum; species Viscum album. Next base: position 867,470,039 of record OY728152.1, on the reverse strand, counting down.
GAATATATCTTATGTATAACCATACATGAAAAATTTTTTAGTTATTAAACTATGATTTTAACTCTTTTAACTCTTCATTGAATTAAATAATAATAAATGTCCTAATCTAATCCAAGTCGACCTAAATGATAATATTTTATTCCTAATGTTGTTTTTCATCGAGATACACTTGTCTTTATAGAATTAAGACATGTGTTAGGGTAATATTAATATCATTTTTACCCTTAATTACCCTATTTACTTTCAATCGTGGTAAATAAAAGTAAAATGTTACAATTCACCAAAAATTATATTTATCTTACTGAACCACATTTTACTCCTTGATATTAATTTTGTCTCTCGGATTTTTGAAATTCCACCCACAGAAGTGGTAAAATTATGTTTTACATGAATTTCCAAATTCTCCTAGGATGTGGGTAAAAGACAGTGAAAAGTTCGATAAACTATTTATATATCTAAAATTATTCTAAGCTAACTCCAATGAATTACATTGAACTTAGATAGGTATTATGTATCTATTTTGACCATAATTAAATTTAAATAAAATAAATATTTATTTAAATAAAAATTCATTTTTTAACTATTACTCAGTGTTTTTTCACTATTAATCAAAAATTGAATGTTTTCAGAAAAATACAAAAAATTCACCCTAGGCTAATTTTGATATTCCAAATCCAAATATGAAGTCCGTTTTGAAAGATAAAATTTTTAAAATTTCAAAAATTGTGTATTAATATTCATGACGGGTAATTTGATTGGTTGTGTCATGTTAGAACTCAAAGTTGCGTACAACATACGCTATTGTACTATTCAAAGAGAAGCGTACCGTGGAAGCTTGGGGTGTTACACATAATGTTTGACAAAAAAAATTAAAAATAATTATTAGGTAATCTATCAATATAGATAACTAACCCAATACTAGTTCATCATCTATTTCATCTTTAAGAAGTGCTAAAAAACTCTCATATAATGAGATTATAAAATTATAGGTATATAAAATAAATTGTAGAATATTTTATCACCTAGTAATGATTAACTATTTATCAAATAATTATTACCTAAATATAACTAATAAATCATATACAAAAACATTAATGTTACTAACACTCGATGGTAAATGTAAGTGAGATATAACTAATATATTTCTAATAAATGATCATTTATAAGGTATATAAATTGGTTAATATATATAAATAAGGTTATAAAATAGATTATTTAGATATTTTTTTATTTTATAGGATTTTAGAGAACATTTGACTTAGGGGGAATAATTTTAATGGGTTTTCTTGACCTAAATAATTTTCTTGAGTCATAATCACTCTACATCGATTATGTTTATCAAGATTGATTTATTACACCCTATTCGGATGATATGTTGTATCTACATTTTATTTTATTAGGAAATAAAATTTAACACAAAATTATTCTTACTGGATGTTTTTTTCAATGAAATCTGTTATTTTTTATGAATAACTCTCATATATTTTAGTGGATTTTCACTCTATATACATTTTTTTACTTAAATAAAAGGTTATCCTTTCCTCATTGTGAACTCAAATTTTTTTCCATATATTGGTCATTATATTTGCATTTATCATTTTTAAAATAATGGTTTCATTATGTAACAAACTGACTTTTTGTGAACTAATTTTTTTTGAATAAATTAATTTTTATTGAGTAATTTTGTTACTCTAAGCCTAAAATTAGCTTCACGTGAAACAAAAAAAAAGATTTTCTACAAGAATCCACCCTATCTTGTGTTACACGGGACACCTACTTGGCATCTGCTACACGCAACACTAAGTGTAAAAGGAAATATAATAACCCTATAAATTATAATATATATACTATTGTAAATAAATATAATATAATATATTCCTTGTAATTAAAAACACACCAAGTTAACTTGTGTTATATGCAATATTTATTTCATTAGATAGTTTAAACTACTCGCAAGAGAGAATATTACAGGACAATGATATATTATTAAAACATTATTATTTAATATAATAAGTTAAATACTAACCATTAAATCTATAGTTATGAATAATAATACCTAAATTATAAACATTTATGGGTTATATAAAAATAAAATGAATTTATTTGTAACCAATTAATTAGAAATGAAACTAATAAACAAATGAATATAAAAATAAATACTATTATTTTAATGCTTCAAAATAGTTATTTCTTGATAAACTAATTTAATTAAAATGAGTGATTGAATTTAATTAACACTATTTGTTAAATTTTAAATAAAATATTATTGTTAGTCATCTATTATGTATGATAAGCATAAACTATGAACAAACCCAATTTCACACATAAAAACCAAAAAAACATTAATGGAAAATTTACATCCTTTTAATAGAGAACATATTTTAAATTTGAAATGGAACACATTTAAAGATTTAATATTTCTTAATTATGTTCATTTTTGAATTAAAATCATCAAAATTAGGTTCTGGTTATTTTATGATATTTTTTCTAAAATATTTCACTTTTGAGTGAATAACAAAAAATACTGCATTTTAATTTAAAAATTATTATTCATATAATTCATTTCTATAGATAAATTATATTTTATATTAGTTTTAAATTTTAGTTATATTATATTGAAATCATATAATATTATTTAGGTAATTATAACCATTTTCATGTTGAAGATGGATATAAAATCATTCCAAACTTTCCAATATTTTCCCGAAAAATCCAATGATGGGATACGTTTGTATGATTAATTTTTAATTAATTTCTTATACTTATGTGAAAAAATTTGAAAATTTTGTTTCTATATTTAAAAACATAATAATTTATAAATAATAATAATATAAATTTTGTTTTTTTAATAAAATATTAGTGAGAGTGATTAGAATTAATTATATTGATTAAGAAAATAATTAGCATTCAAAGAACTAATCCCTAAACATAATTTCCACAAATACCTAGAAAACTGTCAAAAATATACATTAAGGAACCATATATACCATATCCTCCACTTTAAAGAAATGTTATCATTATTTCATCCACTTTCAACATGAAAAACAAGGGTGTAATTCTCGTTATCAAATATTTACAATAGTTCCACTCCTCCACTATAAAAAGGGCTCCTTTCCTCCCACATCCTCACACATTACAAGACTATTGAATCAAAAAAGATATTACCAAATACATCCTAATCCTAATATATTTTAAATATAAGCCTCGATTTGGAAATAAATCCTTTCAAGTAATACCTTTGGTGAGACCCTAAAGGAGTTACCCGTTTTAAAGCATAATTCTTTCCAATGACCACATGTCACTAATTTACTCAAAACTTCCTATAACACCCCTATTCCATGTTCATAAAATAAAAAATATTATCCAAAATATAATTATATTTTTTTTATTAGGGTTTCTACCCACACATACACACACTTCCATCTAATGGGTATGGAATATTTTGTTCTTGTGTACGGTGAAATATTGAAACACAAATAAAAATTGTTCATTCATCCTTTACCACCTCTAATGTGCATTCATTTTTATGGAAACAATATTAGTTACATATTATATATGATATTTATTATTTAATTATTATTAGTTAATTTTTAAATAAAACACACCTTCTTTCTTTCTTTAATTGGTATATATGATATGTTCTTATGTGGATGTGTGGACTACCGCCTCCTCAAAAAGATGTGATTGGTTCACAACATACATAGAAATTATTATGGATTGTTTTAGTAAAAATATAAAATATAAATTAAATATTAATTCTACTATAATTATATGATATTTTATATGTTTATTAATATACATGTCTTTAACTTTTCATCTTTCGATATGATAAGAAAAAGATAATAGTGTACATGTGTACATACGGACTACCATATCTATGAATGGTATATTTAATTTATAATCAAATATTATTATAAATAATTATATACAGATGATATAAGATATATATATCATGCATTAAATTCTAGAAATAATGAAATCAAGATATATGTTTTTCTCACGGCGCACGACGTGGTCGTGGGGAAGAAACGTGCGCTACCCGACGGTTGATTAGAGAAGGTTGGGTTCTGCTTAATCACTCATATAGGGTAAACCGCTTTCACCTCAAAACACCCAACGGTTCCTTATCTAGTAATGCGTGGACCTTCTTTCCAAAGTCAGGTCTTCGCTAGGTGTTTGGACTACCGAAGCTTAAGAATTTACATTGGTCAAGAGGATGGGAAGTCGGGCTCATCACACACTTTTGGGGGGAAATTATCTCCTGTTCTGGGACTCTCTTATAGATTTAAGACGTATTCATATGTTCACGAATCTTTGGTTTATACCAAAAATAGTATCCCTGTATTTCTCCTAGTTGGAAATAGTCAGCTAGACGTAGGGGTTCAGAATCATTTATGCCCGAGGTTTACCATCCCTCGTTGGATTAATGACCCCAAGTAGTCTGGACTCATTAAGGTTGCACTAGGAGTGGTGCAGTGAACCGACGTTAAGATAGTCGGATTGACCGTTTTTTGTGCTTGAACCTCAGGGAGGCTTCCTATGTACCCTACCTAGGAGACAGGGATCAAAGTTCGTGTAGTTCGAATAGTAGTGTTGGAGAGTCGACGTGGATGTGGACTCGGGGGGTCTAATGGTGATCGAGCTTGAACCTCATGGAGGATTCCTACGTATCCCTGTGGTAGGGAATCAATGTCCTCTTAGTTCGCATTATCTTGGGGCTTACACTCTGAGGAGTCCCATAGTAATGGATTGGGGGTTACACTCTGAGGAGGCCCGTAGTAATGGATTGTGGCATACACTCTGAGGAGGCCCATGAGATGATGTCATGGTCGATTCTTACTCTAAGCCCACGTGAGTCATGCTTGGTGTGAAAAAAAAGAGGCAGCGGGGACCAGACGATCACGCCACGAAAGGTGCGTCCGTGGGAAGTGGAGTGGGGCTTACTCATAGAGGCGGCCCATAAATTCATGGCTTACTCTGAGATGGATTCCCATGGTGTCTTTCTCATGTCTGGCCATGAGGGAATCCAAACCCATTGGTGGATTGAAGAATATAATGGGGGTCAATGCCTATGCGCAAGTGCATAAACGAGATAACGCCAAGGGAGTTGGAATCAGTCCAAACAAAGGGAGATGAAAAGTGTGAATTACATGCCTCAAATTCGCAATGCAATGAGGGTGGCATGGTGATGGATGAAAACTATTGACCATATTCGGAACACAGCATTCATATCATGTTATCCTGAAATGGGGACAAACAAATGAGGGTTGACTGCTGACCGTGTTCGAAAAACAGGACCTGACTCAAAGTGTTGTCCAAATTCTTCCTGGGCGTTGGCCCTGGATGGTAGGTGAGCTGGTGCGGCATGAGGGAAGGCCGTTAGGGGGTACCTTTAGACATGAAAGATAATAGATATCCGAATGAAGGACACGCAAAGCGTGAGGTGGAGTGATGGAATGTTTGAACGAATTACAACTCTCTTGAAGGTACGCCACTGTGATCATGGCATTAGGCATATTATGGATGGAGCATAAGGGATCTATTTTATGGAACAAGAGACATCCAATTATTGCATGATAGGGAATGCTACAGTTTATAATCATGAAGAGAGGATTTTTTCCATATAGTTTAACGTCATTTGGATAGTCCAGGGGCCATACAGTTTAACGTCATTTTGTCAGGACGACTAGGTGGGAGAGACGTAGAAATGGTTGGTGTGGGACTTATACAAGGGAGACCCTTTCTGGATGAACCTATCAAAATGTTCTAGGTAATGGGGTTATAGGAGGGTCACGAGGAGTAGATCTACTCATAGAATTTATAAGATGAATGTTGGTGCGACAGAAGTTTGAAATTGAAAATATTGTTGATCGGGCCCAAAAATATCATGGTGCGAGTCTCCACTTTTCACGGGGGTCAGTGACGGTAGAAAAGGGTCCGGCCCGAAGGGCCGGGAGTGACCCCGAGCGGGTGTGCGGGGGCGAAGCCCCCATGGTATGGACCAGCGAGTGCATGGGTTTTGTCGCATGGAGCTGGCCGCGAGGGCCAGGACGCGGAGGAGCCATCCGCGAAGGTCTTGCTGCAGAGGAGCGAGCCGCATAGGAGTCAACCGCGATGGACTAGGCGCAGAGGAGCTATCTGTGATGGACTGGCTGTGTAGGAGTGATTCGTGTAGTAGCTGGCCACAGAGGAGCTCTCCGTGAAGGACTCACCGCGGAGGAGTGATCCGCGTAGGAGTTGGCCACGAAAGACTGTCCTTATAGGAGCTGGCTACGAAGGACTGGCCATGGAGGAGCTCTCCGTGATGGAGGATCCGCAGATGAGATGGCCACGGAGGAGGCGGTCTGCGAAGGGTTTCCACAGATGAGATGGCCGTGGAGGTGGCGGGCCGCATTAAATCTGGTCGTGAAGGAAAAGGCTTCGTGCCCGCAAAGGGGTTCCCGCCTCCATTTCGTGAACGACGCTTGTTCGCGAAGGGGGTGGCCTCAGAAGGACTATATGCGAATGAAATTACCGCATGTGGTTCGCGGTTTGGTTTCCCCTCTATGAAGAAGAGTGCATCTGGGGACGATATGTGGTATGTGGATGGTCGCGGAACTTTAATGCTGGGAGAGATTTCTCTAGCGTCTCCCCACGGGTTTTTACCCATCCTTCCTCTCTCTTTTTTTGGTTCCCTTGGTGATTATTTATAGAGTTGTGAATAGGCTGTTTTGATGGGAACACGGCACATTTTACGGAATCCCATGAAGGAATCCCCAACCGCGGATGACTCGGTCAACTATGGATTTTTTGAAACGAGATCCACGGGATTTCTCCGCGGTCGCATACCTCTCCGCTTTTGTCCCATGAACGATAGAGGTCTGCGGAGGGGGCGGCTCGTGGCGGTGGACCGTCCTGACATCTCGCAGTCTTCCTGGTTCATGCCCGTGTAGGAGCTCCGCCTCCCATTTCGCGAACGACAGCGTCTGCGGGAGGGTGGTTCGCCAAACCAGATGCATACTATTGCTAGGAGCCGGTTCGCAGACCGGTTTGGACCTTTTCTGAGTTTTGGGGTAATTGGATTTCCCCACTGTGGAATTTTACGGACCCTAAAAATGCCCCCATCAGAATGGGGTCCGATCAGAAATAAGAGGAGTTTGTTCCAATGTAGAGTGGTCCTGAAAATCAATGATTTATTAGACAATTCTCTAAATTTTGTCTAAGCCAAGGGACTCATAGAGCACAGTTCGACTATTTCTAGGGTTTTGTAGAAAAACCCCACAAAATTTTTGTATTTTCTTTTAATACCCTAATTTTTCCTAGGACCATTTAGTGTAGACCCAGTGGGTATGCCCCGACTTCTGCTTAGGTGGCCCTTTTTGGGTTTTCGGCCTAACAGGCTTTGTGCCTCTTTTTGTGAGCGGTTTAAAGTCCCAACATCAAGACTATCATTACTATTGTTTTAGGTTGAACATCTTCGACCAGATACGGTGGGGTGAGAGCCCCAATGAAGATTGGATGATCAAAAGATGTCTTGATACCGTTTAGACGCATGTGGGGGGGAGTAAGTTTAGATTTGAATGACATGCAGGGAATGTTTTATGGCATGGGAGCTGTATCGGCGTATAGAGGTAGGAGAATTATCACCAAATGAAATCTTGCCTTTGATAGACGGGCCAGGGGGGATCAATATGCAGATCCGCTGAGGGCATTGTATGTATAGTTATGAAAAGGTGTCCTTATGTCAATGACTCTCTATTTTTGATGGCCTGAGGACTTAATGGATGTCCAGCTTATGGAAACCACCATGGGTGGCTTCGGGAATATTGAAAACCACCAGGGGTGGCTTGGAAAGGGTGTGTGACGTCTGAAAGGGTTTGAGAACATCTATATTAATATGGAGTGTGGACTCCGGGTCTCTGTCCTATGCATTTTTCTAGTGTAAAGGAGGGTTAGATCTTGACGCAGTTTAAAGTAATTTATTTGGGACATCATCTGGAATGGGACGACTTCTCCTAGTTCTCGGTAATATCATCAGTGACGTTTCTCCATTTCCAGGAAGGGTTGTGAATGAGGCTGGAAAATTGTATCTCATAGGGTTTTTGACTCCTGGGATAGATATGGGGGATCAAAGGCCAAGGGACATATGAAGAGATGCACTTCCTAAGGAAATATTGCCATTGGTAGATGATCCAGGGGCGATCAATATGCAGAGTCGCTGAGGGTATGGTACACATAGTCTTGCAAAGGTGTCCATAGGTCAATGATTGCATTCTCTTGATGATCGGGTAACTTCATGGAAGTTTGATATTTGGGACCCCCAGGGGTGGTTTATAAGAGTTCGGCATTTTATAAGCACAGAGTTTGGTTTATGAGGAGAGGGTGCGGGGATATGGGAGAAACATCTAGGCTAAATTTCCCGATAATGGGTGAAGTCATCCATTATCACGCTGGTGTGAGACGGTGGTTTGTGCAGGGCTGACCCGTGCACTGAGGGACAGAGAAAAGACTCCATTCCTTACTGAACCCATGATAGGGTTGGCCATGCAGTTTAACACCATGCGGTAAGGATGGATTCCGTGCAGTTTAACTTCATGCTGTAAAGACGAGGAGCATTATTAATGTTTGTTGTGAAGTTTAACGTCATGCAGCGAGGATAGGGGGCATTTTTAAATTTCATACAGTTTAACATCATGCGACAAGGACGGGGGGAATTTTTAAACCAATGAAAATTCTTGTAGTTTGAGGCATTTACCTGAATTTTTAATGCTTGGTCTTTGTAGCTTTATTCCAAGCGGCCAAGATGTTCTGTGAAATTTAATGTCATGCTGTAAGGACGTAGTTGTAAAGGCCACTCTTGATCAAAATGTAACTAGTCTTGAACATCTCAGCATTCCCAAGACATGGAGAGGAGTTTATTGGTGTAAATCATGGTTCTAGGGCTTCTTGGATCATGAGAAATGATATGGGGGATCTGAGGATGGTAGGCGTATGGAGCTAGAAAGTGTACCGCTAGAGGAAATCTTACCTTTGGTAGATGGGCGAGGGGCTATGAATATGAAAAGCCACTAAGAGAATGGTATTCATAGTCATGAAAAGGTGTCCATGGGTTGATAATTTTCCACTTCTGATGGCCGTGAATGACTATGAGGATCCGCAATTGTCCGGGCCATGAATTCTATTATCTAGTTACAAAATATCTGGACATATTGGTCATATTCGGCCCTAGTTACTGTTAAAGCATAGAGAGCTCCCAATGCTGATTTATCTTGCACGTGGGGGTGTACCTTCATTCCATGCAGTTTAATGTCATGCGGTAAGGACGAAGTACTCCTAGTTTAGCGGTCATAGAGCTCGAACCATTGGGTGTCTATTGCTATAGTCACTCGAAGGGTAATTGAGTTACCATGATCTGACATACTCTGAACAGGGTGGGGGATGAAGACTGTAAACTATAACTATGTGGTTTCCCAGATAAGGAGATTTGATGTGGGGGATCTGAGGCTGGTAAGCGTATGGAGCTAGGAAGAATACCTCCCGAAGAAATCTTGCCTTTGGTAGGTGGGCCAGGGGATATCAATATGCAGAGCCGCTGAGGGAATGGTATGCATAGTCATGCAAAGGTGTCCCTGGGTCGATGACTTTCCACTTCTGATAGCCATGGATGATTATGAAAATCTAATATTACTCACATTAAAGAGTTTGGAAAGTGGGGATAATGTTGTCCGAGCTTACAAGAAACAACTTCACTGCAATTGTCCTTTGAGTCAAAGTAGCCTAGCCTGGCTTTATGTTCATTGATACAAGTCGTCATGTGAACCATGGGCAGATACATAGGCTAACTAGGTAGGGATACCCTGGAAACATTTGGATGCAAAATGGGGGACGAACTTGTAAACCACTGTACCATAAATTTCTGGACCAGGAGCTATGGTATGGGGGCTCTGAGGCCGGTAAGCGTACGGAGCTAGGAAGAGTATCACCAGTGGAAATCTCTCCTTTGGTAGACGGGCCAGGGGATATCAATATGTAGAGCTGATGAGGTCATGGTATGCATATTCATGTAAAGGTGTCCACGGGTCAATAACTTTCCACATCCGATGGCCATGAATAGTTATCAAGATCCATAATTATCTGTGTCGTGGAGTCTGATGTATGGAGGGGATGCATCCAAATGCGTGAGGAGTATTTCCATCTTGTTTCGCCATGTATATTGGGTGATTTGCGACGAAGTCCGTGCAGTTCAATGTCGTCCGGCGAGGACACAGTCCATACAGTTTAACGTCATGCGTCGAGGATGAAGAGTACACCTCATGCGGGTCAGGTCCATACACGGGGGGAAGAGGGAATTTTTTTGAAATGGCTAGGCTAGGATACAGAGTCCATGAATCACTATGTATCATGGGATGGCAGGAATCAAGCCCCAAGTAGTTCTTTTAAAGGATTACACCCTGTAAAGGTGTGGTCCATACACGGGGGAAAGGGGAATTTTTTAAAATTCTTATTTGGGGGTTGGTTGGGCCAGGATGGGGAACCCTGGAATCACTAAGTATCCTGCGAGGGCAGAAATAAATATGTACGTAGTTCTCTGTTAAATACACCACGTGTAGGTCTGGATCGAACATGGGGGGAAGGGGCATTTTTAACATTTATTTTAGGGGTGGTTGGGCCAGGATGGGAAACCCTGGCGTCACTACGTATCCTAAGAGGGAAGAAATGAAGCCATACGTAGTTCTATGAAATGAGTACACTCCGTGCAGGGCTGGTCCATACACAGGGGAAGGGGGCATTTTTTAATTTTATTCCATTTGGGAGTGGGTGGGCCAGGGTAGGGGATCCCGACGTCGCTACGTATCCTACGAAGGAAGGAATGAAGCCATACATAGTTCTCTTAAAGGAAATACACCCCGTCCAGGTCTGGTCCATTCATGGGGGAAGAGGGAATTTTTAAAAATTCATGTCCTTGCAGTTTAACATTGTGCGGTGAGGACAAAATACTCATAGTTTAAGGTCATAGAGTTTGGACTGTTGAGTGCTTGACAGTTTAACGTCCTGCATCTTAGATGATAACTGCTATTAGTTATGCTGATGAGGACATGATACTCTTAGTCTAGGGTCATAGAGTTTGTACCATTGAGTGCTTGGCAGTTTAACGACCTGCAACTTGGATGATAACAACTTTTATTTTTGCTGGTGAGGACGGGATACTATTAGTTTAGGGTCATAGAGTTTGGTCTGTTGAGTGCTTGGAAGTTTAACGTCATGGAGATCGGATGATAACTACTTTTAGATATACCGGTGAGGACAAGATACTCTTATTATAGGGTCATAGAATTTGGACCATTGAGTTCATGGAAGTTTAACGTCCAACATCTTGTACGATAACTTATTTTAGTTATCTATGCGACATACTTCTACAGGAATCTCGCATTTGTGGGAGCGGTGATGAACTACATGTCCATAGAGATCATCGAATATGCTTCGATGGAGTAGACCTTGTGTATGACATAAGGACCCTCCCACCTAGGCTCTAGCTTTGGAGGTTTCTTTCCGGGTATCATTGGGGCCCGAAGGACCAATACCAATTCTCCTTACAATAAAGTCTGAAGATGGACCTTTTTATTGAAGGCTTGTGCAATACGGTTCTGGTATACTTCCAGATGGTTAAAAGTGTGCAACCGCTTCTTGTTCAGCTTCACCAATTCACCTAGCCGCTTTTCTGATCTCTCTTCATTGGATATCTGATAAAAAATTGCAACACAGAGTTATAGTAATTGGAGATCAATGGGAAGAACTGCTTCTGTTCCGTATACTAATGAGTATGGAGTGGCCTGAGTGGTGGTGTGGATCACGGTTCGATAAGCCCACAATACATGGAGGAGTTTATCAGTCCCTGACTTCTTATCTCTTCCCACCATTTTCTAGAGAATGCTGGACAGGGTCTTGTCGAAAGCCTCTATCTGTCCATTGGCCACTGCGTGGTAGCAGGATGAGTGGTTATCCTTGATACCATATTCCTGATATAGTTTCTCCAATTCAAAATAAAAGAATTTGGTGTCGTTATCTGTCATTATGGTATGAGGGACACCAAATCTGGTGATGATATTGGTTTTCACAAAGATAACAATGCTTCTTGCCCCAACTTCCTTAAGGGGCATAGCATCTTCCCTTTTGGAAAATAATTCGGTTGCCGTGAGGATATATATCAGCTGTTTGGTTGTGGTAGGAGGATATGGTCCCATGACATCCATTCCCCAGACAGAAAATTGACAGGAGTACTTCGCCTGATGAAGTAACTCGGTGGGTTGGTGTATGAAGTTGGCATGAATTTGGCATGAGTAGCATTTTACGGTAAAGCGCTCGCAATCTCGTGCCATTGTGGGCCAATAGTACCCGAGCCTCTGAACCTGATGGAAAATCTTGGACCTCGGTTGATGTGCTCCACATAATCTGGCATGCACTTTAGTCATGACGGTGGCAGTTTCTTCTCCGTCAATGCATATGAGGAGGACTCAATCGAGGCCTCGTTTGTAGAGGACCTCTTGTTGACCCGAGACGCCATATGGGACAAAGTTGATTTCCCTTCTCCGTATTTGATCTCATTTAGCCTTGTGTGATGGAAGTTCTCCATGTTGAAGGTAGTTTGCAATGGGGGTCATCCAGCTGGTGGTAGGATAATATGGCTCAGGGACGGGACTAACTTCGTTGATTTCTTCTGTCTTGGTCGGAAAAAAATGCAAGACCATTCGATGATGAGCAATGCTGATTAATGTTTCATCCCGGACTGGGTCGGCTAGGGTTGCGGCCGCATTATCTAATGCATCGGCCTTGGAATTCTGAGACTGAGGGATATAGTTCAATGTCAGTTTTGTGGAGAATTCCTACATTAACCCTCGAACGGGGTCAAACAGGGGAATCCGCTCCTTCTTTTTGATAGCATAGTCACCATTAACTTGCATGATGACTAGTCTCGAGTCACCATTTAACTTAAGGTGTTGTACTTGTGCCTGGAGTGTGAGATCCAGGCCTAGAATGAGGGCTTGATATTCCTCTTCATTATTTGTACATCCTTCTGATAGGAGGAAGGAATAATGAAGAACTTCCTTTTTGGGGACATGAGTATTATCCCCAAACCCACATTGTCCTGTTTAGGATCTTCCATCATTTTCCCAGTTGGGTTTCGGGACGTGCCGTCAAAGTACATTTCCCATACTGGGAACTCCTCTTGAACTGAGAAGATTTCTTCATCCAGTAGCGCATTTTCCGGTGCAGTAGTCCCTATCGAGGGGTGATCTTCCAGAAAATCTACTAATTTCTGGCCTTTGATGGCCTTCTGAGGCACAAACCGGATGTCAAACTATTGAAGGATGGCTGCCCATCTGGATAGGCATCCAGTCAGCATCGGGTGGCTGAGGATGTAATTTAGCGGGTTATTATGCAAGACCAAATGGAAATCAAGATGCTGCAGACAATGTCACAACTTTTGAATTACGAAGACCAAGGCCAAATAAATCTTCTAGATGTTTTAGTATCGAGTCTCAACATCAATAATGGTATGGATGAGGTAATAGAGACTGTTTTTACTACCGACTTCATTCTTTTTTGCGAGAAATGCTCCCATTGACCGCTCTAGGGCCGTCACGTATAGGATGAGAGGTTCTCCTTCAACCGTGGGCATTAGAACTGACAAGAATAAGAGGTAATTCTTTAGGTTGTCTAACGCCTCTTGTAAGTCATCTTTCCATTGCTACATGACTCCCTTCTCCAATAACCTAGTGAAGGGAAAACATTTTCCTTCCAGGTTGGCAATGAAGCACCTGATATAGGCTAGGTGTCCTTGGAGTCCCCTCAACTCGGTGAGATTGCGAGGAGGTGGAAGGATGAGGATAGCCTTTTTCTTTTCAAGGTCAACGTCGATGCCACGATGGCATACGACAAAGCCAAGGAATTTCTATGAGGTTACCCTGAAGGCGCATTTAAAGGGATTCAACTTCAGACTATGTTTTCGAAGATTGTTGAAAATGGTATCAAGGTCTTACTAGTGATCTGAGCACTGTCTTGATTTGAACACCAAGTCATCTACGTAACATTCATCGAATCTCCCCAGTAATGGATTAAATATTCGATGCATGGCACACTGATATGTGGCTCCAGCGTTCTTGAGACCAAAGGGCATGACCCTGTAGCAGAATACTCTTTGGGGGGCTCTGATGGCAGTGGATTCTTCGTCTTCTCGGGACATCCTAATTTGATATTACCCAGAATAGCCGTCCATGAATGATAGAGCCTCATACCCGGCTGTCACATCGATTAATAACTCAATGATTGGGAATGAGAAATCATTTTTCGGGAAATGACGATTGAGATCTCTAAAATAAATGAAATTGCAGATTTGTCTATTCTTTTTCTTCACAAGGACGATTTTGGCCAACCAGATATGATATTGGATCTCCCGAATGAAGCCTACTTTGATGAGAATATTGACACCAGCCTCTATTTTCGCAGCATGTGAGGGGTGTGTCCTTCTGGTGGCCTGTTTATATCCCTGGTGGCCTTCTGGCTGATCCAGGTGATGCATCGCCACTTAGAGATCGAGTCTTGGAATTTCTGTGTAATTCCAGGAATATACATCTCGGTGTTGCTTCAGGAAATAAGTATATACCTCGTGCTCCATGGGGGACATGGATGCACTAATGAGATTAGGCCTCAGATCTTCCTTGGTACCTAGGTTTATTTCTCTGATCTCGCCCACCATGGTGGAGATACCCTCCTCAAATGTGGGAGGTGCATCCCTGAGATCTTCCTCCTCTTCTTCTCCCAAATCATTATCTTCTAGATCCGACAGGGGGAGATTTTCTGGCCCGAGCTCTCGGGGGTTTGAGGGAGAGGCATCATGGGCATCCCCACTCGAGTATTCATCCCCAGATCGTGGGTTGGAGGACTTTACTGCATTGTCACGCTCTGTCATTATGGCTGAAGTCATGAAGACATATGAGTGTGTGTTCGAACTTGAATCACTGCTTTCAACGTAGTTGATGGGCAGCACGTTGTCTCTTCCAAGCTCTATGAGGTGGTCATCAGGAACCATTTCTAGACCATTTGGAGTGGGGATCCAATTGACACCATCGGTCAAATGTTTCTTCCTCTTTTGATCATAAACCCCATCGTCAATGTAGTGTGACTCAGAGAGCTCGAAAGGGCCTTTTCAGCACGCAATGTCCCACTTTTCCTATTGATTCATTAATTAATACAATGGTGGTAGGATGAAGAAACGACCATGTTCATATGGAGCCACGGCCTTCCTAGCATGGCATTGAATGTTGTGTTCTGTAGGCCACCAGGAATTCCGAGTAGGCCATGAGGTCACCAAAATGGGTATTTAGCTTAATTTTCCCCATTGGCTTATGATCACTCTTTTCGTAACTGAACAGTGTTGTGGCTGAGGGTATTAAATCATCCTCACTATGGCCCAACTTACAGTGTGTCCGTTGATGAAGGAGGTTAACTCCAGATCCATTATCAATGAAGAATTTGTGGATTTCAACGTCATTTAGTGTGACAGACACGTATAGTGGCTTGATGTATCCTTTCATGATGACATCTTCATCGTGATCGGTGAAGGAGATCACCGCATTTTATTCAGCCAGGCCAGTCTTCGTCCGGTAAATTTCGGCGGCAGCTACCTCGGCTTGAAACTACTGGGGGATAATCATGGATTCTATAATTTCCTCCTGAAGGTCTGTTGACAAACTCAGGGAATCCATTGTCGATAGTTTGGCTGGTACCGACACCAGATGCTTAAGGATGTTGTATTTCTGTTCCAGCAGCTGACGCTTCTCTATTGGTGGGAGAGTTTAGCAGTCAGCTTGGGAGTTGGAATACGTGACGAGGAGGAACCGGCTATGGGGACAGATGCCGATGATGTCCCCAGGTTCTGGGGACTCGGCCCGGCTGGTCTGTTTGTGCACACCAGGTGGGTAGACACTTGTTCCTCCTCTGATGGGTACCATAGAATGACGGGGGTAGAGTGGCCGCTTGAGGAGGTGGAGGGATGTTCCTTCTCCTATTGAGTCCGTTGAAGGGCTCTCCCACGATTTTCTGCGATATTGACAGTTCGGGTCGAGGTCCAACCGTAGGGTTGGTGTTGGTCGTGACTGCGCCTTCTCGGATATCCCCTACCTCTTCAATTCCTCGTCCTGGCTCTTCGTATTGGGAACTCGATTTCATAACCATAACCTTCATCAGGGAACAATTCCATAAGATGGATGATGTTCATGGAACCATAGATTGGCTCTTCATCCTCTCACAGGTCAACCTGGTCGGTTGTCCTTGATGGTTCCATTTGGTGGGTCAGTGCCCGTGACACAAAATTCGAGGGCATGAAATCTGACAATGTTGGGGCTAACTTTGGCCCCATCGCAGACTACTCCTCTTGCACTTGTATCATCCCTCTTCGATTATGCATGGATGACTGGCTCGTAGAGGGTTGTGAGGATGATATTATCGGCTGTGCGGCATCATGGGTTGTTGGTGGCAACACCAGCTGTTGTAGTTGAGCTCGGAGTATGCCCTGGGCTCGACTAATAGTCTTCCGAGTCATCCAATTATCGAATTTCTACCCCTTTTCTGGTGACATCCTTCCACCCCTCCCCTTCGTCGTAGTTTATTGTAGAAATATATGTCACATGTGCCAGTGGTGGTCTCAGATCGACCTGCATGAATTCTACCATCTTTTGCAGGAGGTCCATGAAAACAAAGAATTCCCGAATAAAATGCCCCAACATTCGATGGTAGGGACAGTAGTCTGGCCTATCATCATGGCCGACTTCTTCGGGTTTCCTCGGATCCAGGAGGCAGATCAAGTTTCAATTCATGGCAGCGATGAAGTAGCAGTGGACTTGGTCCTCTCGTAACGAGTATATTTTATTTCTTTGTTCCTCAAACTGGTTCCGCTTCACCCCACTCTGATCGTTCTACCTGGATGGAGGTGTCCGCTGATATACAGGCGTCCCCTGACGATTTGGTGGAGGCCTGAGTGGTGGAGCAGGCACAGGGGCAGGCATGAGCATGACAGAGGACGCTTTAGCTCTAACTGTTCACTTTGCAGGAGCATACGAGGCTATTTGGGATTTCAAATTGGTCCGATGTAGGGAGTCCTCAATTCTCTAGGCAATGGCCGAGAGATGGAAGATGCCAGTGGTGCACTCCACCGGTATGAGCGGAGTTCGCAGCTCATCTCGATGATTTTTGATGCATATGGTGAGAAACTCATCTTGAGGCATTGGCCAATTCCAAGAGTAGGTCACACCTTTCCATCTGGCGATGAAATCTGAGACCCTCCTATTCTCTCATTTCGTATAGTTCAAGAGGTCACTGAGCATTGTTTTAGGAAACATCGAGCTGAAGTGGAAGAGGAACTGCTGTCGAAGGTTTTCCCAGCTTTTTATTGACTAGGCTGGCAGACTCCTATACCAGAAGAAGGTGGATCCCTACAAGGTTCGTACGAAGAATCTGAGTTTCACTGCTTCTTGTTGTTCCAGAGATCCCATCATAGGGTCACAATAAGACTCATAGTGCATCAAGTGATGTTTCATATCACCAAACCCATTGAAAATAAGTAATACAGGGGTTCCAAAAATGGGTGGAGAAGGCATGTTGCTCACCCAATACAAGAAGGGATTCCGCTCTGGCTGTATTGGAGCGTGTCGACCTTCGATCTCTTCCAATCGAGTCGTTAGTGACTCGATGGATTGGTGAGACCCTGGTTTACATCCTGTTGGGCCCAGTCCTGAGCAGGTGTAGCCCGAAGAATTTCTTGAGGATCCAGCTCGGTTCACACTAGGGGTGCATGTGTTGTTTGTGACACCTTCAGAGGGTTTAGACGTACATGCTCCAGTTGCTTCCTGATTGGAGGGAAGTCTTGGTATTCATCTAGATCCACATTTAGTTAGTTGGATGGGCAGAGCACCTCATTGGACGGGAGCCCTGACCGTGCTTCGTTTTCCAGGGTAAACCTTGGTCTTTGAGGTGCACTTACTAGGAGTGCATGATGTGTCTCCTCTTGGGACACGCATTCAATAAGACGGTTCCTCTTGGAGTAGCTCGGCGTTAAGCCACCTCAATTCATTCATTTCCTCTTCCTGTCGAGCGAATCTATCTTCGAGCATAAGTGGCTCGTTTTTATCGAGAGAAGGAGGCGGGTTAAGGGTAATCGGTCCTTTGTTCTTATCGTTGTTGGATGCTCGCAGGGTGAGCAATGGAAGGTTAGCTGAAGGGGTGTAAATTTTTAGAGCGGCCCTATGGTTCTGGGTGTGCACACATGGGGGTTCGTTGTAGGTTACAACCTGGTCGGAACCATCATCTCTCGATCCATTCTGATTTTCATTATCTTCAGCGTTACCAATGGGGTTATCCTCTATGGCGTTGATGGATGCATATAGTGGGGAAGAGAAGATGTCATCTTCCAAATAGGAAGAGGATCTCCCATGTCTATTACTGGCCTCCCTTTTCATGTCCTGGGATGGCCTTTGAACCCCTTGACGATGGGTGACGCGGAGAGTTCTTTGATGCGCCCTTACGGTAAGCCTCCCTGTTAGAGGGGATGTTGATTTTAACGACGAGATTGGGCAAGAACCTCATCTTCTGACTATCCTCCCTAGACGAGAGAATACTGATTCTCGTGGGGGAGGTTATTGTTGAGGATGTAATAATGCCCCCATCCCTGAGGGCTAGGGTTGGATCTGTTTCTTGGAAGTTGAGTCTCTTCCCGTTTTATTGGTCTTATGGGGGCATTTGTTGTTAAAAAAATGCCCCTAGACCTGTAGTCTATGGTTGACCCGTGATTGCGGTGGTGGCTGCTACAATCACGACCTTCCTGATCTCATGTTCCCCCATTCGGGGGTGAATTGGGATTGGTGATGTGTTCTTCCATGAGTCAATCAAGGGCTTTCTAAATTTAGTTTCCAAGGTTTGTAATAAACTTCCTTTGATACAAATTTTATTACCATGACCCCAATTTCCCAATGTTGGTGAATTATTTTATGTGACATTGGCATTAACACAAGAAATCAAATCTCGAAGGACAGATCTATTTAGTAGCTTTTGAAAGAAAAAATTCAAACATAAGTTTCAAATTAGATCATGAAATGAAAAACAAGAAATTATCCCCTTTGAAAACTATCATATCTCTTAAACTACCCCTAAAGTTTAATAAAATATACTTCTTCACATCCTTGGGAAAAATAAAACATAAGAATAGGGTGAGGTCATATTCTTAGTAATGATAAACAATATAGCGAAAGATTTCATAAATAATCATAAACTTTTAGAGAAATTTATAAAACTAAAACAATATCCTTTTAAACATAATCTTCATCATAATATAGAAATAAATAAATAAAATAATTCTATTTAAAAATTCACATGGATATTCTACCAGTCAAATTATCATATGTAACATCAATAACTAAAGTCATAATGAGGGAATGTATAATATCAAATATCATAACCATACTGTCAAGGCCACAAGCAATGACCATAGAGAATAATACCATTAATACCATGTTCCAAGACACCAGTTTTTCTCGTTAGACCTACTGATGCATCGAGGGGCCATATCAAGCCCTTCATGTCACATAATATATCCAATGCTTTCCATATTTGAAAAGGATAATACAAAAACGAAACATTCATATTAAAACTAGAATACGAAATGCTATACATGAACCATGAACCATGTATGGTATAAAAATACCATATTCATTATCAAACATATCCTAGAACCCTTAATAAGTTGTATAAGATTGTATCATACTAAATCAACCTCAATTAAGCATCAAATATAATAAAGGATGTTGACAAAGATGAAAACAATCTAACATAATCATTAAAATTCTCTAAGAGAAATATCCATTTTTACTATCAAATCATTTAAAATTGGGACAATTATAAAAAGAAGAATTCTTTTTAAAAAAAAATCCTTATAAGATAGTAATGGAATCTTAAAAATTATAATGCTTTATAATGGCATAAAATAGTCACTCAGGCCCTATATGATAAAAAAATTCCATCCTTAATTTTTCAAAAAGTTCATAAAGTTCCTAGTTTGGAAACAAATAGAAAGATTTCTTTTGAAACATTTTATAAAAAGTAAAACATGGGTAAAATGACTATAATTTTATTATAATATTTTTTAAAAGATTTTATGAAATATGGACATAGATGAATAATATGTCCCAGTAGATATTTACATATTAACAACCATGGAATCCAATAGAAAGATTTATTACATATTTAACATAATCCATGTTATTTGGAAAAACCTAATTTTTTTTAATTTTATTACATTAATTAAATATTATTTATTTTAAAGTATCATTTATATAAATTTTGATACTATTCAATATTTTCCATTTAAAAATTTAAAACCTACCAGATAACATAGAAAAAATACATCCAATATGTTACTCACAAGTTTATGTTAATTTAAAAATATTATGTCATTAATTAAGTCCACCTATATTTATCGTAAAATTTTTAATTTCATTTATTAGATATATCTATTAAAAAAATACATTCATCTTTACTATTTTGTTATCATTAATGGTAATAATTTAGACTCTATAAATTATAAATAAATCTCTATGAGGTAAGAAATTATTTTATATTTCCATATAATATTTATAATCTATGTTATCTCATGGATATCCCTATATTAAAATTTTTATACTTATAAGAGATGACATTGTGAATTTTTTTTAATTCATTAATTTTAATAATATTCATGTCATATTCATGGAAAAGAGTCTATTAAATGATTCAATTTATATAAATATTTGATAAGGGTTGAACTTATCAATAAAATATGATTTTTATAGGTGCTTGGGTAATTTAATCATTTAATTTTTACATTTAATTACCCGATTTACCCATAACCATAGAAATAAAAAAAATTACGAACATTATTATTCATAAAATCCAAAAATAATAAAATTAACTTATTAACATATTTAGCACAACTGATTACAAATATGGAATGTATTTTTAAAAATTTAAAATTTATAAGTTATAGTAATTAATTAAAAATAAATCCCTCTTGAATAAATGAGGAAATAATTTTTTTCAAAACTAAAAACAATAAAAACATTGGCATGTGTTTATATATAATTTTAATGTGAAATTAATTACAATGAAAAAAATTATTTGAAATCATAAAAAAATAATTATACATTAAAACCAATTGAAATAATAATCTTTCAATATAAATTAATTATATGAAAAAATGTTTTGAATTAAAATACAACATTTTTCACTATTCCTTAAAATAAGAGAGTTATCATAAAAAACCCAAAAAAAATTCCAAACTATATTTTTATGTCCCTCTTATAAAGAAAATTTTTATATTTTCAAATTGAGGATATATAAGTGTCAAATATTTGATTTAAAAATGTATTACCATTAAAAGGCGGTAAAACTACATTTTTTGACAAAAAAACTACCTTCATTCAAAAAATGGAATTTGTTCTTTTATAATGACTAAGAAACACAAGAGTTGAATATTAAATTTATATATAATTTAAAATGTGGTTAATTTTATTTCTGAACTTTTTTAAAAAAATCTATTAAAGGTGTGCTCAAACTTAGTGTTACATGTAGTGCAAGTTGTTGAATTTTTTAAAAAGAAGCATATCATTGAAGCAAGGGGTGGTACACTATCCCCGTAGTATACATCAAAACATTGGTTGTTCCACAATAATTTATGATGAATTGGATAAACATATACTTTTCTGAAGTAGGACATTCATGGGTTATCAGGACCACTAATAGTGCTAAAAAATTTGAGGTAAAAGGTTACCATTTATCAAAGCTAAAAATAAATCACTGATAAAGGTTCTCTTTATTAGTGCTAAAAAAGAGATGATTAATGGTACCCTTTATCATTTCTCTTTTTAGAGAATATAAATTATATCTTTATCAGAACATGTTTCTATTGTGGATAAATACTAGTGCTATTTATAGTGTGTATTGTTTTAGTGAGTCTTATGATGATCACCATCGATGAACACTCGATTCCGAGGTCAGGGATCATTTATCGAATTGACTAGGGCGTCAAAATTTTAGGCAGAATGGAATGTTTTTATATTTATGTTGTTGGACCTTTTGAGTTGATTGGAGACAGTCAGACTGGTTTCTTTTTGGATACCACTCCCTAAGAGATATTCATTTATTCATGAAGTGTTTCACATTTCTTAGTTATGTTTCCACTATTCAGACCTGTCTCACATCTTTCTACTTGATGAGGTAGAGTGAGAGGTATGTGTTTTCATTGAGGATTATCATATATGCATCACTGATCAGAGCATGAAGGCTCTATCGGTTATGTCAATTCTTTTAGTATGAGTTCTATGGAAGGGTGTAAATTTTGGAGATGTTGTATAAGGCACACTGTTGGAACAGGGTGTGTAGTAACTATGTAGTTCAACCATGATGCCCGTATATAAGGGAGAATGGTTTAAAAATCTATGAAAGGGAGGATGAATGGTAATATGAAAAACTAAATAACTGTTACAGAGGTGACCCACATGGGCTATGCAAGGTTTTGTAAATTGTACACTTATATTACACCATTAGTGAACCTTAGGAAGTGACCCCACATTGTTGGACCCTAGTTTATCCAAATCGTGTGGTATAGTCATGTGAGTTAATACCATGGAAAGTTATTATAACATGGTTTTCACAACCATATGTCCAAACTATGCGGCCTCTTGAAAAAAGATGAAATTACCTTTTCAGCTTCATTCATTAAAACATAAACGTTCTCCTTCTGCCTTATTTCTCCAACATAATATTTTCCACAAATTGATGTTCCATTATACCTCAAGCTAGGATTTGAGGTTTCTTCTTCATCTGACATATAAATCATTTTCTATCTATCATATTGGATCCTCATCAATACATGATTAAATCCACTTCCTTCCTCAATCATTTTATCTCGCCATTTATGGGGAAAAATCAGTCCAAGATAATATGCTCTATTTTCGAATTATTTGATGATTCTTCCTTTTTCTTATGATTTATACCTAACCAATGGATGATATTGGATGTGTGTTCCTCTAAAATCATAATGTATGTGTTCTATGACTTTCCCTCTAGTATCATAGATTTATAATATATTTATCTATGTTTCTTGATGTTTTCACTCATCCTTTTCCCCAAATATTAACTTTACATAAATTAGTCATTTAATTTAAAATTTAAATTCCCAATTAGTCAATCTTAGTATCAATATAGGATAATATCCTATTCTTGACCCACCCCCTTAGATGTTCAATTCCCATGCCTATTTTCAGCTTCCCATTTTCATAGTTGATCACCCATTGCTATATTTGGCTTAACTTCTTCAAGGGATTTGATTAATTTAAATGGATAAATTGGCACATTATAATTTCATCATAATTTCATGTTGGAACATATTAAATTTAATTGAAATTATTAATTGTATAACACCTTAGTTATTTCTTTTTAATTTTTTAATGAAAAGGGAAATAAATGAATTATATAAAGTGAATAAATTAATGTGTTTATCACATATCATTGGTTATTTCATTAAACATAAGGTGCATATTTCTACTATAGGAATTTTTTTTATTGTATGATTGGTTACACTTTTTCCAATCCTGTATTATCAAGGGAATTTCATGAACTCTTTTACAATGACACGTTGATACATTAGGCTGGTTTCCCAGTGATATTCCCACATTGGAATATCGTCAATGCCTTATTTAAATGTGAATGAATTTTCATAGAATTGAAGATTAACTTGATTAATATCTTTATATTAGAATGAATTGGATACACGCATTTTATTCATTTGATCTCTTCATATAATAGGCACCATAGATTCTTTTATTGGTCCCCAATCATCATAATCCTGGTATTTTATTAGGAGAATATCTAAAAACTCAATTAGACTTTATTATAGTGTAATTAATTAGTTTTACCCCTTATATTACACTCAAATCGCTTATCAAGGATAAATTATTTATTTGTTAGGGGATATGCTATCCTTATATGTTCAATGATGCATTTATTCCTGTTGGATCAAGAATTACCATTATTATCACTCAGATTTCCTTGTATCACCATACAATCTTTTTATGATTACATAAACTGGTACAATTTGGTTTTATGTACAAGACCATAACCATTTACTTGTTACATGTCCAAAAAATATTGGCATGTGATGAATCATGTATGGTCAGTCGGGCATCCCATTGGGAGTCTAGGACTAATGTGATAATTATTTCATGCATGTTTTCGAATGCCTATCACAATATCATCACACTGCTACTTTTATATTCATGGAATAAATTATAAAATACTCCATTAGTGGTATCCTATTAAGTATATATCACACCCTATTTTAGCCACTATAGGGTACCTATAAAGATGCTATGGATACATGTCAGGATATGGCAATCTACCTAGTCATATATTCTTGACATTTCCATAGTGTGGGATCATGGGAAAATGAGACCGAGCCTTTGTAACAGCCCGAGATTTTATGAAAAATATTCTTTTTTATTTCACTAATGTCTTGTGTTATACGCTACACCAAAAGGAGCTTGCACAACACGCATCCTTGACTTTCCTTGCATTACACGCAATTGCGACCTTCCTCGATAGCTTGCGTCATACGCAATACCGAGTTTCACTAAACAACGATATGCTATTAAAATATTATTAAAACTAGCCGTTATGAATAATAATAACCACTTTTTGAAATTTTATAAATTTTATTTCTCAAAATGGACTTCATTTTTGGATTCGGAATACCGAAATTAGCCTAGGGTGAAATTTTGGTATTTTTCTGAAAACATTCAATTTTTGATGAATAGTGAAACCACTAAGTGGTAGGTTAAAAACTAAAATTTGCATAAAACTTAATTTTACCGCTTATGTGAATAGAATTTTGAAAATCCGATAGACACGGTTGATATCAGTAAGTAAAATGTGGTTCAATGAGATAAAAATAATTTTTTGGTGAATAGTAACTTTTTACTTTTTTTACCGCGGTTAATAGTAAATAGGGTAACTAAGGGTAAAAATGATATTACTATTACCCTAACACATGTCCTAATTCTATTGGATAAGTTTAATTCGACCAAAAACAAACTTAGGAATAAAATATGACCATTTAGGCCCACTTGGTTTAGATTAGGTCATTTATTATTAATTTATTTAAAGAAGGGTTAAAATAGTTAAAATCAAAGTTTAATAAGTAAACCATTTTTAATATGGGGTTATACATAAGATAAATTCGATTATAAATATTCATTAGAAAGATAAAACGATTTCCTACATAATATAATTTTATTTATAATTTTTAGACTTTAAATAAATTAATTTATTTATGACACAACGATGATGCAGTAATTACCCTTTTAAGGAAATATTAATATAATTGATGTTATAAATGTACAAATGAATGTAATTTGAGACTTTTTATGAATTACACTAATTTTCTAGGTTACTATGACATATTAGTGTTGATTTAATCAACTTGGTTCGAACATATAATTCTGTTATGACTTTCACAAAAATCATATATCAAATAGTGTCAAAATTGACACAAAATAGTTTTTAAATCAAATATTATATTATTAATTGTTATTTTATTCCTAAAAATCTAAGGTTCGGACAAATGACTTAGATAAGGATATATATTTTAATAATAAACAATTTGGGGTTCGTTTGGCATGTTATAGTAAATGTATTAACCATATAGTGAAAGAAAACAAAAAGACACGGTAAAAGTTAAATTATTTATCTTAGAGTTAAATCTAATTTATAAGGTTAAAATAATACCCTAAACTTGTCTAAATCCTATTGGTTTATAGGATTTCGACCCATCCCCACTTTAGCTTCGAAATAAGACCCTTTGGAACCATTATATACCGATTTTGACATTAATATAAAATAATATTTTGAGCTATTCCTAAGGTGCCCCTCTCCTCCCTTATAAAAGGACACCTCCTCCCCCTCCTCCTCACACTAATTTGAGCACTCAAGCTCTGCCAACACCTGCCAAAATCTCTTCTCCACTTCCCTAGCAACATCCTAGAGGTTCTGTTCTTCCTCAAATACCAATTTTAGTTCCCTAATAGGAGGTCTCCAAAAGGCGCTTCAAAGAAGAGGTAATTACCGTTACCAATTCTTTCATCTTTATTTCTTCTTCCACTTCTTCTTATTAGTTTGTTTCATTATGAAGTAATAACATCAGTATCACTCATATACTGATATGTTATTATAAGTATGAAACAACCATATTTCACCATCTATCCATCCTACGGAAAAAGAAATCACCGCACGTGCGTACGTACGGAATACCGTCTCCACGCCGTGGTGTAATCTATTTTCCAACACCACCTTACATGAATGGGTATAATGGTGTAAAGAATAAAAATACATAGTTATTACAACATCATATTGATTCTGATATATTGTATAATCCACTCCAATTCAATTCAATATTTATGGAAGTGATATCATCGCTCGTGCGTACGTACGGACTACCGTCTCCACGACGCGATGAGATTCATTCTCCATGTTAACCATTTAAGAATGATTATAATGTATATATAAGAAATAATAATGAAATATATGACATTATAAAGCTACTGGATTTATGTATATATATATATATATATATATGTATGTCATCTACTTACTTCCATTCAAGACAATAAGGAAAGGAAAACAGCGTTCATGCGTACGTACGGACTACCGTCTCCATGAACGGTGTTTTTCATTTCATTTATCTATCTATTATATATATATATATACTGAATATATATGATATATAAATCATATTTTATATTTTGGAAGTAAGTAAATCATGATATAAGTAATAATAATGTCAAGAACAACAAGTCAAAACTCCTACGATAAATGAAACGATTTTACCCAAAACGCTTCTTTAACATGGAATTTACAAAAGAACGGGTAATATAATGTCATAAGTGAACCATATATGATATCATAACAACGAATATGATTCTGTAATAAGTCAATGACATTATTTAAACCATTATACAGGAGCTTCGGACACGTACAAAGCAAATCGGACCTAAGGTAAGGGAAATATCAGAATCTCATTTTTATCCGAGATTGTTTATTCGTAAGTATTTACTGGGGTGTATTTTATCGTCCACATCCATGTTCCCTCAATATGTAATATTATTTCCATCCTTCTACAATAGTTTATAACCAATTTTACCCTTCTATGAGTTTTTTTGCAAAAGATATGAATGGAAACTTTTGTCGTTTTTTCGTACGAGGTACTTTTTGACTTTTCCAAAAAAAAAAGTACGAAGAATGTTTTTTTTAACTTATACAGCATGAATGGATTTTTAAAACATTATTTCAAAGAAGCTTCATTTACAAGTTTTCAATATTATTTTTCATGAACTTCTTTTAGTTTAAAATGGTATGACATGTTAAGAAAGGAAAAGTATTTTTGAAGTGGAAAGGATATTTTCCACAAGAATAAAGTTCAAGTGTTTTATCAAAATTATTTTCCATCTAAGATAATAAAGGTTTCTGTTTTTATCCCTATTATTACATTGATTTGATTGTGTTGAGATGGAATTATTTTTATGAATTCCTTTATCTTATATGGATTGTTTTATGATGTCATGTTGTTTAAGAATCCCATTTTTATTACATGGGTTACGCTATGATGTATGGTTTATGATTATGTGGCACACATAAGAAAGGATTCATTATAAGATGGGTGGGACCTATATCTCCCTCCAATGCATTGGGTAAAGATTTTATATCTCATGAGATCGACAGGGATGGAACGGTAGGTTGTACCGGTTCAGTGAAACATGACTGAAACGAGGGTTACTCGATTCAGAAAAGGGACTTTGTCCACTAAGATAGTCTTGGCAATGAGTCTTGACTAACAAGAAATGATTCTCTATTATTATGTGTGAATTCCACAAAGTTTCATGTTTTAAGTTATGATTATTGTGATTACATTTCACTGCCATGATTTATTCCATGTTATGAAATTATGATCTCTTTTGCAGGTTTAGATTTCCAAAATGTTATGTTCTTATGAATATGATGTGATTGATATTTATTTTGTTTACCCTTACTGAGCATTTGAGCTCACCCTTTTATGTTTTATTTTCCCCAGGATATAAAGAAAGGTTTTAGGTAAAAAAAAAGGAAGATCTCTATGGGAGATTTTGAAGATCTTTCACCACGATTAGAAGATTATATTCCGAGTTTCCAAAGACACTAAACTATTACGATCCTTGTGTGTGTGTTTTTTATTATGTACTAAGTATTCCGCAAATGTAATGTAATGTCCATGTACGTTAAGCTTCGGGTCTCTACAGTTGGTATCAGAGGAAAGGTTTAGTCAACCTTTGGAAACTAGGATGCGAAACTGCTAGTGAGATCCCTAGAGATATATCTACGGTATGTCTAGGGATGTCCCTAAGGATAAGTATACGTATAGGTTATAGTAATAGAACTACGCTAACGATCATAGAACTAAACCTAAGATGTTAGATATTGAAGGTACTCCCCCTTTATTATGTTGTTTTCCCAAGCATGATTTTTGCCTCTCACACTATTTTTTTTTTGGGTTTTAGAAAATGGCTGGAAACAAGATGATTCGCGATAATCGAGGATATGATGGAAAATGGAATGATATTCTTCATAATGAAATGGGATTTGGAAGTCCAAACATCATTATTATGCCGAATCAGCAATCTCATAATATGATCAATAAAGTATAATTTGGTAAGTTTCCTGACTCGGCTAATAAGAGAAAGATGGAGTTTCATGATGATCATAGAGGAAATAAAGTTCAATTTCCCCTATGTAAATCATGTGGGAAGAGGCATCAAGGAGAATGTTTCAAAGGAACTGGAAGATGCTTTGGGTGTGGAAAAGAAGGACACAATGCAAGTAAATTCAAAGGAAAAGGTTCAGTTAACAACATGGATGAGGATAATGGTATTGCTACGACATCAACAATGGTTAAATGTTTTAAATGTGGAATGTGCGGGCATTATTCAAACCAATTCCCTAAGGGAAAGTCTCATGAAGATAATCAGTATGGTCGTATGGGAAGTATTTATGTGGATGATGATGAAGAGACTACAAATGATATGTGAGATGAAAGAATTGTTGAAGCTCGGTCAATGGTTTAAGAATGTAGTGGAATGATTACATGTTTATCATGTGTAATGTTGTATAAGTAATCTCATGGTACTGTAGAATAAAGAGACATGTAAGGATTGTTACACTGTTGTCTGATTAATGTTACCAGTATCCATGAAAGGTTATTCAAATATTTTTGGAATGTAGATGATATGCGCATAATGAAGGGATAAGGAGAAAATTAAATGTTTGATAGTATTCATGAGCTCATGATTGATATAAGGACTAGGTGATATCATGGTTTGAGTATATAGAATTTTGAGGATTTTGGTATGTGGAAAGAGTTAACTTTTAATAGAATTCATGTTTTCAATAAGGTTCAATGGGTATTCAAGAGAGTACAAGATTAAGGCCTTTGAATGTTTGGAATGTGACCAACAAGATATATCTTATGATATATGGGGATCAACGATGGTATTAAATCTCTGGTAATCGTTTTCACTATGTTATGAGAATGTACTACAGTATTATGGATAAGCCTAAAGATTGGAATGGATTTTGTTGGACATAAGTTAGTATTGTTTAAGGATAGAAGTTTTTTTCGATATTATTGATGGGATGTTATAGTAATATAGTTTTATAAAAAGGACTACCTGCAGGACGGGCGACAGCCCATCGCTTCGGACAAGGCTGTGGGAATCGAACCCACAACCGAAGTGCGATTGGCCTTTATCGCCTACCACTGGCCTACAGGAAGTCCCTGTTTAGTAGAAACTAGTTTTATTATATTAAGCAGTATGATATATGAAGTATAAGTCCATTTTAGGAACCATATGTGATTAATCTCACTATAGATCGACTTATGTATATAATTTTTGCTAACCTTTTGTTTGAGACAGATGGAATGACCTGTCATACTAACACTTCACGAATAATGAATTCAACTTCATTTATTTAAGAGATGAAGTGTAAATTGTTCAAGGCATGAACAACAGTGAGATTGTACCAAAATAAAGAAAGTATTTATTCTAATTCAAATTTTCAACTTTAGGGAAATGATCTTGAAAACCAAAAATATTGTCCTAGTGATCTTATACCTAATGAATCAGATGGTACCTTAGATCGTCACAAATTTATGGATTTGTGATTACTGGATTTTTCTCATAGCCATGTTCTCTACCACTCTCCATCAGAACATGATGGTTATATTTCTCTTCCATATCCATATTTTCACCTATGTGGAAACCCGGTGATTAGTTTATTTGGGTAATCGTTACATTTCATACTTTAGTTTTTAAAGCCATGTTTTGGTATTACTTTTTACGATGTGGGTTTCTATTAAAGAAACTTTGTAATAGTAAACCATTTATAACCCCGACGAATTTCGAGGGCGAAATTCATTTTAAGGGGGGTAGAATGTAAGAGCCCGAGATTTTATGAAAAATATTCTTTTTTATTTCACTAATGTCTTGTGTTGTACGCTACACCAAAAGGAGCTTGCACAAAATGCATCCTTGACTTACCTTGCATTACACGCAATCGCGACCTTCCTCGATAGCTTGCGTCGTACGCAATACCGAGTTTCACTAAACAACGATATGCTATTAAAATATTATTAAAACTAGCCGTTATGAATAATAATAACCACTTTTTGAAAGTTTATAAATTTTATTTCCCAAAATGGACTTTATTTTTGGATTCGGAATACCGAAATTAGCCTAGGGTGAAATTTTGGTATTTTTCTGAAAACTTTCAATTTTTGATGAATAGTGAAACCACTAAGTGGTAGGTTAAAAACTGAATTTTGCATAAAACTTAATTTTACCGCTTATGTGAATGGAATTTTGAAAATCCGACAGACACGATTGATATCAGTAAGTAAAATGTGGTTCAATGAGATAAAAATAATTTTTTGGTGAATAGTAACTTTTTACTTTTTTTACCGCGGTTAATAGTAAATAGGGTAACTAAGGTTAAAAATGATATTACTATTACCCTAACACATGTCCTAATTCTATTGGATAAGTTTAATTCGACCAAAAACAAACTTAGGAATAAAATATGACCATTTAGGCCCACTTGGGTTAGATTAGGACATTTATTATTAATTTATTTAAAGAAGGGTTAAAATAGTTAAAATCAAAGTTTAATAAGTAAATCATTTTTAATATGGGGTTATACATAAGATAAAATTCGACTATAAATATTCATTAGAAATCTAAAAAGATTTCCTACATAATGATATTTTATTTATAATTTTTAGACTTTAAATAAATTAATTTATTTATGACACAACGATGATGCAGTAATTACCCTTTTAAAGAAATATTAACATAATTGATGTTATAAATGTCCAAATGAATGTAATTTGAGACTTTTTATGAATTCCACTAATTTTCTAGGTTACTATGATATATTATTGTTGATTTAATCAACTTGGTTCGAACATATAATTCTTTTATGACTTTCACAAAAATCATATATCAAATAGTGTCAAAATTGACACAAAATAGTTTTTAAATCAAATATTATATTATTAATTGTTATTTTATTCCTAAAAATCTAAGGTTCGGCCAAATGACTTAGATAAGGATATATATTTTAATAATAAAAAATTTGGGGTTCGTTTGTCATGTTATAGTTAGTGTATTAACCATATAGTGAAAGAAAAAAAAAGACACGGTAAAAGTTGAATTATTTAACTTAGAGTTAAATCTAATTGATAAGGTTAAAATAATACCCTAAACTTGTCTAAATCCTATTGGTTGATAGGATTTCGACCCATCCCCACTTTATCTTCTAAATAAGACCCTTTGGAACCATTATAAACCGATTTTGACATTAATATAAAATAATATTTTGAGGTATTCCTAAGGTGCCCCTCTCCTCCCTTATAAAAGGGCACCTCCTCCCCCTCCTCCTCACACCAATTTGAGCACTCAAGCTCGGCCAACACCTGAAAAAATCTCTTCTCCACTTCCCTAGCAACATCCTAGAGGTTCTGGTCTTCCTCAAAGACCCATTTTAGTTCCCTAAGAGGAGGTCTCCAAAAGGCGCTTCAAAGAAAAGGTAATTACCGTTACCAATTCTTTCATCTTTATTTCTTCTTCCACTTCTTCATATTAGGTTGTTTCATTATGAAGTAATAACATCAGTATCACTCATATACTGATATGTTATTATAAGTATGAAACAACCCTATTTCACCATCTATCCATCCTACGGAAAAAGAAATCACCGCACGTGCGTACGTACGGAATACCGTCTCCACGCCGTGGTGTAATCTATTTTCCACCACCACCTTACATGAATGGGTATAATGGTGTAAAGAATAACTATACATAGTTATTACAACAACATATTTATTCTGATATATTTTATAATCCACTCCAATTCAATTCAATATTTATGGAAATGATATCATCGCTCGTGCGTACGTACGGACTACCGTCTCCACGACGCGATGAGATTCATTCTCCATGTTAACCATTTAAGAATGATTATAAAGTATATATAAGAAATAATAATGAAATATATGAAATTATAAATCTACTGGATTTATGTATATATATATATGTATGTCATCTACTTACTTCCATTCAAGGCAATAAGGAAAGGAAAACAGCGTTCATGCGTATGTACGGACTACCATCTACATGAACGGTGTTTTTCATTTCATTTATCTATCTATTATATATATATATATATATACTGAATATATATGATATATAAATCATATTTTATATTCTGGAAGTAAGTAAATCATGATATAAGTAATAATAATGTCAAGAACAACAAGTCAAAACACCTACGATAAATGAAACGATTTTACCCAAAACGCTTCTTTAACATGAAATTTACAAAAGAACGGGTAATATAATGTCATAAGTGAACCATATATGATATCATAACAACGAATATGATTCTGTAATAAGTCAATGACATTATTTAAACCATTATACAGGAGATTCGGACACGTACAAAGCAAATCGGACCTAAGGTAAGGGAAATATCACAATCTCATTTTTATCCGAGATTGTTTATTCGCATGTATTTACTGGGGTGTATTTTATCATCCACATCCATGTTCCCTAAATATGTAATATTATTTCCATCCTTATACAATAGTTTATAACCAATTTTACCCTTCGATGAGTTTTTTTGCAAAAGATATGAAAAGAATCTTTTGTTGTTTTTTCGTACGAGGTACTTTTTGACTTTTCCGAAAAAAAAGTACGAAGAATGTTTTTTTAACTTATACGGCATGAATGGATTTTTAAAAAATTATTTCAAAGAAGCTTCATTTACAAGTTTTCAAGATTATTTTTCATGAACTTCTTTTAGTTTAAAATGGTATGACATGTTAAGAAAGGAAAAGTATTTTTGAAGTAGAAAGGATATTTTCCTCAAGAATAAAGTTCAAGTGTTTTATCAAAATTATTTTCCATCTAAGATAATAAAGGGTTCTGTTTTTATCCCTATTATTACATTGATTTGATTATGTTGAGATGGAATTATTTTTATGAATTCCTTTATCTTATATGAATTGTTTTATGATGTCATGTTGTTTAATAATCCCATTTTTATTACATGGGTTACGCTATGATGTATGGTTTATGATTATGTGGCACACATAAGAAAGGATTCATTATAAGATGGGTGGGACCTATATCTCCCTCCAATAAATTGGGTAAAGATTTTATATCTCATGAGATCAACAGGGCTGGAACAGTAGGTTATACCGGTTCAGTGAAACAGGACTGAAATGAGGGTTACTCGATTCAGAAAAGGGACTTTGTCCACTAAGATAGTCTTGGCAACGAGTCTTGACTAACAAGAAATGATTATCTATGATTATGTGTGAATGTCACAAAGTTTCATGTTTTAAGTTATGATTATTGTGATTACATTTCACTGCCATGATTTATTCCATGTTATGAAATTATGATCTCTTTTGCAGGTTAAGATTTCCAAAATGTTATGTTCTTATGAATATGATGTGATTGATATTTATTTTGTTTACCCTTACTGAGCATTTGAGCTCACCCTTTTATGTTTTCTTTTCCCCAGGATATAAAGAAAGGTTTTAGGTAAAAAAAAGGAAGATCTTTATGGGAGATTTTGAAGATCTTTCACCATGATTAGAAGATTATATTCCGAGTTTCCAAAGACACTAAACTATTACGATCCTTGTGTGTGTGTTTCTTGTTAGGTACTAAGTATTCCGCAAATGTAATGTAATGTCCATGTATGTTAAGCTTCGGGTCTCTACAGCCTTGGATCGTGATACTATCAATGATATAATTTTTGGTATTTTGTTTCATTTTCATAAACATGAATGTATGTATATTTTCCTTTTTAATAGTTCCATGACATACTCAACATTTTATACTTGGAACAAATTTTTGATTGATGTATTATTTATAACTATGTTGACGCTACTTTACATCACAGAGGCCAACAAATGGAAAAGGGGAATACCATGAGCACAAAGAGGGTCACCCATTTAGGAAACACCAAAAAATTGTTGAAGGCATGGACCAGGAGCCCATTTGGAGTGAGGCGCGCAAGTTACTTGCACACCGCAAAATTCACTTGTGTGATGTGAAAGTCACTTGTGTGCCACCTATGGGTCGCGCCACTCACTTGCGCACCCTATTTGATTTTTCTCCCATGGTGAAAGGTGGCCTATAAATAGCCCCTGTGGGCCCCCCATTTGGAGGACAGATTTTCTAAAAGTCAAATTCAAGCTATGGTTTCCCAAGTCTTCAACTAAACTCTTCTGAAAGCTTCTAAGGTAACTTTTTACCTAGAATGGAAGAATTCAAGGAGTATGATAAAGCCTAAGTGTTTAGAATTCATCATCACTTGGGAGTCTAAGTATCCAGATAGCCTTAAAAATGGAAACACTTGCACGCCACCCTACCCTTTGGATGAAACTTGCGCTCCACCCTTTTGGAAAAATCGTAGGATAATACAAAAGGCTTTAGTGAAGTCTCAACCACGTATTACCCTACAGATTCTTCGTCGTCCAGGTGAACCCATGCCATGCAAGTACACTTGCATGGCCAATACTACTGTACTAACTTCATTTGTATGCCTCTCTCTCGTTCACCTCTCCTCTTCAAGATATTATCCCTCAAACTCCTTTTCAAAGCCATTTATGGCATGGTTCCATTGTTGGCATCCTTATCTGAATGAATTCTGTGAGAACCTATCCCAAAACCTCGTGACATACACGCTTTATGTCACCATGGTTAGAGGTTTCGTCCATGTAACATCATCCTTTAAAATGATGAGATCTTTTGGTTTAGGGCATCCTCCTCAGGATTAAAAGCCATGTCCCCCAATCCTGGGCCACCTTCTCAGGAGTTATCCCAAGTCATAATTTCCTTAAATTTGGGGCTCCTTCTTAAGAGTAATCCCCAAGTTATAAGTCCCCTCAACCTGGGCCTCCTTCTTATGAGTATGACCCATTCATAATTTCCTTTAATTTGGGCCTCCTTCTTAGAAAAAAGCCCTAAGTTATTAATCCCCATTAATTTGGGAATCCTCCTTAGGAGTGAGCCCCAGGTTAAAACTACAAATCTACATAAGGTACAAATACATTTATGGACCCTGCACCTGGGATTGTTTCCTGAAGTATGTCCTGGTCTTCATCTACTTGGGTAGTTGTACATATGTAATCCCCATATCATTTCGTGTGACTGCATCTTTCATGGCACAATCGGCAGGTTTACCGATACCTCTTGTTTCTCACCCCGTGCATGACTCACTTTATCTTAGATTGTAAATGTAATCACGAAATCTCTTTTTGGGCCATTAACCACACATAGTACCAAAATGTATTAACCCTAACTACATGGAATTTGATCTCTGCCTTAAAAGTAGAGTGTGTAGGAAGCCTTTCTAGGGTTCAAGCCCATCATTCATTAATTCTTTTTTGTACCATGAGACTTTAAACTATATCCTTCTTATCAAACAACATGGGTTTTGATTCCTTTTTAATGTGGATACAGAGGTATCCCATCTGTTGGTATGATCCCAACTCTAAAATAATCCATGTCTTTCTGAAATGACAATAAACATCAATTTCTCCACTGAGTGTCTTTAAAACCAGTATGTTCATCATAATGACCAAGATATTTACTTATAATGTATTGAAGGATACCATTGAATAAGACTCTCTAATACAAACGGATGATTCTCTATAGATGAAGTACTTCAAATACATATAAAAGATTCTCTAAATCCCATACATATCAATCATCGATTGATATATTTCATTGAAAACTCATTTTCATGCTTTCTGAATTAATAAGGATTCATGAACATAACTTAAATATATAATAGAGTCTTGGAGTAGGCAATAATTCCCCAAAAAATGGGGTGATGAGCCTGACCTCCCATCCTTTCGACCAATTCATATTCTTAAGCCTCATCGGTCCACAGCTAATGAGCACCTACCTTGGGAATGTATGTCCAAATGGATATAGAATCATTGGGTGATTCCGGTTCAACGAATAAACCCATTAGAAACCGATTGGAATGTTTTAACCTTAAACAAATGTGGTCATCCCCATTTCTATAGGAAACAAAAAATGGTGAACCCGATGTGAATCCTTAACCATGTTAAATGATGTTTTTTCTTATTTGTTAGGAACCTATTTAACTCAATATGAGGGCCAACAAAGCAATCAATAATATATGACCTCATCCAAAAGATGTAGTATGGCCAGACTTTTCTTGATTATGTCTGCTATATTAAACAGGTACTTTTTTTGAGATCTCTCTACAACACAAAATGGCTTCTTTAAGGTTCAAACTTGTGAATGCCTTAGCCACTACTCCTGATGGATCCTTGTTCGCTGTAAGGATGACATCATCTACTCAACGTCTTTAACACTGGGTCTCAAATCCATTGGTGAGGGAATGCCATCATCACAGTACCATCCCGAATTTTGAGGCTGCTTGACAAGCCCTCCAAGTTTACAACTCGCCCTAGTTGTTTGGATAGAGATAATCAGTGGTCAAGAAGCAGGTGCTGCCAACCACCATCTCCAACTATTTCGGGTCTTCATCCCCAGAACACAACAACCAGTCCCCCCAATATTATATGGAGGTGGATCAAGAGGTCACTCAAGGCCTTAGTTCAATAATACATGATTCATTCCTGGGGACTCCCACCATCAATCGCCACCAGACTCATGAGGTAGTGCCCCCTCAACAGGATGGGGGTATCGCCTCTAGGAGTTCGTCTTAGGTTCCTCAGACCTGATCACGCAAGAAGAATAGTCAGAGGCGAAATTTGGCCAAGAGGGAGCAGGTTCATACCTCTTCCCCCTCCAATGAATTCCATCAACCTAACTTGATGGATAACAACAAGCGGGCATATACACCCGTCCGTCCTTATTTTACTTCCCACCAGACTCATCTGGAAGTAACACCACAATACCGCCTGCCAATTCTGGCGAAGTACTATAGGTAGGCACATAAACCTGTTTATAAATCATTAGCTAGCTAGCAGCTTCGTCTGACTACATCAAATGAATCCCGCCAACCAAATGTTGTGACCACCTGTAAACAGGCACATACACCTGCTTACACTCATCAATTCTGCCAACAGTCTCATTTTCCAGTATTGAAGTAAGTTCATCAATCATATTTGGTGGAGAAAAATCAGTAGGAAAATACAACTGCAATTCATCAAGCTAACCAACAGTCTCTTTTGGTAGCACCCGAAGATGTCAATTGGAAAGCTACAATGACAAACATGAGGAAGAAAACACTTTCTTCTCCCACACATGGGAACTGTTAGAATTCACAAATAGGAAAAGGAGGA
The DNA here is from genome assembly GCA_963277665.1 of Viscum album. Lineage (NCBI taxonomy): Eukaryota > Viridiplantae > Streptophyta > Magnoliopsida > Santalales > Viscaceae > Viscum > Viscum album. Next base: position 867,432,037 of record OY728152.1, on the reverse strand, counting down.
CAGGAGCAGGAACACACACCTACTCCAAACGCGGAATGGACATATATTCCCAATATGGGAGCTGAAGTCACCAAGTACATTCTGGAAACGGTGAAAGAGGAAAAGAAAATCCCTGCCCATATTCTGGATACCTCTTAGAATATTATAACTAAATCAGTGACTTCACAAGGAAAGAATTATAAATCTATCCCTATCAGTGTATTGATTCATCAACATGTCAGCCCGGAGTAGATACACACCTATGTTCTAGTCCAGGAGGGTCGTGGTGCATACTCCCCCATGTCATACAGACAATTTCTTCTGGCACATATACCGATTTAAATGGATATAATCAGCCTAACCTGACCATTTCTCCTGAACAGGCACATACACCCACCCATAATAACCACTTTTTTCAAAAAGTGGTTTCCAAATTGAGTATGAAGGAATCTAAAAAAATACCCATCCATCATAGTTAAACAATCAAGAGCCAATCTGTAATAAGTTCTTTCTCAATGCTGGAGTTCTTGAAGACCTTAGACAATTATCTATTGAAATCAATATTATACTCTCTCATTTCCAAATTCTGGAAGTAACAACCATAATTCTGAAGGTCTTCATCAAAGACATCCTCATGAAGGCTTGCTTCATGATAATTTGGTCAATATCGAAGCATCTTTTTTAGATGAGATCCACGATAACCCTTAGCGTGGCTAGATGACCAAGGAGAAAAATGATTCATGCTTTCCTGTAACCCACCATGGTGGTCCTCTCCATGATGATGAATTTAGATGTGAAATTCCTCTCCACAGTAGTAATTTTCGTTTCCTAGAAAATTCTTCAATGGAAAATGCAGAAACTTGAAATCCCTCTTATCTTGAGGCACATGAAAATGCAATGCCATTCATGTCTGATGTCTTACCGCAAGCAGGTGAAATAATTTCTCAATAAAAAGATAAACCAAGGTTTAGGTCATTCTCTGAACCACCCCTAGGTCATTCATCTTCTAATTTGACAAATTAATTCTCTACCAATCTTATTGAATATGATGAAGCAACAAAGAAGCACCAGCTTTGGTCCAATCAGGTAGAAGGATCTTCATCAAATGAAAAGGAGGAATTTCTGAATATGAGAAAACAACTGGAAAAAGGTGAAATAACAGTCATGTTTTGGCCTTTGGATGACTCTATGTATGATATTCCAGTAACTTTGATAGAAGATTGTATTCACGATATTCATCTCAACATTTGGAAAACATTTTGTCACTTTAAAAATAGAAAATATTACCTTATGATGAATATCAAAATCATGATAAGGTAATAGAAGGGTTGAAACGCCAAATTGACATGGCATCTCTCTCAGTTTCCCAACATCCAAAGGTTTAAAGGTAGCTGAGATCCCTTTAGTGTACATGCCTTGGTGCAATAAAAAGGTTTCACCAGTTAATTACCAATTCCCCATCTGGTATTCATATTAGGGGATGGGGTGTTCAGGGAGCATTGCATTTCACAGTGCTCTCCAGTCAACAAAGCTCGCCAAAAGTGGTCTCATGCAACGTTATTGCCCATGGCTGGCAATAGTTAACTGGTTTTGGGTGTAATCAAAGGCTTGATCAAGAACATGCCTCAACTTGTTCTTCCCAAAGTCAGGCATATAAAGAAAAAGTTGTTGAATTACTCTTGCCTCAAAAAATGAGAATATCAAACATGCATCTTTTTAAGAGCATGCACATCATTAGGAGATAGAGGTATTAGAAATAATCTAATATTCATCTATGCCAGATGATTTTAGTGGATGTAGGATGATGCATCCGGCCAATTTTCAGACTAACATCTGCAAAATTAGGTGAGCTTTTAAGAAAGTTTCAGATGTAGCAACTCAAGATCCACCACAGATTTCCAGGCCGAGGACTCTTTTAATACAAACCTTGGGATCAACATACAGGATTCGAGGATTTGAGTAGAAAATATAGGAATAGCTCAGTCTATCGGACTAGGAACTTTTTCAAATTATCAATCTCTTCCTCAACGAAAGTCAGTCTTCTCTTGATTAGGGAAGAAGCCACAGGAGGAATGCAGAATCAAATTATCAAGAAATTCCCTCAAAATTACGGTTCATCAAGAAGTTCCTGAGGGATCTACCAAACAAAAGGCAATGTCTCATAAAGGACATGGATGAAGACAATATCACAAAAATTCTGACAAAAGGGCTAAAATGCATTATGCCTCGATAAATGTCATCAAGTTCGTTGTCACTAATCCCCCAGAACATGAGGCTCACTCAAAGGAATCAGATGAACACATTCGTGTTCAAGAGGCTGTACACAAAGAAACAAATGAAGAAGGTGTGGATACTATAATCCAGAGGGTTTCCCAGAGGTAAGACATTCCTTCGGGAAATTCCCTTCCATAATCTAAGAAGGAACATGCCAAGGAAAAGGGTAAAAGTCAGGTTACATCCCACCCTACCTCTGAATAATGCCAATCACTCGCATTAGAGGAAAGTTTCACACAATAAGAAGAATACATGAAGGAGTTAAGGAGGTTAAATGAAGAACTACTTCAAGGTAATCTTCCTCCTAAGCATGCTGGATTTAATCAATCAAGGGAATTTGTTGCAGCTATATGGACAGATCAAGAATATATCCATTTACAAGTACACCCTCTCAGGTCCAATCCTATGGGTCATACATGACAGAAACCGGAAATACTACCATCAGTGGCAGTACCGGTCACAACACCCACCCAAACTCCAGTTATTACCCCAGCTCAAGTCCATGCTCAACCATTTGTTTCTCAAAAATTATTGACTACCATTGAGTAATTAACATCTCAATTGTAAGCTATGGAAGGATGATGTGCATATGTTCAACTGGAAAAGTGTGACTACCCGGAATGGATGGATGCAATTCCCCCCCCCCCCCCATCAAGTTTTGTGAACATCACATTCCAAATTTTTAATGGTTCGGGAGATCCAGAACAACACATAACACATTTTGTTTCTCGTTGTGCTCCAATGATGGGAACTCCTCAACAACAAGAGGCAGTTTTGCTCAAGTGTTTTGTGCAGTCATTTCAATGACCTGCTTTTCTCTGGTATACAAGTTAGAAATCTAGGTCAATTACTAGGTGGTAAGATCTCTGTCAAATATTCCTTCTTTAATTTAGATCAACATTACTAAAGACTATTGTTTGTGATCTTACCAATTGTAAACAAAGGGAAAATGAAATATTTTCAGATTTCATTGCTCACTGGAAGGGATTAAAATATTCCTTAAGTTTAGAACTCCCTCATGAAGAGTTTTTTCTAATCTGTGTGTAAAATATGTGTGATGAAATACACAAACCACTGATCCCGGTAAAATACACATGAGGGTCTCGAGACCTTACTTCAATCTCTTAGAAGATGGAAGTCTCTATTATAAAGACTAAGGATAAAACTCGTGTAATTCCATTAGTTCTAGGAAGGATAATTGGGAAATTAGATACTGCTACAGTTACAATTAAACAAGAACATGTACCTGGTTCCAAATCAAAACCTTCATCATATCGAAGGGCTCCACCTCCTGAGCATCAACAACAATGGCCGCCTCGTCATGGTGATCAAAGAGATCAATGGCGGAAGTAGTTTTATGATTTAAAGAACAATGTTTATTCATTCTGGAATAAACATGTACCTTGTTACTTCATCTCGGCTCAGGAAACAAATCTGGTTTAGTTTCTAAGGCCCAAAAGGCCAAACAAGGAAGGAGATGAAGACCTCGCCAACTATTTCCCATTTCATCAGATGATGGGGCATCCCATTCAAGAATGTTTTGTCTTCAATGTCCTCTTGAAAAATATTGTGGATTTTGGACAAGTAAAACTAAATGGATCTTTAGCGTAGGAAGTATGTGTTACTGCTACAGATCTAGAAGAAGGAAAGTGGAAAAAGTCAAAAGTAAAAATGTGCAGAAATATGATGATTGGAAGGTCAAGAAAAATATCAACCAAACTCATGCAATTTTACAAACACAATTTAATCAACCTATTTTGTATTCTTATATTTCTTCCACAAAAAACCCCCTTCATCAAAAAGAAAATCCTCAATGAAGCGGTATAATTGGATGAAAGAAGAGCAGATCAAAGAACACAAGCTCGTGTCAAAGCCTATGTTTCCATCGACTCTGGAAACTTTTATACCATATACATCAAAATCATGGGCACCACCCCACCAAACAACAAATCCTAAACTGGTTCATCTGGAAGAATCTTCATCATATGAAGAATTGAACATTGATTCTGTTGACATGATTCATTTAATGGATCCAAATGCCAATGATAGTTTTGATCATGATGAGTCAACATTCCCTATATCTAACAGAAGAATTAAAGGAAGAGACATATGTAAAGACCCATAAATTTCAAGGAAATTTTTTTCTTAAATTATTTGGAATTTTACAAGTACACAGTTTCTAACGGCACCTATTTCTGAGGCCTGGTGTGCCTGGAATATTTTTCTAATATTTTGTTAAGTTTAAATTAACGTGCGTAAGCAGTTTTCATAAAAAAGTGGAATAAATCTTAAACAGTTACATGGATCAAATATCCGAGGACACCGTTGTGCTCAGGATAGCGAGTTTACCCTAGGCGTGACTTAAGTTTAGTCGATGCATGCCTCCTGTGAAAAAACCCGAAAATGGTATAACCGTAAATAAAATAATTAAATAAAGTTATATTATTTTTCAAATGCTTATAAATCACAAATGCTAACTCAGATTAAAAATATGAGACCACCTCTGATCTCGTGAGGGTGTGCTTACTTTAAGCAGAAACTAACTTTTTCCGATGAGAGCCACTTGATAATGTTAGTATTTGTCCAAAAATAAAATAGTTAAGTGACAATTATTTTATTGTAAAATTCATAACTTCTAAACGGCAACTCAAATTGAAAATCTGAGAGTACCGTTGAGTTCGTTGGGGCGTGTTTCTCCTAGCCAGAGCATAACCTTGACTGCAGTGGGTTGAGGGTTACTGATAATAATTTTACGAACTTTTTTTTCAGGTACGTTCAGTAAACATATGAGTGGCATTTTATAACATTTGAACCGGTGTTCGGAATCAAATTCCGAGGGAACCGTTGAGCTCGCATTGCAGATATTCGCTTAATAAGACTTTCACCACAATGGCGGATGATCGGGTATGAAAGTTAGTTTTTGGGGTTTTACGTGGGTTAATAAAATAAAATAAGTGAATAATTTATTTTATTTTGTTACACACATGCAGTGCAGATAAAGTGGTTAGAATCTCCACATGGGAGTGGGTGGTGGAACTGCCACACCCTAACCTCCCTTTTAATGGGGAGGCAGAGAAAACCTCTCAAACCCCCCATCAATTAATTTTATATGTCGACGTAAAATTAATTGGACTCAATTAATTTTATGGGTCGACGTAAAATTAATTGTTTTCAGTTAATTTTATGTGTCGACATGAAATTAATTGCTCTCAATTAATTTTATGAGTTGACGTAAAATTAATTGTTGTCATTTAATTTTATGTGTCGACGTAAATATTAATTGTTGTGATTTAATTCTATGTGTCGACGTGAAATTAATTGCTTTAAATTAATTTTATGTGTCAACATAAAATTGATTCGTGTCATATATTTTGACGCAGGCTATGTGGGGGAAACTTCTTGGCATCCTCCACTCTTAAGTAGTGTCAACACACCTCTTAAATTGCGCCAACGCTATTTAATTCGCCAGCCCCCCTTCTTTAATTAAGTAACAACATCGTTGGAATTTAGGAAGGTTCCAAATAAATGAACCGTTATAAATTCCACGATGGTTACATACCTATACCCCTCTCCTATATATAAGGAGATTGGGAGAAGGTTTTGAGACGGCTTCACCAAGCGACGAAGCGATGGTAAAGTATTACGACGCCCAACACTTAGGGAAATCATATCCTCTCCAATGTCGAACGTGAAGAACGCCAACGACAATCTCCCACGTGATTCTTCTTCGACCTTCCTTCCCCAGAAACCTATCCTCCACAAAATCGTCAACGAACCGACGTAGCTCGGAATTGGGGACGTGTGGCAGACGCGAAAAATGACGGTCTTCATCAACTTCCTTCGGAGACTCCGCCAACGAGTGATGAGCAAGAGGTTGGGGTTTGATTTTATGTTCGTGAATATCTCTGTATTCATCGTTAATATTTTAGCCACTTGATATCGATTAACAAGAGGGGCTGGACCGCACAAACACGGCCGACCCTCCTCCCTTTTTACTATTGTCCTTCGTTGTGGATTAGAACGGAGACGACGTGGTGCCATCACACCGCGCGGAAATGAGGGAACTACAGCGAAGGTGCGCGGCGCCGTCGCGCCGTGCCGTTAATGCCGAATGAAGTCGTGGCTAGAGCAGGGGCCGCGGAGGAGGGCCACAGCGCCATCACGCCACGCCGGAGCATCTTGAAGGGCCGCGGCATGGGCGGGCCATGGCCGGGGTGGGCAATGGCAGAGGGGCGCGGCACCGACGCACTGTGCCGGTCGAAGAAGTGTCGCGGCCTAAGGCCGCGGCGGGCACCGACAGGGGGAGGACGGACTCCCTGGCCGCTGGAGCATCAAGTGTTGTGTCCCTTTGGCCGCAACGGTAGTCCTGGAGGTGGCTGGATAAACTGGCCACCGACGCTTGGGGGGGCGGGACTGCGGGGTCCCACGGAGGCGGCACCGACCGGCCAACCGGGCCGGCCGTTTAGAATTTCGGGGGTCGTAACCCCCAGTGGTGGACAGGCGGTCCCCCCACATGGGGCCGCCGTTACACGGCGAGGGGGCAACGCCCCCCCTTCATGCCGCTCGGTCGCAGACCGAGCACCCAGCCGAGTTGAGCCGCTCACGCTGGGCCAGGGCGCCCAGCCGCTGGGCTGGGTCGCCCGCTGGGCCGAGCCGCTCCCTCTCGGCTGAGTCGCGCCGCTCGGTCGGGCCACGCCCAAGTGGGCCGGACCCAGACCTGGGTTGGGTCAACCTGTTTCAGGCCAACCCAGGGGGTCTTGGGCCGGGTCGGTCTGGGCCCAAACCCCCTAAAAGCGGGCAGATTCGTTAAAATGCCTGTAACTTGGGCTGTGGACCTCTGATTGGTGCACCGTCAGTTGCGACACGATCCTTGGATCGGGGCGGTAGTTTTGGTATATTACACTCATGGTTTCGGAGAAATTTGCATATGGTCAGGTTGGTTTGAACCCAAAACCAATTGGGCCCTCGGAGTGGAAACGCTTATAGCTTGAGTTCCGGACGTCCAAATGATGTTCCATCGACTTTGTTGGATTCCTTTAGGTGAGACGGATATTTTGGTATACATCACCTAAGGTTTAGACGCAGTTGGAGTATGGTCGTGTTGGATTGTACCTGAAATCTAACCGGGCCCCTAGAACAGAAAAGCCGATAACATTCAGACCGGACGTCCATTTGACGAACCGTTAGCGGCGTTGGTGATCACGTTGAGAAACGGTCCCTATGAGTATACCCTATGTGAGTTCGGGTATAGTTGAGATACGGTCAGGTTGGTTCGTACAGAAAACCAACCAGGCCCCTGGGACAAAAAGGCAAATAACTCACAGACCGAGCATCCGATTGACGCGCCGTCTGTTGCGTTGAGACCCCTATGACGAGGCGGTCCTTTGAGATACTTCTTCGTGGGACACTGGGATACATGGAGTATCAAAATGTATCTAATGGAGTGGACCCTCTCGGAGAAGAGCGTACGGAGTATAGAGACCATGTAGCTGGCTGGGACCTGATGACTGTTTCTCCGATTTAATTTGAAGTGACTTCTATAGACCAGTGGGGAGAACTACATTGTGAGGTGGCAGACCCATGGCGGAGGAGCACTAATTTGTGAGGTGGCAGATCTGCAGTACTTGACAGGAGAAGTACCTCTGTAGGCTATGAGGGGGAGCACTATCGTGTGAGGTGACAGACCCATGGAGGAGGAGCACTACTTTGTGAGGTGGCTGACCCGCGGTACTCGACAAGAGGAATACCTCAGCAGTATTAGGTTAGTTATCAGTACCTCGGTGTCGTGACAAGATCAATGTACTCTTCAAAGATGGAGCTCTTCAGCAGTTATAGTTTCGATATTGAAAATCCTGGTTTGAGCTGAGTCATTGACCGTTGTGTTTTCCTCATGATTGAGATGGGTTACTAGATAACTTACATATATGTATGGGCATATACCTATGTAGTGGTTATCCGTCGACATCATATCTCTGTGATACCTCGTGGCTGAGATGGGTTACATGGTAACTTAGGTATAATTATGGTCTTATACCTAAGTAAGGGTTATCTGTTGAGAACTTTATTTGTGATTATCTTTGATGGAGTTAGTGATACCTTGAGGGTTTCAGGGTCCCTGCTGAGTATCATATACTCACCCCTGCACGGCCTTCGCCCGCACCTCATTGTGTTGGTTGCAGACGACTGACATCACTGATCGTGGTTGAGGCTTGTAGAGATGGACGGTACCCGGAGGTGGATCTCACGATGAGTCGGTACTCGAAGGTGGATCTGACAACGAGTCGGTACCCGGAGGTGGATCTCACGACGAGTCGGTACCCGGAGGAGACGGACAGACGTGGAGTGATGAGGAGGACATCTGTACCTACCCTTCATGTTGGAACCCAGAGGATAATCTAGGACTTGGCTGTAACCTTTCAGTTGTTGTCCTTTGAGTTGTACTTTACTTTCAATTGTAGCTGTATCATTCTTTTGGGCTTGTATTTCCGGCCCCTCGTACTTTCAGCACGTTTGTTATACTACTTTACATAGTGTAACTTCTTCTTGTACTCTGTTTGTGTGTGCTTTCGTTTAATAAAGGAAATGCCTTCCATTTTATTGGGGATTTACGCCTTTGGTGCTAGTCGCCAGCCCCTGGCCTATGGAAGGCGGGCTTGGGGTAGTCACGGCACGGGCCCCGGGGAAGGGTCGTAAGAAATTGGTATCAAAGGAGTCAGTTCTACCGCATAAATTATAACTCTGATATTTCATTTCTATGAAGCAATAATGTTAAGAGTACTGAGTGTGGTATTCAGATCAGGGAGTCCAGTGATGGTGCGGGCGGCTGACATATCAATGCACAAGGACCCAGACCTCTGATTTCCGACTCAGTGCATGAAATCACTAATTGCATGTGTGTATTCAAATGTTTTCCCCTTAAAACAGCTCAAACCAGGTCAGTTCACCAGGTATAATCGTTTGACCATGTCACGTATGTTTCTTTCAGGATTTCATTCCACGAACGACTAGCTAGAGCCTAGAGTGATGTACGTACTGACAGCCTGCTGAGCAATGAGGCCTCGGTATAGGGCCCTCTTACAGTTGAGGCACCAGTGGAGGCACCAGCGATACTACTATATGTTGGGCCACCGATGCCACCACCCCCAGCAGCTGGTGATGCACGCCGCTTGAGCTCACTACACAGGTTCCAGCGCCAGAGGCCACCCAGGTTTCATGGAGAGACGGACCCACATGCGGCTAAGGATTGGCTGGATGCTGTGGTGGGAGTTTTCAGGATAGTGGGTACACCAGTAGACTTCATGGTGATCTTTGATGCTAGACTCCTTCAGGAAGTAGCAGGAAGATGGTAGAGCCGGATGCTCCAGTTTTATGATGAGATGACCTTCACATGGGGAGACTTCGACTCCTTCTTCAGGGTGGAGTTCATACTAGTGACTCTACGCCCCGAGCATGTTCAGGAGCTGCTGCCTTTGCCGCATGATTTTAGATCAGTAGCCGAGTCATATGTAGGCAGTAGACAGATGATGGAGGGGTCCAAGAGGACCAGACCAGCACGTGGGCGACCTCGGGATACATGTTTGGTTGTGCGAGGCACACGAGATAGATCCATCCATACGAGGAGAAGGAAGTGTTATGAATGCGGAAGGAAGGGTCACCTGGAAGGTGACTGTCTGAATCCCTGCACAGTTGATCCACAGGCATTGGAGGAGCCACCATGACAGAAGCAGCGACTGGTGCTTGAGAAACAGCCGAACAGTGGACAAGGCAGTAGAGCTTTTGGAAGTAGGTGGACATGAGCAGAACTAGTGGATTCCTTTTTTCCCTTTTACTTATAGTTCCATGTTGCTGTTGTATTTGTGTCTTTGTACTTCGAGCTGCAGTAATAAAAGACACTTATCATTGTGATTTTTTCTTTCTTGTCGATCTGTTTGGTTGATACTGATAGGTCCTGATTAAAAACTGTTGGCTTGACCCTCACTTTTGAGATACCTACTAGAGGAGACCCAGTGACCACCCACTGATGCTGACAGTGTGACTCAACCCTTAGAGGCAAGAGTAATGGTTGGATCTCTTGGTAGTATCGTCGAGGCCTTACGACATCATCCATGGTGTGGATTAGTATCATCCATGTCAGGATTGAATATATTAGGAAAAGAACGTGGTTATTCCAGGGGATGAGACCAGATTTCTCTTATCGGAAAAGAAGATATATTAGCAGCTCTTGTAGGACCAGAGAAGGTTCAGGAAATCCAGGAGGCGGAGACCAATAGAGTTCGAGGATGTTGACAGCGTTTTCTTACGGGTCTCACCTCGAAATGTATTACGGATTTTTGGCCAGGGCAGAAAGTTATCCCTGCACTTCATCGGACCCTTATAGGTCTTCAACAGGGTATTAGAGGTGGTTTTCCTCTTGATCCATCCACCTCAGTTGCACCAGGTGCACGACGTTTTTCTAAGTATCTCAGTTGAGGAGATTCATGCACGGCTCGATGTATATCATCGACCATGGGAAGCTGAACATCAATGACGGGGAAAAATTTGTGGAGGTCCCGGTGGAGATTGAGGATCGATCGGAGTGGGTCCTACATGGACGGTCGATTCCTCTAGTGCGCATCAAATGGAAGCACGGGAACCTCCAAGAGAGCACATGGGAGCGGGAGGCTCAGATGCGTGAACAATACCCCATTTTTGTTTCCATATTTTTTGATATAGCTTTACGGGGACGTAAATCCCTGAGGTGGGAGTAATTTAAAGACCCGTAAATTTCATGGAAATTTTTTTCTTAAATTATTTGGAATTTTTCCAGTATGCAGTTTCTAACGGCACCTGATTCTGAGGCCTGGTGTGGCCGGAATATTTTTCTGATGTTTTGTTAAGCTTAAATTAATGCACCTAAGTAGTTTTCCTAAAAAAGTGTAATAACTCTTAAACAGTTACTCGGATCAGAAATCTGAGGACACCGTTCTGCTCAGGATGGCGTGTTTACCCTAGGAGTGACTTAAGTTTAGTCGGTGCATGCCTCCTGTGAGAAATCACAAAAATGACATAACTGTAAATAAAATAATTAAATAAAGTTATTTTATTTTTCAAATGCTTATAACTCACAAATGGTAACTCAGATTAAAAATATGAGACCACCGATGAACTCGTGAGGGTGTGCTTTCTTTAAGAAGATACTAACTTTGGCCAGTGCGAGCCACCTAATAATATTAGTTTTTGACAATAAATAAAATAAATAAGTGGCAATTATTTTACTGTAAAACTCATAACTTCTAAATGGAAACTCGAATTGAAAATCTGAGAGTACCGTTGAGTTCGTTGGGGCGTGTTTCTCCTAGGCAGAGCATAACCTTGACCGCAGTGGGTCGAGGGTGGCTGATAATAATTTTCTGAAATTTTTTATCGGGTATGATTAGTAAACGTACGAGTAGCATTTTATAACTTTTGTACCAGTGCTCTGAATCGAATTTTGAGTTCACCGTTGAACTCACATTGCCGATATTCAATTAAGAAGACTTTCACCTCAATGGCAGATGATCAGGCATGAATGTTAGTTTTTGGGGTTTTACGTGGGTTAATAAAATAAAATAAGTGAATAATTTATTTTATTTTGTTAAACACATGAAGTGTAGATAAAGTGGTTAGCAGCTCCACATGGGAGTTGGTGGTGGAACTTCCACACCCTAACCTCCCTTTTAATGGGGAGGGTGAGGAATCCTCTCAAACCCCACATCAATTAATTTTATATGTCGGCGTAAAATTAATTTCACTCAATTAATTTTATAGGTCGACGTAAAATTAATTGTCGTCTGTTAAGTTTATGTGTCGACGTAAAATTAATTGCTCTCAATTAATTTTATTAGTTGATGTAAAATTAATTGTTTTCATTTAATTTTTTGGGTTGATGTAAATATTAATTGCTGTGATTTAATTTTATGTGTCAACGTGAAATTAATTGCTGTCAATTAATTTTATGTGTCAACATAAAATTGATTTGTTTCATATGTTTTGATGCATGCTATTTGGGGGAAACTTTTTGGCATCCTCCACTCTTAAGTAGTGTCAACGCACCTCTTAAATTGTGCCAACACAATTTAATTCGCCCGACCCCCTTCTCTAATTAAGTAACCGCATCGTTGGAATTTAAGAAGGTTCAAAATAAATGAACCTTCATAAATTCCATGATGGTTACATACCTATCCCCCTCTCCTATATATAGGGAGCTTGGGAGAAGGTCTTGAGACGTCTTCACCAAGTGACGAAGCACTGGTAAAGTATTACGACGCCCAATACTTTGGGAAATCATATCCTCTCCAATGAAGAACGTGAAGAACGCCAACGAAGATCTTCCATGCGATTCTTCTTCGACCTTCCTTCCCCAGAAACATATCCTCCACAACATTGTCAACGAACCGACATATCTTGAAATTGGGTATGTGTGGAAGACGCGACGAACGATGGTCTTCATCGTCTTCTTTCGTCGACTCCGCCAACGATCGACGAGCAAGAGGTTGGGGTTTGATTTTATGTTCGTGAATATTTGTGAGTTCATCGTTAATCTTTTAGCCGCTTGCTATCGATTAACGGGAGGGGGCTGGACCGCACAAACACGGCCGACCCTCCTCCCTTTTTTACTTTTGTCCTTCGTTGTGGATTGGAACGGAGACGGCGCGGTGTCGTCGCACCATGCAGAAATGAGGGAACCGTGGCGAAGGAGAATGGTGAAGGAGCATGGCGCCGTCACACCGTTCCGTTAAGGCCGCGACTGGAGAAGGGGCTACGGCAGAGGGGCATGTTGTCATCATGTCGCACTGGAGCATCTTGAAGGGCCGCGGCCGGGGTGGGCCGTGGCGGAGGGGCGCAGTGCCGACGCGTCGCGCCGGTCGAAGAAGCGTCGCGGCCTAAGGCTGCGGCGGTCACCGATAGGGGGCGGTTGGACTCCCCGGCCGCCGGAGCATCATGTTTTGTGGCCCTTTGACCACGGAGGAAGACCTGGAGGTGGCTGGATAAACCGGCTGCCGGCACTGGGGGGTGGGACCACGGGGTCCTTGGGCTGCGGCACTGGCCGGCCAACAGGACCGGCCGTTCAGAATTTCGGGGGTCGTAACCCCCGGTGGTGGACAGGCAATCCCCCTATGTGGGTCCGCCATTACAAAACGAGGGGGCAGCGCCCCCCTCCCCATTCCTGCCGCTCGGTCGCAGACCGAGCACCCAGCCGAGTCGGGCCGCTTGCGCTAGGCCAGGGCGCCTAGCCGCTGGGCCGTGTCGCCCGTTGGGCCGGGCCGCGCCCGCTCGGTCGGGTCGCGCCGCTCGGCCGGGCCGCGCCCAAGTGGGCCGGACCCAGACCCAAGTCGGGTCGCCTTGGTTCGGGCCGACCCAGGGGGTCTTGGGTTAGGTCGGTCCGGGCCCAAACCCCCCTAAAAGCGGGCAGATTCGTTCAAACGCCCCTAACATGGGCTATGGTCCTCCAATTGGTGCACCGTCAATTGCAACGTGATCCTTGGATCGAGACGGTCGTTTTTTACATTAAACTCATGGTTTTGGAGAGCTTTAGATAAGGCCGGGTTGGTTCGAACCTGAAATCAATCGGGCCCTCGGAGTGGAAACGCTTATAGCTTGAGTTCCAAACATCCAAATGACATGCCATCGACTTTGTTGGATTCCTTTCAGTGAGACAGATCTTTTGGTATACATCACCTGAGGTTTGGACGCAGTTGGTGTATGGCCAGGATGGATTGTACCCAAAATCCAACAGGGCCCCTCGAACGGAAAATCCGATAACTTTCAGACCGAACGTCCGTTTGACCAACCATCAGCGGCATTGGTGATCACGTTGACAAACAGTCCCTATGAGTATACTCTATGTGAGTTCGGGGTACAGTTGAGATACGGTCAGGTTGGTTCATACACAAAACCAACCAGGCCCCTGGGACGAAAAGGATAATAACTCACAGACCGGGCGTCCGATTGACGCGCCGTCTGTTGCGTTGAGACCCCTATGACGAGTCGGTCCATTGAGATACTTCTTCGTGGGACTTTGTGATACTTGGAGTATTGAACTGTATCTCATGGAGTGGACCCTCCCGGATATAAGCGTACGGAGTACAGAGACCGTTTAGCTGGCTAGGACCTGATGACTTCTTGTCTGATTTAATTTGAAGTGACTTGCATAGCCCAGTGGGGAGCACTACTTTGTGAGGTGGCAGACCCATGGTGGAGGGGCACTACATTGTGAGGTGGAAGATCCTCGGTACTCGATAGGAGGAGTACCTTTGTAGGCTATGAGGGGGAGCACTACTGTGTGAGGTGGCATACCCATGGAGGAGGAGCACTACTTTGTAAGGTGGATGACCTGCAGTACTCGACAGGAGGAGTACCTCAGCAGTCTTAGGTTAGTGAGAACTACCTCAGAGTCGTGACAAGATCACCGTACTCATCAGAAACGATGCTCTTCAGCAGTTACAGTTTTGATAATGAAAATACTGGTTTGAGCTGATTCATTGACCTTTGTGTTTTCCTCATGATTGAGATGGGTTACTAGATAACATACGCATATGTATGGGCATATACCAAAGTAGTGGTTATCCGTTGAATTTGTATCTGTGTGATACCTCGTGGCTGAGATGGGTTACATGGTATCTTAGGTATAATTATGGGCTTATACCCATGTAAGCGTTATCTCTTGAGAACATTCTTTGTGATTATCTTTGTTGGAGTTAGTGAGACCTTGAGGGTCTCGGGGTCCCTACTGAGTATCGTATACTCACCCTTGCATGGGATTCGCCCGCACCTCGTTGGGTTAGTTGCAGACGATGGACATCACTGATCGTGGTTGAGGCTTGTAGAGCTGGATGATACCCGGAGGTGGTTCTCACGATGAGTCGGAACCCGGAGTTGGATCTCACGACGAGTCGGTACCCGGAGGTAGATCTCACGACTAGTCGGTACCCATAGGAGACAGACAGACGTGGAGTGCTAAGGAGGACATATGTACCTACCCTTCAGGTAGGAACCCGGAGGATGATCCAGGATCTGCTTGTCACCTTTCAGCTGTTGTCCTTTGAGTTGTAATTTTCTTTCAGTTGTAGTTGTATCTTTCTTTTGGGCTTGTATTTCCAGCCCCTTGTACTTTAAGCACATTTTTTATACTGCTTTACATAGTGTAACATATTATTGTACTCTGTTTTTATGTGATTTAGTTTCATAAAGGCAATGCCTTCCCTTTTTGTTTGGGATTTACGCCTTTGGTGCTAGTCTCCAGCCCCTGGCCTATGGAAGGTGGGCTTGGGGTAGTCACGGCACAGGCCCTGAGGACGAGTCGTGACAACATAGGTCCAGGATACAAGAGAATACACTGATATTCAAGAAGCCACTATTTCAATCCTACCCCTTATAGAACTGTATATGCTACAGAAACTCATGGAAAAGCCCATCAGTGGGTTCAACAGGAACAAGAATGTTCTTCCACACATGGCAGATTCGGTCCTGACACAGTTATTTTGGATGACTAGTTATAGGTTACACATTCTTCCTCCAAAAAAATAGATAGAACTAGTTGGTTTAATCTACCAAAGCCAGGAGTGTTTCCAATTCCTTCCCCGATATAGGATGCATCTTATGAAAAAGCATCAACTTCAAAGGCACCTGATAAACCACATTTTCATGATGGGAAATCTAGAGAATTGGACCAATATTATGTTTTCTTGAATCATTTTTTCCAAGTATCGGCAAAGTTATCAATTCTTGATGCCTTGAATCTATCAAAGGATCTTCGGGAGGCGCTTATTGGGGCTTTGTCTTGTCCTCAAGAATTCGAAACTGAAATTGTTGCGGTCGAGGTTTACTGTATAGAGAATGATTCTACAGAATGCCATGCAGAGATATCTTTTATAGATGATGATGAAGATGATGTTGTACATGGACATATCTGACCTTTTTATCTATTTAGAAAAGTCAATGAAATAGACATCCGATGAGCTTTCATTGATAATGGATCAAGAGTCAGCCCCATTCCTATTCATACACTTTGTCGATTGGGCCTCACCGTATCTGATTTATCTTATTCTACTTTGATGTTGCAAGTATATGATAAGAATGAATAAGAACCTACGGGAAATATTACACTCAGAATTCAGTTTGGAGACATTGTGTCTAATTCCAATTTCCTAGTTGTTCATCAGGACATAGCCTTCAACGTTTTTTTGGAAGACCTTAGCTACATCAACATGTGGCCATACCGTCGTCACACCATCAATGTCTCAAATATTGTTTCAATGGTCAAATTGGGACATTGTATGGTGACAAGGCCGCATTCAAAACATGTGAATCTCAATACATTGAGGCAGATTTATATCACATGGAGGGAGAGGAAAAATCCATGGCAAAGAACGTCACCAAAATTAATGCTCCAAATGATTTGGAAAAGGTTCTAGGTAACCCATTCATACATGTGAGTACAGACTATGTGCTTCCTATCAGTCAAATTGGCAGGATATCCTAAATCCAAACACTCTTATGCAAACTTCCATAATGTCAATTATGAAAATCAACCCAGAAAACATGGGATAAGTTATTGATTCGCCAAGTAGTGATGAAAGCATAAATGGAGATGCTGTCATTTCATCTTCTGAAATCCATCAATTCTATACTTCATCAACCAGGCCAAAAGAAGTTATTGCAATTACAGAGGAAAAAAATGATGTCAATTCTTAATCCATCATCTCCTCTCTATCACCCTAGGATGACCCTTCATCATCAATAGGGTTAGAAATGGAAACTTCTTCTATAAGATTTTCAAATTTTAACTTCTCCCACAACCATGGAATTTCGGATTTTTCAAATACTATTCAAGTAGAAATAGAATAAGTAACACATATTGAAGAAGAAGAGGAAGATCTCAGTGATTCTCCTCCAGCATTTGATGAGGGTATCTCTACCACTATGGATGAACTCAAAGAAATAATCCTAGGTAAAAAAGGAGAACCATGCCCCACTTTAATTAGTGAAGCCATGACTCTTGAAGAGAAATAAATTTATACATCATTTGTTAAGAAAAATCGAGATTAAATTTTATGTAACTATACAAAAATGACAGGTCTTGATCTCGATGTTTCCACTCATCTTTTGGGTTTTCTAGAAGAACATAGAGGATTCAAGCAAGCAGTAAGAAGAACACACCCAACTTATAACTCAAAAATTGAAGTTGTAGTTGATAATATTATCATGTAAAACTTCATCACAGAAGTTCAATAACCCAAATTTATGGCTAATATTGTCCCTGTGAAAATGAAGAATGGAAAAATTAAAGTTTGCATTGACTTCAGAGATCTTAATTGGAATTGTCCCAAGGATGATTTTCCAGTTCTGATCATAGAACTCTTAATTGATGCAACATCTGGCTATGAAGCTTTTTTCTTCATTTATGGTTACTCTGGGTACAATCAAATAAGAATGGACCTTGAAGATGAGGATTCTACAGACTTCAGATCCCCTCAAGGTGTGTTTTTCTATCGCGTAAATCCATTTGTCCTGAAGAATGCAGGTGCAATGTATCAATGTGACATGCACCATATCATTAAACCCTTTTTAGGGAAATTTGTTTAATATTATGTGGATGATTTGGTGGTTAAATCCAAACAACGTTCTGATCACTTTTCCGATCTAGAAATCATATTCAACAAACATCGACAACACAATTTGAAGATGTACCCCTTGAAATTTGCTTTCTGGGTAACCTCAGGAAAATTTCTCAGCATTCATGTACGCCATCGTGGTATCGAAGTTGGTCTTGAGAAGAATAAATCAATCCTTGACATGTCACATCCTAGAAATTTGAAGTAATTAAGAGGACTTCAAGGAATTTTGGCTTATTTTCGGTGTTTCATTTCCAATTTGGCAGGCAACTGTTTACCCTTCACCAGATTAATGAAGAAGGGAGTCAACTACTAGTGAATTGAAGAAGGTCAAGATGTATTCGATATCCTCATGAAATATATCTTGATTCTACCGGTATTAATGCCACTTGTTGAAGGAAGACCACTTATTCTCTATGTGATAGCTTTAGAGTGATCATTGGGTGCCTTCCTTTCCCAAAAGAATGATGTTGGGAATGAAAACAAACTTTACTATCTCAGTTGGACTATGCATGAGGCAGAAACTCGATATTCAAGTATTGAAAAGTTATACCTAGCATTAATCTTTGCAGTTCAAAAATTGAGAAACTACCTAAAACATCATGAGGTCCAACTGGTATCTCACAATAACCCGCTCAAATTTATCCTTAGTCATCCATTACTTACAAGACTTCTGGAAAGGTGGTAAGTTATTTTGGAGCAGTTTGATATCCAGTATGTGTCTCAAAAGGAAATAAATTGCCACGATCTAGCCGATTTCATTGCTGAAAAACCATCTATAGAGGATACATCTTTAAATATTGAACTTCCTGATGAAGAAGTCATATTTATTCAAGATAATCCTCAAACATGGGAAATTTACTTTGATGGTGCCTCCAAAATTCGTACAGGGAAGAAAATGGAAGATCCTAAATTCAACAATGTTGGGTTAGGAATCGTGCTTATTTCCATAGAAAAGGTAGTGATACCCCATTCATTCTTATTGTTTGAAGGCGGTACAAACAATGAAGTAGAATATCAAGCTCTTATCACAGGCTTAGAATTGGCTTTTTAGGCACAGGTGAATCCCTTGAAGGTAAAAGGTGATTCAAATTTTGAAATAAAACAAATAAATTGGTATTATTCCATCATGAAAGGATGAGTTAATCCATTTGTGTGATTACATCAGAGAGTTAATGGCAGAATTTCCCTCAGAATTGAAATTTTCTTATGTCCTGCGATCACAAAATTCCCAAGCTGATGCACTGGATAATGTAGCCACAACCCAGGAAGATCCAAATCAGGATGAAACAATCATCATTATTGCCCACCATTGTATAGTTTCACCTTTTGATCAAATCATAACAGAGGAAATCAATGAAATCAGTCCCATTTCTGAACCGTATGGTCATACTTCATGATGGATGGCCCCTATCAGGGAATACCGTCAAAATGGAACACTCCCACCTGATAGAGCTGGTAAAGAACACGTCCGGCAATGTGTGGTCAATTTTACTCTTTATGATATCCCAGATCACCAAAAATACTCTACATGTGAGGTTTTGAGGGAATTATATTCATATGTGTTGCTGGTGAAGAGACAATGGTTGTCATTAATGAATTCAGTGCAAGATTTTGTGGTGCCCACCAGTCTGTACATAGACTTTCTAGTCAAATTTGATGTCTTGGATACTTCTGGACTTCAATGATTCAATATTGTGTTTATTTCACTAAGAAGTTTCATTCTTTCCATGTATGTTCCAACTTCATTCATCAAGCCCGACGTTACATCATACGGCTAAATACTCCTGTCTGTTTTCTACATGTGGAATGGATGTAGTAGGACCTTATCCTCTGGCTATAACTATGCAGTTTACGTATATTCTTACTACTACTGCTTTCTTTTTCAATTGGGCATAGAAAATACCTCTAAAGAATTCGATGCTAAAAGCATTGTTAGCTTTTTTAAGTCCAACATCATTACCATATTTGGTGTTCCTCCTACCATATTCACAGATAATGGCACCAAATTTTGTTCATCTGAGGAAAGAAAACGGTATCAAGAATACAATATCAGATCCAACCATTCATCTTGGTATCATGTAGAGACCAACGGTCAAATAGAGGCTTTTAATAAGACTCTTTCAAAAAAACTTCAAAATATGGTGGACAAAGATAAGAAGCCATGGCCTGATAATATTTTTAATGCTCTATGGGATTTTCGGACTACCTCCCGCACTACACTACGATCTAATACATATTAATTGGTATATGGAATGGAAGAGGTCTTGCCTATTGATGTCTAATTACCTTCTCTTAGAGTCTCCATTTTTTATCAGTTATCTACAGATGAATAGTCTCAAAAGCGATTGGATGAATTGGAATTCCTAGAGAAAGAAATATTGTGCACACTGCACCATTTAGAAGTCTATCAGAATCGAATAGCACGAGCATTCAATAAAAATGTTCGTCTTTATTCATTCATTCAAGTAGAATTTTTATATTTCCTAATGACCCCAATAATACCATGAAAGAAGCCTCCAAATCTTGATCCAAAGTGGGAAGGACCTTAATCAATACATAAGGTCTACTCCAATGGAGCTTATTATTTAATCTCAATGGATGGAGAACTCATTACAACTCCAACTAATGCATGATTCTTGAATATGTATTATTTGTATCACAAATACACCCATTGTCATTTCTACAAGTCATTAAACTGCATATCCCACTCTATAATCCAACAAAATATTAAACTGTGTCCCCCTATCATCCAACATGTCATTAAAATTTGCATCATCTAAGCTGTAAGGCGTTTAACTGCCAAGAATCCCATGTCTTTGACACATGACATTAAACTGTGATCACCGCATTAAAAATTGTCTTTTAAACTCTATTTCCATGCATGCCCTAGGCCGCTAACCATGAATAAGCCCCATACCATCCTTCGGGGTCACATCTTTCGTGACACAATCGTCAGGTCTGCTGCTGCCTCTTGTTTCTCACACAGAGCATGACTCACGTGAGCTTAGAGTAAGCTTCGACCATGACATCTTCTCTGGGCTTCTAACCACACATAACTCCCAACATCATCTTCGGGTGATTGTCCTCAAGTAAAACTCTATAACTGAATACCTCTCAATTGTACTACACGGACTTTGATCATTGCCTCCTAGGATGGGTACGTAGGCAACCTCCTATGGTTCAAGCCCAAAACCACTTTATTCACTTCGATTCACCTCCATCCCATATGATGTTGATTTGTGAAGCCCCCATCAACCTTCTTATTCATATCGGTTCACTTTCATCCTACATGATGTTAAACTATGAACGTCCCATCTTCATATCTATATGAAGTTAAACTATACAGTCCCCCATTTTCTGTGCTGCAAGACATTAAACGGCATATCCCTGGTCCATGCATATGACCTTAAAATATTTTCACTTTTTCCCTGTATTACAATAAACTGCAACAATCCCTAATACCCTCACTGGAGAGGAATCAACATTGGCATGGCCTCCAACCATGTCATATTTCAAGAACTATGTATGGCTTCATTATCATCCTTATGAGATACGTAGTGACACCCTAGTCTTTAATATTGGGTCCAACCATAGTTGCAATGAAGTCCTCTTTACCCCTCATATGTATGAAACAAATTTTTACCTAGGGTATTTCAAGAACTACGGGCAGCTTGATTCCCATCCTCATGGGACACATAGGAACGCTCGAGCATTGCTTGAGTCCAGCCCCAAGCCTTTGGGCCTAACCCCAAACTCCACTTTCGGTCCCTTGGCTGAAAAGTCCCCCTGGGAGACCATGGTGTGATATGGAACACCCTGGTCTTTATTCACATCAAGTTTATAACAAATGCACGATGTGTCTCCCCCACTATGTTCCAAGATGTGTGCCCCTAAACTAATATATTCCATGCTCTCGTCCTACATGACGTTAAACTGTATTTCAAGAACTACGTGTGGCTTGATTCCCATCTTAATTAGATACGTAGTGAAATCTAGAATCTCAATTCAGGACCTAGCCGCAACACTATAAAAATAATATTCATGATTTCCATAACCCTTTTCTTGCCTTCTTGTCGAAATTTTTTTGATACCTGAGAGTTCTTTTTCCTGACTTTGCCGAACGTGCCCTTAGGTGGCCTTGCATAAGTTGTCTACATAACGGACCTGCTAGCCAAAAGATACTACTATTTTACTATAATGATTATGCCCCAGTTGGCCCTCTATAATTCAACATCCATAATGTGTTTGTCTAATAATGGTAAATTTATTCTTAAGAGAAGCCTCTTTTTTCTTTATTGGTCTTAACATCGATATGTAGGGATCTTCAAAATAACTGCCATTCTTAACATATTTTTTCCATACTCTTTTTCATGATCTGAAATTATTCTAGTCTATGGTTTACATTTTCCTCCTACTCCATATGTTCAGAGCAATATAAAATAACCATTGAACACTTGACCATATTTCATATAATGTTTCAATCTCCAGTTTTAGTAATATGATTTAAAACCACAGATAACTTTTTTCCTACGTTTGGGTCAGACCTTCGTAGAAGTCACATTCCTTCAATTCTTTAACAATTTTGATTGGAAATATCCTCTCAATGTTCAAGTACATTTATCCATAAAAAAGACTCTATGATTTGGAAAATTTGAATCTCCATAAAATATTCTTCGGCTTTTAGTAATATAAATTCAAATTTCTGAGAGTTCTTTTGCATGACCCTGCAGCACGTTCCCTAAAGTGGCTTTGCATAAGTTGTCTACATAACAGACCTATCAGCCAAAAGATACTACTATTTGATTGTGCAACATATTCCCTAGTTGGCCCTGCATAATTCATCCCCCATAACAATTATTCCAAGTAATGGTTACTTAAATCTTAGAAAATACTTCCTATAATGAATTTTAGCTCTTTACCCATGCCATTACTCAGATTCAAAATTTCTCAAGTCACAATTTACAATTTTCCCCCTCCATACTTGAATATCGTTATATGTTTGCAAAAACAATTATCAATAATTTCATCAATATCATCCGTTCGGTCAAAGCTATTGAACCTTAAATATTATCCTGTTCATAGTCCAACATGCATGAATTCAAATTGCCAATAACAAAAGACATGATACTCATTAAATTGGGAACCTATAAAGGGTACTCTGAACAAAAGTCGAGTCCCATCTCACAAAAAGTAGATTTTTTATGATTTAGGAAATATTGAGAAATAAAAAGAAAAAGTTTTCAGGTTTGTTTATATAACCCTAGTAAAATCAAACTATGTTTACTAGGCCCATTGGATTAGGTAAAAATAAGAGAAATTATCTAGAAAATAAAGGTACAAATGATTGAAGATGAACTATTTCTCAATGATGAACAAGATTAGAAGAAAATCCATAGACTGGAGTCACTTCTCTTTTTTCAGAAATTACAGAAGTGTTTCAACTTGATTTCTCATCTATTTCACAGCATCCCGAGCTTCATCAGCATCCATTTGAAGTTCATTTACTCGGCCAACTTCACTCTCTTAAGCTCAAAGAAGTGCTTCTTTGGCATCATTGATGGCTTTTATACCATCCTCTGGACTTCTCCCAGCAAATTATGAAGCTCCCCAGTAATAGCATCTAGCCCTTGCTGAAGGTGGAACTGATGGAAAATCTTCTCCTTGATCTTTTTCTTCAGCCCCTTTAGCTTTGCAGCATGATCATCCTCGGCTCGGGACCCTGCATCCTGGAATTCACTGATATTGATCAGCAATCTAGCTCTGATCAGGTCTTGAAAACACCTTTTCTCTTGATCCCTCCATCTAATGACTTGATTCATTGCAACATGGATTCCTTGATATCCAAAAACTCCAAGTCCTATCATGATGAACAGGGATGAAAGTCTTGGAATTTTCGAATGCAGCTCTTCAAGAGGCACCACATATATTATCTTCCATATATTTTTCCATGCCTTACGATGTGAGAATGGGAGCGCCTTTTGCACCCCTGGGTCTGATTCGACATCACTATCACAGGGAGGAACATAGTATGGGATTAATGAACTTAAAAAAGTTCCATGTTCTGCTCCTTCCCTGAACCGAGTTGCTACACTTTCTGCTACTCTTTTGACCGAGGCTTCACCTCCAGATCTATCCATTGAAGTTGAAAGCCCTGTTTGGTCAATTGATAGTATGGTTAGTTTCAAAGGATAGTAAAAGTTGATTGATTTTCTTGTAGGATCAGTAAGCGAAAAATATCATCATATTTTACCAAATAGTGGATAAGCAACTTGGGAAGACTCCTCCCCATCTTTCCTATCTTCAATAGGATTTTCAGGATGGGTTTCAGGAGGATCTGCCATGTTAAGTTCCACATGAGCCAGTGTTTCTGCAATAACAGGGTTGACATCATTGTATACACCCCTTTCATGCATTGTTGGTTCAACAGTTTATTTAGATAGAACTGAACATTTTTTAACCAAACATGGTTAGAAGTGTAATCATGAGATGATTAACAGGACAAATGATGAATCTCACGTCCAGTTGATTCTATAACTTGATCTTCAGAATCTTTTAATCACATGATAATTTAATAGGTTCTAAAATTTCATCAAAGGACATGCCCAGATTCATCATTTGATTTAATGATTTTCTAGATCCCAGGTTAGTCTCACTAGTGGGAGTACTCGTCATGTCTTCTTCATGACTTCAATCTAGCAATATATGCCACCGGAGAGCTTCTTCAAAGAAAGTTTTGGGGTCATATTTGGTGGTTTCCAAATGTTCTGGTGCATGTGTTGAACCTAAAACATCACAGAATGGAAGTCAGTAGTTGTCTCATTTGAGGATATATGATGTATTGTTAATTTACCGGAAGTCTTTTCTTTCATGTCATCAGAAACAAGAATGGTGTTGGGAATTGATGCCAGCTCATCTGCTCTTAGTATTTCATCAGGAATAGCTGTTTTAGCAAGAAAATTCGGCTATTCTCCAACACCCTCCATTGTACTCTAAGGATGGATAGTCCATTCCCATAAAGGGGAAACTGAAGAAGCCCCTACAATCCCGATAATTTTGAGAACTTTTTCATAATTTAAGATTCATGACTACTAGAAAGACTTGCAACTAAGAATGAGCATTTGACTGTGGTCTTCATTCTTTGATGCCTTTGATTCTTTTCCTTTATTGGTGGACTGGCGTCATCATCTCCAAAAACAGGTATCAGAGGCAATAACACCCTTTCAAACTCCTCATCCATGACATACTGGCCTGGAGACACTTCGCCCGGCTCACGAGGTGATTCAGTGGCTCCAAGAGCGGTGCCACCAGGGATATAATGCGGAGAAGGGATATCAGTGGTTCTTTCCTTTACAAGCTGCAGGATGAAGAATATTATTTCCATAAATAACACATCATTGACTAAATTCAAATTTCAAAGAAAATAGAAATATCAGAAAAAGAAAATCACACATCTTTAAGAGACATGTAATAACACCACTCTTTGTCTAATGATGGAACAATCCCCACAATGGCACCAAAGTCCATCATTTCCATCACCCTCTTGGTGACAGGAACTGACTTATTAGTGGAATATATGAGCATTTCCAAATCATTGATGTAATCCCTCACTTTTTTGGGGTTTTTCTCAAAACGGATTTCAGAGGAAGCCCAGAGATTCCCCATTCCATGGATATAAAACCCTTCACATAAGTCCATCCAGGCAGTTTCAACATCACAATATGAACTCCACAATGTTTGGATAGCCTCTGGTCATAAATATTTAGAATGTCCACTAGAAGTCCGTAAAGAGAGTCCTACAATCTGGGACATCAACTTCTTCCCAACTCCTACAATCACAGATAAAGGATAAGAAAATTAAACTTGTTTCTCTTTAAAATAATGGTGACTAAATTTACTCAATGATGTAACTCACCAGGAGTCGATGGAGTAGGTCTCTTGACTCTGGATGGAGGATTAGATCTGGCACGAGGCCTCTTTGATGAATTTCGAGCCTCATCATCCCCATCATGGGAATCTGGTGAATCAGTTTCGGGTGAGGAATCCGGTGAATCAGCTCCAAGTGAGGAAGAGTCACCTTCCAAATGAAATGATTCTTTCCTAATGGTTCTCTTCTTTATCCCCACTCGAGGGACCCGCTGATTCAATACCCCTTCAGGGTATGATGCTACCCAAATCTCGACAAACCATGTAGTCAATCGAATTGCTTCTCCAATAGCTGGTAGAACAAATACCGCCCAGTCTTCTCCATAGATGTCAGAATCCATAGTTGATGAGCAACCATCAGATTCTGCTCTAACCTAACATACACAGGAGGGGATATAGTAATTTTCTGCAGACATTTGAATTGACGTGTGAATCTGTATGGAGCATAAGCCTCACATATAATTTCTTTGTCAATCCTCGTGGACAGTGTACCATCTCTACATGCCATCATATATTCCCTTAACTCTAGTATGGTTGTTCTATCATCAAAAAATAACCTTAATGGAGGATTTCCATAAGGAAATAAGTGAAATTCCTTGAACAAGCTTAGCCTTATTTTGATATAATGAGCGTTGTGGGATAAGTGAGAAATTCCGAAAAAGGGATAAACAGATGGTCGGAACGAACTTCCAGAAACTTGTACCCCACATTGTACAACATATGTCCTGAAGTGGGTTGCGATCCATCCCCATACAACATGGAATGGTCAAACTATAATTATAGGAGACATACCCATATAAACATGAAGTATGATCCTATGAATCTTTGCCAAAACTGGGGTTTCCAAACCAACCATATTCCTTTCAGCTAGCTTGGATGCAATGACAATGGTCCCAGACCTCACACATCCTTTCAAATCCTGATCTGGTTAAAGGTAAACACTAGCCCACAAGGCCAAAAATCTTGCCAGACGAGTCTTCGCTAGAATTTTCTGGTTCAATTCATACCCCCACCTATCAAACTCTCCTGCTTACAGAGTTGGCCAAAATGTCCCCGGAGAACCCATATTTGCTGCTCTAGGGAAACTAGTAGGATGAGTACAGGAAGGTCCCTCCTATCTCTTATTAATAAGAAACATGTCCATACACTACGCTGGTTGGATATATTTTCTAGAGTGGGTTTTCATGGTAGTGGAATTCCTATTCTTGTAGAAAATTTTCATTACTCTCAATCCAAATTCAGAGTCTTCTCTGAGTCATTCCATTCCACCTTGGAGGGGATGAATTCATCATACATAACTCCCAAAATTGGAGTCTTTGAAATCTTCATATGTCCCACAAACTGATGCCTACTTCTCCAAGAGTCAAATGGAAGGAATTCTTTTCCGGGATCCAACGACTAATTAACTCCCGCAAGAAATTGTCATTCTTATAGACATATGTTTTCCCTGCCCAGACAGCTTCATATATTGCAGCTCCCTTCATACCATCGACAAACTCTTCACAGGTTTGTCACACACAATATTCCCAAATCCAAGTTGTCTTTACACCTCCTCCAGGATGGAAATCCCAACTCTTCTTCCATTCCTTATATTGGTCCATTTGAGAATTTTGGAAAATAGAGGGATGACAATGCAGCTGCAGCTCAGGTGTGTAAGGCTTCAGATCTGGGGCACATGGGCTATGATGCATTATGTATGCCTTCTCCACTATCCCAACATTGAAAAATGACCCATCAACTGAGAAATTTTCCAAATAGATGTTGGTGTAGGTTTGAAACCAGTAATGAGGGATATAATTCTTTACCTCTGGAACATTGACTCCTTGCAGATGACCATGTCCATACAAAGGAGAGTAGATGCTCTGTGTGAAATTGGCATGATATTTCTTCAAGTACATATCCATATCCGGGAGAGTTCTATCGTAGAAAACATAATAGTCATGGCCGACGACATTCATCATGTCATCTATTCTCTTGCTGGACAACTCATCAACTGATCCAATTCTTCTAGGAGCCATTAAATCTACACAAAGATCAAACAATCAACATTTATGTTAGTTTTTTTGTGCAATTTTGATAATGGAAATAAAAAAATGGCAACGGTATTAAGGTGTGCAAGTCACAAACTTGGAGATTAATTAAAACTGGTCGTGCATGTTTTTCCACCATTGTCATGGCGCGCAAGATAAATACCTTCTGATGAAGCATGTCAAAAATCTAGAAGGGTGATTCGTCGAAGATAGAAGAACCTGCGCGATGAGAGCTCAAGTTGGTTGAAGCCAAGTGAGTTTGAACATGAGTGAACCTGTATATATAGGCGTTCTAGACCACCTGCATTCCAAACATGAGCCCTTGCGTGCCACAGACCCTTGATTACTCCATTCTTAACTCAGAGCCCGAACCTCTTTCCTTTTTGGATCCAACTCTAAGGGGGGACTTTTTTTGACGCTCCATTCCATCACAGAGTCCATAGAATAGAAAATGGGAATACCATATGCCCAAAGAGGGTCACCCTTTGATGAAACATCAAAAAAATTGATTAAGTCATGAACTAGGAGCCTATTTGGAGTGAGGCATGCAAGTTACTTGCACGCCCCACAAGTCACTTGTGCGCGACCTGTAACACCCCGATATTTTATGAATTATTTTTAATTTCATTAATGTCTTGTGTTATACGCTACACCAAAAGGAGATTTCATGACACACATCTCTGACCTGGCTTGAATTACACAAAATCCCTAGTTTCCTCGATAGCTTGCGTCGTACGCAATACCGAGTTTCGCTAAACAACGATATGCTATTAAAATATTATTAAAACTAGCCATAATGAATAGTAATAACCACTTTTTGAAATATTTTAAACTTTTTCTTCAAAATGGACTTCATTTTTGGATTCGGAATATCAAAATTAGCTTAGGGTGAAATTTTGGTGATTTTCGGATAACTTTCATATTTTGATGAATAGTGAAAATTACTAAATTTTAAATAAAAAGAACTTTTTCAATCGAAATATTTAATAGTGATAAATTGCTAATTTGAGTGGTTTTAAAGTATATTTAGAATATATTTTTAAAATTTAATACAATGTTGGTCATTGGATGTAATTTCACATTTAAACCAGTTTTAAACAAGTGTCAATCTTTTGATAGTTATTATCTCTTAAAAACACGTCATTTGTTTTGACGACGGGATTTAATTTGTAAATTAGTTAATGTAATTGATATGTTTTGAATTTGGTAAAATAGACATCATTTTTGAGTTCATAATATCAAATATAGCTAATGCCTAATTTTTGGTATTTTTCTGGAAACTTTCATTTTTTGATGAATAGTGAAACCACTACGTGGTAGTAAAAAAAATCAATTTTTCATAAAACTTAATTTTACCACTTCTGTGAGTGGAATTTCAAAAATCCGAGAGACACGGTTGATGTCAGTATGTAAAATGTGGTTCATTGAGATGAAAATAATTTTTGGTGAATAGTAACTTCTTACTTTTTTTTACCACGGTTAAAAGTAAATAGGGTAATTAAGGGTAAAAATGATATTATTATTACCCTAAAACATGTCCTAATTCTATTGGAAAAGTGTAATTCGACCAAAAACAACCTTAGGAATAAAATATGACCATTTAGGCCCACTTGGATTAGATTTGGACATTTATTATTAATTTATTTAAAGAAGGGTTAAAATAGTTAAAATCAGTGTTTAATAAGTAAATAATTTTTAATATGGGGTTATAGATAAGATAAATTCGACTATAAATATTCATTAGAAATATAAAAAGATTTCCTAAATAATGGTGTTTTATTTTTAATTTTTAGACATTATATAATTTAATTTATTTATGACACAACGATGATACGGTAATTATCTTATTAATGAAATATTGACATAATTGATGTTATAAATACCCAAATAAATATAATTTTAGATTTTTTATGAACTAAATAAATTTTCTAGGTTAATTGACATGTTATTGTTGATATAAGTAACTTGGTTCGAACTTATCATTCTGTTATGAATTTCATAAAAATCATGTACCAAATAGTGTCAAAATTGACATAAATTAGTTTTTAAAACAAATATTATATTATTAATTGTTATTTAATTCCTAAAAATCTAAGGTTCGGCCAAATGACTTAGATAAGGTTATATATATTAATAATAATAAACTTGGGGTTCGTTTGGCTTGATATAGTATGTTTATTAACCTTATAGTATAAGAACACAAGAAGACATGGTAAAAGTAAAATTATTTAACTTAATGTTAAATAGAAATGATAAGGTTAAAATAGGAACCTAAAATTGTCTAAATTATATTGTAAGAGAGGCTTTCGACCCATCCCCACTTTATCTTCGAAATATATCAATTTGGAGCTATTTAAAACTGAACATGACTTTATAATAAAATAATATTTTTAGTTATTCCAAAGGTACCCCTCTCCTGCCATATAAAAGGGCACCTCCTCCCTCTCTTCCTCACACAACTTTGAGCCTTCAAGATCGGCCAAACCCTGCCAAATTCTCTTCTCCACTTCCCTAGTAACATCCTAGAGGTTCAGGTCTTCCTCAAAGACCAATTTTAGTGCCCTAAAAGAAGGTCTCAAAGAAGCACTTCAAAGAGGAGGTAATGTCCGTTACCGATTCTTTCATCTTTATTTCTTCTTCCACTTCTTCTTCATTAGTTGTTTCATTATGAAGTAATAAAATCAGTATCACTCATATACTGATATTTTATTATAAGTATTAAAAAACCCTATATCACAATCTATCCATCCTACGGAAAAAGAAATCCCCGCGTGTGCGTACGCACGGAATACCGTCTCCACGCCGTGGTGTAATCTATTTTACACCACCACCTTACTTGGATGGGTATAATGGTGTAAATAAAGACTATATATGACTATTATAAAGTGATACTGATTCTGAAATAGTATACATATACTCCAATACAATTCCACGATCATAGGAATGATATCATCACTCGTGCGTACGTACGGAATACCGTCTCCACGATGTGATGCGACTCATTCTACATGATATTCATTTCATAATGATTATATAAATGAATTGAATGAATTAATATGATATATATTACGATAATACCATTCTGGAAATGAGGTTTCTATAACCTAAAGATAAGAATAAGAATTTATTCGACAAAACACGCATAAGAACAAAAATTTATAAACACCCGAATAACAAGTAGCAATGAAATATTACATCTAAGAAGCTAAGAATATGACCATATATGATATAATAACAATGAATATGATTATTTAATAAGTCAATGAAGTTATTTAAATCATTATACAGGAGGTTCGGACACTTACGAAGAAAATCGGACCTAAGGTAAGGGAAATATCACAATCTCATTTTTATCCGAGATTGTTTATACTTTGGTATTTACTGGGATGTATTTTATCATCCACATCCATGTTTCCTCAATATGTAATATTATTTACATCCACCTAAAATTTTTTAAATCCAATTTTACCCTACGGTTAGTTTTTAGTAAAGGATATGAAAGAAATCTTTTGTCGTTTTTTGTATGAGGTACTTTTTGACTTTTCCGACAAAAGTATGAGGAGAATGTTATTTTTAACTAATACGGCGTGAACAGATTTTTACGGTTTCATAACGCCTCATTTTCAAGAATATTCCTCTACAAGATTGCATGATTATTTTCAATAAAACCCCTATCTTTTGAAATTGCATGGAATTTTGTGGAAAGACCATGATTTTAAAGAAGAAAGGATATTTTCCTCAAGAATTCATTTCAAGTGTTTTGTCAAAACTATTTTACATCGAAGATGACATTATTTCATATATGTATGTTTCAAGTAAAATTTATCTATGATTTAAATGGATTAAATTTTCTTATGATGAAATGATATCAATTGTTTATGGATTATGTTATGATGGCATGATGTTTAAGAATCCCATTTTATTTCATGGGTTATGCTATGATGTATGATTTATGATTTTGTGGCACACATAATAATGGTATAATTATGAGATGGGTGGGACCTATATCTCCCTCCAATGCATTGGGTAAAGATTTTATATCTCATGAGATAGACATGGATGGAATGGTAGGTTATACCGGTTTAGTGAAACATGAGTGAAACGAGGGTAACTCGGTTCAGAAAGGGAATTTGTCCAATAAGATAGTCTTGGAAATGAGTCTTGACTAATAAGATATGATTCTCTATGATTATGTGCGTATGCCACAAAGTTTCATGTTTTATGTTATGATTATTGGGATTTCATTTCACTACTATGATTTATCCCATGTTATGAAATTATGCTCTCTTTTGCAGGTTAAGATTTCCAAAATGTTATGTTCTTATGAAAATGATGTGATTGATATTTCTTTTGTTTACCCTTACTGGGCATTTGAGCTCACCCTTTTATGTTTTCTTTTCCCCAGGATATAAAGAAAGGTTTTAGGTAAATAAAAAAGGAGGATCTTTATGGTAGATGTTGATGATCTTTCACCACGATTAGAAGATTATATTCCAAGTTTCCAAAGACACTAAACTATTACGATCCTTGTGTGTGTGTGTTTTTGTTATGTACTAAGTATTCCACAAAAGTAATGTAATGTCCATGTATGTCAAGCTTCGGGTCTCTACAGTTGGTATCAGAGTAATGGTTTAGTCAACCTTTGGAAACTAGGATGCAGAAACGTTAGTGAGATCCCTAGAGATATTTCTAAGGTATGACTAGGTATGTCCCTAAGGATATGTATACGTATAGGATACAGTCCTAGAACTACATTAACGATCATAGAATTTAACCTATGATGTTAGACATTGAAGATACTCCCCCTTTATTATGTTGTTTTCCCTAGCATGATTTTTGCCTCTCACACTATTCTTTTTGGGTTTTAGATGATGGCTGGAACCCGAAGGAACCGTGTTGATAAATGCAATGGACAATGCAATGATTTCCCTCCTGAACAAACAAATGTTATGGGAGATGGAGTGCAAAATCTTATTGCTATACTTACACAAGCTATGAATCATTCTGGGCTTCCAAATATGCAGAGAAGGGAACAATATTCTATTGAGTCCTTCATGAGGAAACATCCACCTTCTTTCAGTGGGTCTTCCGATCCACTTGTTGCTGAACAATGGATCAGTACCACTGAAAAGATATTTTCAGTTCTTCAATGTTCTGAGCATGATAAAGTCATCTTAGCATTATATTGTTTGGAAGGTTAAGCTGATCTATGGTGGAATCTTATCAAGAATACGAGGCCAAAAGATGAAATTGAGTCCATGGAATGGGACGAGTTCAAGAAATTTTTTTCGGTAAGTACTTCTATAAGGCCCCAGCCTTAAACCATACTTAATCTTGAGTTATTACAAGATTACACATTAAGGATCTTTTTGGGTTTAGAGTTTTAGAGAATTAGATCATAAAACATGAATTACATTCCACATATAAACAAAGTGGTTACATAAAGATAGTATTCTTCATTCCCATCAATGGAAACACATTTAAATTAAAACATGGATTATTTCTTGACACATCCTTGACTCTATCATCTTATCATGTACCTTTCCCTTGACCTGTGAAAAACATTTCAAAAACTTGGGATGAACATAAAAGCTCAGTATGGGTTATAAAAAAAACATGGAAAGGAAACATGAGTTCATATATACATAAGAATGAAATAATACTTTACCCATAAAACATAGGCACTTTAACATACATCATAAAATCATGAATAAATCATAGAAATCATAAGACATGAAGGTAACTTGAGGCATTCATAACATTTTTACGTAGGGAGTAACCCTCTTGGTTACGTTTGGAATACCCATCACAGTATATTCCCTAAAATCTCTTCGGAGAAACCTTAACGTTTCACTCCTTCGCGTTACCCAATGCATTGGAGAGCTATAACGGGCTCACCCGCCCTTAGTTTATCACGGAACCACCTGTCTTCATAATAATGCCCAAGAATCATAACATAATCATATCACATAAAACATTCATAAAGGAAACATAAAATTTCCACATTTCAATCACGAGATATCAATACAACACATTGATATAAAAACATTATGAAAACCATTTTCAATACCAAAATAACAGAAAAGTAAAACATGGTATTTATTTTTCTTTTAAAAAGAAGGTATGGCTTGTAGAGGAAGCCGAAACTCAAATAACGGTCACGACGGCGGAGAAGTCGTTGTCACCGCATACGTACGAAAAAAACATTCCCTTTTGTCGTTTAGTAAACGCTTCGAATAAAAAAGATTCCTTTTGAATAAACGTAAAAGTCAACGGGGTTTATACACCGTATAATGGAAAGTTGTGTATAAAATAAAATATGCCTCAACGAAAGGAGATTGAGACGAAGTCCCATACCTCGTATCCGACTTGACCCGACCGTTCTTTAATCTTCTGAATAATAAACTTGAGTTAATCTCTACTTGCTTATGAATCTTTTTCAAGTTCATTATTCCTTTTATACCATGTTATGAACATCATGTAATCAGTTAAGTTAATAATGTTCATTTTGTCGGTATTTGGTTCTTAAGTCAAAAATAGACATCTTACACTTACATGTTGTTAATTTGTTCAAAGGTTCATTATATCCAGAATGATATTCATGATGTAGATATCATATATTTCATATATATCCAGTACATACATGCATTTATAATATTACATAATCATTTAGAGGTAAGAAATGAAATGCACCGTTCATGGAGACGGTAAGCCGTACGTACGCATGAACGCTACTTCCATTTCTATTTCATATTTTCTGGAATGGAATCATAATGATATAATAATATATTATAATTCCAGTATAATAACATATATAATATCATTAACTTTATCCTTTACACATCCCATATATGGTATTAACGAATCAAATCACTTTCAGGGGGCGGTAGTCCGCACATCCTAAAATGAAGATATCGTGTTTACCCATAATGGAAACCATAAAGGTATGCCAAAAATAAAAAAAAACAGAAGCTTAAGGAAATCATAAACATATTATATATCATATATAAAAATAGTGACATCATAATGGCCACCTTTTAAGGTGTTAAATGAGTGTTGAACAATCATCGTTTCGGGAGGCAGAATTTCGCCATCCACGGAAACCGTATGTTCTTTAACCATTTGATGTAGTTGTGTGAGAGTGTAGCTCAAATAAATATTATAACAACATCCTTGTATATTTAAGATACTGGTGTTGTTACAAAATAAGTAAATAAAAAGAGTTTAGGGGGTTGGAGAAGCAAAATAAAACAAATGAACATGAGAGAATGAATTACCTTTAAAAGTGTAACTCCTTTTGATTTGATCCTAAAGGCTTCCTTTGAAAGGATTATGCCCAAAGGGAATCCTCTAGGATGAGGAGAGGGATGTGGAGAGAGTAAATGGGCAGGGGTTGGCCGAGCCAAAGGCTTGAGGTGTGTGTGAAATGAGGTAGAGGTGGGGGCCTTTTATAAGAGGAGAGGAGGGGCACTTTTGGAAAGTAAAGAAATATTACTTTATTTGAAAATGTGTTTCGGTTTCAAAAGGTCCCACATTGATATAATTAGTGGATAAGGTTTTAAGGGTTGGAAATACACTCATCCAATTGGTTTTGGACATGTGTAGTTCATATATTTTATATTATCTTTCCATTTTATTTAAATCGTCAAATAATGATGTCATCGCTGTATCATTATTATGTCATAAATAATTTAATTTATTTAATGTCTAAAAATTATGAAAAAAATACTATGATGTAGGAAATCTTTTTAGATTTCCAATGACTATTTATAATCAAAAATCTGGTCTTTATAACCCCATGTAAAAATTTTTTTCGTAAAACATCTCTTGTTTGTGTCATTTTTACTTTAACATTTAATAAAAAGTTATTTATGTCATTTCCAAACCAAAGTGTCTCCATGGGGTCCCCAAGTTGACCCATGGATTGTCTTGGTCGGCCATGACACAACCAATAAGGTTGGGACATGTTTCTAGGTCATTTCCTATTATTAAAGCATTATTTATACCTTAAACTACCCTAATTACCACTAATCGCGATTAAGAACTTAATAAGTTACTATTCACCAAAAAATTATTTTAATCTCATTGAACCAAATTTTACTTCTTAATGACAACCATGTATGTCGGATTTTCAAAATTCAATACACATTAGTTGTAAACTTTCATTTAACTGAAAAATCAGTTTGCTTGATTACCACTTAGTGGTTTCACTATTAATCAAAAATTGAAGTTTTTCAGAAAATTACCAAAAATTCACCCTAAGCTATATTTGATATTCCGAATTCAAAAATGAAGTCTATTTTACAAAATTCAAATCATATAAGTCACATTAATTAATTTAATAATTAATTCCCGCTGCCAGAGCAAATAGTGTGTTTTTACAAAACAATAAGTATCAAAAGATTGACACCAGTTTAAGTCTAATTTCAAAGTGAAATTGATTCCAATGACCACCATTGGATAAAATGGTAAAAATATATTCTAATTTCACTTCAAAACCAATTAAAAACATAATCTAATCATATAAATAAATTAGATTAAAAAGCAGTTTTGATGTAAAATGCAGTATTTTTCACTATTAATTAAAAAATGAACATTGTCAGAAAAATACCAAAAATTCACACAAGGTAAATTTTGATGTCCCAATCATAAAGGATAAGTTTATTTTGACAAACATAGTTTATAAAATTGTCAAAATATAGATTCAAAAATGGTTTGCCATCAAAAGGCAGTAAAACAATCTTTTAAGAATATTAGTGTATTCCATGCATAAGATTGTATTTATTTTCATTTTAAGCCTCTATAACACTATCTTAATCATTAAAAGACATAGATAAAAATATATATTATTCATTACTTACTTGGGATGTTACATCCTTCCCCCCTTTAGAAAATTGCGTCCCCGCAATTTATTTACTTATCAAATAAATGAGGGTACTTATCCCTCATTGCATTTTCAGATTCCAATGTTGCCTCTTCAATCATGTGGTTTTTCCACAAAACCTTTACCTGCTTAATCACCTTATTCTGTAACACTTGCTCCCTATGGTCAAGAATCTGGACAGGTTGTTCCTCATAAGATAGGTTCTCTTCTAGCTGAACTACCTCTGGACTCAAAACATGAGATGGATCTGGCATATACTTCACCATCGAAATGTGAAAAACATTGTGTACCTGAGATAAACTCGGAGGTAAAGCCACTAGGTATGCAACTGATCCAAGTCTCTCCAGAATTTCGTATGGTCCAATGAACCATGGACTCAACTTTCCTTTCTTACCAAATCTCATCACACAATTCCAAGGAGAAACCTTGAGAAAAACATGATCACCTACCTCGAAAGATAGATCCTTCCTCCGGTTATCTGCATAACTCTTCTGTCTGCTCTGAGCTGTTCTCATGTGTTTCTGAATCAGCTGAACTTTTTCTGCCATCTCTTCTACCAATTCCGGTCCCATCAACTTCCTTTCACCCACTTCATCCCAGAAAGCTGGAGTTCGACACCACTTCCCATATAATGCCTGAAATGGTGCCATCTGTATACTGGAATGGAAACTCTTATTATATGAAAACTCAACCAAAGAAAGATGTTGGTCCCAACTTCCCTGATAATCCATAGAACAAGCTCGTAGCATATCCTCCAATGTCTGAATTGTTCGTTCTGACTGCCCATCTGATTGAGGATGAAAAGCTGTACTAAAATTTAATTCAGTACCCAATGACTTCTGAAGGCCTTTCCAAAAGTTAGAAGTAAACCTGGAATCACGATCCGATACTATGGAGAGAGGAACTCCATGTAACCTGACTATCTCTTTAAGATACAAACGGTAAAGTTGATCAAGAGAGAAAGTATCTCGTATAGCAATGAAATGAGCAGATTTGGTCAAGCGATCAACAATAACCCAGATTGCATTATTACCTCGAGATGTCTTCGGTAATCCAACAACAAAGTCCATGGATATATTCTCCCATTTCCACTCTGGCACTGGTAAAGTCTGAAGCATCCCTTTCGGTAACTGCTGCTCTGCTTTAACCTGCTGACAAGTCAAACACTTCACAGTAAAATCAGCAATATCTCTTTTCATTCCATCCCACCAGTAATACTCCCGCAGATCTCTATACATCTTAGTACTGCCCGGATGAACTGAAAACGGAGAACTATGAGCTTCACATAACAACTCTCTCTTCAACTGTGAATCACAAGGCACACACAATCTCTTCCCAAATCTCAAAACACAATCATTATCAATGTTGAATTCAGGCAACTTACCTTTCTGAACCAGCTCTACCCTTTTCTGTAACTCACTGTCTTGCTTCTGTGCTTGCTTGATTATATCTGATAGAGATGATGTCACTGATACCTGAAACAAAACAGAAGGACTTCCTGCACCAACAACTTCTATGCCAAAGTTCATCAAATCGTTAACCAAAGGATCACGTTCCAACCACAACATTGTTAATGAAGCATTACTTTTTCGACTCAAAGCATCAGCCACATTATTTGCTTTTCCCGGATGGTAATGAATTGTACAATCATAATCCTTGATTAATTCCAGCCATCTCCTTTTTCTCATTTTTAACTCTTTCTGAGTGAATATATACTTTAAACTTTTGTGATCGGTATATATTTCACACTTTACTCCATACAAATGATGCCTCCAAATTTTTAAAGCAAAAATAATAGCAGCTAATTCCAAATCATGTGTAGGGTAATTTACCTCATGAGTTTTCAACTGTCATGAAGCATAAGCAATTACCTGATCATTATGCATTAGGACGCAACCAAGTCCTTTCAATGAAGCATCACTGTATATAACAAACTCACCATTCCTGGAAGGTAGTGCCAAAACTGGAGCATTCACCAATCTTCTTTTCAATTCCTGAAAACAATCATCACATTATTTTGTCCAGATAAACTTAACACCCTTCCGAGTTAGCTTAGTCATTGGACTAGATAACCGTGAAAAATTTCTATCAAACCTTCGGTAATAGCCCGCCAAACCAAGGAAGATACAAATCTCGGTTACATTTGTGGGTCTTGGCCATTCTTCCACAACTTTTGTTTTTGCGGGATCAACAGTTATTCCATCTTTAGAAACAATGTGACCAAGGAAAGAAATTTGTTGCAACCAAAACTCACACTTGCTGAATTTCCCATACAATTTCTTTTCTTTTAAGGTTTTCAAGATAACCCTTAAATGTTTTTCATGCTCCTCTTTACTTTTATAAAACACCAAAATATCATCAATGAAAACCACCACAAACTTATCCAAGAACTCATGGAAAATTCTATTCATTAAGTCCATGAATACAGCAGGTGAATTGGTTAGCCCAAAAGGCATTACTACAAATTCATAATGGCCATATCTCGTACGGAACGCGGTCTTCGGAATATCTACCTCCTTTACCTTCAGCTGATGGTACCCCGATCTCAAGTCAATCTTTGAAAAAAACTGAGCTCCCTGGAGCTGATCAAACAAATCATCGATATGAGGCAAAGGATATTTCTTATTAACAGTGATATTATTCAAGGCTCTATAATCAATGGAAAGTCTCATAGAACCATCTTTCTTTTTAACAAATAAAACAGGAGCACCCCATGGTGATGTGCTAGGTCTAATGAAACCTTTCTCTAATAAATCTTGCAATTGCTCCTTCAACTCTAAAAGTTCAATTTGTGCCATTCGATAAGGGGGTTTTGAAATTGGCTTAGCATCAGGAACTAAGTCAACAGTAAACTCAACTTCCCGATCTGGTATTATTCCAGGAAACTCATCAGGAAAAACATCAGGATACTCATTTACCACGGGCACGTCATTAATCTGAACAGTTCCTTTATTTTCAACGACGTGTGCAAGGTAACATTCATTTCCATCTTTTACAAGTTTCTCGGCCTCTTGATATGTTATCAAAAGTAAGGGTTCATTCTTGTAAACAAACTGAAAGTCTTTCTGAAAAGAAACTTCTTTAGCTCTACAGTCAATCTTAGCATGGTAGATAGAGAGCCAATCCATACCCAGGATAACATCAAACTCTACTAGAGGTAGAACAATAAGGTTTGCAAGTAGTTTCTTTCCACAGATAAGGATAGGAAGATTCTTATAAATTCTTTTTGCCTCAACATTCCCCCCAGGTGTTTTTACCCAAAGTTCAGGAGTCATTTCTTGAGATGGTATTCCCATTTTACTAGAAAAGGTTTCAGAGATGAAAGAATGTGTAGACCCCGAATCAAACAACACACTGGAATAATCTGAAAAAAAAAACAAAGTACCTGATACAACTTCATTTGATGGCCCGACATCTGCTGAAGTAGTTGCAAAGGATTTCACCACCCCTTTCTTCTTGTAGTCTAACTGCTTCCCATCACTCAAGATCCTTGTCGGACACTCGTTTGCATAGTGACCCATCTCATTGCACTTATAACATTTCACTAACTGTAAATCAAATTTGTTCTTACCTTCACCTTGATCCTTTTCAGTGCAATCACGAGCCTTATGTCCCATCTTACCACATCGGTAGCACTTCCCAGAATTCAGAAGACATTCCCCAGCATGCCTTTTTTCCACATTTATCACAAACTGGAAACTTAGTTCTCTTACAATCAGACTTTTTTGAAGAATTCTTACCTTTCTCCTGCCACCTCAGTCTCTTCTTCTGCTGGTTGTTATAGAAAACTTGGTCATCGGAAAACTCCATTTCCACCTTCTCAGCACATCGAACAAGCTTTTCATAACTTTTAAACTCACGAGAAGCTAATGCCCTTCGATACTTTGGCTTTAATCCTGAGTAAAAACGATTGATTTTACTATCAAGGTCTCGGATAAAATTTGGAGCATACCTTGCCAATAGAGTGAACCTTTCTTCATAGGAAGCCACTGAGTCTTCCTCTTGCCTCAATTCCAAGAATTGCTTTTCCATCCTAAGTCGAACAGCCTTAGGAAAATACTTCTCAAGAAGCATACCTTTGAATTCATCCCAGTCAAGAGCATCGATCTCATCGGCATCCCTGATATTTTTAACCATAGACCACCACTGATCTGCTTCACCCTCCAAACGGTAAATAACAAGACTAACCTTTTGATTGTCTGAACACCCCATGACATCAAAAATCTTCTCCAGTGCTTTAATCCACCCTTCAGCTAGCACAGGGTCAGATGAACCTCTGAATGATGGTGGATGTTGCCTCATGAAATGTTCCACCACTGACATGTTCCTCTGCGGTTGATCTGGCTGATCTCGTGCATGGATACCACCGCCATTTATCGCTTGAGTCAACTGCACCATTACTGCAACAAACTGTTCAGTTCCAATTCCGACCATTTCTGGATGCTGATTCGGAAGTTTATTTCCTTCTGTATGCCTTCCTAGCACTGCTTCCCTGTTTCCTCTGCGGAAAACCATTCTGAACAAACATGTCTTAGATGAAGCAACATGGTAATCTTTAAATGCTATATCATTTCAAAAAAAATATTTTTGGATAATCATTTAATAGAATTCTAACTCCTAAAGTTATCTAAACCGACCTTTGTTACCAACTATAAGGCCCCGGCCTTAAACCATACTTAATCTTGAGTTATTACAAGATTACACATTGAGGATCTTTTCGGGTTTAGAGTTTTAGAGAATTAGATCATAAAACATGCATTACATTCCACATATAAAAAAAGTGGTTACATAAAGATTATATTCTTCATTCCCATAAATGGAAACACATTTAAAATAAAACATGGATTATTTCTTGACACATCCTTGACTCTATCATCTTATCATGTACCTTTCCCTTGACCTGTGAAAAACATTTCAAAAACTTGGGATGAGCATTAAAACTCAGTATGGGTTATAAAAAAAACATGGAAAGGAAACATGAGTTCATATATACATAAGAATTAAATCATACTTTACCCATAAAACATAGGCACTTTAACATACCTCATAAAATCATGAATAAATCATAGAAATCATAATACATGAAGGTAACTTGAGGCATTCATAACATTCTTACGTAGGGAGTAACCCTCTTGGTTACGTTTGGAATACCCATCACAGTATATTCCCTAAAATCTCATCGAAGAAACCTTAACGTTTCACTCCTTCGCGTTACCCAATGAATTGGAGAGCTATAACGGGCTCACCCGCCCTTAGTTTATCACGGAACCACCCGTCTTCATAATAATGCCCAAGAACCATAACATAA
Organism: Viscum album; assembly: GCA_963277665.1. Lineage (NCBI taxonomy): Eukaryota > Viridiplantae > Streptophyta > Magnoliopsida > Santalales > Viscaceae > Viscum > Viscum album. The sequence goes on along the minus strand of OY728152.1, from coordinate 867,390,004 downwards.
TCATATCACATAAAACATGCATAAAGTAAACATAAAATTTCCACATTTCAATCACGAGATATCAATACAAAACATTGATATAAAAACATTATGAAAACCATTTTAAATACCAAAATAACAGAAAAGTAAAACATTGTATTTATTTTTCTTTTAAAAAGAAGGTATGGCTTATAGAGGAAGCCGAAACTCAAATAACGGTCACGACGACGGAGAAGTCGTTGTCACCGCATACGTACGAAAAAAACATTCCCTTTTGTCGTTTAGTAAACGCTTCGTATAAAAAAGATTCCTTTTGAATAAATGTAAAAGTCAAAGGGTTTTATACACCGTATAAAAGAAAGTTGTGTATAAAATAAAATATGCCTCAACGAAAGGAGATTGAGACGAAGTCCCATACCTCGTATCCGACTTGACCCGACCGTTCTTTAATCTCCTGAATAATAAACATTAGTTAATCTCTACTTGCTTATGAATCTTTTTCAAGTTCATTATTCCTTTTATACCATGTTATGAACATCATGTAATCAGTTAAGTTAATAATGTTCATTTTGTCGGTATTTGGTTCTTAAGTCAAAAATAGACTTCTTACACTTACATGTTGTTAATTTGGTCAAAGGTTCATTATATACAGAATGATATTCATGATGTAGATATCATATATGTAATATATATCCAGTACATAAATGCATTTATAATATTACATAATCATTTAGAGGTAAGAAATGAAATGCACCGTTCATGAAGACGGTAAGCCGTACGTACGCATGAACGCTACTTCCATTTCCATTTCATATTTTCTGGAATGGAATCATAATGATATAAGAGTATATTATAATTCAAGTATGATAACATATATAATATCATTAACTTTATCCTTTACACATCCCACATATGGTATTAACGAATCAAATCACTTTCAGGGGTCGGTAGTCCGCACTTCCTAAAATGAAGATATCGTGTTTACCCATAATGGAAACCATAAAGGTATGCAAAAAATGAAAAAAACAGAAGCTTAAGGAAAACATAAACATATTATATATCATATATAAAAATAGTGACATCATAATGGCCACCTTTTAAGGTGTTAAATGAGTGTTGAACAATCATCGTTTCGGGAGGCAGAATTTCGCCATCCACGGAAACCGTATGTTCTTTAACCATTTGATGTAGTTGTGTGAGAGTGTAGCTCAAATAAATATTATAACAACATACTTGTATATTAAAGATACTGGTGTTTTTACAAAATAAGTAAATAAAAAGAGTTTATGGGGTTGGAGAAGAAAAATAAAACAAATGAACATGAGAGAATGAATTACCTTTAAAAGTGTAACTCCTTTTGATTTGAGCCTAAAGGCTTCCTTTGAAAGGATTCTGCCCAAAGGGAATCCTCTAGGATGAGGAGAGGGATGTGGAGAGAGTAAATGGTCAGGGTTTGGCCGAGACAACGGCTTGAGGTGTGTGTGAAATGAGGTAGAGGTGGGGGCCTTTTATAAGAGGAGAGGAGGGGCACTTTTGGAAAGTAAAGAAATATTACTTTATTTGAAAATGTGTTTCGGTTTCAAAAGGTCCCAAATTGATATAATTCGTGGATAAGGTGATAAGGGTTGGAAATCCACTCATCCAATTGGTTTTGGACATGTGTAGTTCATAGATTTTATATTATCTTTCCATTTTATTTAAATCGTCAAATAATGATGTCATCGCTGCATCATTATTATGTCATAAATAATTTAATTTATTTAATTTCTAAAAATTATATAAAAAAATACTATGATGTAGGAAATATTTTTAGATTTCCAATGAATATTTATAATCAAAAATATGATCTTTATAACCCCATGTAAAAATTGTTTTCGTAAAACATCTCTTGTTTGTGTCATTTTTACTTTAACATTTCATAAAAAGTTATTTATGTCATTTCCAAACCAAAGTGTCTCCATGGGGTCCCCAAGTTGACCCATGGCTTGTCTTGGTCGTCCATGACACAACCAATAATGTTGGGACATGTTTCTAGGTCATTTCCTATTATTAAAGCATTATTTATACCTTAAACTACCCTAATTACCACTAATCGCGATTAAGAACTTAATAAGTTACTATTCACAAAAAAATTATTTTAATCTCATTGAACCACATTTTACTTCTTAATGACAACCATGTATGTCGGATTTTCAAAATTCAATACACATTTGTGGTAAACTTTCATTTAACTGAAAAATCAGTTTGCTTGATTACCACTTAGTGGTTTCACTATTAATCAAAAATTGAAGTTTTTCAGAAAATTACCAAAAATTCACCCTAAGCTATATTTGATATTCCGAATTCAAAAATGAAGTCTATTTTACAAAATTCAAATCATATAAGTCACATTAATTAATTTAATAATTAATTCCCGCTGCCAGAGCAAATAGCGTGTTTTTACAAAACAATAAGTATCAAAATATTGACACCAGTTTAAGTCTAATTTCAAAGTGAAATTGATTCCAATGACCACCATTGGATAAAATGGTAAAAATATATTCTAATTTAACTTCAAAACCAATTCAAAACATAATCTAATCATATAAATAAATTAGATTAAAAAGCAGTTTTGATGTAAAATGCAGTATTTTTCACTATTCATTAAAAAATGAACATTGTCAGAAAAATACCAAAAATTCACACAAGGTAAATTTTGATGTCCCAATAATAAAGGATAAGTTTATTTTGACAAACATAGTTTATAAAATTGTCAAAATATAGATTCAAAAATGGTTGTCCATCAAAAGGCAGTAAAACAATCTTTTAAGAATATTAGTGTATTCCATGCATAAGATTGTATTTATTTTCATTTTTAGCCTCTATAACACTATCTTAATCATTAAAAGACATAGATAAAAATATCTATTATTCATTACTTACTTGGGATGTTACAACTTCCCTCGTATTCTTCGAACAATGATGGAAAAGGAGTTTCTTGAGCTAAAGCAGAAGGATGATGAATCTATTCGTATATACGAAGCGAACTTTACAAGACATGCAAGGTATGCATCTGGCCTTATCATCCAACCTGAAAGTAAAGTTGATTTATTTTTAAATGGCATAAAACCAAGTCTTCGAAGGGAATTAGCTATAAGAGACTTCAGTAGCTATGAAGAAATTGTGCGTTGTGCTATCAAGGTAGAAATGGAAGTTGGTGTTACATATCCATCTCATGGTTTTGACAAGAAACGAAAGATGGAGTTCAAGGAGAAATCTAAAATTAATGGTGAAAAGAAGATGAATGTTTCATTATGCACAAAGTGTGGAAATAAGCATGGTGGAGATTGTCTTAAAGGGACTAGAAAATGTTTTAAGTGTGGAAAAGAAGGTCATCGAGCAGCTGAGTGTCGAAGTAATGGAAAAAGGGTTTCTAATGATGTGAATAAAGAAAACACTGCAGAGAACGCACCACCAACACTTCAATGCTTCAAGTGCAAGGAAGTGGGGAATTATGCTAATAAATGCCTTAATCCAAGGGTTAGTGATGATCGACATGAGCAACCGCTTATGGAAAAGGACAACGGGAAGTCAAATGCGATCACTATTGGCGTTGTTGAATATGACAACGATGTGGTGGAATGATTAAGTGTTTATGTAATGGGATTCCAAAATAATGTTGTATCATGGAGTATTGGAATATTTATGTATTGGTCTAATGTGGTATTCAAAGTGATTGAGATATTTTTGGAAATAAGATGATATGCGCATAATGAAGGGAAAACGAGAAACTGAAATGTTTAACAGTATTCATGAGCTCATGATTGATATAAGGACTAAGTGATATCATGGTTTGAGTATATAGAATTTTGAGGATTTTGGTATGTGGAAAGTGTTAACTTTTAACTGCATTCAAGTTTTCACAATGGTTCAATGGGTATTCAAGAGAATACATGATTAAGGCATTTGAATGTTTGGAATGTGACCAACAAGACATATCTTCTGATATATGGGGATCAATGATGATATTAAATCTCTGGTTATCATTTTCACTATATTATGAGAGTGGACTGTAGTATTATGGATAAGCCTAAAGATTGGAATGGATTATGTTGGACATAAGTTAGTATTGTTTAAGGATAGAAGTTTTTCGATATTATTGATGGGATTTTATAGTAATATAATTTTAGAAAAAGGACAACCTACAGGACGGGCGACAGCCCATCGCGTCGGACAAGGCTGTGGGAATCGAACCCACAACCGAAGTGCGACTGGCCTTTATCGCCTACCACTGGCCTACAGGAAGTCCATGTTTAGCAGAAACTAGTTTTATTATATTAAGCAGTATGATATATGAAGTATAAGTTCATTTTAGGAACTATATAGGATTAATCTCACTATAGATGGACTTATGTATTTTTTCTAACCTTTTGTTTGAGACAGATGGAATGACCCATCATCTATCACATGATCTTCTAACACATCACGATTGACAAATTCAACTTCATTTCTTTAAGATATGAAGTGGAAATTTTCCAAAGAACGACAAACGGTGAGACTATACCAAAATCACAAAAGTATTTCTTCTAATTCCAAAATGATCTTGAAAACAAAAAATGTTTCCCTAGTGCTCTTATATCTGATGAATCAGATGGTACCTAAGATCATCACAAATTTATGGCTTTTTGATTGCTGGCTTTTCCATAGCCATGTTCTCTACCACTCTCCATCAGAACATGATGGTTAGATTTCTCTTCCATATACATATTTTCAACTATGTGGAAACCCAGTGATTAGATTATTTGGGTAACCATTACGTTTCATACTTTTGTTTTTAAAGAATGGTTTTGGTATTCCTTTTTACGATGTGGGTTTCTATTAAAGAAACTTTCATGTAGTAAACCATTTATAACCCCGACGAATTTCGAGGGCGAAATTCATTTTAAGGGGGGTAGAATGTAACACCCCGATATTTTATGAAAAATATTCTTTTTAATTTAATTAATGTCTTGTGTTATACGCTACACCAAAAGGATCTTTCACAACACACATCTTTGACCTGGATTGAATTACACAAAATCGCGAGTTTCCTCGATAGCTTGCATCGTACGCAATACCGAGTTTCGCTAAACAATGATATGCTATTAAAATATTATTAAAACTAGCTGTTATGAATAGTAATAACCACTTTATGAAATTTTGTAAATTTTATTTTTCAAAATGGACTTAATTTTTGGATTCGGAATATCGAAATTATCTTAGGGTTAAATTTTGGTGATTTTCGAATAACTTTCATATTTTGATGAATAGTGAAAATTACTAAATTTTAATTAAAAACAAATTTTTCAATCGAAATAATTAATAGTGATAAATTGTTATTTTGAGTCGTTTTAAAGTATATTTAGAATATATTTTTATAATTTAATACAATGTTGGTCATTGGATATAATTTCACATTTAAACCAGTTATAAACAAGTGTCAATCTTTTGATAGTTATTATCTCTTAAAAACACGCCATTTGTTTTGACGACGGGATTTAATTTTTAAATTAGTTAATGTACCTGATATGTTTTGAATTTGGTAAAATAGACATCATTTTTGAGTTCATAATATCAAATGTATCTTAGGCCTAATTTTTGGTATTTTTCTGGAAACTTTCATTTTTTGATGAATAGTGAAACCACTAAGTGGTAGTAAAAAAATGAATTTTTCATGAAACTTAATTTTACCGCTTCTGTGAGTGGAATTTCAAAAATACAAGAGACACGGTTGATGTCATTAAGTAAAATGTGGTTCATTGAGATGAAAATAATTTTTGGTGAATAGTAACTTTTTACTTTTTTTACCACGGTTAAAAGTAAATAGGGTAATTAAGGGTAAAAATGATATTATTATTACCCTAACACATGTCCTAATTCTATTGGACAAGTTTAATTCGACCAAAAACAACCTTAGGGATAAAATATGACCATTTAGGCCCACTTGGACTAGATTAGGACATTTATTATTAATTTATTTAAAGAAGGGTTAAAATAGTTAAAATCAATGTTTAATAAGTAAAACATTTTTAATATGGGGTTATAAATAAGATAAATTCGACTATAAATATTCATTAGAAAGCTAAAAAGATTTCCTACATAATGGTATTTTATTTTTAATTTTTATACATTAAATAATTTAATTTATTTATGACATAAGAATGATGCAGTAATTATCATATTAATTAAATATTGACATAATTGATGTTATAAATACCCAAATAAATATAATTTGATATTTTTTTATGAACTAAATAAATTTTATAGGTTAATAGGACATGGTATTGTTGATATAAGTAACTTGGTTCGAAATTATCATTCTATTATGAATTTCATAAAAATCATGTACCAAATAGTGTCAAAATTGACATAAATTAGTTTTTAAAACAAATATTATATTATTAATTGTTATTTAATTCCTAAAAATCTAAGGTTCGGCCAAATGACTTATATAAGGTTATATATATTAATAATAAACAACTTGGGGTTCGTTTGGCTTGATATTGTATGTTTATAAACCTTATAGTATAAGAACACAAGAAGACATGGTAAAAGTAAAATTATTTAACTTAATGTTAAATCTAAATTATAAGGTTAAAATAGGAACCTAAATTTTTCTAAATTCTATTTGATGAGATTATTTCGACCCATCCCCACCTTATCTTCGAAATATATCAATTTGGAGCAATTTAAAACCGAACATGACTTTATAATAAAATAATATTTTTAGTTATTCCAAAGGTACCCCTATCCTCCCTTATAAAAGGGCACCTCCTCCCTCTCTTCCTCACACAACATTGAGCCTTCAAGCTCGGCCAACCCCTGAGAAATTATCTTCTCCACTTCCCTATCAACATCCTAGAGGTTCTGGTCTTCCTCAAAGACCAATTTTAGTGCCCTAAAAGAAGGTCTCAAACAAGCACTTCAAAGAGGAGTTAATGTCCGTTACCAATTCTTACATCTTTATTTTTCTTCCACTTCTTCTTCTTTATTTGTTTCATTATGAAGTAATAACATCAGAATCACTCAAATACTGATATTTTATTATAATTATGAAACAACCCTATTTCACCATCTATCCATCCTACGGAAAAAGAAATCACCGCACGTGCGTACGTACGGAATACCGTCTCCACGCCGTGGTGTAATATATTTTCCACCACCACCTTACTTGGATGGGTATAATGGTGTAAATAATAACAATATATGACTATTATAAAGTGATACTGATTCTGAAATAGTATACATATACTCCAATACAATTCCACGATCATAGGAACGATATCATCACTCGTGCGTACGTACGGAATACCGTCTCCACGATGTGATGCGACTCGTTCTACATGATCTTCATTTCATAATGATTATATAAATGAATTGAATGAATGAATATGATATATATTACACTAATAACATTCTTGAAATGAGGTATCTATAACCTAAAGAGAATAATAATAATTTATTCGACAAAACACGCATAAGAACAAAAAGTTATAAACACCCGAATAACAAGTAGCAATGAAATATTACTACTAAGAAGCTAAGAATATGACCATATATGATATAATAACAATGATTATGATTCTGTAATAAGTCAATGACATTATTTAAATCATTATACAGGAGGTTCGGACACTTACGAAGCAAATCGGACCTAAGGTACGAGAAATATCACAATCTCATTTTTATCCGAGATTGTTTATACTTTGGTATTTACTGGGGTGTATTTTATCATCCACATCCATGTTTCCTCAATATGTAATATTATTTACATCCACCTAAAATTGTTTAAATCCAATTTTACCCTTCGGTGAGTTTTTAGTAAGGGATATGAAAGGAATCTTTTGTCGTTTTTTGTACGAGGTACTTTTTTCCTTTTCCGACAAAAGTATGAGGAGAATGTTATTTTTAACTTATACGGCGTGAACAGATTTTTACGGTTTCATAACGCCTCGTTTTCAAGAAGATTCCTCTACAAGATTGCATGATTATTTTCAATAAAACCCTTATCTTTTAAAATTGAATGGAATTTTGTGTAAAGACCATGAATTTAAAGAAGAAATGATATTTTCCTCAAGAATTCATTTCAAGTGTTTTGTCAAAACTATTTTACATCTAAGATGACATTATTTCTTATGTGTATGTTTCATGTAAAATTTCTCTATGATTTAAATGGATTCAATTTTCTTATGATGAAATGATATCAATTGTTTATGGATTATGTTATGATGGCATGATGTTTAAGAATCCCATTTTATTTCATGGGTTATGCTATGATGTATGATTTATGATTTTGTGGCACACATAAGAATGGTATCATTATGAGATGGGTGGGACCTATATCTCCCTCCAATGCATTGGGTAAAGATTTTATATCTCATGAGATAGACATGGCTGGAATTGTAGGTTATACCGGTTCAGTGAAATAGGACTGAAACGAGGGTAACTCGGTTCAGAAAGGGACTTTGTCCACTAAGATAGTCTTGGCAATGAGTCTTGACTAATAAGATATGATTCTCTATGATTATGTGTGTATGACACAAAGTTTCATGTTTTAAGTTATGATTATTGGGATTTCATTTCACTACTATGATTTATCCCAAGTTATGAAATTATTCTCTCTTTTGTAGATTAAGATTTCCAAAATGTTATGTTCTTATGAAAATGATGTGATTGATATTTCTTTTTTTTACCCTTACTGAGCATTTGAGCTCACCCTTTTATGTTTTCTTTTTCCCAGGATATAAAGAAAGGTTTTAGGTAAAAAAAGGAAGATCTTTATGGGAGATGTTGAAGATCTTTCACCACAATTAGAAAATTATATTCCGAGTTTCCAAAGACACTAAACTATTACGATCCTTGTGTGTGTGTGTTTTTTTATATACTAAGTATTCCGAAAAAGTAATGTAATGTCCATGTATGTCAAGATTTGGGTCTCTACACGACCTATGGGTCTCGCAGCTCACTTGTGTGCCCTATTTGATTTTCCTCCCAAGGTGCAAGGTGGCGTACAAATATCCCCTGTGGGCCCCCATTTGGAGGACAGATTTTCCAAAAGTCAAATTCAAGCTCTGGTTGCCCAAGTCTTCAACTCAACTCTTCTAAAATCTTCTAAGGTAACTTTTATCCGAGAATAGAAGACTTGAATTAGTAGGATATGACCTATGTTTTTAGAATTCATCAACACTTGTGCGCCTAAGTATCCACATCTCCTCAAAAATGGAAACACAAGCGCATCAGCCTACCATTTTGATGAAACTGGCGCGCCTCCCTTTTGAAAACATATTAGAATAATACAAAATGTTTGATTTAAGTCTCTCCCAATTATTACCCTAAATATTCTGCATCGCCCAGGTGAACCCATACCACGCAAGTACACTTTCATGGCCAAGAATTGCACGCCAACTTCATTTTTGTGCCTCTCTCCCATTCACCTCTCCTCTTCAAGATATTAGCCCTCAAACCCCTTTTCAAATCCATTTATGGAATTTTTCCTTTGTTGGATTCCTTATCTGAATTTTTTTTGTTAGAACCTTTCCCAAAACCTCATGAATTACATGATTTATGTCACCACTGTTAGTGGTTACCACTATGTAACATCAACCTTTAAAATGAGAAGATCTTTTGATTTAGGGCATTCTCCTTAGGAGTAAGCCCGAAGTACCACTAACCTGGGCCTCCTTCTCAAGAGTAATCCTGAGAAATAATTTCCATTAATTTGGAAATCCTTATAAAGAATAATCCCCAAGTTATAAGTTCCCTTAACCTGGGCCTCCTTCTCAGGAGTAAGCCCCAGTCATAATTTCCTTAAATTTGGGCCTCCTTCTCAGAAATAAGCCCCATGTTATAAATCCCCTTTAATTTGGGAATCCTCTTTATGATTAATCCCTGGGACAAAACTACAAATCTCTATAAGGTAAAAATACCTTTATGGACCCTACTCCTAGGATTATTTCCAGAAGTAAGTCCTGGATTTCATCTACCTGGGCAGTCATACATACATAAGCCCCATATCATTTCTTTTGACTGCATCTTTCAGGACACAATATTCAAGTTCACTCATACCTCTTGTTTCTCGCACCGAGCATGACTCATGTGAGCTTAGAGTGTAAAATTAATCACAACATCTCTTTTTGGGCCATTAACCATGCATAAGCCCTACATTTCTTCACCCGAACTATGTGGACATTGATCTATGCCTTATAAGTAGAGTACGTAGGAATCCTTTCTAAGATTCAAGACCATCATTAATTAATTCTTTTCTTTCCCATATGATGTTAAAATATATCCTTCTTTTCAAACTATGTGGTTTCTGATTCCTTTTTCATGAGGATACGTAGGTAGCCCATCTACAGGTATGATCCCAACTCTGAAATAATCCCTGTCTTTTTAAACCGACAATAATCTTTAAGTGCCCCAATGAGTGGCTTTAAAACCAGTATGGTCATCATAATGACCAAATTATTTCTAATAATGTATTGAATGAAACCATTGACTAAGAATCTCTAATACATACGGATGATTCTAAATCGATGACGAACCTCAAATACATATAAAAGATTCTCTAAATCCCATACATATCAATCATCAATTTCCAAATTTAAAATAAAACTCATTTTCATGCTTGGTGAATTAATATGGATTCATGAACATAACATAAATCTCTAAGAGAGTCCTGGATTAAGAAATAATTCCCCTTAAAAGGTGTGATGATCCTGACCTCCCATGCTTTCAACAAATTCAAATTATTAAGCCTCATCAGTCCACACCTAATGAGTACCTACCTTTGGAATATAGGTCCAAATGGATATAGTATGATTGGGTGTTTCCAGTTCTACGAATAAACCCATTAAAAACCGATTGGAACGTTTGAACCTTAAAAAAACAATGTCATCTCCATTTCCAGATGAAACAAACTAATTTATATACCTTCTTTTACCAAGTTATATTTTTAATGATTCAACTATTTAATCATTTATTATTAGTATTATGCTTCTCAGATCAAGAGCGTACATTATCCCAACTATACCACCATGAAAATTCATTTCTAGTTGGTTGCCTCTGGCATGTGTGGAGGCACGCTTGAAGCCCTATCACCAACTATGTTTAGTTACTTATGAGTGAACTGGGTCTAGGATGTTATATATATTCTCTGATGAATCATGATAGATTAATTTTTATTTCACAATCTTATGACTCATGTATTTTTAATAGAAAAATCATTATTCCATGACTCATGATTTAGGATCTATGAATGATTGGTTATAAACATTGTATGATATAATTATGATATCATAGCCTTATGTGTATATTATTATGGAATATGATCATTGATTAATTTCTCCTATGTTTACTCAAACTAATCATTGGAGATGACACTTTATTATGTTCCCATTTTCCCTAAGTTTTGATGTAATGTTATAATTAGGAAATATATAAAATTGTGACTATGAGAGAACATATTTTTTGAAGATGTTGAATAAAATTCATGAGATAAGTTGATTGTGTATATAGTCTACAAAGACACCAATACTTTATAGTCATTAGACATGTACTATTGTGAAATGTATTGAATAATCATCTAAAACTATGCAATATTTATATATGTTATACACAAGTCACATCAGTTGGTATCAATGGATGGTTTATTTATTTTTTATTTTAGGTTATAGAGAATACAGGGAGAGAACATCCGAAAATCATTGTCTAAATGACTACGATATAGAGTAAACCTAAAATTTCAATAAGTTGGTAAGAATGATTTATTATTTAGGACATCACATGAATGATTTTGATGAGTATATGATTACTCACATGATTTATTATTTCATGATTATTAGACTATGTTAATTGGTTTTAGTCAGTGTATTGAACGTGGAGGAATCATGATAATAAAGAATGTTGTATAAAATGAATTGATTTTCCTCATTAGTTTCTGAATTACAAGGGAGTTGGAATAAAAAATCTTGTTTATATGGTCACAAAAACTCTTAGTCCTTGAATATTGTTGATCTTCAAAATGATAAAAGGAGGAACAAATTTATCATTAAATATTTTATGAAGAAAAGTCTGTATAATTTTAGTGGGTCCTCAGTTCCACTAGTAACTTAATAATGGATAAGCACCAATGAAAATATATATTTTATACTCTATTTTTTGGAGCATGAAAAATTTGTCTTGGATATGTATTGTTTGGAAGGAAAATCATACCAATGGTAAAATATTTTCAATAGTATGAGGTAGTAGGAAAAAATGGATTCCATATAATTGAATGTGTTTAATATATTATTATTTATCAAGTAATATCCCTAAAAACATTGAATGAAAATTGAAAGGGAATTACATGAGCTTAATCATAAGGGTAACAAATCTATTGGTAGTTATGAGGAAATATTTACAATATAGATGCAGTAGAATTATTATTTTTTCATTGAACCTAAAAAATTAATTACATGGTTATTTTATATCCTATAACCTATTCTTATAAAGGTGATAACAATAATGTAATTTAGTATATATAAATATGTCATTTGATGTGATCTTAAGGTATAAATAGAGAGTGGAGATTCCCATAATTTTCATTATTTTTATAAGAAGATAAAGGTAGTGTTTGGTGGAAAATATATTAATAAAACCAATAGTGGAATTAAAATTAATATTAATTTGTTCTAAAAATGTGGACAAAAGTATGGTGTAAATTTTCCACATGTGATTGGTAAATGATTGAAGTTTGGAAAGGAAGGTCATTGAGCTAGTGAATACTAAAGAGATGTAAATAAATATTCTAATGAAAGGAATAAGGAGAGAACCATTTTAGTGCACCACTGACACTACAACCATACAACTATACAGAGAATGGTAAATATATTAACCAGTACCCAAACTCAAGGGTTAATTATAACAAACCATGTCAATAACCTCATAACATAAAAGATAATGGGAAACCTCATGTGATCATAACCATTGATGTGGTTCATTAGAATAATGTGATCAATGGTACACTTATCACCCACTCTATAATATAAATATTTTTATTTGCTTTAGGTTTTACCCACTCTTTAATATCTACAAAATTTTATAAAGGTATCATTTCACAACCTCTATGATTAGATATTGAGTTATTAGATAAATTTACTAATGGTATGATGATATCCTCATATTTCCATATCTTATCTCTGATTAAATTTCAGGGGAACGATATTCCTTTAAATATAATGACTCACCCTATAGTTGAATTTGACATTACGTTTTTCATGATTTTGGTATCTTTATAGAGAGACCACATTAATTTCCAAGGAAATAATGTCACATTTCATATTTTGAATGAAAAATTTATCATCTTTTTATGTTAGGATGAATATGAAATTTCAATAGAAATGAATTTTGTGGTATGGGTCTTATTACCTCTTCATGAGAGATATTCATCTCAAATGGTTGTGAAGAAAATAAATATTGAATATATTCCAATTGTTTAAAAATATGCTAATTTATTTCTTGAAAATGTTCCTAGTCTGCAGATAAATAAGTAACATGAGTTATCAATTTATATCATACTTTTGGGTTAACCTATTTCAATAAAACTATATATAATGACACTGATTGAGTTATAGGAATTGATAAAGAGTCTTCAAGAAATTATTAATATGGTATTCATACACCCTAGTGCATCTCCATGGAGTGAACATTTCTTTTTTAAGAAGAAATTTGGTTTAATACATCTTCTTATTGATTATTTAAGACATAACAATATTTCTATCAATTAAAAGTATCATCTTCCCTATATGAGGGACGTTTTTGATAAACTATGTGGGACTCAATACGTATCCAAGATTCAACGTAGTTTGAGATAACATCAATTCAAGTTCATGAAAGGAGATATACCCAAGACATCTTTTCATATGAGGTATGGTCATTAGGAATTTATAGTGATTTCATTTGTTCTAATGAATTATCCTTCTATCTTGATGTATTTAATGTATTTAATTTTTTAGATATTACCTCAATAAATTTTTTGAAGTCTTTACCCATTAAATTATTTTATTTTACAAGAGATAGTAAAACCATGATGATCATTTGAGGATTGTGTTGAAGACCATTAAAAAGAAGAATTTTCATGACAAAATATTTTAGTATGAATTTTGAATATAGAAAATATATTATTAGGTCATATAATATCTTGGATTATTTTACTGGTAGATTATTCAAAAATAAAAGTTATTTAGAAATGGACTAGAAAAAACTTGATGACTAAGAACCTTATTTTCATTGATTAAAAATATTCTACTGATTATTTTTGGGATATTACTCATAGAGGTCATGTCTAATAACCAAGTTGAGAGAGAAGAGATCCATGTTCCATTCGACAAATGAATGTGATGAAAATTTAAATTAATTAAAGAGAAAGAATGTCAGTGAAACATTAATTACACTACCATATAGTGGAAAAGGGTTTGTGGTCTATACTGATAAATAATATAATATACTGGGATTCATCATCCAGTAGAATGTTATAGTGATTTATTGTGCATCAACCTATTTCATAATTCATTAGTGAAATCACCCAAATCATTATTTTGAGTTGATAGCGGTAAATTTTTCATTAAAAATATGAATCCATTCAATTTATGGTGAATGTTTTTTATATATAACAATCATTTAATCCAATTGTATTTATTTACATAGTAAAGGTAAAATATGTGAGAAAGGAGATGGTTGTACTTTATTAAAGATTATAACTACTGCACACATTACCACACTAGGAAGGTGAAAAGGGTTGTTGTGGCTTTAGGTTTGAAGGACCATGTTAGTTTTTCCTTCTGAGGATTAAATGTCGTCCAATTCTTATGGATTTTTATAATATGGGGTTTGAAAGCATAATGAATTGGGAAAGATCATATCTCTCTCATAAGAATATTCAACATTGCTTCCATGTGACGGTTAAATATTCACATAAGAATGGTGTGGAATTATATAAGAATATGTGGAATGTTATCGAGTCCAAAAATGATTATGATAGAAAGATATTATTGAAGAATATAGATTGTTTCATGTCAATACTATAATTGAAGTAGGTGTTATTAGATAAAGTTCATCATTCATCGTTCTTTATCCATCCTATAATTATGAAGATGTATATAGATCTAAAAGAGTATTTATAGTTGGAAGACATGAAAAAGGGGTATTTTAGAATATATATCTCGATGTATAGTATTTCATCAAGTTAATGATGTGATAAATAAGTATAAGGGGCTGTCCAATCCATTATTCATATCAGAATGGAAATTGGAAAACACTACCATGCATTTCTTAATCAAACTCCACAAAACAACCAAAGTCCATTTTGTTATTTGGGTTATTTTTCACCACCTTATGAAGTCTGAAGAATTAATTTCAATCAGATAATATTTCACCCATGATCAATATTCCAAGATATTAATTAAGTAGTGTTTTTTCATGGTGTAATACATTATATTTTATATGATCTTGATATGAGGTCTACCTTGATGTTCCGGAGTAGTCATCAAAAATATTTGAATACAGAGTTTAAATTTTTTAAAACATATCATCCGAAGATAGTTATTCAGACTAAGAGAACTATTCAATACCAATAATATATACTGAGATCATTTTATTTATATTTAAAATGTGTTTGGGTTCAACACATTTATTTACTCAAGTTTTATTATAATAATATTTTTCACTCAATAATGCATATGGCTCCTTGTGAATTCATCCATTGCATGAAGTGAAGAACTAAAAAGCAATTGGATGAAGCGAGTGAACTAAATCTCTAAGGACCTAAGTAAGATAAGGAAATTGGAGATAAGGTTTGATCCATTTTTCATCACATCATGGTAACTTATAATTGATATAAAAGTTATGTTAATAATCATAAATGAGATCAATAATTTAATGTCGGTGATAGGGTATTCCAATAAATATATCCTTAGAATAATTTTATATGATTTTGAAATTAGGGTAATTTGAGACTTAGATATATTGGACCCCTAAAAATTCCTCATCCTATTAATATTGTTCCTTATGACCCAGGGCTTCAACCTAATCTCTCTCAAATGAAAAATGGGTTCCATGAATCCCTCCCAAGGATGTTTAGATCTAATAAATCACAAATAATTAACTAAAAATTATTACTAATTTATAATGATCTATATTATGACGAACATATGGTGGAGATTTTGGATCTAAGATATAAATTATTGTGGGATAAGACTACTCACATGGTTGAAGTTTTGTGGGGAACTATAAATTTGAGCAAGATACGTGGGCACCCAAGTATAAGATGTGGAAAAAGTATCATCAATTGATTGTATCAAAGGGTTGGAATAGTGAGGGAGAAATTATCATAATGGGGTATAATATAAAACCCAAATACTTTATTATATATTTTTCTTGAAATATGTATTATATATTTGATATCTTTCTTAACATAAAACACCACTTTAAAAGAAACTGATACATACTATAGAAATATTGTTATGAAATATTTCAGTTATCACCCAGATATTGGATGGAAGGGTAAAAATAGGAAAAAAAATATTAAATTTTTTAAAAACATTTATACATTGAATTAATTGTTTATTAATTGGTTAGAAATGAAAATAAAAAAATTTTAATGTAAAAGAAGATAAGTTTTTATGAACTATTTTATTCATGTAATTTGATTTTATCTTATTAAATAAAATTATTCACTGTTGATGAATTATTTTAATAAAATACCTAGAAACTATATTCATTAAAATATTTTAAAATTAATTTAATTGTTATTAGTAGGAAAGGATGCATAATAAATTAACTTTTATGCTTAAAATCAGATATTTATAAAAAAATCATTACATTTTCATGAATATTTTAAAATTATTTTGTTTAATCTTATAGGAATTGAATTTTATAAAACAATTTCCATATTTTTAGTCATAATGTACCAATTTTTTAATGATTCCACTTTCAATTTTTTCAATATCAATCATAACTGAGGTAATAATTCCTTACAATAGTCTAGGTTAAAAGAGATATCGAGGGGTTAAACTAAAGAGATAAGGGTAAAAATGACATCAAAACATTTCTAAATCTTATTAAATGAATCTGTTTGAATCCCAAATCAATTAAAATTCAAAATTACTCCCATTTGTAGCCAATTTTCCAAGATAGTGACATTATAATATTTTAATATTCTTAATAATTTTAATTATTCCACTCTGCTCAATTATAAAAAGAGAACTTCACCCCTCTATTATCCACACCGCATGATGGATTTATGTCCACTAAGGCATTCACAAATAATTTTCAAACATACATATCCATGACCTTACAGTGTGGTCTTTTCAATAAAACAATCCAAAATGTATTACGGTGCTTCTCAAAAGAGGATATCTGAAGAAGATATATATGATTTTATTGATCATGGTCATGTTTCTTTCATCTTTAAACACAGTAAATTGTTCTTTATCCATTCAAACATGATGTAATAGTTATATTTTATATACTTATATGTTTTTATGTTAATCATATATCAATGTTTTATCTCATTCCCATCCAATTGAAAATAATAATGCAGTTCATGTGTATGTGTGGAATACCACCTGTAGATAACAATGTGATTCATTTTTCATTTCCTTCTCAAATGGATTGATATAATGAAATATTTAATGAATATGTATGTTTATTATTGTATGATTATTATTGTGTAATGGTGACTTATTATTTGAATTTCAACCAAAAATGTGTTAACATCACTCATATATACATGTGGTGTATCGTCACCATGAAGTGATGTAACAAATTTAACATAACATATTTATAAGAATGGTTCACTAGTTGAAATATGTGATTTGGAATCAGGAATTTGAAATATTTTTTTATAAACTGATTGTAGAAGTAATAGTGGAAGCATTAAACATCGGTTTATAAAAAAACCCAAGGTTTAAAAGTCAACAATAATAATTTTAACATCCATTTTCATAAAAATAGATTTTAAAAGTTACTAAAACCATTTAATTTTTTTTAATAAAAATCAAAATTAATATTAATATAAAGGTCATTTTATAATAGGTTTTAAAAAAACTAACATTAAAGAATTACTCATTAATTTTTTTTTAAAAAATCGATGCTAAAAGTCATTTTAAAAAATCTTTATCTTCTCTTTTAAAAAAAATATATTTAGAAGTCATTTAAAAAAATATAATGAAAACCCAAATCCTTATTTTTAATTTTCTATAAACCATCTCCCTAGACTAACCCTTGATCGACAATATTTCCCTACAGCTTCCAAAACCCTTGATGTCCATTGATTCTCTATTATAGTAGATTTTCATCAACATTTCACATTATTTCTCTTGAATATTCAATCCATAATTTTTATGTCATGATCATAAAGCTACAATCGTCGACCAAAAACTATAATTTGAGGTTTTTATTTGTTCTTGTTTTAAATACAATTTCAATACTTTTCCTTTGATATTTCATCATTCTCTCTATTGACATAGACTTCGATTGAGTTTAATGAAAAATAGGAGGTATTTTGTATTATTGAGCTCCAAAATATTTGATTCTCTTTTAAAATTTTCAAAATAAATTATGATTAATTGTTTTTCATCAAAATTGGTTTCATGTTATTATATTTTTTTATGTTGGGTGACTTATTTATGAATAATTTTTTTCATAAATTTTTTTTAAAAAAATCATAATTGTTCGTATAATTGTTTAAAGGTTATTTATTTAGAAATTCTAATATAATTGTTCATTTAATTTTGGTTTTAATAATTTTTTGTTTAAATTGTTTGTAAGTTATTTTTGTATATTTTTTTATAATATTGTTTATAATTGATTGTATAATTTTTATTATAATTTTTCATAATTAATGAGGTATTTAATATAATTTTTGTAAGATAATTTTTTGGATTAATTTTATGTTAGGATAATTTTTTTAAAGGTAAATTAGGTATAAATATTTATTATGATAATTTTTTATTATTTTTTATATGGTTCTCTATTTTATAAATTATTATTACCAATTTGTATGTTTTTAATTTATTTTTGATGATAAATTATGTAGAATTTTTTTGGATAAATTATGTTTAATTGATTGGTATTTTTGAAGATAAATTACATAAACTTTTTTTGATCTTTATGTATAGTTTGTTTTTCCAAATGGTATTAAATAATTGATATAATTTACAATATTATTTTATGATTAATATTTTTCTATTTTTATATATTTTCAAATATTTATTTCTTTTAAAATATTCACCATTATTATTGTCATCTTAAGTATTTAATGAAATGTAAATTGATAAATTTGTAAAGAACTTCTGGTGAACATGAATAGTGAGTTGAATATTTCTTATAATTTTCTAATATAAATCCTGAAAATAAATATTATACTTTTTTTCAATGAATTATGTTTTTGAAAATGAGAAATCTACATTCCAATGAAATCAAGGATCATCTCATTTCCTATGGTTTTAGCCATAATTAAACATGTTGGATCTTACATAGTGAAATAATGGAAAATTCATCATCTGGTGTAGAGAAACATATTTAGAATTATATAGAAGATCAAATTGAAGAATTAAATCATGACATAGACATTGAAAGCACTAAAAAACAAAAACTATGGAATGATATTATAGATATTTTGGCAAACCATAATTCTCATGTTTCACGAAATGTATAGTGTTATCAGCTATTATGAGATTAGTTAACTTGAAATCACAAAGTTGATGGAGAGATAAAAAATTTCTCTGTGTTTATTTATAATTTAAATGACTTACATATAGAAGGCAATGAGCTTCCATATTTCAATTATGAGATAAGGAAAATATCATACACAATGATATTTGGGAATGAAAAGATTCTTGTTTTTCCCAAAGATAGTGTGTTTTATAGGATAAAATATGAATTTATATAAAAATTCCATAAATGTGGGACATAATTGTAATGGTATAAACCACTCTAGTCCATTCCTTTGTGAAAATCTGTTGTATGAGGTGTTCCAGGAGGTCAATGTGAAGTATCCCCAACACTTTTCCAAATTTCGAGTTATGTGAATTGTGTTTCTTATGTGAACAGTGCAACAACAACCATATGTGAACAGCGTCATCAGACACCTTTGGTGAATAGTGCAATTTTAACCTTATGTGAACAGTGTCATCAGTACCCTTAGGTGAATTATGCAATGTTATCCTTATGTGAACAATGTCATCGGTAGCCTTATGAAAACCGTCCAATGGTAACCTTATATGAACAGTGTCATCTTAGCTTTAGGTGAACGGTGCAACAATAGCCATATGTGAACAGTGTTATCGGTAGCCTTATGTGAATAGTGAAATGGTAACCTTGTGTGAACAGTGTCATTGGTAGCCTTATGTAAAGATTGAAATGGTAACCTAATGTGAATAGTGTCATCAGTAGGCTTATGGGAACAATGTAACAGAAACCTAATGTGAACAGTGTCATTGGTAAGCTCATGTGAATAGTGAAACGGTAAATTATT
The DNA here is from genome assembly GCA_963277665.1 of Viscum album. NCBI lineage: Eukaryota > Viridiplantae > Streptophyta > Magnoliopsida > Santalales > Viscaceae > Viscum > Viscum album. Next base: position 867,369,495 of record OY728152.1, on the reverse strand, counting down.
GTGAACAGTGTTTCCAGAATGCTGCGGTTCAAATGGTAGCCTCTTTCCTTCTCTAAATTTGGAGTTCATGAAAAATATTTCTAGAATGGGTGAGGTTCCAATGGTAGCCTCTTTCTATTTCATAATTTTGAGTTCATGGACAGTGTTTCTAGAATGGTGAGGGTCCAACAGCAACCTCTTTCCTTTTCCAAATATTGAGTCCATGAACAGTGTCTCTACAATGGATAGGCTCTAATGGTAGCCTCTCTCATTTTCCAACTTTTGATTTCATGAATAGTGTTTCCATAATGGTGAGGTTCCAACAGTGGCCTCTTTACTTAGAAAATTTTTGATTTCATGTAAACTATTTCTAAAACTTTGAGGATCCAATGGAAGCCTCGTTCCTTTTCCAAATTTTGAATTCATGAATAGTGTTTCTAGAACGGTGAGGTTCCAATGGTGGCCTCTTTCCTTTTCAATATTCAGAGTTCATGAACAGTGTTTCTAGAACAGTGAGATTCCAACGACAGCCTCTTTCCTTTTCCAAATTTCAGGTTCATGAACTCTATATCCAGAATGGTGAGGTTCCAACAGTAGCCTCTTTCCTTATCCAATTTTCGTGTTCATAAACAGTGTTTCCAACTTTCTACACATTCAACCCTTTGGTTTTTCTGTTGACGTAAAATGCATTTAAAGATTCGTTTTAAGGACTTTATGGCTGATTCAGTGGCCATAAATTGTATATTAATTATTCCTAAGGGTTGAGATGTTTTTAATTGGTCCAACAGTGTGGTCTAATGCGGTCCGATTTTAATGGAAAATCCAGAATATCTTACACCTATGCTCCGTTAAATCTTTTAATGGGGTGAGATATCTTCCATGCTTATTCTTCCTCCTTTTTCTCAACTATGAGACGCTTGAACCTTCCTTTCCATCTCATAGGAGCTGTGAAATCATCCTTTCTTCCTTGGATTAGTTCCCCTCTATTTTTATGCAACCAAGAAGTATCGATCAATCACTGAAATATGGAGTAATTTATCGTCATTATTTTCAGCTCATCTCCTTTAGTTTCTCCTTTCCATTTTAGGGAATGTTATCTCTATGTTTCTAATGGGATTTTCTTGGGCGTTGACTAGTGTAGTCGTGTCTCTGCATCCTCGGGTGGACAAAATTGTCATGGGGGAGAATATAGTAACTGTTTTGTGGAACGTTCTCCTATAAAGAACATCAAGAATCATTTGTGGTAGGGGATTAATTGCTTCTCTTTTCTTTTACGTGCAAATGTATATTTATCTTGTTTTATCCCACTGGATCATAATGTAACTGGCATAATAAATATTTGAACCAAATAAATAAAAGGATATTGATCATATGTTATTGCCGCTTCTTTTTCTAGATAGTGTGACATATATACTTTCATTGTTTAGCTTTTTATTCTTCATGTAAACTGGAAATGAACGTAAAGACGGAATTAATTGATAATTGTTTGGATAAAGATAAAGAGGCTTGTGAATGAATCTGATTGTTTCTTTTGTTGTAATTTTATGCTAATCAAATTGATATAGTAAGTATGTTTAATAATTTGTGATAGATTACTTTTTAGGTTTCCCATAGTTGGAACATGGGAACAATAAATCAGTTAATTTAAGAAGGATTAAAAAACTGGTTGTTTGATAAATGATAATCCCTTGTAGGGTTCTGAGTTACCCTCATGCTTGTTTATCGGCCAAGATCCCAACTAATTTAATGTTTTTTTCATGCATCTTGTGTTGTGATGTGGGATTGTATGGTTGTTGTGATATGTGGGGGAAGGAGGCCTATTAGTTTTGGAAGAAGTTGATGCCTATAGTGGTGATATGCATCAGTTTATTCATGTGGGTGTTGGGGAGGAAACTTGAGATGATGAAATGGGTTGGATGTGAATGTTTGGATGCTTGCTGATTCTTGTTGGCAGTTTATCCTCTTTACTTTCCCCACTACTCAAGGCAGTTGGTTTTCATACCCTCTTCCAAAAGCAGGGAAGATGCGTGGGTTATGCCACATGCTGTCTATGTTTAGCTTCTCAAGGGAGGATGGGACTACTCTCTTTCTATAGGTGGAAAATACTCGATAGGTAGTTCACCTACTCACTATTTTGATCCCCTTGTTTTTAGTAGAATAGAATGTATTTCTAGAATGCCTAGAAATAATGGATTGTAATGTTATAAATAAATAATTGAATTAATTATGTTAACCTATTGGGTTAGATCTTTCTGAGGCACAATGTTGAGGTTTTAATTTAATGGGATAATGGACTTTGGGTGTGATACTAATGAAATTTAATGTGTAATTGTTGATGGTTAATTAATTTTTAAATAATTAATTAATGTAATGTGAAGATAATAAAAATGTAATGAAGTAATGTAATTAAATATCTTTAAATGGATGTGTTCCTATAGAATACATTGTCTTAGATGTGGAAGTTGAGAGTGCAAGAGACGTTAGCTGTAGTTCTGTCCAAGACTACGCTATGCCCATAGTGTGGTTGTGAACAATAGTATATTCTTTAATTTTTATGTTTCTATACTCTACTCCACCACGTCAGTTAGAAAAACTAACGGCTCAGGGATTCTAATCCCTGGGGGTGATTTCCCCAATATTCTGATGTGCAGTTGGATGGCTAACTACCCCCTTTGGCCCCGCTCTCTTCTCTTGGTAGTTACTTATGCTGGTAGGCACAACAATTAATTTTCCCCATAATTCTGTGTAGAGGGCTATAATGGTTTGTGATTATTCAAACACATATATTATGGATATAGTTTCCTATGGACCACTATAGGTATAACGTGTATAGGATATGATGGCTTCAGAATACTTACTCAGTGTATGGGTTCTAATGGCGTGTGGTATAATGCCTGATGTATGATACACATTATGAGAGTTGTGCTGGCTCCAGAAACAACCTAGATACTTTTCTTACATGGATGTGGTGTTTTTTTGTACAAGGATCATGTTCGGGTGCTTCAGCCAGGTGTTTTCAGGAAAGCCTATATGAAGAGAGATGCTTAGTACATGCGATGTTGGGGAAAAGCGGAAAAGCGGCAAAGCAGTGGGTAAGTAGTAGTAGGGTAACCTTGATATTCATTATTATATTATATACTATTGTATGTGATACTTGGTGAGAGTAGCAATGGTGAGGCTGGGAATATATTATACTTATTTAGGTGATGAGTTATTTTCACTTGTTGTTCACTGTGCATTAGCATGCTTTCTTTAATTTTTCATGAGAGCCTCTAGGGGGGACCCTACTGAGTATATTGTTATACTCACCCTATTTATATATAATCTGTTTGTCAAGGTCACTTATATTATGTTGGAGATCATGATGGTTTCTACTTTCTTAGGGTTGCAGGAGTTGTTTGGGCTTTGTGGTTGCTATTGTTTTTACATTCTTTTGGATACTAGCAGTGTTCCCCTTTTAGTTGTATTAGTTTTGCATGACATTAAATATGTGCCCTTGGGATTTCATATATATTGTTTTCTGAGAAGGATTTGGTTGTTGAAAGTCTTATATATCTCTTTTGAATGTGTTCTCTTAAAGGGAAATGCCTCCCATCCGTGTGTTTAATATACCCTCAGTGCTGGTCGCCATCCCGGGCCCTACAGGTGGTAGGACTCGGGGGTCATTATCTACCTTATCACATTGTCAACCCAGGTGGGGTGCACATTGCGGAGAGGGGTCAAGACAAAGTGGTATCATTGGGTTGGTTGATGGATAGGGGAGAGTTTGTAGTTAGGAAAATGTGAGGTTTCATGGGTTAGTAGGGAAACAATGTGTGTCAAGTTTAGCAAGTAATGTAATTAATAGAGACCGACTAAGACATAAGTGTTTAGGGCCCCCTAGGAGCTGATGTATAGACCATTAAGTTTACAATGGCTACTAAATGAGGTGATACATGTTGCAGGGTAAGACCTAGGAAAGGATCATGATTCATTCTTCCTTGTTCCTATGTTTTAATGGGTAGACCATGGGATATGCAAACCTAAAATTAATAAAAGAAAACAAATAATTAATTAATGTCATGTATTACTTATTCTACGTTTAGGATCACTAAATGTTTTTTATTTTACAAGAATGGATCCAGGTTGATGTCCTTGTTAGTATCACATAGAATATGTCTAGAAATCTATGCAAGAAGATCTCCTAAGGGTAGAAAATGATGACGAAGACACTTGGAGAAGGACACGTCGAGAGTTCTAGTGCCAGAGTATACAAATGTTTGAGGGATCCGTTTCAGATTCATTCATAGATGATTGGTTTGAGTCGGTCGAGATAGGATTCAGTTCGATCTGTGCTCGGAAGGAGCACTAGTTGTCCTAGGTTGTGATGATGCTGCGAGGAGTAGTGAGGCATTGGTGCTTCCTATTCCTCGTGGATCACGAGGAGTTAGCGCTCTCATGGGAGGAGTTCCAAGACATGTTTGGAGTTGGGTTTCATTCATTGACCATGAAGGGGTCCAGTCTCCAGGAGATTCTTACCCTTCGATAGGGGAGCTCCATTGTGTTAGTGTATAGAATCCATTTCAGGAACCTTTTATGATAGGCTACAGACATATTGCTAGATGAGGAGGCCACAATGAGGAATTTCGAGGAGTCTTTTCATCTAGAGATATTGCGCTAGGTCACCCCATTTATGCGGAAGGCATATATTGAGGTGCTGTCTAGGGAAGAGGTCATCGAGTGGACATTGGATAGAATATGATAATAATGAGGGGGGTCTTCACGATTCCTCACTTAGTAGATCTGTGGTCCACAGTTCCTGTTTTTCAGGGAAGAAGAATTTCCATTCGGATAGGGGTAGGTCCCAGCCCTCAGCATCTCGTATCTACGGGGGAGAAAGATCTCAAGACTATGCCAAGGGATCCTGAGCTTTTTTTTCTTGTGGTGGTTGTGGTCATCAGCAACATGATTTCCCGAATTTTCGGAGTAGTCACCGTGCAATAGGTCTTCCACTACATGTTCCTCCATTGAGGCAGTTCCAACCGAGGCAGTAGCAGTAGGTTTCACTAGATATAGATTAGTAGAGGATAGATGGGGTAGGTAGAGGATTACCTTGTGACACTACCCATCTATAGAGACCAGAGCACAGCTATGGTGGTGGTCATCACCAGGTTCATAGTAGTCATTGTAGAGTTTTTTGTCAGCTTCATTCTTTAACATTTCCAACTCCTGGTAAGCCAGACATCGTTTGAGGCAACCATTGCTTTTTTTCTACCCTGGTGTATTCCTTGTTGATTCATGAGTGAAAAACTTCATCATATCACCTAACCTTGTCCATTATTTGGGACTTGAGGTAGATAGGTTTCCAGTGCCCTCGGCGTTGACTATGCCAGTTGGAGGCTGAGATGACTTGTTTGAAGTTTGTAGAGACTGTGAGTAGGTGTTGGAGACACACTGCTCTTGGGGATATTTCCAATATTTACGAATACAGCCATATGGTTTCATCCTCAGCATGGATTCATTGTATTCTATGGAGGCTATTGTGGATTTCTTCAAGAGGCAAGTTGTGTTCTTTGATGCGGATGGAGAGCTAGTGGTGTTCGTTGGTGATCAAGACCCTCAGATGGGTCACAAGAGTGTTATGTCCTTATCATCCATGATGGCTGAGCTGATTCTGAGTTTTTCATAGGTTCTTTAGTTAGATTTTCCCTAGGTCATATAATAGTACCATCATGTCTTTCCATAAGATGTTGTTGCATTACCCCCTCGACGAGAGATTGAGTTTTGGATCGAGCTACAACCAAGAGCGTCTCCAATCTCTATGTCTTCATATAGGATGTCACATTTTGAGTTACTAGTGCAACATATATAGATTTATTTTTTATTACAGTGTGGTCTTGTTAGGGCGATTTTGTCACCGGGGGGTGCACCAGTTATATTCGTGAAGAATGTTGACAATAGTTTTCTATTCTGTGTCGATTATCGTTGCTTAAAAAAAGTGTCCAAAAAGAATCGCTATCATCTTCCATGGATTGATGATTTATTTGATCAACTTAAGGGTGAAAGTTGGTTCTCGAAGATAGAATTGCGGTCAGGATATCATCAAATGCATGTGAATGATGAGGTTATCCTGAAGACTGCATTATGTTGTAGTCATGGGTATTATGAGTTCGTTGTAATGTCATTCGGTGTGATAAATCCTCCAACTATATTCAATGGATTGATGAATGTTTTTTTCCATGATTTCTTGGACAAGTTCACGGTGGTTTTCATCGACTAAATCCTTGTGTACTTCACATCTGAGGAGGAGTAGGCAGAGCATCTGCACGCGTTTTGGGTGTTCTTCGTCAACATCAGCTATTTGGGAAGTTGTTGAAGTGTGATTTTTGGGCTCGAGAGGTCCATTTATTGGGTAATTTTGTGTACCAGAAGGGATTAGATATACATCCATCAAAGATAAAAGCAGTTGTGTCTTGGGAATCCCCCAAGATAGGGTCAGATGTGTGATGTTTCCTTGGTATCGCAGGCTACTACAGGTGGTTCGTAGCAAATTTATCTCATGTTGTGACTCCTTTGATAGCATTGACCAAGAAGTATCATTCATTAATATGGAATGATTAGTTCCAGATATCTTTTGAGTATCTAATGGAAAAGTTATTAAGTTCTCCAATTCATTATCTTCCAGCATAGGTAGTTCAGTTTGATTTTTTCTGTGATGCTTTGCATCAGCGGTTAGGCTGTATTCTGGTGTAGAAGAGATCATTTTTTCTTATGTGTCTCAGTAGATTCATCCCAATGAATGTAACTATGCCACCCATGATCTTGAGTTGGCAGATGTGGTGCCTTCTCTAAAGTTGTGGAGACATTACCTTGTTGGTGTGCACTTTGTGGTTTTCACCGATCATAAGAGTTTGAGGTATGTTTTCTACTAGCATGACATGAACCGAAAACAGTGTTAGTCAGTGGAGTTCTTATAAGAATATGACATTGAAATATCATATACACTTGGAAAGGTGAATGTAGTAGCTGATGTGCTGATTCAGAAGTCATATAGTGATGTAGTGAAAGAATATGGTGACTCCTAGAGAGTATTTTAAGATCTATCAGCATTAAATCATGATATAAAAGATGTTGGGGGTAGAGGTTGTCTTTTCTAGATGATAGTGCAGTCATCTCTAGTGAAACAGGTGGAAGAGTCCCAGTTGGGGGATCAAGAGGTGGTGTTCTGAAGAGACTGATTTGTTTTTGGCGATGCCCCAGATGGTTAGTCTGAGGATGAACAACACTGAGTGTTGTATCCTGGAAGGATAGTTTTTCCTTTGATGATGCATGAGACAGTTCTTACAAAAATCCATTGTTCACCATTAGTGGTGCATCCTGGCATGATAAAGATATAACGATCCTTGAGGGGCCGGTTTTGCTGTCCTGGGCTGAAGTTTGCAGTTGCGGAGTTTTGTCTCGATGTTTGGTTTTCCAGAAGGTGATGTCCGAACATTGTTTTCTTGATGGTCATCTCCAGCCATTATATGTACCTCATTAAAAGTGGCAGGACATATCAATAGAATTGTTTACTGGTTTACCTCAAGCTCTGGGAAGATATTACTCTATTTGGGTGGTAGTGGATCATTTTACAAAATTTTCCCACTTCATAGCAATCAAGGAGTCAAGATCAGTTGAATTTTTATTAAGGAAGTATCTGGTTGAGGTGGTGAGACATCATCGAGTCCCAAGGATGGTCATTTCCAATTGATATCTTCGGTTTATCTCTAGGGTGTGGAGAGTTATCCAGTATGCTTTTGGTTACCAACTATTCCATAGCACTTATTTTCATCCTCAAATGGACGGTCAGATAGAGTAGACCACCCATACTCTAGAAGACATGTTACGCTCTTGTGTCCTGGATTTTGGTGGTTCATGGATGAGGAACTTACCCATTGTGGAGTTCGCTTACAAAAATAGTTTTCACTCCACCATCGGTATGGAACTATTTGAAGACTTGTATGGTTGGCCTTGTCGTTCTCCGTTGTGGTGGACTAGGGTCAGAGTGTAATAAATTGTCAGACCGGAACTAGTGAAGAATACAACAGAGATGGTTTAGGTGATTTGTAATAGGATGAAGATAGTGTAGGATCGTCAGAAATCATATGTCAATCAAAGGAAGAGACCCTTAGAGATTTATGTTAGGGATCCCATGTTTTGGAAGGTTACTCCCCATCATGTGTAGAAATGTTTTGGTCATAGGTGTATGATTTCTCCATGTTTGGTTGGGACTTTCGAGGTGTTACCTCATGTTAGAGCAGTGGAATATTGAGTAGCACCTCCCCTATAGACGATCTAGATACATGATGTTTTCCAAGTATCACAGCTATGTTGTTATCTTCCTAACAACTCACATGCCCTCGATTGGGGAGAGATCGATGTTGATGATGATTCGACCTTCGAGGAGCAGGATGTGGAGATCCAAGACCGCAAAACGAAGGTGTTGGGCGGGCATTTTATCCCCTTGGCTAGTGTCTTGTCGTGATATGGTGGCATCGAGGAGAGTACCCAGGAATGTGAGTCATAGATACTTGCTCAGTACACCGAGTTGTTAGATGTTTAACTCTTTTTAGATAGAAATTTACCCATTGTGGTAATAGTCATTTTGTGATTATGAGATGTCTTTCTTTGGTTGCTTTATGTGACTTGGTCTCTTTTGAGAGGTATCTCGATGGTTGTTTTTCAGACTTCATTTTTGTTTCCTTTTAGTTTGGTTTTGAATTCTCAAGGATGAGAATGTAATGAGAGGCATCTGATGTATTGCCCAGACCTCTCTAGTCAATTCCTTTGTGAAAATTAGGTGTCTGAGGTGTTCCAGGAGGTCAAGGTGACTTATCCTCAACACTTTCCCAAATTTCCAGTTTTCAATAGTGTTTCTTCTGTAAACATTGCAAAAATAGCCTCATGTAAACAATGCCATCAGTAGCCTTAGTTGAACAGTACAATGGTAGCCTTATGTGAATAGTGTCATTGGTAGCCTTATGTGAACAAATGTCATCGGTAGCCTTATGTAAACAGTTCAATGACAAACTTAGGTGAACAGTGTCAGCAGTAGCCTTATGTGAACACTGCAACGGTATCTTTATGCAAACAGTGTCATCAGTAGGCTTATGTGAACAGTACAACGGTAACCTAATGTGAATAGTGTCATCAGTAGGCTTATCTGAATAGTGCAATGGTAACCTAATGTGAATAATGTTTCCAGAACAGTGAGGTTCCAAATATAGCCTCATTCCTTTGCTAAATTTTGAGTTCATGAAAAGTGTTTCGAGAATGGTGAGTTTCCAACGGTATCCTTTTTCCATATCCAAATTTTGAGTTAATGAATAGTGTTTCCTGAATGGTGAGGTTCCAATGGTAGCCTCTTTCCTTTTCCAAATTTTGAGTCCATGAATAGAGTTTCCAGAACGGTGAGGTTCCAACGGTTTCCTCTTTATTTTTTGAAATTTTGAGTTTCTCAACAGTGTTTCCAGAATGGTGAGGTTCCAACAGTAGCCTCTTTCCTTTTCCAAATTTTGATTTCATGAACAGTGTTTCTAGAATGATGAGGTTCCTACTATAGCCTCTTTCACTTTCCAAATTTGGGGTTCATTAATTGTGTTTCTAGAATGGTGAGGTTACAAATGTAGACTCTTTCCTTTTCCAAATTTTGAGTTCATGCATAGTGTTCCAGAATGGTGAGGTTCTAACAGTAGCCTCTATCCTTCGCCAAATTTCAGGTTCATAAATATTCTTTCCAGAATGGTGAGGGTTCAATAGTAGCCTCATTCCATTGCCAAATTTTTTGTTCAGGAACAATGTTTCCAACTTCCTACTGTTTTACCCCTTTGATGTTTCCTTTGATGTAAAATGAATTTAATGCCTTATTTTAAGGACTCTAGTGCCAATTCATAGTCCATAACTCCTATATTGATTATTCCTATGTCTTGGAATGTTTTTACATGTCCAAACCACATTTTTTAATGTGATCCTATATTAATGGAAAACTCAGCGTATGTTAAACCACTTCTCCGTTAAATCTTCTAAAGGAATGAGATATCTTCCTCCCTAATTCTTCCTCCAAGTTATCAACTGTGATATACCTGAACCTTTCTTTCCATCCCATAGCATTTGTGTGATCGAACTTTCCTCCTTGGATTGGATCCCCTATGATTTGATGCAACCAATAAGTATTGATCAATCTTCGATATAAGGTATTATCTATCGTCATTATTTTGTGTTCATCTCCTTTAGTTTATCCTTGAAATTTTATAGAGTTCTCTATCTAGGTTTCTAATGGGATTTCCTTGGGTGTTGACCAGTGTGGTGTTGTCTCTGCATCCTCGGGTGGATACGGTTTTCATGGGGGCGGAGATCGTAACTGTTTTGTGGATCATACTCGTATAAATAACATCAAGAACCGTTTGAGGTAGGGGATTCATTTCTTATAATATCTTTTACATGAAACAATATAGTTAGCATGTTTTATCCCACTAGATCACAATATAATTGACATAATAAATAATTGAATACGATAAATAAATTGATATTAATAATATGTTTTTCCATTTGTTTTTCTAGATAGTGTGATATCTATGAATTATTTTTTAGATTTATCTTATTCAAAGAAATTCGTATAGAACGTAAATCTATAATTAATTGATAATTGTTTGGATAAAGAAAAAGATGCATGTGAATCAATTTAATTGTTGTTGTTATAATTTTATAGTAATCAAATTGATGCAGGAAGTATGTTTAATAAATTTGTGATAGCTTACTATATAGGTTACCCATAGTTGGAACCTTAGAATAATAAATCAGTTAATTTAATAAGGATTAAATAACTGGTTGTTTGATAAAAGTTAATAACTTGTCGGGTTCTGAGTTACCCTCTTGCTTGTTTAAGGGCCAAATCCCAATTGAATTGATGTTTGTTTTCCAGCTTCTTGTGTTGTGTTGTGAGCCCAAATGAGAGTTGTGATATGTGGGGGCATGGAGGCCTGTTGGTTGTGGTAGTAGTTGACGCCTAGAGTGGTGAGATGCATCTATTTATGCATGTGGGTTTCAGGGAGGACACCAGAGATAATGAAATGTTTTTGATGTTATTGTTTGTATTCTCGCTGATTCTTGTTTGTTGTTTATCCTCTTTACATTCCCCACAGCTCAAGGAAACTATTTTTCTTACCCTCCTCCCAAAAGAGACGAAGAAGTGCGGGGTATTCCACATGATTTACGTGTATATCTTTTCAAGGAAGGATGGGTATATGCTCTTTTATATAGGTGGAAATGACTTGACGGGTAGTTCCTCTACTCACCATATTGATCCCCTTGTGTTTAGTAGCATTGATTGTTTTTCTAGAATTCCTCGGAATATGGGAATATAATGTTGTAAATAAATAATTGAATAAATGATGTTAACCCATGGGGTTGGAGTTTCCTAGGGCACAATGTTGAGCTTGTAATTTAAAGGGAGAGTGGACTTTAGGTGTGATGCTAATTACATTTAATGTGGAATTGTTAATGGATTATTAATGTTTAAATAATTAATTTATGTAATGGGCAACTGAAAAAAATGGAATGAATTAACGTAATTAAAGATCATTAAATGGATTTGTGCTTATAGGATACCCAGTATTTGAAGTGGCATTTGGGAGTCTGAGAGACGTTAGTTGTAGTTGATTCTAAGACTAGGTTATGCCCATAGTGTGGTTGAGAGCTATAGTATATTCTATACTTTTTGTGTTTGTATATGCTACTCCACCCCGTCAGTTAGGGAAACTAACACCCCAGGGATTTAAGCCGTGGGGGGTGTTTTCTCCAACATTCTTGTGGGATGATTAATGGTTAACTACCCCCTTTGGCACTGCTCCCATCTCATGGAAGTTGTTTTTGATGGTAGGCAGAACGGTTATTTTTCCTCATATATGTGTCTAGAGTCTTGTAATGGACTAGGGTTATTCACACAAATATATTCTGAATATATTTTCCAGTGGACTACTATAGGTATTACATGTATAGGTTATGATGGCTTGGGGATCCTTACTCAGTGTGTGTTGTGTAATGTCTTGAGGTATAATGCCCGATGTATGATACACATTATGCGAGCTAGGGTGGCTCCCAGAAACTACCTAGTTACTTTTCTTTTGTGGACGTGGTGGTTTTGTTGCATGAGGTGCATGTTGTGTTGCTTCGCCTAGGCGTCTGTGGGAAAGCCTTTTTGGAGAGAGATGCTTCAAACGTGCGACATTGGGGCCAAGAGGAAAACCAGTGGGGAAGTAGCAGTGAGGTACCCTTGATATTCTTTATTATATTATGTACTTTTATTTACGATACTGGGTTAGTGTAGCCATGGTGAGGCTGGGAAATTAGTATGGATGTTTAGGTGATGAGTTAGTTTCACTTGTTTTTCATTGTGCTTTATCATGATTTCATTAATTTTGCATGATAGGCTCTGGGGAGGATCCTATTGAGTATACATTTATACTCACCCTACATATATATAAAATGCATTTTTTATGGTCACTTGGAGAAGGTTGGAGAGTAGGCTAGTGTCTACTTACTTGGGGTTGCAGGTGCTGTTTGGGATTTTGGGTTGCTGTTGTTTTTTACATTATTTTGTTTACTTGTAGTTTTCCCCTTTCAGTTTTAGTAGTTTTCCATGACATTACATATGTGTACATGTGATTTCATTTATATTTTTTTCTGTTTTGGAGTTCGTTTGTGTATGTCTTATCTCTCTTTTTTGCATGTGTTCTCTTAGAGGGCAATTCCTACTATATATGGTTTTACTATACCCATAGTACTAGTCTCCAACACAGGGCTTACTAGAGGTAGGACTCGGGGGGTCATTATCTCCTTTCTCAGATTTCCGCCCAGGTGGGGTACACTTTGTGGGAAGAGGGTCATGTCAATAACACTATAATATCGATGAAAAATTATACATTGATTTCTTCTCTATTACTAGAATCATATCTACTAATAATGAAATTTGGTACATTCAAATAATTTCATCAAATTATTCAATCAATTTGACTCTGATTCATTATCATGCGTGAGAATAAAACCTTCTCTTAAATCATCATGGTATCTTGGAATAGTTAATAATCTGTAGCATCTATTTACAAATTCAATTGATGAAAAATGGATAAGATGGAATATAAAAAATCACATATCTATTGGTAACATATGTTACCCAAATGACTCACAATAGTCGATGATATTGGATAAAAAATTATTCTAGTTTTGGATGTGAAGTAAGATATATTGGAATGGGGATGTACATAAAGGGAATGAATCCATACAAGATCCTCATTATTCAACATAGTTTATGGCCAATTTTGTTGGCAGTTTACAACTATTCTCCACAGTTATAGATGAAGAAAAAAAGTTATGTGGATCTTGATAATTTATAGACCAATGAAGATGAAAAAATATATTTATGTGTATATTTAACCATTAATTGATGATTTCAAAGTTCTATTATAGAAAGGGTTTACCGTTTTTATGCATACATTAAGGATTATTTTATTTTACGTGCTATGATAATATTTTTTATTAATGAATTCACTTATATTGGAAATATATCAAGATAATGTGATAAGGGACCTGATGCATGACCAATTTGTGAGAAACTAACATCATATTATCAATTGGAAAGTGGATTAAAGATAGTGTACATGGGGTATTGGGGATTACTCTGAATTGATCATCTATATAGTACAATGAAAATCGAATTTAATTATTTATATGAATATTTTTCCTCCATAATCAATTTATGGTTAAGAATATAAAGGTTGGGAACAAAATATTGATCACTCATTTGGAAAAAATAATGGTCTAGTCATCAAAAAAATTATCTCAATGAAATAGCCTATCTTTTTCAAACTACTATATAAGATATTTTTAGAGATAAAACATCACATTGATGTTATTAATGTTGAGAAGAACATATGCAATAGATTGATTGGATGTTTTTGACACAATAAAATAAATAAAGAAAAGTCATATTTCATGCTATATTAGACTTAATATACATTGGAAAATGTTTGGATTTATCTCTCCCTATGAATGAAAAAAACATATTTGCCTCGGACTTTTCATAAATTAAGAGTGAGAAGGTTAATATTTTCATTGTATTCATTGTAGTAAGGTACACTATGAATATTAATTAAATATGAATAATTGGATGTCTTTAATGGATTTTAAATTAATATGTATGAATTATTTTGAATTTTATGTATTGATATGACAACAGCTACTGGTTGAACTGTGTGATATATTTATGACACATATCAAAAAGACTATTATTAGGTTATATATTTTTTTCAAATATAATTTTTTTTAAATTTTATGTTTTAAAATTGTGATATGTGTTTGAGAATGAAACTTCTCTTACACTTTTTCTACTAGAAATGTAATTACCATATACTTTTTTTATAATTGTTCATAATTTGATTCATTTGGTGTGTGATATAAGAATATGTGGGAGGTATTATTTATAATGGATGTATCCTTATAAAACATATATGAAAATTTTGAAGGGATATGTTAAAAATTCATATTGACTAGAGGCCTCTATTGTTCAAAAATATGCATCAGATGGTGATTGAGTTCTGTACTGAATTTTTGTATGAAGTGGAATGTATTGGTATCCCTATATGTCAACATATGATAGCTGATAGTGAAGGTATTGGGATTTGAGGCATAATGGTAAAGTTCTTCCACATGATGAAGTGAAAAAGACACATTTATAAATTTTTAATCACACAGATGAGGATCAATATATATTTCATAACATATTCCTGAATTAGAGGCATGATATCAAAAAATAAATAAAAAGTGGTTAATAATGGAGTATAAAAATTGATTTGTTTCATATTTTAATCAAATACTCATCACACACATGCACATATATATACATTATAATAATTGAAATGGATGGTTGGGGGGCATCACTTAATTTATTAAAATTCAATGGTTTTGATATTAATGGGTACATATTTTACATAATAAAATCAGGAAGACAAGAGTACCATTCAAAATAGTGGGGTAATGGTCATCATTAAAGCACATAATTTTTCAAAAACAAATGATAAAATACAAATTTATGCATCAACAAAATATTTTTGGATTCTAGAGGATATATGAGAAATTTATTATACTAACTTTTTATTCAAATTGATTAAGTGTAATTGGGTTTCTAGTAATAGTGGTTTGAAATATGATAATTATGGGTTTATAATTATTGATTTGAAATGATTATGTTGAAAATATGAACCATTTATCATGTTTAAACATGAAAAAAAAATTATTTTATGACATTGATCCATCGAATGATCAATGATTCATTGTTTTTTAAGATGAAAGAATTCATTTTCATGATTAGGTTGATGATGATGTTATGAATTTATATGAGTCTTATTAATATATTGTGTGATTTTTTTATGATAACAATGATCGAAAAAAACAATGCTATATTAAATTACTTGGTTGAAGAGATGTGGGAAAACTATAAATTACTCTCCAAATTATTCAATTTAATATTTATATTTTATTTATTTTTTGGAATTTACATGTGTAAAAACTCTTTTTTATTAATTATTGGACGTTTAATTATATATATATATATATATATTGATTATTTATAGGTATTTTTTGTTAAATTTCATATTCAATGGTTATGGTTAAAAAAAAATTATTGACAAAATGACTTAAAACAATATTTTTTTGTTAAATTTACACATATAATAACACTTTCTTGCATCTAAGATATTTATATTTAAAAATATTTCTATCATTTGAGAATTAATTCTTATATTTAAATGTTTACCATTCATTTTTTTGGTTAATAATCAGAGAATAATTATTTTTTTAATACTTACACATTTTTTACATGGTGGTTTTACTTAAATATTTTCATAATAATTATTTTTATATATTATTTTTTTCAAGTAATATAAAAGTATAGAAAATTGCAATACATTTTCTTATATAAATGATATTAATAGAGGTACAAGAACATTTAATGGGGTATATTTCTTTTTTCATATTATTAAATATTTGTTAATATAATTTTTTAATGAGGGAAGACATTTAATTAAAAAATAATGATTTCAGGACTACCAATGTGCCTCCTATAGAGGAGTCTTCTTCTACTTCTATAGAGGATTCTATTTAAAGAGTTGGTAAATATGGAAATTAATATTTACCAAAGCATTCATTTTTTCATGGATTCCAAATAATACATATAAATTTTGATGATAATAATAACCCAACTATCTTAAATGAAAAACTTTTACAAATTCTATCGCCATATATAGCCGTTAAAGTATTAGAATTTTATATCCTCATTGGAATTACATAAAAAAGATGTATAAAGGGTAGTTATGTAAGTATATAATAGTAAAATATATCAATTTATTTACTTTTTTCTAAATTAGATAATATTATATATTTTAAATGAATAATATTTTAAATTTTAAATTATAGAAGACATACAATTTTGGATAAATGAAAAAAAAATTAGAAAAAACTTCTATCATTAGTGGTGGGTTGATGGAGAGATTTTAAAGTTAAATTGAAATAAATATTTTCATGTGATGTTACAGAATGAAAACCCATTCCTCAAGTAATTATTTTTAGATGTAGATATATGGAATAAATTATTCCCTGGCATACATGATGAATATTTTATGGTATGATAATAATTTTATATTGTAAATTTTTATATATATTACCTGATTAATTTTTTTAAATTTTTATGTATTATACAACTAGGATATCTGATCAAGAGATCAAATTTTAAAATATATACCCTCATAATTTATCACATAGGGGTTATCAATTATTAGAGGAGAAAATAATTATAGAAGTGTTTGATGAATCATGAGAGAAATCATATAGATCTTTAAAAGAGGTCTAGTTTGGTCCTCTATCTCCCCCACACACTATTTGAAATTGAGAAGAGTAATAAGAAAAAAATGAATAGTAACTTATAGAGAAATATAAGGATGTAGCTGACATAATTGTATGAAATTAATTTTCACTTTCCATGAAATTTTATATTTGTTAAGTTAAAAAACTAAAATAAAATTTTCATTTTTCATTTTTGGTTAAACATCATGATAAATTGATGCATGGAATTTTTATCCCTAATGGTTGGATAGAAATCCTAGCTGCTACATTAGAAAATCCAGAACACAACATCCACATAAGAGGATATGAGTCGAGTGTTAATATTATGAATGTTTTGTGTAATAAATGTAGTAAATAAATAAATACAAAAATTAATTACTTAAAAGTAGAGTTGAAATACATGAAATTATTCTTGGTTGATCAAATGAAATTAGCTATGAAGTCTATGTTAGAACAATTAATCAGACAAAAACGATATGTGCATCTTCTATAGCCTGCACAATGTAACTAGCCTTCATACTCAGATCCTCCACCTCCTCATTCGGACCCAACTTTATATAGTGATATTTATACTGGATATCCCCATGTACGTATTATAGTGTACATAGTCCTACATATTTTTGGGGATTCGTTACATCACTGAACTCTGAAGCTGGGTTAGGTAAGAATATCATTACAAGATATTATTGACCCTACTAGCCTACTACCAATTCCTAGGGTGGTTGTTACCAGATTTAAATATTATATGAGATATTTTTTACTTTGGTTATCTATCCATCTTCATTATCTTCCATACTATGTATTCTTTGTTTTATAAATATTGTTTTTATTTTATTGAAAATTACTTATAATGTTTTATACGATTTTTTAATATATGAGTGTAAAAAATAACAAAATTGAACAAATAAAACAAAAGGTTTGTGGACCAAATACTTTTGATACTTATAACATTTTTTATGGTCTAAAAATATAATATTAAATTTTTTCTTCAATAGAAAATATTTAGGAGTTTCAGATAATGTCTTATATATGTGGAAGAGAGTATCCATTGAGAATGTTAAAAAAATAGCTATCATGGATCTGTATATTTTTATGGTCTTATTTTTCCTATCTTTAAGTTGTTTTTGTTGTAATTAAAAATATAATATTCTGTATTTATTTATTTAAATAATGATGATTTCATGTGAATTAATATATTACATTTTTTACTAGGTATCTACACACTCTACTTATTCAAATTGAGACCACTAGTGTTTATAATATTATACATCTATAATAAATTTCAAAAAAATGGAAATATATGAATACTTCTCTTATAGCTAAAAATATATGCGTGAAATGTTAAAATACATAGATTGGGTGCTAGGTTTTTCTATTCCTTAATGGGTATGTACACTCTGATAGTTATGAAATAATATCCAATAAAGTTTCATTAATTCTAAAATTTCTATATTATTTAGGTCATTGGATGTGAGGAATTATCATACCAAATGAAAGAACATTATATTGGTTTTTATCATTATTAGGTGATGCCTGTAACAAATTTAGAAACGTATTAGAAAAGTAATTTTTATTCTTCTCTATAAGTTCAATTTGTTAATTATAATTATTTATAGTTGTGTGGTTAGTTGATATATATGAAAACGAATGTCTTGGAAAATGATTAAAAAACATCACTTGTCTATAAAGCATCCAAATAGATTCTAATACATTGAAGTAATGGTAAATTTAATTTATATTAGACAATATTTGTTTTTATATATGTGTGTGTATTTCGTGTTAATTTTTTATATTCGTTAAATTATATTCAAAAAGGAATGTAGGAATGTGGTTATGAAATTTTAATATTCATGTATGTGCAAATCATAACTATGTCATCGAATGTATTTAATAATATTAGTTATATTAATAATTTAATGTATTTTTTCGAAATATTCTATTTTTTATCCAATAACATTCACTATTATTGTATATTTTAAATGATATCGAGTCAAATACAAACAAAAAACATACCCATATTTTTTGTTTTTTTTAAATATTTTCTAAAAATTATTAGGATTTTAAATATTATATATGTTTAATTTAATTAAATTTAAAGAGATTATTATTTAATCCAATTATTTTATATTTTTAGTTCTTTTTTTTGATTTTATAGGTTTGTTATTTATTTAAGATATCTTATTACGCATTCTACATATTTTTTACAATATTTAAAAAAAATAATGTCTTATATTTTTTAAAAGTTTTATATTTTTAATTATTGTAAATGAATGTTTTGATGATTGATATATTAAAATAGAGGTCATGAAAATATTTAAACAATGACCACTTATCGATACAACATCCAAATAGAATTGAATGCCTGTAATTAATGGGAAACATATTTTATATTATATAATCCATGCTTTTTCTTATATATGTATGTGTTCATTTTCATTTTCAAGTTAATTTTTTATAACTACAATTTCATAACCAAATGTTATTAGGGGAAGTAGTTATTTTGTTTTGGGAATAATTTTTTATATAACCAAATTGGGATGATAATTGAAATTGATAATGTTAGTTATATAAGTTATTATTGGTTTTATCAAAATATTATGTTTTTTAATATTATAAAAATCATTGATACTATAGATTTTCAATTATTCCGAGTTATATACAAATGAGTAAATTACTCATATTTGATGTTTGAATTTTTATAATTATTGGTAATATTTAAATTACATGGTATGTATATTTTATTTAATGTTTAATAAATTATTAATTAGACAATATTTTTTCTTAATGTTTGTAAATTCTATTCATTTTTACATGTTTCTTATCTATACATTATTTTTTAAATCTTTGTTAATTTTTATCTTATCGGTTTTTTATAATTAAATTTATTTTAAATAATGATTAATTGTATATTAAATTTTTATTAAAGTATGTGAATTATAATTTCTATAGGTATCATATGTTTCCAGTATGTATATTTTAATTAATTTTAATGAAAATATTATTTATACCAATTTATCCTCAATTAGGTTGTATAATGTGTTTTATGTAATATGTTTGTTATTTTTATTTTGTTATTGTATTGGGAAGTGTTTTTAAATATTTTAAAATTTTCTTAAATACATAAGTTTTATTATTTTTTAGAAATTCATAATGCTTAATTAGTATTTTATATATATTTTTTATAAATGATATATAAAAATAAAGGACATGGAAATGGTTTAACAATGATCAATCATCGATATCGAATCAAAATAAAATCAAATACATAAAATTATTAGTAAATAAAACATATATTAAATAATATATGATTATAAATATATATTTGTGTGCGTGTGTGTTTGTGTGTTGGTTTTTATTTCCATGTTATTGTTTTCAAAACCCAGCATCATCATAAAAAATGAACGGCGAAAGATTGTTATTTTGTTTTAAGATTAATGTTTAAGATAATCACAACTAGGATGACAAATAAATTCGTTAGGGTTAGTAATATTAATTATCTTTGGCATTATATCAAAATATTATTATTTATAATATTATAATATTTATTTTTATTATATATTCTCAGTGAGGTTATGTCATATACAAATGAATAACTTACCCATCATTGTGATACTATCTTTTCCAACCAGAACCACCATCATAAATTGTAACTGTATGCTGGAAAAATTTAATTGTTCTATTGATTACTGTCTTTCTAATGTTTAGGGAATTTCCGGTTATCATTTTTACTTCATCCTAAAATTTTACAATTCAGGTATTCAAATGAAATATCTTGATGTTTAGATTTCATCTTCTGCTTCAACATAGTATGATTTAATCCCATATAGTTCTTTTATTTACTACCGAAATTCACAAATTATTTTACTCTTTTTCAAGATAATATTATGTTGAATTTCATTCCATTCATTTATAATGTAATTTTTTAACCTATGAAAAATACTAAGGTGATATATTATTAAGTTTATCATTTTTTCTCTAGTATTAAATTTCATTTGTTTCAATCTTTAAATTTTTTCCTTTTTTTCTTTTATCTTTACGGATCTAAGGATTAATAATATTTTTCCCATTTATAGAGTATTTCTCAAGTATTAAATGTTATCACTCATCCCACTTCATAGAAAATTCATATTAGATCCTTCATGGAACCTTTAATTTTATTTTTTTATATTGTTTCCATTTTTCTCTTTTTTGGGATCTATAGATTTTCTATATTTAATTCCCTAGAAGAAAAAAACCTCTCATTTTGAATTTGTGTTAATCTATTTGATTAATTTTATAAACAACGTATGAATGATATCATCTTTTACTCCTTCTATTTACATAGTTTATTTTTTTTAAATTATAAGAGGGTACATTCATTTAAAAAATCAATAAAATTCATTTAGATTTAACAGAATATGATTATTATGTTGTTATAGTAGAATATTTAACATTTTCTCCATATAAATTATGTTTTTGAAGTGGATTTTGACTGATTTCACTATTGTGGTTTTATGGGATATCAAGTATTTTGTACATAAAATGGTGAGTTACAATTATAAGATATTTTATATTTGATTACATGATTGAAGGGATTGATGATGTGGAAATGCTATGTTTACACATGGAAGGTCATAAAACTTTGACACATTGAAATTAGTCAAGGAATGTCTTGATATATTTCAGTTGGATTTATAGAATTTCAGAAAACGTATTCCATCCTTAGTCTGGATTCATTTTTTCCCAATTTGTTGCTATTATTTTACTATTTTTTTAAAGATACATTTATTTAAGGAAAATAATTATATTTTATCTTGTGACATATGTATTTTGAAATGTTTGGTTCTGTAAATTATGACATTAATTATATTTTTTATATAAAACAACTAATTAAACATTTTATTTGATTGATGAATATTTGTATTTATTTATCTCTGGGAAGTTCTTAGTTCCACTAATAATATCATTGAGTTATTTTATGATTTAGTATTTTGTGTTTGAACATAATATTTTTCTTTAATTCCATTAAACAATTGTTATGAATAAATTAATTATAAACTTTATAATGAGTGAATTTTTTAAATATTAATAAATTTCTAGGATTATAAAAATGGTGGATTTAGAAATAATGAGTTTTAGGAGTTTTTTTGTTTAATTGTTTCTTTAATAAACAAAACTATAAAAATATGGCTCTGTTTTTTTCGTAAAATTTATGAATTTTAAAATGAAAAACAAAAAATACTCTCAGAAATTACATTTTATAAATGAATATAACAAAGTAATGGATTCTAGTATCCAAATATACATGTTTTTAAAATGTTTTATTATTTTTGTTTTAATTTATATTCATTTTTTGTTGTTGTTAAATTGGTTTTCTAATATATAAATAGGTTTTTCAATTTTTTCATTCTATAACCCAATGTAAAGGAAGTATTTGTGTAAATATAATGATTTTATATTTAAAATAAAAGTTTATTATGTTTATTTATGGGTGTTTAGTTATTGTTTTAATCATTATGTATAATATTAAATTTTCTAAATAAAAAGTGTTAAAAATTTATTTATTTAATATAGTAGGTGTCTAATATCATTGAATTAACTATATCAATGAAATGGTTTATATTTTAAAATTTTCATTACATTTTTGTTAAATTAGTAATGTTGGTAATGAATTTATAGATACAAATAGAAGATATATTCACTTATAAATTTCTATTTGGTTGTATTAAAATTATGTTTTTTTGTTATATGTGTTCATATTGTTAAATAACAAATATATATATAAGTTAAAAATAAAATGTTTTCAAATTTATTTATGAACACCATGAGTATTTGACTTTTTCAATTGGATATGGTTAAAAATTTAATTTCATAAAATATAAAACTTCTTTTATGGTTTACTATTAAGTTTTAATCAAAATATAATTGGTTTTAAATTAAAAAAATATGTTTTTAATAATTAATTTGATGTTTAATTTAAATAAATTGGTAAAAGAAAGCCTATAAAATTTAATATATACATCATTTTTTTAATGATAGATTAAAGTTATATTTGATTCAGTTTGAATATTTTTAAATTTTTAATTCAGTAAATGGAGATGTATTTTTAATTGGGATTCATAATTTCAATTTTTAATTAAGAAAAATGGGTTTCTTATTTTCAAAGGAAATATTGATAATTCTATGTCTTTCTGTAATAATGTTCCATATTGATGGAAATTTGTACATAATTTTTTTTACTATGATGGTTGAGTTAAAACAATTTTAATTGGATTTTTGGTGTAGGTTTTATAATGTTATATTTGGATGTTATTTGTTTATTAAATTATATTGAAATTTATTATTTTATGTTATTTTATGATAATTATTGGATATCTATTATTTTGAGTTATATATGGATTGAAACCCAAAAATTAAATTTTGATCCTTTTGTAATTTATCTAAATAAGTATATTGGGTTTTTATTTAACCGATTTGTCCTAGGAATTATAAATTGGACAATTTAGTTGTTGGATATCCATAGATTTTGTAATTCTTTCAAATGTGATTAGATATAAAATGATTATAAATAATTGAAACTTGATTTTATGATCTCTATATCAATTTAAATTGTTAAATTTTAGAGTCAAATATGTATCATAAATCATTATAATCTAAATTATGAAAATTGGTTGTAAAATAGGCGATTTTAACCTACAGGACAATTAGAGACCATGTCACATGGTTTTAAACAAGATATCTTCAAACATGAATACAAAATGTGGAATGTTTTTTTATTAAAACTTTTTTAATTTGTTTTATCTTTATTAATTTCTTATACACTTAAAATTATACCTCTTTGATTATGTTTCCTTTTATTCCTTCTTTTTAGTGATTATTAGTGAATTGAGTTTACATATTCTCAGCCTATGCACAATTATTTGTTATTCATTGGAACGTTTTATGAACTTAATTATCTATAAAGAATGATTTAAGGAAAACAATTTATACATATATTATAAATTATCATGTATGAGTCCTTTTATTTTAATTTTAAAAATTATTATTTAGACAGTACTTTTCTTATTTACATTGTTAAATAATGTTTGTTTTTATCGTATTTTCTTTTTTATGTTTCTTATATTATTTATATTAAGATACATCTTATTAGTTTTTAGAAATATTTTGGCATGTAATTAGTAGTATTTTTTCAAAAAATCAACCCTCAACATCAATATTTCTATAAAATGATGTTGAATCAATGTTATTAGACTTTAAACATCGGTTTTGATTACTAAAAACTAAATATGAAAGTTTTAAGATATTTTTTAGGTGGAAGTTCATAATAATTTTTTACAGAAAACATATTTTAAAAGAATTAAGATAATTATTCTCCGATAAAAATAATATTCCATTCGAAGTATATTTTTCAAAAAAAAACTAATGTTGAAATGTCGATGCAATATTTTCAATGTTTGTTTTCTTATAAAACTGATGTAGAAATATATTTTCTATTTTGGTTTATAAAAATTCAACATTTAAATAACCCTTAATTTAGTTTTTAGTTAATTATTCAAAACCATTTTTATTTAATCCAATGTAAAAAAAATATTTATAATGTCACAAGTATAAACATTGGTGAAAAAATGACGTTAAAATGAAAAAAAACCAATATGGAAATATAATTTTTCCCAAGTGGTTGTAAAATTATTAATATGTAATAAATATAAAACATATTTCATGATTAATAATCTTTAAAATTTGAAAACATGGGAATTTTGAAAGGAACGAAACCATTGAATCGAAACATGCATGGAAAACAAACCAGCTTTCACCTAAATGGTCATTTTAATATAGACATTTAAAGAAAAAGAAAATTTGAAATTATAAAGGAATTATATATATGTTAATTTATATATAAATATGGCACTATAATGTATACATATATATAATAAATAAATTTTTATTATATAGTAAATTTGAATGTGTATAAAGTATGATGGGACTTGGGGTAAGGGTTTATGTTGTAATATCATCTTTAATAGAGATTGTTTACACTTGAATATCTCTTGGAGGAATTATATTCTATTTATCTATTAATCCCCATATATTTTATTCCCCTACTTTTATTTTTTAAATTTTTATGTACTAGAACTATTTTACTCTCTTTGGTATTTAAAATGATTACTAATTTTTTTAACATATGTCAACAATATTTCATTTTGGTTGATAATTTTTTCAATCCATGTATATGTTCATTAATTTTTTTTGAGAATTTTCATTTCTATAATAAAATGATTATTTAAGTTTAATTTCAGAATTATTTCACTTTACATTAATTTTTTTTAAAGGAATATTCTAATCATTTTATAAAAAAGTTACTTTTAGACTTCATACCAAATCTATTAAAAGGAATAATTAGTTTACCATTTACCAAAAAACAAAATTTTCCACCATCATAAACATTATTTTCATTGAATATTCTATTACATGTTTCAATGGATATTTTTAAATAAAATAATATTCTAAATATTCTATAAATTTTTAGTTTTATATATGTAGAAGAAAAATGATATTTTCCCATGTTTTTAATGAAATATTCAAAATCTATTTAATAGATAATTTTCATCATTATCAACATATTTTGAGGTTTAATATGATTAAATAAGGATATAATCAAATAGTAGTTTCCATGATCTTTCTATATATTATTTATGATTATGTGATGATGAAATTTCTTGGATTGATATTTCTTTTCCAAGGGTTATTCATTGATTAATTAATGAATATTTTGATGATATTCCATCACACATATATATGGATTTTATTATGTTATGGATTGGTCTATTAAAGACCTATAAATAATTGGGTAATGGTTGATATCTCATGGGATAATATGAAAATTAATAGGTACAAAACACAATTTACTGTGGGAATTTATCAATTATGATAGTCTTGTTAGTGAACCTTGACATAGGAAATGATGGAATGGGGAGTGAAATCAGTCCAATATGGGACTTCTTCACTAATATAGTGATGTATGTGATATATAAAAAATAAATGATTTTATATGTTTATTATTATTCCATAATTATTGTGACTTTTTCTTGTGATTACGATATTCTGTCATGGATCATGATTAATGAATGATGATTTCATACTCTTATGATGGGTTTCATTTGAGATGTTAAAAATATATGTTATGAATTGGGATTTATATCCTATGAATGATTGTGTATTAACTATTTAATTTATAATTTTGATCTCATATCCATATGTCTATGTTTTACTTTTATATGATCATTAATTAATATCACTCACATTTAATCTTACCGAGCATCTAATCTCACCATTTCTTATGTTTCCTTTTTCCGTATATTATGAAGAAAGGTTTTATGTAAGTAATTTATAAGAAGGGTAATATGATATTTGGAATTTGTTATATGTTTTGAAGTTATTTTATGAAATAATAAGAATATATATCTTGTAACCAAAGAAACTAAACTTTTACTGTCCTTGGGTTTCCACAATTTAAATATTTATTGAATATACATATAAAATAATGTAATATTTTTGTTTTCTATTTTCAAGCTGCCTCAATAACAATCCCAATCCATAAAAATTCAAAAAAAAATCTTATATTTCAAAAACATTTCCATGATTCGTTAAATTTTAATTATTATATTCACATGTCATTCATTTTTAGGCTTGGAGAAAAACAATAAAACACATACATACCCTTTAAAATGTCTTTTTGAAAAGGTTCCTCCTATGATATTGTTTTTCTACCAAACATAAAATATTGATTCATATATATTTTACAATAGAAGAATATATGCATTAAAAAATCTAATCAAAAGTGAATCATTAAAGAAATTAGACTTACCATGTCATGTACTTATGGTAACAAGATTATTGAGTTTTATTTTTTTCCTTGTTAACTCATAAAAAAGTTTATGTACTAATTTCTCTAGGATAAAGAAAAGGACAACATGATTCCTCTAGATTGTACTATTTTTAAAATTAGTGTAAACTATACACCTACACCTCAAACTCTATAAAATATTTGGACACCCTCATAGATAGACTTTTGGGTTATTATCACTCTTTATAAAAGCTACTACTAAGAACACCAAGAAACTATACTAGTTTCCCTGTACCACTATGCTATTGATCTTTATCCATAGATAACCTAGTCCACCATAATCAAAATTATTTAGTCTTGACCCAATCATTTATACTCAATATTTTATCTCTATGCCTTCAGGAAATACTTGTATAGACTCAAGAAATAAAAACAACAAGCAGTGTAGAATCATACACCACTATATACCTTAAGTTTTCATATGATGGAGATAAATTTATAATTGGTTAGTCATACATAGATTTTACATACTATTAGAAATGTATTAATTAACGAAAATAAACATCCTTTTCAAAATTGTAACGGTCTAGTGCCTTTGGAAACATTTATACATAAAAAACTAGTTCATAAAAGATCAAGATCATCTCCCACTAAGTTCATCATAAATAGAATCCTTCTTAAACATATCATACTTTGTACTTTTATTCATAACATGTGGAAGGGAAACATAATAAAGAGTGATATCAGATGATAATAAAGGGTAAAAAGGCGATATAAATGAAAACATGAGCATAAGATAAACATCAGGGTATGAGAACATGATAATTAGCATTTAAAATTATACCTGACATATTATAGATCATAAATTTTATTCATGGAATAAATCATGTTATTTAATAACACATTAATCAATATTTAATCAATGAACATGAGTCATTATAACATAAAATTAAAATAATACATAAGGTTTTGGTATTCACATAAGCTTAGAAAATCATTCACTTAGTTGTTAGGGCTCATTTCCAGGACTATCATAGTGGAATGGGTACAGTCCCCAAACCATCCATTTTGTCCGTGTAAATCTCATGACACATCAATCTTTAACCAATGTATTGGGGGAGTTATAGGACCCGCGTGTCCATGGTTATAATATAACCACCATACTTAGTTATAACATAACAACAACCATTGGTTATAAAATATACACTATACCTGGTTATAACATAACCACCATCACATAATGAAAATTATACATATATATTTCTCAAGATTATAAAACATTCATCATATAAGAACCAATGAAATGATATAGGTTTAATTTATTGTTCATCATTGTAAAACCCATGGATATTAAATGGTATACGAAAATCATATCCCCAATAATTCATATGTTAAATTAATGTTTTTTTCATTGATGAATACAAACACTATTAAAATATCATTAAAATATTCTTGATGAAAATAAGTCTTTATATCGAAATAAATTCATTAAAATCTAAAAATATCCAAAATTTTATGGGAAAATTTTATTTTTAAACTAATCAATTAAAATTGTAATGGAATATTTATATCATTTAGTAGTAATAACGATAATAAATTCCATTAATGTAATATAAATTATAACAAAACAACCCTTTTATTATTTTGTAAAAAAAATCAATAATTAACCCATTTAGGAAATAAAAAGATGTTTACTTTTGAACCATTTTCTTAAAATTCAGAAACGGTAAAATGATATTAAACTATCATAGGAGAATAGAAAAATACTTCATAAAAACATTCTTATAAGAAATGGATATTGGATAAAAATTATTTTCAAACAAAGAGAGAAATAAATTATATATTCCATTAAAATATATTTTTATTTTATTGATAAAATAATGTGGGGAAAATTAAATTAAAAAATATATTTTAAATAACAATCCAGAGGAGAAAAAAATTAATGTGTTCAATTTAAGTTAATTTATAGTATTTTGTCATCAAAAACATAATCATAAATAATCCCATTAAATATTTAGATCGTGACAAAAACATGTTACCACTTTTGTATCATTTCAATCATATGTACCATGAAATAAAAACATTAGATGAATATTTAAATGACTATAAATTTAATAATAATCAATATAAAATACATTAATTTTCTATGCATACACCACAAAAAAAAGAACATATGGTGTATAAGGAATGCATTCCATAGAAATAAACATGAGACGAAATTCCTTACTGCTTGGGTAATATTTTGAGTCATAATACCCATTAAATAATAAAATAATGAAACTTTATAGATAATTAAATTTACAAGATTGATTATATAAAATTTCAAAATAATAATTATATTCATCACAAAAAGAAGGATCTAATATGGAATATTTCTCTCAGAAATAAAATAATAACCAGAAATCTCCAACCATATGTCTGACATCATTCATTAGAATTAAAATTTCATTTATAATAAAAATTAATTTATAATTAAACTATTAAATAATAATAATCATATATATCATACCATATATTATTTACTTAAAAACCTTTTCAATCATTTTTTAATAACTTTTTTTAAAATCAATATTCTGGGTGACTTCTGTTTTGTTTTTCATATAGGTTTTGGTTCAGTTATTTTGGTCCATGTACTTTGATAAAGGTTCCATAATCCCAAGAATTTAATTAATGATATAAATATAATATATTTTCAATATATATATATATTTATATTCATCCACAAAATTATATATAGTTAAATTAATTACACCATTTATGGTGATAGTAGGTCGTATATACACATTAATGATGTTTTCATTTTTCCAATGAATGGAAATAAATAAAGGTAAATAATAAATAAAATTTATATAATAATTATTATATAACATATGAAATATATATTCATTAAATCTATACTTATTACATTAAAATTAAAACATAAATGAAGAATTAGTCACATCACATCGTCGAGGTGGTTGTTCACACATATGCACAATCGATGTTATCATTTTCCAACAGTTTGAAAGGTAAGATGTTATATATTATATTTTCATTACAGAGTTATAATTACATTGTAATTAAAATATTTAAACATTAAACACATTATAATACCCATAAAAAATGGTAATGATAAATTATTTCTATCGTTATTGGGAGACGGTAAGTCGTACGTAGGCATGAGTGATATTTTCACTTCAAATTTAATGGAGAGAGAGTGAATAAAGGTTGTTTGTTAATAATAAAAACATATAAGGATATTTAGTATACTTAATTTATTATTTTAGAAATAATATATCATATTTATTGGAGGAAAAAATTATAATTAAAAAATTAAGTGATTGGTTTAGTTGATTACCTATTCTTTGAAATAACTTCTTTGGATATCCTCTTAATGGATCTAGGGTTGGTATTTTGGAAATAAAATAACTAATAGAATGGGTGTTGGTATATTAGAATATAACATTGAATATTTTGGTTGTGATAAATGGCTGAATGTCGCGTGAATAAATGAAAGGAAGGGTTCCAAATGTAAAATGAGGGGGAACCATTAAAATTTCATAATAGATTAAAATATATTTAAATCATTATTAAAAAATGGTTCCAAGTGGACTATAAATGTGAAAGGGATGAAATTTTATACCATATATTATCCCATTTTACTATTTTATTATTTTTATGGCTTTTAAATAATTTAATAAAATATAATTTTTGTGATATAAAATTATTTTTAATTTATACACAATTCATTTAATCTACTAAAAAGGCATAAATAGAATGTTAAAATTTCTATATAATTATTCAAAATAACCCAAGTTTTTCATATTCAAATTTTAAATTATAGTAACATATTAAAAAACCCAAATTAAATAAAATATATAATATTTAAAATTATTTATTATATTATTATATTATTTGGAAAAATACTACAATAGTGTTTCATAAATATTTTAGTTAATTATATAATTTATAAAAAAATAGAAATAAATTTCTATAAATAATATAAATTCATTAGAATAAAAATATAAATATATTCATTCATAGAATTTTTTCTTTTGTGGAAGCATGGTAGACATTGAAAAGTAATAGTGTGACATTTTTTAACATTCTTTGAGTTAACGTTTATACAGGCCATTTTAGGTAAAATTATCCATTAAAAAAATTTAGATCCTAAGGTGATAATTATCATATCCCCTTTATCTAATAATAATTAGTATGAATAAATACATCCTTATTACGTACTTTTAACCTACATTGACTTAATTTATCCTTCACTGAGTTGATAATTTTATCACGATTACTATTCATGTGGACTAAAAATGTGTCATATTTATCAAATTAAAAAATAATGATACAAAATAAAAAATTAATTTTATCGAATTCAATAAATATAATTGGAATAAATTAATTCTAAAATAATCAATAAAAATGAATCAAAAAGCCTTTTTTTGAAAAAATACATTTTATAGAAAAAATCCTGGTTTAATCTAACATCATACAAAAAAATATATTAAATTATTATTTAAAAATTTATCTGAATATAAAATATATAAATTTCATTTAAATAATTCAATAATATTTATAAATTTAATTTGGTGAGATAAATAAACATTGCGCGCATAAGAACATTTTTTAGAAAAATACTTTTTTACGTATGAAAAATATTTTTATTCCAAATTCAAACATAAAATTGATCAAAAAGATATTAATTGGATTATATAGAACATATGTGATCTAATTTTACCTGTAAAAAAATTTAAAAAAATAGTAACATTTTACATTCATGAAACAAAATATAGTTGTCAATAAAAATCATTATTTTTCACTATTCACTAGAAAAAAATCATTTCAGAAAAATCTAATAAATTCACCCAAAACTAATTTTTATTAAATGGTTTAAAAAAGAAGTTAATTTTTTAAAATTATTTTTTAGAATATTTAAAAATTAATACGAAATTTTCTCACAAAAATATATATTAGTTATTTTAAATTAATTCTATTGTTAAGAATAATATATCTTTTCTATGGAATGAATTCTTATTTCCTAAGAATTAATAAATTTGTTTTTATTGAGTACGATATATTTACATAAATAAAAAATTATTCCATCCTATTCATACCCTCCAATTTAATGGTGTGGTTATAATGGAAATTTAAAATAATAATATTTCATGGTTCGTTTATGTTTGGTGTTGTGTGTTGTATACGCTATCGAACATTATTTTATTCTTCTAAAATATTTGGGGGTCAAATAATCCCAAATTTAATAAAATACATCCTCATAAATTAAAATTCTATAGGTAATCAAGGGTATTATATTAAAAATTTCCATTTATTGAAAACCCACATCCTAAAAATGGTCAAATATAATACTTCTTGAAAATAGGGAAATGGAAGTATGAAGGTCGCCACAAAACCAGGTTTCCAAATGGGTTAGCATCAGTTGGAATTAAAAATATGGACATGAAAGTGAAATATAATGACCAAGTACTAATAGAGAGTAATATATAACTTAGTAACATAAAATTTAACAACCAACAAACCCAGAATCAGTAAGGGGATAAAAACCATAAATTTATCATAATTGGAGGTTATTGGAAAACAATTATGTCATAATAAAATTTTCTTTGAGTTGAGGCACACCATTACCATAGAGACTAAGAACCTATGGAAATATACTTACTTGAAAATTATAATATCATACTTTAATAAATTTTGACCACAATATAATCTATTTCCCCAAACGACGAGTATTCGAGATGGATTGTTTATGCCCAATGCACAAAAACCATCATCTAACAGATCAAAAGTGTATATCAAGATATTTATCATATTTTAAGAATTATCCAAAACTAAAAAATGGTTGGACAAGATAATTATAAAATCAAATAATCCATCATATGAATAATTATAACCATAATGTTAAAATCCTTAATTACCTCAATAACCTCAACATTAAAGAATGTTTTAATCTCAAAGGAAATATCAAACTAATAACATAAATATTTAAAAATTTATTTTCATTATTCCCACATAATAATTCATGTTAAATAACATCTTATACCTTAGTTCTATGTATACCTCAAGCTAATGAATCAACTCCCACATATCATTAATCAAAATGATAATTCATAATATAATCTTTTAATATATTTAACATCCCCAGTATATCAAGAGTAAAATTTAGATATTAACCTGAAATGAAATCATTTACTTGACCATAAATATTTTTTAAAATTTCATTGTTTCAATGTATCTCTTTTCAACCATCATAATTATATATATCCCAAAATCTAGTAGACTATAGTTAACCATACATAAAATAATATTCCATCCCCAAAGGAATATTTAAAACTCACCACGTCTTTCTTCCAGATACGTAGTAAATGTTTCAAATCACATTAAAATATCATCACATAAAATATTAAAATATCATTTTTACACCCTTGATATTATAATTAACCATAAACGAGTAAACCCATGATGGAATCCAAAACATTTAATTAAACATCAAAAGATAAAATATATGCTTCCACAAATTAACACAATACTTATTCTTAAATTATGATCACAAACTATTGAATATATTCCCTAAATCAAAAAAATGAAACAGACATCATCAATGATTAACTAAGTGATATTTTCACCATCTTATCAATTTCAAGGTCACTAATATTATCCTCTAATTTTTAATCATCTCTTTATCCTAACTAAACATTTTTTTTAAAATTGGATTATAGAAAAGTCCTTAGTTTTTTCATGGACCTTATATCCAAAATATCATTAACATAAAAAATAAAATACATAACTATAAAATCTTAGTACATATACACCAAAAACATATCTCATCATAGATATTTCATTACTCCTGGATTTAACCCTTGGATTAGAGAATTGGATTGGATAATTCCAATATTACCCACACATAAGATAGTAAACTATAAATGGAAAGTTAATATAATGATCATTTCCACCATTAAACTCTTCCCTTTTCCTCAGTAATTACTTTCTCTAGGATGTTCATTTACATATCTAAAAAATTTCCTTTTTTCCTTTAATACATTGGAATTATTAATTATTCACACATTCCTTACATATATAGGATGTTGAATCTTCATTCATAGATATCATCCACCAAACAAGCTCTCAGTGAACTATATCATTATCATCTATGGTGAGTTTAATTGTTGGTTAAGGTGAAAGCTGTTAATAATATATCATGATAAATTATTTTGAATAATCATTAGGATTCACATTATATCTCCCATTTTATTTTTTTTCTCATGAGGACAACTATTCCATTGTGCATTAACATTAACATAAATCATCATAGTTTTAAACATTCACTAAACAAAAAAACACCTATTGTGAGAAACATCAGTCATAGTGTGGAATAATGAAAAATAATTCCTAGGATGTCTAAATCATGAAAATTCAATTTGAATCTATGAATCCATAGGTTTAACCTAGGTTATCTTTGACAATTACCAAAACAATTGCATGTTATACTATATTTGGACTTATACATTTGGTTCTCACTAATTTTTTATCATCACAGTTTCCATAGTTTTACTAAAACTTTCTCTGATACCTACTATAAAGACCCATAATTTTCATAAAAATATTTCATGACCTAAAATAATTAATATTCCTTACATAACAAAATGATCCATGTCAAAATCATATAGGTCTACTTCCATTAAAAACATGGTCATATAGAAAATTAGATTATAAAAGATCTAAATCATCTCTTATTATGTTTTTTATAATTATGAACAATAATAGATTTGTAATACTTATTGAATTTCTTCATAACATGGGGAATCGAATCATAATAATGGGTGAGAGGAGATTCTCAGTAACAGTAATCAAGGGATATATTAATGATCACTTGAGCATAATATAAACATAAGGGTATGTGAACATGAGAATTGAATTTTAAAATCATACCATGTATATCATAGATCATAATCTTGAATCACGTCATAAACCATGGTAGTTAATAAGACATGAATTATAAATGAATTAAATAACATGAGTAATGAGAACATAAAATTGGCATAATACATAAGTTTTCATAATATACATTCACATTTTAAATCATTTCATTAGTTCGCAAATATCATTTCCAAGACTATGATAGTGGAAGTAGATCACTCCCAAACCATTGTAGTAGTCAATATTCAATATCAAGACTATCATAGTGTACAAATTCTCACAATGAACTGGTTCTAATCTATATTCCAACCCTTTTTACCTCATGAGATATAAATCTTTAACCAATACAATGTAGGAAGATATAGGTCACACCCATCATTTGTTATAACATAACCACAATACATGTTTATTATGTAATTTCTCTCTGTGGATATAACATAACCACCATACTTATTTATAATTTAAACACCTTCATTTGTTATAATATAACCACCATACTTGGTTATAATGTAATAACTATACAAAATGAAAACCATACACATATATGATACAATATCAGAAAACATTCATCAAGTAAAATCCAATGAGAAGAAATGGGTTTCATAAGCAGTTCATCTTAGAATAACCCATGTATAAGAAACTTGTTTCATAATCGTATTATCATCATAAAAATATAAAATAAAAATAAAATAACAATGATGGTATTCTTTTATCATATCCATAATAAATCATTAGTGAAATAAATGGATGTTGTATTTTATGAATAGAAACTCTTTAAAATATCATTAAAACATTTTTATGGAAAATATATTTATATTTTAAAATAACTGCTATAAAATATAAAAATTTCCAAAATATTATGGAATTAATTTATTTTTTAAATAAAAAACAATAATTTTAATGTAGGCTTCATAAATTTGAGCTGTCATGGTGGTGGATAATTCTATTCATGTTATATAAGAAAAAGGAAGACCTTCCTTTTAGACTTTTGTCAAAAAATAAAAAAGATAATTATTTAGAAAAATAAAAGAAGATTCATTTTGAAAAATTATTTATAAATGTTGCATGGATATAAAAAATTTTATTCAATCATAGTATAATATTGAAAACATTCTTTGAAACATTTTCAATAAACTTTGATATGAAAAGAAGAAAATTAACTGAAGAGAGAAATAACGTTGATTTTTCATAAAAAAATATTTACATTCTATTGAGTATATAAGGTGTGGAAATGAAATAAAAACATTAATTATCATTAAATAAATCTATAATAAAAAAATCATGAGTTTCATGATTGGTAAATCATAATATTTCATTATAAAAAACATGATCACAAACAATATAGATAAAAATGACATTGTGACATAAAACCCTTACCCCTTGTTATTATTTATATCATATGTACCATGAAATATATAAACTGATAGATAAATTTAAATACCCATATATTTCTCTATTATAATCATATAAAATATTTATTGGATTTATATACATCACATAAAAGAAACAAGTGGTGTATAAGGCATGTGTCCCAAAAAAGTAAAAGTGGGATGAAAATAACTTATTACTTTTGTAATTTTTTGATTCATAAGCCCCATTATAAAATTACATCAAATAAAACATTAAATATCATGAAATTAATTAAATTTAAGAAATAAAATGTAAAAATCTGAATTTTATACACCACATAAAATGAACGAGTGGTGAATGTAAAATATATCTCCCAATTATAAAAGGGGGAATATAAATACCTTACCTTAAGTCTGACTAGCATCCTAATAATTAGAACCTCGTATATATTAAATATAAATTTATTATAAATATTTTAAAGAAACATAATAATTCATAAAATAAAATAAATTATTTACCTATAACCTTTATCACATGTTAGAAATTATTTAACAAAATCATTATTCTGGGTGATATCTACTTCATTTATCATGTATGTTTTGGTTAGTTTGTTTTGGTCCATGTAATTTTTCACAGTTAAATAATATATATATTGTTAATTGTTATATTAATATCATATATATTAATTATAAACATATTTATAGTCATCAATAAATTTTGATGTAGAATAATAAATTTGACTGTTCATGGAGATGGTTTGGGCCACCGGTTCGGGCCTAGAGTTCTGAAGGGCCTTCGGGTCATCAAAGGCCTTCAGTCCATAGGGCCTTTGGGCCATAAAGACCATGGAGTAGCCCAGTTCACACAGAACAAGCCCCAGAAGAGGATCAGAGCAATAAGAGTAGCAGCCACCAGAATCAAAGCTAACCATACTGGAGGAATGAGAGGGTATGGCAGCTGCCATCGGGACCAGGCACTGTCCAACTTTGTAAGGGGCAATGCTAGCTGATCAGCAATGAATTATGGGGAGATTGGTGATCAATGACGTAGAAGCTGGGGAGGGGCAGTTCATGTGGTCTAGGACAATGGGTCATGTATTGGGCATGGTATGACTCTAGGCCTTCAGGTTATGTATTGCAAGTCAGTCGGGCATTGTGCCATGGGTGTACGGGTCATGTACGGGTTATCCTTCAACCCTTAAAATGGGGATTATCCCTAATAAAAAATAAGCCCTTCGAGCCATTCATGGGGGGTATGTCGTACCTATGCATGAATGTTGTTTTCATTTTTTCAATGAATGGATTGAAAGAAAGGTTAAGAGTAAATCACTTTTACATAATAATTATTATATCATTTATATTATATATATTAATTAAATCCATCCTTATTATCATCAAAGTAAACAAAAATGGAAAATGAATCACATCACTTCGTGGAGGTGGTAGTTCACAAATACACATGATCACCGCTATCATTTTACAATCGTTTTGAATGTAGGAAAGATGATATTATATTTTCCTTAAAAATATAAAATTATTTAATAATTAAAATATATATACAATAAAACCATTATAACAATCATCCATAAAATATTGGGAACAGAAATTAATTGTATCACTACATGGAGACGGTAATTCATTCACATGCATGAGCATTATTTTCCTATACAACTGACAGATAGAGGGTGAATAATTTTAGATTAATAATAAAGTAAGATTTACATATATATAGGAGACTTAATGTATTATATTATGAATAATATAATAGATTTATAATATTTTAGGTATGAATTGAAAAGAAAGGGATCGATTAAGATGATTACCTCTTCTTTGAAATAATTCTAATTGATTTCTAGTTAAGGGATCTAGGATTCGTCTTTAGGGAAGTAAATCACCTATATAATGCATATATGGGATTAGAAAAATAACTAGAGATATTTTTGTTAAAATATAATTCTCATTGTTTTTTGAATAATAGAAATGATGGGTTACCTTTTATCATTAAGAAGAGGGGCACTCTTTGAATTTTGTAAGAGATTAAAATATATTATACTCATTATTAATAAATATGGTTAAAATAGACTATAAATGGGTAGTGGATGAAATTTTTTACCATATACTATCCACCTTTATATACTTTATTATTTTTATGATTTTATATTAAATTAATAAAATATTATTTTCATATAATATCTTTATTTTTAATTTGGGAACTATTCATTTAATTTGACTTAAAAGACATAAATAAAAAAGTTAAAATTTAAATATATTTATTTAAAATATCCCAAATTTGTCATATTAATATAATTATTTCTTGGAACACATAAACCCATTCTAATTATATTAATTTTAATATTTTCAATCTCATTTATTTTATTTTTTTGTTAATTGATGAAATACAACATCGGTGTTTCAAAATAATATAAGGTCATTATATAATTTATAAAAATTATAAATAAATTTAAATAATGAAAATAATTTTGTCTATATCACATTACACACTTATATTAATTAATAACATGTTATTTTCCCTTTGTGGAAACATAATAGATATTTAAAAGTAATAGAGTAACATTTTCAAACATTCATAGATTTAAATATTATATAGAGAATTTTCATGGAAAAGTGTCTAATAAAAATAATTTTTTCGACTACAGTGATAAGGGTTGAATATAATTCACCCAATAATAATTAGGATGAAAAATTATGGCCTTATCGGTTATTTTTATCATTGATTAACCGGATTTATCTTTTACTAATGAGATAAATTTTACCGCGGGTAATATTCATATTGGCCAAAAATAAAAGGGTCTTATTTTCCAAATATGAAACTACTGATTAAAAATATTAAATATATTTTATAAAATTAAATAATTTTAATTTTAATAAATTAATATTAAAACAATCTAGCAAAACTCGATGAAAACTACCTTTTAGAAAAAAAATCATTTTTAAGCACAAAACATGGTTTATTTATATTCCATGATTATAAAAATTTTAATTGAATGCTAAATAATTTAAATGAATATATCATATATAAACACTATTACAATAATTCATAAGTAGCTATCAAATCATTTTATTAATATAAAATCACATTCGCTACATCAAAATAGTTTTTCAAAAAAATTCCTTTTAATGTATAAAAAATGTTTTTATTATAAATTCAAACATTAAATTGATTCCAATAAGTTTAATTAGATTATATAAAACATAAGATATGTAATTTTTCATTAAAATTATTTTAAATTTTTATATTTTGAAATTCTTGTAACAGAATATTAATTTCAATAAGAAATTTTATTTTTCAATCTTCATTAGAATATAAACCCATTTCAAATAATCACATAAATTCACCTTAAGATAAGTTTGATATAATTATGGAAAAAATTTACTCATTTTTATGAAATAATTTTTCTAAAATATTCATAAATTTAATATAATATTTTCCCACAAAAAGATATAAAAGTCATTTTTAATGGAAATCCATTTTTTTAGCATAATATAACTTTTCAAAATATTGATTTCTAATTTATTAAGCATTAATAAATATATTTTATTGGGTATTATATTTGTATATAAATAGTACATTATTGAATCCTTTTAATACCCATCAATTTAATGTCATGGTAATAATGATCATTTTAAATAATAATACTTCATGGTTTGTTTAAGTTTGTTGTTGTGTGTCATATAGGCTACCAAAAATTATGTTCTTCTATAGAGATCATGGGGAGTTATAAGTCATGTAACACCAATTACCTACACTAAACTAGTTTTAAACTAGTTAAACATCATTTATCATGATACCAAAGACAATATTAATGAGAATACCACTATCCAACCCTAAAATAAGATTCCATTCTTCCAACCTTCAGAAAATCCATCAAGGGCATCACTTGTGAATATATGATCATGCATACCCTCATGATTTATGTTTCCATGTTGGGTAATCCTCACTCAAGGAATAATTAGGGGAAACCAAAATAAATCAATGATAATAAATATCTCCTTTCACCATTGAAAAATATCATAATAAATCATAATTCTCAGGAACCTCCTTCATCAGCTGAGTCTGGACTCACCTATTAAGGGAATTAAATAGCATTCTAAAACTACCCCACTCCATTTTCACAGTCCATAACAGGTAAAAAATTATAGAGTGTAACTATTATACCACCATTTAAATGATATTCTTTAGAATAATGGATTGCTCAATTATAAAACACAAGTCAATAGAGTTCTCCATATCGTTGGGAATCTCAATCTACATTAAAAAGAAACTCTATATTCTCAGTATTTTAATCATATTACATAGCACAAATGTGTTTTGAATCAGTGAAGAGCACTAGAAAATGGTTTATGAGTATCATTACCACAACTGATATGTTAAAATCTCCCAATAACATGGTGAGGAATATATATTGTTTGATGTGGTGTGTAAGTGTTATATTTGGGAAATAATACTTGTAAATATGATGATTATGATAATAAAAACCTAATATCATTTTCAATGAACTACTCTAATCCTTTTGACATTAAAAATTTTTCAAATTAAGAATGATAAAACATTCATTTAAATGGATCTTGATCTACATCATTAGCTCCTCAATCTTAGTAAATCTGCCTAATATTTTATAGATGATATTAAGGTGGCCTAGGATTGATGTAAGTGAAAAAACATATCTCACAATAAATAAATCCCCAGAATTTCTTCAAGATATACATCCTCTTGCCCTATAACCACTATAATAAACCACTCCCCACCATAGCCATGGTATGAAAATATAAACTCACCAACTCATAGATAATCATATGATACTTGTTAAAATTTATGCCTTCTTGTCATGTCTATAATTTCCACACAATGTTGAAGGTAAATCTAGACACATATACTAAAAAAAACATATTACCCTAAATTGATATAAATAAACCTAAATAATAATTATTGACAACCAATCCTTATTAAGGATGATATTAAAGGGTCTCATCTATTTCATGATAATATCGCATGAAATTCCCATATCTCTATTAAGAATAAACTCACATTGT
Source organism: Viscum album (assembly GCA_963277665.1). Taxonomy (NCBI): domain Eukaryota; kingdom Viridiplantae; phylum Streptophyta; class Magnoliopsida; order Santalales; family Viscaceae; genus Viscum; species Viscum album. The sequence continues at coordinate 867,328,464 of OY728152.1, read as the reverse complement.
CTATATATATGAGTAGGATGATGATCACCACCAAAATTATTTTCCATGCAAATAGGTCTGGATAGGGGCTTCATTATAATTTCTATCACTTGAGATAATGATATAGGAATATACCAATAAATCACAAAATTTTCATTATGTATGGATTTTAATAGATAAAAGTTAATATAATGTAACTTGTTTCATATAGAATATAACGATGGCATCCCGCCTTTTTAGAACATAAATTTTCATTACATTTTACAAAACCGAGCATCTTTAAGGTTTAGTGTCTTGAAAACCAGGAACTTAAAACATGAAAACATAAAACATCCATCTTAAACACTTTAAAGGATTCTCCTTATGTTCATCCTAGGTTCATTATTACATCTCATAACCTGGGGACATACATCAAAAGAAATGGTTAGAAGAAGGCCCAGTAAGGGAAACAAGGGAAACATTTAACATGTTAACTTGAGATACAATAACAATGTCATGAAAAATAACATTGAGGCATGAGAAAGAAATCATGAGGAATATAATAATAAAAATAACATATTTCATAACTTGAAGATGTGGCTAAAACATTTGGTATTGACAATCATTTCTGTTTCTCCAAGGTCCATCCCCAAGTTGTCATTAAAAATTACCAAGGTTATTCACCAAGGCGTCGTTAAAAATGGTCATCTCTAGAGATTGAGTTTTTACCCAATGCATTGGAGTGCTATCAGGGCGCACCCTTATATTTGTCTTTAGTATCATGTGATCCACATATATCATCATCAAAAATTTCATAAATAACCAATATAGAATAAAAGAAATGGGTTTCATTTCATAGTCATCACATTTTAAAAAAACTGCTTTAAAGACGTGATCCTTTGTCACTTTAAACCTACGGAAAATGGAATGTGGTTCTCATGTATGTAAATCCCAGAATTAAAATAGAACATTTTTGTATATATTTGAATACCCATTTATATGAAATAGATTTGAGTATTCACATAATAAAATAAAATAATTTGAGATAATGAGAGAGGCATTTTGAGATTGAAATTCGGCAGCATTACAGCTATATTGTAGGGTTTTAGAAAACATTGAAAACAGAGGGAACATGGGTCACCCACTCATAAATGATGCATAAAACAGTAGGGGAATATAATATAAAGGATTTAAGAACATGGTAATGAAATTTTAAATATATACCATATGAAATGAAGAACATCAAAGGAAGACAAAAATAAGATTTCTCTTATGAAAATTCGGCAGCCTAACAGCGTCACGTAAACTTCAAAAAAAATTTGACGAGATAAAATAGGGCCTCTAATCATATTAAAATAAAGGATAATTATGCTATATATATATATCATACCCCAACATAATAAAAAGTAACTTTAAATACTTGACATGAAAGTAGAACTTTGAAAATTGAGAAAGGTGAATGAATCCTTTAAAAATTCGGCAACCTAACGGCATCACCTAAACATCCACAAAAAAACTGATGTGATAAAATAGGGTCTCTAATCATATGAACTTATAAGATCAGTATGATATATATAGATATCATAACCCAACATAATAAAAAAGTAACATGAAACACTTGACAAGAATGTAGATCTTTGAAAAATGAGAAAGGTGAACGCATCACTTAAAAATTCGGCAGCCTAACGGCACAACTTAAACATCAAAAAAAAAAGAATTGATGAGATCAAATAGGTTCTCTCATCATATAAACATAAAATATCAGTATGATAGATATAGATTTCATACCCCCAACATAATAAAAAAGGAACTTGAAAGACTTGACAAGAAAGTAGAACATTGAAAATGAGAAAGGTGAACGAATCCCTTAAAAATTCGGCAGCCTAACGACACCACTTAAACATTCATAAAATGAATTGATGAGAGAAAGAGGTGGTATCTCATCATATGAACACGAAAAAGGAAGTAAGAGGAATATAAAATAACATCCTCTGACCTAAGATCATGGAGCATAAAAGAAATGACAAAAAAGAGATTACTTGAAAAGAAAGAGAGAGGTAGGATCCCTTACCTTAAACATAACTCTTAAAACTCAATGGTTGGGACCTTGAGGGATTTGGGGGAACCTTGGGAGGAAAATTTGGGAGGTAAGGAGACAAGAACATAGTTTAGGATGATTTTGGAGTCGAATGGATGGGAGGATGGCTTGGAATTTATAGGGAAAGTGAGGGGACAAGGCATTAATGGCCAAGGGACACCTCATTGGTGGTTTTGGCAATACCATGGGCTTTACCACGGTATTTTCCCATGTTATTGGCCACTTGGGACACCTCATACCTTATCTTACTATTAATAAGTCGACCATATTTATTACATACTTAATACATCATTTAATGATCTCATTAAACACTCGTAACTTAAAAATTGTATTTTTACTATTTATCGAAAATTCAACTTACTCAGAAAAATCCCAAAATTTCACCTTAACCAAATATCGAAGTTCTGATTTCAAAAATTTACTTCATTTTATAAATATAATTTTGTAAATATTTTTAATTTAATTTTTAAATAAAAAACAATATTCACCTGAAAAATCAAATACTTGACTAATAATTTATGAAACCGTTATTTAACTATTTTATTGAATCAAATTACTTAATCCAGTTGCCTAGATTATATTAATAATTTCTTTAAGTGAGTTTACTAATCCATTTGTTCACATTACTAATCCTAAGCATAAAATCACAATTCATAATTTATTATTCATCAAAAATTATGTTGATCTTATTAGACTCTAAATTTCGTACTGAACATAATTGTAGAAGACCTTTTTTTGAAAATCATTAGAAATTTTTAATTATTTAAGGTTTAAATAAACATTATTAAAATATCCTTTCTTGAAAATTCATCAAAAATATGCATACTATATTTATCCGAACATTTGAAAATTCATAATCTTCATCATAAGAAGAAATAAAATTTTTTATTTAAAACAAAGGATTACACAGGGCAATTATTGTCTCCTTACATAGCCCCTTATGACCCCAGCATAGGACCTAAGTGTAAGGTGTGCTAAGTTGAGAGAATATGAGGGCGTCTCGGCCAACATCACATGAGTAGTAATCTCTATCAGTTTGAACTTCTTGCAAAGGCGATTCCATTCTAGCTTCACATGATGAAGTTCGGCTTGGGTTTGGTCCAGAGCAAAGCCCAATGGTGCTACCTCCTTCCCAAGTTCCGTTAGATGGGCTTCGATTGGCCGAAGACCACTGGATGAGGCCATCAAATCTTCTTTCTATATTAATTAACCAAGATCACTTGTATTTAGAGGCGATAATCCAAACATTTAGTTTCCTGCGGTCATATTGACCGATGTTCATATAACAGTCAAAACCCAACGGTCTCATTTTAATTATACTCATGTTATCAAATGATATATTTTTGTTCAGTATAAAAATAAAATAACACACAAAATTAGGAAACAATATTTATTCAAAATTTCAGGTCGTTATAATCTTCCCCCCTTAAGAAATTTTCCCCTCGTATTTTTTAAAATTGGGTTTTCAAATTTCATTGAAATTCCCGCAACGGAAAAAGAGTCAGTAAAACTAATACTTTAAAAGAAAGAAAGTGAAGTAAAAAGGTCACCCGAGTTAACCCACACTAGGACTCCATGTAGGAAAACATGGACATGGAGGAGAAAACAAAGGGTCAAGTTCTGAGGGAGAGTGATATAAAACATGATTAGAAGAAAGTTAACAATGAGAAAATCCCAAACATATGATGTGTGTAAACGGTATTTGATTACCTAGTAGGAAACGTAAAAAAACAACGTTTTTGTTTTACGTTCCATTTCATAATTTTGAGGAATTCATTTACTACATAGAATAAAAACATAAGGAAATATACCTACCTTCAAGTAGAGTTTCATCCTTTAATAATTTTCTACCAAAACTAATCTTTTCTCCAAACGATGAGAATTCAAAAAACATGGTCTCATCAAAACACAAGAATCATCTTCTTGAGTGTCACATAATCCAGAAAATATTAACTATCAATTTCTTCTATCTTTAAACATTATCCCAAAAATAGAAAGGGTAAGATAAAACAACTCTTCAAAAAGAAATAATCCCATAGGAAGGGAAACTTCTATAAATCTTTAAAGTTCCATGGTACTACCCAAAGTTCATCATAGATCATTCCATACATAATTGTCCTTAAAATTTCTCAAAATAAACCCAACTAAAATTGAAATCTAAATACAAGAAGGATTTGACAACATAGTCTTCTAAAATAAGCTTCATCATTCATCTCCAAACAACCTCAACCACACCTAACATCTAATAAAAAAAGTAGCTAACCTAAACATATTTTCCCCAAGATGGGTAAATAATTTCCATATGTAACCTTTATTACCATAAGTTCACCTTAAATTGGTCGATTCTTCAAAATATAAGTCATCCTTTATTCCTAAAAGAAAATACTGTAGTAATCTATTTAACTCGATCATATAGGGTTCCCAAAATAGTGATCGTCTTCCAAAATAATAATCATCTTTTAATCCCCTAATCATCTCTATCATATTAATATGGAAATTGTCACATTTCTTATCACATTGGTTTTTGGGACATGTTCATCCATTTCCTGCCATTAACTAAGAAAAGAAAGTACAATTAGGGGCTTAAATACTTAGCCAATAATCATTAAAAGGAAACTTTAACAATAGAAGGATAAACCTATAGAATAAAAGTATATCCTAACTTGTGAACCCCTAGGTTCCAATCTAGGTTATCCATGATCATATATTATTATGTGAATCATTATTTTCTTTTAACTTTTTCCCTTTAATAATTGTTCATACTAAGCTTATGAATTTACCAAAGCAAATCCCCAGGGAGTGTCATAACCAAGAGTGCAGCAGGGCCCGTTGTCGTGTACCAGTTCCCGTTTGAGTCTCGCTCAAAGGGGTGTTTTTGGGTTTTACCCCTATGTATATCTGTGCCAAAGCCACCTCTACTTGCTCATATCCAGACAGTGATGTATTTGTTTGGAAATCCCTTACTCAATACTCACCAAAATACCCTGAAGATTTCCTATATTTAAAATATTCTATAGGGTTCTTCATAGAGTTCTCATGTCCTAATTTCCACAAATAACTAAACCATCCTTTGATACCAACTATGGCATCCCGCATTTTTATAACATTACATTTCATTACATTTTATAAAACCGAGGATCTTTAAGGTTTAGTGTCTTGGAAACCAAGAACATAAAACATGAAAACATAAAAAATCCATCTTAAATACTTGAATGGATTCTCCTTATTTTCATCCTAGGTTCATTACTGAATCTCATAAACTGGGGACATACATCAAAATAAAGGGTGAGCAGAAGGCCCAGTAAGGGAAACAAGGGAAACATTTAACATGTGAACTTGAGATACCACAATAATTTCATGAAATAGAACTTTAAGGCATGAGAATGAAATCACGAGGCATATCATAATAAAAATAGCATATTTCATAACTTGAAGATGTGGATACAACATTTAACATTGACAACCTTTTCTATTTCTCCAAGGTCCATCCCCAATGGGTCATTAAAAATTACCAATGTTATTCACCAAGGCGTCGTAAAAAATGGCCATCTCTAGAGATTAAGTCTTTACCCAATGCATTGAAGCGCTATCCGGGCGCACACTTAAATTTTTCTTTATTATCACGTGATCCACATATATCATCATCAAACATTTCATAAACAACCCATATATAATAAAAGAAATGGGTTTCATTTCTTAGTCATCACATTTTAAAAAAAACTGCTTTAAAGACGTGATCCTTATGTCACATTAAACCCACGGAAAAAGGAATGTTGTTCTCATGTATGTAAATCACAGAATTAAAATAGAACATTTTGGTATAAATTTGAATACCTTTTTATAAGAATGATCTTTGAGTATTCACTTAATAAAATAAAATAATTTCAGAAAAAGAGAGACATTTTGAGACGGAAATTCAGCAGCATAACAACTATGTTGTAGGGTTTTAGAAAACATTGAAAAGAGAGGGGACACGGGTCACCCACACATAAATGATCCATAAAACAGTAGGGTAACAGAATATAAATGATTTAAGAACATGGTAATGAAATTTTAAAGATATACCATATGAAATGAAGAACATTAAAGGAAGACAAAAATAATATTTCACTTAAGAAAATTCGGCAGCCTAACGACGTCACTTAAACATAAAAAAAATTACGACATAAAAAAGTGTCTCTCATCATATGAACATAAATGATCAGTATTCTAGATATAGAGATCATACCCCAACATAATAAAATGGAACTTGAAAGACTTGAACTGAAAGTAGAAATTTGAAAAATGAGAAAGGTGAACGAATCCCTTAAAAATTTGGCAGCCTAACGGCGTCACCTAAACTTCAACAAAAATGAATTGATGAGATAAAATAGGGTCTCTCATAATATGAAAATAAAAGATCATTATGATATATATAGATATCATATGCCAACATAATAAAAAAGGAACTTGAAAGACTTGACATGAAAGTAGAACTTTGAAAAATAAGAAAGGTGAACGAATCCTTTAAAAATTCGGAAGCCTAACGGCACCACTTAAACATCAACAAAAATGAATTGATGGGATCAAATAGGTTCTCTAATCATATGAAAATAAAATATTAGTATGATAGATATAAATATGATACCCCGACATAATAAAAAAGGAACTTGAAAGACATAACATGAAAGTAGAACTTTGAAAAATGAGAAAGGTGACCAAATCCCTTAAAAATTCAGCAGCCTAACGGCACCACTTAAACTTTATTAAGATGAATTGATGAGAGGAATAGGGGGTCTCTCATCATATGAACATGAAAAGGGAAGTAAGAGGAATATAAAAGGACATCCTCCAACATAAGAGCATGGAGCATAAAATAAATGACATAAAATAGATTACTTGAAATGAAAGAGAGAGGTAGGATCCCTTACCTTAAACGTAACTCTTAATACTCAAAGGTTGGGACCTTGATGTAAGAACCTGGAGCATCGGCTTCAGGTACGGATCTCTTTTACTGGATTTTTAAGAAAAAAATAAATAATCTAGAAATTTTCAGAGTACAAGACGTGTACTTTTGGAGTACACACCGTGTACTCCTCGGCCACTCGATGTTTTGTGTTGGCTGAGACCGGGCCACACACACGGTGTGTTGGGGTGACGTGGAGGCTGATTTTGGCGAAGTACGAAAAAACCTACTACACACCATGTACTTTAAGAGTACACGCCGTGTACTTTTTTTTCTTTCATTAATCGACCTGGGGTCACGCCTAATGACGGGAAACATCTTTTTCTCCGCCTAATTCCATCTAGAACGTCCGAGGAGGCCGTTTCTTCTCCGAGCCACCAATCCATCACCTTTTGTCTGAATCAAACTATGTTGATTGAAGAAGAATTACACCGGTGAGTTCTTGGTTCATCTGTAGCCTCATTTCGTGATTCTTCCTCTCATGTGAGTTATCTGAGGTTGAGCGTTTTAGATGTTTTTGCAGATCTACTCTTTTATAGGCCGATTCACGGGCCTAGGTTCAATTATATCAATCACTGAGGATCGAGGTAGGTGGTTTGTTGCCCTGCGTTGATGTTCATTGAGTTTTGGTTTCAAAAGTGTCAGATACCCATGTATCCGGTATCCCGGGTTTAGGACATTAATCATATTGTTTATCTGCCTAGATTTCTTGTTTATGCTTATTATTTCACTACATACTTTACCAAATGAGGGCATAGTTTCCCCACTGGCTCAACAAGGCCCTTGCTGCTAGTTGGCAGCCTCTGGCATTTGGGGAATCGCGCTTGAGGTCATGTGGCGAACCGGGTATTGGGCACCAGTGGAAGGGCTCCAGATTCGTGTCGTTACAAAGTGGTATCAAAGGAGTTTTCATTCTTAACTATTTCTTACTGTTTTACAACAATAGCCAAGGATAGGAAGAAATTTGTAGTTAGAACTTAACTATGCTCGAGAGTAATTAACCCGTGTACAGAAAAAAGGTATATTACCTCGTAATTGCAATTTTCAGTTTTTGCAAGTGTTACAGTTTATTACTATTTCACCGTTGGGTGATTCACATGTTTTGTGTTGTTACAGTTTATATGATTACGGTTCTATTTTGTTGCAACCCAATGAGATGAGGGTGTGCCATATCATGCATCATATAGTCACGAAGTAAAAAGTCACTTGTCATGCATTTTACCATGTCGTCTAGGGTGCATTAGAATTGCATGCTGTTGTGATAGATGCCGTGATAGATTATGTATGTTGTTGTGGTAGTTGTTGTGATAGAAATACTTGTTGCACTGATAGAGTATTACTTATTTTACAGCCTGTTTAGCATGGGTGCCAAGCTCTGGTCATGGAGGTGTTATGGGCCCTCGAGGATCAGAATTTGGCGGATCATTTTTTGTTATGTTGTTTACTTGTTGTATGAATTTTTATGATGTCAAGCATTGATTCGCGGGGAGTATGGGCCCCCACAGATCGGAATTTGGCACATAGCTGGTTGTTTTTCAGTGTTTCTGGCGTTCAGAGATGTTTTAGAGCTACTTCCCGGAAACACCTAGAATACACGGCGCGTACTTTATTCATACACACCATGTTGTTTTTTAAACCTTGTTACTATATGTGTAAACAAAAACAAGGGGTGTCAGAAAATCTTCAGGGACACGCCATGTACCATAAGTACATGACGGGTAGTAGTCAACAGTGTACCCGGTCGTGTCACTAACAACACGGGTCGGGGAAACTCGTGTAGCACACGCCGTGTGTCATAAGAACACGCCGTGTAGGTTTCTTCTGGGTACCTGGATGTTTCACAAACAACACAGGTCGGTGTTATTCATCCATATACACTTCGTGTTTGTTCGGAACACGCCGTGTAGGGGTCAGCCGTGTAGCCGGCCGTGTAACCTGCTACACGGGTCGTCAAGCCTGTCTAGTACATTCCGTGTGTTATAAGAACACGCCATGTAGTTTTCTTCTGGATTCCCGACCATGTCATGAACAACACGGGTCGGTGTTATCCATCCTTATACACGACATGTTTGTTCAGAACACGCCGTGTAGGGGTCAACCGTGTAGCCGGATGTGTGACCGGTTACACGGGCCGCCGAAGCCAGGCTTGTACACGCCGTGTCCTCAGTGCACACACCATGTAGTCAAGAATTTGGAGGACCGTGTAGGTTAGCCGTTCAAAGAGACTCAGGCAGGGGAGTGGATTCCAAGTACACACCATGTTTTTGGACAACACGCCATGTAGTCTAGAATGTTACTTGACCAATTGTGGAAGAATTTCACGCCCATGTAGATGGATTTAACAAACATGCCGTGTAGTTTAAATACACGCCGTGTAGTTCAGTTTTTCAAATTTAAGTGTTTCTCTCTCCTGTTCTCGTTTTTTACTCTTGTGTTTTCTATTCTTGTTGATCCTAAATATAGAGTGTGCTTTTGACCTTTCAGGTTTATGGCACCAAGACATCCTCCCGTTACACGCCAGGAACCAGGCAGTGACAGTACGCTAGATACGGCAGACCAGGGACTACCAGTAGTTCCGCTGATTGTTCTAGATATGGCACATGTAGTGATTCCGGACACTGGTGTGGATTCTCAGTTCAGAGAGGGTTTCCTGAGGTTCATGTAGACCTTCCAGGGAGCTGAGCATCCTGCCCCGTCTATGGCAGTGCTGACGCGAGTCTTCCAGTACCATCATCCTCCCACTTTCACAGGGGGTGGAGAACCTCAAGTTGCAGAGTCATGGCTAGAAACTATGCTTTCAATCTTCGACCATCTGGAGACACCCCCAGACAGACGGTTGAAGCTCACAACTTACATGCTGTAAGATTCTGCCAAAAGATCGTGGGATGTAGTCTCACAGGCAGGGCGCCAACAGACTATGGCTTAGGACGATTTCCAGTGTACGTTCTATGACTAATTCTTTACAGCGACGCTGAGGGCCGACAGGGCTAGTCATTTCATGAACCTGCAGCATGTTACTCTTTCGGTTATGGAGTATTCCTCCCGCTTCACTGAGTTACAGTGTTTCACTCCCGTTCTGGGAAATGACGAGCTGATTTTGGCAAGGATGTTTGAGGAAGGCCTCAAACTAGAGATCAGATCACAAGTGAACGTTTTCTAGTTGACTTCTATTACTCTGATAGTCAACTAGGCGTTGATCACTGAAAGAAATATGAGGGAGACTGGAGCTGTTGAATAGGGTGATTCGGCATCCAAAGCTGATTCATTTCATACTGACAGTAGGAAGCGCCACCGAGAGTCTACTTGAGGTGACTCGAAGAAGCGGGGTATATCTTCTGGAAGATGAGATCTTTCTTTGGGTAACCAGGCGGTGTGCTATAAGTGTGGAAAGAGAAGTCATAAGAAGCCTTAGTTCCATAGAGATCCAGTGGAGTGCCGATCATGTGGAAAGAGGGGTCATCTGCAGTGTTTTTGCAGGGTTCTTCTTCCAGCGACTTGTGAAAGAGGGTCTGTTTCTACCCCTCATTCAAGAGAAAGATTACCAGTCCCACATCAGACTAGGGTCTGGAGTTCTTCAAGTCATTCAGGCTAGGGTAGAGGTTGTGGATGCAGTTTTCAAGATCAAGGGGGATCAGCTTAGGGATATCAGGCTGCTACATAGGGTCGCGATACTGGACAGGCGTTTGCAGTAGAGCAGATTCATCGGGAGTAGGATCCTGGACCTTCCACATTTCAAGGTATGATCCTAGTAGCCTCTGTTTTATCTTCTGCACTTTTTGATACTGGATCTTCTCATAGCATTATTTCTGTGCACACTGTGGAGAGCCTTAGACTCACTATCCTTACTTATGAGGAAACCTTGGTACTAGACACTCCTCTGGGACATAGAACGTCTAATGTACGTCAGTGTAAGGAGTTCCCCCTTGAGGTTGGTGGGTGTCACATTGTGTGGGATCCTTATGTCCTGGAGATGATAGTTTATTATTTCATTCTCATAATGGACATGCTAGTTCCTTTTTAGGCCTTTTTCGACTGTTATCACCGCAAGGTGAGTTTCATGTCACCAGAGGGTAGGTCTCTTCTTCACAAGGGCGAATGGGATGTCCAGGAAGGCAGAGCTGGACCAGAGCATCATGGGATGGGCAGAGTTATGGTCTAGATTATTATTTTATATCTAGATGATCAGGGTACCTCTCATATGGATTTTCCTCTATTGGTTGATCTCTTTCCAGATGTCTTTCTAGAAGACTTCTCAGGTTTTCCTCCAGAGCGTGAGGTAGACTTCTCGATTGTGCTTGTGCCAGGAGCTGCACCGGTATCCATACCTCCTTATTGGATGGATACACCTGAGTTGCAATAGATCAATAAGAAGTTGGAGGAGTTGCAGTCTAAGGGTTCCAACGGACCCAGTACTTCACCTTGGGGTTCACCTGTGTTGTTTGCAACGAAGGATGATGGTACCTTATGGCTTTGCATGGATTATCAGAAGTTGAACTAGTTGACGGTCAAGAACTGGTATCCATTTCTGAGGATTGATGATCTTTTTGATCAGCTTCGAGGAGCCAGTGTGTTCTCGAAGATCGAAATGAGATCCGGCTATCATCAGTTGTTCGTTAGGCCTTCAGATATACCCCTGACAGCCTTCAGGAGCAGGTATGGCCTCAATGAGTATACGGTTATGCAGTTCGGCCTTATGAATGTGCCAGCAGTTTTCATGGCACTGATGAAAGGAGTGTTCCCACTACTACAAACACGGCTTTTATCAGCGCTAAAACTGGCCTTTATCAGCTCTAGAAAAGCACTGATAAAGCCAACGTAGATAAAGGGGGGGGTCCCCTTTATCAGCGCTCCGAAAAGCGCTGATATAGGACCCCTTTATCATCGCTCAAAAAAAGCGCTGATAAAGGGGTCCTATATCAGCGCTTCCTTTATCAGCGCACTCGTTTTAGCGCTGATAAAGGACCCTTTTATCAGCGCTTTTAAAAAAGCACTGATAAAAGTTAAAAAAATTAAAAAAAATTTAAAAAATACTGCCAATCGGGGGGGTTTTTATAGCACTTGAACCCCCCCCCCCTTTACAGTGCTTTTCGGCCCCTATACAACACCCCACTCACTCCACGCACCACCCTCCACCCTTTAACATCGCTTGCTCCAATATTCCCCAAGCGCGTGCACCTCTGCCTCCACCAGGATTTGAACTCGAGACCTCCCCCCTTCGCGCCTAAGCCCTTACCACTACTCTATTTTGATTTGATTTCCAATTCATGATATCTCTATATATATATATTTATATATTTATTTATATTTATTAGTATAGTAATATATATTTATATTAATATATATATAGTTATATTATAATATATATATATAGTTATATTATAATATATATAGTAATATTAATATATATATAGTGGTATTAATATATATCTATATCTATATATATATATATAGTTATATTTATTCGTATAGTAATATATATTTATATTAATATATAGTTATATTAACATATATATAGTTATATTAACATATATATAGTTATATGAATATATATTTATATAGTTATATTAATATATATATAGTGATATTAATATATATATTTATAGTGATATTAATATATATATTTATAGTAATACTAATATATATATATGTAGTTATATTAATATATATATATTGTTATTAGATTAATATATATATAGTTAGATTAATATATATATATAGTTAGATTACTATATAGGTATATAAATATTCATATATTGGTATTTTAAATAAAATCGATATTAGTTATTATTTAGATAAAGTTAATATATTTTATATGTAAATATGTTTAATTATTTACTTAAAAAATTTAATTTTTAGGTGTGAATATATAAAAAATATGTACATATAGTTATATATTTGATTTTTAATAGCAATTCTTTATAAAAAAGGATTAAATTTCAAAGAAATAATATCAATATGAATGTAATACCTTGGAATAAATTTATTCCCCACTAAGAAAATCCAATAAGACCCCCTTAAACGAGTTTGAAAATCTACAAAATGTTAAAAAATCTGGGTACCCCGACAAAAAACTCAGTTTTAGAGGCCTTTTGGGCCACTTTTTGCCTCGAAAAACGCTTTACTAGGGTCCCCCAAGAAACAGCGACGTAGATCTCGTCGCAGGCTTCGATTTGATATGTGGTAGAGCTCAAACGGACACCCGGATCAAAAGTTATGGTCGTTTGAAGTTTGAGTTGCGTTTTCAACATATTTTGGATCTATTTTTTATTTTTTTAAATTTTTTTAGTCCTCAAATTGTTATTAAATAACTATTACTCCATAATGATTATCAAAATATGAAATAAAAATATTTTTTTAAATTTTTTAAGAAGTCATTTTCACTAAATATCTTAAATATTAAGTATAATAAGTGTAAATGTACATTTATACTTATCTAAAATATATTTAAAAATTATATATTATATTTATATAATAATATAACTATATTTATATATTAATATATTTTTTATTTTTTTTTAATCTGACCCTTTATCAGTGCTAAAAAAAATCGCTGATAAAGGCCCCCCTTTATCAGCACTACTAAGCAAGCGCTGATAAAGGGGGGCGCTGCGAAAAACTGTTTTTGTGGTAGTGTCCATCCTTACTTGGATTCCTTCGTCGTGGTCTTCGTGGATGATATCTTGGTGTACTCTCTCACTAGATAGGACCACGGAACCCATATTGAGATCGTTTTGAGTACACTGAGGGAACATCGGCATTATGCTAAACTCTCGAAGTTCCACTTTTGGATGGACTACATACACTACCTGGGGCATGTCATCTCAGAGACAGGAGTATCAGTAGACCCAGAGAAGGTGAGAGCAGTAGTCAACTGGGAGCAGCCAAAGAATGCCTTCGAGGTACGTAGTTTCTTGGGGATGGCTGGTTAGTACATGTGATTTATACATGACTTCTCACACGTAGAAGCACCATTGACGAACTTGACTAAGAAAAGGGTGATGTTATTTTGGTCATAAGCATGTGACTCAGCCTTCTAGGAGCTGAAGGGGAGATTGACTTCAGCACCGATTCTAGTTCTCCCAATGCCGGGAAAGAGGTATACAGTTTATTGTGATGCATCTGGCATCGGTCTTGGAGTAGTGCTTATGCAGGAAGATCGTGTTGCTGCGTACAGATCTCGGCAGTTGAGGCCACATGAGAAGAACTATCCTACACATGACTTGGAGTTGGCTACTGTTGTTCATGCTTTGTGTTGTTGGAGGCACTATCTCATGGGATAGAATTTCATGGTATATACTGACCACAAGAGCCTCATGTATATCTTCAAGCAGTGTGAATTGAATCTGAGGAAGCGGAGGTGGGTCGAGTACCTACAGTCTTTCGACATCGAGCGTGCTTATACGCCTGGGAAGGGCAATGCTGTCGCAGACACACTAAGCCAGAGGACTCAGATTCAGGAAGTTCTGGAGGCCATTAGTGAGTGGAAGCTCACGACTCTGTTCTCTGAGATGCTTCTGGAGTTGCACGATTGACAGGGTCAGACAGTTCTTTCTTCTGTAGTTGTAACCTCTACCCTTTCTGATCAAGTTTGAATGAGGCAGCTATTAGACCCTGAAGGCCTAGTCCTACAGGAGGGTGTGTCAGATGGAGCCCCTACTCTGGGGTGGACAGTGGGCGATGATGAGGTGCTATGTTTTCATGGTCGCGTATGGGTTTCAGCGGACATAAGTGAAGAGCTGATGTGGGAGTTTCATGCTTCAGCTTGGGCAGTTCATCCTGGTGTCACCAAAATGTACCGAGACTTGCACTGCCAGTATTGGTGGCCAGGTATGAAGAAGGATGTTGCTGGTTTTGTTATGCGGTGTTCCACCTATCTGCAGGTGAAGGAAGAGCATCAGCGACCCGCAGGGATTTTGCAGCAGTTACCCATTCCTAAGTTGAAATGGAATGATGTCGCAATGGACTTTGTGACAGGTCTACCGAGATCACCTCGAGGAAATGATGTAGTTTGGGTTGTAGTGGACAGGCTCACGAAGGTTGCACAATTTTTTCTGATCAAGGAGACCTTTAGTGTTGATGAGCTGGGACGGTTTTACATCTGACAGATTGTACGTCTGCATGGAGCTCCACACTCCATTGTTTCAGATAGGGATGCACATTTTACTTCTCACTTCTAGGAGGGGCTACAGAGGGCGTTGGATACACATGTACTTTTGAGTACAACTAACCATCCCCAGACTGATGGCCAATCCGAGTGTACAATCCAGGTGCCTGAGGATATGTTCCAAGCTTGCATTCTAGACTTTGGCGGTTCTTGGGAGAAGCATATTCCTCTGGTGGAGTTAACCTACAACAATAATTTTCAGGTGACTATTCAGATGGAACCTTATGAGGATTCGTACTGTAGGCCATGCTGATCACCATTATGCTCGCTAGAGGCTAGAGAAGCAGCTTTGCTGGGACCTCGTCTTGTTCAGGAGAGTTCAGAGTAGATAGAGCTGATTCAGAAGAGGATAGCTACAGTGCAGTCTCGACAGAAGTCTTATGCTGATCAGCGGAGACGACCTCTGGTATTCAAGGTCGGGGATCAGGTTTTCCTGTGTGTCGCATCGAGGCAGGGACACAATAGGATTCAGAGACAGGGTAAGCTCTCACCGAAATACGTCGGGATATTTGAGATCCTAGAGAGAGTCGGGCCTGTTGCTTATGGGTTCCAGTTACCTCAGAGATACCAGGCTATGCACGATGTCTTTCATGTTTCTCAGCTTCTATGGTATTTCTCAAACCCATATCTTTTTTTTCAACCCGAGGAGGTTGACTTGGAGTAGGATGCATCTTTCGAGGAGCATCCTATCAGGATTGTTGATCGTACTGAAAAAGTACTTTGTGGCCGGTCTGTTCCTCTGGTACGGGTGCTATGGCAGCACAGCCGTATACAGGACGAGACTTGGGAGAGGGAGGCTGATATGCGATCACAGTGGCCAGAGTTGTTCGAGGTTTCACTTTCTCCGCCTTGAAAGGGAAATTCGGGGACAAATTTCTTTATGGGGGGAATTTTGTAAGAAACCGGATCTTCGATTTCAGGTACGGATCTCTTTTACTGCCTTTTTAAGGAAAAATAATGAATCTGGAAATTTTCAGAGTACACGTCGTGTACTCCTCGGCCACTCGATGCCATGTGTTGGCCAAGACCGGGCCACACACATGGTGTGTAGGGGTGATGTAGAGGCCGATTTTGGCAGAGTATGGAAAAACCCACAAAACACCGTGTACTTTAAGAGTACCTGTCGTGTACTTTTTTTATTTCATTAATCGACCCGGGGTCGCGCCTAATGACGGGAAACATCTTCTTCTCCACCTAATTCCATCCAGATCATCTGAGGAGGCCGTTTCTTCTCTGAGCCACCAATCCGTCACCAGTTTTCTAAATCAAACTCCGTCGGTTTTAGAAGAATCTAAGCGTTGAGTTCATGGTTCTTCTTTAGCCTCGTTTCCCGATTCATCCTCTCGTGTGAGTTATCTGAGGTGGAGCGTTTTAGACGTTTTTGCAGATCTACTCCATTCTAGGCTGATTCACGGGCCTAGGTTCAAGTATATTGATCTCCGATGATCAAGGTAGGTGGTTTATTTCCTTACATTTTAGTTCTTTGAGTTTTGGTTGCAAAAGTGTCGGATACCCATGTATCAGGTATCCCGGGTTTAGGATTTTGATCCAATTGTTTATCTCCCCAGATTTCATGTTTATGCTTATTCATCTGCTGCATACTTTAACAAATGGGGGCATAGTTTCCCCAATGACTCACCAAGGCCCTCTCTACTAGTCAGAAGCCTCTGGGGTTTGGGGAAACGCGCTTGAGGTCATTTGGCGAACCGGGTACTGGGCACCAGTGGAAGGGCTCCGGATTCGGGTCGTTACACTTGAGGGCTTGGGGGAACCTTGGGAAGACACTTTGGGAGGTGAGGAGACCAGAACTTCATTGAGGATGATTTTGGAGTCGAATGGATGAGAGTATGGCTTGCTATTTATTGGGAAAGTGAGGGGACAAGGCATTAATGGCCAAGGGACACCTCATTGGTGGTTTTGGCAAAACCATGGACTTGCCCATGGTATTTTCCCATGGCATTGGCCACTTGGGACACGTCATACCTTATATTACTATTCATAAATCTACCGTATTGATTACATATTTAATACATAATTTAATGATGTTATTAAACACCCGTAACTTAAAAACTGTATTTTCACTATTCATCAAAAATTTAACTTTCTCAGAAAAATCCCAAAATTTCACCTTAATCAAATATTGGTTCTCTGATTTCAAAAATAAAATCCATTTTATAAAAAAAATCTAAATATTTTTAATTTAATTTGTAAATAAAAAACACTATTCACCAGAAAAAACTAATACTTGACTAATAATTTATGAAAATGTTATTTAACCATTTTATTGAATCACATTACTTAATCAAGGTGCCTAGATTATATTAATAATTTATTTAAGTGAGATTACTAATCCATTTTGTCACATTACTAATCCTAAGCATAAAATCACTATTCATAATTTACTATTCATCAAAAATTAAGTTGATCTTATTAGACTCTAAATTTCGTACTGAACATAGTTTTAGAAGAACTTTTTTTGATAAACATTACACATTATTAATTATTTAAGGTTTACATAAACATTTTTAAAATATCCTTTCTCTAAAATTCATCAAAAATATGGATACTGTATTTATCCGGATATTTGAAAATTAATAATTTTCATCATAGGAATAAATAAAAAAATTATTTAAAACAAAGGATTACACAAGGCAGTTACGGTCTCCTTACATTTCCCCTTATGACCCCAGCATAAGACCTAAGTTTAAGGTGTGCTTAGGTGAGAGAATGTGAGGGCGGCTCGGCCAACAACGCATAAGTAGTAATCTCTATCAGTTTGAACTTCTCACGAAGGTGATTACGTTCTATCATGACATGATGAAGTTCATCTTGGTTTTAGTCCAGAGAAATGCCCAGTGGTGCTGCCTCCTTCCCAAGTTCCATTAGATGGGCTTCGATTGGCCCGAGACTCCTGGATGAGGCCATCGAATCTTCTTTCTATATTAATTAGCCAATATAACTTGTATTTACAGATGATAATCGAAACGTTTAGTTTCCAACAGTCATATTTTCCAATGGTCATACAACTTTCGAAACCAAATTGTCTCATTTTAATTATACCGATGTTATCAAAAGAAACAGTTTTGTTGAGTATAAAAATAAAATAACACACAAAATTAGGAAACAAGATTTATTCAAAATTTCGGGTCGTTACAAAACCTACTCAAAGATATCCATTTCAAAAAAATATATTTAGCCTCAACTACCAACACAATATGTCTGAATAGGACCACTTGAGTGGTGGTTATGTTTGAAATGCATCAAGTAATTTTCTACCTCTAGTTGCTTCTGGACCACCAACTACTTTTCTGGAATATAATCTAATAGGACAACCTAGTACTATAGTAGGAAGTCCCCTGAACTCATTATTTTAATTATTTTAGAGGATTATCCAAAAAATATCATTGGATATAGGTATGATATATTTTAACCTAATACAAATTCAGGATGAATCTCTATTAGGAAAACTCACAATTAAAAATTTTCACTAAAAAATATGGTATTGGTGGGAATGTAAGATAGTATAAACCTAGTTAACAATTTCCTCTTGGTTCACCTATATTGATCATCTAATATCAAATAAAACCATCATGAATCATTTTATTGGATACCTCATGAGGTCTTTGGATCATGATATATACTACGTGATGATCCTACTTCATAATAATGGGCAATCGTATACTAAAATAATTCCATACGTAGAATCATTAAATAATATTCCTTCCAATAAATTATTATATTCCATCCATTGTGTAGTAACCACATCATGGGTATACATAAACAATATACACAAAGGTATCACTATACTATCTCGAAGGCTCAATGCAAGAAACACTATATAGTCAATGGGTTTCTCAAATAAATAGAAATCCTGAGTCAATGTCTCTAACTGGTTCTCTTTTTTCTATGGAATATTTTCTTCTCAAAACCTATGTGGTATATATCTATTGAATTCATATAGTACATTCAACCCAAAGGTAGTCTCATCCGAGTTAGTTGACACTACCAACTACTCCACATTATAATATAATTTATAAAAAAATAGGTCAATAATAGGATCTTTTCTCCTAGGATAAGGATACCTGACAAGGTCATTACAGTTATCGTATTATTTATTTATCTTACCTAATTAAAACTATAAAATCAAAAAATATAGGTTGAAACTATAGAGAAAATGTGAGAGTAATTCATGAATAAACAACTCTAGAAAATAAAAAACAACACAAAAGTGAAATTGAAGTGATATTGGTAATGAAATAATAAAAATAATGGATATATTTTATAATTAATAAAAAAATAAGGTTATTTACCTTTTTCTATATTTGATGAAACAAAATTTATTGTAATGAACTACAACGAAAAATTGACTAATGGTTTTATGGTAAATAGTATTGTATACCATTTAAATATTGTTCCCTTTTTATTGTGAACTAAAATAAAACTAAAGGATCAATTCAATAAAGGAACCCAATACCAAATGTCAAGGGGTTGGATATCATCTAGTACACTCAGTAGTTTTTGAAAATATAACTATACACAATGAGTAAAAATAGAGACATTGGTTATAGAAATATTAAATTGTCATTTTATTTTGGTATACTACTCAATTTATTCAAACTCCTCTTATTAAAATGTTTTTTAAGAGAGGAATTATAATTTGTTTGAAAAAATGATTCACTTCCTAGTGTTTTTTATTATTTAGGGTTTTAAATTTTTTTAAATAAGATAAATTGAAGGAGTAATAACCCAATTAAAAAAATTACACAATAAAAAGTAAAATAATTAAATACATATAAATATTATTTCTCAAAAAAAAATAGTTTAGAAGAAAAAAACCTATGACTATAACAATTTTATTAATTATTTAGGTATATAATAACACTAGTGTTATAATTATTTTCTTATTTGTGCACTATATGGAAATTTTAATTGTGCATCTTGTTCTTCAAGAGAATCCTTTAGAATTTCAGGGAAAATGTCTCAATCCCCATGTAAATCATGCATAGAATCTATTCATTTGGAATCTAGATGTGTTACTAGATAAATACAACCATCAAGAGGGTTCATAGAAACTTCACAACAAAACTCCATATTTATTCATCAAATTTTATTATTATATTAAAAGTATTTATGTCTAAATATTCTAAGATTCATTATCCAATCAATATAACCCATGTATTCCTATTTCAGTCACCTATGAACTCATGTCACGTTCATCTCAAAACCCCCCTCAGATTCGATAATGCTGTAAAAATTCATTTTTTTCAAACATCTACAATAGTTGATAAGAACATGAACCCCATAATTAAATAGTTTTCAATCAATCGAATGCATTATCTGATCAATTTTTCCATTAGGAAATCGATTTCCTTATGTTTGGTGTCCTCCTAATTTCATGGACTCGGATTATCCTTCCTTGAACTTAGTTGCGATTGCTTAATTTGAATCATCAATCCATTCTTAATAGAAAACACATAGAGCGCCTTATGTGCGTCTGACATCACTTTTGAATCCCTAGTACATTGGAACAATGAGGAATCCCCATCATCTTCATCAATACAAAACAAAAAAACTGAAAAAATGAAAATGAATGTATTAATTAATCACAACTACATCAATTTCAATATTTTGAACTTGGATAAGTTCTTTGAGCTTTGTTAAAACTCATTTATTGTCCACTAATGTCTAATCCTACATTGGTTTTTTAGGATTCATGAGTCGAGCCTAGTTTAAAACAATCTTAAACATATTCAATGGAAAATATTATCTTGTTGGGAAGATTATATAAAGATCCCCTATTATTTTACATATATCTATACATGATTTTTAAAATCAAATTACTTTCCAAGGATCTTAAAGTCATGTGTCTTCAAAGACTAGGTACATAAAACTAAAAACATGTGAATGAATAAAACATTTAATTATTTATCATACATTATATGCTACTAAATTCATTTTATCTGATGCAACTACATTGGATAACCTAGGGATAATTTGAATAAAGGGATGATCTAAAAATCACAGTGAAGGAATAAACATTAAAATAAATATTAGCACATGGGTTAGAAAGAATAACATAGTGATATAAAAAGGAATAGAACGTGATTAAAAATAATGAATCATAACATGGGATCATATAATAATTTATTCATAGAAATGTGACAAAAACATAAAAAATTACCTTATCATGGGTCATGGCTTTATGCACAAAGAGGAGCATGAGTTGAGGAGCATTACACATATAGGAGAACGATTCAAGGAAAACCAAAAACACCATTGCATATAAATTATCATGAGACTAAACATTACCCAATGAATTGGAACACTATCTTGAAACACCCATCATATGTTGTTCGTGATTATTATTTCCACATAAATAATCATATATAATAAATAAAACATAAACATAAGTGTTACCCATAGAAATAATTTGGTATCATAATCATGTCAAAACGCATATCCAAAGGGAATATCATAATGGTGACCATGAAAGGATAAATTTATTCATAAATGGACATTAATAAAGGAATATATTCATAGATAATGATATGTTATGTCAAACTGACGTGAAAATAGTGTGAAGGAAACTTTAGATTTAAAACATTTTATTACGACTTAATGGAAAACATTCAAGATTCTTTACAATAGAAAAGGAATATTTTTTTATAAAACCAAAATTGAACCAATGTAGTTTTTTTTGATAAAATGTGTAATTTTACAACAAAATAGTTTCTTAAAAAAGATTATGTAGTTCATTTCAAATGGGTGTGAAATCGGGAAAATCCCTTAAATCGGGGATGCTTATCGGAAAGAATTGAGTACGGAACAATTCAAATACATGTATATCCAAAAAAATAACGATGAAAAGATATTGATACAATAGTTTAGAACCTATATAAATAATTTATAAAAAGTTAATAAAAATAAACCATAATTTAATTTGGGCGAAAAGAGAGAAATAATAATGTAATAGAAAAAAAGGAGGTTCGGGTAAAATCTGTTACCTTATGTATGAAATTATTATGCACATTATCTTAATGTCCTGAATAATAAAATTAGATTCATTAATTAATAGTTAAATATGAATTTATTCATGTATTTTAACTATTATAACATAATTGAGTTCATTTATGTATTTTTTTATGGTTTAAGAGAATCAATTTAATCATTTAGAAGCGTTAGTTTCCTTGGTTTTCATGATTAGTTTACTTGTTTATGTGTATTGAAAATCATGTAGAATGAGAATATTTGTATACAACTAAACTAATAATTTATTAATTATATTAAATAAGTTATGTTGGTTGTATAAATTATTATTTTATGTCATGGGGATGAATAATTAGATAATAGTAAATTATTATAATTTTTGATTATTTTGGCAGTTTTTGATCACAGCAAATTCATTTTGTTTTATAAATTAACATCATGAGAAAAAAAAATTTCAAGATAATAAAATGAACTAAAATAAATATATTATAATCTTGTTAATCCATAATAATGGTTTCATAAATTTCCTTGAAAGTGTAATTTAAGGACAGTTGTACGTCATCCACTAAGGGGTGAATCAGTACCGTGTAGGCGACATCTTCATTGATAAAATAAAAGAGAGAGGAAAATAGTTTTTTTGTATAATTATTCCATAAACATGATAATGTATGATACTATATTTTTCATTCTATTTTAAGGAGGGGTGTGAGAATAGAAAAATAAAAGAAATGAACTTTAAAAGAAATTGAAATAAAACAAAATTGGGGTTTACCTCTTGAATCCATCTACTTGAAAACCTCCTTAGGGGTTGGGTTTTGATATTTTGTTAAGAAAAAATGATACTAGATGTAGGGTAGAGTTTTGGGAATAGTATTTGGTAAATTAGGAAAAGGCACAAGGCTTGATAGGTTTTAGGAGAAGAAATGGTGAGGGTTGGTATTCATAGTGAAAGAGTGGTGGAGTTTTCTCATTATTTTTCCCAATATTTTTTTATTTATCTATAGACATGAAATATTTTTGATTCTTGAGACTATATACAGTAACATGATAATTTTAGTTATAGAAAATGGTTTTACATCATCAATACATCACGTATAACTCCATTACTCGAGTATTTATCATTTATCATAAATTATTGTATTTTACTATTCAAAAAAAATTCATGTTTTTTAGAACAATTCCAAAAAGTCAACATAACCATTTATCAATTTTTATAATTCATAGAAACTCAATTTAATGAAAATAATTTACTAAATATGATAAATTTAAATTTTAATTAAAATCCTTATTTATTTGGAAAATACATATTTAAAATTTATAACTATTTTTATAACACTTTAAAAATTTACTTGATGTCTCATAAAATTGGTTTCAAATCATAAGAATTAAAAATAATAATTTATGAATAAATATTATTAAGATAAATTTTCATTTTAATTATTAAATTAGTCATAAAATTTTAATTACATATTTATAACATATAAAAAAACCAACTCTAAATTAGTATTTTTTAAAAATATTTATTTACATACACTATGATATAATTATATCATATTTTCATTTATAAGATGGATAAATTTTATTTATACTTTAATCAGTGGGGTTACTATTCAATTTTTTGGTTTATAAATCATAAGGGTCACATTACAATTCCAATGTTCATGTTATTATTTCATCGTTATAGGATCCCTAACTTATAGAAATTCTTCTTATTTCATTCACACATCATTTATAAAGAACATATTGTTTTCTATTACATGTTTATACCCTATGAAATAATTATAATAATGGAATTTCCATTGATAAAACTTTGGGTTTCCACATCATTACCATATTTGATTGAGTCTTCATGCTCATCCCTCAATGGTTCTATTGTGGTTTATCGGTAACTCATCAATGTCTTGGTCTCTCCATTTTCTCTAACATAACTATAACATTAAATTTATGCTTTTGTGGATTGAAATGAATACATCTTATGTCACTTAAACCGTACATAGATATGGCTGGAACATAGAACTCCAATGTGTTTTTTTCCTTATATTACCTCTACACCCTAATATATTTTTTATCCTTACATGAATGTGTAACCTTACATAGGTCTTCTCCTGTAAAAAAATAAAAACATTTGAATAAATCAATCTAATGTGAAAAATTAAAACATCAAGTAGATTTAAGGAATTACTTTTTATATTTCAAAATAAAAATAAATATGAAATACATCAAATCATTTCAAGATAAAATCATGAAATTGTTAAATAATTAACTATAACATTAAAACCCTTTTAAAAATACTTTATAGTAACATTTAATCCACTATTCTACCATGATAAAAAATGTATGGATCGAAAAAATGCAAAAAAAATTATCTAAGGATGATTTTATTAATTTATTTTTAAAAACACACTATTTCATACTAAAATTGAAATAAAAAAATATTTTCCACATAAAATGATCTGGTTCTAATAAAATTCAAAATAATGAACATTTTTTCAGAAAAATTATTTAAATTCAATTTAAAATAAATGAAAAAAACGATATAGATAAATCCAATTAAAATTCCACAATACATATTGAATTTCTATTCCATTGGAAATATGTTAAACATATTCAATATAATATAATTCATCTGAAAAGTCAATAATTTCAATACTAAAGACAGTGTAAATTTATAATGTATTTTTCCCAAGGAATTTTTCAATTATGTATGTATTATTCTCTATCAAAATAAATTTTTTGTGGTATAAATTTTGTATCATCATTTAAAAATTATTTTCAAAATCAAAATTTTATAAATGATATTACGTAAAACAATTATGAATTCAATTATTCTTCCAAACATCTCTCTTTTTCCTTATTGAATGAACCACATAGTTTTCTTTATGAATAATTATACATAACTGATAGATGGGTGATCTTAATAATTACAAGGAAGAATATTTAACACACTTAATGTTTTTATATAAATACTAAAAATCTCAACCAGAATTAGAAGTTCATTTCTAGTCTAATTTAATAAAAATATTATCAATTTAAATCCAATAAAAATATTAAATTTATTTAATAGTATAAAATTACTCCCAAAATTCAAAAAAAAATAGTTTGAACAGGAGTAATAAAATATATTTGACACAAATGAATGAATGGAGAAATTTAAATGATTAACCAAAAAATATTATTAAAACAACCGTAAAATGTAAGAAATTTTTTCTACAACTAGAAATGAAATCTGATTCTCAAACATAATCATTTCAAAAAATGTGAGGGGTTGTTTGACATAAACTACATGAAATAAAGATTAACATAAAAAGAGACCCTCTATGGTTCCCTCAGTTTTAGTCACTTTACGCTTTTATTATGAAATTTATGCATATATAATGCATGGGTTGAGTTTTTGAATGTTTAGAGAAGATATGGAATATTTTTGGAGTTTTTATAGAGGTGTATAGATTTTTAATTATTAGTATAAACTATGAAACACCTCTAGGAAGTCGTTCAATTTTTTATGGGACTAACTAGGAAGGTACACAATTGGAACATGGTTTGGAAAAACTATGCACGTGCCCAGGGAAAAACAAAAAAAAATTAAATAGATGTAAAAGCACATTTGTTGTATCGTTTTTCTAACTGTGTGAGCCAATCATGCGACGTGTTGGTTTAAAAAATTAGCACCACATGGTTGGCTCACAATTTTAAGAATAGGGTCTCCCAAACAAAAATACTACTTAAATTTTCCAATATCACATGGATGGTTGGTGCATGGTTTGAGAAACTGTGCAACCTAACCATGCGATGTATAGTTTGAATAATGAAATTAGAAGTCTAATCTAGATTAAGACCCTCAACCACTTATTTTTTCCCTAATATTATAGGGTCATCACTTATTCTTACTCATTAAGATCATATTGTGATTCCTATTGATTCCATGTTAACTTGTATCAAATAAAATTTAATTTGAGATTTAGATTCGTCATCGTTTTCCCACTCCCTTCATAGATCCTCTCATTTTCTCTCACATATGTTATTAGATCTAGTCCACCATGTTTTGATCGATATTCCTTGTGTAAGATCATGATGAGATATTTTTTTATATATTTAATTAAATAATCCACAAAGAAGGATATTGAATATCATCAGACGATTTATTATTTTCACCATTTGATAAGAGGTTGGTGGCTTATTTCTCACCTCCACCATTATATAACATGAATTCCTAGTTTTCAAAAAAAAACATATTTATTTAATTATGGAAACATGGTGCAATTATTAAATTAAAAACATTTAAATTTTCGATTTGAAATTGGGAAAATAATATATCATTTGGAAACCCATTTTGTATAATTTTAAAATGATGGTTTTAAAATTACGGTGTTTCATTGAGTAATTCATGTTGTTTGATGAGTTGTTTTCATGGAAGAATTGGTTTTATATGAAGTGGAACACGGAATAATATTTGGAATACAAGGTTTGTTTGATTTCATTTCATGTATGTGGCCTCATATAATGGGGATGTTCCATTTTGGATCATAGTATTGGTCATCTTGTGAGGACTTGGTGGATCAATGAGAAACTATTCATGAGTATAGAACTGTCAAAATGAATTTTTTGGTGTATATGTGAGGTTTTATAGAACACGGTAATGGGTATTCAAAATGATGATAATTGTTGGGATGTATTTTTTACATGGAAATAGATTTAGTTTCAATTTAAAATGTTCATATATCTTAAAACATATTTAAAATAATAAATTTTTTTATATATTATCACTTAGACTTATTTAATGTCCTACATAAACTAATTAATTTCTTTTCAACTATTTTATATAAATGTTATGACCTTTTTAAGCAGTTGTGATGTGAGTTTTGAATTATTTTGGGAAACACTACTAAGTTTAATCTCACCACTTTCTACTAAGTTTAATCTCACCACATTCCTATTCACATTAGTGTGTTTATAGATATCATCTATCAGAAAAAGTTAAGATAAAATATATTATACTTATCTAGTGTAGAACAGTGATACCATGGGTTGGGTAGGAAGTGATGATGTTTAGAGATATTTTTTGGATATAAATGTGCGGTTACCACATGGGTGTCTTTGGGTATGTTTTTTTGTTCCTTATCAACTATTTTCATTGTTTGTATTTTCACTCAGATATTGTTGTTTTATTGGTTTTCACTTTGGGTTTCATTACACTACTCATGAATCATATTTTGGGGATTGGATTTTTATTGTTTTTTGACATGTTGTTTTATCGGGTACATGAAAATCATCCCCCCAACAAATTCTTTAGACCTCAAAAATTTATTGACAACCTTTGGTGTCTTAGGGATGTCACCTAAGGCTAGTGTGACCCTGTTAATACTCATGTTAAAGAGGAGGGTCCATATTTTACAAAATGAATCATGGAGATAGAATTGTTAGATCTTGAGTTGTATATAATAAAAAGAAATAGAGAACATTTTTTTACTAAACACCATGTTACCAGGGTGGTTTGGGTGAAAAACTATTTTAAGATCTTTATATATATGTTTTCATGTCATCGACATCGGTTTAGTCTATGAATTTAGTATGTGATGCATTAGTATTGAGACCCACTAGTGGATTTAATTATTCATTTGGTACATGATAGCTTATGGAAAATAGTTAATAATATAATAATGAATGAATTTTTAAAATAAAACATTTAATATTTATTTCTTTTGGTCATTTTAAATGTAATAACCTTCAGTTTCCATTGTGTTTTGACTAAGTGGTTTTTTTTCAATTCTAGAAATGAAACGTAGTATATGTCATATTATTAAATGGAAGAGGCATCTAAAAATGGGGTTTCATTTGACCCATAAGTGAACCAATAGTTAGAAAGAATCATTATTCAGACATTTCTTTCTGTGAAATGATGTAATAGGAATGAATATCCTCGATAGGTGGGCTATATTGTTCTATTTCAAAATCCAAACCCACCAATATTTTTTGTTGAATAAAATCCCGAACAATTAGGAATATGGATTAATATGATGAATCAAATATTCAATTTCCATATAAAACCATTTCAAATGAATGTTCAATTAGAAACTAACATGATCGAGGATATAGCATACCCATGGTGGGATTTTGAAGCTCATGCTAAACACAACTAAGGAATCACATGGTATATTTTTTATGAATTATACAAATAAAAAATTCTATCCTCTTAACATTTATAATGAAAAAATGGATTTATGGGTCATAAATAAATAGAATCTATTAGTGACAGAGTATGCGTCAACATTTATGAATACAGTTCCCTTTTCACTATAAGTACCTATAAGTGAATCGTTAAAGGAATGTATTATTTTTTCAGGTCTATGATAAAAATGTTTCTTGAGTATTGTTTTCATTAGTATTAAAATCAATAATATGATTTTAAATTTAGAAATAGTGGTATAAGTGGATATTTATTGGAATGCAGATGGGAGAAGTGTGTTTATCTACATGGGAGAAGGTCGGTACTCAAATGTTAGGAATATGAGGAAAAAGGAAACCTACATCCAAAGTGGTGGAGAATCTCAGAACAAAACCATTGGTTCTGTAAATTTTTCTTGGAGTCGTAATATAATGTCTGGGTATTTTTAGTGTGTATCACTTTAGAATTTCAAGATGGATTGAATGAACCACCTAGAGTTTTTAACAACTATGACAAAATTGATCATCTCTAGCATTATTTTCATAGTAATCTATGATCTGGTGTTGGAAATGAATCACATGATTCTCATAAATCCTATGTTTTGAGGGGGAGATATAATTTGAATAACCACTATCCTCTGAATCAAGAGTGTCATGGTGATTCTAGGAACACCATTACTTCTTATAAAAGGAATTATTGATGGGTAAATAAGAAGAAAGGGAGAGTGAGTATGGAACTACATGGTGCTAACAAGTTAATCGTCGATGATCAATATGGCCCTTTAACAATATGGGGTACAATTATTGTGAATTCCACCCTTATATAGGCCTTACTAGATATGGGTTAATACTAATATTTTATTGCTTCTTATGTTATTGATCTTATGGGTTTTTGTGTTTAGATTATGTCTTCTATTTTAAAATTACAAAATCCTCTTGTCCAATGAGAGTGTTGTGCTTCTAAGTGTGTATCATTAATGATAACTATTTATGAGGAAAACATAGTATGGTAATTTTATTTCCTTGACATATAAATCTATGATTTGATGCAGGGAATATATTGGTGAATTAAAACTAAATCCCATATCAATTTTTTTGATTAGAAAGTCAAATCCAATTCTTCTTTTGGTGTTAAAAAGCTATTTTATGTTTATTTTCCCTTGGATGCAAGAAAGGAATGACCTTTGGTATGAGAGGTTGGAACCATCAATCACTAGTTCACATTGGTTACTTTGTAATTTGTGGATGGAATTGAAAATATATATCATCAAAATATAGTTGACCAGATTTTTTTTCACTAGAAAATTTCCCTGGGTTTCCACTAAAATGAGAGTGGAATTTATGATAAATCTCCCACTAGGGACTAACCCTATTTCAATTCCATGTAAAAATATAGAACTAATATAATTAATGGAACTAAATTTTCAGTTAGATGTGTTGTAAATTAAAGGGTTCATTCTTCCAAGCATATTTCTATGGGAAGCACCAGTCTTTTATGTAAAGACGGGAAATGGGACACTTAAACTAAGTGTAGATAATCCCAAGATCAATAATGTTGCAATATAGAATCAATATCCCATTCCTTTCATTTTTGATCTCTTTAACCAATCTATGGATGTCTCATTATTCTCAAAAAATTAATTATGTTTTTAGTATCAAAATATCATCTTTGGATGGAGGATATTCAGAGAAAATATTATCTAGAGTCGCTATGGCCATTATTAGTATATGTTCATCCCTTTTGGTATTATAAATGGACTAGAAATATTTATGGAATTGATAAATTGGATATTCCAAAGGTATATAGACTCTTTTTCATGGCTTTAATTGATGATATTCAAGTGTATTATAGGACTAAATAGGGTCTATATAATCACTTGAATATAGTGTGGTGCATATTATGATAACATCACCTTTATGAAATTATATAAAAATTATATTTATGAATTTAATAGGTGCATTTCTTTTTCAAGGACATCTTGGAAAAAGGATTTTCCATCAACTCTACAAAGATCGAGGTTTCTATATCATAGTAACCACTAAATAATTTTTAAAAGATACGTAGTTTCCTAGAATTAGAGGGATATTTCAGCTACTTTGATCATGAGTTTTATGAATTTCTTCATTGATTATTACTTTAACAATGAATGGTTTTCCTTTCCAAAAATTCAGTGATTTCAAAAAATCCTTCCATGAACTAAATGTTCACAGTGCCTAATTTTATGTTTCATAATTCATGACAAGGATAGGTAGTCTGTTATGATTCATCAGAATATGGGTTGGGATGTGTTCTCATCAAGGGTTATGATGTTTTCTGTTATGGCTCATGACATCAATAGTTTCATGATAATAACTACCTAATACATTATTTGGACCAAGAAATTATAATCTAGGTTTTTAAGGACATTACTTTATTATCTATTTGGTGAGGCATTTATGGTTCTTACGAATCAAAATAGATATAAACACATTTTCACCCAAAAGGAATTAAACCTAAGGAATATAATATGTTTGGAATATCTTCAGACGTTGGATATCAACTTGATGTATACACTCGGTAATGTGAATTCCATGGAAGATGCATTGAGAATGATTTCATATAAATAGTTGGATAAAAAAGATTCAGATTAATGGAAACTAATGTCAGTTATATTTGACATGAATTTGGATGGAATAGAGAAATATAACATTTTCATTTTCATTCCAATCCATTTTTCCTAATTTGGTTATGTGTGTAGGGAAAAATTATAAATATGATCTATAATTTCTGGTCTTGAGGTAAAAACATGATAGTGGGGGACAATTTATAGATGGATGTTAGATGGGATATCTATGCTGAAGTTTAGATATCTCACTACTGTACCTCCATGTAATCAGAAAAAAGCCTCTAAATTTCTACCACCATTATAAATGGGTTGTTCGTCCTATTGTGTAAAAAATGTACAAATTGTTAATAACACAAGTTCGGTGGGTTAGAAAGAAGGGAAATGATTCTATGTTTATCTCAAGAAAACTCTAATTTTAGTAGGTTAATGTTGATCACCATAAAAGAGATGGTATATTTCATACTTTTCTGATTCCCATGTGGAAATGGGAGAAAATTGGAATGGATTTTGTGTCATACCAAAAATGGTTCAGAAACATGATTCCATATGGGTGGATTTGGATGATCTTATGAATTCATCCAACATAATCCCTAATAATTATTCCAATATGGTTGAATTTCTATCAAAAATATACATTCAAGATGTTGTAATGATTCATGGGTTATATTATTGATTGTTTTCAGTCAAGATCCCATATTTACATCACAGTTTTAAAAATTCTTTCAGTAATACCTCATAAACCAATTGAATATGATTAAAAATTATCAACCTCAAATGGATTTACTATATATGAAGAATATTAAAACATTGGAAAACATTATCTGGGATTCAATGATGGATTTTATAGGCTCATGGGAAGAGAACATACCTTTACTGGAGTTCATATACCATAACAGTTATCAAGACATGATACATATGACTCCTTTAAAATTATGGTATGGTTATTCTTATCAATATCTAATTTTTATGGTATAAATTATTTAGAGTTATATTATCAAAATTATTCTTATGCATGAGAATATGTAGGATATTCATATGATTATAAAGATAATGGTGAAAGATCAGACACTTCATAAATTGTATGTGGATCACATTCATCATCAATTATTGTTTGAGGTAGGTGATCGTATTTTCTTATGAATCTCTCAAAGGATTGGACATAATTGTTTCGGTAAAATTGGGATGCTTTATCCATAATATGTTTTCCCTTTTGAGATATTTTAATGAGTTATATATGTGTCTTATTGGTTGGATCTACCACAAAGGTTCATTTTTGTGCATAATTTATTTCTTTTATCTCAATTAAAGAAGTTAAAATCTAATCGCAACCATGTGATTCAACGGGACAATGTTGATCATGATCCCAAAACTATGTTGATTCATGTTTCGATATTGATTTTGGATAGGTAATAGTATATATTTCATTGGAAATCATTGGTTTGGACTCGTTGTAATGTTAGAAAGGTCAGAGTTAGGAAGATATAATGTATTGTAAAAAATGAATTGTTAGAGAACTGGCCCAAAATTTTCCATGGAACCACCAAACTCTTTCTTTTTGAGGATGTAAAAACAAATGTTTTGGAAAATATATAACCATTGGATTTAGGTAAATTTATTTTTTATTATGTAATTCAAGATTATATAAAGCTTGGTTTATGTTTTAAGTAGTTCATAGAGGTGTTTTCATGTTTTGGGAGTGTTTTCAGAGGTTCTTAGTTTGTGAAATATTAGTAGAAATCATGAACCACCTCCAAAAAAACATGAAATATTTTTTGAGAGTCACTAGTTAGGTGCACAGTTTTTTCAAAAGTTGTCCAAATTGCATTATTTCAAAGGGGAACGGTAAAAACTGAAACATAGAGAAAATCACAGTTGGTGAACAGTTTGATTAATAGGGTGAGGGATCAGTTTAAAATAGTATCATTATAAGTTTGGTGCATGGTTTTCCAAATCACGCATCCAAAATCATGTAAATACTTTACTTTTCAAGTATTAATTTCATAGTTATAAAAATCATGACATAAGGTGTTCTCTAGATTAAGGACCCAATACCCATATTGATTCATAATCCTTTAGGATTTCAAAGTATTCTTCCTCTCTACACTACCCAGGTGATTCCTTTTGAACCAAAGACAAATTTTATTGAATCGTAGTGCATTGGGGATTCAAATTCAATGTTAAATCATCTTTTTCCTCTCTCTATCTAAATTGATCCTCTCATTTTATCTCACCCAATATATTAGATATATTACTTCCTGGAAAGATCTATATTTCATATTGAACATTTTGATGAGATACAATTTAATATATTGAATTAAATAAGACTATAGATCATATCTTGAAGTTCTTACGATTGTTCATCATTTTCTCCATCAGTTGAGAGGTAGGTGAATTCTCAATCATCTCCACTATTCTTGAAAATGAATTGTTAGTTTTTTTTAAATTATCTAGATTCATTTAAATATGGTAACATGGATTAATTATTGAATGAAGACCGTTGAGATTTATGTGTTGTAAATATGTTATATTTCATGTCTTTGGGAAACACTTTGTTATAATTTTAAAAGTATATTTTAAAATTTTTGGTATTTCATTAATGAATGAATTTTATTGGATAGTTTTTTTTAAGAAATAATTTTTCTAGGTGATATAGAACGAGGAATGTAATTTAGAATACAAGTTTATTGTGATTCCTTTTCTTAGACAAGACCCTGCATAAGGGGTGTGTTCCAATGGGAACTTTTTATATGTCACCCAGTGAAAAAAAAAATTAGATTGAAGAGAAACCACTCATGAGTATTAAATTATCACCTAGCATGCATGGGTGTGTGTGTGTCTATGTGGAACATGGGAATTGGTAAGCCAAATGAGGAAAAATATATAAAAGGATATTTTTTATTTTACATAGAAATTCATTCAGTCTTGATATAAACTTTTTAAATTTTTTAAACCATATTTATTCTAATGATATGTTTTGGATTCTCTCTCTTGGAATTAATTTATAGCTTATAGAAATTTTGAAATTAGTTTGAAACTATTTTATATAAATGAAATAAAAAGTTATTATCCTTGGGGAATGTATTGGGATGTATTTTGGGAAATAACATTGGGTTTATACTCACCACATTCAAGGGATCATTGATTTATTTGAAGAAGTAATCATTCGAGACATAGTAAATGGAAAAGTATTAAACTTCTCTAGTGAGGTACCTTGACACTGTGAGATGGGTAGTCAGTGTTGGAGCTCATAGGTGGTTTGTAATTTACTAGTGATTATCACACTTAGGTTTTTTTGGTCTATTGTGTTTCATTCCTTATTTTCAATCATCTTTGTTTATATATTCACTTTTATAATGTTTTTTTTGTTTTCACTTTGAGTCGCATTACATTAATCATGAATCATATTTGAGGATTGGATGTTTAATGATTAGTTTTGATAGTTTATTTTATATTTTAAGGTAAAATAATCCCCCAAGAAGTTTAGATTCCCTTAGAATTTATTTCCAGCCATTGGTGTTATGGGCATGTCACCAAAGACCTATAGAACCAAATTACATATCAATCCAATGAGAAGGGGTTGGATATTACATGGTAGACCACCCTTATAACCCAATATTAACCTCAATGTTTAATGATAAGTTGTGAGAAACATTTATAACAGATTAAATTTATAGAAAACATTGAATTCCATAACTCAAAATATTTTTTAAGGGTCATCAAAAATTTCAAATATAAATTTTTCCACAAAACACAAGAAAATGAACTTTATAGTAACTAAAATATTTAAAAACGTGATTCTTTACAAAATTATTACTTCATATGCAATATTTATCAAAGGTACATTCTTAAAATTAAATTCTTATAAATATTTTCAAATAATACTAGACATTAGGCTATGATGGATTTTTTTGTAATTAGAGACATGATAAACGTTATAGATTCCAAAAAATTCTATTTCCCAAATATTTCAACATAGATACAATTCCTTGAAAAAAAATAATTTAATTTATTACTAAAAACTCAAGTAATATATTTTATCTATAATTTTGATGAGAAGAAAAAATTGTACATTTTAAGAATGAATCTAACTAATAGTTGAAGCATTAATAAACTGATTTAATTCAAAAAAAATCATTCCCTTTTTCTTATGGAATATTGATGCTAATTACACTGATTCTAGATCCTAGAAAATGAAAATTTTGGCATCAAAATCTATAAATAATTACATATAAAAAAGTAAAACCTAGTGTTTGAGTTTTAGAAAAAGCGGTTTAGGTTAAGATAGCTTGTAACTACTCTTAGTATTCAGAAATAAACTGAAATTATTATAAAAGTATTAATTAATTGTTCCCTATAAATAATTCAGTAGTAGATTTACATCTTTAAGGCACTCATGATGAACAATGAGGATGTGACCAGCAGTTCCAAAAAACAAAATATATTTCAGAGTAATATAGTGAGTTTAAAAGGCATGTTTCTATTAAATAAAGAATTATTCAATAGGAAGAACAAAAAATAATAATTAATCTTATTTACAACTCGGAAAGAACATAAATAATGACTATTTACTGAATAATGTCAGTTAAAATTACTCAGTTATATTTAATGAAATGTTAGTTTTTAAGCATATAGATATTAGTCAGTCCATTTGAATTCCCCCACAAAATAATGTTTTATCCTCTAAAATAAACCAAAAAATAGTATATTATCTTCTCCTACAGATTTCTCAGATCAATTATCCAATATTCGAAGGATAATTAGACATCCATAAAATTTATATTTGATTTTCCTAGGAAACGTTTTCAATATAGAATTAAAAAAGGAATGCCTTCTAGTCATCCATAAGATTTCTATTGTGGATGACGGAATCGTGAAATTATTTGGTTATTTATTTATATATCATAATCTTTTAATTGGATTTTCTTCTAATCTCATCAATTAAACTTAGCTCAAAAAACATTATCTCCCTAAAAAATTTAAAATTAATGTTTAAAACCATGACAACCCAAAAAGACATTCAATAAAGCTCCACAGGAAATATTAAATGATTTCTAGAAAGGAATCCAATAATGGTATATTGTAATATGTATATTGAATGTTCTTCAATGTGCTCGTAGGGCATCATATAATTGGAAATAAGAGTCCTTCCTTTATCTACACAATTTTTTTAGAAAAATAAATTTATGTACTCTCTTAGAAACCTGAGATGGTATACTAGACAAAATATGGTATGTAGTTATAGTTTTGTGAAAACATTAATATTTTTCCATTTAATTCTTAAATTTTAGTACATAACCCGAGTTTCATTATCCTTGATACAGTCCTGAGGCTCTCCAAATCATTAAATTTTTTTTTATGAATTCATCTAATCTATTGGATTATTTTATTATAAGTTTAATTACCTCTAGCCACTTATAATCATAATCTACATCCACTAAAATAAACACATTTCATTATAATATTTGAATGGTCTCATAAAATAAATTCTATAAACATTAATAATCTAAACTTAAATAATTCCAATTTAATTAAACTCTTATATCCTTATAACATTAGCAACCCCTTTGTACTTGGAACATGACACAACTAAACTTTTTGCAACCTTCAAAAATATAGTCTAGTATAAGTATGATTGAAGAAATTTTTGCACTATTATTTCTACCCCAGGATGTTATACCCATGGTAAATAGTCAAAAACCGTTAAAATGACCATCATTTCATCCTCAGCCAGACACTACTTAAGGATTTCATTAGAATACTTTATAAACAAAAATAGGTTATCCCCAAAGTAATAATTATGGTCAAAAATGAATATATTTATTTTATTTATTGTGTGATCCTTAGGTATACCTCTTCACCAAGGAAATTCAAAATATATTCATACTATGTATTTTATTTCACAAAAACTAACAGAAAAAGATATATATGGATGAAGAACTGATCATTATTATGTTATTATTTTGGGTACTAGAGATAATTGAATAATGTAAAAGGATCACATTTTTGGTAATTTTCATATACCATATTTCAAAATTAGGCTCCTAAAAAAAATTATATACCAAATCAATCATGATTTTTCCTCTTTATTGGATTTCATGTACTTCAAGGCATTGCGGTTAGTAAAAACTATGAATTTGGATCCAATAAAGTACTGCCTAAACTTCTCAAAGAGAACATTTTAGTCTAGGGAAGTGAGTATTACTTTTGATTATAGTTCTTTCTTCATGAATTTTAATTACACTAATCATTTTTCATAAAAATGTACGTATTTTTGAACAAAAGAGAATATAAGGGAATTTTGATCTTTGAAAAATCCATGATAATCCTCTTGTAAAAACTAACATTCCCTAAAAAAATTCTAACACCCTTGAATTTATCAGGATCGTTATTTTTTGAACCACCGCTATCTTAGAATATCTAACTTCTATACCCCTAATTGAGACCTTAAAACTTGGAACAATACCTTCAATAACCATGAATTTTTTTTTGTCCAATTTTGGACATGATATGTCTCTTCTAATCTCTATATAACTAATTAAAAATTCATCAAATTGTTTTCAAATGTGATTCCAATGATGTAGAAATAAAAAACTAAAATGTAAATAATCCTCTCAACGATGTTTGAAATGATCCTTTTCATGTACCGTTGAACGGTTTATGGGAACCACATAAGATAAATGATATTAGATGGTAGGAAAATGTTTTAATTGATATATAATGTTGGTTCCCTCTTGATTTTTGGGTCCAATAGAAGTATAATTGAAACCAAAATTACCATCAAGAAAAAAATAAAATTCATTCATGGATAGTCTCTCATGCATTTTATCTAAAAATAGAAAATATAAATAGTATTTTATGGCGGCTGAATTATGTGTCCTGTAGTTGGTACAAACTATACACATAGTTTCGTTTCTATAAAAAAAATGTTTTCTTATTATTCATTAGTGATAATAGAAACTCCCCTTCTTAGGAAACACTAATACCAGTTCTACCCCAGGTGTTATATGAGAAGGGATAAATGATTCGTGCATCAAGTAACATAATAACCGCATACCTTACAATCAGTTTTATATTGGAATTTAGCCTCCTTTTTTCCTTCAATGTTAGTTTTTGATTATGTTCCATTAAGATTTGATGCATGTTTAATGAAGGGATAATCCATTAGATATTATAAATTGATATTCTTATATTAGATATTTTTAGACCATATGTATTTTATGGGTTTACATTTTCAAATTAATTTTAATTTTTCAATTAGTGGATGATCCCAATCTTAAACTGAGCATCTGGATGAAATTACAAGAGTTATAATACCTTTAAATGATATATTGGGATTAGTTTAAAGGCTATAAAATTTTCTTGGAATACAATATTAGAATCAAGACCGTTATTCATTGAAATCCCAGATTTTGGAATGGAAATAAAAAGGGAACAATTAGTGGATGATTAATACTAACCATAAACCTCAACTTTGTAGCCCTGTAGGGGTGTAACAGGCATTGTAAAATCCTAAAAATAATGTTGAATGGCTATGAAACCCTATATAAAAAATTATAGTTGTATCACATATTTGGTGAATATTTTATACTAATAATTTTCCATGTTGTGAAAGGGGGTGGGGAACATAGATTATAGATTTCCACAGGCAATAAACATTTTTTAAATTATAAACCATGTAGTGAAAGGCCATCTATAATGTGGGATCTTTTGGCACATAATTTTTCTAATGGTGCAACAAAATCATGCCCCCCATTAATAAGAGTGACTTTAGTATTTTTCTTACGATTTCATTAAACCTGTATTCCTCATTTATTCTCCCTATTCACACAAGAACCCCTCCAATATATGGATGGATCATCTTTCCTTAAATCTGGGACTTGATCTATCTTCATTATCTGGAATCATAATTAAACTCAATTGGTCACATTTAATAACCCTCTGTTAATAATTCAAAATTATTTTTTTTTATTGTGTGTTCTATTATACCCTTATTTCAAGGTGCATGTATGTTTTTTTATTTCCCTCATTTCATCTTGAATAAAAAAATTAATGGGAGATTAAATCTTCATAGGAATGAGGTAGGTGGTCTACTTGTTTCTCCCTTAATGTCTTTTCATTTAAATAATGATCTAATATGTCGCATCCCATATTTTCCATGTGTCACTTATAAAATATGAAACTCTTAACATTGATTTCATTTACCATGACTTTGAGTCCTTTAATGAAATTGGTGGGGTTTGACCGTTGTTTGAACCACCCCATAGGGTGTGTCATAAATGTTTTATGTGATGATTATTTTATTATGTAACTAAACACTCTCCTATAGTGTTTTAGATTATCTATAGTTATTAAATGACTAAATAGAGTTTGATGAGGGGTAAATGGGGAAGGGGTAGATTACCTACCCTTCAAATATTCTCACCTTAGTCTCAGGCCTTTTCTTATATAAATATATATATATATATATGAAATGTCTATATTAAATAAATTAATTGTAACTAGTTTAGAGAGTTCACTTGAAATTGGAACCCTTAATGGGATAACCATATCCCTTATATTTTTTCAGCACTTGTAAATAAAATGAATAAAGACATGTTTAAATTGTAAATTGATATTGATTGTTCCCATTAAATATAATTTTTATTAAATGTAATGTTCATGAATCCAAGTTTATTCTTTGATTGATATTTTTATACTGACACAGAGTTCCATGTGAAGGATTATAAGGAACATTTAATTTAATGAATTTTGAATAGTTGAGAGGTATTTGACATGGAGTTCCTCATCGATTTTATGGATTTTTTTGGAAATGAAACTCCATATTATTAATTACATTATTATAAATTTCAATACATATTATTCAATGAAATTTTGGAAATTATGGTCCAAATTATTCATTGAATTCATTGTACTTGGAAATCCTTGTTATTTATTGAATTAATTGAACTGTGAATTCCACATTGTTTATTTAATTCATAGGACAATAAATAACACAATATATATTCAATTAATTGTAAATGGTGTTCCTCATTATTTAAAAAGTCATTCGGCATGGCATTCCACATTAAATTATTTAAAATTGTTGGAAAACATGATGCTTATAATTATCGATTGAATTTTGGGACAGTATTCCCATCACAAACTATTCAGTTTCTAATGAAAATTCCCATATTAAAATATGAAACCTCATATGGATACCTCTATACATGGACACCACTGTTTTAAACCATGAGTAATGGGTCCACTTGTGAGTGTGTGTGTGTGAAAGCTAAAGTGCTCAAAGAGATTTCAACTTAGTCAGAAGTTGGTATGTTTGGACAAGTGTCCCTTGAAGAACCTCGTCTTGACAAGGTTATTTTTACATCTTTTCTCTACTACCTCAATTTATTATGCCTTCACAATGTTATATTTCAAATTTATGGACTAAAATTTAATTATAGATTCTTGGTTGTGGCCGACTAATATTTACTAACACCATGTTTGGGTTGTTTATTTGTACCTAGACAAATTCCCTAACAATAGTTTGGGACTTATCTGAAGCTTCATTGTTTTATCTTACATTGGACAATTACTTTTCATGGAGATGTGGGATAAAAACGTACTCAGGAGTCCTAGAGCAGTTGGTTCTTTGGTTTGTTTTCTTTTTTTTTGTCTTTATAGTTTTAGGTATTACTTACTATATGTTTATTGCTTGTATTATTAATCAACCTGTTCATGCATGGTTGGTTATTTATTTGGAACATTCCTAATTTTTAGTTAATTATTACTTTTCAGATACT
Source organism: Viscum album (assembly GCA_963277665.1). Taxonomy (NCBI): domain Eukaryota; kingdom Viridiplantae; phylum Streptophyta; class Magnoliopsida; order Santalales; family Viscaceae; genus Viscum; species Viscum album. The sequence goes on along the minus strand of OY728152.1, from coordinate 867,287,765 downwards.
GTTATCACCTTCATATATTTTCACTTCCTTTATGTTATTTCTAATCCAGAGGGTATAGTATCCCAAATTTACCTCCTTTAGACCCTCAATTCTTTTTGTAAACCTCTATCATATGGGGAGGAATGATTGAGGCCTTTTCACCAATCGGTATATATATTTTTTTATTGTGCACTGATTCAATATGTGAAAAAGTGTTATCAACGCTCTTTTTTCATATGTATTACTATTTTGGGATGGTACATGTGAGACATGGAATGTTCTTTAACTTGTTAAATAGTGCATGTTTGGGATTATCTAGGCCATACATGAGGGAAAGATCACATTTTATGGGAAGCCATTGGTGTTCAAGTCGTTCATTATTAATATTTATAATTTAACTTTCAGTGACTTTTGTTGTATTTATGAAAGTTAATTATTTATAGGATCCATCTTTTAGGAAAAATAACCAAAGAGAGGAGGTGTATTCATGAATAATTTTAGGCACATAGGGTTATTTTTTAATTATATTTATTATTGTATACCATTAGTATTTGTTTACCTATTTAAATATATGAATTCCTTATATATGATATTGCATTTATCCTATGATTATGGTGCCATTTTGGTGGAATAATGTATCTACATCATCTTAAATAGTGTTTCCAATATATATTAATGGTTTCATTCTATTTAACTAAAACTAAAATACATAAATGAAATGAAATTATTTATAAATTATAGATTAATTCACTTGAATCAATATCTAAATTTCAAGGTATTTGATTTTTGAAATACAATTAATTTATTTCTTATGAATGATAGTTAAATGGAGTTTAAATTGAATCATTCAAAGGATTTATAGTTCATAACAAGGAAATTAAGACCTGTATGATTGAATCATTATATGATTGAATCAGTACTTATATGTGAGTTTAAGCATTGTATGCCTATGAGATAATCCCCCTAAGGGTGTTTTAAATGTTCGATAAAATCAAATTTTACATGTTTCACTTAAATTGGATTTCAATTTTCATTTATAGATTAGTGGTCCCATAAATTGGGATTAGGTTCCAATATTAATAGACCTGGGCTATCTTTGATTTACCCTTTTAGGTCAGTGTTATGCTTCTTATGCTTATTACATAACCTGTTAGGCATACATTTTTGATAAATTGGATGTTTATTTAAATTATTAGCTTCAACTCACATGGTGTTTGTAGAAATGTATGGTGTAATTTTACATAACTGGTCCCCCTTAAAATAGTAAAACACATTTTTTTCTTATTTGGATTTTTATTCGATATGATGTTTAGTTAATTATAAATTTAGGAACAACTTAAATTTTTATTGTCTATATCTCGCGAGTTACATTTTCTTTAACTGATAAATCTATGAGAAGTATGAATTAATATTGGATAAGGGTAAATTATGAGATAATTCATCTATATTTCATTGAGGCATCACCAAAACAAAATACCAATTTCATCTTATAAAATGATTTCCTCTATTACTGGCATGTGGAATTTCATATTTGATCTTTTATATCTTATTATAATTAATTTTAAGTTGTGTAATCAAATTAAATAAATAATTTTTTAGGTTTTTTAGTATATAACCCTTGTGTTAGGGTTATCTTTCTAGTTACCTTTAGATTTGACTTGAATTTGATTGTGGAAACTACCTATAGGATTTAGAGGCCTACTAATTTTGTGTGTGACCTAATGGATAATTTGTATATCCCAATTAAATTTTAGGCATGAATCTAGTTTAAACGATGGTACCTTATGTTAAAATGAGTGGTTAGCCCGTTGTAGTAATGCCCTTGGAGATGGGAATCCATTATACTTTTGATTAATGGTTTTGGGCATGTTGAGTATTGCCTATTTGAATTTTAATTTTATGTAAGAATATTTGTTTTGGAAACCAAAAACTAGGTTTGTAAGTAGTTTTTTTGGTAAATTGAAACATGAGGGTGTATTACTATATATGGATACTCAGTGAGTGTTAGATCCATATCCTTTTACATTTGAATTCTGACCCACACTGGAGAATTCTTGTATGAGGATGTTCGATTAGTATTGAGACATGTTTAGCTGATAGTTGATAGGTGACATTGTTGCACCTACATTAATTGATTATGTCCCTTTTTTGTCCATTATATTTTGACCTACCATTATTTTTGCCTCTATTGAGAGAGTATATAGGTGTTTTAGATGCTTTGTAATAAAATCACTTATATGGGACCTGGTTCTCATGCGAGTGAGCTTGAGTAAATGTGGACGGACCAAGTTGCCCTATTTTGGAACCTTATCAGTAAGGATATGTAGGAAACCTATAAAAACACACATTAAACATTGGTCGTAGTAATTTTTTGGTTGTTTTTATTGAGGTAAACTTATGAGAGAGGTGTTCCTAGATTTATAGATTCCTTTTTAGGTAGTAAGATAAGTATGATAATCACTTCTAGGATGATACATAAAAATTTCTCAATTTTTTTGATATAGTCTTATTGATGCCCTTCTGTTTTTTGAGGAAGCACCTAGGTGCTTAGGTATCAAGACTAGATTTGATTGGAAAGACTCTATGGGTGCCTATCCCTATTGACTAGTGGTTGTGAGTTGGAATATTAAATTTAGAAAAAAACACCATTAGATAGGTGGTCATGGAATAAATAATGCCTTTGGTAAAGTGCCTAATTTTGAAGAGGAGTTATGAGGGTGTTCCATGCTTGTTGAGGACTAACATTCTATGTAGCATGATTATCTAGGACTTGTTAATGGGAAACTCATAAGAGTATGATTAATTTAATGAACCATGTGGTATGGTAGTGTATACTCATTGTGATGGGAAATGTAGGAATGGTACATACTGGTTGTGCATGGTTCCATTGAAAATATTAATTAATGAGGGGAAAAGTGTAAGATAAGTACAGATGGTTTCAAATAGGTTACGTTATAAGAAAGGGAGACCAGGATTTATGATAATATTAGAAATGTCTCTCCATGGTAGAAGATTCCTCTAGAATAAATGGGGTTTCATGAGGCATTTTACCCATGGGAGGTCCTTGACATGCATAATTAGGATATGTGGGGTCATGGGATTGTTAAAGGAATGTAAAACTTGTTTTTATGGAGCAAAGATCAAGTGTAGAAATAAAATTTATCTATGTAATTTTAGGGTACTCCTATTTTAGTGATTATTATTCCCAATATCTTTGCATTGTCCAATGTACACTAAGAGCTCATCGGTTATGCATCATGGTATATAAATATTTTTTCTATTTAGATCAAGGGACCTCTTGGGAGTTGCACTTGATGAGTGGTATAAGGTAATCAGGATGGCTTGTTGAGAACTATTGTTTATTTGAAGGTGGTGACCCCCATTGTAATTTTAATATCACCAAACTCGTTATGTTACATTCTCATAAAGTAGGAATACGTGACGGGTGACATTTTTGTAAGCACATGAGGAGGAGTAGGTTATTTTTACTATGCTAGTAATTGATTATGGGGATTCATGTGGCATGGTATATGGTAAATAAAGAATCATTTCATTGATATGATGACATAGATTATCCTATGATGGGATTTAGAATGTTCATTGTTGGTGGGTGTCCATCATTTGAGAAAGGTCATAGGACCTTGAGATTAGTTGTGTGACTATTTTTCTTCTCTCATGTGTCGTTGGAAGAATGGAACAATGTATGGTTCAATTTCTCAATTATATGGATGTTACATGTTTGGATAAAACATAGGGAACGTGCTGATGTGGGTGTCAAGACTAGGATACTTATAAATATAGAAGGGTTCCTTATTACGAATTTATAGATCATCATTTTGTGGAATGGTGATAGAAATGATGGTTTGGTACAGAGACATCACCATAATTCAGATATGGGATTCAGTTGGAATTCTCAAAATGATCTTCCTACACATAAAAATAAAGGGTTTTAGAATTAAATTTTTGTGCTATGTCAACCATAGAAGATGAGAATTTTTTGAAATAGTTGACTGGAGGAAGTTCGACATGTGTTTCCTCTATTTTTTAGGTGTCATCAATGATGAACTACATCGAGAATGTTGTTGTAATGAGGTGTGTGAAGTCTAGTGGTTTTTCGTTGGTTTTTAAGGATAATATTATATGACCAGTATACGTGGATATGATTGTAATAAACCATTTTATAAAATTAAGAATCATATCGAGAGCATCATTAGGATACTGAGGGTGTACCTTAAAAGAAAATTCTAATGGTGAGCATACCATGACTTTGAATTTTCCGATATAGATGAGAACCTATGGTATGGATCCCCATGGACAGATTGATGAAATATATGAAAACATGATTGTACCACAACTTATGGTGGCTTGAGTAATCGTCTTCATAGTTTTCACCTATTGTTACAAGTGTCCGATCATGTTTTGGGGATTTATGTTTTGTTTCCATAAATTGACACTGTAAAGTGAGTTGGGAATTCCAAAACAAAACATGAACATTTCATCTGAAAATTAATGACTCTAGTAGGTCATGGGATATTTCTATTTTACACTAGGGATTCAAGGGGATAAGAAGTTCTGTAGTGGGGAGGTTGTAAGCTCTTGTGCTTTTTAAACGTCAAAATTTTCTAATGATTTTGATTTTTAAATTTGGTTGAAAATAAAAATATTAAACTATGATTTGAAATGGAATTTACAGATATAAAACACATAAAAATGGGGTTTTTGGATGAGGTTAATGTCCTGACAGTTGTCTCAATATCTTGGATAAGTTTTGTGTGCATTGTTATTTTAAATCCAAGTTTTTATAAAGATACATGGGCTATCATGGTTAGTGAAAATTAAGTGCTAAAAATTAACCTCAACTGTGTGGCCCTATAGGAATGTCACATGGTTTGTAAACCATTTCAGCTAAGGTTTCATTTCCATTCAAACATCAAACAAAAATTTTTGGTGCATCACATTATTAGGGTATGGTTTATACTAATAGAGTTCATAGTAATTCAATGGTTGGATGACATAGAAAATGGCTCTACAAAAGATTAACAAGGTTTTTCAAACATTCCACCTAGCCATGTGAGGCTTTGTGACATATGGATAGTGTTGGTGCAAGGTTAGTGGATGGTTTGTCTAACCATGTTAATAAATTGTGAGCCCCTATAAAAAGGGAGAATTTCCAAATTTTCCCCTGATTTATTTTAAGCATTAAACCTGCTTTCTTCTACACATTTATAGAGTATCTTCTCTCATGGATGGAGATCTCCTTCTTCTCTCAATCTTAGACTTGGGATATCCACTTCCACTAAACTCAAAAAAGAAAATTCTCAGTTACATTTTATCTCCATAGGTTAGTCTCCCAATCCTAATGATTATTTTTCTATTTTCATTCTCTATTTTTGATGTTATATTATTGTGAGTTTGTATACCACATTTTGAAGGTGTCTGACAATTTCCCCAATTTCACACATTTCATATCAAATAAAATCTCTATAATAAATAAGTAAATATTCGAAACCATGTGGTAGTTGGTCTACATATTGTTTCCTTAATGTCTTGTTGTTTGTAAAATGATCCATTATACCGTATATATGATTATCTAGGTTTTGATTGAAACATCTTAGACCCCTAAAATTGATTTCATTGGACATGACCATTTTTCTATAGCATCCATTAGTGGTTTATGACCTCAATTTGAACCACCCCTTATAATGCGTGATATAAATGGTTTATATGAACATGCTTCATCAATGTAACCAAAAAACTCCTAAGTCATGTTAGGTTATCTATAATGAATGAATGACTAAATGGATTCAGATAAGTGGTGGAAAGGGAATGTGTGCCTTCTTTAACATTCAATTATTCTCACCTTAGTGTTGGTATTTTCCTAACTAATATTCAAAGGCTAGATGAAATAAAAGAATTATAAATGTTTTGGACCATTCACAGAGATATGGAACCCTTAAAAGGATGACTCTGTCACTTGTCCTTTTGGGAACCTTTTAATGAAATTAATAAGGGCATGTATTAATTATAAATTGTAACGGATTCTTCCAATGGGATATCATTATTATTAAATGTTACATGCATGACTAAATTTTTATGCATCAAGTGATATTTCGATTCTGATACATACTTACTTTGGTAGGCGTAAAAGGATCATTGAATTCAATGAATATATAATGGTTAAGTAGTTGTGGGCATGGTGATCCACATTGGTTAGATGAAATTTTTTGGAAGTGACTCTCATTATTTTTTGTTTAATGTATTTAAAATGGTGTTCCTTTTTATTTATTGAAATTATTAGACATGGTGTTCCTCAATATTGGTTGAATTTATTATACATAGAGGTCCTCAATATTTATTGAAATAATTATACATGTATTTACATAGTATATTATTCAATTTTTTTTTTGAAATGATTCTCCTTAACATTGTCTACTAAATTTTGGTACATGATACCCCATGCCCCTTGGTTAGTTTCTTTGGATTATTCCCATATTTAAATATGAATCCTTGTATGGATATCTATGTTCATGGATTACTTGGTAATATACCATAGGTCCTTTGTCCACTTATTTATATAATGTAAAGTCATCAATGACATTTTTACATAATTCGAAGCATGCATGGTTGGTCAGGTGTACCATGGGGAACCTGAGCTCGACATGCTTATTTATAAAAAATTTCTATACTACCTTTATTTATTATACATGCACACTATTACATTTTATATTCACATACTATAATTACATATGAAACCATTCATGGTGTTTTAATAAGTTTAACTCACACCATATTCAAGAATACAATTGGTACCTAGAAAGATCATGGGACATATGGTTTGGATGTGGCCCAAGATTCATTTTTGTTGCTTAATTTATACTAGGAATGTAAATGGAACTGGGGGGAGCATGTATTCGGGATACTTATAGAAGATATGGATAGTTATTGTTTGCTTATTTTTTTATATAATGTTTTTGTATATATTACATTATATATGTTGAATACTTTTATTTTCAATAAACTTGTTAATACATGGTTGGATATTTATTTGGGGCTGGTCTTGTTTTTAGTATATTATTACTTGTAAGATATTTTTATCTTCCAATGCCTCTATTTTTGTGGTTTCCCGATGTTATTACTAGATAGTCACAAAAAAATTCACCTGTAGTCCCTCTATGCTATTTTCTATCCTATGGTGTATGGGGAGCTCACTTGAGGCTGATTCACCAACCAGTATGGTTATTATTTATAGAGTCAACCATTTCAGGATGTCATACATTTAATCCTGCCAGAAATATTTAAAAAAATTCCTCTTGATATTTTTTTGAATTATATTGAAATTATAACTCATGTTGTGGCATTTCTACCCAAAAATTAGTATTTTTTGTGATATGGATTTTTTTAATCATTATATGTGGTGTTTTTGACTATAAGGTAGAATCTTGGGCCAAGGAGGTGTAAAGAATTTAATTTATCTCATAAATTAAGTGTTGAAGTTGTAAAAGATATACTATTCACTTCATTCCATAATGGAACCTAATAATAACATACATCAATAATAGGAATATCTTTAAAATCTTATTCTAGTTCTTCCACAATAATTATTTCTTGAAGGAAGATTCTTGGTGTTCAAGAAACTCACATTCAAACTCATATAAAGGATATTTCTCCTTACATCAACTGATTCACATACAATTATCTATAGGGATGGTTTCACTAATAATCTCATCAATCACTATCAAATAGTCTTAGTCCTCTTCAAAAAAAATTCATCACTTTCTAATGGCTTGTATCTATAAAAATTTACAGTTTATAAAGATACCATTCCCCTCTTGAAAACATTAAATTCTTATAATTTTAAACTAGTATACCATTAGAAACATCAATGAATTATCCATATGTGGATATGAAAGGACTAACAAGGATGATACAAACTTCTTTATCCCACTATGTGTTAAGTATAAGAAAATTTGTTTTGGAATATAGTTTTCATACTCCCACCATATGCTCATCCACTTCCCTACTGGGGTGAGTGGTGTATTATTCTACCAGTTGCAAAACTATTATTATGGATTGTAACTCTACTAGTCACAAGTGTTGGAATAATAAAAAGGTGATGAGATTAATACATTCTATTAGTCGCCCAAATAGTAATGATGAAAATTTATTCCTAAGGGGAATGAAATGAAAAATATTCATTAGTAATAAAGATTATGAGGGATCTTATTCGGAAGGATAACAATTCACTCCTCAATCAATGTGTTTGAAGAAAATTCATCCAATTTCATTTTGTTTTTAGAAAATTATATTTAATTATCTAAAATATGTAAGTATTTTTACTAAATCCACAATGAAAGAAATATTTATTTATTGATTCCTAAATAGCTCAAAAAACATAATATGTTCATGTTCTCTATTTAATCTCATGACTCAGATGAAAATTTATGGCTGATGAATTTTTTTATAATTTTCAGCATACCCATAATTTCTTGATTATTTATTTTATTTCCATTATTCCTTCTTATTTTTATGTTTCCTTATTATTTTCATTTATGTGAAATGGTAATATTAAATGCAGTTTCAATGATAATATCTATTATTCTAGATTTGGTGTTTATTGGATTCTTATTTCATAAATCATCATGTTTTTAAATTGGAACATCCCTAGGTTCTTCTTCAATTTCATTATGATTTTTGAAACCACTCCTGGTGGTGACATCTTTGATTTTCACTATAGTTTTTGCCTCTATTGTTTTAGGAATTTTCCCCCTTTATATCCCAATTAATTGTATGTACATTTGACTAATATGATATTATAGAATTTTTATTTTAGTTTTGAAGGAAATCCTATAGTTTTATTAATTATATTTTTGTTCATCCTCTTTGGAATACATCTAAGAATGTTTTTTGTAGTAGGACCTCTTGATTCACCTAATAATTGGTAGACCCATTTGTTTTGTTGGTTTTGAAATTTTTCACTAGAATGTAGTGTGAATAATTAACTATCACTAGGTCATAAAACACCATAACCATTAAAAGAGATGTTATGATAATTCTAATAAACATCATAGTATATATTTTTTAAAAGGCTCATGAATAACATTAATTCAAGGAATGTATCCAAAAAAGATGAAATTTTCAAATGTTTTAGTAGGTAAATTATGGTTGGGATAGTAAGTTATAGAATATCCAAACCTACCATAGTGGTATAATTATACTCTAAGTGAATTATCATTGGAAATCACATCAACCAAAGGATGGGTTCTTGAACTGGATTTTTTTTCTTTTCAGTCAATGGTACTTATTCTAGAACATTTTATCATGGACTGTTTTTCATGTTTATTGAAAAAATTCTTTAATCCATGATTTGTTTTTTAAGAGGATTCCCCTCCATAATACTGATCTTATAAGGTTTAATTTTATGGGGTTTTCTATAATAAATTTTTTTCAATTTAAATGTTTAAAAACTAGTGGCTAGAAAATTATTATAAGAGACTCCTAAATATACATGAGGTTTCATGGAACAAATCACCCTCATCTTGAAAAATACTATTTATTTAATTTATAACTTCATTTATCATTTTTCTAGGGAAAACATTCCTCAAAAAAATTATTAACACCTAGTCTCATACATAAAATATTTCCTTATCAAATTTATAAATCAAGGTCCTAGAATTTCCCTTTTGGAAGAATTGAAAAACTATCAATCTCAACTCTTCCTCACTAATGCCAGGAAGTTGAAGCTAATACACTACACTATTAAAGTCACTAATGAATTAAAAAAATATCTATTAGGAAAAAAATTATAGGTAGTGTAACACCCCAAAATTTCATAATATGTTATCTCATTAAAATAATTAATAGCTTGTGCTACACACAACCCTGAATTCGAGTGCACCACAACTTACTAAACTAGCCTTTCAAAAAGTTATTATGAATAGTATTAACAGAATTTTGAATATTATATATACTATATATATTTTTAACATCAATATTATATGTTTCTTATACATAATATAAGAACAAATTTATTTTTTCAAATAATAGAAAGTATTTTTCAAAAATTGAAATTTTACCGCCTTTTAATAAAGAACCCTTTTAAAATGAAATATTTGACATTGTTGTAAATTAAATTTGACAAAATAAACTTCTTCTTTAGAATCAATAAATAAAAATTTAGTTTTGATAAATTTTTGGTGTTTTTCTGATAACTTTCATATTTGGGTGAATAGGGAAAAATACTAAATTTTAATTGAAAACAACTTTTTTAGTCAAAATAATTTGTAGTGTTCAATTGTACTTTTGAATGGTTTGAAATTTTAATTTGATTTTATTTTTATTATTTAATACAATTTAGTTCATTATATGTAATTTCAAATTTAAATTTGACAAAAACACATGTCAATCTTTTGATAGTTTTTACTTTTTAAAAACCCGCTTTTTGGTTTTGACAACGAGAATTAATTTTAAATTAATAAATGAAACTTTTATGTTTTTAATTTGGTAAAATATACTTCATTTTTTAATTCATAATATCAAAATTATCTTAGGTTTAAATTTTGGTATTTTTCTTTGAACATTCAATTTTTGGCGAATAGTGAAAAACAATACGTTATTATTTTAAACTGGCTTTTTATTTAAAAAAATTATTTATTTTATTTGAATTTTTTTATGTAAAAATAGATATATAATACCTATATAAGTTCAATGTAATTAAAGGGATTCATTTTATAATAAAATTAGATGTATAAATTTTTATTGAACTTTTTACCATCTTTTACCCACCTTCTAGGAGAATTTGATAATTTGTGTAAAACATAATTTTTCCACTTCTGTGAGTTGAATTTCAAGAATCTGGGAGGCAAGAATGACATCAGTAAGAAAATTTTGGTTTAATAAGATGAAAATAATTTCTTGGTGAATAGTAACATTTGGCTTTTATTTACCACGGTTAAAAGTAATTAGGGTAATTAAAGGTGAAAATGATATTATAATTACCCTAACACATGTACTAATTCTATTGGATAATTTTAATTCGATCAAAAAAAATTATGAATAAAATATGATCCTTTTTCCACTTGGATTAGATTATGGCATTTATTTTTATTTTATTTAAAGAAGAGTTAAAAGTGTTAAATTCAATGATTAATAACTAAAATATTTTTAATATAGTTATATGCATAAGATAAATTCGAATATAAATAATAACTAGAATGATAAAAATATTTCATAAATTATTATATTTTATTCATAATTTTTAGACATTAAATAATTAAATTTATTTATGACACAATGATGATGCAGTAATTACCTTATTAATAAAGAATCAAATAAACGGTATTATAAATATTAAAATAAATATAATTACAAAGTGTTTATGCCATCCAGAATTTTTTAGGTGAATATGACATGTTAGGTTTGATTCAATGTATCTTGTTATATGTACTCAAGTTGTGATGACTTTCACAAAAACCAAAAACCAAATAGTATAAAAATTGACCAAAATTAATTTTTAAATAAAATACTATATTATGGGTTAATATTATATTCCTAAAAATCTAAGGTTCATCCAAAGCGCTTAAATAATATTATATATGTCATTAATTAACCACTTGAGGTTCTCTTGCTATTTTAGAGTAAGTTTATTAACCATATTGTTTAAGAATACTAGAAAACATGATAAAAGTTAAACTATTTAACTAAGAGTTAAATATAAATGATAAGGTTAAAATGGTAACCAAAACATATCTAAAACCAATTGGTTGGGATTTTTGTGACCCATACCCACCTTATCCTTGAAATAAATCATTTTTGAGACTTTAGAAACCGGAAATGATTTTATTATAAATAATATTTCAATCTTTTCCTAAAGTGACCCTCACCTCTATTATAAAAGGGTACTTACCCTTCTCTTAATTTCACACCTCCAAAGAATTTTTTCTCAGACAAACCCTACCCAACTATACTAAAAAAATCCCTCAAAGTAACCTAGAGTCGTTACTCTAATCAAAAATCCAACCTAATGTTCCCTTTTGATCAACTCAAAAGGAAACACCCGAAGAAGAGGTAATAATTTCACCACCCTTTTCAAGTTCTTTTCATCTTCCACTTCCCATTTATTTGTTGTTTCCAGAAAAATAATATTAACTATAGTACCATATACACACTAAGATGTTATTATATACATTTTATAACCATATTCATTATTCTATCAATCCTATGAATGATAATGTCACCATGTGTGCGTACGTATGGCTTACCATCTCCATGCTATGGTGTATTTTGTTATTTAAAACTATGTTATTTGGATGTAGATAATTATGAGTAATATGTATATAAATAATAAAAATAACATGCTAATGTCTCTGTAAAATTAATATACCATCCAATTCCACACCTTTTAATCATTAAGGAAATGACATCGCCGCTCGTGTGTATATACGGCTTACAGTATCCACGATGCGATGAGATTCATTTCCACATTCACCATTCAACGATGATTATAAAAATATATATTATTAATAAGTATGTAATATATTACAAGATATATCTACTTAAAAAAATTATATATATATATATATGTACTTACATACATCTTATTCACTTACTTCCATTTAATACAATATTAAAATCGAAATAGCGTTTATGCATACATACAACCTACTATCTCCATAAATGGTGCATTCCACTTCATATATCTATCTATTATAAATATTTTTATTATAAATATATATGATATATAAATCATGGTTTATATTCTGGAAGTATTTAAATCTTGATATAAATGATATGATCGAGAATAACAAGTTAAAACACGTACAATAAAGAATGCGATTATTACCAAAAATGTTGATTTAACATTGAAATCATTATTAAATGGGTAGTATAAGGTCATAAATGAATCATGTATGATATAAAAAATACGAATATGGTTCTGAGATAATTTAATAACATACTATTGTAATTATATAGGAGGTTTAACATACCATTGACCAATGAAAAATGCAAGGTAAGGGTTAATTCCTCAATCTCATTATTATCCGAGATTGTTTATCTGTAAGTATTATCTTGAACATATTTATTATCCATGTCCATTTTGCATAAAAGAGTTTTCAAAGGGATTATTTTTATGGGACTCTTTTACAAAATCATCATTTTAAATGTTTTAATGATTTATTCTTCTAAACCTTTCTCATTAAGGTCCAGGTTTATAAAATGGTATTAAGGATTTATTTATATTGACATGAATGTTTTAAAATTTTAATTCCATTCAAAAGATTCAACATTTAATGGGAGAATTTGATTAAAATATATATTTTAAATGATTTTTTTATAAATTATGTTACTTTTACATAATTTCCTAAAAAATGGAAATTTCTCCCAAATATTTTTATTAATAATTTTCAACTATATCAACATCCTTTACATGATATTATTCTTGATCGTGGTTGATTTATTAAGATACAAATATTCCATATTTTATTTAAGGTTTTGTGATATGTATGACTTTGGATGTGTTATATTTATATCATTCATGGTTTATGGATAAGGTTTTGACATTTCGTATGTTAGTTTTATTACGAATGTTTATGTTATGTTTAAACCTTTTCATATGTGGAATGCATTGGACTTAGTAAGTGAGTAGTGGAGCCCGATATAGCTCCTCGATGCATCAGTAGGTCTTATGAGAGAAAATAGTGTCTTGTCCCAAGGCCTTTACAAAAAAAATTTATGTAGTCCAGGAAAAATGCCTTGACTATGTGGTAATGACTTCTGACATTAGGCATTCCCTCATTATGAAATTAGTTATTATATGTGATTATTTGACTAGTAGAATATACATGTACATTATTAGAAGGTGATGTTTGATTTATTTTTTCCATATTATGTACAACATTATATTTAAAAGTCATGTTGTTTTTATTACACATCTGGCAATAAAAGTAAATAGCTTTTGCAAAATTCATTACCCTTACTGTGCATCTGAGCTCACCCCTTTCTATGTTTTATTTTTCTCAGGTTTCCAAGAAGTGTATTATGATTAATATGTAGGGTTACGTTAAAGGGAAAAATGGAATTCTCATAGAACTATCTATTCTATATTTTATGTTTGAAATTGTAATTTAATGTTAATGTATGAAATCTATCATCCAAGACTGCAAAACTGATCAGTCCTTTGGGACCTAATTCCTTGTAATTAGGAAACTGTATTAAAATAATGCACCGAATCTGGGAGACTATGGTTGGGGAATTACCGTTGGTATCAATAGAATTTTAGAAATAACCTGGTAAATAGATTTAGATAAAAAGTAATTAGATAACATTACCCTAAGATAGAATTTGAGGATTAGTATAGTAGAACGTCCATGAATTTTGGTAATATAGAGATTTGGTGACATTTCCAAGAAATACATCCCTATCTGGATACGAGCAGGTAGAGGCGGCTCTGACACAGATGTACCTAGGTGTAAAACCAGAAAACACTCCTTTGAGATAGACTTGAATGGGTACTGCTACACGATAGTGTGTCTTACTGCACTCTAGGTTACGACACTCCTGTGGGATATTCTTAAGAAAATTCAAATTTTATTTACAAACCATTATGAAGGAGTTAGGAGTAAATACTTCCTCAAAGAAAGAATTTTATGATTATAGATTATATGCAATAATATTTTCAATTTACGTTAGGTATTTTACATGTTTTGAATTATGCACTTTGATTCATAAACAAACCTAGTGTATGACATTGTTTAGAAATGGCGCCTAGTAAACGGAATGATAATTCCAACAATACGCATGATCGAAATATTAAGAAGAATCACATCATTCATGGCATTAAGACAACATTTAAAAGAGAAATAGTCTCCCATGAATTCTCATCATATAAAGACATAGTATCATGTGTTAATAATATAAAAAAGAATTCTCTGAGTCCTATGGCTTTGAAGGGAAGTAAGAGAAAGAAATTATGGAAGAGAGAAATATGGATAAAGGGAAGAGGGGAAAGAAGGATTTTACCATATGTGATAACTGTGGAAAGAATCACCTTGATAAATGCTCTAGGGGAATGGGAGTTTGTTATAAGTGTGGAGAAAAAGGACACTAAGTACATGATTTCAAGTGTAAGAAAAAGGTTGCAAATGTATAATGCTTAATTTGCAAGGAGTTGGGACACTACGTGAATCAATGTCCCAATCATCAGAGTATACCCCAAATGCTATTACTGGATAACAACCAAGATATGATAGTACCGTAGAAGAAGAGGAATGATTCGTGTATTTGTGTTGTTATTAAAGAATTGTGTAATTTGAGTATTTTTTCAATGATATACCTGTTATATGAAATATGGAAATAAATAAGGACTGTATTGCAGTACTATTTCATTAAGGTTTTGAGATTGTATGGTACTAAGTAAAGTGACACAGTTTCATGTTATATTTTTGGAAAATGCATGGTTGTTGGAAAGGTAAACCATAATATGGTTTTGATATAGAGGTAGTGATTTTGGAATAATATATTATTGATTTGGATAAATTATATTCGATATTCTCGACTACTTTGAAACTAATTGATGGTTTTTTTATTCCATCATTGTAGGAATATTCAAAAATTTTGGATATAATGAATATATGTATTATTTTATAAGGAATGGGGGATCCTGAATGTAATCCATAATGTTTTATGATAATTCATGGTAATACCATTTTTTAAAAGAATACATGATGAAGGCATTCATATATTATTACATGGAAAAAAGATATCTTCATTTTGATGACCTTATTTATAAATTTTTGACTATGAGTTGGGAAAGAAGTATTTTGGATAAGTCTAAAGGATGGAATGGATTAAGTTTTAAATTGGATACTATTATTAAGGTTAAATAATTTCGTAAGATTATTTTTGGATTGTTGTAAAAATGACACCCCATAGGTCGGGTGACAACCCGTCGTGTCCGGCAAGGGCACGAGACATGAACCCACAACCAAAGGGCGTCAAGGGTGCATCACCTACCAGTGGCCTACATGATGTCATGGATTGTGTAAGGTCTTTTTTTAAATATTCATACAATTTAATTATAAATTAATTATTTTTGGAACCGTCTACTATTTTGATAAATAGAATATTTTGCAATTCTATTATCTTTTGGAGTGAAAGGTGAGTTTGTGGTTAGAATTAGTTGAAGGATGAAATTCTACTTATCTAGTATATTTTTCCTCTTATTCTATGAATAAATTAATTCTAAAACATTATGGACGGGTTCTTAAAAGAAAAAATATGTTATCCTAATACCTTATGTTATGTTGAACCGACGGTATTTTAAATCACCATAGATTGATGGCATTGAGGCCCTCAATTTTACACTTATTTGTGATTGATGACCTCAATCACTCCCTATAAATATTTATGTTTCCCTCCAATTATTTTTCTCTAAGTTCCACCAATTTTCTCCTAATGGTGTTCATTATTTGGTGGTGACTTCTTCATTTCCTTTTCCCACTTATTAAGACTAAATTTTAATAACTGAATTTCTGATGTGGGTTTTCCACAAAGGTATTTTTCTATTTTTAACCTTTTATTTTTGAAGAAAAATTTCATATTTCAAAGACTCAATTTATTAAAGTAGGGGATAATGTAACACCCCAATATTTCATTGTACCTTATCTCATTAATGTAATTCAATAGCATGCGCAACACGCAACACCAAGTTCGAGCAAACCACAACAAACCAAACTAGCCGTTCAATAAGAGGTTATGAATAGTATTTACTAAATTTTTAATCTTATATACTCTATATAAATTTACCATCAATATTATTTTTTTATTATTTATAATATAAGAACAAATTCATTTTTTCAGATAAATGAATGTATTTTTCAAAAAATTCAATTTTACACCCTTTTAATGGAGAACACTTTTTAAATCAAATATTTGAAATTTTTATATATTTAATGTGAAAAAATAAACTTTTTATTTATAATAGGCACATAAAAATTTAGTTTCAATTTTTTTTGGGTGTTTTTCTGATAACTTTAATTTTGGGTTGAATAGTTCAAAAAACAAAATTTTAATTAAAAACAACTTTTTTAATAAAAATAATTTATAGTGTTCAATTATATATTTTAATGTTTTGGATGTATAATTAGATTATATTCTTATCATTTAATAAAATTTAGGTCATTATAAGTAATTTCACATTTAAATTTGACATAAACACATGTTAATATTTTGATAGATTTTACTTTTTCAAAACCTGCTTTATAGTTTTGACAACGAGAATTAATTTTAAATTAATAAATTAAATTTATATGTTTTAAATTTGGTAAAATAGACTTCATTTTTTAATTCAGTTTATCAAAACTAGATTATGGTGAATTTTTTGTATTTTTCTGAAAACATTCAATTGATGGCTAACAGTGAAAAACACTGCTTTATTATTTAACTACGACTTTTTATTTAAATGATTATCTTTTTTATATAAATTTATTTTTTGTCAAAATAGATATATAATACCTATATATGTTTTATGTAATTAATGGAGTCATTTTATAAAAAAAATAGTTGTAGAATTCTTATTGAACTTTTTACAGTCTTTTACCCACCTTCTCAAAGCATTTGAAAATTTGAATAAATTTTTTTTCTGCTTCAGTGACATGAATTTCAAAAATTTGAGAGACATGGTTGATCTCAGAAAGAAAAATGTGGTTCAATATGATTAAAATACTTTTTTATAAATAGTAACTTTTGACTTTTATTTACCACGGTTTAAAGTAAATATGGTAATTAAGGGTAAAAATGATATTATAATTACCTTAAAACATGTCTTAATTATATTGGATAAGTGTAATTAGACCATAAATAACCTTAGGAATAAATTATTATCCTATTTGGTCCACATGGATTAGATTTGGACATTTATTATTATTTTATTTAAAGAAGAGTTAAAGGTGATAAATTCAATGATAACTAACTAAACCATTTTTAATATAGGATTATACATAAGATAAATTCAACCATAAATATTCATTAGAAAGATAAAAATATTTCCCAAATCATTGTATTTTATTTATTATTTTCAGATAGTAAATAATTAAATTTATTTATGACACAATGATGATTCAGTAATTACATTGTTATTTAAATAATCAAATAAATGGTATTATAAATATTAAAATAAATATAATTTCAAATTTTTTATGATATAAAAGATTTTATTAAGTGAATTTGACATTTTAGGTTTGATTCAATGTATCTTTTTAGAATTAATAAAGTTGGGATAACTTTCACAGAAACAAAATACCAAATAGTGTCAAAATTGACATAAATTTCTTTTTAAACCAAATACTATATTATTGGTTGATATAATATTTCAGAAATATACGGTTCGGCCAAAGGGCTTAAATATTATTATATATGTCATTAATGAACCACATTAGGTTCTCTCAGAATTTTAGAGTAATTTTATTAACCATATAGTGTAATAATACAAGAAGACACGGTAATAGTTGAACTATTTAACTAAGAGTTAAATCTAAAACATATGGTTACAATGGAATCATAAATTTCTATAAAACCTATTGGTTGAGAGTTTTCCGACCCATCCCCATCATATCCTAGAAATCAATCATTTATTATCCATTATAAACCTAAAATTATTTTATTATAAAATAATCTTTCAAGCTTTTCCTAAAGTGACCCTCACCTCTCTTATAAAACCTCCAATGCCTTTTGGATCGGCCAACCCCTGCCCAAATATCCTCCCAACATCCCGAAAATCAACATATATTCCTCACTATGATCATTAATCCAACCTATGGAGCTCTTTTGATCAACTCAAAAGGAGATACCCGAAGAAGAGATAATAATTTCACAACCCTCTTTCAAGTTCTTTTCTTCTTCCACTACCTCTTTATTTTTTGTTAACATACCAAAATAATAACTCAATTACCTTATACATATTGTGATGTTATTATAAATATGGTACAACCATATTCATTATTCTACCCATCTTATTAATGATAATGACACCATGTGTGTGTACATATGGCTTACCGTCTCAACGCCGTGGTGTAATTTGTTATTCAACACTATATTATTTGGATGGATATAATGATGAGTAATAAGTATATAAATAATGAAAATAACATACTAATGTCTCTGTAAAATTAATATACCATCCAATTCCACACATTTTAATCATAATGGAAATGACATCATCCCACGTGTGTACGTACGGCTTACCGTATCCACGATGCGATGAGATTCATTTCCACATTCACCATTCAATGATTATTATAAAAATGTATATTATTAATAAGTATATAATATATGAAATAATAATGAAACTAAATATGTATATATCTATGTGTGTGTGTGTGTTTCTGTATTTTTGTATATATGCACTTATATATATCTTATTCACTTACTTCCATTCAATACGACATGAAAACGGAAACGGCATTTATGTGTACGTATGGACTACCACATCAATAAATGGTGCCTTCCATTTCATATATCTATCTACTATAAATATTTATATTATTAATATATATGATATATAAATCAAGTTTTATATTCTAGAAGTATGTAAATCATGATCTAAATGATACGATCAATAATAACATGTTAAAACACGTACGATAAAGAAAACGATTATTACCCAAAATGTTAATTTATCATGGAAATCATTATTAAATGGGTATTATAGAGTCATAAATGAATCGTTTGCGATATAATAAATATGAATATAGTTATGGTATAATTTAATAACATACTATGGTCATTATATAGGAGGTTAAACAAACCCTCTTCCAAAAGAAAGTGCAAGGTAAAGGTTAGTTCTTCAATCTCATTATTATCAGAGATTGTTTTATGTGTAAGTATTTTATAAACCATATTTATTACCAATTTCCATGTTTCATAAAAGAGTTTTCAAAGGGATTATTTTTAAGGGACTCTTTTACTAAAACATTAATTTAAATGTTTTATTGATTTATTCTTCTAAACCATTCTCATTAATGTCAATGTTTTTAAAATGGTTTTAAGGATTTATTTATATAGGCATGAATTTTTAAAATGTTAATTCCTTTAAAAAGCTTCAATGTTGTATGGGAATATTTGATTCAAAAGAATATTTTAAATGCTTTCCTTTATAAATTATGTGACTTTTAAATGATTTCATGAAAAAAAGATATTTCTATCAAATATTTTTTCTGATTATTTTCTATTATATCAACATCCTTTATGCGATATTATTCTTGACCAAGGTTGACTTATTATGATACAAATATTCCATATTGTATTTAAGGTTTTGTGATATGTTTGACTGTGGATGTTTAATTTTTTTTACAATTCATCGTTTATGGATAATGTACTGACATTTTGTATGATTGTTTTAATATGATTGTTTATGTTATGTTTAATCCTTTTCATATGAGGAAGGAATTGGACTTAGTAAGTGTCTGGTGCATCTCCCTATAACTCCTCGATGCATTGGTAGGTATGATGAGACAAACTAGTGTCTTATAACAAGGCCTTTACAAAAATTTTATTTTTAGTCCTGTCATAAGGCCTTCACTATGTGGTAATGATGTCCGGCATTGGGAATTCCCTCATTAAAATATTAGTTATTACATGTGATTATTCGAAAAGTAGAATATCCATGTTCATGTTTATATAGTGATGTTTGATTTATTTTTTCCAAATTATTTTCAAGATTAAATTTCAAAAGCTTGTTGTTTATTACACATCTTGCCTTAAAAATTTATAGCTTCTCCTAAATTGTTTACCCTTACTGAGAATCTAATCTCACCCCTTTCTATGTTTTATTTTTCCTAGGATTCCCTGAAATTTATTATGAGTGATATGCAGGGTTAAGATAAAGGGAATAATAGAATTTTCAAAGAACTATCAATGCTGTATTTAATGTATGAAATTGTAATTTATAGTTAATGTATGAAATCTATTTTCCAATACTGCTAAAATGACAGGTTCTTTGGAATTGATTCCTTGTAATCATGCCAATGTATTAAAATAATGCACCGACTTTGGATAATTGGGGTCAGGGCGTTACAGGTAGGCAGTATAAACAATTTAAATTACATCATTTCATAATTTATAGTCCTAGATTTTATCCCAACTCATGATGGATTACTTAACACTATAGGTTGATCAAACACTCTAAGCCTAACTCTCTCATTTACTATATTTCTAGGATGAGTTAGGTTGATTTTTTTTCTATTATTATATAACACCCTATGGTCCTTTATTTTAGATTTTTTATATATAAAATAAATGTTTTACTATTTCTGGGATCAAAGGTTTTAATTTTAAAGTGGTTCATTTAGTGTACACAAAATGGTCAAATTTTGAATTGTTTTTTAAATATATTTTTGATAGTTTTTTTTATTATTTAAAAAAATCATTCTTTCAAATGATACCAAAATTTAACAATGTTACTGGACATATAAAATTTTCTATTTATTTTCCCTACTTATAACAACTAAGGAATCAAATAGGGGTCAACCCCATAAGGAATGTGTGTGAAGATTCAATAAAAAATAACTCAAAAGAAGAAGAAAATAGAAATTAAAGGGATGTGGTGTTAGTAATGAAATTTTGAAAATATTGAAATGTGAATGAATATTTACAATAACAAACAAGTAAGTGAACTTTTTCAAGAGTGGATGAAACAAAAATGAAAAAAGTGACTGAAAAAGAATAATTCATTATCAGGTAAATGGAAAATTTTATTTTATGTCATTTTAATGATTTTACACAATTCAAATTAAATAAGAGAAATCTAAAGGGCCCATTCATGAAATGGAACCAAACCAAGTTTTCAGTGAGGTTGACTCATAACTGGTATGCTCTGTAGTTTATCGACTGTTGAGTATACAATGTGAGTAAAAATTAAGGCCATAGTTTTAATAAGTTCATAATTTAAATCAATCATTATGTACTACATAATAAATCAATAAAATATTTTAATTATTTTTATAATGGGAAATATTATTAATAGTTTTATAATTATAGTCAAGACCAGCGATTTTTTATTCTTAAGGTTTTCATAAATTACCTTATGTGTGTCAAATTTAGGGAGTAACAACCTGATTCCAAAAATGTAACAAAAATATTTAAACTAATGGAATAAAAATAAATATTAGTTCCCAAAAAAGATTTATCCAAAAACTATATTAGTAATATTTCATGAAATAATATAAGTCGTTGTAATCTGTAGAACAAGAAAATAAGGAAAATGGAGAGAGGAGTATTCCTCATTGTAGAGATCTTATTTCCTATATCCATATTTTAGATAAATATTTTTGAGTCTCTTGGATTGTGCATGTTTCTCACCTCAATCTAATAATGAATGAATAATAGATTATCCCTCATATATTTCACCACGCAAAAGTATAATAAGATCATTTATGTTGTTCCTCACAATAGATGTAA
Source organism: Viscum album (assembly GCA_963277665.1). Taxonomy (NCBI): domain Eukaryota; kingdom Viridiplantae; phylum Streptophyta; class Magnoliopsida; order Santalales; family Viscaceae; genus Viscum; species Viscum album. Next base: position 867,265,337 of record OY728152.1, on the reverse strand, counting down.
TGATTCCTCCATTCCTAATTCACAATTTGAAGGATGTACCTGTACATATTCTTTTATAGGAAACCTGAGTAAAACAACCTTGAAAATGTCAAATTTCGTACATGAATTATGATTTAGATTAATGCATTAATAATTTAGAAAGGTTTCCCAATAAATTAAATCTTCCAGGGGGTTCATCAATTCTTCTTAACTGAATTTCATCTTTCATGAGAAGTTATTATTATTATTTTAAAATTTTTAAAATTTCAGACTTCTAAAACCCAAGTTCGAGTCAACAAGACCCTTGTATTCATCTTTTAGCCCTATATGAACATAGAATGATCACAACTCAATAGACTTCAAAATATCAATATAACAACAAAACATTAATTTCATGAAGACTCTATAGAAACAAATTAAATCAAACACCCACCACAAGAACCAGTTTCAAATATGGATCATGTTTTACTTGATCGATTACCTATTTAGTAAATTAATAACCTCATTTTATAACTACATATAACCTCATAGACTATGATACCCCAGATCTGAAATGGTACCAAAAAAACATATGTTACATACTTTCTTTGATAATAGATGTAAAATCCTGTAAATAACCAACCATAATTACAAAATAACAATGATTATTTCATCTCTTACATCTGAATTAAAATTTCCTATTTATAGATTTAGATAACTTTGATAGAACATTAACAGATACATTACATCTTCTCTGTATAAAATGGACACTTCTTCCATTATATATGAATCTAATTAATCCATAATGAGTCTTAAATGTTTCCCATAAATTATTTCACACATTTTATCCTTTTAAACATGTCATGTATAACCTCAGGAAATGGAAAATATAAGAATGGGTGAGCTAAAATAGAAATTAAGTAAAACCTAAAACAAACGAAATTCTATAATTAACGTGTAATAAAATTTATGGTAGGGATAGATAAATAACATCAATTTATAATCAACTTAAAACTGAAAGAATTCAACATATATGAAAATAAATGAAAATATGGATATCAAAATTACTAATCCCATTATAATATAATGTAAAATGATGAATATAAAAAAACCTTCTATCAATTCATTATGTCAAGACACTCTACTTATTATCGAGACAACATGCAAGACATCATACTATCAAGGCCTTTCACCAAGACACTACATTGTTGTGGTAATAGGCATAAACACAAACCCAACATGTTTTGTCTCATGAGACCTATGGATACAATTAGGGGATATATAATTTAGGGTCTCACAAATCACCAGATTAAGTCTAATTTATTAAATATTAGTGTAATAAAGACCCTCTATTCCATTTCTTGAGGAAGATCAAACTAAATAAATATTGGTTCTCCATGTAATGAAGAAAATGTAATATCCAAAACATGATCAACCTATGTTAACATCCTATAATCATCAAGAATACCAATACATTTTCCCATGTAAATAAAAGGGTTAACATGGTCATAACCCATCCATATAAATAATTTGGATCATCAAACATTAAATAGTAATCATTCCAATGATATTATGTATTTTAATAACAATATATGGAACACCAAAACATTTCACCATGTCAATAAAAAGGAAAACATGATCAAAACCAATCCTGAGTAAGAATATATATGGTCATGTATTACATATTAAACATTAAAATAATCCTACATATTGATTTAAGAAGATACAAAATTCCAATAATTTTCCATTGGTTAATAAAAGGTATAACATTGTTTTTAGGTAAACATCGTCCAATCAAAATTATATAAAATGTGATCTTCACATCATATTGAGTAATGAGTATACATATAATTAAATACATTAAAAATATGATCATAATATATCCATGTAAAAGAGGTTATCTTCTTAAAATGAAAATTTCCCTAGTGTAACAAAGTCAACATAAAGTGTAATTTAAATTGACAAAAAACATAATCACAAAATAATTCTCAAACGACACCTCCCGAGAAAGGATCCTAAAATTGATTGTTTGGTATTAGGAGGTCATTTTAAAAATTTATAATATATATATATATATATTGATAAATAATGAATCATAAACCATATTCGGGAAAAAACATTTATATAATGGATAAAGAATTAGATGTGAAAACAGAAATGATATTTTGGAAAACATTTATAACATTGATGTAAAAGGGATGTTACGGTAAACTTTTAAAAGTATTTATCTAATGGTAAAGTGAAAAAACATTTAAAACCATTTATTTTAAAAATAGTTTTAAATAATATATCCTATTAAATACATATTATTTTTTATAGATAAATGAGGTAAGGAATAAAAAACTTTTAAATGTTATAGGAAAACACATTGAAATATTTTCAAAAATACATAGGTTAAAATATATGATCTAAAAATAATAAAAAGTTGTATTTTTATTAAAACATAATTTCACAAAATGGATTAAAATTTACCATAAATTTTTGGGGGGGGGAGAAACCAATCATGGGTGAAAAAAATTAAATAAAAGACATTATAACTAAAAGAATGGGAATTATGTTACCAAAAATCATTAATAATGGGGATACAACTGAATTAATAGCCAATTGAAAAAATTATATGGATAATAAATCCATTTAAATAAAATGATTAAGACATAGACATATCCATGGCTACTAAATATGTATAAACCCTACTCCATTAACAAAAATCTATATTTCAATTTATTACATTGGCATAAGATACTAGTTATTGCACCCTAAAATGACTGATAGTTAGTAGCCTCGGTAAACTTGTTTCATACAAGATTACCATACCATATTGGAAATATAAAATCCATATCATAAGAATAATTTTTATTTCCTTGATTTTATTCATAATATCATTCTTCATATTGTGGGGAAAGGAAAAAAATATTGAGATTAGGTGCTCAGTAAGGGTAACATAAAACAGAATATATAATGAAAAAATAAGGCATTGTCAATATGGAAATGTAAATAACTCAATGTGAATTTCATTAAATAAATAACTGGATTCTCAAATAAATGCATGGATGATATCAATAAAGTAATTTCATGGATAATAAAAAATTAATTATCAATGAAAGAAATGAAGGACCATGGAACACCCTGTGTGGGAAGGGGTGAATCAGGGTGTCAATATTTTATTTTAAAGTGAAAAATCTTGTTCCCACCTTGGTAGGAACTTGTTAAATATATATTTTAATAATGCATAGTAATTTAAGCATTCACACACAGAAGGACCACACATCAATTTTATTAGGTTCACCACTAAGGTCTAGTCTAAGGAGAATACATCGACATATTGTCAGTCATACCAAAGTACACTAATCTTCACTAGTTGTGGATTACAAAAGTTTAAAATATTTACTCTCTTCTAGGTGCACTGCCTTTACATGTTTTTAGGTTTATCACATTATGTCTCATAGATCACTTTCATCGACTCCTCCTTGCTCACTACTTTGAGATAAGTCTAACTCGGTTTATCAACATGAAGTTCACATCAATTAGTTGGAATTAAATCATACATAATAAACTAAATATAGATTTTTTATTGATTTCTTATTTTCCCCTATGGATTTAATCTATTTTTCTACGTACTATTCATTCGCAAACATTTACTCTGTGAACTGTCCTTCTTCCTCTGCGCACTTCACCACACACAACATGTTCTTTCTTTGCATACTCCAATGCTCTGCAAACCACATCTACTTACTGCGACCACAAACCATCTTAGTGTTCCACTTTTTCATACCTCTTCTTCTCCATGGACCAACTCCTCTACCGCTAACCATCTTCCCCGAACCATCATCCATGAACCTCTTCTCATTCACAAGATTTTCTTCCTAATAACCACATCCATACTTCACTAAATTACTCAATATTTCTAATAAAAAATTCTCATTTTTAGAGTTGTCTTCCTGCTTACTGTTCTAGACTTCACCAAATTCATTCATGATTTTTAATCATAGTGTAGCTCCATAATTAAGGGATTAGTGCTCCATATATAGGAAAATAGTTCCTCAAAATCCACTAAGCCAAGATTTACAAAATCATTGATACGAAAATACTTTTACCATGTACCATGCATCTCCTATGAACCATTCGGCCCTAAAAGGTCTTCATACCACCACTCTTGCTTCAGATGAGCTAAAAACACCAACATATTTTCTCCAATGACACCCTTCATGGCTTCCCCAATCATTACCTCCTTTTCGTGAATGAAAATTTATCCTGTGTACCACAAGAGTTCCAAGAACCAATTGACTCCTGCGAACCGCAAGCCTCCCCATAAACCATTTTTCTTTTCATGAACCATTTCTCATAAGCTTCCTGAGTACCATGATTTTTGGTCGACATACCATCCTTCATGTTACACAAACACTTTTTCATGGTATGTGTACTACTCAAAATTATAAAGAAATCCTTCCATTTCAAAAAAATAATCACTTCATTGTGAGTCCGAAAAATTTAAAAAACACTGAGAAACTAAACCTACATAAGCACCTACTTCAACCTGTACTGTAAGTTCAGTTGTCTTTAAAACCCATTGATCAACCCAACGTGGATTGAAAAAAAACATACTCTTATTCCATTTAAGAACATCTTTCATTCCAATATGAAATTTATAATATTGAACATCATCATCTTAAACATAGATATATCTCTACCATCAAGGCTCTATGCTAAGATAGCCTAATCGATGGTTTAAGGATATTCCAGAAAAATATTTAATAATTTTGGCTAACTGATTTTTTTAAGGAGACTTGTTGATGCATCAAGGGGATATCTATAACCATACCCCAGACATCATTGCATGTCAAATGCATTACACATATATTTAATGCATAATTTAATTCATAAACAATAGGCATTTTCTCAAAAATATCTATATTTATTAAATAATATTGAATATAAATATTTCCCCAATCAATAAAAAACATTCATAGTAAAAAATCATATGTATAAATCTAATATAATTTGATAAATAAATAAATACATGATTAAAATAATATGAAAAATTAGGAGAAACATAATGCGCAATGAAAAATGATCGAGGTAAATTGAATGATTCAAGAAAATGTTAAGGACCACAAAATTAATTAGTGATAGTCGATTACCATCAATTTATTAGAAATATAGGCTTTTTACCAAAATCATGTCTTTTTAAGATATAAATAAAAAGAAAGAGGAAAATTTAAATGATTTTTCATTAATGATTTTTCTTTATAAAACAATTGAAAATTTATAGAATGAGGTAGATATTGTGAAAACTATTACGGTGGATGGAAAATCCATTAACATCCTATAGGTTAAAAAACATTTCTTTTGACTTTTTAAAAGAAAGATGAAAACAAACCATCTAAAAAAATTAGAAATATTATTTAAAAAAATTAAAAATTCATTTATAATATATATTATCATTCATTAATCATTTGAGTTATTGAAAAAAAAATTTAAAAGAAATTTGAAAAAACTAGGACATGGAATTAAAATATAACTTATCAAAAATAGAAATAAGATTAGATTTAATTTTAGACATTTATTTGATATGTTCATGTTTAAAAGAGAGTAAAACATGGGGGAAAACATGGAATGTTCTTAAATATATACTGGGTAAGGAAATATATGAAGTGCATAAAGGATACATTTTAATGTTCCTTCAAATAATGTAAAGGAAATCCCAATAATGGGCTTTTAATATAAATCCTTACTTATATGATAACTTTTAACCTGAAACCCCTTGAAAGTGTAAAAATTAATTAAACATTAATCATAAATAATAAATATATAGTCATATAATATACAAGAAATGGGAATTATATACACCGAATAAAAGTAAATAGGTTTATAATACCAAATACGTCTTAATGGGATGGTGATTGAGAAGAAACCCCTTACAGGGGTCATATCCTTGAGGTTAAAATTAATCAATTAATTGGTTTTGTTTAATAAATTTAAACCAAAAAATAGTAATGATTAAAAAATAATACAATCATAGTTAATTTTGCACATAATCGTGTCATATCATTGTCAGCGAATTATAAGTATAACCCAATGAATGAAAATTGAGATAAGAAATCCCTTTGCCTCATGTTAGAGGTTCTTTAAAAGGAATCTACCCTCTTATATAATAAATTAAGACTTATTATAATTATATAAAATAAATATATAGATATATATAATATCATATTTAATCCATATATAATATATTATCATGTTTGTATTAATTTTTTATTGTTTTTATTGTTTTTTGTGTTAACTTCTTTGTTTTTCATGATAATTTTGGTTCGGTAGTTCAGGTCTTTGTACTTTTATTATGGTTCTATCACCTCCAGTGTAATGACCCGGGCCCCAGTATCCCTGATTTGGTGGAATCGTTTATTATATTGATATGATTTCAAGGAATTCACATCCAAAATGACAAAATATTTTTGTAGTTTTGGAATCCATATTATATACATTAATTTATCATTACAACTTGGAAGGTAATAAAAGTTAATAAAAACATTATAAACTTGCATAAATCCTAGATTATCCCTAATATCCATTCATAATATACATCTGTGAATCCTATTTAAAATATCACATAATATATAGTAGAGATATGATGTTAATTAAGGGTAATAAATACAGTGTGAGCTAGAAAAAACATAAATAATAAGTCATGGCGAATAACAAAAAACACAGGTCATCAAAACCTAATCTAGAACATAAAATGGAAATAATAAAAGATAATTAAATAAATACATATTAAAAAATAACCCTGGATATTATACTAGTAAAATAATCACTTGAATTATCAATTACTATTTTCATAATGAGGGAATTAATAATGCCAAGTAGCATAAACACATAGTCAAAGCCTCAGCCAAGACACCATACATATTTGGAAAAAACCTAGTCTAGTTTTTCTCATGAGACATACCATTGCATTGAAGGTCTATAGATGGCCCCAACCACTACCTAATAATTCCAATGAATTCTTCATATGAATGGTTATGAATAATAACAACATATATATTTTAAATGTAAATAAATTTCCCCAATTTGTAAACATATTCACTAACAATTCTGAGTATTATGCTGAATGGTGTCAAGATAGCACATCCAAATCCTTACTAATCATAAAATATATGGGATGAAAAACATATGGTATAAACCTCAATAAATAATAAAATTAAATAGAGTTGTTGAAATTTATGAAAAAAATATTATAAAATCATTGAATAATTATTAAAAGAAATACCCTTTTACTTTGCAAAGAAGAGTTCTATTGGAAAAAGTGTTTGTATTTTTCCTAAGTATTTGCATAAAACCTAAAATAAAAATGTATATTTTTTTTATTTTGTTTATTTTATAAATATAATGGCGTCTTAAAATATATTATCGATTGTACTATAAAATGGGTAAGCAATCGAGACGTTCCCTTTAATCAGGCTTGTGAATCAGGAAGAACTAAGAAGGGAACCTTCAGAATCATATATTTCTGAAAAAAAAAAGATCAAATTATATCTATATATTAGTTTGAAACCTATAAATATAATGTATGATAATTATATAAAAATAATGAAGAATTAAATTGGTTTATAGAGAAATAAATCATGACCTGAATGAAAATAGAGTTTTGAGAAAAAAACCCCTTACCTTGTGTTTGAAAGTCTTATCCATTTTACCTAAATGTCCTAGATAATAAAATTAAATCCATTAATTAGTTAAATAAAAAAATTATCTACACGTATTTGATTTTTTATAATTTTATTAATTTCTTTTTTTGGTCTTTTGATGAGTTATATGATACAATTTTATTGCTCGAGAGCGTTCGTTTTCTTGGTTTTAGGGATTGGCTGCCTTGTTTATAATTAATGAAGTTCATGCAAAATGAGTATTGTTCTATAGAATTGTAATTATATGTTATAAATGAAAATATATAAGTTTAAATGGTTATATATATATATATATTTTTCTATAGTATTAGAATGAATCCTTAGAGAAGACATTAATGATACTCATTTAGATTATTATGACGGTTCTTATCATAACAAACTCATTTTGTTTTATCATTTATTATTATGTAAAAATGTTACATAAAAAACATAAAAATTGTTATAATATATATTGTAAAATATGCTTCAACCATTAAAATTGTTACATGAACAAACATGGAGATGGTGAAATAAAATGAAATCTTGTTGTCCAAGAAGGATATGAAACAACAGCCGAGAGACAACATTTCCATTTTTAGAATAAAAGGGAGAGGATAAGAGGGTTTATGATGGATTATTATATTAGAATAATATAATTCTAGTATATTTAAGTTATTATATTCTTCATTATATTTATATTGGGTGAGGAGAAGAGAGAATAGAAAAATAAAGAACACGAAATGAAATTAAATGGAAAAGGAAGAGGATTTTACTTCTTGGATACTCATCCTTTATAATGCCATTCATGGGATTGGATTTTCTATTTTCTAGAAAAAAGAACTGTTAGATTTTGGGGAGGGTATTTGGAAGATTATTACATAGAAATGTGACAATGCTCAACGGTTGGAAGGTGTGAGGAGAATTGGTGGTATTTACAGTTGGGGAGAGGGGTGTGTTTTGAATATTTAATTCATTTATTATTAGTTTGGATCAATAATAATAATAGTTTAGAATTTTCACCAAATATATTAATATAATGATGGAGAGTTTAAAATTATGGTCTTACATCATCCATACATCAACTATGTCTCAATAAATCATGTCTTTATCATTTATCGTAAATTATCATATTTTACTATTCACCAAAATTCAATTAATTTAGAAACACAAAAAAAATCACCTTGTACATTTTTATTTGTTAATAATTAAAAACAGAACACAATGTTATGAAAATAATTTTTTAAATATGAGAAATTAAATTTTTATTTAAAATCGTCATTTATTCAAAAAATGCAGTTTTAAAAATTATAACTAATTTTATAACTCTGAAAAATTAACTACCGTATAATAAAATTATTCTAAAATAATTATAAAACAAAATTTTGATTTATAAACAAAATTATGAAAACATGTTTTCAAATAAATTATTTTTTTAATTTTCAACTTGTAATTAAATATTCATGACTTTTAGAAATACTGACAATTAATTAATAATTTTTAAAATATTCACTTATATATTCTATGATATATTTTTATCATACCATTATTTATAATATTAATATATTTTATTTATAAATTCTTTGGTGAGGTTACTCTTAATTTGTTCAATTTAATTTTAAAAAGGTTTAAAATACTATTCCAAATGTCATGTTACTATTTCATCGATATTGGTTACTTAAGTTGTAGAAATACCTCTTAATTCATTCATTATTAATTTAAAATGATTTTATTTGGTTCTATAAGATATTTTATCTGATCAATGCTATATGGAAAAAAATAAGAATGGAAATATCATTGATAGAATTATGGATCATTACATTCTCCACACCTATAAAAATTTCATCTTCGAAATTTCCAGATTATGAACCCATAAAATGATTTGGGTAATTATTCATCATGAGTTCCTTAGGTACCCACATTGCCTCAATTATTTTATGATTTTTACAAAGTACCTTTACCATCTGAGTTTTCTAATTCCTCGACAACCGTTCTTTAGTATCTAGAATCTGGATTGGATCTATATAGTAAGGTAAATCAGGTTCTAACTCTAGTTCTTCTTAAGTAAGAACATGTGTTGGGTCAAGCATGTGCTTCCATAAAAAAGAAATGCGGAAAACATTGTGAACCATGGAAAGGGTAGGCAGAATTTCCAAATGATAAACCACATCTCTAGTTCCCTCATAAATGTTAAAAGTACTAATGTAACTGGGACATAGTTAACTTTTCATTACAAATATAATAACACCCATCCAGGGAGATACTTTCACGAAAACATGATCTTCCACTTGAAATTTCAAATCCTTTAATTATCGGCATAGATTTTTTCATACATTGATCTTATTTGATATATGTTTAAATCAAATTTACCTTTTATATTATTTCTTCCACATGCTCGGGGCCTACAACCTTCCATTACCAATTTCATCCAAACATGATTGTGTACAGAATCTAATTCTATAAAATACCTCATATGGGGCCATTTTAATACTACAATGGAATGTATTATTACAAGAAAATTGTACCAACAGAAAATAATGATCCCACATACCTTGATTGTCGATTTATCATGATATCAACATGTTTTTTAATTTTTTATTATTCCTTTGAGATTTTCCATCAGTCTGGGGGTGATAAGTAGAATTCAAAAGAAGCTCAGTATCCAAATCATTTTGAAAACATTTCCATAATTTTGATGTAAATAATCGATTAAAATTGGACACAGTAGAAAGTGGTTCTACATGAAGTCTTAAAACTTCATTAATATATAGTATTTTAAGGTACTCTAGTGGAATATAATACCTTATTGTAAGTAAATTTTCATATTTGGTATGTTGATCAAAAATCAACAATATTACATCATTCATTACTAGATTGTTTTGTAATCTAGTGACAAAACCCATAGTGAATTCATCCCATTTCCATGTAGGTTAATGAAGAGAACGCATGAATCCTCTAGGATGTTGTCTTTTTTCCATCACCTTTTGATAGACTAATCATATTGATACGTAATCGAAAATTCCATTTCATAATATTATCCGACTATAAATGTTCACTCAGATTTGTATACATATTAGTGCTACTATGGTGTATGGAGGAATTTTAGCTATGGGTATCATAAAATAACTCCCTTTTTATGTAAGGTATAGAAGGAACACGTAGCCTCCTCCCAAATTTCATAATTCCAATCTCTCACATGATTTCAGGAAACATTATATCATTCACACCATTAATTCTATTTTGAATATTCTCATTATAAAACAGATAAAATTTAATTCTTCCCTATAATGATGTTGGACAACCATATAAAAATGTAATGATGTTTCACCTTCCTTGATAATTCCCATATCTATGTTTTCTAAATCAATGTCTATTGGATAATTTTAAAACCATAGTTTGTTCAAAAATACATTATTCTTCCTAGTTAATGTGTCTTCTACCTTATTCTCCTTTCCTGAGTGATAGTGTATTGAATAATCATAACCCTTGAGTAGATAGAGCCATCACATTTTCCTCATGTTTAGTTTTATCTCTGAGAATATATATTTTAAACTCTTTTGGTAATTTGATATATCACATTTTCACCATAGAGACAGTTTCTCTATATTTTCAATGAAAATATTAGAAATAAATCATTCATTCTACATAAGGACATAACCATGTCCTTTCATTTATGTATCTCTATAAATCATGAATCCACTGGTTCTTGATGGTAGAGTAAAGATCATATAATTGAAAAATATTCTCTTTAATTCTTCAAAATATTCTTCGCATTATTTTTTCCAAAAAAAACCTAAACCCTTTATGATTATGATTGGTTAGCATGTTAGCTAATAGGGTGTTTTTATGAAAGAAACACCAATAATAACTTATTAAAACAATAAAATTTTGTATCTTGTTTATGTTCATTATTGTAGTGTATTCTTGAACCACCATTTTCTTTTTAGGATTAACTGAGATTCCATCCTTTGAGATAATACGTACAAGACAAGAAATAGATTGAATACAAAATTCACAATTTCTATTCCTCCCATTTAATTCTTTTCTTATAACAGTCTTCAGATCAATCCATAATTGATTCTCATGGTCTTCATATATTTTGGACTATACCAATATATTATCAATAAATACCACAAAAAAATCATCATGATATTAAATGAAAACTATGTTAATTAAATCCATGAAAATGAAGGACACATTAGTCATTAAAAATGGCATTATTGTAAACTCATAATGTACATACCAGGTTTGAAATTATGTCTTTGGAATATCTTCACTCCTCACACTCAATTGATTATATCCATATTAAAGGAAAATCTTTACAAACTAATGAGATCCATGAATTTGATCAAATATATCATCCATGTGAGGTAGGAGATACGTGGTAATTATTATAATATCATTGATTTCTCTATAGTCAATTCACAGCCTCATGGATCTATATTTCTTCATAACAATGATAACAAGGGCTCCCCATGGAGATACATTAGGGTGAATAAATCCTTTATCACTCAATTCCTCTAGTTCATTCCTCAGTTCTGTTAATTCCATAGTGTCCATTCTATATAGAGTATTTGATATAGGTCTGGAACCATGAATTAAATCAATAGGGAACTCAACGTCCCTATCTAGAGGATATCCATGTTAATACTTTAAAAATACATCTATATATTATTCCACAATCGGTAAATATTCAATTTGAAGATTTATTTCATCATCCATATATGATGTTTTCAATTCCTCAATTAGGATTTCATTTATAAGAGCTACTGGGAGTGGGTTTGGATAAGAGTAACCCGATGATGTTTCTACCGAAATGATAAGGGTTTCTATATCATTCCCAAACTTGTATCTTTTTTATTCTTGTAATATATTTTTTCATCATAAATTGAAAGGCATTCCATAATAGAGATTATGTCAATGTCAATCACAGGTATGATGAATAAGTCAACAAATAAAGCACATTTATATGTCATAAAGGGGACTAACTGAAATAACTTTGATCCAATGATACTTCCCTTAGGATATTTTACTGACAACTCCTTTAAAAAATAAAAATGGAAATTTTTAATTTTCATATTAATCTTGGAAGATATAAGGGAATGTGATTATAAAAAATAAAATAATAAATTTTCTACGATTGAGGAATTGATTAAAGTATCTACTACATCATCATTAAGATCTTCATCCTCAACAGTTGTGACTGCATAAGCTTTGCCTTTCTCCCTTGTCCGTCTTTGGGGAATGTTTCCTTGACTCTTAAGACAATAATTTTCATAATGTACAATAAATTTGAAATTGTATCATTGAACATTGGTAGACTATTTCTTTCCCTTGCAATCACGGTCTTAGTGGAACTATTATCTACAGTTGTAACAAACACCCCTACCCTTCAAGAAATTACCAGTATGATTCTTCCCAAAAATTATCATATGATTTCAAATCAGCTCTTCCCTTATTCCCATTTTTCTTATTTACATCTCAAGAGTGTTCAACATCCCTCTTCTTCTATTGATTTATTTTAAAGTCATTTGACTTAGTGAATTATTTTTTGTCTTCATGTCACAATTTCATATATCTTTGTATGATGAGAAATTTTGGGATACCATCAACCTTCAGAGGAATGGTTTTAACCAATCCAATAATCGATCAATATTACTCTTTGTATTATATATGTAGTCTGCGACATTACTTTATATCCTTGTGTTGTTTGATTCATACTTGGAAACATTACAAGCCTCCTTTTTCCTCGGATTCATGAATTATATCTCAAAATCTACTCTATTCACGAGGGAAATATTTTTCTAGCATGATTTACCTAAAATAATTCCACTATATATTTTTAATTTATTCCTCCACCTTTGTGTTTATAATAAAATAACACCACTGATTAGCATCTCATGAGATATGATAAATTCCCATGATAACATTCTCTCTTTCATTACATCTCAAAGTGAGTAATATCTTATCAAAGTGAATTATCCACCACTCAGCTACAAATTTGTTTATATATCCATTGAATGATGGAGGATGTTGTCTAATTAAGCAGCCCAACATTTCTCCTCCACATTGTCAATAAGGATTCTCCATTTAGGTAAGGTTATTATTTATTACCTTATTCATCTATCCTAGTATAGTTAAAAGTTTCTCAACAATAGTCACAAATCCAATACCAATATCATTATCCTTCAAATTATTGAGTTCTCTATATAGGATACTTGTGATGATACGGTTTCCATTCCTTCCAATAGTCGCCAATTCAAAATAATGTAATACACTATATTAGGTTATGAATCATAATGTGTAATTTTAAACTAGAAAATCACTTTTCTTAAATTGAGATTTTTTGCATAGATAATGTCATAATCATAAACATGGTTTTTTTGGGGACATATTACTTTTAAATCCTTCATAATGGATTTTAAATAAAATGTTACCTATCATAAGAATATTCCCTTGTATTTTCAAATGAGATGAACAATAAGGCCCATTGTCGTGTACTAGGTTACACTGAGTTAGGCCTAAGACACCATATTATTGTTTTTAACCTGAGGTATATCAATTCCAAAACTACATCCACTGGTAGTATCCATACATAATTGTATTACTAGTAATAATCAAATAATGTATACTCTATAAAAATTTTATTATGTTCTTCTATACATATCCTCAAAGTATATATTAGGTCTATGTTCCCTAATATATGTTTTTTAAATCTAGTTTCTAAGGTTTCTACAAAAATTTCTCTGATACCATCCATAAATACCTTGCCCTGAGTACCCGAGAGCCCTTGCCTTTCTTTATAACATTGTTATTATTACAAGGAAGTTTCATCACATAGGACTGATTAGATTAGTAGTTTTGGAAGCCAAAAAACATAAACAAATTTCTCATTTCAACATGGAATGTAAAACAACATAGAAATTCCATTTAAAAATCCAATTACTCTTAGATTACACTACTAGTCATACATAATATATATATTTTAATCTTAGGAAAAAATAAAACATAATAAATGAGTTATGTTTGAGACTATATAAGGGTAATAAAAATAGATAAATCCATAAAAACATAAATAATAAATTATGGGGAATAACTAAAAACACATGTCATTAAAACATAATCTTGAGAATAAAATATTATGAAAAATATGGTTAAACAATTCCATAATAAAACATAACCATGAATACTATACTACTTGAAAAATCACATAGACTATCAATTACTAGTTTTATAATGACGTAATACATAATTTCATACATCATAAACATACCATGAAGGCCTCTAAAAAGGCACTATACATAATGGGTAAAATCCCACTCTAGTTTGACTCATGTGGCCTACCGATGCATCGAAGGGCTATAAAGGGCCCCACCAATCACATAATAAGACTAATTAGTTCCTAATATGATTGGGAATTAACATAAACAACAAATACTTATGAAATTTAGATAACATTCCCCAATTTGTAAACATAATCACTAACCATTTTGAGTAGTATGGGGAATGGTAACAAGACATCACATCCACAATCAAACTGATCATAAACTATTTAATAAAAAATAGTGGGAGAAAAAAATGAGATAAAAATAAATAATGAATAAAATTCAAAAGAGGTGTTGAAATTTATGAAAATACTCTATTAAAACCATTGAGTAATTCTTTAGAGATATTCAATTTTTTTCTTTCCAATGACCAGTTCTTTTGGAAAAATAATTTGTATTTATATTGATTGTTTTTATAAAATAAAAAAATAACATGAATAGATTTTACTGAAAAAAGAGTTATTTTATAAAAAAATATTTTATCTTAAAATGTATTATGGATGGTACATTAAAATGGGTAACAAATCGAGTCATTCACTTTAATCGGTCTCGTGAATTGGGAATAATTGAGAAGGGAACCTTAAAAAACATGTATTTTTTTATAAATAAAAGATGAACTGAAATAGATATATGAGTTTGAAAAATATAAATACAATTTATAAGAATTATATAATTTTTTTTAATAATTACATTGGTCTATAGTGAAATAAAGAAGAACCCAAATGAAAACAGAGGTTCTCGAAGAAATCTCTTACCTTATGTACGAAAGTGTACTGTACATGACCTTAATGTCCTGGATAATAAAATTAAATCGATTAATTAATTATATTAGAATGATATATATTTTTATTTTATTTATTATAATTTTATTAATTTCTTTTAAGGTGTTTTTATGAGTTATAAGATAAAATGTTATCATTTGGGAGAGTTCATTTCCTTGGTTTTCATGATCGGTTCGCTCATTTATAAGTAATGAAGTTCATATTAAATGGGTATAGTTATCAAGAATTGTAATTATATGTTATAAATTAATATAAATAATTTTAAATTGTTATATATATAATTTTGGTATATAGTATTAGGATGAATCATTAGATAATACATTAGTGATAATCATTTAGATTATTACGACAGTTTTTTATCATAACAAGCTCATTTTGTTTTATCATTTTGTATTATGTAAATATGTTACATACAAAACATAAAATGGTTATAATATTCATTTTAAAATCTTTTTAAACAATTAAAATGGTTTTATTAATTTCCTTTAATATGGTGAAATAAAATGAAAACATGTTGTCCTTGGAGGTGACGAAACAACACCACAGAGACAAAATTTCCATTTTTAAAATAAATGGGAGTGGGGATGGGGATTGATGATGGATTATTACCTTAGCATAATAAAATTACATTATATGTAGGGTAATTTATTAATCATGATATTTTTATTGGTGGAGGTGAGGATATAATAATAATTGAAAAGAACATCTACATGGAATTATAAGGGAAATTAATAAGATTTTACATCTTCGATACTCCTCCTTTAGAACCTCCTAAAAGAGATTGGTTTCTGAAAAATTCTAAGAAAAATAACTCCAGGATGTGAGGAAGGTTATTGTGAAGGGTATTGGGTAGAAATTTCACAAGGGTAAAATCATGGAAGGTGTGAGGAGAAGAGATGTTTATGGGTGGTATTTATAATTGAGAAGAGGGGGGTTTTTTAATATTTAATTCATTTAAATATTATTTTTTATGAAGGATATGAAGAGTTTGAGAATTATAATGAATTATATTAAACTAATTAAATATAGTTCTATATTATTCTCTTAAATAATTCATGTGTCACCTATTATTCAATAAATCATGTATTTAGCATTTATCCCAAACTATCGTATTTTACTATTCACAAAAAATTCATGTATTTTTTGTAAAATATGAAAAATTCACCATAAATTTTTTTCCATGTGTAGAATTAAAAAATAAAATTCATTTTATTAAAATATTTTTCCCAATATGTGGAATATAATTTTTATTTAAAATCATCATTTATTCAAAAAATATAGTTTTTAAATTTATAACGGATTTTATAACACACTAAATAATTAACCAACCTCTAATAAAATTATACTAAAATCAAAAGACAAAAAAATATTTATTTATGAATATATTTTATTCAAATAAGTTTTATTTTAAATAATTTTTTAATTACAATATTGTAATTATTTTTTTATGACCTTAAAATATACGAACAATAAATTTTTAATTTTTAAAATGTTCACTTACAAATACTATGATATAGTTATATTATACCTTTATTGATAAGATGTCTAAATTTTATTTATACATTCATGGGTGAGGTTACAAATAATTTGTATGATATACTATTCATAAGGGTCATATTACTATTCTTATGGTTAATTTACTATTTCATTGATATAGGTTCCTTAACTTTTAGAAATACCTCTTATTTAATTCATTCTTCATTTACAATGTTTTTATTATGTTTTATAATTCATTTAAAGCGATCTATAGTATATTAAATAAACATAAGAAGGTAAATATATTTAATTAAATTTTGGGTTGTTACATCCAAGATTTCATTCATGATATAATTATAATATTTAATCATTGTATATTTATATTTATCCATAAAATTATAGATATAAAAATTAATTACACCATTCACAGGGATGATAGGCCACACGTACACATAAATGTTGAATTTAAATTTTAGATGGATGTAACTAATGAAATTCAAATAACAGTTAAACCTTATAGAATCACTTTTATAACATATATATATATATATATATAATATATCCATCTTACTTTCCATTTAAAACAAAAATGAAAAATAGATCACATCGCTTTGTGGATGTTGTACTTTACACATACACTATATAAACATTATCGTTTCCCAACATTTTGGAAGATAAAAAGGTATATATGACATTATAATTGAAAAATAATAATTATTTCATAAATATTATATATATTAATTATTTTTACCTTGAAAACCATCCATGTAAAGTGGCGGTGTATAGCATCCCGTCTTTTTATAACATAAACTTTCAATACATTACACAAAACTAAGGATATTTAAGGTTTAGTGTCTTGGAAACAAGGAACATAATACATGAAAACAACATTAATCATTCTTCTTAAACACTTGAAAGGCTTCTCCTTAAGTTCATCCTAGGTTCATTACTACATCTCATAACCTGGGGACATACATCAAAAGAAAGGGTGAGCAGAAGGCCCAGTAAGGGAAACAAGAGAAACATTTTACATGTGAACTTGAGATACTTCAATAAGGACATGAAAAGAACTTTAAGGCATGAGAAAGAAATCATGAGATACATCATAATAAAAATAAAAATTTTTATAACTTGAAGATTTGGCTGCAACATTTAATATTGACAATCATTTAGTTTCACCAATGTCCATCCCCAAGGTGTCATTGAAAATTACCAAGGTTATTCACCAAGGTATCAGTCTAAAAAGTCATCTCTAGAGATTAAGTCTTTACCCAATGCATTGGAGAGATATCTGGGCGCACCCTTGACATGTAATTATTATCATGTGAGCCACATATATCATCATAAATAATTTCATAAACAACCCATATAGCATAAAATAAATGGGATTCATTTCACAATCATAACGTTTTAAAAACTGTTTTAAAGACATTATCTTTATGTCACTTTAAACCCACGGAAAGGGAAAGAGGTTTTCATGTTTGTAAATCCCAGAATTTAAAATAGACAATTTTGATATATATGTGAATACCCATATATAAATATGATCTTTGATTATTCACTTAATGACATACAATAATTGTGAGAAACGGGAGAGGCATTTTGAGATGAAAAACTATGCAGCATAACGTCTACAATACATGGTTTTAGAAAACATTAAAAAAAATAGGGTTCAGGGGTCAACCAATAAAAAATGATACATAAAACAATATGGAAACAGAATATATAGTATTTAAGAACATGGTAATAAAATTTGAAAGATATACCATATGAAATGAAGAACTTGAGAGGAAGACAAAAAAAAAGATTTCTCTTATGAGAATTCGGCAGCCTAACTGCATCACTTAAAACTTCCAAAAATGGATTGATGAGATCAAATAGCGTCTCTAATTATATGAACATAAATGATAAGTATTATAGATATAGATATCATACCACAACATAATAAAAAGGAACTTTAATGACTTGACATGAAAGTAGATCTTGAAAATGAGAAGGGTGAAAGAACCCCTTAGAAATTCGGCAGCATAATGGCACCACATAAACTTCAACAAAAATGAATTGATGAGATCAAATAGGTTCTATAATCATATGAACATAAAATATCAGTATGATAGAGATATATATCATAACCCAACATAATAAAAAGGAACTTGAAAGACTTGACATGAAAGTAGATCATGAAAACGAGAAGGGTGAAAGAACCCCTTAGAAATTCGGCAGCCTAACGACGCCACTTAAAATTCATCAAAAATGAATTGATGAGATCAAATAGGGTCTCTAATAATATGAATATAAAATATCAGTATGATAGATTTATAGATCATACCCCAACATAATAAAAAGGAACTTTCCAGACTTGACATGGAATTAGAACTTTGAAAAAAGAGAAAGGTGAAAGAACCACTTAAAATTTCGGCAGCCTAACGGCGCCACTTAAAACTTCAAAATACTGAATTGAAGAGATGAAATGAGGTCTCTCATTATATTATCATAAAAGATCAGTATGATAAATTTAGATATCATACCCCAACATAATAAAAAGGAACTTGAAATACTTTACATGAAAATAGATCTTGAAAAATGAGAAGGGAGAAAGAATTCGTTACAAAATTTTCGACAGCCTAACGGCGCCACTTAAAACTTCATAAAACGAAATAATGAGAGTAAGAGGGGATCTATCATTATATGAACATTAAAGGTAATTAAGGGTAGTATAAAAGAATATCCTTTAAAATAAGAACATGGAGTGAAAAAAGAAATTACATAAAAGATATTTCTTGAAAAGAAAGAGAGAGGATGGATCCCTTACCTTAAAACGTAACTCTTAAAACTCAAAGGTTTGGACCTTGAGGGCTTGGGGGCACCTTGGGAGGACTCCTTGGGAGGTAATGAGACCAGAACTTCGTATAGGATGGTTTTGGACTCGAAAAGATGAGAGGAGGGCTTGGTATTTATAAGGAATGTGAGGGGACAAGGCATTAATGGCCAAGGGACACCTCAAAAGTGTTTTTCTCAAAAGCATGGGCCCTCCCATGGTACTTACCATAGATTTAGGCCACATGGGGATCCCCACACAATAATTCATCCTCTTTAGTCGACCATCCCTTAAAATATCTCATGACATCATCATGACACGGTTATGATGTAATTAAACATACCGAAACCCTAAAACTTTATTTTTTACTATTCACTGAAAATTCAACTTTCTCAGAAAAATCCCAAAATTTTACATTAACAAAATATCAATGCACTGATTTCAAAAATGAACTATATTTTATAAAAAATAATTTTCAAAATATTTTTAATTCATTTTTTTAAATAAACACACTATTCACCGAAAATTCATTTTTTTCAGAAAAATCTCCAAAAATTACATTAACATAATATTGATGCTCTGAGTTAAAAAATGAAATCCATTTTATACAAATAATTTCATAAATAATTTTAATTTAATTTTTAATTAAAAAATACTATTCACCTGAAAAAACTAATACTTGAATAAACATTTATGAAAATGTTATTTACCCATTTTATTGAATCTTATTACTTAATCTAGGTGTCTAAATTATATTAAAACTTTCTTTAAGTGAATTTACTAATCCATTTGGTGACATTACTAATCCTAAGCATAAAATCACTATTCATAATTTACTATTCATCAAAAATCAATTTGATCTTATTAGACTCGAAATTTCGTACTGAACATAATTATAGAAGACCATTTTTTGAAAATCATTACACATTTTTATTTATTTAAGGTTTACATAAACATTTTTAAAATAACCTTTCTCTAAAATTCATTAAAAATATGCATACTATATTTATCGGGACATTTGAAAATTCATAAACTTCATCATAAGAATAAATCCCAATTTTTTATTTAAAACAAAGGATTACACAAGGCAGTTACAGTCTCCTTACATAGCCCCTTATCACACCAGCATAGGACCTAAGTGTAAGGTGTGCTAAGGTGAGAGAATCCGAGAGAGGCTCAGCCAACATCGCACAAGTAGTAATTTTTATCAGTTTGAACTTCTCGCGAAGGAGATCCCGTTCTAGCTTCACACGATGAAGTTCAGCTTGGGTTTGGTCCAGAGCAAAGCCCTGTGGTCCTACCTCCTTCCCAATTTCTATTAGATGGGCTTCGATCGGTCCAAGACTACTGGGTGAGGCCATTGAATCTTCTTTCTATATTAATTAACCAAGATTGCTTGTATTTAGAGACAATAGTCAAAATGTTTAGTTTCCAGCGGTCATATTGACCTATGGTCAAATAATAGTCAAAACCCAACAGTCTCATTTTAATTATACTCATGTTATCAAATGACACGTTTTTGTTGAGTATAAAAATAAAATAAAATAACACATAAAACAAGATTTATTTAAAATTTCGGGTCGTTACAATCTTCCCCCCTTTTGAAATTGCGTCCTCACAATTTTTAAAATTGGGTTTTGAAATTTCATTGAATGTCCCACATCGGAAAAGGAGTCAGTAAAACTATTACTTTCAAAGAATGAAATGGAAGTACAAAGGTCACCCGAGTTAACCCACACTAGGATTCCATGTAAGAAAACATGGACATGGAGGAGAAAACAAAGGGTCATGTTCAGAGTAAGAGTGATAGAGAACATGATTAGGAGAAAGTTAACCATAAGAAAATCCCAAACTTATGATGTGTGTAAACGGTCTTTGATTACCTAGTAGGAAACGTAAACCAACAAAATTTTTGTTTTACGTTTCTTTTCATAATTTTGAGGAATTCATTTACTACATAGAACAAAAACATAAGAAAATATACCTACCTTCAAGTAGTGTTTCATCCTTTAATAAGTCCCTACCAACACTAATCTTTTCTCCAAATGATGAGAATTCAAAAACACTTGGTCTCATAAAAAGCACAAGAATAATCTTCTAGAGAATCACATAATCTACAAAAGATAAACTATCTATTTCTTGTATCATTAAACATTATCCCAAAAACAGAACGGTTAAGGTAAAACAACTCTTCAAAAAGAAAGAATCCCATAGGAATGGAAACTACTTTTAAATCTTCAAAGTTCCATGGTACTACCCAAACATCATCATAGACCATTCCATAAATAACGTTCCTTAAAATTACTCAAAATAAACCAAACTAAGATTGAAACCGAAATACAAGAAGGATTTGATAACATAGTCTTCCAAAATTAACTTCATTGTTCATCTCCAAACAACATCAACCACTCCTAACATCTTATAACAAAAGTACATAACCTAAACATATTTTACTCAAGATAGGTTAATCATTCCCATAAGTAACATAAATTAATATATGTCCACCTTAAATTCATCGATTCTTCAAAATATAAGTCAACCTTACTCCTCAATGAAAATACCATAGTAATCTATTTACCACGATCATATAGGGTCCCTAAAATAGTGAACGTATTCCAAAATAATAATCATCTTTTAATCCCCTAATCATCCATGTCATATTAATACGACAATCGTCGCATTTCCTATCACATTGGTTGTTGGGAAATTTCTTCCATTTCCCACCATTAACTAAGAAGAGAAAGCATATTTAGGGGCTTAATTACTTAGCCAATAATCATGAAAAGGAACTGAAAGCATATAAGGATAACTTGTAGAATAAAATTATACACTAACTTGTGATCCCCTAGGTTCCTATCTAGGTTATCCATGATCATATATTCTTATGTGAATATTTATTTTATTTTATCTTTGTTCCTTTAACAATGGTTCATACTAGGCTTTTTAATTTACCAAATCATATCCCCCGGGAGTGTCATAACCAAGAGTGCAGCAAGGCCTGTTGTCGTGTACCAGTTCCCATTTGAGTCTTGCTCAAAGCGGTTTTTTTCGGGTTTTACCCCTATGTACATCTGTGCCAGAGCCACCTCTACCTGCTCGTATCCAGACAGGGATGTATTTTTTTCGCAACCCCTTACTCAATACTTACCAAAATACCAGGAATATTTCCTATAATTAAACTTTTCCATAGGGTTCTTCCTAGAGTTTTCATATCCTAATTTCCAAAAATAACTAAACCATCCTTTGATACCAACTATAGCATCCCGTATTTTTATAACATAAACATTCATTACATTACACAAAACTGAGGATCTTTAAGGTTTAGTGTCTTGGAAACAAGGAACATAATACATGAAAACAACATAAAGAATTCTTCTTAAACACTTAAAAGGCTCCTCCTTAAGTTCATCCTAGTTTCATTATTGCATCTCATAACCTGGGGACATACATCAAAAGAAAGGGTGAGCAGAAGGCCCAGTAATGGAAACAAGAGAAACATTTTACATGTGAACTTGAGATACTTCAATAAGGACATGAAAAGAACTTTAAGGCATGAGAAATAAATCATGAGATACATCATAATAAAAATAACATTTTTCATAACTTGAAGATGTGGCTGCAACATTTAATATTGAAAATCATTTCTTTTCACCAAGGTCCATCCCCATGGTGTCGTTAAAAATTACCAAGGTTATTCACCAAGGTATCAGTCTAAAAAGACATCTCTAGAGATTAAGTCTTTACCCAATGCATTGGAGAGATATCTGGGCGCACCCTTGACTTGTCTTTATTATCATGTGAGACACATATATCATCATAAATAATTTCATAAACAACCCCTATAGCATAAAATAAATTAGTTTCATTTCATAATCAAAACGTTTTAAAAACTGCTTAAAATACATTATCTTTATGTCACATTAAACCCACGGAAAGGGAAAGCGGTTTTCATGTTTGTAAATCCCAGAATATAAAATAGAACATTTTGATATATATGTGAATACCCCTATATAAATAAGAGCTTTGAGTATTCACTTAATAACATAAAATAATTTTGAGAAAAGGGAGAAGCATTTTGAGATGAAAAACTATGCAACATAACGTCTACGATACATGGTTTTAGAAAACATTAAAAAAAGAGGGGACATGGGTCACCCACTCAAAAATGATACATAAAATAGTAGGGGAACAGAATATATAGTATTTAAGACCATGGTAATAAAATTTTAATGATATACCATATGAAATGAAGAACTTGAAATGAAGGCAAAAAAAAAGATTTCTCTTATGATAATTTGGAAGCCTAACGACGTCACATAAAACTTCCAAAAATGGATTGACGAGATCAAATAGGGTCTCGCATCATATGAACATAAATGATCAGTATGATAGATATAGAGATCATACCCCATCATACTAAAAAGGAACTTGAAATACTTGACATGAAAGTAGATCTTGAAAATGAGAAGGGTGAAAGAACCCCTTAGAAATTCGGCAGCCTAACGGCGCCACTTAAACTTCAAAAAAAATGAATTGATGAGATCAAATAGGGTCTCTCATCATATGAACATAAAATATCAGTATTATATATATAGAGATCATACCCCAACATAATAAAAAAGAACTTGAAAGACTTGACATGAAAGTAGATAATGAAAACGAGAAGGGTGAAAGAACCCCTTAGAAATTCGGCAGCCTAACGACACCACTTAAACTTCAACAAAAATGAATAGATGAGATCAAATAGGGTATCTCATCATATGAACATAAAAGATCAGTATGATATATTTAGAGATCATACCCCAACATAATAAAAGGAACTTTCAAGTCATGACATGGAATTAAAAATTTGAAAAAAGTGAAAGGTGAAAGAACCACCTAAAAATTCGGCAGCCTAACGCCGTCACTTAAAACTTCAAAATACTGAATTGAAGAGATCAAATGGGGTCTCTCATCATATGATCATAAAATATCAGTATGATAAATTTAGAGATCATACCCCAACATAATAAAAAGGAACTTGAAATACTTTACATGAAAATAGATCTTTAAAAATGAGAAGGGAGAAAGAATTCGTTACAAAAATTTCGGCAGCCAAACGGCGCCACTTAAAACTTCATAAAACGAAATAATGAGAGTAATAGGGGATCTATAATTATATGAACATGAAAAGGGAAGTAAGAGGAGTATAAAATAACATCCTTTAACATAAGAACATGGAGAAAAAAAATAAATTACATAAAACAGATTTCCTGAAAAGAAAGAGAGAGGTCGGATCCCTTACCTTAAAACGTAACTCTTAAAACTCAAAGGTTTGGACCTTGAGGGCTTGGGGGAACCTTGTGATGACTTATTGGGAGGTAAAGAGACCCGAACTTCGTTGAGGATGGTTTTTGAGTCAGAAAAATGAGAGGAGGGCTTGGTATTTATAGGGAAAGTGAGGGGACAAGGCATTAATGGCCAAGGGACACCTCAAAAGTGGTTTTCGCGAAAGCATGGGCCCTCCCATGGTACTTCCCATAGAGTTAGGCCACATGGGAACCCCCACACAATAATTCATCCTATTTAGTCGACCATCCCTTAAAATATCTCATGACATCATCAGGACACGGTTATGATGTCATTAAACATACTGAAACCCTAAAACTGTATTTTTTAATATTTACTGAAAATTCAACTTTCTCAGAAAAATCCCAAAATTTTACATTAACCAAATAACAATGCTATGATTTCAAAAATAAGGTCTATTTTATAAAAAATAATTTTCTAAATATTTTTAATTCATTTTTTTAAATAAACACACTATTCACCGAAAATTCATTTTTTTCAGAAAAATCCCCAAAAATTACCTTAACATAATA
This sequence comes from Viscum album, assembly GCA_963277665.1. NCBI lineage: Eukaryota > Viridiplantae > Streptophyta > Magnoliopsida > Santalales > Viscaceae > Viscum > Viscum album. The sequence continues at coordinate 867,239,456 of OY728152.1, read as the reverse complement.
TCGATGCTCTGAGTTCAAAAATGAAATCCATTTTATAAAAAAAAATTCTAAATAATTTTAATTTAATTTTTAATTAAAAACACTATTCACCCGAAAAAACTAATACTTGAATTATAATTTATGAAACTATTATTTACTCATTTTATTGAATCTCATTACTTAATCTAGGTGTCTAAATTATATTAAAACTTTCATTGAGTGAATTTACTAATCCATTTGGTCACATTACAAATCCTAAGCTTAAAATCACTATTCATAATTTACTATTCATCAAAAATCAAGTTGATCTTATTAGAATCGAAATTTCGTACTGAACATAATTTTAGAAGACCATTTTTTAAAAATCATTACACATTTTTATTTATTTAAGGTTTACATAAACATTTTTAAAATATCCTTTCTCTAAAATTCATCCAAAAAATGCATACTATATTTATCCGGACATTTGAAAATTCATAAACATAATCATAAGAAGAAATCCAATTTTTCTATTTAAAACAAAGGATTACACAAGGCAGTTACGGTCTCCTTACATAGCCCCTTATCACACCAGCATAGGACCTAAGTGTAAGGTGTGCTAAGGTGAGAGAATCTGAGGGAGGTTCAGCCAACATCGCACGAGTAGTAATTTCTATCAGTTTGAACTTCTTGCGAAGGCGATCCCATTCTAGCTTCACACGATGAAGTTCAACTTGGGTTTGGTCCAGAGCAAAGCCCAGTGGTGCTACCTCTTTCCCAAGTTCTGTTAGATGGGCTTCGATCGGTGCAAGAATACTGGGTGAGGCCATCGAATCTTCTTTCTATATTAATTAACCAAGATTGCTTGTATTTAGAGACAATAGTCAAAACTTTTAGTTTCCAGCAGTCATATTGACCAATGGTCAAATGACAGTCAAAACCCAATAGTCTCATTTTAATTATACTCATGTTATCAAATGAAACATTTTTGTTGAGTATAAAAATAAAATAAAATAACACATAAAACAAGATTTATTTAAAATTTCGGGTCGTTACACGGTGAAAATTAAATTACCCCACTGTGTGGAGAAGGTAAGCTGTATATATGCACGATCAATGTTTTTTGATATTTATTGGACAGACATGAGATAGAAAATGGTTGTAACATAATCATAATAATATAAAAATATATTTATGACACTAAAGTTTTATTTCATGATTTGTACAATATATTTATTAGAAGTTAAAAAAACCTAAAAGAATCGAGAAACATGATTGCCTCTTTTTTGATAGACTTCCTTTACATCTATTATTAAGGAACCATGGAATGACCTTTTAAAAATTAAAAAACATTTATTTTTTTAATAGCTAATCAGATTATATAATTTTAAATCACTCGGTCAAGCTAGGATGCTCATAGTGGGGAAATAAAAGAGATAAGGGGTGACCTTTTATAAGTGATGGGAGGGGAATTCATAGAATTTCTTAATGTATTAAATTATTATGATTTTTTTTCATGAAAAAATGGCTCAAAATTGAAATAATTCAGAGATAATATGTTTATATGTTTAAATAAAACCATACAGTTAAACATTGAAAATATTTGGTAATTTTTTCACCCTTATCTTGTTGTTATAACCCCTTGTTACCTATTTTGACAGTTACCGTAATATTATTGTTTTCTGCATTTTAAGGGTCAATAATTTTAAATAAGATGAAAAAAATCCTAAATGGAACATGGTTTATGTTTTCCACCATATCTAATTTAATTATTTGAATATAGTATTTTTATGAATTTAAAATCATTTTATAAAATATTATTAATTATAAATTATCATTATAATCATTTTTGACACTATTCATTCCATTTGACTTTAAATACACCATGATAAAGATGTAATTAAAATATATTACGTTAAAACTTCTATAAAATTTCATATATATCTATAAATTTTTTGGAAGACTCTGATTAATCTAATTTGTATTACTTTTAATTTTTTTTAATTCGTATATTTCATTTTCTTATAAATATTGTGTCAGTGTTGCGTAAGAATTTAAGATAATTATTAAATCACTAAAAAATGAAGATAATTTAACATGATAAAAAAATTTAATTAAAATTTATGATAAAAATATAAAACCAATCATAACTGCTTTCTTACCCTTATAGAAAAATATGAGATATATTAAAGTCAATAGTAAGACATTTTGTTTTTATTAATTCTTTAAAGTAATATAAAGGTTAATATAAAAGAAAAATGGTACGAACTGACAATATATTAGTGAATTTTATATAAATGGATAAATTAATTAAAAAAATATGATAATGTTAAGTGTTATTTACATTTTTGAATCCTTATTCTAATGTTTTAACCCTATTTTACACATTTTACCCTTGCTGAGGTGACAATTATCCACAATGATTGCAATTAATAATGAAAAAAACACATATACACCCAATATGGACCTACTAAATCCAAATAGGTAATCCATTTTATCGTATTCAATTCATATAATTCATAGAAATAAAATTTAAAAAAAATGAAAAACACAATTAAAAAAAGTTTATTAGAAAAAATCATTTTTTTGTCAAAAAATAATCTTATGCAAAAGTCTGGTATAATGATCATTAAAATGTAGTTAATTAAATGATTTATAACTTAAGAATGATTTTTTTTAATTTTTATTCAATATAAATCAATAATATTATTTTTTAATTTAAATAAATTACAGTTTTAAAAATATTACATTTTTACTGTTCACCGTAAAAATCATGTTTTTCAGAAGAATACAAATATTTTGACCTAAGATAATATTGAAATGAAAAATCCAAAAACGATTTAGTTTTTACATAATAATATATTAATATGTTTATTTGATTATTTTAATTACGGTGTTTCATGTAAAGAAAGTTATCAATGAATTTTTTTAAAGAGAAAAATATCAAAAAAATAAAAGGTTGTTACATTATACCCCATTATAAATATTTATCCCTTGAAATTATATCACTCCAAAAAAGAAAGGAAAATTTTCTCCTAAAATAGTTAGGAACACAAAAAGCTTCCTCAAACTTATGGTGCTTCCACAAAACCATTACCAAGTGAGTGGTCTTGTTTCGTAGCACATTCTCTCTATGATCCAGAATCTCCATCAGTTGTTTCTTATATGATAAATCATGAGATTGTGGTGTGACCTATGAGTTTGGTACATATAAAGGATTAGGTATATAATTTATCAATAAATATTCATGTAACACATCGTAGACATGATAAATATTTAGTGTATGTTCCAAGCAATAAGCAACCATCACTATATATTCAATAATATTGAAGGGATTGGTATATCTAGTCCACAAATTTACCTTCCTTTCAAATCCAATATCCTTAATCGAATGAAATATTAAATGGAATACCTTATCACCAAATTTTAACTCTATATCTCATGGATTATTTTTATCATAACATTTGGTCGACTCTGAGCTTCCATTATGTGTTGTTGATTAGATCTAATTGTCCCTATCATTTAATCTGCTAGATCAGTTCCTAATAATATTTTTATCCTAATTTATCCGAACATGATCAATTTTTGTACTCCCTTCCATACGGTGATTCATAAGGATCCAACTAAATGATTGAGTGAAATCTATTATTATAGAAAAATTATAACAAAAGAATGTGTCTATCCCTACCAAATTTTAAATCCTTATTGAAAGCTATCAAAATTACTTCTAGATTTTTAATTGTCCAATCAAACTGGACATCTATATGGGGGTGACATGCAATGATAAAATACAACACTATATCCAAATCCTACTAAAGGATTATCCAAACGTTGAGTTAAACCTCATATCTCGATCAACTATGATTGATAGCGGTACTCCCTAAAATATCACAACATTTATTAATGTATAATTGAGAAATATGATCAATACATGAATACACTATAAGGGTGATAAAATAAACTGGTTCTTTAAGGATATTAACTACCACCTAAATATCATTATTCCCTTCAAATGTTTTGGGGAGCCCAATGATGATATCCATGGTAATGTTTTACAATTTCTACTATCGTATGGGGGATGGTTGTAACATTCCATTAAACTTATGGATCTAAAACATAACTATCTGACAAATAAGGCATCAGGATATATATATGGAAATATCCCTTTTCAGTTTATCCCAAAATAAATACTATTTGATATCTTTATACATCATTTAACTTCAATGATCAATAGATAATGAAAAACTATGAGCATAATTCAATATATCCTTCTTCAACATCGGTATTGATCAGACATATACAATATAGTGAAAATTATCATTCTATCATGATAAAATTTTAACTCAGGACCATTATTTTATTTCTTTTATAATTCCACATCTTCCTTCTACACCTTATTTATCCTCTCTTGCATGGATGGTTGAACATAAATCAGATAAAGATAGTAGTTGTCCCATTTTCTAAAGAATTAAATATCAAACATTTTAAAATTATTAAGTATTATATCACATTCAGTCCTCATCATGGATGAACTAGAATTTTTTTCCCACTTAGAGCATCAGGTATATTTTTCTCCTTCCCATGGTGGTAATGTATTGTTCATTAGTACTCTTTGATTAATGCATAAAACCATATTTTTTTGCATATAATAATATTTATCTATAAAAATATACATCAAATATTTATTATTTGTATGTATATATATATCACACCTTTAACTATATAGATAATTCCTCTATATCATCAATGCAATAATTATTGATTCCAACTCCAAATCATGAGGTAAGTATTTATGCCAATGAATTTTCAATTGGGGGGAGGCATAATCAATCTCGAAATCATTATTCATGAGGAATAGTAAAATTATATTATTTAATGTAACATTATATATCAAAAAACCTTATCAACTACAGGGTTGTGTAATAACAGGTGTAATTACCAACCTTATCATTAGATATTTGAAATTCTCCATACATTCATCATCACTTTAGATTTTAACCCCTTCTGAGTCAACATGGTGAGTAGATTATATAGTCATGATAAATCTATCAGGAAGTATCATTAGTATCCATCAATCACAAGAAAACTATAGATCATGGTTTCTGTGGTTATTTTAGACCATTGATCAATGACATCTATCTTTGAAGGATCCACCGATATACCATCACATGAAATTGTATGACCCAAAAATGATACTCTTTATATCCAAAATTCACAATATGTATATTTGGATTATATATTCTCCTTCCTCGGGATATTTAGTAAAATTCCAACATTTTCTCCATTTTCTTCCTTTCACTTTGAATATCTAATAATATTATCAATAAGGACTACCAAAATATAATCAAGGTAATCTCTAAAGACTCTTTATTAAAACCGTGAAGACCAAAGTATCATTTGTAAGTCCTAATGGAATTAATATATTTTCATAGTGACCATACCTCATAATGAAGGATGTCTCTTCTATATCCTCATTCATGAACCTTAGTTGATGATATCCAAATTTAAGATCAAATTTGGAAAAAGATTAATCTCCTCATAATTGATCGAATAGATCATTATTATGGGTGTAGGATATATGTTCTTAATATTTATTTTTTCATGTTCTTAATATTCAATGCAATGATGATTTTGCCAATAATAATTACTAAAAAAGTAATATATGTTCACCATGGAGAAGCATTAGGCTGAATGAATTCCTTTTCTAGATTCTCTTGGAATTTATTCTTAGATTTCTACAACTCAATTTGGGATAGTCTATATGGAAGATTTGAAATATGAATAGCCCCATGTACGAGCTATACTGAAAACTAATCATCTTGATTTGGGGAAATACTAAGAAACACTTACAAAATGACTTCAAAAAACTCTTGTATAATAGTAATATCATCAATATTGAGTTTCTCATTAACCATATCTGATATATATCCATCATTAATATCTATTAATACACATATGATAGATGAAATTTCCATTGGGGTTTTAGGGTAATATTCACACGGATGCACTATTGTTGGTTGATTGAGAAAATTGAATGATAGTTCCCAAATTCAAGAATATATTTTATAGGGACTTAAGAAGTTTTTATGATATCAATGGATTGGTGATTCCATTAAAATATCAAGGCATTTGTTGCATTAAGTGATCTAACATTGGTGAATCATTCAATGGAAAACATGTTTCTCTATATGATCATGGTTATTTTTTATAACCTGAATTAAATTACCTAATATGGTAATCATCTAATCAGTTCCGACCCAAAATTTATTGGCTTTCGTTATAAGGAAATATTTACATTGGCTATCTATGTTGATTGCCTCTAATTAATTATGTTTCATCACTAAATAATTGAACACACTATGTAAGCACAACAATATCAGGAATATTGATCTATAAAATAAGAATACCTATAATGGTAAAAGTTCTCAAATACTATAATGGATTTATATAATTTACATGTTATCTATGTTCAATAAAAATATAATTCCAATGTTTTCTAGAAAATGTTTTTCTGATACTAACTATTGAAACATGAACTAAGAAACTCAGATACAATGTTCACTTTATTATATTGGTAAAATAAGCATATGATCACATCCCAAAAGAATAAATAATTAATTAGTCTTAGTAAACTAGATTCATATATTATTCCCACAATCCATTAGAAATATAAAATACATTAAACAAAAAATATTCTTATATCCTTCAAATTATTCATTATATCCTTATCAAATACTATAGAAACGAAAACAAATAAAGGTTAATTTCATATTATTAGTAAGGATTATGAATATAAGAATCTATCATGAATCAGTAAGGAATAGTCAATAGGGAATGATAAATGTTGAAAATATTTTCCATTTAATCAGTCACATTAGCACTAAATTCATACATGGATAATATCAATACATTAATATCATAGAAAATAATTGATAAATTCTTATCAAAGGAAATACCTAATATTCAACATCATGATCTCAGATATCATGATATATTTATCATCAAGCCTGCATTCCAGGAAAATTTAATTGATGGGAAGGTATATAAAAACCCCATTTAATAATTTTGGCTAACTGATTTGTCTCATGAGACATGTCGATGCATCATGGGGTTATTTATATTAGGTACCCACCCATCATAGAATTTCCAATTCATTCCTCATATATTTAAATATAAATTTAATTCATAAATAATATTCCTTATCAATAAATATCTATATTGAGTAAAGAATAAAAAATTTACATATTTACCTACTCAATCAAATAAATTTCCTAGAAAAACAATGTGCTTGTAAATAGTACATGGTTTAGGTAAAATGAATATCCATGACACAAAATAGATGAATGTTTTATATAAATTTAATTTCCAATGAAAATTTATCACAACAAATTGAATTTTTTAAGGGAATTTTAAGGAAAAGAATAATTAATAATTGATAAAATATCACCATAAATTTATTAGAAATATTGTTTTTTAAAAAAATTATGTCCTTGGAGAAATCAATAAAATGGAATTGAAACATAAAAATGAGCTTTAGTTAATGGTATTTCTTCGTATAATCATTGAAATATAATGAAGAAGCTAAATTGTGTCAAATGGTTATTGTTCTATGAAAATATTTTAACAATGTATATATTAAAAAAATTCCTTTTAACTTTTCTAGAGATATTAGATATTGAACCGTTTGGAAAAATTGGAATTATTCTTCAAAAACCTAGTAATAATTAATGGTTAACATATAATATTCTAAATAAATTATTTGATTAAAATAGTATTTTGTAAAATTAATTTGAAAAATATGGACATTGAATAAAAAAAATACCCGCTCAAAAAAAGAAATAAGACTGAATTTTCTTTTAAAAAATTATTTTTATTATTCATGTAAAAAAGATGGTAAAATTTGTAAAAAACACAAATAATCCTTAAATATCTATAAGATAAGAAAATATATGGTTTTATGAAGGATATATTACAATATTGCTTCCTCCAATGGCCCGAAGGCCTTCATTTTTTATTGATATTTTAAATTGAAACCCCATGAAATTATAAAAAATAATTTAAAATTAATCATTATGAATAGATTTATATTCACGTTAAATAAATCAGAGGGGTAATATATACACCATGTAATAGTAAAAGGTTATACAATGCCCAATATGTATCCATAGAGTAGAAACTGAGATGAAACCCATTATAATGATCATATCCTTGAAGTAAGAATTAATCCATGAAGTGATTATGTGTAAGAAAATTAAAACCATGAAATAATGTGAAAATATAAAATAATAAAATCATGTTTCATTTCACACATAATCAAGGAATAAGATTTCATTTAATTAGAACTGTTACCCAATGAATTAAAATTGAGTTAAGAAACCCCTTCCCTCAAGTTTATCTTTCGTAGAAAGCGGTCTAAACTCAAATATAATATATTTAAATTTAATATAATTAAATTAAATAACTATAAAATATATATAATATCATATATTATCAAATTATAATATCTTATCACCCATCTATTGACAATCATATTTTATTATCGTTGTTTTGGGTGTTAACAACTTTGTTTTTCATGATAATTTTGGTTTGGTAGTTCCAGTCCCTGTACTTTGATTACAGTTCAATAACCTCTAGAATGATAATGAAGATATAATATCTTATATATTAATTATATGTATATATAGTTATTTATAAAAGATATAGATATAAAAATGAATTACACTACTCATGGAGAAGGTAGGTCGTATGTACACATTAATGCTATTTTCACTTTTCAATGGGTGTAATGAAATAATGTTAAATAATAATTAACCATTTCTGGAAAATCTTTATAACCGAGATATATCATAATTTCTCCAAACTATCCTTATTACAATCATTGTAAAATTTAAATGAAAAAAGGATCGTATCCCTACATGGTGGTGGTAGTTCACATGTATGCACAAGATAGGTTTTCATATTCCAAAAAATTATAGGGTAAAATGGTGTCAAAGGTATCTTCACGAAGCCACGCTACACTATTGAAGTCTTCTGGAAGGCACCTCCTCATGGATGGATTAAAATAAATGTGGACGGAGCCTCAAAGGGCAACCCTGGTCTTTCGGGATGTGGAGGAATTTTCAGAGACCATCAAGACTGGATCCTCATATGTTTCTTTGGAAGCTGTGGCATTGCTTCCGCGCTGGAGGCAGAAATGCTCGATACCATTCATGCAATTTACTATACAAAGATGTTCAACAAGAATAATATCTGGATCGAGAGCGACTCCACTGCTATTGTGCAAACCATCTGGAAAGGTGATGCTCATCTTGCTTGTTCTCTCACCCCCCCGATGGATGGAATTCCTCGCCGCTCTCAATGGCCTCAACTTTATTGCCACTCATACCTATCGTGAGGGTAATATGATCGCTGATGGGCTAGCCAACATGGGGGTCTCACATGAGATCACTTGGAGGAATGACCTCCCTCCGGAGTTGACCCCTTTCTTTATTAAGGACTCTAGAAAATTTCCCTCTTTCCGTATTTTGTAACGTTTTTGTTTCTCCTTTATTTTGAATAAATCTCTATGTTCTGGTCTTTTGACTAGAACTCACCCCTTAAAAAATGGTGGTGAAAAAAAATTACACCTCAATGTTGAGACAACAATTTGTAGGTACGAACATGAAATGTTTTTTTCCCAAGGATGAAAAAAAGATAAATTGATTGGAAAAATCATAATAACATAAAATTATATTTTTGATACTCTATTTATTATTTTAGGATTATTACAATAGATTTTTGGTATGTATAAAAAGTAATAAATTTGAAAGAGTTTGTAAAGATGACCATATCTTCTTCAGTAGACATCATTTAGATCCATTTTGTAGGACCATTGGGATGGTCTTTCAAGAAGAATAGAACCTATAATTAATTTCTAGAGAATTTTTTAATAGAACTGGTCATGGTTTTTTCATATAGGTAGCTCAAAGATTTATATTCCTAACATGAAATCCACTAAAATGGATCCCTGAGCTGGTTGGCGACATTGACTCAAGCACACCTACCCATATGCTAGATGAAGATTAATAGTAGTGATGGATTAGGGTTTGTTCGTGGGGAAACTATTCCATATGTTCATAGGGGAACACCATAGAGAATAATAGATAAATTAAAAGAAATAGTGAAACAAATACATAAACCAAAAGAACAATAAATTAACCTTCTAGATAAATATCACCAATGTCATTTATAAAAAGATAACCTTGTCATTATACTATAAAAAATTTGAAATGAACAAGATACATGGAACATACATATACCAAATGATAACAAAAAACTAAACTAAATAAAATATAACTACGATCATAAACACAATGCTCTTCTCCCATATTCCATCCTAGAAAAACAATCAACCATCCATAGATGGACACTTTAACTTATTCCTACCTACAACATAGATGTTTGTTCAGCTACCAATCAGTGGACTAAACAGGGTTTGAGATATACTTTGTAGGCCCCCCAAAATTACATAAAATAAATTGAAACCAATTCATAAAAAATGTTACTATGCATATATAATAAATGTAAAGTTGTAAAGTAAACTGTAAACAAGTCAACTCTACTTCCTAAAAGAAACCAAGCTGACACTAACTACATTAGCCTTAGTTGGGATACCTCTAATGACATGTCACCATATATAAATATAAGTATACGTGTATGTATCTATGTGTTAGTTAATAGATATTTATAGATATACATGAACTATATACATAATGATATATTTTTTCATATATATATATATATACTAATAATAATAGATAAGACATGAGGCGTAACTCAGGGGTCGATGAACGTTAATAAAAGTTTCATGTTTAAATTGGATACTAGCCAAAAAAATCTATCAGGGTTATGGATGTCATAATAACCACCAACCCAATGATAAAAGTGAAATTTCATGTCTAATAACCTCCAATGAAATATTAAATACCATGTCCATTTTTCAATAAACAATGATAGATATCATTCCCAACATCATACATCAAGGGAGCATGAAGCATCATGTAAAATTTAATCCTTAACCATGTCTCAACTTCAATTATATTAGAAAAGTAATAATAATTGTATTCCATCATGTATTTAGTACATTAACATAAGAAAAATACTGGATTAAAACTCATTTACCATTTAATTAGTCAAGTGAATAATCAATTATTTACATAAGATTCATGTTACTTGGTCATACCACTCACTTTCTATTTAATTATAGTAATCAATTCAATTAGGTTGAAACATAAAACCACATACAAGGACCTTTGGAAAAATAAAATTTACAATTCAATATAATTTAATGGGAACACCTAAAGGGTAGGAATTGGATGAGGTGGGTGACCTTTGATCCTAAATACGGTTTTAATGGAATTTCTCAAACAAGGTTAACAATTTAGATAAGGAAATTTTTATTTTTTATGGATATAAATAGAAATTTGGGATTAGTTTTGGATGATGTGACTTATAAAAAACAAATATTTAGAGAATAATTACCGGACTACTTACCTTAAGCCGGTAGGAACGTCCACATCTGGTTTCAAATTTAGATTTGAAGTATATCGGGAGAAAATGATTATTAGACAATTGTATTGAAAATATATCATATTAGATCATCTAGAAATAGTATTCAAAGGGGAAGATAAATGATGAAATTAAGGAATATAATTTAAGGGTTAACAATTATCTATCCATCTCAATGAACGATGAGCTATTAGAAGATTAGATGAAGAAGTTAGGTCAAAACCTTTGATGACAGGTAATGGATAACCATGGTGTGCAGTTAGCTGTACAAAATGTAAGAACCCGATTATTTTTTGAGGTAGATATATTTATTTTTCAAACAATTATCTGTTTAATTTCTTAGATATAGAATTTTATGAATGAACATTGGATCATAGAGGTCTCTGGGGTGTTTAGGGAATAGTATGGACCCCCAAACCCAACTTTTGGGTGAAAATAGGAGGTTTCACGATTAAGAGAAACTATATAGGTCAGACCTCATGGATGAGAGAATAGGTGTGAGGTTTTACCAGACCATGATAGAGGAATTCTCATAATTACCAAATGATTATCTAAACCATATGTGGTAACCATGTAATGTGCCCCAGACATCTAGGGTGATGAGCACGGTTTCCGAATAGTTTGTCAAACTGTGTGCAGGTACCATGTGACCTAGATATTATGGGTAAATTTAACATTTTTCCATTAAAATATTTATAACCTAAACTTTTATTTCCTTCTCAACTTGGTTAATTTGGGGTCTCATATAGATTATTTTGGAATCCTAATTTCATCTTTGCTTCAGATTCTTCATATGTTGTCCACTTCGACCACCATTCTTCTCCTTGGATCGGCAATGGTAATGACTCGATTACTTTTTATCCTTATTTGATTCGTCTAGATATTGATTATGCAATTTGTATGTTGGATCATATTCCATAATATCAAATTCTTCATCAATTATTCATATTTTTCCCAAACCTAGGAGAATTAGAGCTTGATATTGGACGATTTATCTACCACGAGCATAAGGTAGGTGGTATCGTGAATTGCACTAATTATCGAGATGTTTAAAAATGTCGAAGTGTTGCATGCCCATTTTTGGGATGTCACCAAGAATTATAAATCAATCTTATTGTCACTTTTTGTCGTTTTGGTAATTGAATAGGTGTTACAAATCATGTGATAGGTTTGTTTCCTAAATTATGGTGCACCCCTTGGGTGGGTGACCCGTTTGACCAATTTATGGTTTTTTGGCCAAGGGTACTTATGAGGTATACCATGAGTCCCATTTGTGGGTCATTTAAAATTAATTTGATTAATGAATGAAGTTTACATATTGTTAGATGGTATTATAATTGGATAAGGGTATGGGATAGATGACATTCTCCTTGACCAATGTTTGAGATTATACCTATTTAAGAATATTTAGTTGTTTTTCTCCAACTGTAAACCTACCCACATGAGTTAAAAAATATTTTAATCCATTTAATATTTTTTTTCATATGTTTCTTGTTATTTCAATGATAACCATGTGGGAAATGATAGGACAAGCCTTTCAGTTCAGTCCTAGATTGTGAAACCCTTATTGGTGAGTTGTGAAATGATTATGGTTGGATCACAACATGTTTTCAAAATATTTTAACAAAATAGTTATGGTTTAATGGTAATTAAAATTAGGTGAATCATGGATTCTATTGGAATTACATGGAACACTTATATGTCTATTTTACCTTTATCCCTTCAGCGAGCCTTGGATTTTCTGGAATTCCTTGGACATGCTCAGTGGGTTTATAAAATTATGTTAAGTCGTGATTGAACCATGGACTCCATGGATGGGATTGTTGAGGCTATGTACAAAATTATGACTGAATAATGGATCTTATAGGGATCCCTAAATATGTTGGAGAGGAAATAATATTTCATGAGTGATACATGGGGCTCCCTATCGGACTACAAAGGATGAGATTAGTTGACGTAGACTTATACCACACCTAGAGTGATATTGGGTCCTTGAGAGGCTTTCCGGTATGAGATTATAGGGTGTTGGTATATTAAAATAGTATTTATAGTTGAATTCCAGTTTAGGTATGTCATGGATGGTCATAGGATATAATTGAATATTGATGTTACTTATGAAATGTCTTTGAAGACAAAGCACAAGTTTGGATTCAGTATTCTCATATAATTGTTTAGAAATCCTTTTGAGATATCAGTTGTGCTTACTATAGTACATGGTATCTTCAGGCTTTTTTTGGGTCTCGAAAATCATAAAAATCAATGTAATCGAGTTTTTTTATTGAATATAAATTAAAAACAGTGCATGTAGGACTATTTACTTTTGAGTAATTCCTAGTTTACTGCTTCACTGTTATACGCAGCTTGTTTTATATACTCAATAATAGATTGTCACAGACCATGGGTGGTTTCTTACTCAAAATTTTTCTCACGCCCTATTTAGTTCATGATTTTGGCCCAAAACAATTATATGGTTGTAGGTGTTGATAAGGGAATGCACCCTTCCCCAGTTACTTGATATGCTGATTATGAGATGGAGAGCATGGGACCATGCAAAGGCTTGTGATTCTACTGGGATAATTTGGTTATTTTGGTATCTTTTTGGATCTTGTAATGTATATTATAGCCTTGTGACGTGTTTGGATATTTTTTTAGAAACATGTGACATGAATCATTTTGTATATGAAATGACACCTATTTGTTTGTTTTATCAGTCATCTATAGTTTACTTCTATTGTATGAAATTACATCATCCTCTATTTATTTCTTATATACGCTTCATTACACTCTTCTAATAAGGGCATAATCTTCCCATTATCACATTTAGGACCTCGTTACTATTTAGGAGCCTCTATAATTTGGGGAGATGTGCTCGATGACATGTGGATAACTAGGCTTGGATCACTGTTAAGTGGATCCTCGACATGAGACGTTACAATGTGTTATTCAAGGGGGTTTTTCTAGTTTTCATTAATATTTTGAACCAATAGACTGGTATAGGAAGAAATTTGGATTTGGTAATAATTTTTTCCTAGGAGTATCTTCCCAAAAAATATGGAAATCCAAAATGCCTTGAATTGAATTTTTGATTTTGGATTTTGATTTATTATAATCGATTCAATTTCACTATGGGGTGACATAATTGTGTTGGGATATTATTATTGATACTATTTTGGTTCTATTCTGCTACAACATGATAAGATTAGGGTATTCCATATCATGTTTCATATATGTACTTTTTAGAATCATAATCCATGAGTTCTTGTCATGTCATTAGGAGCATTACTGATTACAAGATGTTGTGATATTTATCTTTATATATATGCCTACTATTTTTATAGGTGTATTGGTACATGCTATGGTATGAATTTGATGGATGCCATGATTTTGTCCTTAAGGTGTACGGCCCCTCTTAGTTCTGGATTTTGAGGATCATGTTTCGGCATTATATTGAATTGTGCTATCGTGTTCTATACTTGGATGCCAAACATTTAATTCATAGGGATTATGGGCCCCCACATGTCAGAATTTATCATACCATTGGATACCTTTTTAGATTGGAATTTGATAATCTTAAAAGGATTCCCAATCATATTTTTGAATTTGGAATCAACATAAAATATAGAATAGAGGTGAAAAGAAGTGAACTAGAATTGGTTTTGACAGAAAACTTGACATAACCCGACCTTATTACTGCTCTCTCGGTAGGGGTTCTTGTAGTTTTTCACATATACCTAGCCCATGGGGTATCCAGATGGATGTTTGTTTAGATGAAGGTTTTAACCTATCTTGTTCTCTTCTATGCTTTTGAGTTTCTAACTTGTTTTTATCTTTAATTATGGTGTGTGCTTGACCCTGTAGATTCTTGACACCACAATGACCTCAAACTATATACTAGGAGGGTGGTGATGATCATACTCTATAGGTGGTAGGTCATGGGAAACTAGTGGAACCTTTAGTTGATCTATGAAATAAACGATCTATTATACCG
Organism: Viscum album; assembly: GCA_963277665.1. Lineage (NCBI taxonomy): Eukaryota > Viridiplantae > Streptophyta > Magnoliopsida > Santalales > Viscaceae > Viscum > Viscum album. Next base: position 867,223,963 of record OY728152.1, on the reverse strand, counting down.
GACGTAGGTGCAGATGCATAGTTCAATGAAGGCTTTATGAGGTTCAGGAAAACTATTTAGGGAGCACCACAACCTGCCACATCTATTGCTAAGCTAGCACAGGCATTCTAGAAATATAATCTACCAATGTTTGAATGGGATGGTAGACCATAGGAAGCTGAGTCATGCCTGGAGTCCATGAATTCGATCATAATCATTTAGAGATTCCTCCTAAGAGGAGGGTAATGCTCATGATGTATATGTCATGTGATTCTTTCAAGAGATGGTGGGATGTGATTACTCAAGAAGGGTGTCATTAGGATATGGAATGGGGAGACATTCAGATAGTCCTCTATGACTATAACTATCTCAAGATGCTAAGGGCTGATAAAGCCAATGATTTTATGCATCTGGAGTAGGTCTCTATGTCAGTGATGGACTACTCTGCCCATTTTACTAAGCTCCAACAATTCACACTTATTCTGATCATTAACAATTTATCAAAGGAAATAATTTTAGAAGATGGTATCAAGTGTGACATCTGATTGTAGGTAAACATCTTTAGGTTGACTACCATTTCTACTATAGTGAATCATGCTTTAAACAATGAGTGTTACTTAAGGGAATCTGTGGCTGTTAGAAAGGGAAGTTCCACACCTTGATCTAGTACTGTCTCGACCGTCAATATATATCATCGTCTAGAGTTTCCTCATGGTGATGTGAGTAGTTAGAACATATCTTCTGGTAGCCATGTGAGGTGTTACCAGTGTGTTTGGCTGGGTAATATGAGGTTGTAGTGTCCATATGACCCAATTGAGATATGATCCTGCAGAAATATAAGTCATCTTCAACACTTTTGAAGGACTTTTCCACCAGTGGCTTGTTAGAGAGGGCCTACATCGTCTCCACATTCAAGAGTGGGGTCTGCAGCTACTCACCAGTCAGGAAAATGGAATTTTTCTGGTCATTCATGCTGAGGTTGTGGTCATGATTATGGTATCAAGAACCTATGTACACAGAGACAAGATGGTGGATCATCTCATGGAATCTAGGTCGTGTCTCAGGGTCATGGTACTTGAAAGACCTTTTTAGTGCAACAAACCCCGTAAGAGTAGGATCCTACACCTTCTACAATTATAGGTACCATTTTAGTAGCCTCTATTTTAGCTTCTAAACTATTTGATATAAGTGATTAACATAGTTCTATATTTTTTCCATTCATGGATAGACTTGGGATTAGTGTTTTTTCATTTGGTGACATCATGATGTTAGACAATCCATTGCGTATTTTAACGTAGGTCTGCATAAATTCAATTTGTACCCCCTAACGTTTGATGGGTTTCCTATATCATGGATTATTTATGTCCTAGAAACAACAAGTTTTGATGAAATTGTTGGTATGGAATGGATAGTTTCCTATTAAGCCATTGTCGATTGCTATCATCATAGGGTGAGTTTCACAACACTAGAGGGCGGATTGTTTATACACAATGGTGAATGGGTTGTCCAGGTGAGTCGATATGTACCTGAGCATCATGGGTTGGGCGGTATGATACAATATAGTGTGAGTATGTATTTAGATTATTATGGAACATTTACGATGGATTTACCAATAGTGGTTGATCATTTCAGGGACATATTCTTGGACAAAATTTCAGGATTACCTCTAGAAAGAAAGATAGAGTTTTATATTGAACTAGTGTCTTGAGATGCACTAGAAACCATTACTCATTAAAGTATAGCTAAAATGGAGTTGTAATTTCTTAAGAGGCAGCTAAAGGATTTGGAGGCTAAGGGTTTCATCTGACCCAGTACTTCTCTGTGGGTTTCATCGGTCTATTTTTCAAAAAAAAGGAGGTTGATACCATCATATTATGCATGAATTATTGGAAACTAATCTAGATTATGGTTAAGAACCTTTATCCTCTACTAAGGATTGATGAACTCTTAGACCAGCTTCAAGGAGCTTGTGTTTTCTAAATGATCGACCTGAGATCCTATTATCATGAGGTGCATTTTAGATCATTATACATAACACTTGCATCCTTTCAAAGTAGGTGTGATCTTCATGAGTACTTAGTAATCCTATTTGGTATCATGAACCTTCCATCAAAATTTATGGTATTTATGAACTGAGTGTTCCTTCCTTATCTTGACTTATTTTTTGTGGTTTTCACGGATGACATCTTGGTGTATACCCAAAAAATACACGACCATGCAACACAAATTGATATCGTTTTGAGTACACTGAGAGAGCATAAGTTATATGATAACCTCACAAAGTGCCACTTTTGGATGGATTAGATCCACTTCCTGGGTCACGTATTCTCAGATATAGGAGTTTCAATGGACCCAAAGAATTTGAGAGTCGTAGTCTCATGGGAGCATCCCAAAAACATCTTTGAGGTGAAGATTATTCCAAATCCTAATGTTTACTACAGATGATTCATATAAGAAATCTCAGGTTTACAAGTTCCATTGACTAGTGTATCTAAAAAGGGTGTGAGGTATGTTTGGACATATTCTAATGAGACGGCCTTTTAGGAGCTAAAAGGGAGATTGACTTTGGTGGAAATACAAATTTTTCCAAAGCCATGTAGGAGTTATACTATGTACTGTGACTCATCGGGTATCAAGCTAGGAGGAGTTCTTATACATGGGGATGGATTCATTGCATATGGATGTCAGAAGTTAAGGAAAAATTAAAGTAACTACTAGACGCACGATCTCGAGTAAGTTGTGGCTATTCATGAATTACATTGGTTTAGACATTACTTGTTGGGATAGAATTTTTTGGTTCACAAAAACCAAAAAAGAATGAAGTATATCTTTACTCAGCATGATTTTAATATGAGGCTATGAATATGGGTTGAATACCTTCAGTATTTCGACATCGAGCTTGCCTACAAGCCTGGGAATGGAAATTTAGTGGTCAATTCTTTGATTTGGAGGAATCAGATACATGATCTGAAGAAGGCCAACAGTGAGTGGAATCTTATGGATTTGTTCTCTAAGATGCATTTGGAGGTGAATGATAGTCAAGAACATACTTTTGCATCATCCTTAGCTATTATCTATAACCTATTGTGCCAAGTGAATATGTAGTAGCTATCAGATTATGAAGGCCTAGTTAAATGGGTGAGTATATCAAGAGAGGACCTTCCTCCCTGTTGGATGATAGGAAATGATGAAGTTATATGTTTACATGGTTGTGTATGGGTTTCATCAGATATGTGGGAGGATTTGATGCCATATTTTCTTGAATCTATATGGGAAGTGCACCTTGGTTTCACAATGATGTATTAGGATTTACATCATTAGTACTGGTGGTGAGGTATTAAAATATATGTAGCTTGTTTTTTAATTAGGTTCTCCACCTATTAGCAGGTGAATGTGGAACACCAATGACTTTCCAATGTTTTTTAGTAGCTACCCATTCCTGTGTGAAAATGTAATGTTGTTTCAATAGATTTTTAGATGGATTTACTGAGGTCACATTGAGATAATGATGTTGTTTGGGGTTTTTTTGGACTACTCACAAAGGTTTCACAATTCATACATACCAAGGAAAACTTCAATGTTGATGACCTTGGGAGGTTGTACATTTATGATATTGTGTGTTCACATGGGGTTTCACGAACTATCATTCCATAAATGGAAAACTAGTTAACTTCTAGTTTTTAAAGGGAGATATAGGGAACTGGGTACATATGTGCTTTTGATTATATCTTACCACCCTTTGACAAATGGCTAGTTAGAGCCCACGATTCAGGTGTTTCATGAAATTTTTCGAGAATGCATTCTAGACATTAAGGGTTCTTGGGAGAAACACATACCACATGTTGAGTTATCCTATAATAACATATATCATTCTACTATTTAGATAGTTCCAAATGAGTTTTTATATGGTAGTCCATGCCAATTACACCTATGTTTTCTATAGGAAAGAGAGGAAGCAATGGGGGGACCTCATCATTTCTAGGAGACCACTGACTAGGTGATGTTGATTTGGAAGTAGATGGCTATTGTGCTGTATCATTAGAAATTGAATGGAAATTTCTACAGATTTCCTATGGATTTCAAGGATGGATATCGAGTTTTCCTAAATGTTTCAATATGGTTGGGATATAAGAGGTTTAGGAGATAGGGTGTGCTCTAATCAAGATACATCAAACTATTGGAGATTCTGGAGAGGTTTGGTCCAGTTGCCTATTAGATGTAGTTACCTCAATGGTACCAAGATATGCATGGTGTCTTCCATGTTTCTCCATTCTGATGATACTATTTAGACCCATATCATGCTTCTAACCTCGAGGAGGTTGAGTTATAGTTAGATGCATCCATTTAGGGGCATCTTATATTGTTATCGGATCGTAGTATAAAGGTTCCATATGGCTGCTACATTCCTTTTGTGTTGGTGTTGTGGGAGCACGACCGAGTATAGGATGAGACCTATGAGAGGGAGGCTGATTTATTATTATAGTTGTTTTAGTTGTAGCCATATACTTCGACGCCGCCCTTAGAAGGGAAATTTGGGGAGAAATTTCATTAAAGTTAGATTTTTTAAGAATCTGGTTCTTCTTCAATGTATGGATGTTGATTTTTCTATCCCTTGTCAGTTTAATTATATAAATATGGAATTTTATGAATTCTAGTTGGGGTCATGGAGGTATCTAGTGTCTTTGGGGTAGGTCTGTACCCCAGAACCCTTGTTTTTTATGGAAAGAGGAGGTCAAAAAGTTAAGAGAAACTGTTCAGGTTAGGCCGTACGACCAATCAAATAGGTTTGTACTTTTATCATACCTTGAAAAGGCCTTACACATGTATTTTTCATGGTTAGTCAAACCGTGTGGGGTAACCATGTGATGTTCCCTAGAATTCATGTGAGATGAGAATTTTTTTTTTGCACAGTTGTCTTAACCATGTGGAGAAACCATGTGACCCAGATATTGTGGGTAAATTTATCATTTACCCCTTAACATTTTTATAACCAAAATATTTCATTATTTATATTATTAGATGGAAGGGGGATTTTGTACGGGTTCCTTTGGAATACTAAGGTTTTATTTCCTTCAGATTCTCTATTCATTGTCTGTTTTGACCACAGTTCATCTCCTTGGATCCACAATAGTAATTCCTCGATTCCTTTTTAGCCATATTCAATTCATATGGATATCAATTACACTTCTTGGATTTAGGATCATATTCCCTAATATCACATTATTTGTTTTTTATTTATATTTCTCCCAAACTAGGGAGAATCTGGTCTTGTTACTGGATGATCTATCTAGCATGAGCATAAGGTATGTGGTCTCATGCCTTTCACTAATTGTTGATTAGTTTATATATGTCGGATTGTCTTGAAACCCTTTTTAGAATTTCTCTTTGATTTATAAATCAAATCCACTATTACCTATTATCGTTTAGTTAACTTAATAGGTGTTACAAAGCATGTTATAGGGTGTTTTCTTAAATTAAGGGCCAACCCTTAGGTGAGTTCCCAGTTTGAGCAATTTTTGGTCATTTGGCATAGGGAGCATATGTGGTATGCCTTGAGTCCCATTTTTTGGTTTTTTAAAATGAATTTGATTATTGAGTGATGTTTCCATGTTGTTATATGGTATTCTAATTGGATAAGGGTTTGTGATAAATGAATTTCCCCTTGACCCATGTTTGAGTCTATCCTAATTTAAACATATTTGGATGGTTTTCTCCAACTATGAACCTGCCCATGTGAGTTATCCAATATTTTAATCCATTTAATAGTTTTTTCATGTGTTTATTGTTATGTGAATGATTCCCATGTGAGTAATGATAGAATAGTCCCTAGAGGTTAGTCCTAGCTTTTTACACCCTTGGTGGTGAGTTGTGAAATGGTTATGGTTTGACCACAACATGGTATTAAATTATTAACTTGAACCTGTTAAGGAAAAATGGTAAATTGGATTAGGTGAATCATGGATTCTATTGGAATTCCATGGATGGACTTATATGTCTATTTAACACAGGTCCCTTGAGTGAACCATGTATTCTCTAGAATTACTTGGATGGGATCAATTGGATTATTAATTATTTTTAGGTCGTGAGTGAACAATGGACTCCATGTACAGGCTCATATAGGCAATGTACTAAATGATGAGTAAATCATGGATCTTATATGATCCCATTTATGGGATAGAGAGGCAATAATATTTCATCAGTCATACTTGTTGCTTCATATATTACTATCAAGGACGAGCTCAATTGAATTTTACTTATAACACACTGAGAGTGATACTGGGTCCTTGAGAGGATTTCAGGGACAAGCATGTAGGGTGTTGGTAGATTGGAACCTAGATTAATACATGAATTCTAGTTTAGGATGTCAAGGATGGGATCAAGTTATAATTGAATATTGAAGTTACTTATGACACATCTACCATGAAAAATCACAAGATCGAATTCGGTCTTCTCTTATAATGGATTAGATTGCCTTCTAAGGTATTAGTTATTCTAACTGGTATATGGGGGATCATTGGGAATAGGTCGGGTCTTGAGACATATAAAAATCAATGTAATTCAGTTGTTAATTGAATAAAAATTAAAACAAGTGCATTTATGTCAGTTTACCATTGAGTAATTCAAATATTATTACTTTACTATTATACATTGCCTATTTTAAATACTCACTGGCATATTGGCACAGACTATGGGTGGAGTCTTTCTGAGATTTAGTCTCACACCCTATTTGGGTCATCCATTGATCCCAAAAAGAATATATGGATGGATGTCTTGATAAGGGAAAGTTCCCTTCTCCATGTACTTGATATGCTACATAGGAGTAAGAGAGTGTGGGACTATGCATATGCTTGCGATGCTACTGGTATAATTTTTATTTGTTTTAACCTTTTTGGATCTTGTATTGCATATTTTATCCTTGTGACTTGCTTCAATGTTATCATAGAAACATATGACATGAATAATTTTTTATATGATATGACACATGTTCATTTGTATTATCAGTCTTTTGATGTTTACATCTGTTGTATTGTATTACTAATTCCACTATCTGTTTCTTATTTCCATTATGTTACACTCTTCTAATGAGTTCAGAGTATCCCCACAATCATACCTTTATCCTCACTGCTAGTTAGCAGCCTCTGCTGTTTGGAGAGATAAACATGATGCCAAGTGGCCAACTGGGACTAGAGCACTGTTAGGTGGCACATGGGCCCGGGACATTACACAAAAGATAATAGTGGTGGTGATTTTAGTTTAAGAGTATTCATTGGAAAATAAGAAATTTCACCCTTTATTTTATAGGGTGAATGGTTTGGCCACACAGTTTGGAGAAACTGTTCCAAAACAATGTAGAGTTACTGCCAATGTGGTACTACCCATGTGCCATAGGTGAATGGTTTGGAAAACCATGAGCCTCTCATTCAAATTCCCTTTACAGTTTTCTATATATTCTCTAGCATTCATGTGACCTCAATATTAATATTTTTCAAACTATTGTCCCTTATATATGGGTTTTACTTTTGAGCTACACGGTTACTACGATCCATGTTCCAATTGTGAAACTCCTCCAATATCTCTAATAACTACATCTGTAGGCTATGAACAATCCATGGATGCTCCAGAACCCTTCTTCAAGATCATAAGTACATCTATTGGTATGAAAATAATGGTTTAAACTGAAACATAATGGATTCATAATTCATAAGAAAAGACCGCATGTTACAACCACCCCTCTTTAAAACAAATCATCCCAATGTCTCCCTTATAAGGTTGGTAAAACATAGTCTAATAAAATTTCTAGCCACTGGACAAATAGGATGCCCTTTCACTCCCATGTCTCCTCATGTACAGGGATATGATTTCATAGCACCCAAAATAGATTAACTGGCCTACCTAGTACATCCTTTTTTCTATGATCAATGATACTAATAAGATGATCCTCAAACTAAGACTATTCCACTATCTTATATACTCTAGATAAAAAAGAGATGGACCAGAATAATAACAGTGACGATGTGATAGATGGAAAATGTAGTGCATGGCATGCTACCTTGGTGGTAAGGCTAACTGGTAGGCTATCATCCTGAATCTCTCTAATATCATGAATGACTAACATAATGAGGTTATATATTTCTCTATGTCTAAATCATTCTGTGAAACCACCAAGGATAAACTTGGAGGAATACTTGATATACAACCTTGAAATCTCGAGTATGGTTGTGATTATTAGTATAAGACTTCTTCTTATGTTGAGCGATACATAAACATCTAGATAATTTTCACCCACTATGATGTTTCATTAATGAGATAAGGTCCCAATAGCACTGCCTCACCTTCCTGTAACCAGTATAGTGGTGAAATGAAAGGCATACCTTATATGCCCTATTGGGGAGTCATCTACATATTTTACTAAAATTAGTTATTGTAATTAAATTATGTGATTCATTGGTGTTTCTCGAAGGAACCTCCAAAATCATTGATTCAAGCTCATATCATGTCCTCTAAGACTAATATTGTATACTCAGACAGGCCATTGGTTTGATGTTGGTATGTTGTACTTATGAGTCATATGAACATAGTGATGTCATTAACTCCTTTTAGATACACAATGTAAATCGACCATCCCTAAATGATATGATATAACATGGAACACTAGTAATTCATATGATCTCAAAAATTTTAATCCTCCCAACATCATCCACTGAAACTTTCTCCCTAATAGGTAGAAAGTGAGTGACCATGGTCAACCTATCAAGGATCACCCATATTTCATCATTTCCTTGAGGGGATCTTTAAAAAAACAAAACATACATAGTTACAACATCCAATATCAATTATGGAATGTACATAAGATATAAAATTATAGTAGGCCACTAGGGCTCTATCATCACCTGCTAATAGGTGGTACACCGTGTAATAAAAATTATAATGTACCTCTTGATACCTGATCCACAATATTAATAATGTATATGAGGGTGCATATTGGGGAGTCTAAGGTGTACTTCCCAAACATAGGTGTGGTTATATAGCATTAAGTATTCCCATGTGACTTTCAGCACCAAAACATTCCCATGAAAATATATAATCTAATTCTCATCAATCACCCAATAAAGTGGTAGTTTCGCTACTATAGCACTCTCCCATAATACTACGCCCGCATGATGAAAATTCTATCTATATTTTTCTCACTCAAGAAAATATGATATCATTGTTTTTTCAGAACAATGTGTGGGTGGATTTTTTCTTGTTGAATTACTGTAGGGGTAAAATTTCTGCAAAATCATCTACATTTGGATCATCATCTATTAACCATTAACATAAACCCACAATAGTTCCCACATCCATGACTGGGTATATAATTTCTTTCTAAATTGAGGTGATTTGTTTTGGTTTCAGAGAAAATGAATCTTAGGAACACACATTGGCCAAGAGGATGGGTGGTCGGGAACATCACACCCTTTTCAAGAGAACTTTTTCCTACTACGGGACTCTCATATAGATTTAAAATATGTTCGTGAATATATTTCTAATCGCGATAAGGGAGTATTACCCAGACTGAATGACCATAGGTTAAATACTTTTATATGTAAAATAAGGAGATCTAAATATTTAATCCATCCATATGTATTTTAGGTTCTTCATCCATTTCCCAATAATGAGTAGCTACGTATATATTGATGCCCCATAACCTGACACATTGGAATTTTCATCCATGTATGTAGGAGGTTAATATATCAAGGATATGATTCAACCATTATGAGGCATATTATATATCTTATTTTATCACATGAATCAAAACCCACGTAGTTCATTAAACCCATTTAGTTTAACGTTTTACAGAAAGGACATATATGTGCGATCACGTGCATCTTGTATTTGAGCATGCACCTCGAGGAGGTGTCCTACATATCTTCATTATAGATGAAATTATAGACATCATTTTTCTTTCAAACCACTGAGATTTAACCTAATGTAAATACCCTTCTATGTTGGGTAATTATTCCATGCCACTGATTAGTGCATACACACTGAGGTGTCCCGGGCAAGTTGAGATTCATGATGCCAATGAGGTGACCATTGTGACTCCCTAATATCACATGATCTATACTTGGTAAAAATGTAATGGATAGAATATAATCAACCTCATTACATATGGATGAGGGGATTTCTTTTTGGGATAGCCATCGGGGTTTATAATATGGATATCATTCCTTGATTAGGCATCCTACATATAATGATAATCGTAGAAATTAGATTCATCAATGTTAAGGTATTTCTCAATATTTTTGCCTATGAGGGAAGATGATAATCCTAGGGGAGATATTAGGTCCCATTGGCTTAAACATAAGATACTTGGTTGGATGTGCACCAAAGTTCATTCCCATTTCAGTTGGGGTCAGGACTTAGGAAGGAATCCTATGTATCCCAAATATTGAGGGAAAATAGTCCTCGTTGTTCAATCATTTGGATCTTACAAACTTATGTTTCCCTTATATGTGGTACGTATCATATTATGCTACTTATAGATGATTACACCCTGAGGTTTACCTAATTTTAATTAAAGTATTATTTCAACTCCCTAATTCTATGTGAGCTATGCTCGGTGTAGGAAACAGGGGATGGAAAATATAGTCTCACTCCTTGTGGATGAAGGACTTACATACTGGGATATCCCATTGGATGTTTATTATGGAGTTTGGGTCTTAATAAGGATACATACATATTCTGGTTTTGGTAGGAATCAGAGTTCCCATATCTCATTTGGCCTGGGATTAGCTGCTAATATATCCCCGTATGGTGGGTAGACAAGGTTATCAATTCCTAGAATGCTCAATTGAATTTCCTACTTCTATACCTAATATGCATTGAATTTTTTCTACATGCCTTGAATGTATACTTGACATGTCAAAGGATGAATTACTAACATTGTCAAAGACACTATCATGATCCAGTTTACATTCCAAAGATACATCACATAAATTGGATGGCTTGTATGATGGTTGTCGCATGATCAGGGATTACTTGTCTGGAGGACATTACACAACCCAACCATTTCATCATGGAATTATTCACAAGATCCATAATGACATGCATATATGGAATCCCATGATTCATATTACATTCCCATGTGTCATCATGAAATATAGCTGACACACTTGGAGGGAGTCGTGAGGGTCAGTGTTACAAGTCTCAGAGGGTGTCGTATGTCCTAATAGACTTGCTTGGGTGTCATTGAAAAAGTCAGATGAAATGTATGAGGGATGTCATAAGAGCTATCTGACATACCCTGAGGTCATCAAAATGTATATCTAGCTTTTCTGGAGGATGACACGAGTGTCACTTGACACGGTCAGGTCCTGTCGTGTGACTTGGATGACTTGTACTGATGTTGCCATATAAACTGGGTGACACATCTATAGAACATTGTAAGGCCTCTATGGAAACCCGATGGGTTTAAGGGGACATTGGTGGAATTCCTATTGGGTTCCATGTGACGTGCTCTAACTTGTCCAGGTTACCTCACATGATCCAAATAGTATACCAACAAAGCACTGTGTGACTTGGGTGAGATGTCCTACAATTGTCACATGACCCAAATGGTCATGGGAAGTGCATGGGGATTAGAGTATATGTTCATTGTATATTTATCTCATCATTTAGACATTATTACAAACTTTTATTGTATATTCCTTATATTTTTTCAATGTTTTACTGTTTACAGTCTCACCTGTTTTAGAAAATATATGAAATTTCCTTCACACAACCCAATAAAATTCCTTCACATGATCTATGAGTGATCAAGAGAAGTTCCTATTCATGTTGTATGATCTCTACTATCATTCCACATATTTTAATTGATTGATAACCTTTCAATTTATGAGATCTATTTCTCTAAGAAATCTTCTCAGATGTATGAGTCAACTGGTATGAGGATCCATGGAATATTCCATCTATTTTTCATGCTAGTGTGGGAGATTTATAGGCCTAATCATGAATGTTATTTTCTACACTGCATAGCGTGTATCGATAAAATATAGGTTGGATTAAATGTATGTCTTTTATGTCATGTGTTTCATGAGGTCCTATCATAGGTAAGTGTGGGGGTGATCACATGATTTTCACTGACCAATTGGCCATCCCATCAATGATCCATTTGTTGGATTATAATAATTTAATGGGGTCTTTACAGATCACAGAAATATTTCCAATGACATCCATATTTTCATGAAGTCATGTATAAGAACTTTAATGATATCAGGATGCAATTTTAATGTCTATCTCGTGATATATGGTGCCTTTTCCAGGATATTCCATGATATAAAGATGTCTTTCATGGGGGCCTTCACAAAATCATGTCGACTTGCCGAAGGGATATGTGAGGTCTTTCAAATCACACATGTGTATCACATTATGTTTATGACCAAAATAGGATCCTTTATTTTCTATTTTATTTCCATAATTTATTTTTTAAATTAATAGGGATCATGTGAACATTCATGAGTGTTGTCGAAAAAAATCACATTACACATTAGTGATGCACCACGTTATTAAAAAAGGTCATGTGGTGATGCCCAATAACTTCATTGTGAAACCATTTTGATTTTTTTTGTGCCAAAGGGGGAGTATGAGTCTTCCACGATATTGATGAATCCATTCATATAGCGGGGGTGAAATGCCAATGGGATCTTGTGTGACTAGAAGGACATGTAATTGGGTTCCCGTGGGGTCTCTAAGGCTACATGGGTGTACGATGTGAGTTTTACAACCACAAGAAGCTCACAACTTTATCAATTTTTATTTAATTTTATTAATTTAAAATGTTTTGGGATCTCATGATATTTTGTGAATGTTGTTGAATAAAATCACACAACCTATCGGTGATTCATTTTATGAAATTTATGAACACAAGAGGATCCTTCCTTCTAGATATTTTCCTCATCTTCTCCATGTATTTTTAGATGGTCTATTAGTTGTTGTGGAAAGAAAATTATTGTGACCTAGGGGTTCTCATTTAGACGTCGCTTCATTGTAAACGAATGTCTAGGGAACCTTCTCAATAGGATAAGTACTTGTAGAAAGTTATAGGTGGGATCATTTTTAGGCTATGCATTGCACACAACCATCAACATGACCTTCCATAGGTCATGTGATTGTGTGTATCCTGGAGGTTCATGTGATTTTTGTGATCAAGGTCACCTTCCTATTCCATTATTTTTTGGGGAAAATAATTCCCCTATTCAAGTATTTCTTCCTTTGTGAATATTTTGATTGTCTTTTGGTGAGTGTCCATAAATAACACCATAAGGAGGAATGTCAGCAGGGAAAAGGGATCGGTTCTATGGAATGTAACTTCTATCCAAAGGCTTTGGTGTTGCCACTAATCAGTGACTTGGATGATGTTTTCTAATCTAGGTGATGTTTTTTATTCAATGGAGTTATCTATAAATTGCGGGGTGTTGATGAATGCATTCACCATCTACTCAACTCTCAAGAGCTCGTGTTCCCTACATCTATAATCTACGCTCATTGCAATACCATCCCAAAAAACTCCTCGTGAGGCCTCTTTATCAGTCAGTTTTGTGATAAATGATTTTAAAGACATCATTTTCCATGATTCACAATCGAATCAATCCATGAACATATCTTGAGTAATTTTTTGAACTGTGTACATGGGGAATCATTATCTTATTGAGTGTTTCATTAGATCTTACGGCTTAATCGCATGATCCTTTGACAATTACACAGCACACATGACCATTTCATGGTCACTTGATTGTGATTCTTATGAGGGTTAATGTAGTTATGTTACAACTTTTAGGATTTTGTGATCTATGATATCCTCATCGACTATGTGATTCATTAATCCATCTGGCGATTCTTATGAGGGTTAATGTAGTTATGTTACAACTTTTAGGATTTTGTGATCTATGATATCTTCATAGACTATGTGATTCATTAATCCTTCTGGCGATTCACGAATTCCCTAGTGATTCAAGTGATGTTCATGATGCTTCTAGTTTTCTTCCTATCCATTGAATAGATTTTATTCAATTTTTCTAACATATTCCTCTTAATGTTATTCATTTGGATTTCAGATCTCATCATATGTCTCAAAATATTTATAGGAAGGATTCAAAGAATGTGTTGGATTATCATGGTGATAATATAACAAGTGTAGATCCTACTTTTAGCTTTGATGTTGGTCCATTTTAGAAAATTTTGATTGAGCTAATGGGAGATAAATTGGAGGGATATCCCCTTTAATATTTCATTCCCCATTATGGGTTGGGTATTACCTATGAATCTACCATTTCTCCACTAAATTCACCATTTATAGCCTCTTATTGGGTTCATAAAACCCATAACACCTTTTGGGTGAATATCTCTCGAGCATGCAATTTTTCACTGAGGGGGTCAGGAAGACAGTCATATATGGATGTTAATGACCGAATAATTTAATGGGAATATTCACAAACCATATTTGGATGTTCATATTACCCACTTTATAATGTGGAATTCAACCTCTCCCTAGATTGTTTTGTGGGCTCCCAACTAGGAATTTTGATTTGGGGGTAGCTACAAAATGGATTTGGGTTGTCCCTTATGGGTGAAATATATTTCTTCTCAATTAAATGAGGAGTTGAAACAAATTATGATGTACTGGGATTTTTTTATCTTATATACATTTTAATATTGCGACAATTTTCTAATGATAGACATGTTTTATTTTTAGAGTCCAGAAACGAAGACTTTCAACATCATGCATGGTGAGGCTGGCGTTATCCTCTAGGATGTTGAATATATTTTAGGTGAACCTATATTGGAAGGGTTGTGTGATGACATTATTCCCCCATGGTATGAATGGGATTTCATAATGATAACTCCACCCCTCATCTATTAACTGATCATGCTAGCTGGAGTGGCCCTCCAAAAGGAGGCACTACCTTGACTAGATATCATCATAAAGACATGGGTGGGATTCTTCATTAAAAAGGTACTTTATCATCCATAAGATAATTAGTCAAAGGCTTATATTACAAAGGACATTCATAGAGATTCAAGTGCTTACTGTCCTATGGTTGAAGAAAGAAAATTTTATGTATGGGGATGGGAAGCTGTCCCCAATTTTGAATGGGGTATCCAACTAGATAGATTCTTCACCATGTACCTAATTGTGTACTTTTTTAAAATTATTAAAAAAGGTTGAGTTAGTGTTTCCACTTTCATGATGGCATCCTCAATAGTAGGGGAGTATATTGGGATAACCATCGATGTGCTGGTGAGAATTTATCGCCTTATACTCTAGGTTTGTAAGGGAAATACCCTTACAAGATTTTAGTCCCCTTTCATGTATTATTGAGTTTGATAGGGGATCTATTATAAGGATACACATATATAAACAATCAAGTCCTTTCCAACAATTAATTAATACCATATCTATAGAGTATTAGTAAATAAGGTATGTCACACTGAGGGTTCAGGATTTGAGGGTTTATATGAACTATTATGATTATTTATCCCTCAGAACCTATTGGCCAGTGATGATGAGTGATGTGGTTAATGTTGGTTGGCAATCCTTGAGGCATGGTCTTACATGACGTCACTTTAGGAGTGGATCCTTTTCACCTATATTGATGGGGACCTTTGTTAGGGATGGTATTAACCCTTCTGATTTAGCAACAAATTACTTTGTGTTCTATAGATATTTCCTCTGTCTATTTATGTTCAATTTGAGAATCATTATATGGTTACTCATCAATTCTGGCTGAATTTTACTAGGGAGGTGACTCATGCTAATATAAACATTCCTCTCTGTGATGCAACAATTGGTTTATCCCGGTATTAAGCTGTGGTTTGGATTTTCTCATATCCCAATGTGAAATTATCCGAATTAGTAAAAAAATATTATTATTTATCAATAGTTTCCCTGGAAATTCTAAGTCCTTTACTTCAATTGGATTTTATAGGACCAAAAACATCATAAGAACCCTAAATGGAAATAAGGAATTTTCCATTATCAGTAGAAGAGACAACTAATGCAGTTTCTATGATTATAGTACGAGAGGGTGAATCCACAATGGAGTTATTATTTCCTATCACATCTCCTCAATGGTTGTCTTATAAGACACATAACTCATAGGATGATATATAGGGTATATTGTGAAAATTAGAGTTAACTTTGGAAGGATTATACCATGTTACCACCCCTCTAGGTATTACATTCAACGATTATCTTGAGGAGGTTAGGGACTTATTCTATGACCTTGACATGGATTTTCCATGCATCAGGGGTCATATATTTTATTCCCCATTGGTCTAGAAAATTCTTTCCTGGGGAACACTACAAATTTACATGGAAAAATACTTTTATCTAATTTCCATGGAAGTGGTAAGGATGAACTCAATATTATTCTTAAAGGGTCAGGATTTCATTGAAACTATACTAACTTCTTTTATGTTTTAGTGGATATAGTGGACCGCTATAGAATATCTTCTAGTCCATCTGTCCCCTCAGTATTGTTAAAATTATATTGCTTTGGGAGAGGAATTTTGTAGTGAAAGGGCTAATGATAATGAGGGAACCCCATGAAAACATTCCTAGATGAAGTCATTGATTTCAATTTCTGGAATAACTACATTGGCTCCAGCACCTTCTTGTGATCCTTCCCTTGAAGGGAAGTTTAAAAAAAGGTGCTCTACAATGGACGTGTCTTGTCATCCATATTTCTCATGTTGGTGTTTCATTTCACTCTTCCCGCAATTTTGATTATTATAGAAACTGATTCTAAATTTTAAAAAATATATAGGTCCACTTAGATTTTTCATGGAAGGTCATGTATCCATTTGTGAGGATGTGGGAAAGAGTTCAGTTTCTTTAGTAGGCCCTTTTTTGTTAGACCTGACCTATCAAAAATTGGAGACTACTAAGGTACCAACTCAATCCTACTTGTTTCGTACATTAGACATCCCAATGATCACACCACTTGATCCAACATAAGTGGATATTCTTTTGGTGGATACTAAAATAGGTTTCCATTCTTCTATTATGTTATCCTTTAAGGATATGAGTTTTGTACAAGTTGAAAATTCTTCATGACTAGACAATTTTTTTTATTTTTTTTCACCAGATATTACCTTTTGTTTTTAAAGATCTCAAGGGTCATGAGCGAAGTATATCATTAAGAAAAGCATCAGTGGTTCCACAATGCTCTTTGACATAAAAGGGTATTTCCTCTTCAATAGAATATGGATTTAGGGAATTATATGTTTCTACGGATGTAGCTAAGAAAGCTTTGTTTCAAACATTATTCATATCCATTGGTTATTAGGTGATATCATATGTTTCATCTTTTGGACAATAAACCACCACGCCTTTTATTACAGTGTCTTCACCCTAAATTTTGGAGGCTCTAGAAACTACTCCTTCAGGGATTCATCCAACAAGATCAAACAATATTGAGGATGGTTCCCTTCCTAATTCATCAAAAACATTTATAAAAAACCTTTATTTTAGTGACCTAGTCCTTGAATATATTCCCATTCCCAGGATAGGAATAGATCAAGGCTCGGGGTCTATTCATTTTTACTATTCGATGTTGTGAAAAATGTGGAAGTATATTAGGTCCTTCTTTTTTGAGACTACTTAGAAGAGTTAAAGGTTTGGTTGGGCCAAATTCAATTTATGATTCCTACCCTAGGTCCTAATGGATTTTATCATACCACCCTCCTTACCATGGTGGTGTAGGTGGACTCTATGGGAGAATAGAATAGGGCCCTTGAATTGTGGGTGGTAGTTGCCAAGTATTCCTCTTCAATTAAGAGAAACTACGAGAAGTTTGTAGATGAATTTTCCTAATGTTTATTTGATAAGACATATCAATGATATGTGGTCAGCACTAAAAATATTGAAATTGACCATATCCAGTATATGAGTGGTCATCCTTAATATGAGATCAACCATATTCATGCAGAGCTATCCCAGTTCCAATTTTCACACCAAATCTCATATAAGACTATACTAGAGAAATAGGGAAACCATGATGTGGAAAATATGTTGAGTCCTGAATCCTTTCCTAGGGAGGAGTCACAATGGGTTGCAGAAGTGGAATCTAAGTATGTTGTCATGTTATACCAATTTGTTACCACCCTGGAGCAGAGGATTTCATAATTTGAGGATTATACTGAGAACATTCTATGATAGAGTTGTAATTTTCAACTTTTTTGGATTTTATGTTCATGGGAGAGACATTTAAATGTAGATATTCCTCCAATTTCATGATTTCATTTGATGGATGTTTTGAACATTTCAATTTTCTATCCATATTTTCTTTCATTCAGGATGTGTATGAATTTTCATTGATTCAATGTTACATTACTCTCCAATGATACCCATAATATTCATAATATTAGGTATACATACATTTATAGATCTTAATATTTATGTCATTATATATTCTTTTAAAAAAATTAATGAATTCACATCAACATGAGATTCATTATCGATATATCTTCTCTAGCTATCTTGAGATTTCTTGATTCATAGAAGGAAAATTAGGTAGAATACTTGTCCAAAAGGGAGAGTTCTCTAACATTTTTCTAATCTTATATTATTAGAGAATGAAGATTTATTTTTACCAATTCCATATGGTGGGCCTTATAAGATTTTTCGTTCTTTTAGACTAAATCGCTACTGTGTGGTATTTTAGATTCTTTTAAATTAGCCATTCTATCACTATAGTTTAGCATATTTTACCTTAAAACTTCTATCACTATTTTTTATGGTCATTTAGCTCGAACCTCCAATATGAATAGTTTATGTCCCTCTAGTTTATACCTTCTATTGATTTAGAATAGGGTCTTTTAGCTCAGAACTTCTATCACTATAGTTTATGAACTTTTAGATCGTACATTCTATTATTTTAATTTATACTCCTTTAGTGTATATATTCAATTGTTGTATTTTAGGGAATTTTATCTTTTATATTCTATAACCTTGGTTTAGGGTAATTTATCTCGGATCTTCTATCACTATAGTTTATGGTCTTTTAGTTTGGACCTTCTACCATTGTATTTTAGGGTCTTTTAGCTCGAATGTTATATTCCGATAGTTTTGGGTTTTTTAGCTTAGACAATAGTATTTCAGGGAATTTAAAGTCATACTACTAGGAAATGATCTATGTTCATGGAATATGAGGATGATAAGCCAAGAAGTACCCAAAACACCCTAGGTTGTTGAGTTCTTTCATAGTGTTGTCGAGGCTCATGGGGATTGTATCTTCTTTCCTATAAGAAGGAGGTGCCTCTATTTTGTATTTCAACCCCCTTATTCATCTATAGAATTATCAAAAAAAGGTTTCTCCACTCTTTTCCTAGGGTCATAAAATATTTATGGGGATAATATAGGTTGAGGGAGAAATTATATGGATGTTTGGTCCATCAATAAATTTTCAGTATGGGTGATATAAGTCATAAAAAAATATTGAGTCTGAGAATATGGGATCACACAGACATGTTAGGGAAAACCCATAACACCATAAGTTTCTAGGATCCCCAATGGTGTTTTCATGTCACATAAGTATTGAAGCTCTTTTATTTCAAGATGGATATTCCATTAGTTTGCAGGTCAAAGACCTAATGCATTGATATCATGGTCCGGAAAAGAAGATCAACACTTTTTTCTAGTTCTATGAGAGATTTATGGATATTCAAATGTACATATTATGACGGTTGGTATAGTAGAATGTTGTCTATGAAGGTTTTTAGATCCCTAGTGAAGTGAACCTACTAATTGTGAATGTTGATCCCTACACCCTGTGGTTTCGAATCAGGAGGTGTTGGCCATCAAAGGTTTAAGAATGGAGTATTTCATTCATTATTTGAATAAGGGTATAAAACATGGTGATTTAATTCCATGGATGTCGAATCGACTTTGATAAATTGGTAAGTTCATTTAAAATCATGGTCCCAGGTTCTTAAGTTAAGAGCTTCATATGGGACAATCATACTAGGAATGGCCCAAAACACCCTGAGGTGATAAGTTCTATTGTGGTGACCTTTGGCAACATAATTATTTGAAATTCCTTTTTTACATTGAGGTTCTAAGTTCTACTATGGTGACATCAGGGGGAAAAATTATTTGAAATCCATTTTTTGGAGTGATTAATTTATTTTATGTATAAATACGCATATTTAAAAGAAACAGGAATACATTCATAGTCAAACAACCGTACCCTTGAAGTTGGATATCATTTTTCAAGGGCCATTTAATATTTACAATGATTTTAGGTTCTCAAATTATGGTTTGTGATGTGTGGGAAGTGTAATATTAAAAAAGATTTCAAGAATACTAAAATTTGTGTCACTACATAGTGAACATATTCTCATGATGAGGAGATATATAAAATCCTTACTCTAAATATTTTATAATCTGAGGGTGAAGAAATAATAGATTGTATTTTTCTAGGGATACATGGTAGGACCTATGAGAATTATGACTTATTCATTTATGCCCTAATTTTTACCTAAAATCATGACATGAAGAGTTAATCATGTTAAGACTTCACTTTTCTCAGGCGGTCATTTTCGTGTTTCCAACTAGACACATTTTGTGTCTATTTATATAAAAGATTAAGTTATTTTTATTTGGACCATTATGGGATATATTTTAATGTCATACATCATTGATCAAAGGGAATCATGATTTTGTTCATGACACATATGGACATAATATGAGATTTCGAGATCTGTTGTGATGACTTCTGGGCTCACATGGATCAGAAATCAGTTTTTATATAGGGAATAATTTAGTTTATGACCATTGGTGCATGTTCCTGGTCCATAGGCATACATGAATAATTAAACACAGGCCCCTTAAATGCAATTATCCTTTTTCAAGGTCTATGTAAGGCTTGAAGGAGTTTGAGGTACTCGATACATGAAGTGTGATTTATGAATTGAGGTTCCTAAAATTTAGTGCAAGAACCCCATACTCCAGCAAACTTGGGAAAGTGTCTTTTATTCCATTGATGAGGGATGATAATGAATGATGGTCTACATAGTTCAAAATCTTTTATAAGGGTATTACATTCTTCAGTTTAGTTTAATGTCCTACCATGAGTAAATTTTCTTTGTAGTTTATCATCATGAGGGAAATACATATTTGTTTCGCAGTTTTGATGTCAAGAAACACTAATATATTCCATTCAGTTTAATCATCATGTGGTAAGGACATGGGAACTGATGTGAAAATTTATAAAAGATATATTATATGCATAAGCAGTACACCCTTAGATCTAACTCAAACATAGTAAAACATTATCGAATGGCTCATACCCTACATGACAGGGTTCAGACCAGGATTAGATATCTCAAAATCAAAAAAAATCATGTGGTGATAGGAATCAAGACACATATATTCTTCAAAGAGAAACTCTCTACGCAGGTCTATCCCATGGGAATATGTAGGCATTGTTTCTATTGATTATTGTATACAGTCCCAATATTGGATATTTGGGTATCAATACATATCCTAGGATGATATTAATCATTCCATATTTATTTCTCAAGGAACTATGATGTCTAACATCATGAAGAAAGGTGTTGGTTTCACAACATGAAATTGGGTATTGAAGATGGACCCAATGATAGAAATCTGGGTTTCACCCCATATCCAATAGTGATAGGAATCAAAACACCTGTATTTCTTGAAATAGAATCTTCTGGTGAAATTCTGACCTATACACATGGAGGGGGGAAAATTATGTTTATATTTTGTGACTGGACCCAGGTCTGGAGGTTTAGGCATCACTACGCATCTTGTGATATCTGGAATCCACCCATGGGTAGTCCTTGAAAGGTTGTGTTGTAGGAGACCAATAAACAATAGTGTGGTCTGCTCATGCGAGTTATATATGATTGTGAACCGTTATTTCAAGCTAGAGATATCAAATGTTCAGTTTAACATCATGTGTTGAAGACTCATGGTATTCTATTAAAGTCATTAATTCAATACCATGATGAGAATATCATGAGGTTTTATGCCTTGTTTGTGGAGTTAATCCATTAATAAATTCCTAATATCCTTTGATCTATTATTTGTGTGGGAAATAAGGAATGGAAATTGTTACTATCACTATTTAGAGGTTATTAAGGATGTGACATGGGAATTTTGAATCATATGGTGGGTAGACTAAGATATAGGAATGAGTCATCCCTATGTATCTCATTGAAATGAGAATAAATCCACATTTATTTCTAAAAAACATGTACAGTTTAATGTCTTGTATAAAGGAAAACCGTCGTGCAGTTTAATGTCTTGAATAAAGGACATATGTCACCCAATGTGAATTATGATGACCCACTGGGGATCTACGGAGTTTAACATCATGTTGTGAGAACATGCTCTGTTCAGTTTCACCCCAGGTGGTTAGGACTCAACTATTCAATTTAATGTCATACGACTGTGATACCTAGGATTACTTCAAAGAGTTTTAATGTCAGGTGGTATGAACATGAGACAATGTATACATTAAATTCCTATTTCAAGGGAATGAGTTGTCATTTCGTTTAACATATTTCTTCTAGGATGAACTTTACTTGATTACATCTATGAAAACAATTTCCTTAGAAACCTCAAATTGGTAGGGTTTGTGAAAAGTTCAACAACAGTTTTTTCCAATGAGTATGCTCTATTGTTATTGAAATTATGTATGATATAAGGCCATTCCCATTTGGGTTCCATTATTGGAGGCATATTTCCCGATATTATTTGTGTTCTGAGATCCAACAACAATTCTACTTGATGTAATTAAGGGAGAGAGCCATTTATTAAAGGCTTGTGTGATATGATTCTTATGGACATAATGGATTTAAAATTTACCCAACATTTTCTCATCATGCCACTCCATTCATACATTAGATTTTGTTATTCCTAATAATCTGGTAGTCTTCCAGAAATGGCTATTTAGAGTGAATGTAGCTATACTTCATTGGGTAACACTACCTCAGTCGTATACACTAATGATAATGGTGTTTATTGTATTGTAGTACGTGTGCTGGTATAGTAGGCCCACAAATATAGAATTAACTTGTCTAGACAATACTTATTATCATTTTTCACCATATTCAGGAGTATATTTGATATAGTCTTGTTAATGACCACTATCTTTCTTTTTTCTACTACATGGTAGAATTATGAGTGATTGGACTTAATATTGTACTCCAAGTATAATTTCTTGAAATCCATAGAATATTAGTAGTGTCATTTTCATTAAATATTTTTTGTAGGTCCCCAAGCCTAGTGATGCTATGAGACTTTAAAAATTTGAAGAAATTATTTATCCTGACCTCCTTGAGGTGAACTTCCTCCGACAATTTTGAGAATAAGTTAGCACCAGTAAGGATGTGTTTCAACTACATAGTTTTGGATGGTGATATTGCCCCACAATATCATTTCAACAAATCGATAATATAATGGAATATTTAGTTTTATATAGAATTTTTGGAGGTTGATGGATGATGTTTGAATAGATCTATAATGAATGATTTTTTGTGGTAAAGTACACACAGTCTTGTATCATGGTTTTCCCATAATATCCAAACCTCCTGATTTGGTGGGAGGGCCTAATCCCAAGCTGTTTACCACCATAGGAGCATGTATGCACTTTTCCCATGATGGTGTGAATCTCTCTTTTTTATGAACTTAAGGTGGATTCCATCAAATCCATTCTTGTTGTGAGCCTTTGGATCAGTTGGATTACAATTCATGGTAAAATACCCTGCACGATACAGAATATGTTCCCCTTCAAACTGGAGATTTATTAGAGATCCTTTTTGAAGATAAATGATTTTGGGATCCATAATTCTAGAGGATGATATTAGTTAATCCTGATCTCAATTTGTGTTGACTTGATCTATTTATTCAATATTGCAGTCGATGATAGAGGAAACCATTCATTAGTGTGTGATACGGAAGATTGTTTCCTCCATATTAGGGTCATTCAATAATATTGACACATTAGAAAATATGATGGAACTCTAATTCTTTGTTCAGGGAAAATGATGTATTATGGGATCAAAATAGAACTCTTCCATTAGCCCCTGATGTGTCCAGTGAGAGGGACTAGTTCTTCCTTTTTTATAGAATATTCACCTTTGATCTTCTTTATCCCTATTTTTGAATCCCCATTGATATTTAGGTAGGATATCTGCAATTATAAGTCTAATTCCAAGACAATGATAAGGGATTAGTGTTCAACCTCATTATTCATGCTTCCCTCAGATCGTGAGAAAGAGTAAGGAAAAACTAATTTTTCTAGAGAGGCAAATACAATCCCTAATCCATCACAATTGATCTTTTGGTTTCCCATCATTTTGTTTATAAGAATTCTGGGGGAACCATAAAAATAAATATTAAGTATTTGGGGAATGTCATGGGAATAGAATACCACCTCATTATGGAGCTCAGTGTCCACCGGTGTATTCCTTGGTGGGATGTGCTGTAAGGAAATTAGTTAGGTATTTTTTGTTGAGAAAAAAGGTTATCTTATGAATTCTCCATTCCTTATGGTTTTATGATTTCAAAATCACAAACACTTTTTTCTTAAGTTAATTTTTTTTTCTTAAGTTATGATTTTGTCATTTAGTTGTTCTTACAGATCTATCATTCTGATTTTTTCATTCAGTTATTTTTACAAGATCTGTCATTCTGATTTTGTCATTCAGTTATTTTTACAAGATCTGTCCTTCTGATTTTGTCATTCAGTTATTTTTACAAGATATGTCATTCTGATTTTGTCATTCAAATATTTTTTCAAGATAGGTCATTACGATTTTTCATTCTGTTTTATGATTCCGAATCTAGTGTATATGTGATTCAGTTTTATGATTCTGATTCCAGTGTATATGTGATTCATTTTTATGATTCCGAATTCGGTGTATATGTGATTCTGTTTTATGATTCTGGATCTACTGTATATCTGATTCTGTTTTATGATTCCGAGTTCGGTGTATATATGATTCAATTTTATGATTCTGATTTCGGTGTATATGTGATTTAGTTTTATGATTCTGATTCTGGTGTATATGTGATTCAATATTATGATTTTGATTCTGGTGTATATGTGATTCAGTTTTATAACTCCGATTTTGGTGTATAAGTGATTCTGATTTTATGATTCCGATTCTGGAACAAATGAGATACCTATTTCACAATCCGATTTACTTTTCTTTATGATTCTGCTTTCTTGATAATGTTATTCTTAAGAATCCATTTTCATGATTTCTTAAGAAATATTTTTTCTTGATAATGTTAGAGTTTCCATATTTATCCTTGAAATATTTTCGAATTCAAAGATTTCTTATACTTAACATTTATCTTTAACATAACATCATTTTTGTTATATGAAATGATGTTGTACAATATGTTACAAACAAACCGTTGTATGTTTTCCACATGTCCAGGTACCTCCTAAATTTAAGGAAAATATGACCGCTGGATAGGAGCCGACTATTGGGAAGTTTTTCTTATAAATACAAGCTCAATTGAATGAGAAATTTACTTTAACTTCGATACATGACTTTGACGAAAAAAAAAGGATGGTAAGTGAATTCTAGAGAGTGGGGATCTTACAACTCTTAGTGCTTCATGCAGATGTTGTGAACAACATGTTCAGGCATGAAAAGATTGTTCAGACTTGCTTAGTGTAGAATCCGATCGTGCTGATCGTGAGCTTCCGGGTTTATAAGATAGAGGATCCGATTTTCATCTAAATCGAGGTCTTGAGCGGATAGAAAGATAGATACCAATCATCGGATTGACGGCTTACCTTGGTTTGGGTAAGACAGACTTTATTGAAAGTATAAATCAAGGAACCTTTATCCAAGGTTGTTGGATACCCTTCTCTTTGGGTTAAAAAAATCTTATTGTTACTTGTTTACTATTACAAGTTGTTTTAATTCCGCTGTTGTATGTTAACATTGGTAATGTTAGAAACTATAACCTTATTATACTTTGTATTTCCATTACTCTGATTATATTAAAGATTCTATACGAGTTAAGGTATAATCTTTCTGTTATGAAAATAGAAAAGGTTTCTTTAATAGGTCTTGTGAATGCTTGTTTAACCTTGTTACACTTAACATTAAAGGTTCAAAAGGAATTTTTAAAGTATACAATTCACCCCCCCCCCTCTTGTATTTGAGCATCTCATTTTTACATATTTGATCCTACAATTGGTATCAGAGGAGGTCTTTGAAATAATTATATTCACATATAAGTTTTCTTGCTCATGTTTTCCTTGCCTTAAGAACTTCATATTTGATTTTGAAATTTTACTATTAATAAGTTTTGTAGAAAGAAATTCCATTTTGTATGGAAGGTATTCATGTTGGATCATTAGATAATATCAATCCTACTAGACCACCAATAATGGATGGAAATGACTATGAGTCTTGGAGAGATAGAATGAAGACCTTTGTTATTAAAATAGGTGTAGACAACTACATTATGTTAACTAGAGATTATAAGATTCCTAATAAGGAACTCAGAACCTCTACTAATCCAGAAAATGTGGAATATCAGCTGAACATTAATGTATGTAATACTTTTCTATGTTCCATTAATAGAAACATATAGATAAGATTTCTTCCTATGAAGATGAAAATAGTATTTGGAAGAAGCGTTAAGTAACTCACTTTAGAACTTACAATGTTATTGAAACTAGAAGAGAAATGCTCAGGGATGAGTATCATGGTTTTTTCTTCCCTTATGGAGAACCCACATGTAAGGTACAACAAAAATTTATGACTGTTTTCAAAAGCATACACTCCATGGGTGAGAAAGTTTTAGATGATGAAGCTCTTGTAGACAAGATTATAGACATCATGCCTAATGAATGAAAATCCACGAGGACTGCTATAGACGAGAATATGAAAGTCACTCTGATTTCTCTTGATGAACTATTTGGAACACTTTTTTAACATGAAACCAGAATGAAGAGATATGCTGATAATATTAAGAAGAAGAATGGAAATGGAGGTTTTTCTTTTAAAACTACTTCAAATCATATGAAATCCAAAAATCCTGAGAGAATTAAAATATCTAAATCTAAGAAGGTTGTTCTTCAATATAAATCTAGTAATGTGAAGCTTTCAAAAATGAGTTAGAAAATCATTCTCAGAGGATGAACAAGATTGTTGGACATAAGAATGTTCAATATAAATACAAGAGGAAAGATAGAAAAGATAAGAAACAATGAGAAGTGACATTCTAGGAATGTAGAAGAACTGGTCATATTAGACCTGATAGTCCCTTGCAATAGAATACAGACAAGAAAGACAATAAATCTGAAAGAAACTAGAAGAAGTTCTACAGATCAAAGTATAAGAAAGTCTTGAAATCCAATGACACTTGGAGTGAAAGTGGTGGAGATTCTTCTGATAAATCTTGATAATCTGAATCTTTTAGGAAAAAGAATATTGGTCTAATAGCCATATCTCCATTTCAAAATCAATGTCTTGTAGCTAAGTTACGAACTGCTAAATCCTTAACCAATATGTCTTTAAGTGAAAATTTTCCAGATAGATGTTTTTCTTCAGATGAAGAATCTTCTTCATCAGATAATGATAATGATTTTCCTTCCTAAGAGGATGTTACTAGATTTTCTATGTTTCTTGAAAAAATAAATTGTAAGATTCTAAGAAACATGATAAAAAAATTCTAAATAATCAATTGTAACAAAATAAATTTTAGATCTTTTCAATGATCTTGAAGAGAAAAATGATGTTTTAAAAAATCTTTCTAAGAAACATGAGGATGATAATTCTAAGAAGGATAAACTTTCTAAGGATCTTAAAAATATGTTTTAAGAAAAAACTATTTTATAGGATAAACTTAACCATAAATCCATTTTTCTTGAGGATAAGAATTTAGTCCTGAGACTAAAATCTGAAATATTTTCCTTGAAGAAACATCTTGCAAATTTTACTTCTGTTAAAGAAAATTTTGAAAAGATGTATTCTCAAATATCACCTCATGGTAATAATCAGGGATTAGGATATTCTCATGAAAACCCTATTTTTAAAAATAATGATTTTGTTACTTCAAGAGGCCCTTTTTATTCAAAATTCAAAAGTTGTGGGACTTGGAAGAAAAAATATTTTTTAAATAAAGTGAAATCCCTTGGATTTTATAATACTTATTTTTCTAAACATATATGGTTACCCACGATTTTATTATGTAACAGTTCTGGATCAACGAATATTTGGATTATGAAAGCCTAACTCTTTATTTTTTAGGAAAATGAAGGTTGCACCAATAACTAATGGTACATGGATAGTGGATGTTCTCGGCACATGACTAGTAACAAAGACCATTTCAAGAATATTTTAAAAACAAAATGTGGAAAGGTAACTTTTGGTGATAACTCTCAAGGAGAAATTGTCGGTATAGGTAACAATATTCTTCTTGGTAAAGCTCTTATTTCAAATGTTCTTTTTGTAAAAGGCCATAGGCACAACCTCATAAGCATAAGACAATTATGTGATGAAGGTTACCTTCTGAATTTTAGAAATGATAAATGTTTAGTTCACAATTCCTTAGGATGAGTTTATTTTCTCTACCCTTCATCATGAGAATGTGTACACCTTAAACGTAGAAGACCTTAGAAGTCAAGATCTACCTTTCCATAGTGAATTTGAAGATCAATCATGGCTTTGGAATAGTAGACTAAGACACTGTAACTTAAAGAATCAAAGGAAGATTTCAAAGAAAGAACTTGTCCATGATCTACCAGAACATATGTTTGATTCTACAAATGTCTATGATCATTGTCAATATGGAAAGAAGCATAAATCAATCTTTGAATATATATAAGTGAAGTTACAAATACTAATTCCTTACAGTTAGTGCACATGGATTTATTTTTTCCAACACAAACTCGAAGTATTAGAGGCAAATACTATGTGTTTTTCTAGTTGATGACTACACTAGATTCACTTGGGTCTATTTTCGTGAAATGAAATCTGAAGATTTTTCTTGTTTAAAAATCATTATATCTTAGGTTAAAAATGACAAAAACCTACCGTTGATAACTATTCATATTGATAATGGTGGAGATTTCGAAAATTCTGATTTTGAAACTTTTTGTAGTAAAAAACGTATTACACACAACTTCTCATCTCCAAGAACTCCACAACAATATTTTTTTGTTGAAAGAAGAAATTGCATTCTTCAAGAAATGAAAAAAACCATGTTGAGTGAATATTCAATAGCTAAAAATTTTAGGGCTGAAGCTGTAAGTACTTCTTGTAATACTATAAATTGAGTTTTAATAAGACTGTTTCTTAATAAAACTCCTTATGAGTTGTGGACTAGCTAAAATCCAAAAGTTTCTTATATCAATGTTTTTGCTTGAAAAGTATTTATCTTGAATACCAAGTATAAAATACATAACTTTTCTCCCAAATCTGATGAAGTAATTTTCATAGGTCACTCTACTAACTCTAATGCATATAATGTTTTGTATAAAAACACTTGCACTGTGGAAAAAATAGTGCATGTTAATTTTGATGAAAATGATCCTTTCATTTTCAAAAAACATAAATATTTTCCTAATATGTTTTCTAAGACTGATCACCAACCTATGATAGAAGATCTTTCAGACAAGAATAATGTTAAAGAAAAGGTTTCTGAAACATTTACTCCTGATGATTTTCTACCTTATGTTGATGAACAGGTTTTTCAAAATCCAAGTCAGTAGTTACTTAGGAATCATCCCAGTGATAATATCATTGGAAATGTTAATCAACCAGTAAGAACTAGAAGTTCTTTATGAAATGAATTTGAACATATTTCATTTCATTCCCAATTTTTTCAAAGACTCTTGAAGAAGCCTTGGGTGATGAACCTTGGATAAAGGCAATGCAATAGGAACTCAATGAATTCGTTAGAAATCAAGTTTGGTCCTTTGTTAAGAAACCTAAGGAAACTTCTATTATTGGAGGAAAATGGGTATTTAGAAAAAAAATGTGATGAAACTGGTGTTATTGTTAGAAATAAAGAATGATTGGTTGCAAAAGGCTATAACCACCAAGAAGCCATAGTCTATGTATAAACCTCTGCTCCTGTAGAAATACTTGAAGCTATTCATATTATTCTATCCTTTGTAGCATTTTTTAATTTTAAACTCTACCAAATGGATGTTAAGTGTGCTTTTCCTAACTATTATGTACAGGAGAAAGTCTTGGTAGATCAACCCCTGGCTATGAAGATAAAAAATATCCTAATCATGTTTATAAACTTACCAAAGAATTATATGGACTTAAAAAAGCCCCTAGAGCTTCGTATGATAGACTTTCAGGATTTTTTTTCAAAATAACTATGATAAGGGAACTACTGATCCAACACTTTTCATCATGAAAATCTTAAAGATGTTTTGATTGTTCAAGTTTATGTTGATGAAATCATCTTCGGATCAACTCAGTACTCCTTAACTGATTCATTTGCAAATCTTATGAAATATGAGTTTGTGATGAGTATGATGGGTGAGTTAGAACTTTTTCTTGGTTTTAAAATTTCACAAAAACCCATGGGAAATTACATATCTCAACATATGTATATAAAAAATAATTTAAAGAAATTCAGGTATGAAAACACTAAGATTATAAGTACTCACATTTAAACCTCTAATACTCTTTATATTGATGAATTAGAGAATCTTATAGATCAAACAACTTATATAGGGATGATATGAAATTTACTGCAGTTAACTGCTAGTCGACCTAACTTAATGTTCTCAGTATGCTTATGTCCATGATTTCAAGAAAATACTAGAGAATCACATTTAAATGCTGAAAAAATAATTTTCCAGTATTTAAAGGGATCTTTAGATTTGGGAAACTTTTATTCATCTTGAAATGATATTGAACTTAGAAGATTTTCGGATGCTGACATTGGTGGTTGTAAAATGGATAGAAAAAGTGCATCCAGAACATGTCATTTTTTAGGAGATTCATTGGTTTCTTGGTCTTTCAAGAAACAACACTCTGTAGCACTTTCCACTACTGAAGCTGAATATGTAGCAGCTAGAAGTTTTTGTGCCCAAGTGTTGTGGATGCAACACACACTCACAGACTATGGTCTAAGTTTTACTAAGACTCAAATTATGTGTGATAACACAAGTTCCATTGCTCTAAGTAAAAACCATACTCATCTATTTCGTGCAAAGAACATAGATATTATGCATCACTTTCTTAGGGATACCACACTTAAAGGAGATATTATTCTTCAATTCATTGGAATGGAAGAGCAACTTGCTGATATTTTTACAAAACCTCTATCTTCTGATAGATTTTAATATATTAAACAGAATCTAGGAATGATTTCTGTAAGTTAATAATTCATATGTACTTATTCTGAAATCATTTCCTTACATTAAACTACTCCTTATTTAAGGGGGAGTACATATGTTTGTTTATTTTAATTCTTTAAAATCTTTTTCATTCATTTGAATATTTCAGATTTGAAAATTGTAGATTTAAAAATTTCAGATTTGAAAATTTCAGATTTGAATCCTCTAAGAAAAATTATTATAATACCGATATATCTCCAAGAGTACTCCAAAATGTAATCTTTCTTACTCTTTACCTTATGTTTTAGTTGTTGGTATTTCAAAATTTCTTAAATTCCGATTTACATTACTTGAAAAGATTGGAATTCATATTTTCTATATCCATTATAAATCATCAGATCAGATCTGTTTTTATCAGCCATATGATTATCTTATGGAAGTTGAAAATCCATATCCATTTCTATATAAGGGGTGCCTCTTTTTTATGTATCGCACCATCCTTACTGATCTCAGTGTCGATGTTCTATTTCTGTCAAAACCTTCGTTCCAAAGTTCTCTATCAACCTGAATGACTCCAGAATCCCCAGTATATCAGATTCTGATTAGCAAGGAGATTAAGGACTGGTCAATTTTTAGTGAAATCTTAGTGTACCCTCTGTTCTTTTAAAAATATGACTCCCTTATTTCTAAGGTGATAAGATCTATTGGATGGGAAAGTGTCTGTGTGGCTAAGGATATATCTCAGGATCCAGTTTATCCTGACCACCTTATTCAATTCTATGAATCTGTTACGTTCTTTCAAAAGAACGATAAGGATCTGTTTAAGTTCAAATGCTATGACAAATCATATATAGTACTCTACAAGAAGGCAGCATATGTTCTTAATATACCATATGAAGGGGAGGTTATTCATTGCTCTCAGAAAGTCCCTATGAAAGAAGGATCTTTTGAAAAAATCAAGACTTTGGATTTTCACAGTCTTAAGTACATTAAGAATCAAAATATTACGAATCTTTCAATGAATCACAAGATGGTGACTCTCTGAATTCAATGATTTCTTATTCCAAGAAAGGGAGATAAGGATTATCTAAAGATGTGTGATATATTTATGGTAGATTTTCTTTTCAAATTAATGAATATCAACTTGGGGAAGTACATCTTTCTCACCATTCAAGCAATAAAAGGCGGAACCATCAGATCTCAGATCCTTATATACCTAGAAACTATTTCAAGGATAGTCATTTTGTGTCTTCAAGAACTGAAAGTTCCATGCCGATTAGTATTGAAGCCTTTCATTATTTTTTTTCTAAGTGACGTCACTCTAAGGAGGAAGAAAGTAGAGTTTATTCCAGAATCCAAAAAAATGAAGAAATAGTTTTTGATGACTAGGGTGATTTTCCAGAATCATCAAAGTCAGTTCCTAAGAAAAGGAATCATGATGAACCAAGATTTCCAGTTCCATTTCCCACTGTTCCGGTTTCAACACCTCCTCCTGCAAAGAAACCAAAATCTTATTCAGATGCAACAGTTGCAAAGTGGAGAGAAATGGCAGCTACTAGAAATGAAGAATACCCTTCTTTTGGACTAAATCATGCAGATGTTAAAGCTCAAAAGAACAAGCAGGCTAAAAATCATGAGAAAGAAAATAAGGAGAAGAAGTTAAAGAAGAAATCTTTTCAAGATAATGTTTGTTAGTCTCTTCTAAAAGCTATAGAAAAGAAATATCATGAAGTATTGGAATCTCAAGTTGTTCATAAGAAACCAGTGGAAACTTCATAAATCTAAAAAGCTAATAAAGTGCTAGCCTTATCAAAACCATTTCATGAAATAGAAGATTAGATAATAAAAGATGATGATGATGATGATGTTTTAAGGGAAGTGTGTAACACCCCAAGCTTCCATGATATGTTTCTCATTCAATAATGCAATAGCTTGCATTGTATGCAACTTCGAGTTCTAAAACACCGCGAATAATCAATGTAGCCGTTATGAATAGTAATAACCACTTTTTAAAATTATAGAAATTTTATATTTCAAAATGGACTTAATTTTTGTATTCGTAATATCGAAATTATCCAAAGTTGAATTTTTTGTAATTTTCTGAGAACTTCCAATTTTTTATGAATAGTGAAAATTACTTAAAAACAACTTTTTTAATCAAAATAATTTATAGTGATAAATTATACTATTTATTGGTTTTAAAGTATAATTATAATATATTTTTACCATTTTATCCAATGGTGGTCATTAGAATTAATTTAACATTGAAATTGGACATAAACAATTGTCAATCTTTTGATATAAATTGTTTCTTAAAAACACGCTATTGTTGTGACAGCGGGAATTAATTATGAAATTAATTAATGCAACTTATATGTTTGGAATTTTGTAAAATAGACAACATTTTTGAATTCGGAATATCAATTATAGCTTAGGGTGAAATTTTGGCATTGTTCTGAAAAACATCAATTTTTGATGAATAGTGAAACCACTAAGTGGTAGTTAAATAACTGATTTTTTGTTTAAATGAAATATTACCACTTCTGTGATTTGATTTTCAAAAATCCGACATACATGGTTTTCATTATGAAGTAAAATGTGGTTCAATGAGATTAAAATATTTTTTTGGTGAATAGTAACTTTTAAGTTCTTAATCGCGATTAGAGGAAATTAGTGTAGTTTAAGGTCAAAATAATGTTTTAATAATATGAGATGAGCATGACACTTGTCCTACTCCTATTGGATGAGTCATTTCCGACCAAGACAACCCATGGGTCAACTTGGGGACCCCATGGAGCCACTTTGGGTGGAAAATGACATTAATATATATTTATTTAATGTTAAAGTAAAAAATGACACAAACATGAAATGTTTTACTAAAACAATTTTTATCTTGGGTTATACAAGTCATATTTTTTACTATAAATAGTCATTGGAAGGCTAAAAATATTTCCTACATCATAGTAGTTTTTTTTATAATTTTTAGACATTAAATAAACTAAATTATTTACGACATCATTTTGATGCAGTGATGACCTCATTATTTAACGATTTTAATAAAATGCAAAGATAATGTACAATACAAGGCCTACACTTGTCCAAAGACTATTGGATGGGTAGATTTCGAACCCTTTTCACCATAGCCACGAATTATATAAGTGTGGGACCTTTAGATTCCGAAAATCATTGTATAATAATGTAAAATTTCCTTACTTTCCAAGAGTGCCCCTCCTCTCCTCTTATAAAAGGCCCCCACCACTACCACCTCATTCACA
Organism: Viscum album; assembly: GCA_963277665.1. Lineage (NCBI taxonomy): Eukaryota > Viridiplantae > Streptophyta > Magnoliopsida > Santalales > Viscaceae > Viscum > Viscum album. The sequence goes on along the minus strand of OY728152.1, from coordinate 867,189,360 downwards.
CTTTCAAGCCTTTTGGCTCGGCCAACGTCTGCTCAAATACTCTCCCAACTTCCACCTCTTACTCCTAGAAGCCTCACTTTGGGCTGAACTCTTCCCAAGGAAGCCTTCGGCTCAAATCAAAATGAGTTACCCGATTTTGAGGTAATGTCTTCTCTAATGTTGTTTTGTTTTATTTTTCTTCTCCAACCCCCTAAACTCTTTTTATTCATTTCATTTGTAACCACACCAGTATCCTCAATATACTAGGATGTTTTTATAATAAGTATTCAAGCTAAACTTACACACACCTACATCTAATGGTTAAAGAACATACGGTTTCTGTGGATGGCGAATTTCTGCCTCACGAAACGATGATTGTTCAACACTCATATAACACCATCAAAGGTGGCCATTAAGATGTCACTATATTTATATATGATATATAATATGTTTATTTTTTACTTATGCTTCTGTATTTCTCATTTATGGCATTCTTTATGATTTCCATTATAGGTAAAACGCGATAATTTCATTTTAGGAAGTGCGGACTACCGCCCCCTCAAAGTGATTTGAATCGTTAATGTCATATGTGGGATGTATAAAGGATGGAGTAAATGTTATTATACACTACATTATACTGTAATTATATTATACATTTATATCATTATGATTTCATTCCATTAAATACGAAATAGAAATGAAAGTAGCGTTCATGCGTACGTACGGTTTACCGTCTCCATGAACGGTGCATTTCATTTCTTACCTCTAAATGTTACGTAATATTATAAATGAATTTATATACTGGATATATATGATATATATGACATCTAAATCATGAATATAATTCTGGAGATAATTGATATTCTACCACATAAACAACTTGTAATTATAAGAAGTTTATTGTTGACTCCAGTACCAAAGATCGACAAAACGACCGTTATTAACTTAAATAATTACATAATGTTCATAACATTGTAATAAGTGATATAAAAAGGATAATGAAATTAAAAATGGTTCTTAATAAGGTATATATTAATTCTAGTTTATTATTCAGGAGGTTAAAGAACGGTTGAGTCAACTCAGACACGAGGTAAGGGAACTTCTTAACCCAATTTCTATTCTTTGGGTTAATCTCCTACTTTCAAATTATGTCATGATATTATTATATCCAATATTGTATTTTTACATTATTTATGTGTACTTATAGTGAATACACAGTATAGATGTTATTTATTTTAAAAAAATGATCTTTTTAAGGATTCGTCTCAATCCCCTTTCATTGAGGCATATTTGGTTTTATACACAACTTGCTTTTATACGGTGTATAAACAACTTTGACTTTTACGTTTATTCAAAAGGAATCTCTTTTATACGAAGTGTTTTACTAAACGACAAAAAAGGAATGTTTTTCTTTCTGTACTTATGCGGTGACAACGACTTCTCCGCCACCGTGACCATTATTTGAGTTTCGGCTTCCTCTACAAGCCATATTTTTTTAATGAAAAATAAATACAAAGTTTTAACTTTCATTTATTTTGGTATTGAAAATGGTTTTGAAAGCGTTTTTATTATATCAATGTGTTGTATTTATATCTTGTGATTGAAATGTGGAAATGTTATGTTTCCTTTATGCATGTTTTATGTGATACGATTATGTTATGGTTTATGAAATGTTTAAACCTATTCATATGAGGAATGTATTGGACTTAATAAGTGACGGGTGGAGCCCGCTATAGCTCCTCGATGCATCAGTAGGTCTCATGAGACAACTAGACGTGGAATTGGGTGAGGACCTTTCCCAATTTGATTTATGGTTTTGGCCGAGGCCTTAATCATTTTAGACGTCTTGGCCGAGGCATTGACAAAATGTTTCAGAATGTCTGTCATTATACATTCCCTCATTATGAAAGTGGCTATTGATATTGCATTTGATTATTCGACTAGTAGAATATCCATGTGAGTAAGTAAATGGCATCATTTAATTTTATTTTTTCCATATTATGCTGATGTTCAAGTTTAAAAAGCCTTTTGTTTTAGTTATACATTGCCTTAAATGTTAATGTTTATTTATGAAAGCTTCCGCAATATTGTTATCCTTACTGAGCATCTGAGCTCACCCCTTTCAATGTTTTAATATTTTCCAGGATGTGAAGAAGTATTTTATGAATGACCTGTAGGGATTGTCAGAAGAGGATATGAGTGTGGACTATGGAGACTTTGTTATTGTAGTTTTTCACTTTATGATGTAATGTAACGTTTACGAATGTATCTAGTGTTTCCAAGGCTACTAAACTAATCGGTCTTTCGAGAATTGATCTTTTGTGATCATGCTAATGTTACGAAGTAATGCACCGACTTTGGGTAGCTGGGGTTGGGGCGTTACAGTTGGTATCGGAGGCAGTTTAGTACTAACCTTGGAAGCTAGATTTAGATAAACTCTGATTAGAGCACATAGCTCAAAGATAGACTTTGAGGATTAGTATAGAATAACTTCCTAGAATTTTTTTATTGTAGAGATTTTGTGAGTTTTCCGAGCAATACATCCCTGTCTGGATACGAGCAGGTAGAGGCGGCTCTGGCACAGATTTAACTAGGGGTAAAACCTGAAAACACCGCTTTGAGCTAGACTCTAACGGGAACTGGTGCACGACAACGGGCCTTGCTGCACTCTTGGTTACGACACTCCCGGGGGATATGCTTAGGATAATTCTCATTTTCTTTACAAACCACTATGAAGGGTTATGTGTATATACTTCCTCAAAGAAAACATTTTTATGGATTATATCCATAAATAGTTAAATTTATGTTAAGTGTCTTACAAGTATGGAATTATGTATTTTGATTCATAAACTAATATAGTTTAGGCCATTGTTTAGAAATGGCACATAGTGGAAGGAATGGAAACCGTACCAATGCACGCACTCCGTGCAGGGATTGCCCTCCTGCTCAAGATAATTATTTTGGAGCTAGAGATACAACTGGTGCTGATCAACTTATTACCATACTGGGACAACTCACTCAGGTTATGAATAATAACCTTACTCGTATGGAGCACCCTGATCCGCAACGTGGAGGATCAATGTTAGACCTCTTCATGAGGAAACAACCACCAACATTTAATGGGGGTACAAATCCATTAGTAGCTGAGCAATGGATAAACTCCTTAGAGAAAAATATTCCACGCCTTGGGGAGTAGTGAAAGAGAAATGGTTATCATGGCAGTTTACCGCCTCACTGGAGATGCCGATCAGTGGTGGTCGCTGATTCAAAACACAAAGGAAGATGGTGGCGTATTGAATATGGAATGGAGGGAGTTCAAAGAGATTTTCTTAGAAAAATACTTTCCTCGTGACCATCGAGCAGATATGGAAAGACAATTTCTGAGTCTGAGGCAGAAGGAGGATGAGAATGTCGCAAAGTATGAGGCTAACTTTACAAGGTTAGCGAGACATGCTTCCGATTATATATGTTACTCAAGAGGTAAGATTGATCGTTTCTTTGATGGGTTAAAACCATTTCTCCGTCGAGCTTTAGTATCACAATCGTTCTCAACATACGAAGATATTGTCTCATGTGCTATCAAGACAGAAAAGGAATTATCTAAGTCTTATGAAAACAAAGTAAAGCAAGAGAAGAAGAGAACGGTGGAACAAGAGACAGATAAAGGGAAAAAGGGAAAGAAGTATTTTCCATTATGTGATAATTGTGGGAAGAATCACCCTGGTACTTCCCTAAAAGGAATGGGAGTTTGTTATAAATGTGGAGAAAAGGGTCACCAGGCTCGTGATTGCAAGGGAAAGAAAGAGTCTATCAAAGTTGAATGCTACAATTGTTGAGAAATGGGTCATTATGCAAATGAATGTCCTAAGCTTCAGGGAAACATACCTCAGAAAAGGCCAAGGGATCAAGGACAATCTTATGCTGTTACTACAGTTGAAGCAGAATAACTAATGTATTGGTGCTTTTGGACTCATGGATTATATTCTGGTTATTAGAATAATGTGATATATATATAAGGATTGTACTACAGTACTTTTTTATTTCAGTAAGTTTTTAATATGATGAAGGTAATTATATTTTTATTATGTGACAATAAGAGAAACTTTACTTTGTTTGGGGAATCTGATAAATCAATTTTGGAATTAAGAGACCTTTTAGAGAAAGTCTGGATAGAGGTATTTTGGATAACTATAAAGGTTGGAGTGGATTAAGTTGATCTTTGGATAGTATTGTTTAAGGTTAAAAAATTTATGAATATTATTTTTGGAATATTATGATACTATAGTTTTAGAAAAATGACAACCTGCAGGGTGGGGCATAACCCGTCGCGTCGGACAAAGCTGTAGGAATCGAACCCACAATCATAGTGCGACAGGCCTTTATTTCCTACCCCTAGCCTACAGGAAGTCCCTGGTTATTACAAAATAATTTTACTAATCTAAATGGTATGTGTTAACATTTGGAACCTTATACAATTAGGATAAGTATAATATTTTTGTGTTCTATTTTCTTTTTGAGTGAAAGATGAGTTGAAGGTTGAAACTCTAATTGTCAAACATAAATATATATATACCTATCTCTTATTCAATGAATAAATTAATTCTTAAACTTTAGTAAAGGGATATTAAAACAAAAAAAATGTGATATCATAATACCTTATGTCTTGTTGAATTGATGATATTTTAAATCAAAATAGATTGAAGGCTTTGAGGCCCTCAATTTGACAGTTGATTGTGATTGATGACCTCAATCACTCCCTACAAATATTTACGTTTCTCCTCCAATTATATGTCTCTAATTTCCACCAATGTTCTCCTAATCGAGATCATAATTGGGTGGTGACGTTTTCATTTCCCTTTCCCTCTTATTAAGGCTAAATTTTATTAATCTTATTTCTGATGTGGGTTTTCCTCAAAGGTATTTTCTCTTTTCAACCTTTTATTTTCAAAGAAAAATTTCAAATTGAGAGGACGCAATTTATTGAAGGAAGGGAGAATGTAACACCCTGAGCTTCCACGATACGCTTCTCATTCAATAATGCAATAGCTTGCATTGTACGCAACTTCGAGTTCTAAAACACCGTGACTAATCAAAGTAGCCGTTATGAATAGTAATAACCACTTTTTAAAATTATAGAAATTTTATATTTCAAAATGGACTTCATTTTTGTATTCGTAATATCGAAATTATCCAAAGTTGAATTTTTTGTAATTTTCTGAGAACTTCCAATTTTTTATGAATAGTGAAAATTACTTAAAAACAACTTTTTTAATCAAAATAATTTATAGTGATATATTATACTATTTAGTGGTTTTAAAGTATAATTAGAATATATTTTTACCATTTTATCCAATGGTGTTCATTAGAATTAATTTAACATTGAAATTGGACATAAACAATTGCCAATCTTTTGATATAAATTGTTTCTTTAAAACACGCTATTGTTGTGACAGCGGGAATTAATTATAAAATTAATTAATGCAACTTATATTTTTGGAATTTTGTAAAATAGACATCATTTTTGAATTCAGAATATAAATTATAGCTTAGGGTGAAATTTTGGCATTGTTCTGAAAAACTTCAATTTTTGATGAATAGTGAAACCACTAATTGGTAGTTAAATAACTGATTTTTCATTTAAATGAAATATTACCACGTCAGTGATTTGATTTTCAAAAATCCGACATACATGGTTGTCATTAAGAAGTAAAATTTGGTTCAATGAGATTAAAATAATTTTTTTGGTGAATAGTAACTTTTAAGTTCTTAATCACGATTAGAGGTAATTAGTGTAGTTTAAGGTAAAAATAATGTTTTAATAATATGAGATGAGCTTTACACTTGTCCTACTCCTATTGGATGATTCATGGCCGACCCAGACAACCCATGGGTCAACTTCGGGACCCCATGGAGCCACTTTGGTTGGAAAATGACATTAATATATATTTATTTAATGTTAAAGTAAAAAATGACACAAACATGAAATGTTTTACTAAAAAAAATTTATATGGGGTTATACAAGTCATATATTTGACTATAAATAGTCATTGGAAAGATAAAAAGATTTCCTACATCATAGTAATTTTTTTATAATTTTTAGACATTAAATAAATTAAATTATTTACGACATCATTATGATGCAGCGATGACCTCATTATTTAACGATTTTAATAAAATGAAAGGATAATGTACAATCCAAGGATTACACTTGTCCAAAGATTATTGGATGGGTATATTTCGAACCCTTATCACCTTATCAACGAATTATATAAGTGTGGGACCTTTAGAATCCGAAAAGCAATGTATAATAATGTAAAATTTCCTTACTTTTCAAGAGTGCCCCTCCTCTCCTCTTATAAAAGGCCCCCACCTCTACCACCTCATTCACACTTTCAAGCCATTTGGCTCGGCCAAACTCTGCCCAAATACTCTCCCAACTTCCCCCTATTACTCCTAGAATCCTCACTTTGGGAAGAACGCTTCCCAAGGAAGCCTTTGGCTCAAATCAAAAAGAGTTACCCGATTTTTAGGTAATGTCTTCTCTAATGTTGTTTTGTTTTATTTTTCTTCTCCAACCCCCTAAACTCTTTTTATTAATTTCTTTTGTAACAACAAAAGTATCCTAAATATACTAGGATGTTTTTATAAGAATTATTAGAGCTACACTTACACACACCTACATCTAATGGTTAAAGAACATACGGTTTCTATGGATGGCGAATTTTTGCCTCACGAAACGATGATTGTTCAACACTCATATAACACATTCAAAGGTGGCCATTAAGATGTAACTATATTTATATATGATATATAATATGTTTATGTTTTACTTATTCTTCTGTATTTCTCATTTATGGCATACTTTATGATTTCCATTATGGGTAATACGCGATAATTTCATTTTAGGAAGTGCGGACTACCGCCCCCTCAAAGTGATTTGAATCGTTAATGCCATATGTGGGATGTATAAAGGATGGAGTAAATGGTATTATACACTATATTATACTGGAATTATATTACACATTTATATCATTATGATTTCATTCCATTAAATACGAAATAGAAATGAAAGTAGCATTCATGCGTACGTACGGCTTACCGTCTCCATGAACGGTGCATTTCATTTCTTACCTCTAAATGTTACGTAATATTATAAATGAATGTATATACTGGATATATATGATATATATGACATCTAAATCATGAATATAATTCTTGAGATAATGGATATTCGACCACATAAATAACTTGTAATTATAAGAAGTTTATTATTGACTCAAGTACCAAAGATCGACAAAACGACCGTTATTAACTTAAATAATTACATAATGTTCATAACATTGTAATAAGTGATATAAAAAGGATAATGAAATTAAAAATGGTTCTTAATAAGGTATATATTAACTCTAGTTTATTATTCAGGAGGTTAAAGAACGGTTGAGTCAAGTCAGACACGAGGTAAGGGAACTTCCTAACCCAATTTCTATTCTTTGGGTTAATCTCCTACTTTCAAATTATGTCATGATATTATTATGTCCTATCTTGTATTTTTACATTATTTATGTGTACTTATAGTGAATACACATTTTAGATGTACTTTATTTAAAAAATGATCTTTTTAAGGACTTCGTCTCAATCCCCTTTCATTGAGGCATATTTGGTTTTATACACAACTTTCTTTTATACAGTGTATAAACCCCTTTGACTTTTACGTTTATTCAAAAGGAATCTCTTTTATATGAAGCGTTTTACTAAACGACAAAAATGGAATGTTTTTCATTTCGTACTTATGTGGCGACAACGACTTCTCCGCCGCCGTGACCATTATTTGAGTTTCGGCTTCCTCTACAAGCAATATTTTTTTAATGAAAAATAAATACAATGTTTTAACTTTCTTTTCTTTTGGTATTGAAAATGGTTTTGAAAGCGTTTTTATTATATCAATGTGTTGTATTGATATCCTGTGATTGAAATGTGGAAGTTTTCAGTTTCCTTTATGCATGTTTTATGTGATACGATTATGTTATGGTTTATGATATGTTTAAACCTATTCATATGAGGAATGTATTAGACTTAATAAGTGACGGGTGGAGCCCACTATAGCTCCTCGATGCATCGGTAGGTCTCATGAGACAACTAGACGTGGAATTGGCTGAGGCGCTTTCCCAATTTGATTTATGGTTTTGGCCAAGGCCTTAATCATTTTATACGTCTTGGCTAAGGCCTTGACAAAATGTTTCAGAATGTCTGGCATTATACATTCCCTCATTATGAAAGTGGTTATTGATATTGCATGTGATTATTCGACTAGTAGAATATCCATGTGAGTAAGTTAATGGCATCATTTAATTTTATTTTTTCCATATTATGCTGAATTTCAAGTTTAAAAAGGCTTTTGTTTTAGTTATACATTGCCTTAAATGTTAATGTTTATTTATGAAAGCTTCCTCAATATTGTTATCCTTACTGAGCATCTGAGCTCACCCCTTTCAATGTTTTAATATTTTCCAGGATGTGAAGAAGTATTTTATGAATGGCCTGCAGGGATTTTCAGAAGAGGATATGAGTGTGGACTATGGAGACTTTGTTATTGTAGTTTTTAACTTTATGATGTAATGTAACGTTTACGAATGTATCTAGTGTTTCCAAGGCTACTAAACTAATCGGTCTTTCGAGACTTGATCTTTTATGATCACGCCAATGTTACGAAGTAATGCACCGACTCTGGGTAGCTGGGGTCGGGGAGTTACAAAGTTGAATATTATGTTGGAACCCCTTTGTATTCATGTTCCAAATCTGAAGAACATGTCGAAGAAAAAGATGAAGAATAAGTTGAAGAAGAAATAGAAGTTGAGGAAGAGGTAAAAGTTGAAGATGAATAAGAAGTTGAATATGAACTACAAGAAGAAATAGAGAAAGAACAGGTTGAAAAAAAAGGTAAACATGAGGATGAATTTCAAGAAGAAAAGGGACAAGGATGATCTTCACATAATATGTTTGAAAAATAAGTAGATGAACAGGGAAATATAAATTTTTTTCAAGTTTCAGATGAAAAATCTCCATCTCAAGACCCTCTTAAAGTAAAGAATGTTTTTGTTGCCCCATCTGATAAGGAAACGACTCAGAATTCCTCTAAGAGAATAGAGAGCCCGACTTCCTTAACTCCAAGAGGAGTTGAGAATTGAAAACATGTGTCAGGATCCAAGTCCTCTCCATCTGTCGAAAATAATTTTTGTCAAGCAATCTTTATGAAAGTTGTCCAGCACCATAAATGTTCTTGCAAACATAAATTCTCAGAGTCAAATGATGGATGAAACCCTGAATCAAAAGAAAGAATTGACTAATATGATTATGGACATGGTTTTCAAGCAAGAAGTAGACTTCATTAATCTTTTGATTGATTACAAAGCATAGAAGGTGACTTGTAATAAAGTCTTTAACTGTACCAAAACTATAAATGATGAGCTAAGATAATTTGGTGAGTTAATGGATTCAACAAAAGAAGCTTTTAATACTTTTGAAACTGAGTTCAATAGGGTTAAGACATCAATATCTAAGTAAACTAGGCAAATCAGTTCTGTTGTTCGATTTTTTAGCAGTGAGATGGAAGTCAGAGCTGATTTAGAAAGAAAGGTGGATTCTCAAGAAGAAAGGATATTTTCTTTAGAGAGGAAGAATCAGGATCAAGAGATCTTATTGGAAAATTTTGAAGAAGATCATATAGATGTGAAGAAACTAAAATCCCTGATAAAGAATAGGTTGTCTGAGTAGAAGAAGAATGGATGAATTTTCATTACATTTCGATGTTTTCTTGTAATATAAACCTTATTTCTAAAATATTCTTTAGAATTTTTTTTCATATATTTATTTTTTTTGAATGTATGCATGCTTAACATTTCAGGTACATCTTATACTAGTCCATTCCTTTCCCTCTTTTTTTGAAAATCACAAAGGGGGAGAATTTATTTAAAGGAATAATTTAATCTCTGAGAAGGAGAATCTAGTAAGGGGTAGTATAGAAAGAAAGGATAATGTCCATGTAAGGGGACATTTTCTTTTAAGAATAAATTTTTATCTAAGGGGGAGATATTACCTTAAGAAAACCTGACTTCAAAGATCACGAATACGATCCTTTAGAAACATAACCTAAAGGGGAGTTAGTTGTACTCATCAGAAATTTCATTCAAAAGGCGAGATAAGTTTTTCAAACTTGTTTATCTATGTCAATATATTACTCCTTAGCAAAGTTGTTTGTGGTTTCCCAAAAGGGGGAGATTGTTGAGTCAATAAGGTTATCTTATGACTACTCTATTATTTATGGTTTTATGTTTAAAAAATCACAATCTATTTTTTCTTAAGTCCTGCTTTTTTCTTATGTTCTGATTTTATCATTAAGTTATTCTTATAGTTCTGTCATTCTGATTTTTTCATTCAGTAATTTTTACAAGATCTATCATTCCGATTTTTTCATTCAGTTATTTTTACAAGATCTTTCATTCTGATTTTGGCATTCAGTTATTTTTACAAGATATGTCATTCTTATTTGGTCATTCAGTTATTTTTTCAAGATCTGTCATTACGATTTTTCATTCCATTTTATGATTCTGAATCTAATGTATATGTGATTATGTTTAATTATTCCTATTCCGGTGTATATGTGATTCAGTTTTATGATTCTGAATTCGGATTATATGTGATTCCGTTTTTTGATTTCGAATCCAATGTATATGTGAATCCGTTTTTTTATTTCGAATTCGGTGTATATGTGATTCAGTTTTTTGATTCCAATTCCAGTGTATATGTGATTCTGTTTTATGATTCCAATTCTAGTGTATATGTGATTAAGTTTTATGATTCCGATTCAAATTTATATGTGATTCGATTTTATGACTCTGATTCTGCTGTATAAGTGATTCTGATTTTATGATTCTGATTCTGGAACAAATGAGATACATGTTTCACAATCTGATTTACTTTTCCTTTTGATTCAGTTTTCTTGATAATGTTATACTTAAGAATCCATTTTTTTGATTTCTTAAGATTACGTTTTCTTGATAATGATAGAGTTGCCAATTGTTTGATTCCAATATTTTTGGATTCCAATATTCCTTATACTTATCATTTATCTCTAACTTAACATCATTTTTGTTACTTGAAATAATGTCATACAATCTGTTACAAACTAACCATTGTATGTTTTCCACGTGTCTAGGTCCCTTCGAAATTTATGGACAATAAGACTGTTGGAAAGGAGCCAACCATTGGGATGTTTTGTCTATAAATACAATCTCATTTGGACAATAAAATTACTTCAACTTCGACAACTGACTTTGACGAAAAAAAGGTTGTGAAGTGATTTCTAGAGAGAGAGGCTCTTACAACTCTCAGTGCTTAGTGCAGATGTTGAGAACAACTTGTTCAGTCATGAACAACTTGTTCAGACTTTCATAGTGCAGGCTCCGGTCATGCTGATCATGGGCTTCTAGGTTTGGAAGGCAAAGGTTTTGATTTCCTTTTCAATCAAGGACTTGTGGGGATAGCAAGACAGATACCGATCTTCATATTGAGTTCATACCTAGGTTTGGGTAAGACATACTTTCTTGAAAGTATAAATCAAGGATCTGTTGTCCGAGGTTGTTGGATACCCTTCTCTTTTGGTTAAAAGAATCTTATTTTTACTTGTTTACAATTACAAGTTGTTTTAATTCCACTATTGTATGTTAACATTGTTAATGTTAGAAAGTATAACCTTCTTATACTTTGTAATTTTGGTACTCTAATTATATTACAGATTCTATACACTTTAAGGTAGAATATTTCTTTTAACAAAATAGAAAATTTTTATTTAAGAGGTCTTGTAAATGTTTGTTTAACCTTGTTAAACTTAACTTTAAAGGTTCCAAAGTAACTTTTAAAGCATACAATTCACCCCCCCCCCTCTTGTAATTGAGCCTCTCATTTTTACATATTCTATCCCACTTTTCACTTTCACCGCCTTCTATGGTATGAACGATATATCATATTGTTTCATAATGATCGTCCATCTGTAAATATTCCTAGTTAGCATGTGGAGGATATGTATTTACATGAGTGGGAAAATATTAGATACTAGATGGAATTCCCGGTGCTACAGGTAAGGAAACATATTTTACACTGTGTATATGAGTTCAAGGAAGTTTTTTTGGACTTCCATGTAGGTGGTCTCAGTACCAAACATTGTTTAGAGGGGTTAATAGATACATTTTTTACTCCCCACATCATTTTTATATACTAGGATGGAACCTAGTGATGTTACACGGTAGCCACATATAAGATGAGTGGTCTCTCCTATACTGGAGGCATCAGAACTGATGGGTGCAGTAGATACTACTTGAGTATTTTAAAATATTTTTAGCAGCACTTATCCCATTCTTCATTTTCATGGTTCATGGGATATATTTTTTTGGTCAACTTTCCAATGAAACCCAAAATTCGGGTGAGGTACCCTTGGATTCCCTTCATCTCTTTGAGATTTGGGGGGGTGAAATTGATTAAATAGAACTAGTCTTCACTAGGTTGACCTTGATTCCCCAGTGGGGTACGACAATGCCAAGGAACTTCCCTAATGTTACCTCAATGGTTCATTTCAGTAGATTCAGCTTCAAACTATGCTATAACAGCTTGTCAAATATCATTTTATGGTATATGAAGTGACCAGATCACTTTTTTGGATTTTACCACAAGTTCTTCATCATAGAATTCATTTATTATTCCGAGGAACAACTTAAATATAAGATTCATGGCACATTTATTTGTAGAACTAGTGTTGTTTATTCTAAAGGACATGAACTTATAAAAATGATCCCTTGAGGTGCTCTGAAAGCATTGGATTCTTCATCTTCAATGGACCACTTTATCAGATTTATAATAGGACTCTATTAAAGAACATAAACATTACATCAATTTTTAAGAATATTGAAAACATTATAAAAATATATTCCCAAAGACCATATCTATTTAGTTCCTCTTGGAACAAGTAAAAAACTCTAGTACATAAGTGAGCTAAATTATCTCTCTCTTGGTTCTAATTGACTACCACCCATCTTAGACACATCATACTAAATACATATCTTTATAACCTAGGTAAGTGAACATAAAAAAGGGGTGAGATCAGATATTCAGTAAGGGTAAAAAAGGGACACATGAAAGAATAAACATGAACATAGGGGTATGATAATGTCATAATAACATCATAAGAACATACATTTCATATAAAAGTACTTAAAATTTTAATAATGAAATAATTTTTTTGTAGTGAATAAGACATGAACCATAAAAAATAAAGAACATAGTCCATGAAATCATATCATTGGAATAAGACATAGAATTGTGGAATATATAAACATGTGATATCATTCCCTATTAGCTAGTATGAATTGCTAGAACTTGTCTACGAAAATAATGGGAACTGCACCTACTGGGTGGGATACACCACCATCCCTAGTTACAGTCCTTTCCTTGTAGTGGATTTGGTTTCCCCATATTCCTATAGTAGATCAGGATTCCCTATCTTAACATAGTGGATCATTTTCCCCATCTTCCCACAGAGAATTAGGTTTCCCCATCTCCATATTTATGGTAATTACACCTACTAGGTGGGACACACCTCTATCCCCAATGTCATTCCTTTCATTTTAAGGGATCATGTTCCCCATAAAACAGATGGAAGTGAAACATGTTTCTTACGAATCATTCCATCAAACCATAAACCATTAAAGAAATAATATTAATGGAACTATTGGATAATTTCATGTAAGGGATATATTAACATCATCATATATCTTCTTAGATGGATAATAACATGAAAATATATTTGGAAAATATTTCATGATTAAGTCATCCTTTATTATTTGAAATGGATTTTTAAAACATAAAACCTTTAGAAACATTTTTCATTTAAAATGAATTGATAACAGAGAAATAAGGATTTAAAAAAATTTAAAGACATTTTCCCATGAAAACTTATAAAATAATCTTACAAACATTTCTTTAAATAAACCTCGGAAACTTATAAAGATGTATTGAAAATATTTCGAAAATCATTTTACTTGACAAATTATAAAAGAAGCTTGAAATGTTTTTTAAGCCCATTTCATTTAGAATCCTTCTAAAACATATAAAGAAATATTGAAAATAATTCAAATAAATTTTGAAATATAAACCATTTTTTGAAATCCCTTTTCTGTAAAAATAGCTTCAAAAACGTTTATTGAAATAATTGATAGCAAAAAAATAAATTGAATACCACCTTAAAAACGATTAATATTCAGAAAATTATAAATAAAACTTCCCTTAAAAAAAATTGTATGTGTATAATGGAATCTTCATGTAAATGGTGGCCACAATGGACGGTGTGTACATACATGCCGAACATTCCTTTTTTACATCAAATGTTTAGAAAACTATCCTAATCATAAAATGAAAATAAAATTCCTTCTAAAACAATTTATTAAGAGATAAAATAGGGAAAAAACTTCTTTAACATAATAGGATAAAATTAAATCATTTTTGGAAAAAAAATTAGAAATCATGTTTTTGAAAGAATGCAGATGTTTTATCAAATGGATAAATAATATCTCATTTTCATAAAATCGATTTCTCCAATATCATAAGTACCAAATAGTGTGAAAATGGTACCATTACATTGATAAAAAATTAATATCCATAGTTTATGAAAATTCATGAGAGTTATTGATACATTGATCACATTATTTCGTCTGTGGAAGCATAATCATAAATAGTCTCGAAAAGCGATGAGATTGTATCAATAAATTTTTACCATTTTGGTAACATTAATTCATGAACGAAAAAATAATATTACATTAACCATAAAATATCATGAAAATAAATTTATTAATGATATTAAATTTCAAAATTATGTATACACACCTCATAAAAAAATATATACATCACATGGTATGTGTCTCAAAATAGGAAAATTGAGACAAAGTTACTTTACTGATTTGGTAACATTGAAAATATATCCCCCACCAAATAAATATCATAAAATTAGTATTTAAATAACCATAAAAATATGTATAATAATTTTATAATAAATACATGGTCAGTATACACACAATACAAATTAAATGAGATGTGATTAAGGCATGTATCTCAAGGAAATACAAATTGAGATAAAATCCCTTTACCTTGTGTCTTGACTCATGTCGTACTCATTAAATCATATTTTATAATAAATATAATTATATGATAAATCTATAAAAAAACAAAAATTTTATATCTATTACGATATATTTCTTTTTTATGACTTTATATTGCACCCTTAAAAACAATTCTATGTTAATTACTTACTTCAGGTAATATTTTCATTATTTTTCTCATGTGTCTTAATTTGTTGTATCTTTGACCCTTATACTTATACCATGATTTATAGAATGTAAACCATGATATAAATATCATTTTTATTCTGTATATATGTATTATAATAATCTATAAAATATAGATGTATGAAATGGAATACAGAGTTCGTGGACAGTGTAGACCATATGTATGCATGAATGCTGCTTCGATTTTATTGATGTATTGAAAAAAATAATGTAAATGATATATATATATATATTATAATTACATAATCATTATTGTTTCATATATATCAAATTATTTCAATAAATCCATCCTTAATCAAATCCACTGAGCTATGAACTTAACACGTCACTTTGAGGAGGCTGTAATCCACACTTCCCTGAACGAAATTATCAAACTTACGCAAAATGAAAAGTATAAATGCATATGTTTTAAACTAATTAGCAATGAATAAATACAAAAAAAATATAATAAATATAATATATAAATATTATTTCCATTATTATTCCCATCATTGAAAGGAGGTAATGGATAAAACTATCAATCATAGTTTTTTGATACGGTAGTTCATCATACCCATAAACAATACATTCATTATCCATTATATGGAAGTCTGTGTATGTTTAGGTAAAACCGTAGCATAAAAAAAATATCAATATATTTTTGATACCGGTGTTTTTTTGTAATCATGGAATGAGGTGAGTGTAGGTGGTGTCTAATGAAATTAAGATAAAGTAGTTTGGGAATTATGTTACCTCTTCTTTGGGTAACTCAATTTGGTTTTCACCAAAGGGATTAGATGGATTGATTTCTACCAAAAGGTAGGATTCAAGGGGGATTCATGGATGTTGGGAAGTGGACTGGGAATATCTTGGCTGCACCTATGTGGTTTGATGTAGCGACCTGACTCCAGATATCCCAGAGCCCGTGTCTGATACTATTACATTATCCTAATTACATGGAATCCAATCCTGAATAATGGAAGAGGTCAATGGTCATGATAAAAATGATACACAAATGAGTCTTTTATTTCCAATGAATACACTAATTATAACATATTTTTTATCATTAAATAAAAAACATCGAAGAAAACTCTACTCCATCTAGTAAATACCTTTATATCTTTCATATTATTCTTATTGAATTCATGGGGAAATAAACATAATAATGGTAAGATCAAATGATCAGTACTGTAAAAATATTGCGGAATAATAATGAATTAACAAGAGTAATAATTATAGAATGGTACATAATGAATCACACATACCAAACAATAAACAAACTATGAAAGAAGTGAGTAAAAAATATGGAAAGGTAATAAATGGAAACACATTCCATTCTAATTACTAGATATGGAAAAGTCAATATGGAAAGGTACATAACTATTGCACATTCCATTTAATAATTGAAATGAAATTAAAAATATCTAGAGACATGTCAAAGCAAAATGTCTTAGATGAAAAATAATTGAAACTAAATGAGTAAAATGCTTAATTATTGGACATATTTTCTATGTCACATGAACACCTATACCATCAAGACCTTTAATATTGTCGTTTAACACTACCGATAGAAACCCATTTAATTTTTAAAATGTATTTGTCTCTTGAGAAACTATTTATTCATCGATGAGAAATATATAGTTCATTCCCCACCCATTATTTCTTGGCCAAAGTATTCCTCATATCAAATACGTGAAATAAATAATATTCCTTATTAAATAATCACATTGAATATAAAATATGGAATTATCATTATTTCACCAAATAATAAAATAACATTAAAATTATAAGACATATGTATAATTGTATAATGTCTAGGGAATATTACTATCCATGATAAATGATATGGATAATCAATGAAAAATTCAATGTTCAATGATCATAAGAGATTTAATATTTCAAGTGGAATGAAAAATAAATCAATAGTCTGAATGTGAATACTATCCTTGGAAAATCAATCATAAACCATCTAGAGGAATATTAGTGATGGTTTCAATACAACATATCCCAAAAAAGGGTTGTTTTAGTTGATGATTGGAAACATTATAAAAGAATATTTTAAAAAAATCGTGAGGAAAATATCTTTTTTTTAAAAGCCATCAATAAAAAAATTTATTTGAATATAAATTTTGAAAACACTTTCCTTAAAAATTAACCTTTTAAACATGAAAATTATGCTTTGTTGAAAATATTATGGGAAATTTTTTTCATGTCGTATGAGTTAAAAAGAGTGTTCCTTTTTTTTGTTGTAAAAGGGATAAAAAATTCTTCATTTATAATGTAACAAAAAGATTCCTTTAAAAATGGTAAGAGGAAAAAAGTGTAAAACTGTCTTTAAAAATCAATATAAAAACATTTTTGAATAATTTTTTATAAAACATGGTTTTTAAAAGAAACAGGGTCTCAAACTCAAGAGAGAAATGAAGTTGGGTTTTCTAAACAACATTTTCTAAAACACCTTGAGTACCAATGATTTGAAAAAAGGTTCTCATAATTGAAAAATGTAATGAATAACCATAGGAAAGGAAAATTAATGTTTTAGTTAACAATGGTCATATAATTTCTTGAAATGGAAATACCATTCAAATAACATTAAATCTATTATTGAGGAAAACAATCTTTAAACATTCAATGTGTCTCATACTAGCTTGATACAATGTAAATCATAAACCCAATTAAGGAATAATATTAAATTATTGTTTTAAATAACATTAATATAAATGAAGTCATGATATAATATAAAAAAATGGTTATTAGTTACACCACACAAAACAATTAAGTGTCGAACATTACATTTACCTCATAGATTTAAAAATTGAGGTGACAATCCCTAACCTTGAGTTTGACTTGTGTAATGTGTCTTTATATTTCTAAATAAATAACTAATGTAAGATAATTAATTTCTTGATAATATTTTTATTGTTTATAATAACATTTATTTCTCTTATTACCATTTCATATAAAACTAGATAAACAATTAATTTTCCATTTTTTGTTTTAACCAAATTCGGTTTATGTGTCGAAAAAAACATTGGTGATCTACTATGGTAAAATCTGTAATTATGGACAATCATCAGAATAATAATAATGACATAATTATCATATTTATACATCAATTATATTTTTAGAAACAATAATTAAATACTGTTATGAAAATGAAATAATGTTACAATCATGGAGATGGTAGGTCGTACGTACGCATCAGTAACGTTCCCATTTTTCAATGATCCTTATAGAAAAAAGGTCTGAAATAATATATATTTAAAGAATTACCATTATATCATAAATACCATTTTATATAATAATATATAGTTTTTAATTGTAACATCCCATGTATGTAATGAGTAATATATATTTTTATCTATGTCTATTAATGAATTAGATAGTGTTTTAGAGGCTTAAAATGAAAATAAATCCAATCTTAAGCATGGAATACACTAATATTTTTAAAAGATTGTTTTACTGCCTTTTGATGGAAAACCATTTTTAAATCCTTATTTTGAAAATTTTATAAGCTATGTTGGTCAAAATAAACTTATTCTTTATGATTGGGACATAAAAATTTACTTTGTGTGAATATTTGGTATTTTTTAGACAATGTTCTTTTTTTAGTGAATAGTGAAAAATACTGCATTTTACATCAAAACTGCTTTTTAATATAATTTATTTATATGATTAGATTATCTTTTGAATTGGTTTTGAAGTGAAATTAGAATATATTTTTACCATTTAATCTAATGGTGGTCATTGGAATCAATTTCACTTTGAAATTAGACTTAACCTGGTGTCAATCTTTTGATACTTATTGTTTCATAAAAACACGCTATTTGTTATGACAGTGTGAATTAATTATTAAATTAATTAATGTGATGTATATGTTTTGAATTTTTTAAAATAGACTCCATTTTTGAATTCAGAATATCAAATATAGCTTAGGGTGAAGTTTTGGAATTTTTCTGAAAAATATCAATTTTTGATGAATAGTGAAACCACTAAGTGGTACTTATAAAAACTGATTTTTCGTTTAAATGAAATTTTACCACTTCTGTATTCTGAATTTCAAAAATCCAACATACATGGTTGTCATTGAGAAGTAAAATGTGGTTTAATGAGATTAAAATAATTTTTTGGTGAATAGTAACTCTTAAGTTCTTAACCGCGATTAGAGGTAATTAGTTTAGTTTAAGGTAAAAATAATGCTTTAATAAAATGAGATGATCTTGACACATGTCTTACCCTAATTGGATGTGTCATGGCCGACCAATACAATCCATGGGTCAACTTCGGGACCCCATGGAGCCACTTTGGTTGGGAAATGACATAAATAACTTTTTATTTAATGTAAAAAGTAAAAATGACACAAACATGAGATGTTTTACTAAAACAATTTTTACATGGGGTTATAAAGATCATATTTTTTATTATAAATATTCATTTTAAATCTAAAAGTATTTAATACATAATAGTATTTTTTTTATAATTTTTAAACTTTAAATAAGTTAAATTATTTATGACATCATGATGATGCAGTGATGACCTCATTATTTAACGATTTAAATAAAATGGAATGATAATGTAAAATCTAAGACCTACACATGGAAAAAACCTATTGTATGGGTGGATTTAGAACCCTTATCACCTTATCCTCGAAACACATCAATGTGGGACCTCTTAAATCCGAATACCATTTTAAAATAAAGTGACTTTTCTTTACATTCCAAGAGTGCCCCTCCTCTCCTCTTATAAAAGGCCTCCACCTCTACCTCCTTACCCACACTCCCAAAGTCTTTGGCTCGGCCAACCCCTGCCCATTTTGTCTCTCCACATCCCTCTATTACTCCTTGAAGCCTCACTTTTGGATGAAGTCTTCCCAAGGAAGCCTTTGAGCTCAAATCTAAGAGAGTTACCCGATTTTAAGCTAATGTCTTCTTTTGAGTCCTTTTGTTTGATTTTGCTTTTCCAACCCCCTAAACTCTTTTTATTATTTTCTTTTGTAACAACTCCAGTATCCTCAATATACTAGTATGTTGTTATAAGAAGGATTCGAGCTACACTTACACACACCTACATCTAATTGTTAAAGAACATACTGTTTCCGTGGATGGTGAATTTATGCCTCCCGAAACGATGATTGTTCAACATTCTTTTAACACCTTCATAGGTGGCCATTAAGATGACACTATATTTATATATGATATATAATATATTTATGTTTTCCTTAAGCTTCTGTATTTTTCAATTTGGGCATACCTTTATGGTTTCCATTATGGGTAAACGAGATATCTTCATTTAAGGAAGTGCGGACTACCGCCCCCTCAAAGTGATTTGCTTTGTTAAATACCATATGTGGGACGTATAAAGGATGGAACAGTGATATTATATATGATATTATACTAGAATTATAATATACCTTTATATCATTATGATTCAATTCTATAAAATACGAAATAGAAATGAAAGTAGCGTTCATGTGTACGTACGGCTTACAGTCTCCATGAACGGTGCATTTCATTTCTTACCTCTAAATGATTATGTAATATTATAAATGCATGTATATACTGGATATATATGATATATATGATATATACATAATGATTATAATTATGGATATAATGGATACATGAACAACATGTAATTATAAAGGGTTTATTTTTGACTCAAGTACCAATGATCGTTAAAACGACCGTTATTAACTTCAATAATTACATAGTGTTAATGACATGGAAATAAGTGATATAAAAGGAATAATGAACTCGAAAAAGGTTCTTAAGCAAGTACAAATTAACTCAAGTTTATTATTCAGGACATTAAAGAACGATCAAGTCAAGTCGGACCCGAGGTATGGGACTTTGTCTCAATCTCCTTTCATTGAGGAATATTTTGTTTCATACACAACCTTCTTTTATACGGTGTATAAACCACTTTGACTTTTACGTTTATCCAAAAAGAATCTTTTTTATACGAAGCGTTTTACTAAACGACAAAAGGGAATGTTTTTGTCGTACGTATGCGGCGACAACGACTTCTCTGCCGCCATGACCATTATTTGAGTTTCGCCTTCCTCTACAAGCCATAACTTTTTTTTAAAGAAAAATAAATACCATGTTTTACTTTTATTTTATTTTGGTATTGAAAATGGTTTTCATAATGTTTTTATATCATTGTGTTGTATTGATATCTTGTGATTGAAAGGTGGAAATGTTATGTTTCCTTTATGCATGTTTTATGTGATACGATTATGTTGAGGTTCTTGGGCATTATTATGAAGACGGGTGGTTCCGTGATAATCTAAGGGCGGGTGAGCCCGATATAGCTCTCCAATGCATTGGGTAACATGAAGGAGTGTAACGTTAAGTTTTCTCCGAAGAGATTTAGGGAATATACTGTGATGGGTATTCCAAACGTAACCAAGAGGGTTACTCCCTACGTAAGAATGCTATGAATGCCTCAAGTTACCTTTATGTCTTATGATTTCTATGATTTATTCATGATTTGATGAGGCATGTTAAAGTGCTTATGATTTATGGGTAATGTATGATTTCATTCTTATGTATATATGAACTCATGTTTCCTTTCCGTATTTTTATAACCCATACTGAGCTTTTTATGTTCATCCCAAGTTCTTTTGAAATGTTTTTCACAGGTAAAGGGAAAGGTACATGATATGATGATAGTGTCAAGGAAGTGTCAAGAAAGAATCCATGTTTTATTTTAAATATGTTCTGTTGATGGGAAAAAATGAATATTATCTTTATGTAACCACTTTTTTTAAATGAGGAATGTAATGCAAGTTTTATGATCTAATTCTCTAAAACACTAAACCTGAAAAGATCCTCAAGGTGTAATCTTGTAATAACTCATGATTAAGTAAGGTTTAAGGCTGGGGCCTTATAGTTGGTATCAGAGGTCGGTTTAGATAACTTTAGGAGTTAGAATTCTATTAAATGATTATCCAAAAATATTTTTTTATGGTCAAATTGAAATGATATAGCACTTGAAGATTACCATGTTTCTTCATCTAAGACATGTTTATTCATAATGGTTTTCCGAAGAGGAAATAGGGAAGCAGTGCTAGAAAGGCATACAGAAGGAAATAACCTTCCGAATCAGCATCCTGAGATGGTCGGAATTGGAACTGAACAGTTTGTTGCAGTAATGGCGCAGTTGACTCAAGCGATAAATGGTGGTGGTATCCATGCATGAGATCATCCAGATCAACCGCAGAGGAACATGTCAGTGGTGGAACATTTCAGGAGGCAACATCCCCCATACTTCAGAGGATCATCTGACCTTGTGCTAGCTGAAGGGTGGATTAAAGAACTGGATAAGATTTTCGATGTCATGGGGTGTTCAGACAATCAAAAGGTTAGTCTTTCAATTTATCGTTTGGAGGGTGAAGCAGATCATTGGTGGTCGATGGTTAAAAATATCAGGGACGCTGATGACATTGATGCTCTCGACTGGGATGAATTCAAAGGTATGTTTCTTGAGAAGTATTTTCCTAAGGTTGTTCGACTTAGTATGGACAAACAATTATTGGAATTGAGGCAAGAGGAAGACTCAGTGGCTGCCTAAGAAGAAAGGTTCACTCGATTGGAAAGGTATGCTCGAAATTTTATCCGAGACCTTGATAGTAAAATCAATCGTTTTTACTCAAGATTAAAGCCAAAATATCGAAGGGCATTAGCTTCTCGTGACTTTAAAAGTTATGAAATTCTTGTTCGATGTGCTGATAATGTGGAAATGGATTTTTCCGATGATCAAGTGTTCTATAACAACCAATAGAAGAAGAGACCGAGGTGGTAGGAGAAAGGTAAGAATTCTTCAAAAAAGTCTGACAGTAAGAAAACTAAGTTTCCAGTTTGTGATAAATGTGGAAAAAGGCATGGTGGGGAATGTCTTCTGAATTATGGAATGTGCTACAGATGTGGTAAGATGGGACATAAGGCTCGTGATTGCACTGGAAAAGATCATGGTGATGGTAAGACCAAATTTTATTTACAGTTAGTGAAATTTTATAAGTGCAATGAGATGGGTCACTATGCAAATGAGTGTCCAACAAAGAGCTTGGGTGATGGGAAGCAGTTAGACCACAAGCAGAAAGGGGTGGTGAAATCCTTTGAAACTACTTCAGCAGATGTCGGGGCATCAAATGAAGTTGTATCAGGTACTTTGTTTGTTTTCTCAGATTATACCAGTGTGTTGTTTGATTCGGGGTCTACACATTCTTTCATCTCTGAAACCATTTCTAGTAAAATGACAATACCATCTCAAGAAATGACTCCTGAACTTTTGGTAAAAACACATGGGGGGAAATGTTGAGGAAAAAAGAATTTATAAGAATCTTCCTATCCTTATCTGTGGAAAGAACCTACTTTCAAACCTTATTGTTCTACCTCATGTAGAGTTTCATGTCATCCTGGGTATGGATTGGCTCTCTATTTACCATGCTAAGATTTACTGTAGATCTAAAGAAGTTTATTTTCAGAAAGAATTTCAGTTTGTATACAAGAATGAACCCTTACTGTTGATAACTTATCAAGAGGCTGAGAAACTTGTAAAAGATGGAAATGAATGTTACCTTGCACACATCGTTGAAAATAAAGGAACTGTTCAGATTAATTATGTGCCAGTGGTAAATGAGTATCCTGATGTTTTTCCTGATGAGTTGCCTGGAATAATACCAGATCGGGAAGTTGATTTTACTGTTGACTTAGTTCTTGATGCTAAGCCAATTTCAAAACCCCCTTATCGAATGGCTCAAATTGACCTTTTAGAGTTGAAGGATAAATTGCAAGATTTATTAGAGAAAGGTTTCATTCGACCTAGCACATCACCATGGGGTGCTCCTGTTTTATTTGTTAAAAAGAAAGATGGTTCAATTAGAATTTTCATTGATTATAGATCCTTGAATAACATCGCTGTTAAGAACAAATATCATTTTCCTCATATCGATGATTTGTTTGATCAGCTCCAGGGAGCTCAGTATTTTTCAAAGATTGACTTGAGATCAGGGTACCATCAGCTAAAGGTAAACGAAGCAGATGTTCCGAAGACCGCGTTCCGTACAAGATATATCCATTATGAATTTGTAGTAATCCCTTTTGGGCTAACCAATGCACCTTCTGTATTCATGGACTTAATGAATATAATTTTCCATGAGTTATTGGATAAATTTGTGGTGGTTTTCATTGATGATATTTTGGTGTTTTCTAAAAGTAAAAAGGAGCATGAAAGACATTTAAGGGTTATATTGCAAACCTTAAAGGAAAAGAAACTATATGGAAAATTCAGCAAGTGTGAGTTTTGGTTGAAACAAATTTCTTTCCTTGGTCACATTGTTTCTAAGATGGGATAACTGTTGATCCTGCAAAAACAAAGGTTGTTGAAGAATGGCCAAGACCCACAAATATAACAGTGATTCGTAGTTTCCTTGGTTTGGAAGGCTATTACCGAAGGTTTGTTAGAAATTTTTCACGGTTATCTGGTCTAATGACGAAGCTAACTTGGAAGGGTGTTATGTTTATCTGGAGAAAAGAATGTGATGATCATTTTCAGGAGTTGAAAATAAGATTGGTGAATGCTC
Source organism: Viscum album (assembly GCA_963277665.1). NCBI lineage: Eukaryota > Viridiplantae > Streptophyta > Magnoliopsida > Santalales > Viscaceae > Viscum > Viscum album. Next base: position 867,164,430 of record OY728152.1, on the reverse strand, counting down.
CAGTTTTGGAACTTCCTTCCAGGAATGGTGATTTTGTTATCTACAGTGATGCTTCATTGAAAGGTCTTGGTTGCATCCTAATGCAGAATGATCAGGTAATTTCTTATGCTTCACGACAGTTGAAAACTCATGAGGTAAATTACCCTACACATAATTTGGAATTAGCTGCTGTTGTATTTGCTTTAAAAATTTGGAGGAATCATTTATATGGAGTAAAGTGTGAAATATATACTGATCAAAAAATTTTAAATTATATATTCACTCAGAAAGAGTTAAACATGAGACAGAGGTGATGGATGGAATTAATCAAGGATTATGATTGTAAAATTCATTACCATCTGGGAATAGCAAATAAATTGGCTGATGATTTGAGTCGAAAAAGTAATGCTTCATTAGCAATGTTGCGTTTGGAACGTGATCCTTTGGTTAAGGATTTGATGAACTTTGGCATAGAATTTGGTGGTGCAGGAAGTTCTTCTGTTTTGTTTCAGGTATCAGTGAGATCATCTCTATCAGATATAATCAAGCAAGCACAGAAGCGAGACAATGAGTTGCAGAAAAAGGTAGAGGTAGTTCAGAAAGTAAGTTGCCTGAATTTAACGTTGATAATGATTGCGTTTTGAGATTTGGGAAGAGATTGTGTGAGACTTGTGATTCATATTTGAAGAGAGAGTTGTTATGTGAAGCTCATAGTTCTCCGTTTTCAGTTCATCCTGGCAGTACTAAGATGTACAGAGATCTGCGGGAGTATTACTAGTGGGATGGAATGAAAAGAGATATTGCTGATTTTACTGTGAAGTGTTTGACATGTCAACAGGTTAAAGAAGAGCGGCAGTTACCGAAAGTGATGCTTCAGCCTTTACCAGTGCCGGAGTGCAAATGGGAGAATATATCCATGGGCTTTGTTGTGGGATTACCGAAGACATCTCGAGGTAATAATGAAATCTGGGTTATTGTTGATCACTTGTCTAAATCTACTCATTTCCTTGCTATATGAGATACTTTTTCCCTAGATCAACTTTATCGTTTGTATCTTAAAGAGATAGTCAGGTTACATAGAGTTTCCCTCTCCATTGTATGTGATCGTGATCCCAGGTTCACTTATAACTTTTGGAAAGGCCTTCAGAAGTTGTTGGGTACTGAATTAAATTTTAGTACAGCTTTTCATCCTCAATCAGATGGGTAGTCAGAATGAACAATTCAGACATTTGAGGATATGCTACCTTCTTGCTCTATGGATTATCAGGGAAGTTGGGACCAACATCTTTCTTTGGTTGAATTTTCATATAATAACAGTTTTCATTCCTGTATACATATGGAACCATTTGAGGCGTTATATGGGAAGCGGTGTCGAACTCCAGCTTCCTGGGATGAAGTGGGTAAAAGGAAGTTGATGGGACCAGAATTGGTAGAAGAGATGGCCGAAAAAGTTCAGCTGATTCAAAAGCGCATGACAACAGCTCAGATCAGGCAGAAGAGTTATGCAGATAACCGGAGGAATGATCTATCTTTCGAGGTAGGTGATCATATTTTTCTCAAGGTTTCTCCTTGGAAAAGTGTGATGAGATTTGGTAAGAAAGGAAATCTGAGTCCAAGGTTTATTGGACCATATGAAATTATGGATAGTGTTGGATCAGTTGAATACCAGGTGGCTTTACCTCTGAGTTTATCTCAGGTACACAATGTTTTTCACGTTTCGATGTTGAGAAAGTATATTCCAGATTCATCTCATGTTTTGAGTCCAGAGGTCGTTCAGCTGGAAGAGAACCTATCTTATAAGGAAAAATAGGTCCAGATTCTTGATCATAGGGAGCAAGTGTTACAGAATAAGGTGATTCATCAGGTAAAGGTTTTTTGGAAAAACCACATGATTTAAGAGGCAACGTGGGAATCTGAAAATGCAATGAGGGATAAATACCCCCACTTATTCGATAAGTAAATAAATTTAGGGGACACAATTTTCAAAATGGGGGGAAGGATGTAGCATCCCAAGTAAGTAATGAGTAATAGATATTTTTATCTATGTCTATTAATGAATTAGATAGTGTTTTAGAGGCTTAAAATGAAAATAAATCCAATCTTAAGCATGGAATACACTAATATTTTTAAAAGATTGTTTTACTGCCTTTTGATGGAAAACCATTTTTAAATCCATCTTTTGACAATTTTATAAGCTATGTTTTTCAAAATAAACTTATTCTTTATGATTGGGATATCAAAATTTACTTTGTGTGAATTTTTGGTATTTTTAAGACAATGTTCTTTTTTTTAATGAATAGTGAAAAATACTGCATTTTACATCAAAACTGCTTTTTAATCTAATTTATTTGTATGATTAGATTATCTTTTTAATTGGTTTTGAAGTGAAATTAGAATATATTTTTACCATTTAATCCAATGGTGGTCATTAGAATCAATTTCACTTTGAAATTAAACTTAAACTGGTTTCAATCTTTTGATACTTATTGTTTCATAAAAAAACCGCTATTTTTCATGACAGCGGGAATTAATTATTAAATTAATTAATGTGACTTATATGTATTGAATAGTAACTCTTAAGCACTTAATCGTGATTGGAGGTAATTAGTGTAGTTTAAGGTAAAAATAATGCTTTAATAAAATGAGATGAGCGTGACACATGTCCTACCCTCATTGGATGTGTCATGGCTGACCAATACAATCCATGGGTCAACTTGGGGACCCCATGGAGCCACCTTGGTTGGGAAATGACATAAATTACTTTTTATTTAATGTAAAAGTAAAAATGACACAAACATGTGATGTTTTACTAAAACAATTTTTAGATGGGGATATAAAGATAATATTTTTGATTATAAATAGTCATTGGAAATCTAAAAGTATTTCATACATCATAGTATTTTTTTTATAATTTTTAGACTTTAAATAAATTAAATTATTTAGGACATCATGACGATGCTACGATGACCTCATTATTTAACGATTTAAATAAAATGGAATGATAATGTAAAATCTAAGATCTACACATGACCAAAACCTATTGGATGGGTGGATTTCGAACCCTTATCACCTTATCCTTGAAACACATCAATGTGGGACCTCTTAAATCCAAATACCATTTTAAAATAAAGTGACTTTTCTTTACTTTCCATGAGTGCCCCTCCTCTCCTCTTATAAAAGGCCCCCACCTCTACCTCCTTACCCACACTCCCAAAGCCTTTTTCTCGGCCAAACCCTACCCATTTTTTCTCTCCACATCCCTATATTACTCCTTGAAGCCAGACTGTGGGCAGAATTCTTTCCAAGGAAGCCTTTGAGCTCAAATCTAAGAGAGTTACCCGATTTTAAGGTAATGTCTTCTTTTGAGTCCTTTTGTTTGATTTTGCTTCTCCAACCCCCTAAACTCTTTTTATTCTATTATTTTGTAACAACTACAGTATAATCAGTATACTAGGATGTTGTTATAAGAAGGATTCGAGCTACACTTACACACACCTACATCTAATGGTTAAAGAACATACTGTTTTCGTGGATGGTGAATTTATGCCTCCCGAAACGATGACTGTTCAACATTCTTTTAACATCTTCAAAGGCGGCCATTAAGATGACACTATATTTATATATGATATATAATATATTTATGTTTTCCTTAAGCTTCTGTATTTTTCATTTTGGTCATACCTTTATGGTTTCCATTATGGGTAAACGTGATATATGTATTTAAGGAAGTGCGGACTACCGCCCCCTCAAAGTGATTTGATTCGTTTAATACCATATGTGGGACGTATAAAGGATGGAACTATGATATTATATATGATATTATACTGGAATTATAATATACCTTTATATAATTATGATTCCAATTTATAAAATACGAAATAGAAATGAAAGTAGCGTTCATGCGTACGTACGGATTACCGTCTCCATGAACGGTGCATTTCATTTCTTACCTCTAAATGATTATGTAATATTATAAATGAATGTATATAATGGATATATATGATATATATGATATATAAATAATGATTATAATTCTGGATATAATGGATACATGAACAACATGTAATTATAAAGGTTTTATTTTTGACTGAAGTACCACTGATCGTTAAAACGACCGTTATTAACTTAAATAATTACATAATGTTCATGACATGGAAATAAGTGATATAAAAGGAATAATGAACTTGAAAAATGTTCTTAAGCAAGAATAAATTAACTCAAGTTTATTATTCAGGACATTAAAGAACGATCGAGTCATGTCGGACCTGAGGTATGGGACTTCGTCTCAATCTCCTTTCATTGAGGCATATTTTGTTTTATAGACAACCTTCGTTTATACGGTGTATAAACCCCTTTGACTTTTACGTTTATCCAAGAGGAATATTTTTTATATGAAGCGTTTTACTAAACGACAAAAGGGAATGTTTTTTTCGTACGTATGCGGCGACAATGACTTCTTCGCCGCCGTGACCATTATTTGAGTTCTGGCTTCCTCTACAAGCCATACCTTTTTTTAAGAAAAATAAATACCATGTCTTACTTTTCTTTTATTTTGGTATTGAAAATGGTTTTCATAATGTTTTTATATCAATGTGTTGTATTGATATCTTTTGATTGAAAGGTGGAAATGTTATGTTTCCTTTATGCATGTTTTATGTGATACGATTATGTTGAGGTTCTTGTGAATTATTATGAAGATGGGCGGTTCCGTGATAAACTAAGGGCGGGTGAGCCCGATATAGCTCTCCAATGCATTGGGTAACGTGAAGGAGTGTAACGTTAAGGTTTCTCTGAAGAGATTTAGGGAATATACTGTGATGGGTACTCCAAACGTAACCAAGAGGGTTACTCCCTACGTAAGAATGTTATGAATGCCTCAAGATACCTTTATGTCTTATGATTTCTATGATTTATTCATGATTTGATGAGGTAAGTTAAAGTGCTTATGTTTTATGGGTAAAGTATGATTTCATTCTTATGTATATATGAACTCATGTTTCCTTTCCATGTTTTTATAACCCATACTAAGCTTTTTATGCTCATCCCAAGTTTTTTTTGAAATGTTTTTCACAGGTCAAGGGAAAGGTACATGATATGATGATAGTGTCAAGGAAGTGTCAAGAAAGATTCCATGATTTATTTTAAATATGTTCCGTTGATGGGGAAAAATGAATATTATCTTTATGTAACCAATTTGTTTAAATGTGGAATGTAATGCCAGTTTTATGATCTAATTCTCTAAAACTCTAAACCTAAAAAGATCCTGAAGGTGTAATCTTGTAATAACTCAAGATTAAGTAAGGTTTAAGGCTGGGGCCTTATATTAATGGCATGGACCCCTATGATCAAATCCTTTTTAAAAACTCAGTGTTTGGGGAGATAAATGAGGCAACAATAGCTCATTTCAAGAGTTTTATAAAAATTATGTTTTCCCATCGGTAACTTGTTTTTGATAGGTGGAATCAATGGGTTGGAATCAGTATGTGGCTTCATAAGTTGGTTTCGGTATGTTGGTAACAGTAGGTTGCATTGGTGACTCGTTGTTGGTAGGTCGTGTGAGTGACTCATTGTCGGTTGGTCGATTTGTGACTCGTTATCGGTGAGTGGCATCGATAGGTTGAAATAGTGAGTAGAAATAGTGACTTCTATTGGTGAGTCACACAGGTGAGTCGCGTTAGTGACTCACATCAGTGACTCACCCAATAATGGGTCATTTCAATCTTTTCTCAATATTTTTTATTTCAGCCCTATTATGTTTTATTTACAATAAATTGAGTTGAAAAACACAGTTTACCATTTCTAAAGTAGTTTTTAATGATAATAATTATATAATTAATATCATAATTCCCCCCAAGACTTTGAAATGGCCATGCCATATGGTCTTGGATAAGAAATGACTTTTACGTGTGTCGAAATCATCTCTCTTCCATTGATATAGGGTCTGGAATTTTCTAATGCCTAGATCCTCTCTTCCTTGAAACCTTATGTTTTATCTTTGTATACCTAGAGCCTTTATTCTCCATGGATTTTTGTGTTTTGATGTGGCCTTCTGATCTAGTTTTCCCTTCCATCCTACTATTTATGCATGCCCCGGTTATTTGAACAAGTATGAGTTTTTGATCATATGTTATTCCAGGTAGGCATTCCTTTTATCTATTTTAACTGTGTATCATGTGGGGGGGATATATTAATGAATTCATGTGAATATTATTGGATCCATTTTAAATGAAGTAATAAAATATGGGAGGAAGGAAATGATATAAAATATAATCAAACTTGATACCTTAGTAATAAATGTGTGTCAGGGAAGATGATGGTGATGATAATTTTTTTATTTGTTTTCTTTTATCCTTATTTTGAATTAAATGGCTAATAAAAATCCTGAACATTTGTGGTCTTTTCTTGTGCATGGGTGATACTTTACAAATTTTATGGATTCCCTGTTGAACAACTTGAATTATGAAATTGATTAACAATGTATACCTAGTTAAATAAATTCATTCCCCAGGATGAAACATGTACTATGATAACCCCAAATTTATCAAATTGTAATTAAATAATGAGTGTGTTAAATCTTAATACACTTTTTTGGTGTGGAAGTGTGTTGTGAATGGTTTGGTTTGGCCTTGTGTCTTGGGATGGTTGTGGGGTGTGGTGGTTGGATGTGAGGATGTGTGTGTGGGGTGTTACATGTGGTGTAATGGAGTAGTAGGTTGAGAGTTTGGTTGTTTGTGGAATGGATGACCGTTTTGTGTAGTGGGACTAAATCTGGGTCGTGTTATGTTTTACGGACATGGTGTGTATGTGTAGTGGGACTGCAACCTAGTTGGGTTTTGTTTCGGATGGATGTGTTTTTTTGTGTAGTGGGGTTGCTGAGTATGGTTGCGATGTGTTATGTTTGAGGGTGTTGTTGTGAGTTTGGGGTTTTCCTTTGTTAGTGTGGAATTACTTTGAATAATGATAATCGAAGTGGTTGGCTTGGGTTCTATGTGGGGGGAGTATGGAGTGAGGTGTTTTATCATAGTATTCTTGCTCTGTTTTCCTTAGTTGTGAGCCTAGTTATATGATGTTGTTGTTAGTTTCCCATGTAGGTATGAAATAATAGATAACTACATAATAAATTCAAAATTACTAGGTCTTAAGTGTATTTATTTTATCAACATCATAAGTGACCATCGTTCGTCTTGATACATGCATTTAATGATAGCATAAGAGGTGACAGAATTATGCGGTAGTTTTTTTCATGAGAACCCATAAGTTGGGATGAGTGTTTGGTACCTCTATATATATACATATACAATCTTGTAATTTTATATCCCCCACCCTAGTTGAGAACTATGATTCAAATAGCTCTATTATTATGGGGGATGGTGACTTTCCCAAATTTCCTACTGGGAGGATGGATGGTTGGCCACCTGCTCTTCCCTACTCTTTCTTCTTCATGGTGATCACCAAATACTCTTTAGGATGGTTGTAGTTCGTGAGGCCCATGTGGGTGTGGTCGAGTTTTTCTTCCCAGGTGTATTTAGGATGATATGTGTGGTGGTTCTATGGTGTCTTCAGGATGTGGTGTGGTCTGTGTCCTAGGTGTATGCGGGCGGGAAGAGACATAGTTGTGAAGCGAAAGTGTTTGTGGGAAGGGTGTTATGTGGTATATGAGCTATGTGTACATGGCTTCATTATGATGTACTTCTTTTAGATGTGGTGGGAGTTCTAGGACATTTTTCATTAGGGTGCGAGAGTGGCTAATCAGTAGTAAATTGGTGTGTGGTACCCTATCATCGATGCTCTTACAATATTACATTACTCAACTTGTGTTATTTGGTGAGTGTTCCTTTGGCGAGGTTGGGGTGGCTAGTATATCTTGTTAGGTTCTTTTGGTTTTTTCTCTATCTCATGGGGGAATTAGTATGCATCCCCACTTGTGCATGACAGACTTTGGTTTTCCCAACTGTGTGTACTTGTGTGCTCACCCGATATATATAAAATATTTTTTAGGATTCTAGGAGGACTACGGGTACTGTGATAGGAATTAGAAGCTCAAACATTGGGATAGTTATGGTTTCACTACATAGCCCAGTTTTTGGTATTTAATTTGGGGACAGTTGTTTCATAACCGTTATATTTTTAAACATGCGTGTGGGATAGATTTTGGATTTATTTTTTATATATGACATGGAGTTGTTTTGGGGTTGATACATCATATCTTTGAATCATAGTTACTATTAAAAAGATAATTCCTCCCATTTTGATATATTGGGATACGATTGGCATTGGTCTCCACCCCAAGGCCTACTGGAGGGGGGACTCAGGGGGGTTATTATCTCTCTTTCTTCATTGCAAGCTCATGAGGGGCATCTTTGGAGGGAGGTGTTGTGACAAAATGGTACCAGAGATGATGGTTGAGTGATAGGATGGATTTTGGAGTTAGGATCTGTGATAATTGCATATGTTCGTAGGGAAATATTGTTCGGTGACCTTAGTGTGTGACATAGGCCAGGGAAGACCATCTAGCACACATGATTTTAGGGCCCCTGTGATCTGATGTAAGGACTCAGAGCATACCGAACAACCAAGTGAAGCTTACCTTTTTGAAAGGTAGATACCGTATGAGTTCTATATTCTTCACGATGACTTTCTTTTTATTTTAATTGGGAATTTTTGGGAATTTAAATAAATAATGAGTTAAAATGAATCTTAAACAAAATTATGTAATATTCGGGAATATGTGTTCGTTGTTTAATTTTCAGATATGGAACCTATTCCTTGTCCATGAGTGGATCATGAATTAAAGGCTCCACATGTGATCATGATGATTGGCATAGGGTTTATCTGGAGGAGGAGGACAACTAGTGGTAGATAATGTTATGTTCATTCCAGTCAAAAACCTTGGAAAAGTATGAGGGTAGTGTCTCAGACATGGAGATGGAGATATGGATTGATGAACTTGAGATCACCTTAAACATGATCTAGGTTCTGATGGGGTAATGGGTTTCATTTGTAGTTAGCCAGATTAGGGGAGTTACGCGTTAGTGGTGGATGTTGTACTTGGGGGAGAGAAAGTCGGATGATGTTCTGTAGTTCTATTACAAGGAGTTTTGAGCATAATTCCTTTATTTTTCCATGAAGGATGAGAAGCAAGAGGATATACTCTCTCTCTCTAGTAGGGGATTATGTCGGTGAGGGAGATGGGGATCAAGTTCAAGTACACCTTCACATCACCCCAGATATCTTTCCAAATGAGGAGTCTCAAGTGAGATTCTTAAAGGTGGTACTTCATCCTTCTCTTTAGTATGTTTCTACTCTCATCTCCTGGACGACATACCTAGAGGTCCAGAAGGAGGTGGAGGTAGTTGATAGAATTCCCTCATGGGGTGGTCTACCATGAGAGGGGATCCATTAGAGTTTTAATAAGGGAACGTCTACCAGCATCAGGTATTAGGAACAATGGATATTTGGTGTTTTGGATATTAGGGATTCGACCATATAAGTTTCTATTTCAACCATCTAGTCTTCATGCCTATCCTTCTGGGCTCCGAAATGTATGTTTTATTTTTTGAGATCATGGGAATCATCATAGTAAATGGCCAATGGTTGTTCGAGATCAGTATGGTGGAGGTGGAAAGGTTTAGTGCCTACCTCACCAACTACTATTGGCTAGGCCCTTTAATCATCAATGATTGTAGGCTCCTGATCCACTGAGGGGAGATGATGCAGGTGGAGGCCAATATCGGGGTGTTCCTCAGGAACATTGACTAGGACTTGGTCGAGGAGGAAGTCATTAGAAGAGGGTAATAGGAGATAGGTGTGGTCATTTGCACTTTGCAGAGGCACAGTTCTAGAAGGGGCAGAGATTGTTCGAAGTACTAATGGTTTTTCAATTACTCTTTCTTACACATTTTTTTATTCAGCCACTTCACACTCCTTTTTTTCACCCAGTATGGATCATTCTATCGGACTAGATTTAGAGAGGCTTCCCATACCCCTGGTGTTGAGTACACCAGTTATAAGTCATACCATATTATTTTATGTGCTTCAGGGATGTAGATATATTATGCGGCTGCATCAGTCTAATGGCGATATCTTCCTATTATAGATGAAAATGTATGAGGTTATCCTTGGGATCAACTGGTTGTACATTGTGCTTGTTATTATTGAATTATTCTAGAGGTGAGTCATGTTTTCATACATGGAGGGCTAGTGTGTGTCTTCTGTTGGTGAGCAGAGTTGTTAGGTGGGAAGTTAGCATATGCGGCATGTTCTTTCTTTTTTGTCAAGCTGTTAGAGGTATTGGTGGATGCAATTATGGAGGAGGTTCCCAAAATTGTTATGTAATTCTTGGATTTCCTCCCCAATTGAGGTTTTGAATCTACCCCACGTGACATGATTTTGAGTTCATGATAGTCTTTCAACCCAATGCTTCCCGGATTTCGATAGATCCTTATCATATAAAACCTTATGATTTGTGGGAGCTATATATTATAGTTCACAACTTGATGATGAAGGGATTTATCCATCCCAATGTCTCTCCATGGGGTGCTCTGGTCTTGTTCTCAAAGAAGGCGTATGGTGGTCTAAGATTATGCATAGACTATCATAGGATGGATCATTTGACAATAAAGAAGTGTTACCCTCTACCAAGGATAGAAGTTATTTTCATCCAGATGACCGGAGAAAGTTGGTTTTCTAAGATTTATCTATGGTCTTGGTATCACAAGTTGAGTGTGAAGGTGGGTGACAATCTAATGACTGCTTTCATGTGTAGGTATGGGGACTTTGAGTTTTTGGTTACATCGTTTGGTATTAGGAATGCACCATCAATGTTCATGGGGCTCAGGAACTCTATATTTCCTGAGTTCCTAGAACATTTCGTCATTGTATTCATCAATGATATCATTATCTACTCAAAGTTAGATGAGGAGCATATTGTTCATCTTAGAACTATTTTGAAGGTCCTTAAACACCACCGTCTCTTCATAAAGTTGTCCAAGTTCATGTTCTAGATAGAAGAGGTGCCTTTCCATGGTCATGTGGTGTCACAATAGGGAGTAGCAGTGGGCCCATCAAAGGTAGAAGCATTTTTTTATTGGGAATCAACCAAGAATGTGGCAGAGGTTCACGGTTTTCTGGGTATGACATGCTAATATCTAATATTTGTATCTGAGTTCTCTTGAGTTGTAGATTTATTGATGGATATGACTATAAATGATCAGGATTTATGTGTATTGACTTGTTCAATGAAGATTTCAGCAATCTGAAGGAGATGTTGGTTAGTTCTCCAGTGCACCGGTTTCCAGAGGAATGGGTGATGTTCAAAGTGTTCTATTATGTTTCCCATCCAGGCATAGGATTCTTATTGACGCAACAGTGGGGTGTGATCTCTTATGGGTCGATGGAGTTATGTTTCCAAGAACATAACTATGCTACCCATTATATAGAGCTATCAACGGTCGTCTTCGTGTTGAAGTTGTGGAGACATTACCTCATTGGGGAACACCTTGTGGTCTTCAAAGATCACAATAGCTTGAAGTATATTTTTTTCCAGTGAGATCTAAACATGTAATAGTGGAGGTGGATGGGGTTTCTTAAAGATTACAATTTGGATATCTATTACACCTCTGGTAGTGGGAATGATGTGGTCGATGCTATGAGTAAGATGTTGCAGAAGGAGTTTGTTCCAGAATTTGCAGAAGCTTTGAAGATGATGGAGGAGTTGGCCAACATGCAAAAAAATTCATTAATGGATGGAGGCCTTGGTTGTTTGTTTTATATGATGATGTATTATAATATGATACATCAGCTATAGGAGTATCAGTGGGGAGACTCAAAGGCATAGGTGATTCACAATCGCATTGACTATGGTGATGCTTTGGTAGGATGTTAGGAGGATGGTTGAAATCAGATGTTGATTCATGGGAATCTATTTTTTCTAGTGGAAATACATGAGGGAGTTCCCTGTGAGTTTCATAAATGGAATTTAGCAGTACATTCAAGAGTTTCCAATATGTACCATGACCTAAGGTAAGTGTTTTGGTGGCCCAAGATGAAGAGGGAAGTGGAGGAGTTTGTGGTGAAGTGCATAGTGTTCCAGTAATTGAAGGGTGAGCACTATTTTCTGGATGTTTTTTTAAATCCCTTAGAAGTCTCCTAGTGGAATTGGGATCACATATTGATGGATGTAATCATAGAATTTCCTAGGGTGCTGGGAGTCTATGATGTAATGTGAGTTGTGCTAGATCGGCTGATGATATCGGTTCATTTTTTAGCGAATAAGGAGTTGATCATAGTGGATGCCTTGGCACCAAGGTATGTAGATCAGGTTGTGTGGTTGTATAAATTTATGAGATCCATCATCTCAAATCAGGATACACATTTTACTTTGAGAGTATGGAGGGGAATGAATCATGATTTTTGAACTGATTTTCACTTCAACACTCCCTTCCACCCTCAAACATGTGAGTAGACAGAGCGGACCATCCAGATGTTGGAGGACATGTTACAGGAATGCGTTTTGGAATTTGGTGGATCATGGGTATGAAACATTCCCTTATAAATGTTTTCTTACAAATAATAGTGTTCAACCTTCCATTGGTATGTCTCCATTCAAATCCATATACAGGAGACTATTTCGTTCACCTTTGTTCTGGATAGAATTTGGGGAGGCAATTGTTCTTGGTCTAGACATGGATTAGAGTATCACATCGACAGTGTATCATGTCCATGATTGGATGAAGCCATCACAGGACTGGAAGAATTCATACATCGATCATAGGACGTGGACCTTGGAGTTCGATTTTTGGGACCATGTGTTCTTAAAATTTTCCACTTGGAATGGGCAGTGGAGGTTTGGAAGAGGGATTAATCATTCCATGTGGTTCATTGGACCCTTTGAGATGTTGGGGAGATTTTTTGAGGTGTAATACTAGTAATAATTTCCCCCATAGATGGAGAGGATCCCCAAAAACATACTTGTCTCCTTGCTTTTCCGATATCTTCACAATGACCCTCATGTCATTTAATGGGGAGATTTGGATATCGAGGAAGATGAAATGTTCATGGAGAGGCTAGTAGAGATCTAGGATCATCAAGACAGGGTTCTATGTGGATGGACCATTCCTTTGGTTCATGGGTTGTAGATTCACGGTGGCCTAGAGGAGAGTACGTGGGATCGAGAAGCACAGATGTGTTCCTAGTACATAGAGTTATTGTTTGAAAGATGGAGTGAAACTTCAACATCCATGAAAACCTTCTTTGACATCTGATAATCCAAACAAAAATAACATACCCCACCCATGAACCATATTTTTTGACACATAAGATAGGTAATTACTTCCTCAATGTCAACATATTATCCAATCTGGGTGGAACTGACTCACCCACATGGGTTTAATCACATCTCAATAAATGTGTTATGAGTTATGCCATGTGATTTTTTTCCGTGCAATGTGTTTTTTTGACTTTGTGTGTTATGAGATGAGTTTTTCCTTTTTTTAGTTAGTTGTGATAAATTCCTGACATGTTATAAGGGGAATACCAAATTAATAATCAATAATAATTAATTGAGATGTGATTAAACCAGTATGGGAAAGTCATTTCCACCACATGTGGATAGTATCTTGACAAGGAGGGAGGAATTCCATAACATATGTGTCTGTACAGTTGGTTCTTGTGTGGGGTATCTTGTGGTTGTATGATTTATTAGATGTTAGAGGAGGTTTTCTGGGATATTGAGGTTTCACTCTAGCTTTCCAAAAATATAGGGTGGGTTATCATTGAGCTTCGATGTGTTTCATTATTAACTGTGTTTCAGGTATAGCAATATCCTTGAGAGGTATCTCACAAGGTGATAGTTCGGGCCCTCTTTCTTATGGGTTTGGTTTTGAATTCATAGGGATGATAATAGTTTTAGTGGTGATTGATGTAATGGCATGAACCCCTCCAATCCATTCCTTTGTGAAAACTCAATGATCAGTGTGTTCATGGAGGCAATGTTAGCTCATTTGAAGAGTTTTCCAAAAATACAGTTTTTCCATTAGTAGGGTGGCATCAGTAGGGTGCCATCTGTAGGTGGCGTCGGTAGTTTGGCATGTGTAAGTGGATTCGACAGGTTTTCTTCACTATGTTGGCATCGGTAGGTGCGTCGGTAGGTGGCATTGGTAGGTTAGCGTCGATAGGTTGCGTCGGTAGGTCTCATTTGTGACTCGTTTTCTTCAGGTCATGTCAGTGGCTCTCCTCAATTACTTAATGTCTGTGAGTGGACTTAGTGAGTGGAGATGGTAGGTGGCCTCACTGAGTGGCATCAGTGAGTGGTTTCGATGAGTCATGTCAGTAACTCGCATCGGTAACTCATGTTGGTGACTCACCTAATGGTGTGTCATTTATAGATTATCCTTGTTTGTGCAGTTTTTCCCCTCGTACATTATATTTGATGTAAATAATTTTTAAAACCCTGTATAATCTTTTCTGAAGAACTTTTAACGGATATAACATATTTCTTCAATAACCTAATTCCCTTGAGACGTTGAAATGGACAAGCCATGTGGTCTTGGCCAAGACCTGATTTTTAAGTACATTGAAATAATCTGCCTTATGTAGATATAATATTTGGCCTTTCCTAAATATGGGATCCTCTCTTCCTTGAACCCTTCTTATTTCCCTCGGTATGCCCAAATCCTTTGTTCCTGATGGAGTATTGTGTTGTGATATAGCCTTTGGATCTATATTTTATTTCCATCTTACTATTCCCACACCCCCTGTTTTTTGTGAAAGGAGGAGTTAATGATCATATTTTGTTCTAGGTTAGTATTCCTTCATCTCCCTTTTAATTATGTAACATGTAGGGTGGGTATAATGATGTATAATTTTGAATATGGTTGGATCGGAAAAAAGTAATAAATGAGGGGTGTAAGATGATTATAACAAATATAATTGAACCTGATACTTTGTAATAAATGAGTGGTGGGGAAGGTTATGATGATGATCATTTGCTTTATCCGTTATCTTCGATCAAGATTTTGAATTTTATGCCTTCTGAAAATCATGGTCATTTATGGTCATTTCTTGCATACAATTTATAGATTAAACTTGTTATGAATTCCTTGTAGAATTTCTGGAATTATGAAATTGATTAACCACATATACCCGTTTTAATAAATTGATTCATGAGAATAAAACTTGTTATGTCATAACCCTAGATTTATTAAAGTGTTTTTAATGAATCAGAGTGATAAATCTGAATACACTTTTATTGTTTGGTGGGGTTGTGTTATTTTTATTGTTCTGATCAGCCTTTTTTTGTGTTGGTTGTGTGGTTTTTTGGGAAGGAGTGTGGATGTGGGTGTTGGGTGTTTGAGGTGGTGTATTGGGTTTTAAGGTTGACAGTTTTTCTATTTGTGGAATGCATGAACTTTTTATGTAGTAGGATTGCATCTGGGTTGTGTTATGGTTGTTATATATTGTGTGTTTATGTAGTGGTACTACAACTTGGTTCGGTATTGTTTTGGATGGATGTGGGTTTTTTGTGGAGAGGGGATTCTGATTAGGGTTGTTATGTGATATGTTGGAGGGTTTTTTTGTGAGTTAGGGGGTTTCCTTAGTTTTTGCGACATTACATTGAATAATGATAATTATAGTTCTTGGATTGGGTGCTAAGTGGGGAGGAAGTGTGATGTTGGCTGTTTTATCATAGTTTTCTTCCTCTGTTTATCATGGTTGTGAGGCTAGTTGTGTGTTGGGGATATCATTTTCCCATGTAGGGATGTAATAACTAGTAAATTCTTAATAATTTCAAAATTATTGGGTGTTGTAAGGATTTCATTGTCAAATTTGGAATTGACCGTCATTCATCCTAATAAGTGCATTTAGAGGTAGCAGCAAAGGAGTCTATGTTAAGGGGTGGTTGTTTTCATGAGAACTCATAGGTTGGGATGAGTTTTTGGTATATATATATATATCAGTGTGTGTGCTTGTACTTTCATGTGATGCTATATGCACCCCACCCTAGGTGAGAACTACGTGTCGAACACCCCCATTGTTACAGGGGAGGGTGTATTTCACAAACTTCCCAGTGGGAGGATGGATGGTTGGCCACCAGCTCTTCCCTTCTCCCTCTTCTAGGCAGTTATATCCCAACACACTTTGGGATGGTTTTGGTTTGTAAGGCCAAGGTGTGTGTGGGAAAGTTATGCTTCCCAGGTGTCTTCGGGATGAGATTTTGTGTGGTTCCCAAGTGTCTTTAGGATTTGGTGTGGTTTATATCAAAGGTGTATGTAGGTAGGATGCGATATATTTGCATGGACTAGGTGTGTGTTGGTGGTATGTGATGTGGTATGTGTCCCAGGTGTGTGTGGTTGGGTTGTGATATGGTTCTTTCAGAATAGGTGGGATCACCAAGACATTTTACATTTGGGTGTGAGAGCATCTAATTGGTGAAAAGGTGTTACAGGGTACCCTATGATTGGTTCTCTTAATATATTACATTACTAGACTTGTTTTATTTGGCGAGAATTCATTTGGTGAGGTGTGGGTGGCTATTATAGCATTTTAGGTTCTTTTGGTTTCTGTTGTTTCTTAGGAGGGAATTAGTATTCTTCTTTACATATGCACAAGAGACATTGGTTTTCCCTATTTAGTGTATATGTATGTTCACCAGAAATATATAGAACTATTTTTGGGTTTCTAGAAGGACTATGGGGACCATGATGTGTATTACTAGCTTGGACTTTGGGATAGTTTGTGTGTCGCTACTTAGTATTTTTTTAGTATTTACTTTAGAGACACTTATTTTTGTAACAGTTATATTTTTAAACATTCATGTGCGATGGATTTTTTATTTCATTTATATATATGAATTGGATTTGTTTTTTTGTTTTTACAAATTATCTCCCATTATTGGTTATTATAAATTTGGTAATGCCTCCCATTTTGTGATATTTATATACCCTTGGTACTTGTTGCCACCCTAGAGCCAAATGGAGGTGGAAATCAGGGTTCATTGTACCTATTTATCCATTTCTAGATCATGAAGTTCTTATTTTTAGGTATGGGGTAATTAAATAATTATATTATATATTCTTTTAAAAATAATCACATCGATTCGGGGAGGCGATAGTCCACACGTACATGAACAATGTAATAATTTTTTAAGTGTGTAAAAGGGTAATAATGAAAACGATATATGTATATATACTATTTCTAGAAATTAAATTATGTAATGAATATAATATATATGTATTTTATGTTATATATGTTTAATTAAAACCATCCTTTATACATTCCATGTATTGTGTGAACGAATACCATTACTTTGAGAGGGTGGTTGTCAGGACTTGAACAAATAATGTCATAGTTTTTACACAAAATGGAAAGTATAATGGTATGTTATCTAAAAGAACTAAAAAATATTATAGAAACAATAAATATCATATATACCATATATATATATATATCATAATTTACACCATGAATAGTGGTAAATTAATAATGAACAATCATTGTTTCCTGAGGCGATAGTTCACTATCCACATAAATAGTATATTTATTACCTATTAAATGGATGATTGGGTAAGTGTATTTCTAATAATTATCATAAAGAAATACTATTATATTTTGGATACTTTAATTGTTATTTAAATATGTAATATGGATAATTGGTGGTGTGGAGAAACAAAATAAATCTACATAGCATAAGGAAAGATGTTACCCCTTAATTGAGTAACTTCTTTTGGTTTGCACCCAATGGAATCATTGGATTTATTTCTAAAATAATTTATGCTTAAAGGAGGAATTTAAAAATATTTGGGAGTTAATTTGGAATATATTGGATGATCATAAGTGGCTTGAGAGGTGTGAGGAAGTGGGAGGAGAGGGGGACTTTTATAGTGGAGGAGAAGTGGCACTAAAGTCATATTAAAAAAAAAAGGAACCCCGTCTACGTTTTTTTCTTTAATGTAGATAAATAATGGTCCAAATAAGATCCATGGTATTATATGGTATAAATATTTCTAGAAATAGCTTTTTGGACAAGTGTAAAGGTCATATTATGCGTTAGGTTTAGGATTTAGTCCATTATTAAGCGTAATATAACCTTAATCAATGTAATTTATTTTAATTAAATTTTGTAATATTTATTTTGATAAACTAAGACTACATTATTGTAAATAATAAAAATAGTGGTTAAAAATATGGAATCCTTTTTTCATGATTTCAATCATGGATGTTGTAGAATTTAATTTAAATTCAATCCCACGGACGGGAAGACAATGCAGGTTTTTAAAGTGAAAACATTCAAATGTTTGCTTTGTTTTTATATTCAATTTCAAAGTGAAATTGATTCCAATGACCTAAGTTGAAATAATTTATAAAAATATGATGTAACTAAATATCAAAATTAGTCAAAAATATAATTTATCCTTATAAATAAATTATAATATAAAGACACTGTGAATTAAAATTCTGTATTTTTCATTATTCATAAAAAAATTAAAACTTATAATAAAAATAAACAAAAAAATAACCCATAATTAAATATTATGTTATTATATCAAATAATAAGTTTATTTCCATATATAAGATTTAAAAAATTACCAAAATTTTTATTTTAAATAGGTTCTCTATTAAAAGGTAGTAAAAGAACCTTAAAAAACATGTATGTTTTTATGTTTATATTGGGTTTGTCATTATATTATAATTATCAAATATATTAGATGAATTTAAAAAACTATTGAATATATAAAATATATATTTCATTAATATTATTAAATAATTTTAATAAATTTAATTTCTTAATAAAAACACCTTTGTGGGTATAAAAATCATAATATTTCCTTTATTTTTAATTTGTTTATATTTTTATTTCTAATTAATTTTTAACCTATTAATTAATTTTAGATTTTATTAAACCATATATCTTAATAAGGTATTCAATACTATTCATAAATTCTAATATATAGGATCAGATAAGTATTATTATATAAAACTATGATATTTTAATAATATATTATTGTTCGGTAAATCTCAGTCTTGTGTGTAACACAAGCCATTGAAGAAACTCGTTATTGGATATGTTTCATTATAAACTAGTATTATGTACCTTGTAAGATATAAGTTATATTTAATTTCTTTGAAAAATTAAATATATTATAAATTCTTAGGATATCATATTCCCTTATGTGTTTCGTGTTGCATGCCATACGCACGATTGAATATAATGTTCGTAATTTAGATTTGGGGGTGTTATATTTTCCCCACCTTAATTAAATTGCATCCTCATAATTTAAACTCAATTTTAGTGATATATTGTTTGATAAATCCTATTGTTAAATCCTACATTGTGATAAGTTTTTAGGTTCTGGGTACATTGATAGTGTGTGGATGCTTGTACACAACTTTAATTTTTTTTGTTAATAACAATCAATCTATGATCTATCACGATGATAAAACTCCAGATCTTTGTAATAGAACAATGAATGAAAGAAAAGAGGGGAATCCTAGAACCATAGAGAGGATCATCATGTGTTGGTTAAAATTAATTTAGTTAAAAGATAATAATTGTCTAGATGAAATTCTCTCTTCATTTGTGTTTCCAGTCACAATCCAATGTGATCTGTCATTACGTCATAGAAGACAAGTGTAGGCTTCCTCTAGTAGTGATCAAAATGTTCTCCACATATCTCTGTACATCACCTAAGGTATCTCTAGGTGCTAGTGCAAAAGACCTTCTCCTGCAATGACCGCCTACGATCACCTTGAGAGTTGCTTCCAAAGCGATCACCTTGATCTGGTGGAGGAGGATCTCTCACATAAGTAGAGAGCATTCTTAGAGGAATGGAATTCTCTCTTGGCATTAGAGCTTTCTACATATCCATTATGAAAAACCAAAACTAATGGATAGATGTTATGAGAATAATGTAATTGGTATTTTATTAATTATAATAATAAAATGAATGAATTACCCAAAATAATTTATTCATTTCATTTCATTCTACGTAAGACCCCATGTTTAATAATAATAGTACGCTATTATTATCATTTGACATGCACCCAGTGAATTACACTTCATATTTTTTAATTAAATAGATAACATTATTTCCCAAAAATTCCAAGAAAAACTACATGGCATGTATATATTAATATTCACGATGTGTATTTTTATTTTTTCATTTTCGTTATTTCCTCGACCACATTTATTATACCTTCAATAACAAATATTTATTTCTTAAATAAATATCACCACATTACTCACTAATAAATATATTATTTCACCCATATTATATTCTCACAAATAACTAGTGTTGAAATAAATTTTATAAGGCATCCATGAATAATTATTAAACCATAATCAGGAATAATCATTATTCAACTTGATAAATGAATATTTCACAGAGATACTTGGACACACACAGTGTGTGACCCCCTAGGACGCATTCCCAATTCCATTAGGTAAATCCTGCCTAATGTCCAAGGTTAAAATCTAGAAACATTCCATGGAACCCAAATATAAAAAAGTAAATGCCACAATGAATTTTCAGCTCATATGAACGCTTATCGTGTAATGTAATCCATTTTCATGATATCTCAAATCAAGAGGGTTTCATGCTAGTGTCATCTACCCATGTGCTCGATTATTATTATTTTGACTTCCTAGAATTGAAATATCCCATTACTCGCCATGGAAATGTATTTATTTAGATATATAAATTCCATCAAATTGCCTAAGATATAAACTTTTGTTATGGAATAGATGGGACAAATCCTTTCTCACAATATATGTTATTGTAGTATTACTCATGACACACCCAACATATCTTGATTCACTGAAAATAGTGTTTCATCATAGTTTTCATCAATACATATAAGTGTGGGAGTTTTAATACCCATTAATAATAATCTAAATGTCTAAGGACCAATACACACGTCTGTAGATAGGAACATCCAATGACACTATGAAATGTGGATTTTATACTTGTGAGTCTCATTCTCATAATATCCTCCTAGATATTTCCAATGGAGCACACCATAAAAAGGTGAATCAATGTTTTATGTGTCCTTATCCCTAATGGACAATTTTATTTATTGAATCTAAATTCAATAATAGTGTTATGTCACATCCAAGTTCTCATCATAGCATGTATACGCTATGTCCCTTTAGTGAAACAACTATCCATTGGGCATTATCAAATGCATTTTCATGTAGAAGAATAATTAGGATGTGATAAGGTTTTTAATAATGAATAAATTAAAAAGTAGTAGGTTGCAGGCCACCAACTACAAGAAACTCCCCCTTGGACTAGAACCAACTACTAACAACCTTTAACTTGCTATCTCTCACATGATATTCATGCTTCTGCTGAGATAGGCCTTTATTCATGGGTCCTCCACATTCTCTTATTTGGATACTCTGATCACTACAACTTCACCCCTTTGATAGAAATCCATCAATAGGTGATAATTAAAAAAATTATCTATGTCTATTGATGTGACCTTGGTTCTTTTTCAGGAGTCGCCGCTCTAGTATCATCACAAAACAATGCGATAGGGTGTCTACTACTTGGCACCACATTATGCTTGTAGAAAATGTTATAAATATAGATGGCTTACTTAGATACATTAGAAGAATATATATATTATTACTCCATTGTAGAATGGATAGAAATGGTTATTGTGAACACTTCCAGCTCACAGCTCCTCTGTTAAGACAAGAACACATAACCTGATTGTGACTTCAGATCATTTAGTTCTGTCTAAAAACCAGCATCAGCATACCCTTTAACGACAAGATCATGTATCCTCTATACACTAAGAACACATCCTTATATCTTCTCAGATACTTAAGGACAAACATAATAATATTCCAATGTTTTTCTCCTAGATCGGCATGATATATCCTTACCATGATCATTTCATATGAAACATCAACCCATCTACATAACATGGCATACATGATAGATCCTATAGTTGAAGCATATGGGATCTTACTCATCTTATCTTTCTCCTGTTGTGTTTTAGGACATGTTATCTTAGAAATATGTAAGACTTGTGAAATGAGAACCAATTACCTCTTGGATTGTTCAATACTAAATCTTATTAGTATCTAGTCAATTTTTTTACCTTTACTTAGTCTAAGCGGCCTCTTGGATATCTCCCCAATGATCTTGATCCCTAGAATGTAGGATGCTTCATCTAAGTCCTTTATAGAGAAACACTAGTTCAAATATCCTTAATTGACTATAAGATTGTTATATCCTTTCCAATGATTTATATTCTATCAACATATAATACAGTAATAATGACCACATTCCCATTAAAACTCCTATAAACACATGAATCACATTTATTTATAATGAATAAAAATTCCTTTATGGCTTTATCAAATCAATGGTTTCATGACCTTGATTCTTTCTTTAATCCCAAAATAAATTTTTTGCAATATGCAAACCTGTTTGGCTTCACCTGGTGTCATAAACACTTCTGGTTATGTCATATAGACATCTTCCAGAATGTTCCTGTTAAGGAATGTTGTTTTGACATCCATCTTCCAAATCTCAGAGTCTTGTTAAGTTGTTATGGAATGTATGATAAATAAGGATTTAAAAATAGAAACTGGAGAAAATGATTCATCATATTCAATTCCATGACATTGTCTGAATCCTTTAACCACTATAATTGCTTTATAAGTGCTAACATGACCATCCATGTCTAGCATTCCCTTGAATAACAATTTAAATCCATCATTCTTTACATCAACTGGTTCATCGACCAGAAACCAGGTCTGGTTCTCATACATGGAATCCATCTTAGAATTCATAGCTTCTAGCCACCTTAAAACTTATGTGAAATTTACTGCTTCCTTATAGGAGAGAGGCTCTTCATTTTCCAACAATAATTATTCACCATCCTTAGTGACTAGGAAAACCAAATCTCTCTGGTTCCATTACCTCTCTTGACCTCCTACGAAGTACTTGTGTTTCTAGACCATCTTCCATGGGGACATATGGAACTTGTTCATGTACTAAATCAATTGTTTATTGAGTGTAATCTTCATCGAAGTCAATCTTGCTCCCACTATCCTTTTTGAGAATATTCTCCTTCTTAGAAAAGATGGATTTTCTGGTGACAATCGCCGTCTTGTCTAACGGGTTATATAGGTAATATCCTTTCATTTCACTGGGATATACAATAAAGATACACCTCGTTCCACGGGGTTCTGGTTTGTTTTCTGATAAGTCCTTAACAAACACCCTATATCCCCATACATCTATGTTTGAAAAATGGGTTTCTTTCCATTCCATAACATAGAGGGAATTCTAGTTTCTTCCTTAGTTGGTACCCAGTTTAATGTATACGTTGCAACTCGTAATGCATATCCTCAAAAGGATAATGGAATATATTCATGACTCATCATAGACCTCACCTTTTCCAGCAAGGTGTGGTTTCTCCTTTCACTAACACCATTTCACTGTGGTGTATAAGGAGTTAGTTTAGATAGAATCCCAAACTCCTTTAAAAGGTCGATGAACTCTTGGTTTAGATATTCTCCACTTTCATCCTATTTATGCTTATTTATCTTCTTACCAAGATGATTCTACACTTGATTATTGAATTCCTTAAAATTCTCTAAGGACTCTGACTTATGCCTCATTAAGTAGATATATCCATATCTACTCAAATTAGCAGTAAAAGTAATGAAGTAACAATATCAACCTCTACGTTCTACAGTAAATAGTACACATACATCCTTGTACACCAATCCTAGACACTTTGTGGCCCTTTCACCTGGTACATTAAAAGGAATCTTGGTCATTTTACCTTGTAAACAAGCTTTAAATCTATAAAGTGGTTTTAGATCAGTAGAGTCTAAATAACCATCTTGGAAGAGATTTGTCAAGTACTTCTCATTTACATGACCATGATGGTGATTCCGCAACTGGGTGCTCTATGATTCTTGTGAATTTGTTTCTTTATTGATTCCCAACACTAGGTTTTTATAAATTAATACAGACAAACCATTATTTAAATTCAACATACCATATCATATATTGTTCTTATAAAAGAAAAAAACAATATTTAAAAACATTAAAATAAATACCATGATATCACAACATGATACTGAAATAATGTTCTTGGTAACTCTAGGAACTGAATAATAGTTAGGTAAAACCAAAAAGAATCCTAATTGAAAATGTGATATTGTAATTTCAAATTGATAATGCATCCATCCTAGCTTCATTAGCATCTCAAAGATCCACCTATCCTAAGGAAATATTTCTAAATCTATTTGGTTTCAGCATTTGAATACATATGTGAGACCCATAAGATGTGTCTAATACCGAATGTGTATAATTGGAAAGATTAAAATTGATAGTGAACACACCTTTACCATCCCAATGCTACTAGGTGCAGTTCATCATCCAGTGGTCTAGCATGCCACTTGAAAGACACACCACCTCTCATTCCTTTCCTTGCCTCTAGATCTTCCCCTTCTTGGAGGGACAGTGCTCAAGGGATTCCGACTGTTTATAAATCCATGGCCCCTTTGCCTTGTCCTTCCTTTTCTTATTCCCAATAAGGTTTTCGGGTTTGTCACACCCCTTTTCCTTATCTACCTAGAAAATTGAGGTTATAATTTCTAATAGAATCTTCTTGTTTTTTATCATGTTGTAGTTAACAAGAAAAATATATAGAAGGTCTTGGGCAGTGATGACAGGATGAGATCTATAGGAAACTCATACGGGAACGTAATCCCTACGATGTGAAAGAATTCAATATTTCCAATTAGCATGACTACACGAGGCTCATCTGGTGTAGACTCTCCAATATTAGTTGTGAACAATGAAATGGAGATTTCTTATCTCTCTCACATCGCCCTCTCTTGATATAGATCTTTAAGGTGAGACATCATGCTATATGAGTCCATATTTTCATGTTTCTTCAAGAGCTCATTAGACATGGATGATGGAATGAAACATTGGACATCAATGGCATCATCTGAATGTTTCATATAGATATATATTTTTTTATCATGAGCCTATTTTCCATGCGCAATTGGAAAAGGCTCATCGATCACAAACAACTTCCTCTCATGGAGTAGGAGGACATGTAAACGCCCCTTCCACTCTTGGAAATAGGGGCTGGTGAGTTGTTTTTTCTTCCCGAGTATGGTTCACAATGATATATTTGATGTCATTTTCATTCTGTTTCTATAAATTAATATGACAATAGATTTATTATATTTTAATGATAAAATTGAGACAATTAAAAAAATTAATATTTATTACTCTCCCACTATTTTATCAAAATCCAATAGTCGTCACCATTGACATCAGAATATTATGTTGACTGAATATTCTAGTTTTAAGGATCCATATTTATCATCCCATTACCCCAACTAGGATTGTTAAAAAACTTGAAAGGTTTCAGATAGGTATTGAAAATTTCAACTAGATTAACTCGTAGCTCCTTGATCTGCTGAGTAGGATCCCTAATCCTGAAATCCATTTATTTTGGGTTTCATTATCCTTTTCCTCTTACTCACACTAGGTCCTATTGGGGTTGTCATCCCTTGATGTGAAAAAACTCAAGTCAACCCAAAACCTTGAATTATAATTCCCCGATAATAGAAAGCACCCCAACTAGGGTTGTTCATGAACATTAAACTATGGTTCGATTCTCAACACAATCTTGGAAGGCTATTACAACTTAAAAGTTCATTGAGGGATTTTGTCCTTATACGTAAATTTTCAATATATTATATTTGATTAAATGATTTTTAATATTAATTGGTATATACATATGTGATTAAAATTGTCTAGGATTATATTTATGAATAATTCGGTCTTATTTTAGTTACATATTTCATGCTTGTTTAGCTAATTAATTGTGTGATATTTAAAACACACCCACAATAAATAAACCATGCAATTGAAAAAAATAAAATAAATTGCATGATAATGAGCTTGTTCTATTGGTTAGTTTATCTAGCAGTTGATAAACTAACCCAATACCTAGGGGAGAAACATTTTGATCCTTTTGGGTTCGTGTTTATAGCTTTCCCTTTGTCCACTTTTTCATCTCCTTGGATTGGATTCACCTAGGATCCTAACTTGAGCCACATACTATACTGTGCGAGCTCCATCCATTACATATGGTTTTATCTCACTCGCAGGTGATGGGTTAAACGTGGTTTGACATAAACGAAAAATTGATCACACAGGACCTATATATTAATGTGGAGAATACTAACATGCCAATAAAGTTAATTTGAATAAGTAAATTAAAAGGAACCATCCACATACCAAGGTCTTTGTCGAGCTCATGATCATCAATACCTGCAATGATATTTAGGCATAAATAAAACCATAATTCAATTATTTAATCGTTCTTGTTTAAGATAAATCATGCTTTAATCAATGAATTATATTTAATAAATCAATAATTTTATCTTAATTCCTTTTATGAATTTATTTGAGATTCCCATCCATTATAATTTTAATCAAATAAATTCATTTAAAATCATCTTTGTTTGTAACATGTACTTTGGAGGAAACCAGGTGAATTCTCATTCATAACTACCGAATGAATAGAAATTAACATGACACAAATGTTAAATTAAACCCATATATAAAACACCTATCACGTATTGTGCCTCAGCTTTACTCCCACATCATGGTACAAGTCTCAAGGGTTTGTATAATATAATAATAAATTTTAATAAATATGTGTGATTTGGATGAGTACACGGTGTGTAGTTCCTACTACATAGTGTGTACTATCATTCACTTCCCATCCTAAGTTCACACCAGGGGATATAATGCGTATATGAAATTAGAAAATCTTTATAGTACACATATTGTCAAGTGGACCACACGTCGTGTAGTATCTACGTTACACAGTCTCTAGCTGGGCAAGCCATGTATGGCGTACATAGTCTAACCCCAACCTGAAGGGACTACACATCCTGTCTAGTGGGTTACATAGCATGTAATCAATAAAAAAATTTCGACATGTTCTTAGTCAACACATGGTGTCATAATGACTTAGATAAACTCCAACACATGGCTTCGTTTGGTGGAGAAAACATGATGCATTAAACCATTACTACATGGTATATACTATCAAATAAACACCATGTTTTCTTGTGTTGTATGGCCAGGATGCTTTGGCACCTCTAGATGAGATCCTCTATTTTATTTTAATAAAAATAAAAATAAAAAGATCATTTCTTTAAGGTGAACCAGAAATGAAAGGGGAGAAACAGATCTTATGATTTAGATTTGTAGAATGATTAACAAGAATTGAATCAAATAAATTATTAAATGCATAAATAATCAATGAAAAACTAAATAATTATAACCAACTAAATGACCACTTTGATACGACTTATAGGCACCGAGTGTAGCAGAAGTACGTGGATGGGTGTAACCAACATTAATTTTTCCATTATCAACGATAAACCCGAGATCTGTCATGATTATAAAATTCCAGATCATCAGAATATAAAAAATAATGAATGAAAAGAGGGGATTCCCTAACCATAGAGAATATCATCATATTATGGTTATAATTAATTTAATTAAAAGACAACAATTACCTTGATGGAATTCTCTCTTCGTTGATGTTTCTGGTCAAGACCCAATGTGATTCATTGTTACGTCTTATAGTCCAAGTGTATGCTTCCCCTAGTAGAGATCCACACGTGATCCATATATCTCTATACATTATAGAAAGGATATCTAGGTGATATCATGGAAGAGTCTTCACTTGTGATGTCAACCTCTGATTTCCATGAGAGATGATTCCAAAGCAATCTCCTTGATCTGGTGGAGGATGATCTCTCTAGTAACTTGAGAGTTTTCTTAGAGGAAAGGGATTATCTCTTTGATTGAGAAATTTTTCTAGATCTATTTTGCACAACCAAAATGGATGGATAGATCTTATGAGAATAAGTTAATTTGTATTTTATTACATTGAATTATAAAATTAATTAATTACCTGAAGGAATTTATTCATTTCATTGAATTCTTAGTAAGACCTCATACCTAATAATAATTGTTGACTATTATTATCACTTGACATGCGACCAATGAATTACACCTAATATTATTTAATTAAATAAATAATATAATTTCACACAGATCCCCCGAAAAACTACAAGACTTGTATATGTTAATATATACATGTCATGTACTTTTGTTTTTCCATTTTCGGTATTACCTCAACCACAATTATTAGAACTTGAATAATGATTATTTATTTATTAAATAAATGTGAGTACATTACATGATCATAAATATATTATTTCACCCACATTACATTCTCTCTAATAACTAGTGTCGAAATAAATGTTATCAGGGATCCTTGAATAATTATTAAACAACAATTGAGAATAATATTTATTCATCTTGTTAAATGAATATTTAATTAAGATACATGGACACACTTAGTGGGTGACCCTCTAGGCCTCTTTCCTAGTGGAATTATGTGGATCTTACCTAACGTCCAACTGTAGCATCTAGAAACACACCAAGACACCCATATAGAAATAATTTAATGCCGCAATGATGGGTCACCTCATAAAAATTCATACCGTGTAATGTAATCCATTTTTTCATGATATCTCGAATCAGGCCAGTTTCATGATACTGCCATTAACCCATGTTCTCAATTATTCTTTCTTTGACTTCTCAGAATTGAACATTCCAAATCCTCACTGTGGCCATGGATTTATATAGTTAGTATCAATTCCATCATATTTGATGAGCTATTAACTTATTTTATGAAATATAAGGGACAAATACTTTCTTGCATTATTCATTAATGTAGTGTTACTCATGACGTACCGAACATATCCTACCTCGTTGAAAATCATATGTCATCAATGTTTTCATCAATACATCTAAGTGCATGATTTTTAGTACCCATTTATAATAATCTTAAAGTCTAAGGACCGATACACACATTCATAGATAGTAACATCCAATAACACTATGAAATTTGGATTTCCTACTGCCGGGTCTCATTCTTATAATATGTTCCTGGATACTGCCAAAGGTGAACATCATGATAAAGCACATTAATGTTTTCTGAGTCCTCACCCCTAATGGAATGTATTATTTTTGTCCTCAAATAACATCATCTTACCATAGAACATATATTCCAAAATAGTGTAATAGAACTTATGGGTTCTCATCATAGTAGGGATCATCTATGACCCTTTAGTGAAACAACTATCCTTAGGGAATTATCCCAAGAATTTTCACATAGAAGAAAATTCAATATGTGATGAGGTATTTATTAATTAATAATTTACAGTGTAGTTGGTTCTAGGCCACCAAATTCAACAAAGGATTCATAAAAACCCAATTAAAAAAGTTAGTATATAATGTACAATGGTCACACATACTAACATATAACTTGGTTGATAAAATAGGAGAACATTAGTGTAAATTATAGATAAATACATAGATGAAAATTGTAAATATTTATTGGGAGTGATTAAGATTATCAACCAAAAATAATTTAATGATCAATGGAAATTTTAGGTCCTTGAATCAATAAATATGTGATGATTTTGTATTCCATAAGTTCAAAAAAATGAGGTATTAAGGCAACACATTATTTATCATTTAATTAATGTTGTTTAATTATTTTACTACCTATGAATTTAGGGAAATATAATTTCTTGATACATTTCATTTTCATAAGAACAAGTTCGTCATTTTATTTTTCTTTGATCAATTTCTAATTCATCCATAACCTCAAGAAATGGGTATCCAAAAATGAACTTTGATCAAATAATTAATAAAACATTTTACAGATCATAAGGCTATAAAAGAGTGACAAGTCAAGATATTTTTCTATAACTATTCTACAAATTCTATATGATTAATATATTTATCTCTAAACCTAAAAAAATAAAAATGTTTGTTCTCCATTAATATTTAATCATCGAATTCGTTAAATAGTTACACATTAACTAGAACATTACATTGGCATGATGTTAGAGTTTCTGCCCTAAAATCCAACTTCTTTGTACTTTATGATAAACCGATATTCATTGTAAATATAATAATAAAATGTTTATCACATCATGATTTTTCTTCTTTATGACATAGTTTGTGATAATTTCCTAAGAATAGTTGTAACACTAAAAGTTCATAGTGGATCCCAGCTATTATGAGAACCTGAAAGTGCCATAACACAATTCATGAATATATTTTATATGGTCGGATGATATCATTTGAAGGGAAACAAATGATATAGGCTATTAGGGTTGTAGACTCTTGAAACATTGAGGCACCTTCTCATGGTGTGTTCCCCTGGTGATATCTAGGAGGATATTTTGAGAATAAGATCCACCAGTAGGAAATCCACATTCATAAGTGTCATTAGATGTCTCTATCTTAATATGTGTGTATTGGTTCTAAGACATTATGATTATTATTAATGAGTGTTATTACTCATGACTTTAGATGTATTGAAGAAAACCGTGACGAAAAATGTTCATAGAAAGGTAGTATATGTTGGGTGCATCACAATTAATACTACATTAATGAATAATTTTTGAAAGGATTAGTCAGTTCAACAGATGTTGATATCTCGGGCCCTTTGATTGAAATGATATAGCCAAGCGAAATCCATGTCCATGGTGTTCTTTAGGAATGTTCAATTTTGAGAAGTCAAATAATGAGAAATAGAGCACATGGGTCAATGTCAATTGATTGAAACCCACTTGATTAGATATATTAGGACAAATGTATTATATTACATGGTAAGCATTTGTACAAGGTGATATTTCATTGTGACATCAGCTTCTTTCTCTTGGGTTCCTTGACCCATTACTAGACAGTAATATTGGACAATAGGAAAGTATGCCTGATTCCAATTAAAAAGAGTCCTAGAGGGTCACACACTAAGTATTTCCAGTATCTTAGTTAAATAATTTATTATTTAACATGTCGAATAAAAATTTTTCTCAGTTTTTGTTTAATAATTATTCAAGTATTCCTGATCGCATTTATTTCATCACTAGTTATTCAAGAAAATATATCGTGGCTGAAATATTTATTTATCAGTGAATAATGGATTTGTATTTATTTTATAACTAAATAGTCATTATTCAATGCCTGAAAATTATTGAGGAGTATTGGAAGACCATGTTCTAGGTCCAGTGATAAATAATATTAAATATTATTTGGTTAAATAATATTTAAATATAACATTAAAGTTAAGCACATGTCATGTAAATAACATTATTTCTATTATTATTCAACATGGGGTTTCACATGGAATAATAAAATAAGTAATGAAACTTGTGCGCATTATTTATTATTACCTAGTAAATTAAATTCCCCATTATGTTTGTATTCTCTAATTAGCCAAGGGGTCTAATGAACCGGCTAAACAATGGTTGTGTTCAAAAAAATACATGGAGAAGAGCTCTCAATCCGAGTGAATTATTTCCTCTCCAAGAACACTCTCATGAAAGAGAGATATCATCATCCACTGGATCTTCGAGGATTATTTGGAACTGATTCTCAAGGTGATGAAAGCTGTATATTTCAAGTGAAAGTATCTTTTATACTATCACCCATAGACTCCTTCGGCAGCATCTGGAGATATTTGGAGGATGTCTGGATCACTAATAGAGGAATCCTATCCTTGTATTCTACATCATAATGAGTCCACACCTTGAACCCATTGTCTAACTAATCAATGAATAAAGAATAACCTTGGAGATAATTATGTAATTAAATTAAATTAATTATAAACAAAATCAGTTGATCCTCTTGTATCGGTTCCAGGTTCAGTCCTTTGTCTTTAATCTTTGATTCAATTATGTAGATAATGGTGTTTATCAATATATTCATACCGGATTAATCATCGATCATGGAAATTTGTAATGTTGTGTATATTCCCATAATGTGCTTCTGTAGTGCTCATAACCTACACAAGTTGTAGGAAGAAACCCCCTATCATCCTTCAGCCACGAGTTCAAGCCCTGTGGCCTTGCTGGATTTGATGGGTTGTTACCCAGTATACATGTTGTCCTTTTATAAATCTGTATTTATATAATTTCCAAAATAAATTTTATGTAAATCATTGAAATATGGTTAATCAATAAATATCATTTTAATTAAGGTTTCCAATACAACCCTAATACAAAAATACTTCATATATTTTATTTCACACAGGCCATTCCATAGTCTCAGGTTTATCCAAGGTCATTAATTTTCCAACTCCTTCATAATGGTTTGTAAATAAAATTTGAATTAACTAAAGCATATCCTCTAGGAATTTCAAACTAGGTGCACAGTAAGGCCTATTGTCATGTACAGGTTACCCCGAGTCAGGCTCATGATTCTTTTTCAGAGTTGATACACCTCGGTACATCTATCCCAAAACAATGTCCACTTGTAGTATCTAGAAAAGTATGAATTTATTAGAATACCCAAATAATATCTACCTTAACAAAATTGGAGTATTTTATTTTATTTTTATCCTCAATGTAAATTATAGGGTAGTTTTCCCTAATCTAAATTTTCTAAATATAGTTTCCAAAGAAGCTGTTAAACTTCCTATGATAACAACTGTAGTGACCTGACCCAATATATCTCCAACCCAGTGTCTTCTACTATTACATTATCATGATTAAAAGGAATAAAATCCCATAGGACCTAAGTGCTTTTTATTATTGTTAAACCAGATACATAAATGAATCATTTATTAAAAATGAATACACCAATTACTACATAATTTTTTGTCTCTTTAAATAAATATCATCAATGATAACTTTAATAAATCTAGTAAATACCTACATTTCTTTCATAGTATGATTGTGGGACTCTTGGGGAAATAATCCTAATAAGGTTGAGATTGAATTCTCAGCAACGAAAAAATATAGCAGATAAAGTAATGAACCAGTGAGAGTAATAATTAGTCATGGTATATTACAGAACACTCATACCATAAAATCAAAAAACTGAGAAGTAAGTGTATAAAAAATATGGAATGGTAATAACTAGAAACACATTCCATTCAAATAACTACATAATGAAAAATTAATATAGAAATGTAAGAAAAAAAAACACATTACATT
Organism: Viscum album; assembly: GCA_963277665.1. Classification (NCBI taxonomy): domain Eukaryota; kingdom Viridiplantae; phylum Streptophyta; class Magnoliopsida; order Santalales; family Viscaceae; genus Viscum; species Viscum album. The sequence goes on along the minus strand of OY728152.1, from coordinate 867,131,357 downwards.
TAATAAATGAAATGAAATGAAATTTATCCATAGACATGTTCATCAAAAACCTCGTGGATGAATAATAACTGAAAATAAATTTGGGAAATGCTTAATTATTGGATCTCATGTGTGAATCAAATGAAAACCTATACAGTCAAGACATTTCATAATATGGATTAAAACTTTGAATAGAAACCCATTTAATTTATGCAATTTTTTTGTCTCATTGTGACCTATTTATGCATCGAGGGGATATATAAATTTTCCTCTACACCCATCATTTCCTATCCAAATCATTCTTTATGTCAAATAATAAAAATAAAGAATATGCCTTGTCAAATAACCATATTGAATAAAGAATACATAATTATCAATATATCCCCAAATAATTAAATAACATTCAAAGTAAATACTATATGTAAAATGTTTTATGATTTGGGAGGCAATACATTCCTTGATAAATAAATTGGATAATCGTGGGAAAAATCAATATTCAATGATCATAGAGATTTAATATTTCAAAGGAAAAATCAAACGAATCATGTAAATGAATGGGAATATTATCCTTGGAAAAATCGGTCATCATCCATGGAGAGGAAGATGAAGGATGGTATCAATACAACATATCCCAGTAAAGGGTTATTGATGTTTATAAATGGAAACATTATAAAAAATATCTTTTAAAAACATTCTTGAGGAAAATGTCATATTGTTTTGAAAAATATTTTGAAAAATATTTTCATTGAAAATAACATTAGAAAAAATTTTATTAAAAATGAACCTTTAAATCATGAAAAGTATTCTACAAATAAATTGTGGTAGGTAAATATGTACATGTCATACGAGGTAAAAGGAATGAACCCTTTTTTGTATGGTAAAAATCTTAAAAAATTCCTTGTTCAGAAAGTGACATGAATATTCCATTGAAATCATTGCTAATAGAAAAAATGGTAAACATTACATTACCAAATCATTTGAAATTTTTTTTGAAAACATTTTAATAAAATCTGGTTTTTAGAAGAAAATAAGTTCTCCAAATTAAGGGAGAAATGAAGTAGGGTTTTATTTAAAACCCATTATTAAAATATATTGAATAACAAGGGTTGAGAAAATGGCACTAATACATTAAAAAGGTCATTAATAACAATAAGAGAGGAAAATTAATGTTTTATTGAACAATGGTCATATAATTTCATCAAATGGAAATACTATTAAAAGATTATTAAAGCTAATGTCAAGTAAAATAATCTTTAAACATTCCAAAGTGTCCCATATAATTTTGAAGCATTTAAAATCATAAAACTAATGAGGGAATAATATTAAATGAAAGAGTTTAATACCATGAAAATAATAGAATTCATGATATAATATATAAATATGGGAATTATATAAAGTAAAAAATATATGTTAGTCGTGAATATTCCATTTATCTCCCGGATTTAAAAAGTGAGGTGAAAATCCTTTACATGGATTCTGACTTGTCTTATGTGTCTTAATATTCCCAAATAAAATTTTTGTTAATTATTTAATTTCTTGAGAACGTTTTTCAATTTTATCATAAATTTTATTTTACTTATTACCATGTAATATAAAACTACATAAAAAATTATTCTTATATCAATTGATTTGACAAAATTCAGTTTACGTGTGGAAAACTACTTTGGTAGATCAAATACGGTCAAAGGGGTCATTATGTAACATATAAAGAAAAATAATCCTGAAATAATTATCATATTTATACATAAATTATATTTTTCAAACCAATAATTAAATATGTTTATGAAAATGAACCAATTTTACAATCAGGGAGATGATATGTCGTACAAACGCATGAGTAACAGTCCAATTTTTCAATGATGATTATGGACAAGAGTTATGTAACATTATATATTTCCATAATGATCATTATATAATAAATACCATTTTATTAAAATATATATCGTTATATGTGATTTTTATTAGAAGGAATCATTTTGTGTCTAGGAGGTGGTAGTCCACACCTCTATGAACAACTTTATCACTTTATAAGCATTCAAAGGGTAATAAGGAAAATGATATGTATATATTATATTTCCTAAAATGTAATTATGTAATTAATATAATATATTTTTTTAATGTTACATATGTTTAATTAAAACTATTCATTGTACATTACATGTATATTGTGAATGAATCACATTTCTTTCAGGAGGTTGTAGTCCACACTTCCAAAAATGATGAAATCATTTTTACATAAAATGTAAAGTATAAGGGTATGTGTTGTAAAATAAACACATAAAATTAGAGAAATAATAAATATAATATATATATATAATATATTAATATATTTTCCCTTATAATGGACATCATGGGAGGGGGTAAAGGAAAAATGAACAATAATTGCTTTGTGAGGCGGTAGTTCGCTGTACACAAAAACCGTATGTTCATTCCCATAGATGGAACAACAATGCTGGTTTTTAAAGTAAAAACACTCAAAATTTTGATGTGTTTTTATATTATATCTCGAAGTGAAATTGATCCCAATGACCTAAATTAGATTAATTTATAAAAATATGAACTAAATAAACTTTAAAATAAATCAAAATATAATTTACCCTTAAAAATAAATTTGACGAAAACGCTGTTTTGATTTAAAATTTTATATTTTTTTAATATTCATCAAAAATGAAACATAACATAAAAACACCAAAAAACCACCCTAACATAATTTTTTGTTCCTTTTTAAATTATTGTTTTTATTTTTACATATATGATTTATAAAAGTGCCAAATTTTGGATTTAAAATATGTTTTACATTAAAAGGCGATAAAAGTTCTTTAATAAAAATGTGCATTTTTTATTTTTTTTATTTGTTATTTTATTAAACTTATTGAATCAATTGGATGAATATAAAATATATTTTATGGATTATATAACATATATATTTCATTAATATCATTCAGTAATTGTATTCAATTAAATTTATTAAGACAAATGTATATTTTAGCATAAAAATAATAATATTTCCCATATATTCAATTAGTTTATATTTTAATTTATAATTAATTGGTAATCTATTAATTAATTTTATAATTTTTCAAACTATATATTTTAATATGTTTGTTAATAATATACATAACTAGTAATTTAATGGCTAGGTTATGATTTGTTTTATTAAATAATAATATTCTAATAATATATTATTGATAATTAAATATTGATCTTTTGTGTAATGAAATCCATTGAATTAACTTTTTGTTTCAAATATCACTTGATAACTGTGTATCACATGCATTTAAAGCTATAAATTATATTTAATTTATTTAAAATGCTTAATATATTATGAATTCTTAAGATATCATATTCCCTTGTGCTCTTGGTGTTTCATGTCATACACACTATCAAATCAAATAATCGTACATTAGATTTTTGGTGAATTGTATTTGAGATGTGTGAATTAGGGGAGAGGTGGTGGCCTTTTTTAGGGGAGTAAGGGGAGACACATTGCATTTTTGAAAAAATTTTGGTTATACGCGGTTTTTACATAAAAAAGGTTATCCCAATCCAACAAAACTCAATAATGGAAGGTTTATGGCAGAAATATGGCTTGAAAATGGTTGTTGGAAAATATTATTGGTCATTTGGACCTATATTTTTATGGTTTATTCCCATGTTAATCTTAATTTTACTTTAATCACATTAATTAATTTTACCTACATTCACTATTACTTTTGGTCAAAAACAATATTGACCTTGTTAGACATTTTAAATTATTCTGATTCCAAATATAAAATCCATTATTAAAAATTAAAAACAAAAAATTAAAATAAATTAATTTAAGATTAATCCCATGGACCGGACGACATCTCAGGCTTTTAAATTAAAGAAGATAAAAATGTTTGATTGGTTTTTATATCCAATTTCAATGTAAATTTAGTTACAATGTCATAAATTGTATTAATTGATAAATATTTGATATAACGTGACTTTAAAACAAATTAAAATATAATTTAACACTATAAATAAATTCGACAAAAAGGCTATTTTGAATAAAAAATCATTATTTATCACAATTAATTAATAATTAGTACTTCAAAAAAATACTAACAATTCACCCTAAGCTAATTTTTATGTTTCTATTTAAATTATATAGTTTATTTTGACATGTGAGATTTATAAAAGTTCCAAAAATTGGATTTAAAATTTTTTTCCATTAAAATGCTATAAAAGTGCCTTTAGAAAAATATATTATTTTATGCATAGACTTGGGTTTGTTCATATCCTACGACTATAGAATGTATTCTAAAAATATAAAAAATATTTGGATGAATATATAATATATATTTATATTACATTAATATATCTCCCTAATTGAAATTACATTAAATTATTAGGATATAACAGCTTTGTTAGCATAGAAATAGATTTTTATAAAATTATTCCCTTTATATTTGTTTGTTATCTATATTAATTTTCAATGAATTCAACCATAAATTTTAATAAGTTAGTAAATATTACTCATTACCCACTAATATAATAGCTATGTTATATATTTAACTATTAAATAATAATTGTTTAATTAAAAAATTATTCAGCTAAAATAGGTAATGCCTGTAACTCAAGTCTTCGAAGAAAGTCATTCTTCTGTGTAATGTAAATTAAAATAGCTGTTTCAAGAAGGGAAAGCTAAAATTTATGTTGTGCTTTGAGAATGATTAACTTGGTGTTTTGTATAAAAAATCCAATCATATTTCTTGTATAAGAAAATAAATAATTTTCATTGTTGTGTAAACTCAAATAATATCAAAAGGATTAAGTTAATTCAAAAAAAATATTTCACAAAATCTTAGGGTGTTATATTTTAACCCCCATAAAATTAATTTCGTCCTCAAAATTTTTTTGGGTAATCAATGGATTAAAACTTGAATTTCTCATTCATAAAAACCCACATTGTAAAAATGAATACTAAATCATCCTTTGAATAAGGAAATTCTAAATCACACTTGTTACCCATAGTAACTCACAACTATGTTTCCATGTAGGTGAACCTAGGTTGGTATTAAATATTGGACATGGAGTAAATATATAAATATCTATAGAGAGTGATTGAGGACAATAATTACAAACGATTTATTGATCAATGGAATGTTGTGGGTCCTAACATCATAAATATGTGATGATTTAAAATGCCATAAATTAAAAAAAGACAAGGTATTAGGATAAAATTTTATTTCTAGATAATCTTTTTAATGTTTATGAATTTTCATGAAAATATATACTCTCATCATTTCAGGATATCCTCTCCCTTTTTGGTTCCTAGGTCCACATTACCAATTTCTCTAAAGAAGAAGGTGAATTTTTCATTCCTGATGTACTAACCGATTGTGAGTTCCACAATATACCATCCCTTTTCTCATCGGTTATCATCAGTAGAAATTTGTTAGAACAAATTATCCAATATGAATAAATCCTCATGTAGAAAGACAACACCTTATTCTCACAAACTTCATCCAAAGTGTAACATGATATTTCTATAAATGGTTAACCTTATATCCGATATGAGAGATGAATATCTAAAACCTTAAAAATAAATTCATGAAATAAACATAACATTGATCCCCCATATATCATTAAGTAACACTTGGTTGTCAAATTCCAAACATTTGAATACCCTATTCCTTAATTCTCTTGAAACATGGTAATTAATTGAATTAAAATAAATTCTTTTAGAAAACATTTTTGAATCCTTATTCCAACATATATGGGATCTATTACTTAAATCAAAAAAAATTAAACTTCATCCTTGATGACATAGAAAACTTTGTCAATAATCAGTTCCAGGGTATTATGAACCATCCAATTTTCATATTCATATCCAAAATATCTTTATAAAATCATCATTATCTCAACATAATGCAGTAATTAAATGTTACCTTCACTTAATCAAAATATCACCTTACTATTATAAATGTACTTTTTAATCCTTAATGAAATATTATACTACAAATACTTATATATTTAATGATCCATATAACATAATCATTGAATGAAAAAACATTTATACATCATTTGTCAAAAAATTTCTTAAACCATTACTCATACATTATCCTCTTATTCCTTAATACTTATTTCCTATAATATAAAATATGTTAAATTTATTAAGGTTTATTAACCTCAATATAATCATTTTTATTATGTTTAAATTAAAAAATAATAGAAGAAAATGACATATCTTTCATATGTCGTATATTGATTCATCATCATCATCAGCTAAACCATTAATTCTACAACCTTTTTATTCTTTTCTGGATCCTTCAACATATAACATCGATTCTCATAAATACCATAATTTCAAATTTTAATTTTGTCATCAATTGATAATGCTTAATTGATGGCATCATTTACATCCATTATGTCATCTAAATTTTTATTTTCCATTTGCAGTTACATGATTTCTGACATTCTATTCCTTAGTAAAAACATCATCTTGTTCCTATAAGACATTCACCTAGGGGATTCTTTCCATAGTCTTGGTGCGAAGGAAATTGAATCTTATTTCCTCTATGGTCTCTATTACCCAAACTCTCAGCAAACACTTTCATTTTATTCCTTCGTGTGTCTAAGATTTCATTTAGGTATACATTATTAATAATGTTCTTTGAAAATTTATTAGGCATTACCACATCATACTACAATCTACTGATCATCCAATTTGACTTCTCGTTAAAAAAATTCCAACAAATTCAGCATTGACTGTGTTCTCTATGGTTCCTGCAGTTGAAAAAAACAAAAATCATAGTGTGGGAAACTCATAACAAAATTATAAACCACATAGTTATGAAAAATAACTTATAAGATACCTAAATCATGGCTCCTACTTCTCTAATCCATGACACATTAGTCTTATCATAGATTATTTACAGTATACTTATATTTAAATCCTTCATGATGGTTCATGAAGAGTTTGTGAATTACCAAAGCATATCCTCTGAGAGTGTCATACTAGGTGTCTATCAAGGCCTTTTTTCATTTACCAGGTTACACTGAGTCAGTCCCAACACACTTTATCATAGTTTATACTCCTAGGTATATCTATTCCAGAGCCACATCCACTTGTAATATCTAGATAGAGATGTAATTAAAAGAAACTGCTCACTCTCTCCTTTAGAAAAATTCTTGTACATTTTCCTAAACATTAGCTCATCCTTAGACTTATCCATAGTGAAATCCATAGACATATCCTTAGAAATATACTTAGGGATATCACAAAATTTTTCTCAACTTTATTTCCAATAGTGGGCTAAACCTTCTCTATGAAACCAACTATAACAAACTAGTCTTAAGGTATATAGACATTACAACACTTGTGGAATAATTAGAACATTATACAAACAGTCTTACAAAGATCATATTATTTTTGTGGCATTAGAAACATATAAACATAAAAACAGGTACATAAGAAAGCTATATTATCTCCCACTAGGTTCTTCATGACTATCACCCTTCTTAAAAACATAATACTTCATAAATATCTTCATAACCTGGGGAAGAAAGCATAAAAAGGGGAAATCACAGATTCTCTATAAGGGTAGACAAGGGTTACATGAGTGAATAAAAATGATCATAGGGGTATGAGACCATGATCATAACATAAGAATATAATAACCAACATATAGAAGATTATAAACTTGAATAACAATACAATGCATGGTAGTTCATAAGACATGAATCATATGTAAATAAATAACATAATCCATGAAACCATATCAAAGGAATAAGACATAGAATTTTGGTATATATAAACATGTTATATCATTACCAATAAGTTAATATTCATTTCTAAAAATTAACTAAGAAAATCCTAGGAACCTCACTTACTGGGAAAGACACACCACCATATCCATTTATAGTCCTTTACTTGTAAGGGATTGGGTTTCCTCATATACCCATAGTAGATCAGGTTTCCCCATCTTCCCATAGTGGATCAGGTTTCCCCATATTCTATATGTATGGTGACTACACCTACTAGGCAGGACACACCACCATCCCGAGTTGTAGTTATTTTCTTTATAAGGTAATGGGTTTCCCCATCTTTCATCTACATGGTGACTACACCTACTGGTCAGGACACACCACTATCCCCAGTCATTGCCTTTTCCTTGTATGGGATCAGGTTTCCCCATATTATCATAGTATATCAAGCTCTTTGACAAGATTTACATCATTATCTCATGAGATATAAATCATACCCAATGAATTTCAATGAGATATAATTCCCACCCATCTTATAATAAAATCATTCGTACATGTGCCACAATATAATAAAACATTCAGCATATCATGGCCCATAAAAAGATATGGGTATTATAAACATCATATCATAATCCCATGAATTAAAATGTGTTTCATAAACATGTAATCATATCTTAAACTATGGAAAAAATATATGTTTTTAATCATTTCATTAAATTAAAACTAAAAATCTAAAGGTGGTTTCAAAATTATATAACTCATGGAAGAGAAATGGGTCTGATAACAATCATTCCATCACAACATAAAAAAATCAAGAAATAATATGAATGTAACCATTTGATTGTTTCCTAGAAGGGAAATAATAACATAAAAGGATGTAATAATAGATGGTAAATAACAAGGAAATATATTTTGAAAACATTTCCAGAGGGAAATATACTTTTAATTTGAAAATTATTTTCAAAACTTATAGCCTTTTGGAAAACATTTTCATTAAAAATGTATTGAAAATGTAGAAATAAAGATTTACATGATTTTGAAAAGAATTTCCCTTTATAAACAATAAAATAATCTTGAAAACACTTTGGAAACCTTATCTTTAAAATTACATTAAAAATGTGAAAATAAAGATTGAATTTTTTATGAAATTCATTTTCCATGGAAACTTGTAAAAGAATATTGAAAATTCTTTAAAAACATTTCATCGAAAATAAATTTAAAAGTTATAAATAAATCTTCAAAAATATTAAAATACCTTTTAAACATAAATCATTTTTTGAGAATAATTTTCTATAAAAATAACTTTGAAAACTTATAAAGGAAGAATTGATAACTGTAACACCCGAGACTTTTATGTTATATAAATCATCAAAGGAATCTTTTTCTACCCAACACTTTCTTGGCTTGCTTTACACGCAATCGCGACCTTCCTCGATAGCTTGCGTTGTACGCAATACCGAGTTTCACTAAACGATGATATGCTATTAAAATATTATAGTCATTATGAATAGTAATAACAACTTTTTGAAATTTTATCTTTCAAAATGGACTTCATTTTTGGATTCGGAATACCGAAGTTAGCCTAGGGTGAAATTTTTCTATTTTTCTAAAAACTTCCAATTTTTGATGAATAGTGAAACCACTAAGTAGTAGGTTAAAAACTGAATTTTGCATAAAACATAATTTTACCGCTTCTGTGAATGGAATTTCGAAAATCCAACAAACACGGTTGACATCAGTAAGTCAAATGTGATTCAATGAGATAAAAATAATTTTTTTGGTGAATAGTAACTTTTTACTTTTTTTACCGAGGTTAATAGTAAATAGGGTAACTAAGGGTAAATATGATATTACTATTAGCCTAACACATGTCCTAATTCTATTGGATAAGTGTAATTCGACCCAAAACAACCTTATGAATATAATATGACCATTTAGGTCCACTTGGATTAGATTATGACATTTAATATTATTTTATTTAATGAATAGTTAAAATAGTTAAAATCAAAGATTAATAACTAAAACATTTTTAATATGGGTTTATACATAAGATAAATTAGATTATAAATATTCATTAGAAAGCTAAAAAGATTTCCTAAATAATTATATTTTATATATAATTTTTAGACTTTAAATAAATTAATTTATTTATGACACAACGATGATGCAATAATTACCCTTTTATGGAAATGTTAACATAATTGATGTTATAAATGCCCAAATAAATGTAATTTGAGACTTTTTATGAATTCCAATAATTTTATAGGTTACTATGATATATTATTGTTGATTTAATCAACTTGGTTCGAACATATAATTCTGTTATGACTTTCACAAAAATCATATATAAAATAGTGACAAAATTGACACAAAATAGTTTTTAAATCACATATTATATTATTAATTGTGATTTTATTCCTAAAAATATTAGGTTCGGACAAATGAATTAGATAAGGATATATATTTTAATAATAAACAACTTGGGGTTCGTTTGGCATGTTATAGTAAGTGTATTAACAATATAGTGTAAGAAAACAAAAAGACACGGTAAAAGTTAAATTATTTAACTTAGAGTTAAATCTAATTGATAAGGTTAAAATAATAACCTAAACTTTTCTAAACCCTATTAGGTGATAGGATTTCGACCCATCCCCACTTTACCTTCAAAATAAGATCCTTTGGAACCATTATAACCCTATTTTGACTTCAATATAAAATAATATTTTGAGATATTCCTAAGGTGCCCCTCTCCTCCCTAATAAAAGGGGACCTCCTCCCCCTCCTCCTCACACCAATTTGAGCACTCAAGCTCGTCCAACCCCTGCCAAAATTCCTTCTACACTTCCCTAGAATAATCCTAGAGGTCCTGGTCTTCTTCAAAGACCAATCTAAGTTCCCTAAGTGGAGGATTCAAAGAGGCGTTTCAAAGAAGAGGTAATATCCATTACCGATCTTTTCAATTTCTTTCTTCTTAAACTTCTTCTTCTTTAGTTGTTTCATGATAAATTAATAACATCAGTATTACTTACATACTGATATGTTATTATAAATATGAAACAACCCTAATTCACCTTCTATCCATCCTATGGAAAAATGAAATCACCGTGCGTGCGTACGTACGGAATACCGTCTCCACGCCGTGGTGTAATCTATTTTCCACCATCACCTTACAAGGATGGGTATAATGGTGTAATGAGTAACTATATATGATTATTATAAAGTGATATTGATATTGAAATAGTATAAATACACTTAAATACAATTCCATGATCATGGGAACAATATCATCGCTTGTGCGTACGTACGGAATACCGTCTCCATGATGTGATGCGACTCGTTCTACATGATCATCATTACATAGTAATTATATAAATGAATTGAATGAATAAATATGATATATGTTACACTAATACCATTCTGGATATAAGGTATCTATAACCTTAAAATATTAATAAGAATTTATTCGGCAAAACACGCATTAGAACAAAAGGCAATAAAGACCCGAGTAACAAGTAACAATGAAATATTACTAATAAGATGCTAAACATATGACCATATATGATGTCATATCAATATGTATGATTTTTTAATAAGTCAATAACATTATTTAAACCATTATACAGGAGCTTCGGACACATACAAAGCAAATCGGACCTAAAGTAAGGGAAATTTCGCAATCTCATTTTTATCCGAGATTGATTATACATTGGTATTTACTGGGGTGTATTTTATCATCCACATCCATGTTTAATCAATATGTAATATTATTTCCATCCACCTAAAATTTTTTAAATCCAATTTTACCCTTCGGTGAGTTTTTAGTAAAGGATATGAAAGGAATATTTTGTCGTTTTTCGTACAAGGTACTTTTTTACTTTTCTGACAAAAGTACGAAGAATGTTTTTTTAACTTATATGGAAAGAATGGATTTTTAAAACATTATTTCCAAGAATATTCCTTTATAAGTTTTCATGTTTATTTTTAATCAACTTATTTTAGGTTATAATTGTATGACATGTTAAGAAAAGAAAAGTGTTTTTGAAGTAGAAAGGATATTTTCCTCAAGAATGGAGTTCAGATGTTTTATCAAAATTATTTTCCATCTAAGATAATATAGGGTTCTGTTTTTATCCCTATTATTACATTGATTTGATTATGTTGTGGGGGAATTATTTTTATGAAGTCATTTACCTTATATGATTTGTTTTATGATGTCATGATGTTTCAAGAATCCCATTTTTGTTACATGTGTTATGCATTGATGTATGATTTATGATTATGTGGCACACAAAAGAAAGGATTCATTATAAGATGGGTGGGACCTATATCTCCCTCCAATTCATTGGGTAAAGATTTTATATCTCATGAGATAGACATGGCTGGAAAGGTAGGTTATACCGGTTTAGTGAAACAGGACTGAAACGAGGGTGACTCGGTTCAGAAAGGGACTTTGTCCACTAAGATAGTCTTGGAAATGAGTCTTGACTAACAAGAAATGATTATCTATGATTATGTGTGTATTCCACAAAGTTTCATGTTTTAATTTATGATTATTGTGATTACATTTCACAACCATGATTTATCCCATGTTATGAAATTATGATCTCTTTTGCAGGTTAAGATTTCCAAAAGTTATGTGCTTGTGTATACGATGTGATTGATATTTCTTTTGTTTACCCTTACTGAGCATTTGAGCTCACCATTTTGTATGTTTTCTTTCCCCAGGTCAGGAAGAAGGTTATTAAGTAGGATATGCCAAAAAGGGACTCTAGATATGATGAAATAAGTGGGAGGAAAAGTTGATGCTTTATGAACCAGTTGTTTATGTTTCCCAGTTTCTAAAGACACTATACCTATACGGTCCTTTCTTGGTTTTTGTTATATGTTGTAATAAGTATGCTTCAATTTTGAAGTATTAACAATGTATGTAAAGTATGGGTCGTTATAGTTGGTATCAGAGGAAAGGTATAGTCAACCTTTGGAAACTAGGATGTGAAATCCTTAGTAATAACCCTAAGGATAAGTCTAAGCATAGAACACAATATTAGTGTTTTAGAAATGGCCATGAATAACCTAGGATAAGACCTAAAGCATGAAAATTTTATTCTTGAATTATGTGGTTTTCCTATTATAATTAGTGTTGCTCACACTATTCTTCTTGGTTTTAGTCAATGGATGGAACCCGAAGGAATTGTGTTAATGCGGAATGCGATGGGAAATGCAATGATTGTCCCCCTCAACAACCAAACGTTATGGGATCTGGAATGCAAAATCTTGTAGCCATGCTCACACAAATTTCTCAAGCTATGAATCATGCAGGACTTCTAAACGACCAAAGGAAGGAGCAACATTCTGTTGAATCCTTCATGAGGCAGCGTCCACCTTCTTTCAGCGGGTCTACTGATCCATTAGTTGCTGAAAAATGGATTAGTACTACTGAAAAGATATTTTCAGTTCTTCAATGTTCTGAACATGATAAAGTCATCCTAGCAGTGTATCGTTTGGAAGGAGATGCTGATCAATGGTGGAATCTTATTAAGAATACGAGGCAAAGGGATGAAATTGAGTCCATGGAATGGGACGAGTTCAAGAACTTATTTTTCAATAAGTACTTCCCTCGTATTTTCTGAACAAAGATGGAGAAAGAGTTTCTTGAACTGAAGCAAAGGGATGATGAATCTGTTGGTACCTATGAAGCAAATTTTACAAGACTTGCAAGGTACGCTTCTGGTATTATTATCCAACCTGAGAGTAAGATCGATCGATTCTTTAGTGTCTTAAAACCATGTCTTTGAAGGGCGTTATCCATAAGGGACTTCAATAGCTACGAGGAAATCGTTCGATGTGCTCTCAAAGTCGAGATGAAGATTGGATTAGCCCATCAGTCATATGGGTTTGATAAGAAGAGGAAAATGGAATTCAAAGGAAAATCTAAAGAGCACACTGAAAAGAAGATGAGCTTTCCCTTATGCTCAAAGTGTGGAAAGAAACATGGAGGGAGTTGTCTTAAAGGGACAAGTAAATGTTTCAAATTTGGAAAGGAAGGTCATCGGGCATTTGAATGCCGCGAAAATGGGAAGAAGATGTCTAATGATGCAAATAAAGGATGGGATACACAGAATGAACCTACTACACTTCAATGTTTCAAGTGCAAGGAGATGGGGCATTATGCCAATCCATGCCCAAATCCAAGGGTTGATGATGATGGTCGATAACAACAAACTCTTAAGGCTAAAGAAAAAGTAAATTCACATGCAATTTCTATCAGCGATGTGGAGTACGATAACGATGTGGTGAAAGGTACACTTAACATCCACTCTAACGTAGCAAATGTTTTATTTGATTCTGGATCCACCCACTCTTTTATTTCTGAAGAATTTTCTAAGGGTATCACCATATTACCTCAATAATTAGATGTTGAGTTAGCTGTGACAACACCTAATGGCACATCAATCGCATCAAAAGTTTATAATTCTTCTCCAATTGATGTTTGTGGGAAAGTGCTTCCTACAAATCTTGTGATCCTTGCTTTAGTGGAATTCGATGTGATTCTTGGCATGGATTGACTATCTTTATACAGAGCTCATATCAATTGCCAATGAAGGGAAGTCACATTTCATATTCCAGATCAATCTATGATCGTCTATCAATGCAAGGATGAACATAACCTTCCAGTGGAAATTTCATCCATTTTATGGGTATTTATTCCACTAAATGAAGGTTATTTATCTCAAATGGTTGTTGAGAAACTCACGAATAAGAATATTCCCATCATACGGGAGTTTGATGATGTCTTTCCGGAGGAATTACCGGGCCTTCCACCAAATCGTGAAGTTGACTTTTCAATAGAACTCGTACCGGGTGATTTGCCTATTTCAAAGACACCTTATAGAATGGCCCCAATTGAGTTGCAGGAATTGAAGAAGAAAATCCATGAGAATCTTGATAAGGGATTCATACACCCTAGTGCGTCACCTTGGGGAGCACCTGTTCTATTTTTTAAGAAGAAACATGGATCAATGAGACTCTGCATTGATTATCGAGAACTTAACAAGATCACTATCAAGAACAAATATCCTCTCCCACGCATTGATGACTTATTTGACCAACTACGTGGAGCTCAATACTTTTCCAAGATTGATCTTCGTTCAGGGTATCATCAATTAAGGGTCAAAAGGGAGGATATACCAAAGACGGCTTTCCGTACAAGGTATGGACACTATGAATAAATAGTGATTCCATTTGGTCTTACTAATGCCCCTGCTATCTTCATGGATCTGATGAATAGAGTCTTTAGAAACTATCTTGATCAATTTGTGGTAGTCTTTATAGAAGATATTCTTGTCTATTCAAAGAGAAAGGAAGAACATGAAGATCACTTGAGAATTATATTTAAGACTCTGAGAAAGGAGAAGCTTTATGCCAAATATACCAAGTGTGAATTTTGGCTTCAAAAAGTTGCATTTTTGGGTCACATAATCTCAAAAGAGGGGATATCTGTGGATCCAGCAAAAACAGAGGTTATCGAAAGATGGTCGAGACCAACAACAGTAACTGAGATCCGAAGTTTTCTTGGTTTGGCTAGATATTATCGACGTTTTGTGAATGATTTTTCACGATTATCTAATCCACTCACCAAGTTGACTCGAAAAGGAGTTAAGTTTGTTTGGACAGAGGAATGTCAAGATAATTTCAAGGAGTTGAAAAGAAGGTTATCCAGTGCACCTGTGCTCACACTGCCTTGTAGTAGAGAAAGGTTTTTAATCTACAGTGATGAATCCAAGAAGGTATTGGGGTGTGTTCTTATGCAAAATGATATGGTGATAGCTTATGCCTCACGACAGTTGAAAATACATGAGAAAAATTACCAAACTCATGATTTGGAGGTAGCTGCAGTAATCTTTGCATTAAAGATTTGGAGGCCTTACCTTTATGGTTAAAGGTGTGATATTTATACTGGTCATAAAAGTTTAAAGTACCTTTTCACACAAAAGGAGCTGAATATGCATCAATGAAGATGGTTGGAGCTGATTAAGGATTATGACTGCTCAATCCATTACCACCCTAGGAAAGCAAACAAGGTGGAAGATGCATTAAGTCGACAAGACCATGCTAGTTTATCCATGATGAGGATCACAAAAGATCCAATATTTATGGATTTACAAAGGATAGATCTTGGAATTATAATGGAAGGGGAAAAATATTATCTTTCTCAAATGAATGTTCAACCATCTATACATGTGAAGATTAAAGAGGCACAGAAAGAAGATGTCGAGTTACAAAAGAAGGTGAGAAATGTTCCTGAATTCAACCTTGATTGTGATGGGATAATAATGTTTAGGAATCGGGTTTGTGTTCCTCCCATCCCCGAATTAAAGAAGGAACTGCTGGATGAGGCTCATAGTTCTTCATTCTCTATTCATCCTGGAAGCACGAAGATGTATACGGACCTGAAAGAGTACTTCTGGTGGGAAGGCATGAAAAGAGATGTTGCTGAATATGTCTCTCGATGCTTGGTTTGTCAACAAGTTAAAGCTGAGAGACAGAAGTCTAAGGGGATGATACAACCATTACCCATACCCGAATGGAAATGGGAAAATATCACTATGGACTTTGTCACAGGACTTCCTAAAACATCCAAAGGCAATAATGCTATCTGGGTCATAGTTGATCGTCTTACAAAGTCTGCACACTTCATTGATATTTGAGAGGATTTCTCTCTAGATCAGCTTTCCAGGATATATGTAAAGGAAGTGGTAAGATTGCATGGAGTACCACTTTCTATTATATCTGACCGGGATCCGAGATTTACCTCAAAGTTCTGGAGAAGTCTTCAGCATACTCTGGATACAGAGTTGAGTTTCAACACTGCTTATCATCCTCAGACAGATGGTCAGTCTGAGAGAACAATTCAAACCCTAGAAGAAATGTTGAGAGCTTGCTCTATGGATTTCAAAGGAGGTTGGGATCAATACCTACCTTTGGTGGAATTTTCTTATAATAATAGCTTTCACTCCAGTATTCAGATGGCTGCTTATGAAGCTCTCTATGGAAAGAAATGCAGGACTCCAACTTGCTGGGATGAAGTTGGGGAAAGAAAGCTATTAGGACCTGATCTCGTTGATGAAATGGCAGAAAAGGTCAGATCTATTCAACAAAAAATAAGAGCAGCTCAGAGTCGACAGAAAAGTTATGCCGACAACCTAAGAAAAGACCTAGAGTTTGAAGTGGGCGATAAAGTGTTCTTACGGATATCTCCCTGGAAGAGAGTCATGAGATTTGGAAAGAAGGGGAAGTTGAGCCCTAGATATATCGGTCCTTTCGAAATACTGGATCGTGTTGGGAAGGTAGCTTACCGATTGGCGCTTCCACTGAATCTCTCTCAAGTTCACGATGTGTTCCATTTATCTCTCCTGAGAAAGTACATACCTGATCCTTCACATGTACTCAACTCAGAAGTTGTACCGCTGGAGCAAGATCTCTCTTATGAAGAACAACCGATAGAGATTCTAGATCGTAGCGAAAAAGTCCTACGAAACAATACCACTCGATTGGTGAAAGTTTTATGGAGGAACCACCAACTTGAAGAAGCTACATGGGAGCTTGAGGATATGATGAGGGAGAAGTATCCTCATCTGTTTGTTACAAAGTGACGAATTTCGAGGGCGAAATTCTTTTTAAGGGGGGAAAAATGTAACACCCGAGACTTTTATGTTATATAAATCATCAAAGGAATCTTTTTCTACACAACACTTTCTTGGCTTGCTTTACACGTAATCACGACCTTCCTCGATAGCTTGTGTTGTACGCAATACCGAGTTTCACTAAACGACGATATGCTATTAAAATATTATAGCCGTTATGAATAGTAATAACCACTTTTTGAAATTTTATCTTTCAAAATGGACTTCATTTTTGGATTCGGAATACCGAAATTAGCCTAGGGTGAAATTTTGGTATTTTTATGAAAACTTCCAATTTTTGATGAATAGTGAAGCCACTAAGTGGTAGGTTAAAAACTGAATTTTGCATAAAACTTAATTTTACTGCTTCTGTGAATGGAATTTCGAAAATCCGACAGACACGGTTGACATCAGTAAGTAAAATGTGGTTCAATGAGATAAAAATAATTTTTTTGGTGAATAGTAACTTTTTCCTTTTTTTACCGCGGTTAATAGTAAATAGGGTAACTAAGGGTAAATATGATATTACTATTACCCTAACACATGTCCTAATTCTATTGGATAAGTTTAATTAGACCAAAAACAACCTTATGAATATAATATGACCATTTAGGTCCACTTGGATTAGATTATGACATTTAATATTATTTTATTTAATGAATAGTTAAAATAGTTAAAATCAAAGTTTAATAACTAAAACATTTTTAATATGGGTTTATGCATAAGATAAATTCGATTATAAATATTCAATATAAAGCTCAAAAAAATTTCCTACATAATGATATTTTATTTATAATTTTTTACTTTAACTAAATTAATTTATTTATGACACAACGATGATGCAGTAATTACCCTTTTAAGGAAATGTTAACATAATTGATGTTATAAATGCCCAAATAAATGTGATTTGAGACTTTTTATGAATTACAATAATTTTATAGGTTACTATGATATATTAGTTTTGATTTAATAAAATTGGTTTGAACATATAATTCTGTTATGACTTTCACAAAAATCATATATCAAATAGTGACAAAATTTACACAAAATAGTTTTTAAATCAAATATTATATTATTAATTGTTATTTTATTCCTAAAAATCTTAGGTTCAGCCAAATGACTTAGATAAGGATATATATTTTAATAATAAACAACTTGGGGTTCGTTTGGAATGTTATAGTAAGTGTGTTAACCATATAGTGTAAGAAAACAAAAAGACATGGTAAAAGTTAAATTATTTAACTTAGCATTAAATCTAATGGATAAGGTTAAACTAATAACCTAAACTTGTCTAAATCCTATTGGGTGATAGGATTTCGACCCATCCCCACTTTACCTTCGAAATAAGACCCTTTGGAACCATTATAAACCGATTTTTACTTTAATATAAAATAATATTTTGAGATATTCCTAAGGTGCCCCTCTCCTCCCTTATAAAAGGGGACCTCCTCCCCCTCCTCCTCACACCAATTTGAGCACTCAAGCTCGGCCAACCCCTGCCAAAATCCATTCTCCACTTCCCTAGAATAATCCTAGAGGTCCTGGTCTTCTTCAAAGACCAATCTTAGTTCCCTAAGTGGAGGATTCAAAGAGGCGTTTCAAAGAAGAGGTAATATCCATTACCGATCTTTTCAATTTCTTTCTTCTTCAACTTCTTCTTATTTAGTTGTTTCATGATAAAGTAATAAAATAAGTATTACTTACATACTGGTTTGTTATTATAAATATGAAACAACCCTAATTCACCTTCTATCCATCCTACGGAAAAATGAAATCATCGCGCGTGCGTACGTACGGAAAACCGTCTCCACGCCGTGGTGTAATCTATTTTCCACCATCACCTTAAAAGGATGGGTATAATGGTGTAATGAGTAACTATATATGATTATTATAAAGTTATATTGATACTTAAAGAGTATAAATACACTTAAATACAATTCCACGATCATGGGAACAATATCATCGCTCGTGCGTACGTACGGAATACCGTCTCCATGATGTGATGCGACTCGTTCTACATGATCATCATTAAATAGTAATTATATAAATGAATTTAATGAATAAATATGATATATGTTACACTAATACCATTCTGGATATAAGGTATCTATAACCTTAAAATAATAATAAGAATTTATTCGGAAAAACACGCATAAGAACAAAAGGCAATAAAGACCCGAGTAACAAGTCACAATGAAATATTACTAATAAGAAGCTAACAATATGACCATATATGATGTAATATCAATATGTATGATTCTGTAATAAATCAATAACATTATTTAAACCATTATACAGGAGCGTTGGACACATACAAAGCAAATCGGACCTAAGGTAAGGGAAATATCACAATCTCATTTTTATCCGAGATTGTTTATACTTTGGTATTTACTGGGGTGTATTTTATCATCCACATCCATGTTTACTCAATATGTAATATTATTTCCATCCACCTACAATTGTTTAAATCCAATTTTACCCTTCGGTGAGTTTTTAGTAAAGGATATGAAAGGAATCTTTTGTCATTTTTCGTATGAGGTACTTTTTGACTTTTCCGACAAAATTACGAAAAATGTTTTTTTAACTTATATGGCAAGAATGGATTTTTAAAACATTATTTCCAAGAATCATCATTTATAAGTTTTCATGTTTATTTTTAATCAACTTCTTTTAGTTTATAATTGTATGACATGTTAAGAAAAGAAAAGTTTTTTTGAAGTAGAAAGGATATTTTCCTCAAGAATGGAGTTCAAATGTTTTATCAAAATTATTTTCCATCTAATATAATATAGGGTTCTGTTTTTATCCCTATTATTACATTGATTTGATTATGTTGTGAGGGAATTATTTTTATGAAGTCATTTACCTTATATGATTTGTTTTATGATGTCATGATGTTTCAAGAATCCCATTTTTGTTACATGTGTTATGCGTTGATGTATGATTTATGATTATGTGGCACACATAAGAAAGGATTCATTATAAGATGGGTGGGACATATTTCTACCTCCAATGCATTGGGTAAAGATTTTATATCTCATGAGATAGACATGGCTGGAACGGTAGGTTATACCGGTTCAGTGAAACAGGACTGAAACGAGGGTGACTCGGTTCAGAAAGGGACTTTGTCCACTAATATAGTCTTAGCAATGAGTCTTGAATAACAAGAAATGATTCTATATGATTATGTGTGTATGATACAAAGTTTCATGTTTTAATTTATGATTATTGTGATTACATTTCACTGCCATGATTTATCCCATGTTATGAAATTATGATCTCTTTTGCAGGTTATGATTTCCAAATGTTATGTGCTTGTGTATACGATGTGATTGATATTTCTTTTGTTTACCCTTAATGAGCATTTGAGCTCACCCTTTTGTATGTTTTCTTTCCCCAGGTCAAGAAGAAGGTTATTAAGTAGGATATTCCAAAAAGGGACTCTAGATATGATGAAATAAGTGGGAGGCAAAGTTGATGCTTTATGAACCAGTTGATTATGTTTCCAAGTTTCTAAAGACACTATACATATACGGTCCTTTTGTGGTTTTTGTTATATGTTGTAATAAGTATGCTTAAATTTTGAAGTATTAACAATGTATGTAAATTATGGGTCGTTATAATAACCATAAAAACGGAAAACATTTTTCATTGAAAACAACTTTAAAATTAATGAATTTATAGAATATTAAAAAACTATATTCATTTAAAACTAAAATTTTGAATGTGAAATGGAAGCCTCATGGAACTGATGTCCATTATATCAGGTATGTTTGTACAGGACAAACATTCCTTTTTTACATTAAAAGTTCAAAAAACTATCTTGATAAAAAATGACAATAAGATTCCATCTAAAACCTTTTTTAAAAGGAAAAAAATGGTTAAAAATCTTTAAACATCATAGGATAGAAGTATATCATTTTTGAAAATATTTTTAGAAATCACAGTTTCAATGAACGTAGATTTTCGACTGAATGGATTAATAATGTCATATTTTAATAAAATCATTTTCTTAATTATCTTCAGTACAGAAGAGTGGGAAAACTATACCATTAAATTTATATAACATGAATATCTGAAATTTAATAACATTAATGAGTTTTATTTATATATTAATCATAATATTTTGTCAATGGAATGGTAGTCATAAACAATCTCAATAAATGAAGATATTTTAGCAATAAACTATTACCATATTAGTAAAATTAATTCATATTAGAAACAATTAAATTAAATTAATCATAAAATAGAAAGAAAATAAATTTATTCCTGATATAGCATGATATAAGTCAGTATATACACATCATATAAAAATATAGGTTCATGATATGGTATATGTCTCAAAGAAAGAAAATTGGCAAAAAGTTACTTTACCGATTTGGTAATTATTCAAACATAAGCCCCATTAAATAAATATCATAAAATAGATATGTAAATACCTATAACATTAATTATAATAATCATAGAATAAATCCATGTGAAGTATACACTACACACAAATTAAATGGGTGGTGATTAAGGCATGTATCTCACGGAAATTAAAAAGTGATATTAAATCTCATTACCTTGGGTGTTGAAACTTTTTGTACTCATTCAATCCTCCATTATAAAAAAATATAAGTTTATTATAAATATATAACATAAAAAAATTCTAATATTTAAAATAGTAAATGGTTTTATTATTAATTTATGTCACCCTCTTATTAACATTTCTATGATAAGGTTTCACTTTTGGGAATATTTGTTTGGTTATTCACATGTAACTTAATTTTTTGAATCATTATTCCTTATACATATATCATGATTTAAAGAATAAAAAAATTGATATAAATATAATTTATATTAATCATATTTATTTTATAATAATATTTATAATATATAAGTATGAAATTGAGTACACTGTTTAGGGAGATGGTAGGTCGTACGTACGCATAAAGGATGCTTCTATTTTGTTGACGTATTGAAAGAAAGTATATAAATGGAATATATGTATATATGAATATATTATAGTTCCATTATAAATATTATTTTATATATATCATATAATTTCACTAAAAAATCCTTAATTCATTCCATTAATGTGTGAATGAATCACATCATTTTGAGCAGGCAATATTCAACACTTCCCCAAACGAAATTATCATACATACACCAAAGGGAAAGTATCAATGTATGTGTTACAAAATAATTAAATAATAATAAATACATAATAAATATCATATATAAATATATTTTCCATCATAATTCTCAACCATGGAATGTGGTAAAGGAAAAATTCACCGTCATCGTTTTGTGAGGTGGTAGTTAGTTGTACACATAAACAATATGTTTGTTACCCATTACATGTAAGTTTGTGTAATTTTTGGAAGAAAATTTTGAATAAAAGAATAAGGATATTTATTATACATTTTTTATAATAATCGATCAGGAGAGTGGAGGGATGGAGAATGAAATCATGATAATGGATCTTGAGGAAGGATGTAACCTCTTCTTTGGGTAACTACTTTTGAAATTCACCAATGGAATTACATGAATTTATTTCTGCCCAATGTGTGGTAAAAGGAATAACAGAGGGATTTTTGGATTTTTATTTGGTAGATATTGTACTATCATATGTGGTTTCATATGTGTCAAGAAGGGGGATTGTTGGTGGCCTTTTATATGGGAGGTAGGGGACAAACATGGCATTTTTTAAAAAGAAGTTAGGTGTACCCATTTTTTACCTTCAAATGTGATCTAAATCCAAAAAAAAAACTCAATAATGGAAAGTTTATGGCCTAAATATATCTAACCAATTGGGTTTGGACAAATTTTTTGGTCATTTGGGAACTTAATTCTAAATTTTATTCCCTTTTTAAGCTTAATTTTACCATAATCACTCTAATTAATTTTAACTACATCCACTAATTATTTTGGTAGAAAAATAATTTGAAATTATTATAAATAATAATTTAATATTATTCCCAATATGGAATCCATTTTTTCAAATTCCAATTATATAAGTGGAATTAATTAATTTAACATTAATCTCGTAGATGGGATGTCTCTATGGGTTTTTAAGTAAAAAAGATCAAAAGGATGTATGTTTTTATATCTAGTTTCAATGTTAAATTGCTTCAAATGAACAAAACAGTATTAATTAATAATGTATTTACATAATTTGAACTTGAAATTTTAAAATATAATTTCACACTATAAATAAACCAGATGAAATTTTATTTTTGAATTAAATTTCACAATTTTTTAGAATTCATTAAAAATGAAACTTCAAAAAAAATATACCGAAAACTCAGCCTAAGTTGATTTTTTTGTTTCAAATTAAACTTTTAAATTTATTTTTACATAAAATATTAACATATTTCCCAAAAAATGTATTTAAAATTGATTCTTTATTAAAAGGTGGTAAAAGTGCATTTATAAAAATATAGTATTTTAGGCATAAAATTATGTTTGTTTTATCATATGCCTATCATGCATATTTTAAGAATATATAAAATATTTTCTTGAATTCATAATATCCTTATTGTATTAATATCACTCATAAAATTTAAATACTTTGGTTAATTATGATATCATTTCTTTGTGAGCATAAAAATAGTTTTTTTTATTAAAATCTTCCCTTTATATTTATTTGGAATCTATATTAATTTTCAATGAATTCAACCATATATGTTCATAATATATTTAATACTACACAAAACCCACTAATTTAATATCTTGTTTATATCTTTATATATTAAATAATAATGTTTTTATAAAATATTTTTATTCTTTTAAAATCGGTAATGCATGTAACTTAATTCATTAAACAAAGTTAGTCTTGTATGGAGTGTAAGTTATCATTGGTGTCACATGAAGAGAAAGATTAAATTTATGTTGTGTGTATTGAAATATTGAAGTGGTGTTATTTATAAAACAATCCCAACCTAGTGATTTAAAAGAAAAAAAACAATTTTCATTGTTACATGAAATAGAAAATATCAAAACTATTAAATTAAATTGAAAAAATATATTAGAAAAAATCTCAAGTTGTTACAATATTGTACCATAAATACCCATAAATTTGGGAAATATCATGAAGTCTATCTGCTTCATCGATTAAGATTTTTGTAATTGGAAATGGGAAATCATCCTTTGGTTAGTGCCTACTATGGTCTCTAAAATTGATGTAAACCCTAATCTACTCATTATTATTCTTGACATGGATGATGTTGGAGAGACATATTATGTATTTCCATTATCATACCATGTTTATTTGATCAATTTGTCAAATTTATTCTCTACATTGGTGGAATGAGAAGATTTCATCCGACTTGTGGTCTACTTGATGCATTGATGATCATCGGGTAAGCTGAGATGGTGTGTATCCACTTCTAGCTTAATTTTGAGAATTTATATGTTGTTCCAAGTGAACACATGTTAGTGATTCTTTTTAAATTATATATATATATATCTCTCTCTCTCATTTATTGGAGTGGTGACCCAAATCAGAGAAGGTTTCATGTCTTCTTCGGTAACCAAATATACCTGCCAGAGCTCAATAATGGTGGTCAAGACACCTTACTCGAATGTGGGAAGGGTGTTCTTGAGGTCACCCACTTTGTATCCCACCTATAAGTATGTGGAGGCATTCTCAGACGGAGATATAAATTTGGGGGTATCTTTTTTAATATTGAGGTGAGAGAGGCCATGATAAGAGACATTATCATCCCTTAATGCCAGAGTTGTTGCAGAGAGATGATGAATTTAATTGTCTTTTACACTGTCACTGGGGATAGGAGGGGCTTGGACCTCTGGGTCCAGTTCTATTACATTATCAATATTTATAGGGAGCATATAGTCATTTTTAGAAAACTCTAAGGATATGTATGGGAAGACCCCAATATTTTGGGGTTTATGACCTATATATCATCATCTAACATTGGTTTTTTTCCACCCAATTTGTAGAATCCTTTTTCAACATAGGTGGCTTCATAAGTATCGAAGGATGTCATTTGACCACATAGTATGATGTCATTTCCATCGATGGGGTATTTTAGATATTGATAGAATGTTGAAGGAACTTACATGTGGTTGTGGATCCACGATCATTCATGCAGGACATTGTTTGATGTGTATTACTGAATAATCGTACCCTCAACATCAGATGTGAGATCCCCCAAACTGATCTTTTTGTTTGATCTTTTTAGAGGTATTTTCTTATCCATACCATACCCTTTAATGGTTATATTTATGGAATAAAAATCTCCTTCACTATATCAAAATAAAAATAGGGTTATAGTCGATATGTGATTGATCATAGATCCATTTCCAATCACAATCCATTGGATATCAACATTATCAAGTATACCCAAAACATATAGGGTTTGATATTTCCCCTAGATGACATATTCTTGATCATGGTTTATAAACGAGATTATAACATGGAATTCTATAGACATGGTATCCTTTGGATGGGCCTCGACTACAGTAAATTATTACTTGAATTTATGAGGTCATTGGAAGGCCTCAATGAGTTCATCTTTGAGTTATTTTTAAAGATAGAGAACATCAAGGACTGAGTGCTCTGATGGGACAAATTCCAGCTATTTCAGAATCCCTTACTTATGTGTTAGATTATGGTGCATTTGTGGGTAGTTTTTATCCTAGATATGTGGCTTAGAAATAGATACATTTGGGGTGGACATGCTTGCTGGTTGTACAGAGGTTGTGGGAGCATCTGTTTCCAGTGACACTGGATGGTCCAGCCATCCCCGTTTCTTATGATGATAGGATAATTGTACCCCCACTAGGTTTTCCTACAACATATCTAGAAGAGGGTGGAATCTAGATGGTTCTTGGACACCTCTATGTATTTAATGGGATTTTTGGAGTTTCGGAACAAGGGTTCTACTGCATATATGTTTTTTGTGGGGTAATGACTGAAATATTGGGTCCAACCACAACCATATTGTCCCCTATATCCTCGATTCATTCACACACAGTCACTAATTCTCCTGTTTCGTAAAGGTAACTCATTCATGGAGGAGTATTCATCATCATAGAAGTGTGTTTTCAAGTGTATTACTTTAAAAGAACCAAGGATGATATCTTCATCCAAATATGGTTTCATTTTTTGGGGTGGTAACTGTGTTTCAAATGTTGTAGGGAAGAAATATAAAATGTAAAGATCTTAAATTGATGTAAAATATGACTCTTCAACTTTTATATATTCCCTCATATGGTGGTTGTGACAACTTTTTCGATAAATATCCGATGTCACCTTCTTGGGTGGTGGAGCTATTGTGGGTATGTACAGCTGTTCTTTCATTGTGGAATGAGATATGTCAACAATTCTCGGATTCATCCAGTAATTGATTGTTTGTCCATTCCTAGTTAGAACTCTCTATCAATCAACCACTTATTTTGATTGGGAAACATATATGCATGCCACCTACTCTGAGGAATTATTTAATACCACCTCTATGGAATTGACCATGCCTTGAATGACATATTTGAATATAAATTAGTCCCCAGTATTGAATCTCAGCCTTCTATAGAAGGGGGAATATTCCAAAAAATTGTTGAGGTTAACCTCATTAGGCTTCATGGGCTATTGTATCTTGTGCTGGTTATTGATCACATATTTTAATAAATAACCGGGGACTTGTTCATTTTTAAAGGAGATGAATTTATTCATTGGTTCATAAATTCTTGGGCAACCATGATTTTATTGTCCTTTTATACGTGGTTTATTTTGTGGGTTTTTTCACTCAAAATAGGTCTTTAGTGGTTCGAGAGTGGATTTGGAACTTCTATGGGCACTAATGCTTGATTGACAGTGACATCTAAAACTTCTTCTTTTCCTAGCCTATTATCCCATGTTAAACGCATGAGTCATAATTTGGATCGGGTTCCCTAAATGGAGTATTCAAATCATTGTGTCATTTCTATGAACCCACATAACACATATTTATATTTCATTACGTTAAGAGGCATTTTAATCTAATACCTGGTATTTTCATCAAACAGTTCTAGCAATTTTTCATATGAGAGAGGGATGTTAAGTGAACTGGTTAAACCATTCCATTTATCTATGAAATCAAAAACAATCTCATTCTCATGGTGTTTTCAGTTCTTCAGGATGATAATTTTTTTTATTTACTGTAGAGATGAACTAATAAAGGAATTGAGGATGCATGTATTATCATCCTCTAATGGTTTATTCTTGATGATTGTTGTACAAAACAATGGCTGGCCCAATTAAATTCTATAAAAAACACCTCTACTTTTCTTCCTCCTATAGATCTAGAGGGACCATCATTAGACCAAATTTGGATAAGCGTTTTTTATATGTTGTTTGAGGGTGCTTCCATCATTAAAGGAATAGAATGTATGATTGAATAAATTGGGTTGGGGGAAGTATCATCCACCCACATGGGATATGGATTCTTTTCAGGCCTTATAGGTGTGCATCACCCTTCCATGGCTTGCATTTGAGTAAACATGTACTCAATGATATTAATAATATCCAGGTTTACTGCTGTCAAAGACACCTCCCATCTACATGGAGAGGGTAGGGGATGATTAGGAGGCCCAAAATTTTTCTCCCACTGATTTTAGATTCGTCATATGCCTAAATGATAACCCAGTCAAGGGAGAAGTTTTCACCACAATGAAGGGAATTAATGATCATTCTTCAATTACTCATTTATACAGACTAGGTACCTAGATATAGAGATGATTTTATACTCAGATACCTCTTTTTTAGGAATATCATGAATAACAGGAACAATATTTTTCATGGACTAAAGGGAACACACAACGGAAATATTTTCTTTAAGTAGTTCCTTGTTGATTCGTCTGATAGTTTTTATCTCATTCTGATATTGTGACAATATTTCCTCTATTGAAGTAAATTAGATTATTTGGGGTGATTATTAGTATGTGTCCACACATTTACCTTCTTAATTAGTAGTGTTATACCATAGATGTGGAAACATGATATTTAGAGGAATCAGGTTTTGAGGCCTCCTCTGGTTCTGGGTGTGTGCAATCTCGATGGGTGTATCTAGATCACCATCCTCTCATGGGTGGTTTTCCATGTTGTGACCCTTGATATTTTCATATTGAACCACAATGTTTTTCATGTTTAAAATGATGAAATTTATATAGTTTTATTAGGAAGTGCTGTTTTTTCCATCACCTTCAATAGAATAGGATGATTCTGCACTTCCTATATCAGGTTCATTTATCAAACCCTTGTTCATATTAGTCCGTTTTGGAATTCAACCCCAACGATGTCTGATTTCCTGCATCATACACTCCTCCCATCATCACATGTGATTAATGAACATGAGGGATTTTTCAATCATGATTTAAAATAATCCTTGAATTGAAGATTATTGTCTTATAGTGGGAGGAACAAATGGTATGTCGACCATGGATATTTACACCCAACCTGAAGATAACAGATTCTCTATATGGTGATGATGATGATGAAACTTTCTATAGCCATTCAGTATTTGGGTTATTTAAGGCCATAATTGGCATTAATGGATCCTTTTATTGAGGATTCAATGATTTCATTTGGTTATTTAATAACTCCCCAGATGGACATAGAGATATAAATACCCCGATCCTAGTTGGATGGGGTTGATTTGGAATCACTATTGTTTTCCCTAGGACCCTCTTAGGGGATTATGAACTGGGTGATGGTGATTGAGATATAAATTCCCCTTCCCAATGTGTTGTGATTTATTTAGATCCTCTTATGTTATGTTTGGAATCCTCAAGGGAATTGATGATCTGAAATGTGGAGGTGGTGGTAGATATTTCCTCAACCCAACATTCTGTGTTATCTCTTGGATGAAAACTATAGTAGCTTTTAATGTGTCCCATTTGATGCATCACAATTTTTATCATGTACCAATTAGTGAAATGGTACCCATGATGAAAATAATTATTTATAGTAGGTTTTTTAGTCATTTGCAACATCGAATTCCATGTCTGAAATTCATTCTTGTTACATTGATGGGCCTAGTTCAAAGGAATTCCAACTATCTTCTCTATATTTTCCTGATGTTTGGCCATCATTGATGTAAGGGAATTCTCTTTTAGTGACTAACTAGCACACATATTACCTGGTCCTCTGATTTTTCTAAATTCTATGACATTCTAGGACACCGTATCTTAAGTTTTATGTTTTTCCTAGGACATAGTGAATTTAAATGATTTATATTTCACACATACTTGGATACACACATCTATATATTCTCTATAAATTAGTAGGATTATTGTTTTTTAGAGAGGAGACAAACACTGAATAGGTGTTTGTCATGGTCCTCCATTATCAGGTTCCAAAATATGGAAAAGGAAGCCATATCTACCTAACAATAGAGTTTACTGAAGAGATGAAGGTAATACTCATATCCTAGAAATGGGGGATGTTCATCCTTCTGTTTTTTATGAGTATCCCACATATTTTTTCATAGATAATGAATTCGATCCTTTTTATCTTATCTGGGACCTCATAGTATCACGTTTTGAGGGGCTAGAACATAGTAGGGATGTTGTTTTTAGATAACTCTCTAGGTATGTGAATGTCATCCACCTCCTCATCAGACTAAATTTCCTCCATCTGATCAGACAAGAGATGAATCTTCTATGGGTCTCATGATTACTAGAGTTGAGTGATAATAGATGTTTATGGGGAAGTATATACAATTGACACTAATATTTAGGCACCTATCTATATGAAGAATACTATGTTTTTGAATCCTATCTATATGATGTTTTCTGGGGAAGGGGAGGATTTCTTTGTCTGTGGGAGATATCACCCTATAGAGTTTGAGAAAAGTGGTTATTAGAAGTTTAGTCTCTTTGATCCATATACACACTACTACAATGTGGACTATCATGGTAATTATGGTATTATCCTTTGGTTGAATACTTGATGGACCCTTTAGTTGTTGAGAATGTGTCTCAAACAACCTCAAGGACACAATAATTGAGTAGAGTATGGTTATAATCCTAATTATGCATCATGGAAGGAAAAATTCGACCTACCTTCTGGAAATGTGGAGGAAAATGAGACTGTTGTATGATAGTTTTCAAAACAAATTTATAACTCCCTACTACTGTAGGAGTATGAAACTAATTCTAATAATCTATTGGAATATTCTAATGAGCTTCCATGTTATTGATAGTAATTTGATCCTTCCATGTGGAATGTACCATTATCACCTATTTATCGTTAGTTAGAATGAGTGTGTGAGTCTAATTCTGAGTCTTTGGAATGTGTCCATGGCCTTTTATTGTAGGGATATGAGAATGACCTAAGGCATGTGTCTCTCTCACTTGGTGATCCCCAATTGGAAGATGAATATGAGCTCATTTCAAATATGTGTTCCCCATTAGAATATGTCTATGGACCAATAAAATAGTATAAGGGATTTGAGACTCCTTCTATATTTCCTCAAAAGGATGCTAGGGAAGTTCTCTATCAGTAAAAGTAAGAATACGTGCCAATATTTTTTGATATGCTATAATAATCTAGGAAGATTCACTGACAATAATATGAGATTTTCACAAGTTGTGTCCCATTATCAATCGGTTATCCCCATTATGAACGGGGATATGATCACAATCCTGGGACTTTGGAGTATGTCAATGGTCTTCTTCAACAAGAATATGAGTATTTCCTGAGGAACGTATCCCTCCATCTTGGTGAACCCAGGATTGAATGGGGATATGATACTAATCCTAGTATTTTTTAATATTTCAGCAGATGTTATCTACAAGGATTTTCCATTGTCCCACGGTATGTGCCACTTTCAGCTGGTGATCCATTATTGGAATGAGAATATGATCCCAGTCGGATGACTCATCCTTTACCATAGTGTCTTGATAATCCTCATGGACGGGAAAAAGAATGTGCACTCACACCAGAGTGACTAATTATTCATAAGGATTATATTTTTGATCTGTCAGGGATGAAGAGATAGGAATATGAGAACATCCTTGTATTTGTACTAGTGTAAGAATATGCTGATGGAGTTCTTCAACTATTTATAAGATGTGATAGAATTTTATCAAAGTGTGTGCATGTATATAAGTGTGTAAATTTATTTTATTAACTATCTACTGGAAGATATCTTAGATTTTAGGGGGGATATGATCTCACTTCATTCCTCCTTATGTCACTAGAATATACTGATGGGATTCAAGCATGGGTGAAGGGATATGCGCTTCCCCATGCCTGCTATAGAAATATTCCTACAAACATTCTCTTAGTGAGTAGGGATATAAACCTACTCACTAGTTATTACTGAAACATTCCATCAAACATCATCAGTGGGAGTGGGGATATGATCCCACTCATAGTAATCCATATCCTTCCTCACTTGATGGGTCTTCCTTTTTCCAATTCATGGGTATCATAGGTGGATGTGTGTTGTGTGGTACCCACAGCTGGTGCTTGATGGGTACCGTAGGGATGGTTTAGGAAATGGTGGTTGATAGAAGCCCTCCTCAGGGGATATTTATCTGTAATGGATCTATATTTAACACCTTTGTCATCCTTCATTAGATAGGGAATGGGTGATTGTTGCACTACAGGGATATGCTCTTGAACTGGTTGGTTGTTTCAATTAAGTCCACTAGTTTAGTTGGAGCTTTCCCTGGATGATTCTATAGTTAGACTCACTTTTCATTCATTAACATTATATAAATTATTTTAGAATACTAAAAACAATATAAACATAAATTCCCAATGACCATACGAGTCTCATGCCTTTGGAAACATGGAATCATAAACACTACGATGTATGTGAGATACATTATCTCCCACTATGTTATTCATGACTATAACCCGTCATAGACACATCAAACATAAACATATCTTCATAACCTAAGGAATTAAACATAAAAGGGGAGGAGATTAGATGCTCAGTAAGTGTAAACAAAGGAGATATATAAACATAAACATGAGTATAGGGGTATGTGAACATGATCATAACATTAGAAGATCATACCCTAGATATCATAAGATCATAAGCATTAATCCTGGCATAAATCATGGAAGGTCATAATACATGAATCATATGTAAATAAATAACATAAGCCACTAAATCATATCATAGGAATAATACATGGAATTGTGGCATATAGAAACATGTGATATCATTCTCTATAAGACTAGACCCAATGATCGAACTTATCAAGGCACTTCATGGGAACCACACTGAAGGGACACCAAAATCCCCATTTGAATTCCTTTCCTTATAAGGGATATGGTTTCCCCATTTTCCCTTAGTGTATCAGGTTTCCCCATCTTCCAAATTCTTGGCGGCTTCATCAAATGGTTTGGATAAACCACCATCCATTTTCCCAGTGCTTTCCTTATAAAGGATTAGGTTTTCTCATCTTCCCATAGTGGATCAAGCATGTTGACATAATTCACATCATTATATCAAGAGATATAAATCATTACCCAATGCATTTGGGGAGATATAGGTCCCACAAATCTCATAAAAACATTCATATGTGTTCCATAAGATAATAAAACAATCATCATATCATGAACCATAATAAGATATGTATTTGATAAATATTCTATCATAATCCCATGAAATTAAATGGGTAAAAATAACTTTTCATCACACTATAACATATGTAAATTATATAGGTTTCATAATCATTTCATCAAATCATATCCCTTGAAAAGAAGTCATTTTCAAAAGCCTATAACCCTTGGAATAGAAATAGATTTTATAAGAATCATCCTATGAAAACACAAACCATTCAGAAAATTATATGTATGAAACCTTTGAATTATTTTCTATATGGGAATGATTAACATCAAAAGATGTCATATTAGATGTAAAATAACTTGGAAAAATATTTAAAAAATAATTATTTGGTAAAATATCCTTTCTTATTTGAAAAAGGTTCTTTAAAAAATAAAACCATTAGAGAAATATTTTCATGAAAATAAACATGAAATCATATAAAGAAAACACTGAATTCATTTTGGAATAACTTTCATATAAAAAGATAAAAAGAGATATTGAAAATATTTTGAAATCCATTTCACATGATAACTTAAAAAAGAAGCATGAAAATGTTTTGAAAATAATTTCATTGAAAATAATTGGAAATAATTTAAAAGATGATTAAAAAATATAAAAAAATTAACATATTTTTTCCTTTAAAATGTTATTAAAATATTATCTTTGAGAACATTTTGGAAAACATGGTTCTTGAATTTCATGGAATGTGTCTCAACGAAGGAAAATGGGGTGAAACTACTTTTCTGATTTGGTAACTCTTGAAACAGAAACACCTGAAAGAGAGATCATAAAATGTATATTTGAATAACCCTAAAATTATAGATAAAAATTATAGAATATATTCATGGTAGCATAATAACTAAAAATATATATGAGTGGTGAATACGGCATAAATCTCATAGAAATAAATGTGATATTAGAAATCCCCTTGCCTTATGCCTTGAATATCATAATACCCATTGAAAACTCATTTATAAAAAATATAAATTTATTATAAAGAATCATATTATTATATATAATACCATTTATGGTTTTATTATTAAATTATATTACCCTCTTGTAAAAAATTATATTTTAAGGTTTTACTTTGGGTAATATCCCTCTGTTCTTGGTATTTGTCTTAATTTTTTATAGATTTGGACATTATCCATATATAATGATTTCAAGAATGTAAAAAATAATATAAATATCATGTATATTCATTAAATTTGTATTATAATAATCCATAGAATATATAATTTTTAAATGGAATACACCATTCACGGAAATGGTAGGTCGTACATAGGCATGAACATTGTTTTTATTGAATTGTCTTATTGAATGGAAGAACATAAATGACATATACGTATATATATTTATACACATAAAAATTATAGTATAATTATTATATCATATATATCATATAATTTCACAAAAGCCATCCTTACTACATTCCATATAGTGTTTGAATGAATCACATCGCTTTGAGGGGGAAGTAGTACACTCTTCCTCAAACGAAATTTTCATATTTACACAAAATAGAAAATATAAATATATGAGTTGTAAAATAATTAAAGAAGATTAAATAAATAATATATATAATATATATCTTTTATAAATATATTTTCCATCATAATTTTCCCCATGAGTGGTGGAAAATGAAAATGAGCAATCGACATTTCGTGAGGTGGTAGTTCATCATACACATAAATTGTATGTTCATTACCCATTAAATGGAAATGTGTGTAAGTGTAGTTTTAACCCTTATTATATGATAATATAAGTATATTGAGGATTTGTTTTGTAAAATAATCATTTAATAATTATATTATAAATATTGTAGAAATAAATTAATCAAAAGGGGCATCAGGGAGGGTGTTGCCTCTTAATCGGGTAACTCTTTTTGGCTTTCATCAAAGGGATTCCATGGAAGAGTTTCTCCCCAAAGGAAAGATACAATGAGTAAGGGAGGGATTTTGAGAAGGCTATTGGGTATAGTTTTTTTGATCCTAAGAGGTTTTACTTTTTTGAAGAATGGGTAGGCATTGTGGCCTTTTATAGGGAAGGGAAGACACATATTTGGAATTTTTTGAAAACAAGTTAGGTAAACCCATGTTTCTAAAAAACAAATCATAATAATCCAAAAAAAACATAATAATGGCAGGTTTTTGGCAAAAATATAGCCATAAAATGGGCATTGGAAAAGTGGATAGGTCATTTAATCCCTTAATATTACGATTTATTCCCCTGTTAATTACGTTAATTTTACCTTAATAGTTATAATTAATTTTAACGACAATAACTAATATTTTTGTCAAAAAATCAGTTCATATTATTAAATATTATAAACAATTATGATTGCAAATATTGACTCCATTTTTTCAATATTAAAATGTAGAAGTGTTAGAAATTAATTTTAAATTAATCCTACTCACAGGACAACATCTTCTGGTTTTAATGTAAAAAAGATCAAATGTTTTCTAAGTTTGTTATATAAAATTTCAATGGGAACATGGTTAGAGTGCCCTAAATTGGAATAATTGATAAAAATTTGTTCTAATTAAACTCTAAAATAAAATTAATATATTATTTAACTAAATAAATAATTTAGATGAAAAAGCAGTTTTGATTTTAAATACTGTATTTTCACTATTCATCTAAAAATAATGTTTCTCAAATTTTTTTTGAAAAAACACTAACATAATTTAGATATTCTAAATTCAAAATTGATTTTTATTTTATAAAATTAAATTTCTAAAGTTCCTAAATTCATTTTATTATTTTAGGTAGAAGACTATGAAGAACAGCTCATTTGAGAAAGTAGTATTTTTAAACATATAAAGACTTTACCAAAAAAATATATTTTTCATTATCAATATGTTCTATTTATATAAAAATATAATATTGTTTTATTAAATTTTTTTATTAATATTCATATTACTATGTTTATTGGCTAGGATATAACTATATCATTTAAATAATATTCCAATAAATAGATGTTTCATAAAAACTCAGTGTTGCGTATTACGTACTCCAAGTCTGTGGTGTGCATAGCATAAGAGAATTTAGCTTCATATGAAAGGAATTTTTAATTACTATATCATAATAAATCAATGGAAATTAATTCATCTGAAAAAAAGGCCTATAAAATCATGGTGTGTTACATTATACCCTCGTTAAAATGAATTTCTCCCTCGAAATTCCTTCATTCTGGTACAAAAAAATGAGGATAAATCTACTTCATAATATCATCATGTTCCCATATATCTTCCTATAATTGGTGAATTATCCATAACAATTGACCAGATCAGTGGTCTTATTTCATATGAATTTATATGTATGATGGAGAACATCAACCGGTTGTTCCTCATAAGGAATATCCTACTCCAGCAGTACGACCACTGAGTTCAGTACATGTGATGGTTCATGTATATACTTCCTCAATATAGATACATGGAACAAATCATCGACATGAGTGACATTTGGATAATGTTATAATCGATATGATACCATCCTGATAAGATCATGAATTTAAAAGGGGTCGATATACCAAGGGCTTAGTTTCCATTTCTTCATGAATCATATTAACTTATTACAGGGTGGGAGTCATAGAAACACCTTTTCACTAACATCAAATTATAGATCTCACTATAGGTTATCAGTATAACATTTCATACAACATTGAGCTTCCTTGATATTCTATTGAATGGATTTGAACATCACTTCCATTTCTTCACCGATATCAGGTCCCAATAGATTTCTTTCTCCAACATCATCATAACACATTGGAGCAATACATTTCGTCCCATAGAGAGCTTCATAAGGATCCATATGTATTCTTGAGTGAAATATATAGTTTTTAGAAATCTAAACTACAGTGAGGTGTGGATCCCAAGAACTTATAAAATCCAGATAACAAGATCTCAACATATCCTATAGGTTTTGAATTGTTTATTCAGATAGACCACCTATTTGAGGATAATAAGAAGAGATGAAACTCAATATTGTATCAAGTTCTTACTGAAGAGTTCTCCAGAAAATTGAGGTAAACCTAAGATCCCAATATGATACAATGGAATATGATAATCCATTAATCTGTAACACTTCATTAATGTATATTTTTGAAATAAGATCTAGATATAAGTCTTCTCTGATAATGATTAAGTGTGTTGAATTTGTAAAGAGATGAAAATCCACGCATAGAGAATTAAACCCTTTAGAGTTATCAGGAAGTCAAATGAAAAAAATCTATATTGATGTTCTCCCATTTCCATTCTGGTATTTTTTAATGGATGCAATATCATTTTATACTTTTGGTTTTCATCCATAACTTTTTGATATACCAAGAACCGTGATACAAACTCTTCTATATATCTCATTATGTCACCCCACCCAATGTATTCTTTCAAATCCCAATACATCTTCGTACTTCCAGGATGAATAGAGAATGAAGAACTATGAACATCATCTAATAGATCCTTCTTCAAATCCAGTATGTAAGGAACACATAAATGGTTGCTAAACCTTATCATTCCATCCTAATAAAGATAATATCATGAACATTTCTAACTTTCTAATGTAGCTCTATATCTTCCTTCAGTGAATCCTTAATCTTCACCTGGATAGAGGGATGAATATTAATTTGAGAAAGATAATATTTTTCCCCTTCCTTTTGGATTTCTATTTCCATATTTTTTATATCATGAAATATTGGATATTTTTTGATCCTCATCACATATAATCTAGAGTGATCCATTTGACTCAAAGCATCATCCACCTTGTTCACTATCCCAAGGTGGTAATGTATGGAGTAACTAAAACCCTTTATCAAATCTAACCAACTTCTCTGGTTCATGTTCAACTCTTTCTGTGTGAATTTATATTTAATACTTTTATTATTAGTATATTTATCACTAATTTCTCTATAAAGAGTGTTCCTCCATATATTTGATGAAAAAATACAACTGATAACTCCAAATCATGAGTTTGGTGATTTTTCATAGGAATATTAAAATTTAGTGAGCCATAAGTGATAACCAAATTTTTCTTCCTAAGAACACATCCTAATCCCTTCTTGGATGAATCAATAAATATTACAAACCCTTCTCCTCCATAGGGTAATATCAGAATAGGTGTGAAACCAACCATCTCTTCAATTCCCTAAAATTTTCGTCACATTCATCTGTCCATTGGAACTTAACACTCTTCCGATTAAACATGGTCCGAGTATTAAATAGTCATGAAAAATTATCCACAAACCATTAATAATTTCTATCTAAAACGATAATGATATAGATCTCAGCCATTGTGGTAGGTCTAGTCCATCATTCAATATCCTCCTTCATTGATGGATCTTCTTAAATACTACATCATTATATTATGATCCCCAAAAATGAATCATTTTCTAGGAAAAAGTTTTTTGTAAATTTTTCAGACAGTTTACCCTTATACAGGGTCTTCATTAAAATTATCAAGTTGTCTTCATTATATTATTTAATCACGTAATAGATACGAATATCAGGTATAATGACTACCAGAAACTGATTGATGTAATCCCTTAAGACTCTATTCATTAATTCCCTAAAAATTGTAGGGAAATTGGTAAGACCAAAAGGCTTTAATATATACTCATAGTGTCCATACCTGGAACGTAATGTTGTCTTGGGTATATCCTTCTTATTGACCATCAATTGGTGATATCCATATCGAATTTCAATCATGGAAAATTATTCATATCTACATAGTTGATCAAAAAATTCATCAATAAGTGGAAGAGTATACATGTTCTTGATTTCGATCTTGTTAAGCTCTCGATAATCAATGTAGAATCTAATTGATCCATATTTCATTTTTAAAAAAACATGTGCACCCCTTGGTCACACACTTGGCCAAATGAAACCCTTATCAAGGTTTTCTTAGAGGTTCTTATTCAATTACAACTAATGAATTGGGGACATTATATTGGGAGTCATTGAAATTGCTGCCGAACCAGGTATGAGTTTTATTGGTAACTCAACTTCATGTTTTAGTGGAAGGTTAGGAAACTCTTTTATAAAGACAATGAATTATTCCCAAACAATAGGCATATCATCGATATTTACTTTCTCCCCAACAATTTTATATAAACAACCCTTATGAGTGTGAATTAACATTTATGCACTGTATGTAATCCCCATAACAAGTTTATAGTAATCATCACATTGATGGAAGATCACAGGAGGGTTTGAAATTTCAAATGAAACATCTCTTCCTAGAAATTTAATAAAGGATTTATGAGATGAAATCCAATCCATGACTAAGATGAAATCAAATTAAACCAAAGGAGGAATGACATGATTTTAAAGAATCACATTACCCCAAACATGAACCAAAGAGGAATCATGGATGTTAGATGCAATCATAATACCATTAGGGGTTTTCATTACTAATTATACATATAATAATTTTGGTGGAATTTTAATACCCTTAGGAGTTTATTTTTATATGAAATATTGACCAAGAATCAAATAAGACATCATCAGTACTAGAGTGGATGTTAAGTGTACATATCACCAT
This sequence comes from Viscum album, assembly GCA_963277665.1. Classification (NCBI taxonomy): domain Eukaryota; kingdom Viridiplantae; phylum Streptophyta; class Magnoliopsida; order Santalales; family Viscaceae; genus Viscum; species Viscum album. Next base: position 867,091,876 of record OY728152.1, on the reverse strand, counting down.
GTTGTTATCACACCCCTAATAAAAAACTTGGTCACGTGATATTTCACCATGTCCTATGGTTTAAGAGGTTTTTGACTCTGATCATCATCATTTAACCATTTATTTGGACATTGGGTAGCATAATGCATGTTCTCCTTACACTTGAAGAACTGTAATGTGGGAGGTGAATTCTGTGTAGATTTTAATCTATTTGCATCATTGGTTAACTTCTTCCCATTAGTGCGGAAATCAATTTCTCGACGACATTAACTTCCACACATAAAACACTTATTGGAACCGATAAGACAATTCCCTCCACGATTCATTCCACACATAGATCATAAAGGAAGGATAATATTCTTCACTTAATGGTTTTTAGATTTTCCTTTGAAATCCATCATCCTTTTCTTGTTCAAATAATGATATTGATGTTAACTCCAACCTATATTTCAACTTTGACTTGACAAAACAGAAGATATTTGTAGATACTAAAGTCCCTTATGAAAAATTACCTTCTAAGACTTGTCTTTAAAACCTAGAATAACCTATCAACATTACATTCAGTTTGGATGATAATTCTGGAAAAGTACCTCATAGGTCCTCCGAAATTTTCCTTGTAGATACCAAAAAATTCATTATCCTTTTTCTTCAACTCAAGGAATTACTTTTCCATATTCAAAAGAAGAACATGAGGAATATACATAATGAAGAATAAGTTATTGAACACACCTAAATCCATATATTCAATTTCATCTTGATTCTTCATACTCTTCATTAGAGTCCACTACTATTCTGCTTCACCTTCTAACTGATAAAAATATAGAATGATTTTATCATGATTTGAACATTGTATAATGGAGAATACCTATTCAGTGGTACTAAGACATTATCCAAAAACATGTCTATAAAAATACCTTATGAAATAATGTGATCATTTCTTCATAAAAGACTCAAAATAACCTTGTCCACTCCTTTTATCATTTGGAAGCTTCGCATTATTCATATCTTAAGAAAGATGTGTGGGAATAGAAACAATTTTCTCAATTTTGAATCCCATATAATTAGAATGGATAGGGTAATGATCATTTCATTTTACATCTTAATCACCATTATGGTGGTTCCTTAAGGATCCATTAATTGACTAAAACCAAAAAAAACATAGAGTAATAAATAATTATCTTATAGGGAACTACATGATCATGAAAATCCACTGATAGGATGTCTAATTTATGAAACCTCCTTAAATTTTGGTCACCATAGGTTTATACTAGGTTACGAATAGACAATATATATTTAAATCCTTTATTATAGTTCATTAATAGTTGTTTAAATTCCGAAATCATATCCCCCATGAGTGTCAAACCTGCTAAGTAGTTAGGCACGTTGTCGTGTACCAGGTTACGCTGAGTCAAGCCTGACACACCAAGTGAAATTTATCAATCCTAGGTACATATATACCAGATCCACATCCACTTGTTGTATCCAAATTGGTATGTATTACTATGAAACTACACTCTCTAACCTTTACCGAAATTTCAGGGCATTTTCCTATACTTTTATTCATCATTAGAATAATCCTTAGAAATATCCATAGAGATATCACTATGGTTTTCTCATTCTAGATTCCAAAGGATATAAAAAAAATTTCTCTGATTCTATCTATAAAGACCCTCTATTTTAATACATTAACAATACATAACATTTTCACAACACTTGAACGATTATACAAACAGATGCCAAAATACCATAATAGTATACTACCATTGAAAACATGGAAAAATAAACCCAGGTACATAAGTGAGACACATTATCTCCCACTATAATCTTACTAAAAAGGAACCCTCTTAAACACATCAATCCTAATACATATCTTCATAACCAAGGGAAGGAAACATTAAAATTGGTGAGCTATGATTATCAATAGGGGTAAAGAAGGGATATATGTAAGCATAAACATGAGCATAGGGGTATGGAAACATGATCATATCCTTAAATGGCCACATCCTACATATAATAAGATTAGAAACATGAATCACGTCATAAATCTTGGCATTTTATAACACATGAATCATTATAAAATATAGAATATAAGATATGAAAGAATATTATAGGAATAAGACATGGTATTTTGTAAAACATAAACATGTGATATCATTCCTTATAATTCAAGATTCATTTCTAAAAATTATCAAGTCACATAATGGGATCCAAAACTACTCCGAGGAATACACCATCATTCCCAGTCATATTCATTACCTTATAATGGGTCATGTTCCCCCATCTTTACATAGTGGATTGGGTTTCCCTATATTCTAAAATCATGGTCACCACACCTACTCATCGGGACACAGTACCGTCCACTATCACAATATTTTCCTCACAAGGGATAATGATTCTCCATCTTCCCATAGTGGATCAAGAATTTCAATTTTATTCACATCATTATCTCATGACATATAATTCGTTTCCCAATGCATTCGAGTAAAAATATAGGTCCCACCCATCTCATTATAAAATAATTCATTCATATTCCACAAAATAATAAAACAATCATCATACCATGACCAATAAAAAGTTATGGGTTTTAAAATAATCCTATAATAATCCATTGAAATTAAATGGGTAACAATAAAATTTAATCACATCATAACCTATGTAAAAAAGATTGGTTTCATAATCATTTCATCAAAGCATAACCTTTGAAAATAAGTGCGTTTAAAAAGCATATAACCTATGTAAGAGAAATGAGTGTCATAAGAATCATTATATCTAAACCTAAACCACTCAAGAAATAATTTGAATGTAAAATTTGGATAATATCCAATAAGGTAATGATTAACATCAACATATTTCATCTATGATGGAAAATAACTTGGAATGTTATTTGGGAAAAATTTCTAGCGGAAAATATTCTTTCTTTTTTGAAAAAGGATCTTTAAAACATAAAACCATTTCAAAACAATTTTCTTGAAAATAAAAATAAATATTTATAAATAATCCATTGAAAACCTTTTTCAAACTATTTTCTATTAAAACATATAAAGATATTTTGAATAAATTCTTAAAACCATTTTCCTTAAAAACTTCTAAAATAACATTGAAAACGTATTGAATCCCATCTCATTGAAAATTATTTGAAACATTTAATGTAAGCATGAATTCCATAAAAAAATTTTAAAATCATTTTCCTTCAAAATGATCATTAAATATCACCATTGAAAACATTTTTGAAAACATGGTTCATGAACTTTGTGGTAATGTCTCAAAGATGGAAAATTCAGAATTTTTTTTGATTTTCTGGTTTGTTAATTCATGAAACATAAACCCCATGAATTATAGATCATTAAATGGAAATGTAAATAAACATAAAATTAAGAAAAAATCATATAATTTATTCCCGAGTAGTATAATCACAACACAAAATAAATGAGTGGTGAATAAGGTGTAAATTTCATTGGAATAAGAGTGAGACTAGAAATCCCCTTACCTTGTGTCTTGACACTCTTCATACTCATTAAAACATCCTATGTAATAAATATAATTTTATTATATCAATCCATATTCATATATCTAATAAAATATATGGTTTTATTATGACTTTATATTGCTATCTTGTTGACAGTTCAATCTTACAGATTCACTTCTGGTAATATCTTCTTTGTTCTTCACATGTGTCTTTATTTTTTATATCTATTGTCCTTATACTTATATAATGATTTAAATAATATAAACCATGAAATAAATATCAATTATATTCATTATATTTTTGTTATAATAATATATAGAATTATGAATGATGAAATAAAATACACTATTAATTTAGACTGTAGGTTTTATGTACGTATGAATGTTGTTTCTATAATATGTTTTTAACTGAAAGAAAGAATGTAAATTTAATATATGTACATATATAATTATTAAAGAAGAACTAATATATAATATATATAATATATTTTCACTAAACCCATCCTTAATACATTCTATTTAGTGTGGGAATAAATCACATTAGTTTAAGGTGGCGATAGTCTGCACTTCTTTATACGAAATTATCATATTTAAAAAAATTGTAAACTATAAATTTAAGTGTTTTAAAAGATTTAAATAAGCTTAAATAAATAATATATATCATATAAAAATATATATCCCATCATAATTTCCACCATGATAGGTGGTAAAGGAAAATGAACAATCATCGTTTCGTGAGGTAGTAGTTCGTCGTACACATAAAAAATATGTTTGTTACCCATTAGATGGAATTGTGTGTAAGTGTAGTTTGAACCCTTAGTAAAATAAAATATTAGTATATTTTTTATTTTTTATTATTAAATAATGATTTAATAAGTATAATTGAATGATTTGAGAGAAAAATAAAATAAAGGAGCTTGAGGGAGGGTGTTTCCTCTTAATTAGGTGACTCCCTTTTGTTTTTTTCAAAAGGGATTCCTTATAAGGGATTAAGAACAAAGGGAGGTTTTAAGTATGAAGGTAGGGTTTTTTGGAAGTGTATTTGGAAGATATTTTAAAACTAATGAGGTTTTATATGTGTGAATAATGGGTCAATATGGTGGCCTTTCATAGGGACGGGAGGGGACATACTTGGCATTTCTGAAAACAAGTTAGGTTTACCAATGTTTTTACCTAAAAATGTTATTCTAAACCAAAAAAAACTCAACAATAGAAGTTTTATGGCCTATATATGTCAATAAAATGGGTTTTGGATAAGTTTCTAGTTCGTTTAGGCCTTTAATATTAAGATGTATTCCCCTGGTAAGATTAATGTTACCTTAATAACTGTAATTAATTCTCACTACTTTCACTAATATATTTTTTCAAAAAACCAGTAGAAATTATTAGAAATTATAAATTATTATGATCCAAATATGGAATCCATATTTCCAAATTATAATAATATATGTGGAATATATTAATTTAAAATTAATCTCATAGTGTGGATGGAACTCTGGGTTTTTAATTAAAGATGATCAACATTTTACTATGTTTTTTATTTGCAATTATAATATAAAATTTGTTCCAGGGACGTAAATTAGACTGATTGATAAAAATATTTCTTATAATTATGTCATAAAACAAAATTAAAAAAGAATTTAACTATATAAATATCTTAGAGGAAAAATCAATTTGGAATTAAAATTCAGTATTTTATACTATTCATCCAAAATTGAAATTTCTCATAAAATTCCAAAAAAAATCAACCTAAGATAATTTAGACACTATAAATTCCAAAACTGGGTTTATTTTATCAAATTATATCTTTAAAAAGTGTCTAAAATTTATTTTATTATTTTTCACATTAGGACATAAAATATAGTTTATTTGAGAAAATAGTATTTTTAAACACATAAAGACTTTATCATAACTTATATTTTTCATTATAAATATGTTTTATTTATATAAAAATATTTAATTTTTTTTTAAATTAGTTATCACTATTCATATTACTATTTTTCATGGTTAGGTAATAAATATCTCATTTAAATAATTATATCAATAAAATGATATTTTGTAAAAAACACAATGTTGAATGCCACATACACCAAGTCAGTGTTTTGTGTAGAGAAATCCAAGTTGTTTTTGTGTGAATGTAATGTGAGGATAATATCAATGTAAGACATCATTGAAAATTAATTCATTTAAGAAATGGTCCCTAAAACATGAGGTATTATATATGCGGACTCCTTGGTTTCTGTACTTGGAGATCCTCACAAATAGCTTTAAGATTCATGATCATACCATGTTGATGGTTTTCTAGCACCATTATATTCACCACCTAACATTGATGCTCTTGGGTATGTGATATCATTTTGTGAAATATAGTGGTTGATTCTATAGCTTATTTTCTAGAATGGATTCTAGATAAAGATATTATCTCTGATTTGGAAGTTGTTGATGAGAAAAGTATCTTTTTTATTGCAGACAACAAGTAAAAAGGTCACTGATTAGTGAAATATCATAGGCATGATTCATTATCAATCAAATATTCACAGTTAAAAAACATTCCTTTTATTCTCAATATGTCCATTCTACTCATGTGGATTTTTCAATGTGACGATGGACTTATTTCATGGGAACATCGGTTATAGAGGATAAACTATAATAATGATGTTAAGATTGTATATATTTTTAATTTCTCAATAAAAATTCTTGAGACATGGAAAACCAAACATCCATCTATCTGAGGTTTTTATGTGGGGATCATAATTTTTTTGTTTCTTTAAAATATATGAAGAAGAATGGCATGACCCGTGATTAACTGTTCAATATGTTATTTGAGAGATTTCACATCGGGTTCACCATTTTTGTTTCATAATAAAGACGTGTGGGTTAATTTTATCTAGTGCTTTAATTGTGGGGGGTCATTGCTATGCAAAATCATCCACATTAGGCTCACTATCTTTAACTTCCACATAATCTCCCAATTTTTCCCAAGTCCATAACTAGGTAAGAACCTACTTTTTAATGGTAGGTGGCCAATTAAGGTTTTTGACCAAATAAAACAGAGGAAATAACCTTGGTTGAGAAGATGACAGGTTGGGCTCATCCTACCCTTTTAGAAGGAATTTTTTTCCTACTCCAGGACTCTCATATATAATTAAGATATTATCATGAATTTCCTCCTAATCACGATACGGGACCGGTTAAACTAACATGATGACCATAGGTTAAACCCTGTTATATGAAAAACAATAGTATCTAATTAAGGAATCCATCGGTATGTATAAAATGTTTTTCAAATTTTTTTTAATTAGTATATACTTATATACTAAAGCAACATAACAACACACTTCATAATTTACTACCATGTAGTGAGGTGGTTAATATCATGAGGATGTGATTGAGCCATTATGAGGCATCTTACATATCATGTTTTATGAAAGGAATCAAAATCAATGTGTTATGTTAAACCCGTGTAGTTTAACATCATTTGATAATGACATATATATGGGAACTAGGGAAACTAGAATTTGTGCTTAAACCTCGAGTAGGAATCCTACATATCCTGGTTATAGAAGAAATTAGAGTTACAATTGTTATTTAATGCCATTGAGATTTTCCTTAAGGTAGATACCCATAAATATAGGTAAATTTTATCATTCCACTAATCGGGGCTTAAAAACTAATGTTTCCCTAACTATTGGATATTCATGATGAAAATGAGGTGGTAATTGTTAATCCCTAATCCCACATGAGCTCTTCTTGGTGAGAGAAACAAGGGATATCAAATAATCACCATCATTACATATGGATACAGGTTTTACATGTTGGGATATCCCTTAGGGAGTTTAATATAGATCTTGGACCTTAAGAAGGTTTCCTACATATCCTTATTATAGGAAGAATCAATGTCATCATAGATTAGTTATTTCCCAATCTATTGGTGGATGAGGAAATAACATTATACTATGTGGGATATTGGGTCCTAATGGTTATAATTTTAGAGACATGGATATACATACACCAATGTGGATTCCAATATGAGATTTATCTAGGTCCTTAGGAATGAATCCTACTTATGCCAGATATAGAAGTGATCCAAGTCCTTGTAGTTCAATGAGTTAGGAAATACACACTGAAGTATCCCTTATATGAGGGAAATATCATATTATGTCATTGATCAAGGAATACACAGTGATGTTTACCTAAAATCAATGACATGGATATTGAAACACCCAAATCCTACATGATTTATGCTCGGTGTAGTAAACAAGGGATGGAAAAAAATTAGTATTACTTCTTGTGGATGCGGGAATTATGGGATGTTATGACCCTTTAGATGTTTATTAGGGAGCTTCAGCCAAGATAAAGAGTCATATGTAACCTGGTTATGGAAGGAATCAGATTTTTCATTATTCATTTGGTTGGGCCTTACACACAGACATTGTCTTATATAGAGTCTAGAAAATTTTATCAAGTCCAATAATGCTTGATTGACCTAGCCTACTTGTTTTCTGAACATTTACTGATTGTATACTCTGCATGCCTTGATTGTATTCTTGACATGCCGAAGGATGTATTTATGAAATTTCTAAATAAAATCACCTGATACAATTGACATGTCCAAGGGAAGTCGCATAACCTGTATGGCAGGTTTGAAGTTTGTCTCGTGATCACATATGACTTGTTCGGAGGACATCACAAGACTAAGGAGACTTTTCCTAGAACCCATCGCATTATTTCGGTTAAAAAGTGTACAGGGGGTTGTGTGATCTTGTTAAGTTAACATGTTGTTATCGTGAAAGTTATCTAACATTCTTGGAGGGAGTCGTGAGAGTTTGTGTGACATGTCTTAAAGGGTGCCTCATGTCCTGACTTACTTGTCTGGGTAACTTTGCAAAAGCTAAATGACATTTCTGTGGGTGTCACAAGATCTAGCTAACATACTCGAAGGGTGTTGCAAGGTATAACTATCTTATCCTAGGTATTTTGTGACCCCTAGTTTAAATTCCCTAGTGCTATCATGATACATAGATGACATTTACTAATATTTACATATGATGTGAGTGACATGTCTAAAAGACCATGTGAGGCCTATATGGTGAGCCCTAAGGGTTTGAAAATACATGTCTGGCATTCCCTAGGGGTTCCATGTGGCATTCTTTAGAATGTAAGTGGGACTTAACATGTTCCAAATAGTACACCAATGGAGTGTCTCATGACCTAGGTAACATGTTCTGGTGTTATTTCCAAACCCAGGCAGTTCATACAAAGCGCATGAGCATTAGCATATATGTACTTTGAATAAGTCTCCCATATTTTAGTCCTTGTTCCATCCATTTATCACATATACCATTGATTTCTTTAGTGTTAGCTCGTTCTAAGACTCACATGTTTTACAAAATATATTTTATATCCTTCGCATAACCCATAAAAAGTCCTTAATGTGATCTATGAGGGATAATGAAAAGTGATTATTCATGGAGCTATATTTCTCAGATTGTTACCTAGATTTTACCTGATGGATAACCCTTTCGGTCATGATATCAGTTGCTCTGAGAAATATGGTTTGATGCATGGGTGCTCTAGTTTTGGTTTACAAGGAAATGCCCCCAATATTTTTCATGCTGTGGTGGGGTATTTATATGCCTTTCCACCACAGTTATCTCTCGCATTGTGTAGCGTGTATCGTGGAAATTCATGTTAGAGTCAGTGGAGAGGTTTGATGTCATTTTATCTACGAGATCCTACAATATGTAATTTTATGTGCATCCCATGATTTCTAGATACCACAATTTCATCCCATTATAAATTAGTTTATTTGATTATAGTCAATTATTAGAGTCTTGCTGAATCACGCAGACATGTTGAGGGACATCCATATTTTTATCCCAACATGTCTAAGGCCTTTTTCTAGATTAGGATTCATGATGAGAGGATTTCACATGATACTCGGTGAATTATCTTCTATATTCCCTAATACAAGGATATCTTACTAGGGGGGCATTGTGGAATCATGTCACCATGGCAAAGGGCTTTTGTGAGGTTTTGTATAGCGCACGAGCATGTCACATGGAGTTTAAGTCTGCAAGAGGATCCCATATTTTCTATTTTATTTACATGCATTATTTTTTGATGTCTTAGTGATCTTGATAAATTTTATGAGTTTTTTCAAAGACTATCACATTCCCCATTGGTGATTTACAATGTAAACAACCAAATTCCTTGTGGTGATTCATGATAAGTTCATGGATAATCATTTCTACATACTTTTGGAGACAAATGGGGAGTGTGAGAATTCCAGGACATGTTTGAATCCTTTCACATGATGGGGTGACATGCCAGTGGGATCTTGCGTGACAATGAGGACATGATACCTGGGGTCCCGAGGTGTCTCGCGGGCAACATGGGTGCATCAGATGAGTATTACAACCGCAACAGGATTCCACTTTTCACAGATTTATTTAATTTTATTATTTTATAAGGGTTTGGGATATCATGATGTTTTACAAGAGTTATATAAGAAAATACCTCTACCTATTAGTCATAAGTCATGTTACATTAATTAAAGTTTGAGGTTCCCACCTATTGGATATTTTCTTCCGATTTTTCAAGGATTTTTTGATGGGTTTTTTGGTTCCGACCACCAGAAAATTCATGCAACCTAGGTGTGCTCTTCTAGAAGTCATCATGAAATAACTTACTCTTTGGGATTCCTTCATAATATCATAAGTAAAATTCAATGGGGATCTACTAGATATTCCACAAGATATGTGTTTTTATGACCATATGTTTGACCTTCTGTAGGCCATGCAATCTCATACCTCCTAGAGGTTCATGTGATCCACATTACCATGTCTAAGTTCCTCATTCATTATTTTCAAGGATAATAAAACCCATATTTAGTTATTTATTCCTTTGTAAAATTGTCGATGCTTATTTGGTGGGTTTCAACAGTCACTATCAATGATGATAAAAGAGACTACATATGATACCTATGAACCTCCATGTGAATCTTAAAAAATATATCCATCAAGTGTCACTCACTGTTATCCTCTTGGATAACCTATGTCTAAGTCATTCAACTCAGTGTATCATCCCAAGCATTTACAATTATAGTAATATAGGAAAGCTCAAAATCAAAGGACTATAAGTATTCAAACCACCATCCATGTCTAATATTTATTCCACACTTTTTAAATATGTAATTGATGCCTTTTTAGTCTATGTATACCAAAAAACATTCCTATAGTAAGTAATTCCTCCAACAACACAAGGCATGAACCACAAATACTAGCTCGAAATAATGTGTTTTTTAGTTTTACTTTTAAGGCCTCAACTGATGAGACTCGTATGATATGACTCACAAAAACTATATATAAATGGATCTTATCTTGATGTTTGATTCATCATAAAAGACTGTGTAAATTCATCACAGATCTAGAAGAATTGGTATCCGTTCAAAATCTAATCTCCCATTCAACTCTTCAAAGGTTATTTTATAGGCTTCAGAACATGAAAAACTATGACCCTTTTTAGTAAAGTTTGTAATAGAATCTATTAGGTGGAAAACTTCCTAGATAAATATCTTTTAATATCTATCCACCCCAATAATATTTTTATATTAACGATTTTCTTGGGTTTTTCCCATGATTCCCTGACTCTCACTTTATCTGTTCAAAAGACACATCTTCCTTATAGATAATGTTACCCAAGAAAATAACCTTTTTTATCCAAAAGTGGTGTTTGGTTATATTATCATATAGTTGGTTCTCTTTCAATGTATTCTGAAGGATCTCAAGATGATTTTCTTGGTGAGGTTGAGTATGGGAATAAAAAAATATGTCGTCCATGAATAGAACCTCAAATGAATCTAAATACAGGATGAAGAACTGATTCATCATATCCATGAAAACAATATTCATATTCCATAGACTGAATTAAAAGACTAAATACTCATAAATTCCATATCTTCTACATAATGGCATATGTATTATATATGAAGTCCTGACTCACACATGAGGATAGTCTAACCACGTATCAATACTCTAGAAGACCCTCTCTCCTCATACCTGGTTGAAGATATCTTCTATGTGTGGTTGATGATATCAGTTCCTAATCATTTGACGAGTCAAATGTTAGTAATCCCCATATATCCTAAGGCTCCCAATTAGATTTTTTGGGAATAAAACTGATGATCCCCATTGTGAGTACTAGGTTATATAAAACCCTTAGCTTCTATGTCATCTTCTAGGTTCTTCAGTTCCTAAAGCTCATTAGGTGTCATCCTATAATGTGTAAATGATATTAGTACCACTCCTAAAACTATCTCAATAGTAAAATATACCTCTCTCTCTCTCTCAGGAGGTACTCTAGAAAATACATCAGGGATGATAACCCTAAAACTATCTACTACAAGATGGGAAAATATTATCCCACGCTTCCCAATTGCTAAAAATGAGTCTAGAAATCTTGGCTTTCAATCCTCCAAATCCATGATGCTCTGGCCAAGATCGAATCTCCTGGACATCCCATTTTCAATTATAAATATAATTAATTCTCTCAGAAGATATAATATAAAACCACCGAAAATTGAAATAAACATAAGAACAATGAGAAACTAAACATTCCATACTGGGTATGATGTGAAAACTATTCATCTATATGATGAAGTGAATTTATAAGAATCGAAAGATACCAAATTCAAGGGTAAAATCCTTACCTCAGTAGATACTCTCTGATCACATTATAATGGAGTATCTAGAGTCATTACCCCAAAAAAGTACTCAATTTGAAGTAAAAAACATTATATAATTATCACATAAATAAAATATTGAAATGTTCATGTATCAAATAAAATTAAAACTCTTGTAGAGGCTACAAGAATAGTACCTCTAACTATAAAAGGACATGTTATCTGCTCCTCTAGAATGGAATAAAATGCATGAATCTAGCTAGTAACATGGAGCTAGGATACAACTTGGATACTTTGAGAAGAACTACTCTATGGATATTACATCTCATATGACTGGGATCCATGGATACATCAACCTCCTCATCCAGATCGGTTGGGAGTAGTCTGAATCCCTTCATGATGTGCAGTTGTTGTTCCCACTCATGAACATAGTGTTAGTGCAGACCCCATCTCATTAGGTACTGGGTGAAGGTTCTGCAAAAAAGTTTAATATGGAATGATTTTTTGTAGGCTCATCATTCAATTTTATCTCTATTTCATTGGGACATCATATGATCATATTTTCCTCCCAAGTGGAATATCACCTAACTATCGATACATGTCATCTGATTGGTATTTCCCCCCACTAGTTGACTCAATGAACTACTTTTGGAAACTAGATGAGATGCTACCCTATCTCGGTTCTGAAACACCCTGGATGACGCCATTATCTTCTATAAAATTACAATTAGTGATGGGAAATTGATTTACTAACTATAAAATAGTAGTCAACTATAACATATTAATGTGTGATCAGATGGAATATAAAATCCCATCCATACATCATTATTTTTCATCAACTCATCATCATAAAGAGTAGGTGTGAAACACTAGATCTCTAAGAAACCATCAGAGTAATCTATCGTGAAGATAGCACCAGGGTGAAGGTTTATAAATTCCCTGCCCCACTTAGATCTCAATGTATATGGGAAAAAGTAATCAGAAAATTATTCCTATAAATAATTCTAAAATCTATATCGATGTTGACTAGAATTGGTGAAAATTTACCACCATCATTTGGATGAATCGTTCATCTTGTAGGTTGTGAACTTGACCATCATTTATATATCCATCTCCACGTTCTTGAATATTGATAGAATGGCCTCTAGCCAGGTCTCAGTATCCTCAGGAAACCATCCCCCAATAACATAGGTTGATTATACTTCTAGAAATCCTATGTAAATTCAACCATAGAATACGAAAATCATGGTTCTCTAAAAATATACTTCATAAACCACAGGAAATTTTCTCAGTTTTGATAATTAGTTCCCAAATCAGGTATAGAAAGTAGTGTTGTAAGTGGAACTGCATGGGGTATTACTGGTGGCTTAGGACACACTACATCTAGAGCATAGTCATCACCACCAACCTATTACCTGAATCATGGATATTTATGAAAAACTCCAAAACACTCACATCATAATAGAATTAATAGATGATCATATCTAAGATAAACATATAGTGCAGGTACAAGACCTTCCTATAAAAAATTCAACACCCTTGCTCCTAAAGAAAAGCCTAGGTAATTCTAAAAGATTATTAGAGTAATAATAGGAACTCCCTACTAGATAGTACTGATTTCAGATAAGGGTAAAGGTCCTATATTAAATATCAATGGTCCCAATATATGGGGTTTAAATTTCATGTTATAGGGGAAAACACCCTTTACATTATAATTGGATCACATTTAATGATTGTTATCATTTAATAGATTAATTTTCACCCTATTAATTTATTTTTATATATATATCCTAATGATGTTATATGTGTCATCCATTCACAATTTGTAAGGTCTTATGCCTTATAAGTTAAAATTTTGAAATTCATGTAACAATCACCAGCCCTTAAAATGGTTTAATTACCTAAATCACTACTTCAAATTTATAATGTCTCATACACATTGTAAATTCCAATTGGTGTTTATTTAATTTCAAACAATAAAAAATCATCCCATGTGTCCAATGGTCCATGGATCAATCATTCCATAATAGGTTAGCTAGAGTTTCAGATCAAGGTATATAGAAAAATACAATTTTGGTTGATGAAGACACTTTAAAATACTAATTATATATCTCACTATAAGAATCATTAGAACAATTTGAATATAACTATCAATGCACTGACAAAAACCATAGGTAATATAAGAAATCAAAGTAATGATATATACCCATAATGTATGAAATTTGAATATATATGTTCCTATGAGGATGCATGTACAGTACTTCCGTGCCTTACCAAACACTGGGTAAATGACAAATCCTTAAAAATCACATAAAAAACTAGTGCATCTCAAAAAAGTGAATTTAGAATAATTTTAGAAATTAAAATACATAAAAATAAATCCCATCAAATAAGGTTTTATTTTCTCATTATATTGGTTAAATACACCCTGGAACATGCACATTACTAAATTTCATCACTTCCAAATCTCAATTTTAACAATTCCAAAAAATAATTGAAAAAGTAAAGTTACGTTTCCCTTGTACCACATTACAGAATCCCAACCCAAAAACACTAAACAATTCTCTAATATTGTTGGCCACATGGCCTCATGGCCTCATGCATGCCACACCATATTCCAGAGGCTAATTACTATTGGATAGTTCCTAGGGTGAGTCTGTGGTGAGACTATGACAATTGGTTAGAGATGAACGAAGTGGGGAATAAAATATAAATAAGAGAAGTATTGTAATAAATATATGAATCAACAGAAGAAGAAATAAACCATCTAGATAAAAATCACTAGTGTCATATAAAAAATGATAATCATGTCATGATACAATAAAAAATGGGAAACACACAGGATATAGAGCACAAGAATATACAAAAAGAGAAAAAACAGGACCAATATAACTATAATAAAATCATGAGAATAAATATGATCAATTTCTCCAATACTTCATACATGGTAGAAAATCATGAATCCCCAATCGAATCCTTACCTTTTTCAATACATTTAACAAAGAAAACATGTTGGGTAAAAATTGGCAGCCCAAAAGGGTGCGAGATATACATAGTAGGACACCACCAATTTAATCTAGAATGATCCAACCAATAAATATAAAATGGGAGTCTACTGATATAATAATTTCATATAGAAATGTAAATTGTAAAAGAGTTAGCGCTTTTTCCTAAAGGATTCTAGGCTAACACAACCTGATTCAGCCTAAGATGAGATACCTCTTAAGATATGTCACCATATATATATGTATTTAAGTATATGTATATATATATATATATATGTATATATATAGGTATTTATATATATTACCAAAACATATAGTGAAAAATATGGTAACAAATATAGATACTAATATTATCCAAGACTTGAGGAATAACTCTGTTATCCATGCATAGTTATAAAATTCTCATTCTATAATAGGGTATAAGCCCAAACAATCAACCAATCTTAATAATGTCATCATAACCAACAACATAATGGTTGATGTGAAATTTCATGTACAAAAATATCTAGGGTAATGTTAAACATCATATCCACCATTAAATAAATAATGTAATACGTCATTCCCCACATCACATGGCATGGGACTATAAAGCATCATGTCCGAAACTGGCCTAAACTGTGTCCCAAAATCCATTATACATGGGAGAGTAAGAATAAAGAAAATAAATCATGTATTTGGTTCTTTATATAATGTTGAGGATTCGTTTAAAATAATTTAAAAATTAATTATCAAAGGGAGTAATCAACTATGTACATAAGAGTCAGATAACATAGTTATAGAACTCACTTTCCCATTAATTATAATAACCAATTCGATTAGGTGAAAAACTAACACCACTTAGAAGGTGGTTTGGCCACATTAACATTTAGAAAGATGAGGTAATTTAATTATAGCACCCAAATGGGTGGAATTCATTGAACATGGAGACCTCTAATAATAAACAACGGATCAAGTGAGTTCCCATTACAAGGATGAAATTTTAAATAAGGAAAGTCATATTTTTTAAGGCATTACTTGGATTTTCTAGCAATAAGCATGATGATGACTGTTATAAAAAATTGTCTTAAGGGAAAAATTACTAGACCACCAACATTAATGTGTTAGATGACTTATCATTTGGTATCATCTTTATCTTCAAATTATAAAGACATAAATCAAGGAAATAGAAAAATGCCCTGAAAATTGGTCATATTTGCTCACCTAGAAAAAGTATTAATGAGGGAGTGATAAATGAAGAAAGGAACAAAGAGGATATAATGGATGACCATTATCTATCCAATTAAATGAATGGTTAGTGATTCCAATATCATATGAAGAAGCTATCTCCAAGACACAATGAATAGGAAATGGAACTCCAAGGCATGTGGTCTGTTCTTCAAAAGAAAAGAGAGCACGAGGTTTTATTATAAGAGGTGGAAGAGGGAAAAAGGATATTAAACCCTTAATATAAATGGGTGCATAATTTTTTCAAATTTTTTGGCCAAACTATGTTCCATCCATGTGGGGTTATCCAATGTTGAACTACCCGTGCAGGCTAGGAGCATGGTTTGGAAAACATTATGAAGCCAGTGTGGATCCCCTCTGTTGTTCTTCTACAATTTCCGACTTGGTTCTAAGGAATCCCTTGAATTTTCAGTCAAATTTTTTTTCCTCTTTATATGGGTCACACTATTGAGCAGTATAGTTGGTACTAACTAAGTGCCAAAAATGTACCTGCTATTGTTTCCCTAAAAACCAATGCTTTGGGCTTCGAACAAGAACTAGATTTTCTCAAACCATTTATAAATCCCTTAAGGACTTGCAGTAGTTTTGAAAGATAGGTTCAAATTGAAAATTAAAAGTTCCATGCCGAATAATTAAATATTACATGTTACAAAAGTGGTGTAATTAATAGAAGAAAATGTTATCCTTTTATAAGTTAGGGGAGGGGTATTCTTAGAATTTCATAAAGAATTAAATTATTATAAATTATTTTTATATAAAAAATAAAACCAAATTAATATTGTAATAAGATAATATGATTATGAGCCGAAATGTTCTCATATATTAAAATTTGGTCGAGATTGGGTATTTTTTTCACCCTTATCTTTTAGTTTTAATCCATGTTAACCCTTTTAATAGTTACAACAATACTAATGTTTTTGACCCTTTAAGGTTGAAAAATGATACCACAAGATGAATAAATACCCACAATAGACCATGGTTTATGTTTTCATCCATATCCCATTAACCTAACTGAATAAATTAATTTCATTAATTTTAAATATTTTAATAAAATATTTTTTATTATAAAATATCATTCATGTCATTTTTAGAACAATTTTTTTAATTTGACTTTAAATGCATCAATAAAAATATAAAATTTGAAAATAATCCTTTAAAACATTCCTGAAATTTTATATGTATCTATAAAATTCATAAAACATTATATTTTATCCAATTTTAATTACTTTATGTATTTTTAAATTCATTTATTCTATTTTTGAACAAATACTATGTTTGTGTTGTGTAAGCATTTAAGTTAGTTATTCAATAACTAGAATTTTAAAAATAAATTGTCATTAAAAACATAATTAATTAATTATTAAAATGAACATTTAAAACATAACATAAACTGTAGCACACCCAATCATTTTATGGTATGTTTCTCTTAAATACAATGTATTCATTAGATAGCCTATATTTCATGAATCATTGAGCCTCTATGGAACAAAACATGGTTACTTATAAAAGATAGCCATAACCTAGCCATTAAACTTAAATTTACAGGTAATGTGCTTTGAAATTTAAAAATATAATATACGTGGTTGTATTCAAGATTATATTTTGATTCTGATAGAATTAACTTAATTTTTAGTGAATAGTAACATACCCTTATGAATAGTAATCTACCCTTATGAATAGTAACATACTATTATGAATAGTAAGATGACTCTTATGAATGGTATCCATAGCCTTGACTGTGTAAATGAATTTAGGCACCTTAAAAATAAAGATGAATATTTTAAGTGTTTATATATTTCAATTAAATAACAATTTAAATAAATATTTAATTCATCATATTTAAAAAAAATTTAAAATTGGAATTTATTTTTGGATTCTACATATTGAAAAATGGTTTGTGTGAATTTTTGGGATTTTTATGAAATACTTGGTGAATAGTAAAATACATTAATTTACCGTATATTTACATTATAATTTAAATTGACTATTCCTAGCATCATGAGTGATGTAATCACCCAAATCTTTAAATCACATGCATATGTTATTATTATTGGTCATATTATACTCACTATTTCTTGTCTTGAGAGGAAATAATAAATTAATGATTATAATATTAAAAAACTCCTCTCTCATCCACTATAAACCCCCCCCCCCCCTTCACTCCCTCTTATCTTCAATCCTCTCAATCCATGTGCCTTACCAATAATCTGCCCAAATATCTCCCTAAGATCCCACCCATGTTCAAAAGCTCCTAGCCTCTCCAAAACACCAAAACCTCACCCCTTAAGAGGTTTTCAAAGGAGGAAGTCTCAAGAGGTAAATTCCTCGTTCCAATTCCTTCATTTCTTTTAAGTTCTTTTCTTTTTTTTTATTTCCTCACCTCCCTTCTCCCAAATAGTATGATAACTCGAGTATCATAATTGTACTGGAAGTTTTTTATGCTAATGGGATATTTCATTATCTTCTCTCCTTTCCAAACCCTTTGTTTGAAAGAAATGAAAGCACCGTTTGAGATGTGATAATTTAGCACATTCAAGGACAATGATTTATCATTTTTTATTATAATCATTTATTCTGGTCATGAAACCATTTGTTTTATGGTTGATACAGATTATTAAATATGTTATATATCCTATTTTTGGTTCTGTAATCGTTTTATACAAATGGTATTATGTTATAAAGCAAAACATGTTCATTGTAATCATACCCATCGATTAACCAAAATGGTTGTCACTAAGGTTATATATATATAATAAATTGACTTCACTCTAAGTAATCAAATTAAATTTAAAACCATGAAATCTCTTGGATGTTCACTAATAGCATATAACTTCATTTCTGTACATCCACAACCATCCTTCATATTTATCCAAACATGAATATAAGTTAATCGATCATTTAAAACCATGTAAAAAATGATCCCCAACAATGAAATTGAACCATATATCTAATCAAAAAGGCCTTTAATGAACTAAAAATGGTTATAATAAATCATTTATATATAGAATAAGTTCTTTAATTATTAATTAATAAGACTAATTTGTTAATTCAGGTCTTAAATAACAAGTCAAGAACACCTTCAAGCATAAGGTAAGTTATCCTCTCTCTCACTTTTGTTCAAGAATCTCACCTATGATGTGCCCTTTTTTTTAATTATTAATTATGGGGGATGTTTTTTCACCTCCCCCTTATTTACCATGTGATATATAAATAATTTAACACCCCTTTACCTCTCATTATGCCCTCACAATAACACTTGTTACCATGAATAAATGTTTGTATGGGGTTTCTCATCTCACTTTAATTTCTGTGATATTTTCCTTATTTTACACTTATTTATTGTATGTGTTATATGTGTACTACCATTTGATATATAATTACATGATTTTATCTATATTCATGTTATTAAATGATTCATTTGAGTTTTATTATGTTCTGATCATATGATTCGACCGATTACCTTGTGGTAAGAAAATTTGTCTCAACTACTATATTGTTGTGACTAACCATGTATTGTCCACCTAATAATTTTTAAGTTGTTTACCTACTACCCATTTGAGAAAAAAAAATTAATTATATTTATATTAAATATCCATAATCTCATATCATGGATATGTTGTTGTCTAAACCATATACCATTTTACATACGGTGTTTATTTGGAAAGTTATTTTAATTATGGAAATATTGATTAATCTGTATACTCTACTCTATATAGATATTGAAAAGGCATATTGATCTTGTATTGAGTCAATGTGTAAGGAATTATTTGGAGATGCAGTGTTGGGTGGGGCCCTCTATAGCACCTTGATGTATCGTTAGGTCTCATGAGACAAATCAGTTTGGTGACAAACCCTTCGAGTTTGCTTCCAAATATCAGAAGGGTTTCTACCCATAGAACTAAATCATTTTTATGGTATTATTATTTCATGTGCTAGATACATGACGTCCAATTAATAAGAATTCTATTTATTCATTATTAGTTGTTACTATCCAAGAGTTGTTCACAATAACAAAATCAATGGTTGCATTTTCATTCTCAGTTTATTAATATGGTGAGTTTTTTCATTTATTCACCATGCCATATTGATTATGTAAGATTGATTTTGATTCACTTATTATTGTATTCATGCTTCCTCTATTTTTAACCCTTAATGTGTGCTTATGATCACCCCTTTCATTGTTTACCTCCGACATGTGATGAAGAGAAGATTATTTATTGAGTTCATATGGTTTCAGTTTTTAATTTTTTTATGTATTGTATTTTGTAACCATTTCCAATGTAATTTCAATTACATGTATGTATCTAGTTTCTTCAATAGTGCTAAAATAATCATTCCTTCGGGATTTACCTTCCTTTTAACCATGCCAATATCACAAGTAATGCACAGGCTCTGGTCTAGAGGCGTTGAGGCATTACAGTTGGTATTAGTGGAAGTTTAGTAGAAAACTTGGAAACTAGATTTAGAAAAATTTGATTCGGGAAGATTCCATAAGATAATCCTTCGAGGATAAACATTCAAGAATGTCTTGATATTTTGGTAAGGAATATATTATGTGGATATTTCAAGAAATACATCCCTATATGGATATGAGCAGGTAGACGCGGCTCTGGAACAGATGTATCTAGGGGTAAAACCTGAAAACACCGCTGTGAGCTAGAATCGAACGGGAACTAGTACAAAAAAATGGGCCTTTCTTCACACTTGGTTACAAAACTCCACAGGGATATTCTTAGGATAATTCATATTTTCTTTACAAGTCTTTATGAAGGATTAAATTGTAAATTATTACTCAAAGAGGCCGTTTTTCTGATTATGGTATTAGCCATGCATCGGATCTTAAACTATTCTATGTATTTTGTAAAGATTATACATTCTGATTCATACCCTAATAAAGTGTGTGCCATTATTTAGAAATGGATTCTAATGGATATAGGGGAATCAATACTCATTGGCAATGTAGGGATCTCACCACTATGAAATTAAACATATTCAATGTTGGAGCATATCAGATCAGGAACATATTGGGACAGCTTACTCAGGTTATGACTAATAACCATTCCACACCTATGTTGGATTGTTTCATGCGGTAGAAGCTCACATATTTTAGCTGGACTACTAATCCAGTGGTTGCTGAGTAATGGATCAGGTCACTTGAAAATATATTCATGGAATTAAGATGAAATGAAAATGAAAAGGTAGTACTGGTGGTATATTATCTCAAGGGAGACGCTGATCAATGGTGGTCCTTGATTTAGAATACCACGGAGGAAGAAGAAATAGAATATATGGAATAAAGGACTTTAAAGGAAATATTCTTGAAAAAATATTTCATTCATGAGAAATGAACAGAAATGAAGAGAAAATTATTTGGCTTTAAGAAAAGGGAAGAATATAGTATTGCAGAGTATGAGGCTACCTTCACAAGGCTAGCCACGTATGTCGTAGATTACGTACGTGACTGGGAAGACAAGATTGATCATTTCATTGAAGGTCATTAGCCAAGTCTTTGAAGGTAATTGGCTTCTCAAACACTTTCATCGTATTATGAAATTCTATAAAGTCCAATCAAAACATAGAAGGATTTTTCAAGATCAAATTTTTTCAAAGGAATCTAAGATAAGAAGCGGTACTCTGATAACCATGGAAAAAAAGTAGCACCAAAGAAGAACAAGGGAACAAAGCTATTCACATTATGTGAGAACTGTGAGAAGAATCATCTCGAGAATTGATTAAAAGGCATGAGAGTCTTCTATAAGTGCGGGTAAAAGGGTCTTCATTCTGATGAATACAAGGGGAAGAAAAAATTCAAAGATATTCAATGCTACAATTACAGAGAGCTGGGACACTATACAAATGAGTGTCTTAAGAGCCAAGGAATATTGACGCAGAAAAGGACAAGAGAGTAAGGGAGAGCCTATGTGATTTCAACTACAGAGGTTGATGTTACTAATGACATGGTGGCAGGTACGTTAATTATTTCATCAAACATAGCAAACACATTATTTGATTCTGGATCATCGCATTCATTTATATCTTCCCAGTTTTCTGAAAAAATTAGATATGCACAATTTGATTTAATAAAGGAGTTGTCAGTAAAAATTTTAAGGGGATGTATCATTGCAACAAAGCCATGTCGACTAGTCCCCCTCCAGACACCAAAAAGTGCTTTAGTTGCAAACATTTTCATCATACCAATTACTGACATTGATATAACTCTCGGTATGAATTGGTTGCAAATTATGATGCGAAGATTTATTATAAGAAAAAGGAAGTTGAATTTTTTGAAAATGGTGTAGAATCTCTTCTCTTTAGAGTAGAAACCTCACCACCATTTTATTATCTAGAACCCCCCCCCCCCCCGAAGTAGCACTACTGAATGCAATACTTGGAGAGGAAGATAAACCAATATCTGTGGATGAGGAAAAAAATATTCAAATTGAAGATGTGCGCATAGTGCAAGGGTACATTGATGTATTTCTAGAGGATTTACCTGGACATCCTCCAAAGCGGGAAGATGAGTTCTCTATTGACTTAATTCCTAGTGCAAGACCAATATCAAAGACCCCCAATATAATGGACACTATAGTGTTAGTGGAGCTAAAGAAACAACTAGAGAAGTTTAATGAAAAAGGATTTATTTTACCTAGTGTTTCTCAATGGGGATCCACGGTCCTGTTTGTCAAAAAGAAATATGGATCCATGGGGATATGCATTGATTAGACGGAAATCAATGCTATTACAATAAACAATAAGTATTATTTTCCACAGATTGATGATTTATTTGATCAACATCATGGAGCTCAATAATTTTCGATGATTAACCTTTGATCCATATATAATCAGATGGGTGTGAGAAAGGAAGATATTCCTAAGACAACATTTCAAACCAGGTATGGGAATTACGAGTTTACAGTGATGCATTTTGGACTTGAAAATGCACCCACTATTTTCATGGATCTGATGAATATAGTTTTCAAGGAATATCATGATAACCTTTTTGTGGTATTCATTGATGATATCATTGTATACTAAAAAATCTATGAAGACCATGAAAATCACTTGAGGATTATTCTAAGAACTATTAAAAGCAATAAATTATATGGGAAGTTTAAGAAGTGAGAATTTTGGATTCAATCAGTTTTTTTCTAGGCCATATTGCCATTAAGGATAGAATCTGTGTTGATCCTACAATGTCAAAGGCAATCCAAGAATTTTCCGCGCCAACAAACTTAACTAAGGTATGCAGTTTTATTGGTTTAATAGGTTAATATCGGCGTTTCGTTCAAAATTTTTCCGGAGTGGCTAACCCACTAACCAATCTCACATGTAAAGGATTAAAGTTTTTGTGGACAAAAGAATGTACAGAATGCTTCAATGAATTAAAAAATGATTGGTCAATGCTCCAATTTTGACTCTTCTATCTGGAAGTGATGGATTTGTAATATATATTGATGCATCAATGAATGGTCTAGGTTGCGTCCTTATTCCAAATGGAAAAGTTATTTCTCATGCATCAAGGTAGTTGAAGACACATGATAAAAATTATATAGCATAAGATCTTCAGTTAGCAGCTGTAATCTTTTCTCTGAAGATATGGAGACGCTATCTTCATGGTGAAAAATGTGATATATACATAGATCACAAGAGTTTGAAATAAATTTCTACACAAAAAGAACTCAACATGAGGAAGAGTAGATGGCTCGAGTAACTCAATGATTAAAATTTTTCAATACACTACCACCCAGGAAAGGTGAATAATGTGGCAGATGCATTATGCAGAAAAGATCATGTACTTCTGACTCAAATTGTATTGAGAGAGATCCTATATTTTTGGATCTACTAAAGATGGATATGAGAACTGTCAAATAAGGGGAAACATAATTTCTCTCTAAAATTATTTCTAAACCATCATTATTAGAGAATATAAAAATCTCTTGATCTGATGATGAGAATCTACATAAGAAAATTATTGTTGTTAAGGATGGGAAATTGGAAGACTTCGTGTGTGAGGTTGGATTCCTTATGTTTGGGAAGAGGTTATACGTTCCATCAGTACCTGAACGAAAAAGGGGAAATATTAGACAATGATCATAGCATAAATTTCTCTATACACCTGGGTAGCACAAGGATGTATAATGATATGAAGGAATATTTCTGGAGGGATAATATGAAGTAGAAAATTGATGACTACATGTCAAGGTGTCTAGTTTGTGAACAAGTGAAGGCAGAGAGGCATCATCCTATAGGAGTGATGCAACCTCTACATATTTCTATGTGTCAGTGGGATAACATTACAATGGATTTTGTCACCTAACTACCAATGACATCAAGAAGGAACGATGCAATATGGGTAATTGTTGATTATCTCCCAAAATCAGCACATTTCCTTCCTATAAGAGAGAATTTACAGCTTGGGTGCCTGGTAAGACTTTATATTATTGAATTTGTAAGACTTCATGGTGCACCTCTACTGATTGTGTCCGATTGAGATCCCCGGTATACATGAAAAATATGGAAAAGTCTCCAAAAGGCTTTGAATACTGAGCTTCGTATGAGTACAGCTTATCACCTTCAAACTGATGGACAGTTTGAAAGGACTATTCAAACTCTTGAAGATATGTTGAGGTCATTCTCTCTTGACTTCCAAGGTATGTGGGATCAATGCATGACTTTGGTGGAAGTTTCATACAACAATAGTTTCCATTGAAGTATTCAAATGGCTCTATATTAAGCATTATATGGAAAGAGATGTCAAACTCCTACTTTTTGGGATGAATTTCATGAGAGGAAACTTATAGGCCGAAAACATATTAATGAGACTTTGAAAAAGGTGAAGAAAATCAAGCCCATATTAAAGCAGCCCAGAGTTTGCAGAAGATTTATTCTGACAACCGGAGGAAGGATTTGGAATTCCAAGTGAAATATCATGTCTTTCTGAAAGTATATCCATAGAAGGGTGTCTTATGTTTCGGTAAGAAAGGGAAATTGAGCACCATGTACATTGAACCATTTCAAAATCTAGAACAAATTGGAGCTGTAGCTTACTATTTAGTAATGCATCCATGTCTCTCCAGATTTCATGATGTGTTGCACAAGTCATTGTTATAGAAATAAATTCCAAACCCAACGCATGTACTCACATATGAAGAAATAGAACTGGAACCTGATTTTTCATACTTTGAAAAGCCTATCTGTATTCTTGACACAAGGGAGAAGGTATTGAAAAATTGGAAAACTCATCTAGTAAAGGTTCTTTGGAGAATCCAAAATATGGATGAAGTAACATGGGAACCTGAGGATGTTATGAAAAAGAATCACCCACGTCTTTTTGGTGGTATTTATACATAAAATTTCAAGGATGAACTTTCTGAAGGAGGTAACAATGTATCACCCAAAACATTTTATGGTATGTTTCTCTTAAATATATTATATTCATTAGATAGCCTATATTTCATGAATCATTGAGCCTCTATGGAACAAAATATGTTTACATATAGGAGATATCAAAAACCTATCCATTAAACATAAATTTAACAGGTCTGTGATTTGAATTTTAAAAATCTAACATACGTGGTTGTGTTCAAGATGATATTTAGAGTATGATAGAATTAACAACATTTTTGGTGAATAGTAACCTACCCTTATGAATAGTAGCATTCCCTTATGAATATTAACTTACTCTTATGAATAGTAACATGACTCTTATGAATGGTATCCATAGCCTTTAGTGTATAAATGAATTTAGGCACCTTAAAAATAAAGATGAATATTTTAAGTGTTTATATATTTCAATTAAATTATGATTTAATTAAATATTTAATTAATCATATTTATAAAATTATTTTCCAAAAATGGAATTCATTTTTGGATTTGATAAATCAAAAAATGGTTTGGGATAATTTTTGGGATTTTTCTGAAATACAAGAATTTTTGGGGAATAGTAAAATACATTAATTTACCATATAAATACATTATAATTTAAATTAACTATTACTAGCATCATGAGTGATATAAGCACACAAATCTCAAAATCACATGAATATATTCAATTCTTGGTCATGAAATACTCACTATTTCTTATCTTGGGAGGAAATAATAAATTAATGATTATAATATTAAGAAAACTCATCTCTCCTCCACTATAAACCACCCACCTTCACTCCCTCTTCTCTTCAATCCTCTCAAGCCTAGTTCCTTGCCAATATTCTGCCCAAATCTCTCCCAAATATCCTCCCACGTCCAAAATCTCCTAGACTGTTCAAAATACCAAAACCTCTCTCCTTAAGAGGTTCTCAAAAGAGAAATTCTCAAGAGGTAAATTCCTCATTCCAATTCCTTAATTTCTTTTAAGTTCTTTTCTTTTTGTTTCATTACTGACCTCCCTTCACCCAAATAGTATGATAACTCCATTAACATACATGTACTAGAATGTTTTTATTCTAATTTTATATTTCATTATCTTCTCTCCTTTCCACACCCTTTATCTGAAAGAAATGAAAGCACCGTTTGGGATGTGCTAATTTAGCACATTCAAGGACAACCGTTTATCAATTTCTATTATAATATTTAATTATGGTCATGAAACCATTTGAGTTATGGATGAAACATATTATTATATATGTAATATATCCTATTTTTAGTTCTATAATTCTTTTGTACAAATGGTGTTAATTTATAAAGCAAAACATGTTCATTGTAATCAAACCCACTGATTAACCAAAACGGTTCTCCATAAAGTTATATATATAATAATTTGACTAACTCTAAGTAACCAAATTAAATTTAAAACCATATAATCTCCTATATGTTCACTAATATCATATAACATCATTTCTGGACAACCAAATCCATATTTCATATTTATCCGAACTTGAATATAAGTGAAATGATCATTTAAAACCAAAAAACAAATGAGCCCCAACAATGTAATTGATGATTATAACTAATCAAAAAGGCCATTAATGAACTAAAAGGGGTTATAATAAATCATTTATATATAGAATAGGTTCTTTAATTATAAATTAATAAGCCTATTATTTTTATTCTGATCTTAAATAACAAGTCAAGAACACCTTCAATTAAAAGGTAAGGGACCCTCTCTCTCATTGTTGTTCAAGAATCTCCCCTATGTTGTGCCCTTTAATTTTTAATTTCTAATGATGGGTTACATTTTCACACCTCCCCCAAACATCCCTTGTGACATATAAATAATGGAAAACCCCTTTACCTCTCATTAATCCCTCCCAATAACACTTGTTACCATGCTAAAATGTTTGTACAGGGTTTCTCATCTCACTTTTATTTTTGTGATATTTTCATTGTTCACCACTTATTTCTTGTATGTGGTATTTGTGTACTGCCATTTCATATATAATAACATGATTATATATATATCAATGTTATTCAATGATTAATTTTAGGGTTATTATGCTCTTGTCATATGATTCGACCGATTACATTGTGGTAAGAGACTTTGTCTCAACTACTATTTTGTTGTGAATAACCTTGTATTGTGCACCTAATAATCCTTATATGGTGTACCTATTTCCCATTTGAGAACAAATTTCATTTGAAATTTTATTTATATTAAAAATCCATAATATCATATCATGGATATGTTATTGTCTAAACTATATACCATATTACATAAGATATTTATTGGAAAAGTTATTTTAATTATGGAAATATTGATGAATCTGTATACTCTACTATATAAGGATTTTGAAAAAGATAATTTCTCATGTATTGAATAAATTTATAAAGAATGATTTGGACATACAGTGGTGGTTGGGGCCTACTATATCCCCTCGATGCATCAGTAGGTCTCATGAAAAAAATTATTTTGGCGACAAACCCTTCGAGTTTGTTTCCAAAAATCAGACAGGTTTCTACACATAGAACTAAACCATTTTTATGGTATTATGGTTTCATGTGCTAGATACATCACATACAATTAATAATAATTCTCTTTATTCATTATCAGTTATTACTATCCCTGAGGTTTTCACTATGACAAAATCTATGGATGCGGTTTCATTCTCATTTTATTAATGGCGTGAGTTTTTCATTTATTCACCATGCCATATTAATTATGTCAGATTGATTATGATTCACTTATTATTATATTCATGCTTCCTCTATTTGTAACCCTTACTGAGTTTCTGAGCTCACCCATTTCATTTTTTACCTCTATAAGGTGATGAATAGAAGATCATTTATTGAGTTCATGTGGTTTCAGTTTTTAGTTTTGTTATGTATTGTATTTTGTAACCTTTTCCAATGTAATTTGTGATACATCTATGTATCTATTTTCTTCAATACTATTAAACTGATCATTCAATTAGGATTTCCATTCCTTCTAACCATACCAATATCACAATTAATGCACCAGCTCCAGTCTTGAGGGATCGAGGTGTTACATAACCTATCTTTTATCCTTAGGTAAAAATATTATATATATCAATATCAATATTGTGACACTTTATTTTTATTATTTTATTAATGTAAAAAATGTTCATTTCGATGAAAAGTGAATCATGTTTCCATATTTTCAATACATAGATGTATATTTCTATACTTCATTCAACAAATATAATAAAGGAATGTTTTATAAATAATTTAAATCTTTATCCTGATATTTTAATGATGTTTTACCCATTTTACCCTTAATGAGGTGACAAATATCCATCAAGGATACTATTCATAATGTCCAAAAATAAAAAGAACCTATTTAAAAAATTTGAACCTATTAGTTTAAAATATGGAATCCATTTTATTAAATTCAATTAAAAAAATTATTAGAAATTATTTTAAGATAAAAATGTGAAATACAATAAAAAATTGTTTTTTAGAAATATGGATTTTTTAATCCAAAAATGAACTTATACAAAAATCAAGTATAATGATTATTAAAATGTAATTAATTAAATTATTTTTAAATAAATGTGTTTTGTGTCAATTTAGTGTTAAATTAAAATATTTTTGTGTCTTTTTAATCAAAATAAATGTTAATTTTATTAAAATTGGTATTTTTCACTATTCACAGAACAAATCAATCTTTTTAAAAAAAATCCAAAAATTTCAGCGTAAGATTATATTGATATGATAAATTCTAAAATGATATAATTTTACTTATAATATTTTAATTTTTTCCAAGGATCATTTAAAATTAGTGTTTTTTTAATGAATGTTATCAAATAAATTAATTTTAAGAGAAATATATAATAAAATATTGGGTTGTTACAACATAACCCAGTCAAAGAAATCATGGTAAAATTTTTTTATTAAAACTCAATTAATCAAAATTGATACTAAAACAACCCTTATGTATTGACTAAAACATCAATAAAAATAAATTGAAAGAGAAACCTTGTAAATGAAATTCAAATACCATGATTAAAAGTTAAGTAATGACATTATATATCAAATGTATACAATCTACACCAAAAAATTAACATATTTGCATAAATGAAATACATGTATCAATGAAGGGAAATTGAGACTAAAACCCTTAACCCTTTTTCCTAATCTCTATGAATGAACTTGGACAGCATCTGTGAAAAATAAATCATTATTAATCTCTTAATTTATTACCTTTGTAATATTATTTTTCATTTATACTATTCATAAATAGTCATTATCTATATGATTTTATCAATTTTCCACATCGGGTGCTTAAAGTTTTGATCATTTATAATGTTTTCCTAATATTGGTTTCTATGTTCCTTCTTATTTAATTTTTCATCTATATAATATAATTAAAATTACTCTTAGGGATGATTTATATTTATTTCTGACATTACAAACTCCTTTAATGAGTGTAATAGTCTTTATTCTTGATGATAAATTCTATAACAAATATTTTTCAGTGATTCTTAAAGATAAAAGTATTATTTTTTTAATTAAGGAATTAAATATTTTTATAACATATCCTGACTAAATAAATTATTATTTAATAATTTATTTCAAATTATACTAGTACTTTTTTTCCCATAGTCATTAATTATATAAATTCAATGTATTATTCAATTAGTTGGTTAAACTTACCCAAACGTGAACATAACTTGATTTAATGAATTATCATGAATTGGTTTTTTGTAATGTTATTATACCAGAAGCATAAGGATATTATATAGTGTCCATCATATAGATATATTATTATTTTAAATAATTATAAAGTGAATATAATTTATAAAAAGTCATTTCTTAGAGAAAAGCGAACATTTTATTCTAAAATCCCTCGTTTTAAAATGATCGAATTAATAGTAATCATTTTTTGATCATATCATTAAAAAAATTTAAATTTGAAATAATATAAACATAATGACATCATAAAAATAATATTTTTCCATTAATATCATCCTTATATTCAATCTTATATGGTGGGGAAGGAAAAACACATTTTTC
The DNA here is from genome assembly GCA_963277665.1 of Viscum album. NCBI lineage: Eukaryota > Viridiplantae > Streptophyta > Magnoliopsida > Santalales > Viscaceae > Viscum > Viscum album. The sequence continues at coordinate 867,061,111 of OY728152.1, read as the reverse complement.
CATGGAGACGGTAATATACACAATGCCCGAACAATGATTTTTTCCCTTATTTAATGGGGAATATAAATAAAAATGATAATACCCTTAATATAGTAACGTTATATAATATAAATGACGCTGGTGTCATTATATAGGAATGTGTGTAATAAAATTTAAATTATATAATTGATAAGAAAAACTAAGTTGTTGATACTACTCAAATGGAGGACATGAATTTTCCTTCGATGTATCCTTGGAAATTAAGGCCTTACGAAAAATAATAGTGTGCAGGAGATTTTGAAAGTGGGATTGATTTATAGGATTGTAAAATAAGAAATCTTATAGGGTACATTCTATGGAAAGTTGTGTATTTAAGTGGATTACATGTTAACATTTTATAAGTGGTTGGAAGGGTAATTTTGGGAGTAACCCTTAAATTTTAAATAATGTAAAGTTACTATTCAACTAAAAAATACCAAAAAATGAAAAAATAATAGGATTATGATTTCGGTTCTAAAATCAATTCAACCACTTCTTTTTCGTAAAATTTTGAGTTTTTTATGGCTTTCTGGTTTAACTTTAACCCTTTTAACCAAACTTACTTTTACCTTGGAAATTCATTTGTAAATGATAGTAATTGGTTTTAATGAAATTGATTAAGATTAATATTTTTAACTAATTTTATACTCATAATTTTTAATTTTAAAATCATTTTATCAAATACAATTTATAATTGTGTGAAAAGTTAATTTTAAAATTAATACACTTAATCGCATAAAAACAGTTTTTAGATAAATATCATTTATAAGAATTAAATTTTCATGTAATGTAAAATTATCTTAGAAACTGATTTTTAGGAAATAAATATAATAATTATAACAAAAATATTTCATATGAGGAATTCAAGTCAAGAAAAAACCGAATCTCCCTTGAAAAAACATGATTCAAAAAAATAATTAAAATTCTTTTTCGACAAACTTAACATTTTAATTAATTACAAAAATGATTTCAATTGTTTATTATAAGTTGAATAAAAATTTTAAATTGAAATTTTTTATTATTAAAATTAATATTCTATTAGTGAATTTTTTTTTAAAATTTCTAACTCATTCTTATATAATGGTAAACTTGTTCAAATTATATGTTCTATGAAGACAATATTTTTCGTCTAAAAACTATCATTTTTAGGAAAAGATAAAAAATTAATACTAAGACATTTTTTACATGAGTAATTAAAAAATGATGTTAATTTTTATTAATTTTAAATCATAAAAAATTATATATTTTCTTAGAATAAAATCAGAAAATATAATTGAATAACTATTTTAATTAGAAAATGAAATTTTCTAATATTAACTATAATTGTTATTATTTCATATCTTTTACCAACTTAATTGGTTTTGAAAATTTATTAATATCAAAAAATTAATCATTATCCATTTTTTTCTTGAAATTGATATGCATATCACATAAAAATGATATGTTTAGAAAAACACTATTCTAATCAGAAAATCATCTTATTAGTTATTTTAGGTACAACAATTCAATTTAATTCATATTAAAAGTATCCTTTGTTTTTATATATTCATATAATTTAAAAAAAATTACTTTGATTCATCCTTTATAATTAAACTTCTTTATTTTTAATGGTAATACGTAAATAATAATTTCTTTCTTAAATATATATTGAGTTCATTTATGTTTGGTGTTTTTTGGTGGAGAAAGTGATCGAACACATTTGATTATTTAATTGTAAACATATATCATATTTTTTTGGGTGATATATTATCCCCCTTAAATTAATTACATCCTCATTATTTTCCTTATAAAATTAGAGTGATTTATATAGGTAACTCATAATTAACTATACATTGCAAGATTATCATTGGTTTATTTTGAATGTGGAATGTGACTAATATATATGAAAAATTACTATAACCACTATATAAAGAGAGATAACCAATTAATAATGTCACATATAATTATAAAAAGGTATTTAGATCTTGATTTATAATTAATAACTTCTCACAAACACTGAAAATGATTTATATTATAATCATACAATTTGGGGTTTCCATTTATAAATTAATAACCAATAGTTAGTGATATCCTAATATAGGATACTATAAAATATTTTTTGAAAACTGAATCTATGATTCCTTTTTATTAGTTACCTAGGGTTTTCGTTATTTATAAGTATTTCGGGAAATTCCTTCCTCATCATTCCATGGATTTGGACATTGAGTCGCATAATGCCGAAATCTCTTGAAATTGAAGCAATGAATTTTTGTATCTTCTCTCTTTACTTATAATTTTGAGTATGATGACCTTAAAATTTACACTTATGGCATATACCCATCCCTTTAAAAAACATTCCACCATATTTCTTCTCACATTTTTGACATATTTGAAATTGAAACTTTATCATCTTCATCAGTTGACCATTCACGCGACTCAATCATTCGATTCCTTGGTGTGTTTGAGATGATGACTATGTTCACATTGATAATAATATTTCATGATTAATATTTTGGAATAATCATATGAACTCTCATTATATCACTTATCTTATTAGTTTTTTTGTAATATAGTTTATTTATTATCCATGGAATCCATTTATAAATCGATTCCTTTAGGATTCATCCATTACTAAAAAAGAGTCCTCAAATAAGATATTACCATTATTAGGTAATTATCATAAATAACAATAATTTTTTTTACCACATGATGTATCACATTAAAACACGATTTTTTAGCCTATAATTCTTAAAAATCAACTTTTATAATACTTGATTCAACATATATCATTCTTAGTTTAACATATATCATTATTGTATCAACCGAGGTTAATTTGAGTGGGGTTATCTTGTAATTATTAATCAAATACATAAAATAGAGATCACAAATAGCCTTTAACTTTATAAAAATATTCTAAACACTATAACCATAAAAATAAATGCTCTCAAAATCCAACTTATCCTTCCCCAAATGACATTAGTCATTCGTATAATAATATACTAAAGTATGTCTACACACTAATCATATACACTCAAAAACACAGCATAACCAAAACATATTGGAATCTTAAAGATATTAAAACACAAATATGAGGAAATTATTGGACAAACAAAAGTTGGACCTATAAATTATTATAAGAAAAGTAAAATTTAGATCAAATTTAAAAGGGGGATTTTCATAGATGAGGGAAAGTCACTCCCTAAATATCTGAATAATCCAAATGTGCACAATATTGAGGGTATCTTACTGGACAAAAGGTTCTCAAATATGTGATTTCCCTAATTTATAGCACATATGAAACTTGATTTGCCTCACTATAAACATGTGAGACCATAATAGGAATTTGGTTCACCTTTTTTAGGCATTGCAACCAAAAGGCAATACACTCCAAGGTACATCTCTATTCCTTTTTCTGAGGGCTTGAACTATGTGTTCTAAATATGATTCAATCCATAGTGGGGTCTATATTCTGTAGACAGTATGATTTATTTCATAGTTAATGGCCTAAATTTTATCCACATAGGATGATCCAATCCCAAAGTAGGGGAAAAAATTATTCCATGACAAATGCAAGCTGTGTACGGAATGAACCTCCACATCCTGTGGGTCCTGGAATTTCTGAAGCATCCCCGTCAACATTCACATTTATTCATGAGAAGAGCATATGGATCCAAAAATATATATTTCATAATTAATTGATTCCTAGATATTCATATTACACTAAGAAGCCTTAATATATTCTGATCTGCACATGTGTTCTTCATGGTACGAACATGGAGCTTGGCAGTGGTTTGCACCTCCCTATGCATAGCCTAGATTCTTGCATGTACAGTAGGTATGACACCATAAAAAAGTGAGGATCTTTTAGCTGACTAGATGAATGAATTAACTGAGGTAGTTTCATTACGTATATGGTTATGAATCTTCCCACTACTACTGACCTTCCCAATGTGAAGTAGGAGTTTATGGGAATGCTTTCATGTGTGTAAATCAATTCCAAATCTGAAACTAACTTATCTCCAAAGCCTCCGAGCATAACCACACACCACAAATAGGTGATGAATGTTTTCTTTAGACTTTAGGAACAAGTGTTAAGCCGATAAAATATAATTCCCCGTCCTCTTTAACATATCATGATTAGGCGATCTATTTTTCAAAATTTTCTATAGTAAGATGAATCATGGTGTTTGAATGAATGGTACCTTAAAATTGTGGATACATTGTGGTGGTGAGTTGGATCCATCACACTTCATTAGATAATATTTCTCAACATTGACACAGCCATTCAGGTATGGCTTCTAAACCAGATTATCAACTTCTATGAAAATATAGAATTGAATTTCCATCCTAGCCTGTGTTGAAACAACTTCATAAAGGTTATTGCTGGAATGAATTTAATCAACGGAAATTTTATCTATTTTTTGGGAATAAAAATTTTATTATATATCCATTAATTCCTCTATTAATTCTTATTTTAATTCTTTCTTACAAGACACTTTGGGTTATGTATAATGTCATTAATGGAGTATTTGATGGAATACCATATAGATGAAGCATGACAGGATTAATATACCCCCAACAACCTACTTTTTAAACTGTGGGATAAGAAATAAATACAAGGATCATCACAAGTCAGTAAATTCTTGGTGAACTTATTAATTTGACCATATTTGAAAACTCATAGATCCTTGATACCATGTCCCCCCAACTCATCCAGTTTCATACATTCTTTCCATGGAAAATTTATTAACATCCTTTCATGCATACATCATGTCCATAAAAAATTCATTATCATAACTTGAAGATCATTTATGATATTCCGCATCCATTTGTATATAGAAAAGTAGTACACACAGATAGGGGTGATGATTTAATTAACAAGACACACCCTTCCATCGTATGACATAGATTTCCCCTTCCATCGAGCTAATTGATTAATTATGACCAAGAACATTCCCAAAGGTTATTTCTCTTTACCTTACCCCAAAATAGTAGAACACTAATATAAATTAAGGGAAGAGAACCCCTTTTAACTCCAATATTCTCAGTAACAATATTTTTCATTCCAACTAATATCATCTCACCATAGATGATTTGTGATTTCTCCTAACTGATGTCTTGACTGGCCACTAATTCATAGTACATGAAAATTTCTTTGATAACATGAATAGGTTTCCTTGAATATTAGCCAAAATGGAGGATAGAGTCTACATATAGAATGTGTTATGGGGAGAAATTATCCCTATCAACATCATGGGCATATTATGTTTAAGACTTATCCATGCATAACTAATGTGTTCCCCAATAGTTATCCAAAAAAATATAAAAATGACATAAAATGAATTTTCAAGGTTATTTGTAACATTTTATTTATGTTTATAAACCATTAAATAAGAACTAATGGTGAAAAATCATTATATGTTTCACATTATCCTCAATAACATTTAGAATATACAAATATGTCATCATTAAATATGAATTCACAAATTAAAATGGCTATGAGAATGAATAATTAATTTATATTCAGTTATCATCCTAAATACCTCATATAAGACATCAAAACTCACATTTTCCATCATAGTAGGAATATAATAATATTATCAACAGTTTAAGTTTTATTCCATATTCATTTATACAACATTGTTTTTTAGAAACATACCTTTCTCAATATGATTTTGTTGATCCTTTTTCAAAAAAATACTACAAAAAATTAATGAGATAATATTCAAAATATGAATATGAAAAAATAAATATGAGTAGGTATTAAATTATGACACATTTTTTGACATATGATACTTTTTGTTCAACATATGGCTCCCTTTGATAAATCCTTGGTGACGTGTAGTCATTTTTTTATTAGTTTCTCCAACATAATTAGTTAACCTACTTCATAAATCCTACATAATGTGTTGTAAAGAGAGAATAATAAACCAAAGAATATCCCCCATGAGTTTCATGTTGGGTATGATAACTTAACCCCACTCGTCATTCATCAAAGTGATGATTGAGTCAACTCTCAACCAACCCTATTAGGTGTGATTACCACTTGGATCATCAGTTCCAGAGCTGCATCCACTTTTTAGTTGCTAGACAGGGGTGTATAGAAAAGTAAAACTATATAATACCTAATATACCAAAAACAACATGATTTTACCCAATACATAGACATATTCAAAGGGTTTTCAACTATTTTTCCTTATCTGAGTGTAACGTTATATAAACATTTCCTTTAATACCAACCGGGATGCCCCCAACCTACAATCCTTGATCTCGTTTCATAAACACGTACTTTACCTACTTATTTTGATACCACCTATTAACGTCTTGATATAACCAAAGATAATTTAAAAAATAAATTGATCATTTATTCTATTATATCTCAATGATATTTTTTAATTTAGAGATTTAGATCATTAATAGAAAACATAAACTGATAAATCCCATTTTCATTGTATCAAATGAACAATATTCCCAATATATTAAAAACTACTTAATTCATAATAATTATTCAACATCCCTAATAAATTAATTCATGGGTTTTATCATTTTAAACATATCATGGGTACTACTTCTCTCCATAACATGGGGAAATGTAAAAAATAAAAAGGGGACATATAAAATTCATAGTAAGGGAATGATATAACTAATGAAATCAGGTAATAATCATGGAATAAACATTATTAAAGGAATAAATGAACAAAATGAATCCATAATCAACATGAAACAAAATGGAAGCTATATCTATGATAATAAATGAAAACAAAGATATCAATAATACTGATCTCATACTGGTGGAATTAATAATGTAGGATATAAATAATCCCTATTATATATGCCTTGGTTCTATAAACAATACTTATCGTCAAGACCATAGTAAAAACATCCTTCTATCATGTCTTTTCACCAATAATCTATCTCTATTATAGAAAGAGGCATATTCCAATACTGAACTTGTTTTGTCCCATGAGACATGTTAATTCATTGAGGGGATATTTAATTATGGGATGAACCCATCAATTGATTAAGACCAATGAATTCACCATAAGATTCATCAAAAAATTTCATATCATTCTCTAAGGAACTTCTTACTAAATTAAATAGTTTTATCAATATAATAATGAATATGTAATATCAATTCATGATCAACTTGTATTATCCGTAAATAATGATCAAGAATACTAATACCTTTTCCCATTTCAATAAATGGAATAAAATGATTATAAATCATCCCAAAAAATGAGTTGGATTGTAAAACATTATATATTCAAATTTAAAACAATCTTATGTATTGGGATAACAACATATAGAACTCCAATAATTTTCCCGTTGTTAAAAATAGGGATAACATGATAAAAAAATTCTGAGGAATTAGGATGATTGTTAAAGGTTAGATAGTCAATTTATAATAATATTCCTTATTTAAATGAAAACATATAAAATTTAAATACTTTTCCAAATGTTATTAAACTATATAACATAATTTCTAGGTGAATGGCATCCAATATGAATTATATAAAATATGATGTTCACACCATATAGAGGGATGAGTATAAAATTGTTACAATACTTGAAAAAAATGATTGTAAGCCGTATATGGGAAGGCATTGGATGTCTTAAAAATAACATATCCCTAGTGTAAAAACTGAAACCTATAAAGATGTTTACATAGATTAAAAACATCCTCCTAAAAGAATTCTTGATTTATACCACCCAAAAAGTAATACTGGATTGGATTCTTTTATACCTTTAGCTCATCTCCCACAATTGATAATATATATCTATTTGGTGATAAATAATTAAATATAAAACCTATTTAGAAAACCCCTTTTTAAAATGTAAAGGTAATTAGCATCGTAAACATAAATGATCTTTTAGAAAAAAAATTAAATGTTGACATAAAATTGAATTTTCAGGTCACCTTCAAAAGAATTTTTCATCTACTGAAGTGATAGATATTGGAAAACCATTAATTCTAAAAAAAATATTCAGTAATAATCCCTTTACAATTACTAATGTTTTTCTTGTATAAATTTTATGAGTAAGACCATACATATGAATTTGATAGGAAAACCATTTTAAATATTTTCAAAAATACCTTATTCGAAACATGAATATTAAAAATAGTAACAAAACATTATTTGAATTTAAAATCTATTTTCCATTAATTTATTATAAATTAATTTCAAAAATTAGGTTGTTATAAATTTAGTGTGGGAGAATAATATTAAATATAAAACATTATAAGTCAGAGAAGGGGATTTGAGTTAAGAAAAATATTTACTACTGGGGAAAAAACAAAATCAATTGCCACTTGAAAACATGATTATTAAATTAAATCTCTTGAAATAAAATTATTAAGATATATATTTATCCATGGGTAGTGAATACACCATTAAAATAAATCATGGTTCAAAAAATTTATTATGACTCAAAGAATCAGAATTAATACCAATAAAACCCATGTGACTTGAGTGGCACTTTAATAAAAACTCCATGAAAAATTACACTTGAAACTGTTCTCCAAATAAAACTATTAAAATATAATTTATGATATTATATCTCAAATATGTATTATATACACCATATAAATGTAAATAAGCGCATAAATATAGTACTTTTCTAAAGGAATCGAAATTGAGACTAAAACCCCTACCTCTTATTCCTCACATCCACGAACATCATATAGCTCCATGTTTCACAAAACAAATCTATCTTATTAACATAATTCATAACCTTAGTCATATAAATTTTCATTTAAACTCTTCTCAAATAGTTTATCTCTAAATGAATTACACCTATTTTCCACATCAGGTGGTTGAAGTTTTGATTGTTAAAACTAGTTTCATGATAGTGATGTCCATGTTAATTATTATTTCAAATTTCATCATTAATATATCATTAGAGATACTATAAAATATTATTTATATTTATCTATTATGTTGATAAATAGTTTCATTAGTTTCTTAGTATTTTATTCTTGAATATGAAATCGATAACAAGCATGTTTCTGTGATTCATGATAATAGAAGTGTGATTTTTAATTAATGAATTAAATATTAATATAACATACCCAAAACAAAAAAAAATATTTAAAAATTTATATCATTTTATACTAGTAATTACTCTCCAATGTTAATTCATGATATAAATTTATAGTATTTTTCAATTAGGTGGTAAAACCAACCCAGCAATGAGGATGACCTTATTTAATGAATTATTTTGAGGTTCTTTTGTTTTAATATTGTTATAACATAAGAATAATGATCTTATATAGTGTTTATTTGTTATGGATATCTAAATTTTATGGAATTTTGAAATATATGATAATTTATATAAAGCTGTAACTTATAATGAAGAGATCATTTTCCTCTTAGTTTTCTAGTTTTAAAGGATTGAATTATTGATAATAATTTTTGAATCATATCATTAATAAGTTATTAAAGTTTACATAAAAAATTAATGATATCATAAAAATAATATTTATTCTTCAATACTATCCAAATATCCAATATTTTAATGTGGTTAAGTAAAATGAATCATGTTTTTTTTGGAGGCAGCTGTCCAGAGAACACACGGTCAACAATTTTGTTTTTCTTAATGGATGCAGTATATGAAAAAAAGATAATAAACATAACACAATGACATTAAAGTAAATAAATGAGAAAAATATTATTATATTTTTGTGTCTAGAATAAATTTTAAATAATATAATTAAAAATAAAAACAATGTATATGGTAAAAATTATGTCAGGGACTTGATTTTCCTTTCATGTATCCTTAGAAATGAAGGCCTCATGCTAACTAATGGTGACAAAAAGATTTTAAATTTGGTAGAGAGTTATAAGAGGTAATAAATGGAATATTTTCAAGGATATATTCTAATGAATAGTATTTTTAAGTGGTGAAGTTTTTACCATTTTATATGTTAAGGGAAGATTATTTTTAGAAGTAACCCAAAAATATTATAAAATGTATGGTTATTATTATAGTGAAACAGAAAAAAAATGGGAGAAAGAGAATTTGAATATTATTTTGTGTCATAAATCACCTTAAACACTCCTTTTTTCATGAAATTTGAGGGTTTTATTGATTTTATAAACTTATTTCTTTTTACCATATATTAATTTTACCTTAGTAATTAATTTTTAATCCTTAGTAATTAAATTTAATAAAAATGATTAAGATTTAAATTTTTACATAATATAATAATTATAATTTTGAATTTGAAAAAAAATTTATCAAATAATATTTCAAATGGTGTGAAAAGTTATTTTTAAAATAAATACACTTAATCAGATACAAATAGTTATTTAAGAAAAAATGTTTTTAAGCATTAAATATTTATTTAAGGTAAAATTATATTGGATAATAATTTTAATTAAATAAATTGAAGTATTAAAAAATATTAAGGATAAAAGACTTACCAGAAAATAAAAAACCTAATGTCTCATTAAAAATACTTGATTATATAAAAATACTGAAAGTAGTTTTTATATTATTTTACCATTTTAATTAGATATAAAAATGGTTCCCATAGGTTTTTCTAAGTTCAAATAATATTTTAAAATGAAAAATGGTATTACTAATATTAATATTCGATAACATAAAAGGTTTTATAAATTTATTGTTCATTCTTATATAATGGTTAATTTATATAAATTACCTATTTTGTGAAAACTATATTTTCCGACTGAAAATTAGCAATTTTAGAAAACAATAAAAACAAAATATTAAGTCAATTTTTATATGAGGAATTAAAAAATGAAGTTAATTTTTATTAAATTATGTATAAAAGCATTTATATATTAAAATTTTGAACAAAATGAAAAAATATAATTAAAAAACTATTTTATTTAGAAAATTTAATTTTAAAATGTTAATGGTTATTATCTTATTTAATATATGTTACCGACTAAATAGGTTTTAACTAATTATTTATATAAAAAATAATTTGTCATTAATCCTATGTTTCATGAAATAGAAATTCTTATCGTAAAAAATTTTAGTTTTTATAAAATCTCTTTTACAATAAATAAATGGACATATTAGTTTTTTTAGAATGGTGGTGCCTCAGAAAAAGACATGGGAACAATTTATTGAATAAATTAAAAATAGATTACATGAGTCTGAATAATGGAATTTATTACAATATTTTTCAAAAAAAGGGAGAAAATAACTAGGAAAATCATCTAGCTAAGAAATTCCCTATTAGACTCCCTTTTTGGAAAGACCATAAACAACCATGTTCACTTCACAAAAAGAATGAGTGGAAATTTAGTTGATTTCCAAGAGTGAAGTAAGACAATTCATCCCAAAGGAAGTAAACGACTAGGCAAAGTTCACCACCACCTTCCAAATAGCTTGGACAATAGTGGCTGAATCACTTTCAATCCTAATATTGTTCCAACCCTTTTTATTGAAAAACTCAATGGTATCGATCACCCCATAATTTCCACTTATAAAGATAAGGTCATACCACACCAGCTAAAGAAGCATCCATGACACCTTCCCAGATAATCTCTGAAAATAGCACCACGCCCTGTAGGACCCGGGTTTCCTTTAGAGGCACCATCAATGTTGACATTGATCCATCATGTAAATGAGGATTTCTAGAATACCTAAAATCTGTTTCTAGACAATCTGTAAAAATATACAATATTGAGTCAGTTAAGGAACCCAAAGTCACTAACAGTTTTGTCACTATATGCTTTCTGAATTGAGGCAGCAACATGAATGACAATGAGAATCTGTGTCTTGCCTGCATTAAGCCTGAATGAGCAATTATTATGAAGAATATTATTTCTATCATACCAGATCACATGGTGGAGCTCAGTAACATCAGTCAAGAAAAGATTATATATTTTTTGAGAAGATTCAAATTATTCACAACACTGCAATTTAGATCTAATAGAATCATGAAGTAACCATCTACCACAAATTATATCAAGAATGTAATTCCAAAGAGCTGCAGCAGTAACACAAGACAAAAATAGGTGATTAGTATCTTCTCTATGTTGGTTGCACAGGTTACATTTAGAGCAATGTTGGATCCCAAAAGATTGTAGAGAAAGATCATTAGGGACCCTATTATGAGGTAGACACCAAAAAAGAGTAATTCTTGATGGCTTAATCCAATGTTTTCTGAAACATTTCAACCAACATAAGCTAGAATCCGAATTAATGAAATTGTAATTGTAAAAAAATTTGGAACCAATAACACCATTATAATAAGTTTCCCAAATGATAAAAATCCCATGGTTGGAGAAGGGGTAGTTGTGAATAACATGACTGATGGTATCAATAAGGCTAATGTTGTGAGAAATAAAAACATCCCTTATGGTGGAGTTTGTATTATCAGGAAGGGAATTGGAAGGTAGCATGGAGATTAATGCATCACCATTCTAGTTGTCAAACCAAAACTTCCCGGAATAATTATTACTGACTATACATATATATTTATTTATAATTTTGGTTTAATATTTCCTAATGGAAGGCCAGATAGGAAAATTGATTTTGTTCAAATTTCCATTTTTAAGTTTAGTAAGGAATATTTTTTTTGAGGAATGTAGTGGAATTAGAATTATTATGATGCAACCTCTAGGTCAAACTTCTCTAGAGAGCCTATGTAAAGAGTTTAAGATTTTTTATTCCAAGACCACACTTGTCTAAAGGTTTTCAACAAGTATCCCAAGGGATGGTCACAAGATTCCTTTCAAGCGTTCTTACGGTCCAAACAAATTTTTTAATGAAAATTTGAATTCACTCAAGGAGACCCACTGGACATTTATACACCATCATTGAGTAGACCATTTTGGAAATGATTGTACATTTCACAAGACAAATTATTCTAGCCATAGATTGGAATTTACCCTTCCTTGAAGAAATTTTATTTCTAATTTGATCCTCAATTGTGTATAAGTAACAAGATTTAGGCCTTACCCAAAAGATATGATCACTATGATAAGTGAAGGGGAAAGAACCTTCCTTAATACCTAAGTAATTAGTGATATTACTTTTTCTATAAGAGGAAAAGAATTCGGAAAAAAAAGGATTTTCTCCAGCTTATAGATTGACCCGAGATTTATTCATAATGAGAAATAGAATTTTTAATATTTGGGATATTCCTTTTATCAACATCTAAGAATAGGATGTTGTCATCAACATATAAATGATGTTTGGGAACATTTATGTTTCTAAAAGCCTGAATAGATTTAATATTGTTTTTATCTACATGTTGAGTGGAAAATCTTCTTAATTAATCTTCTTCCAGGTAAAAGATAATGGCAGAAAGAGGATCTCCTTGCCCAACTCGTTTGGTGCTTTTAAAAAATCCATTAGGGTAACCATTGACAAGAATAGAGATAGGGGAAAATTTTAATAAAGTAATTATCATACCGGTAAAAGAGTCATTAAAAACAAAGCATTTTAAAACCATGAAAATGAAATTCTAATCCATGGTCTCAAAATATTTCTTAATTTCACGTTTAATTGAAATACAGCCTCCTCTAGTAACTCTGTTTAAGATGTTAGTGCATTCCGAGGCAAGACAGATGCAATACTGAATAGACCTACCATTGTTAAAACCAAATTGATTCTAAGAAACAATTATATTGCAAATGTAACTAAGTCTATTTTCAATGATTTTAGGGACAATTTTATAAATGGTATTAATAAGAACAATAGGATGAAAAAGTTGAATCTCAGAATCATTCTCCACTTTACCAATAATCATACGGAATTGTGCATTTAAGCCATGCAGAGGAATACAATTGGAAAAGAAATCATTGACACATTTTCAAACATCAAAATTAATAATCTACCACTAATGATGGAAAACCCCATTGATAAAACCATTAGGACCTGGGGCTCTATCAGGATTAAGGATAAAGATTGTGTCGTTGATTTCAGGATCAAGAGGGATGCTTAAAAGATAGGCGTTGTCTTCTCCAGTCACAATAGTAGGTATGATATCTGTAAGGAGATCTTTTCTAACAGACATTCCATTGAAAAAATTATGAAAATAAGAGACAACATGATTATAAATAGCTTCCTCAATGTCAATAGGGTGTCATTATCTCTGAGAAAATATAAAGGTCTATAGACATTTCTAATTATTTGGGGAGAATTGTAGTACTCTATATTTTTATCTCCATCTGAATGCAATTTATTTTTGAAGATTTTATTTTGAACGTTGTCTTTAAGAATCAGATGATAGTTGAGTTTTAGAGAGGTATTGATTTCTAGTCGAGGATCCAAAGAGAATTGATAAAAAGTATTAGAATTTTGAATTTCGTAACCTCTGTTTCGAGAGAGAATTTTTCCTTGTCAAGTTGTTTATATTTGTAATTACACCAACCCTTTATGAATTTATTAATCTGTTTTAATTTAGTGATTCAATGAAATGAATCAATGTATTTCCTCATTCCTTCGCAATTTGTTTTGATAATGTTAGTACATTCAGGATTTGTCATCCAAGCATTGTTAAATTTGAATGGAAGAGTGGGTTTAATGCTCTTGGTGAAAATACTGACAAGAATGGGATGATGATCTGAGTTGATCTTAGGTAATTTAATACTTGATATAGAGTCCCATTTATCAAGATAAGGAATATTAGTGAAGGCCCTATCATGTTTTCTAGACACCACCCTATTGTAGTGTCTTGTATTCCATGTTGACTTAGCACCAACAAGATTGATTATGATAATAATAAAATCATCAATTGAATTTATTAATTATCTTGAGGATATAGAAGAATTGGATGGAAAAAAATTTTCATTGGAGGTAGTAATTTCATTAAAATCCCTAATCACAAACCAGGGTTTATGGATAATGTTAGCTAGAATATTATGATCCTTCATAATATGTATTCTATCTGGGAATATATTCTGAGCATATATCATAGTGATAAAAGAGTGTAAACCATCAGAGTAAAAATAATTGGTAAAACTTTGTTCAGAAACATTGAATTTATTAAAAGACTGCATCGATTAATGACAAAAAATCCAAAAGGATTCTATAGTAGGACAATATTTTCAGGAACCAAAGAATGTATAACCATAAGAACAAAGATGCAATAATTTCGAAGAAAAATTAATTTTAGGCTCATATATAGAAACAAATTATCTTCTGAGTTTAATGACATATTTTAAGGTCAAATAAGTCACAAGGTTAGCAATACCCTTAAAATTACAAAAAAACAATTCATTTGAACCTATTTTTGGATTTAGCACTACCTTTTGTTTTGAATAGCATGATCCCTTATTTATCTCTGATCTTCTGATAGGTTGAGAACATGGTGGGCTTGTTTTCATTCCCTATTTACTCATATAGGAAACAACAAATATTTTAGAAGTACCTCTATTATCATCACTTTGTATTATTTCTGATGTTTTGGCATCCAAAGGTGTGGCCGTTGGACTATCCTTTGAAGGCATATAAAGTAATTTAACATTTTTTATAGGAGATCATTTAGAGTCATAAATATTGGTATCATTGTTTGAGACCACTCTCCCTGAATATAAAGAGAATCAGTAGCAGGGATATCATTCTGTGGTGATTCTACTGAAAAAACAATAGAATTAGTTACCTTGGTTTATAACTTTTCAATAGAAGGTTTCAGAAGAGCCATACCTATAATGTCCCACTGGTATTGGCCAACTATCCATTTGATTATCTTATAGTTTCCTCCCCCTATTGTTGATTAGAGACCAGAATAGGGATCTCAGGAGTTTCAATATGAGTATATTCACTCCCTATTAGAGAAACCATTGCTGTTTTGACCTTTTGTCCAGGATGATCAGGCATGTGGTTACCCGGATTTTCTACATTGACCACTGGGAGAAGGCCAAAATTCATCTTCTTGTCCTCAGCGATGCCACCAACCTGGTTCTGAGTTCGGCTAGATGATACCGCAATTGTCTTATGAGAAATAAATACTATGTTCTTGGGTGCTTTAGGAGAGGAAGCACCACACCCTTTTCATGAGTCCTCAATTGGTGTATCGATGTGTCCAGCATCATCAGAGGTGAGCTTTCCAAAATCCTATATGACAGGTTCAGATTGATGCAGCTCGTAGGTGTACAGAACAAGATTCTTAAGAACTTATAATATTTCTTGATCAAAAGATGTGTCTTCTTCTTCCTCAACCATCTAAGTCCAGGTAACACCCGACATCTCTCCCATGAGAGATGCTTTCTTCACCCATTTTCCTGCATTATTCTTGTTTGCTTTGGGTTTCTCTAGGGCAGTGTCATTTTCTTTATTTTTCCTTCTAACCTGTATCCATCCATCATACCTTGTCTTCTCCGCTCAATTTTTCACCACTCTATAATTCTAGAAGGACTTCCCAATGATATTACAAAGCTTACGAGATGGAGGATTGTGCTCATATTCTATATGCACCTCAGTTTTATAGTCATTCGCATTAAAGGTAATAACATCTAGAATCTTGGTTTCCAGATTGACCTCATCCATAAAATGATAATATAGCCTAAGATCAATGTTTAGATTCATTTGATCAATCTTTAAGGGTGTCCCAATATAGGTGACTATGTCATTTAAGATCTTGCGATGCCAAAAAACCAGTTTATTCTATGTAATATCACCCAGATTTGCATCATAGTATTCCTTTAGGTATGTGGGCTAATTTCATAATCCCGATTGGATAATCGATGCATGCCAGTTTGGAGATGAACATTACACAGTTTTCAAACTCGATCTAGTTCACTTTTTGAGCATAGCAGTATATGGAAATACCAATGGCCAATCGGGACGATCATCCAGTCAGAAGAACCCCGAATTGGAGCAATCCTAGGTTTAAGATCTATGGACGACCATGTTTTATCTACTTTTATATAAAAAATAAGTCCCATAATCAAATAAATACACATTTGAGAGCATTGTTGTAGGGCATCAAGATCTTCTTCGACTATGTAGCGGCCATCATTTAGTTTTTGGAAATGTGAAGACTTTGACGATTTTGTTTTGAAAAGATATGTGCCTTTGACCGCATCGAGGAAAGAAATCCCTTTGTGTCTTTCAACCGGAGGTGTTTTCTCTTTGTGTGATTAAACTCTACATCCCTCGAAGGGTTTTTTTCCATTCAGGGTCGAAAGCCTCTATGTTGGAGAAAATCTATTGTGTTTCCAGACGCTCATCACATTTGTTGAAGGAAAAAACCAAGATGTTGCGAAGGAGAATCCAAACAGAGCTCTTGAGTCACCATCCATCCCTCCAATGATCATATTAGTCATTTCATGTAAACTAATTTAATTTCAATCATATTAAAAGTAGTTGTTATTTTCGTCATATAGATAAATCATAAAGTAGATACCCATATTCTTACCAATAATTTAGTGGATTTGTTTTTAATGTTTATACATAAATATTTATTTCGTATCTAAATATATAATGGTTTCTTATGTTTGTTGTTTCATGTGGATGAAGATATTAAACACATTGAATTATTATAAGGTTACAATATATTAGAATTATGGGTTGTTACATGGTTTTATCACCTCCTTCCTTAAGCATGGCTGCAATCACATGATTGGAAAATTCAACCAATTCCATAGAGATATTACATTGAGAACCTTGTATGTATCAAACATAACTTTTGAAGCTGTAAAACTAAGGAACAATAAGGCCCCATCATTGAAATAATCAACATGGAATTGAAAAAATAAATAAACAAGTTAATATATTTCTCTTTCAAGATGAACATTATCTATTTCAATTTTTCAAACACAAATGAGATCCTTGAGATTGGTTCAAATTTATTTTTGGTCCAGTAGTGTCATATTCTCAGTCAGTTTCAATCAAGCATCATCATCCAATCTCTCATTCAAACTATCTTTATCATATTCAATAAATAATCTCATCAGGCATTGTAGATCATTACTAGATTTGATTGGATATTTAATTGAATCAAGTAATTAGAATATATAAGTTCATTAGGAACTCATCAGTTTTCTAGGATATCAATTTTTCACTTATGGATCTTAAACATTCAATGTAATATTACATGGGTGGAAATGAAAACCCCTAATCAATTCACACTTATATAGATATTCCTACATCTTGGAAATCTTACATAGTTTCATCCATAATTTTTTTCACTTTTACGTTGGTTTTATCCATGTGGGAATGTGTTCCCAAATATAAGTATACTCCTAAAAAAATTAATAAACATAATATAAATTAATTAAAAATTGAAAACTAAAACCTTAAATAGATTTTTGCAATAAATTTCTAAATGTATAAATAAGTTTGAAAATGAATTCCAAAAAACTCAAGATATAATCATGAAATAGTGAAATAATAAACTAAAATATGAATACCTGTTTAGAAAAAGATTATAATAACATTTCAATTAATGTTTCACCAAGATCAAACAAGGAATGGATCTCAAAAATATATTAAAATTAATTCATGGATCAATTTATCAAATTAGTACTAAAAACACATTATTTCAATAAAATATTTTTATTTTACAATTAAAATGAAAAACATTTAATATGTTATTAAATAAATAATTTTTATCATCATAAGTGTTAAAATTCAATAGAAAATAAATTCAAGATAAAATCATGAAAGAGTGAACAAATTAACTCGAAAATGAAAACACTTTTAAATATACTATAGAATAATTTATCAATCAATGTTTAATCAAGATAAATTACAGTATAGATCATAAAAATATAATAAAACAAATATAAGGATCTATATTTAAATTTATTAATAAAAATAAAATATTTCATAAAAAATTTAAAGAATTACATTTTCCACATAAAATTATCATGTTCTAATATATTAATAAAACAAACACTTTTCAGAAAAAATGATAAAATTCAATAGAAAATATGTAGAAAAAAATTGATCAAAATAAATCCACATTAATAACTCTCATATAAGTCATTAAATTGACACCTCATAGTTTTATTGATCAGTGGTGACAGCCTCAAGAACTAGTATAGGCTGGTCACAACCTTTCCTCTTAGTATAAGATATTTTCATTGGGTTGCATCATCTATTACATAGGATAGTCCCACAATTAATAATTCATATCTGTGTGAGATGACATAGAAATTACATGAGGAATAATAACTAACCATTTTATTTTGAATATATCATGCTCACTTTAACCCATAAATTGTACCTTAGAGTTTTGAGTCAATCAAAAATTTATCAAAGTACTAGTGAATGTAAATGTTGTCTACCACACCAACACTAGTCCCCTAGATTTTAAAACCATACAAAAAACCCATAAATACTATTTACCATTTTTTTCTAAACAAATTATCACAACACTAATAACTCCAAACTTTTTTCTTGGGGACTCAACAGATCGATTACCATTCCCACATGAATTGACTCATAGAGATCTCACCCAAGCTAGTGGTAAGCTGAATGAGACATAACAAGACCAATTCTAATAGGAAAAGGGTTAATTACTAGCATCAATAAGGACTAATATACAAAGGAGAAATTATCCTATAGTAACATTCAATAAATACAAAACTCCAATTAACTATATAATGAACAAAACCACTGAATAAATAAATATAACTACATAATAAAATTTTGAATGTGACAATGGTTATCCATCATAACACCACTAAGGAAAACCATTAAAGAAAAAATGTATAAATTTACCATGTGAGATTGATATAGGATAAGGGAAAACACCTACTCACTATAAGAGATCCTAGCAAGAGATCACTAAAATCTAAAATAAAAATTTAACAACATAAAGAATTAGAATCACACAAGTTTCATATTCTCAAGATCCACCATTACCATAAACAAATAGTGTATCCAATGCATACACACATCATATGTGGGTAAAAAGTCCATGTTGGGTGAGTATAAACATACGCAAGAGGACACCACAAAAACACAATGGAGGAATAAAATAACATGTCTTCTCAAAATATATAATATTTATATATATTATAAAATATAAATATAACCAAGGATAGTGGAAGAATCCTAGACATTATATCTTATCCACATAGAGATAATGCACTGATAAGAACAATAATACCACTAAATTTGTGATATCTGGACTACAAAACTTCTCATAATTCCCAACATAACCTCTCTAAAACATTAATGGGGGAACATAATTGACTAATACTGGTGTGTTTTTCAAGGGGGTTACTGGATTCAAATATGGAGTGGTACACCCCAAGATTTCATAGTATGTTATTTTTCAAAGTAATTCAATAACTTTCACTACACGCAACACCGAGTTCAAGCGCACTAAGACTTACCAAACTAGACGTTCAAAAGATTTTATGAATATTATTAACTAAGTTTTGAACATCATATAATACTTATAATTTTATAATCCATATTATGAGTTTCTTAGATAAATGTAAGAACTAATTCATCTTTTAAGATAAAAGAAGTATTTTTCAAAAAAAAATGCTCTTTTACCGCCTTTTAATGGTGAACCCTTTTTAAATCCAATATTTGAATCCCTTCTATATTAAATTTGACAAAATAAACTTCTTCATTATTATCGGGACATAAGAATTTAGATTTAATAAGTTTTTAGTGTTTTTCTGATAACTGTCATATTTGGGTGAATAGTGAAAAATACTATATTTTAACTAAAAACAAATTTTTTAATCAAAATAATTTATAGTGTTAAATTATATATTTTATTAGTTTGGAAGATAAAATAGATTATTTTTTTACCATTTAATCTGATGCTGGTAATTGTAAGTAATTTCACTTTGAAATTGGACATAAGCAAGTGTCAATCTTTTGAGAGTTATAATTTCTTAAAAATATGCCTTTTGGTTTTGATAATGGTATTTAATTTTAAATTAATAATTGAAACTTATATGTTTTGAATTTGGTAATATAGACTTTATTTTTTAATTTGGAATATCAAAATTAGATTATGGTGAATTTTATGTATTTTTCCGAAAACATTCAATTTTTGATGAAAAGTGAAAAACATTGAGTTATTGTTTAAAACAGACTTTTTATTTAAACAATAATTTATTTTATTTAAATTTATTTTAGGAAAAAATAGATAAATAATACCAATATATGTTTAATTTATTTCATTACAGTCATTTTATAATATGTTTAGATATATAAAATTTTTATTGATCTTTTTACCATCTTTTACAAAACTCCTAAAATAATTTGCAAATTTGCATAAAACATTATTTTACCGCTTCTGTGAATTTAATTTCAAAAACCAGAGAGATGGTTGATATCAGTAATTAATATGTCATTCAATAAGATAAAAATATTTTTTGGTGAATAGTAACTTTTGACTTTTATTTACCACGGTTAAAAGTAAATAGGGTAATTAAAGGTAAAAATGATATTATTATTTGCCTAACACATGTCCTAATTCTATTGGATAAGTGTAAATCGACCAGAAAAACCTTATGAATAAAATATGATCCTTTTGGTCCAGTTGGATTGGATTAGGACATTTATTATTATTTAATATAAAGAAAAGTTAAAAGTGTTAAATTCAAGTTTTCATATCTAAAACATTTTTAATATAGAGTTATAAATAAGATAAATTAGACTATAAATATTCATTATAATGATAAAAATATTTCCTAAATAATGGTATTTTATTTACAATTTTTAGACATTATATAATTAAATTTATTTATGACACAATGATGATGCAGTAATTACCTTATTAAAACAATATTTAAATAATTGATATTATAAATATTCAAATAAATTTTATTTGAGACTTTTTATGATTTAAACTAATATTATATGTTAATATGACATGTTAGGGTTGATTCAATCAATTGTATTATATGTAATCATGCTGTTATGATTTTAACAAAAAAACTGTTACCAAATAGTGTCAAAATTGACATGAAGTTGTTTTTAAAACAAATATTATATTATTAATTGATATAATAGACCTAAAAATATAAGGTTCGGCCAAAATTTTTATAAAATAATATATATGACATTAATTAACCAATTTAGGTTCGATTGGATTTTTATAGTAATTTTATTGACCATATAATATAAAAATACAAAGAGACATGGTAAATGTCAAACTATTTAACAAAGAGTTAGTCTAAAAGGTGTGGTTAATATGGTGAACTTAACCGGTCTAAACAATTTTTGTTTAGTGTTTTTCGACCCACCCCGACCTAAGAATATAAATATATCATTTAAGATCCCTTATAATCCGAAAATGATTTTACTATAAAATAATATTTCATGATTTTCCTAAAGTGACCCTCACCTCTCTTATAAAAGGTAACTTCCCCTTATCTTAATTTCAAACCTCCAAAGCCTTTTGGCTCAAACAACCCCTACCCGTATATCCTCCCAACTTTCCTCCATTCATCCTAGAGGCGTTAATATGGTCAAAAATCCAACATATGGAGCCCTTTTGATCAAATCAAAAGGAAGAACCCGAAAAAGAGGTAAATATTTCATCACCTCTTTCAAGTAATTTTCTTCTTTCACTTCCTCTATCTTTTTTATTTCCATTCTAAAATAACAAACCTAGTATCTTATATATAATATGATTTTATTATAAAAATGGTACAACCATATTCATTATTTCATCCATCCTATAAATGACAATGTCCCCATACGTGCGTACGTACGGATTACCGTGTCCACATCGTGGTGTAGTTTTTTATTCAAACACTTCATTATTTGGATGGGTATAATAATGAATATAAATTATGTAAATAATAATTATAACATGTTAATGATTATGTATATATTATATACCATCCAATTACATATGATTTCTCCATCAATATAATGATATCGTCGCTCGTGAGTACGTACGGTTTACCGTCTCTAAGACGCGATGAGATTTATTTTCATGTTCACCATTCAACGATGATTATAATGTATATATAATTAATAAGTATGTAATATATGACATAACAATGCTACTGGTGATATATATATACATATACATATATTTACTTACATATATATAATTAACATAGTTCTGTTCAATACGATATGAAAATAGAAACAACATTTATTGATACGTACGGTCTACCGTCTCCATAAATAGTGTTTTCCATTTCAAATATATGTCTATTATACATATTTATATTCAAAATATATATGATGTTTTATATTCTGGAAATATTTAATTCATGATCTATGTGATACAATCATGAAATCCAAGTTAAAACACGTATGATAAAGAAAGCGATTAATACCTGAAATGTTAATTTAACATGGAAATAATTATTAATTGGGTAGTATAAAGTCATAAATGAATCATGTATGATATAATAAAAAATGATATGGTTCTGGAATAATTTCATAACATAATGTGGTCTTTATACAGGAGGTTAAGCGTACCCTCGACAAATGGAAAGTACAAGGTAAGGGGTTTCTTATCTCACTTTTAATTCCGTGAGATTTCCATTGTTCAGCACTTATTTATTTCATGTGGTGTATTTTGTACTTCCATTTGATATATATTATCATGAATATATTTATATTGATGATATTCTATGATTCATTTGGTGGTTATTGACTATTTTTCATACGAATCGATTGATTACAACGAGGTAAGGGTTATTTCCTCAATCTCCTTATTATGTGAGATTGTTCATGTGTAAGTATTTTTAGGGACATACTTCTCATAGATACCCATATTTTATAAAAAAGATTTCAAAAGGAATATTTTAAGGTTTTATGGGAGGGTCTGTTTAACTATATCATCATTTTAAATGTTTTAATGATTAATCTTTCTAAACCCTTTTAATTAATGTCCATGTTTTCAAAATGATTTTAAGGATTTATTTATATGGACATGAATGTTCTGAAATGATAATTCTTTTAAAAAGTTTAAAAGTAGTATGGGACACTTTTATTCAAAAATCCCTTTTAAATTAATACCTTTATAAATTGAGAGAATTTTAAATGATATCATGAAAATGGGTATTTCTCTCAAATAACTTTACTAATCATTTTCATCTATGTCAAAATCCTTTAATGGATATTAAACTTTTTGATGTTGATTTATAGTGAAAAAAATCATCCATATTTTATTGAATGTTTTGTGATATGTTTGACTGCGGATGTGTTATTTTTATACCATTCATGGTTTATGGATAAAGTATTCACATTTCGTATGGTAGTTTTTATACGAATTTTTTTGTTATATTTCAACATTTTTTTATTATGAATGTATTGGACTAGTATATTCTGGGTTGGGGACTGGTAAATGTAATCCCTCTGGGTTGGGGTCTGGTTACAGTAGTCCATCTGGGTTGGATTCCGGTTAGAGAGGCTCTTCGGGTTGGAGTCCAGTTACAGAGGCTCTCTGAGTTGGGGTCCAGTTATAGAGGCTCTCCGAGTTTGGTGTCCAGTTACAGAAGCTCTCCGAGATGGAGTCTAGTTAAAGAGGCTCTCCATGTTTGGGTCCGGTTATAGTTAGCCCATAGGTCGTGGCAAAAGGCATTTCCACAAAAATTAATGTCTGGTACTATACATTCCCTCATTATCAAATTAGTTATTACATGTGATTATTCAACAAGTAGAATATCCATGTGCATGTTTAGATAGTAATGATTGATTTATTTTTGCCATATTATGTTCCTGTTTATGTTTAAAAATGTTGTGGTTTCTATTACACATTTTACTTTAAAAGTTTATAGATTCCGCTAAATTGTTTACCCTTACTGAGCATCTGAGCTCACCACATTCTAATGTTTTATTTTCCCCAGATCCCAAGAATTGTTTTATGTTTGAGATATAGGGTTAATCTAAGGGAACAATGGCATTTTAAAAGGATTTTTTTGTGTTGTATGTTAGAAAGTGTAATGCAACATTCATGTATATAATCTATTTTCCAAGAGTATTAAACTGATAGATCTTTCGGGACATGATACCTTTGAATCATTCCAATATATTAAAATAATGCACCGAATCTGGAAATAGAGGGTTGGGGTGTTACAGTTGGTATCAGAGGATGTTTAGCAATTATCTTGGAAACTAGATTTAGATAAACTCTAATTAGAGTACATTACCCTATGATAGAACTTGAGGATTAATATAGAATAACTTCTTTGAATTTTGGTAATGTAGATATTTTTTTAGTTTTCTAAGAAAATACATCCTTGTCTGGATACAAGCCGGTAGAGGCAGCTCTGTTATAGATGTACCTAGGGGTAAAACTTGAAAACACCTCTTTTAGCTAGACTTGAACGGGAACTAGTGCATGACAACGGGCCTTGTTGCACTCTTGGTTACGACACTCTGGGGGATATACATAAGATAATTTTCATTTTCATTACAAATAATTATGAAGGATTTAGGTGTATATACCACCTCAAAGAAAATAATTTTATGAATAAGGATTATATCGATAAATTTTTCAATTTATGTTAGGTATTTTACATGTTTGGAATTATTCATTGTAATGAATAAACTGACCTACTGTATGATATTGTACAGAAATGGTGCCCAGTATAAGTAAGGTGAACTCCAACAATACGGTTGATCCAAAGAGTAAGAAGTATCATATCTTTCATGGTATTAAGCCATCATTTATATAGGAAATAATCTCCCATGTATTCTCAAAAAATGAAGAAATAGTTTAATGTGTTAATAAGATAAGTAAATAATTATCTAAATCCTATGGCTTTGAAGGTAAGTAAGAGAAGAAAAAGATGAAAGAGAGAAATATGGATAAATGGAAGAGGGAAAAGAAGGATTTTATGATATGTGATAATTGTGGAAAGAATCACCTTGGTAAATTCATGAAGGGAATGAGAGCTTTTTATAAGTGTGGAGAAAAAGGAAACCGAGTATGGGATTGTAAGGGTAAGATAAAAGTTTCAAATGTACAATGTTTCATCTTCAAGGCATTGGGACACTACGCAAATCAATGTCCCAGTCATCAGAGTATTCATTAAATGATGCTATTTGATAATAATCAAGTAATGATACTACATCAAATGAAGAGTAATGACTAGTGTTCTAATGTTGTTATTATAGAATTATTCAATTTGAGTGTTGTATCAACAATATACTGGTTATATGAATTATGGAGATAAATAAGGATTGTACTATATTACTATTTCATTTAGTATTTGAGATTAAGTGGTTCTAAGAAACGTGACTTAATAGTAAGCTATGCTTTTGGAAAATACATGGTTGAACGAAATTTAATCTTTAATATGGTCATGATAATGAGGTAGTGATTTTAGAATAAGAGATGGTTGATTTGGATAAATTATATAAGATATTCTTGACTTCCATGGAACTAATTAATTGTTTTTTTATTTCATCATTGTTGGAATATTCAATATTTTGGGATATAAGGAATATATCCAGTATTATATAAAGGATAAAGGATCATGAATGTAATCAATAAGGTTTTATTTTAATTCAGGGTGTTACCATGTTGTAAAAGAATACATGATGAAGGTATTCACATGTTATTACGTGGGAAAAAGGATCTTCATTGTGTTTACCTTATAAATTTTGGACAGTGAGTTTGGATATAAGTATTTTAGATAAGTCTAAAGTTTGGAATGGATAAAGATTGAAATTAGATACTATTATTATGTTTATATTTGGATTTTTATAAAAAGGACAACAGGGAGACCGTAATCGAACCCACAACCATAGTGCGATTTTAATTTATCACCTACCACTGGACTACATGAAGTCTCTGGACTGTATAATGTAGTTTATTTTTTAAAGGGTCTAATAGGTGAATTATAAATTCATTTTTTTTGAAACCCTATATGAATAGGATAAGTAGAATATTTTTTAAAGTTCTATTATCTTTTAGATTGAAAGACGAGTTTGTGGTAGAAATTAGTTAAAGGATAGTACTCTACTTGTCAAGTATATATATTTTTTATTCTCTTATTATATGAAGAAATTAATTCTTAAACATTAGGTAAGGGTTCTTAAAATTAGAAATTTATTATCCAAATACCTTATGTTTTGTTTAACTGGTCATATTTAAAATCATCATTGATTGATGGCTTTGAGGCCCTCAATTCTTCAATTGTTTGTGACTGATGACCTATATCACTCCCTATATATATTTATGGTTTTCTCTAATTATGTGTCTCTAATTGACACCAATGTTCTCTTAATTGAGATCGTAATTCAGTGGTGACTTTTTCATTCCCATTTTCCTCTTATTAAGAATAAATTTTATTAACCCAATTTCTGATGTGGGGTTTCCCACAATGGTATTTTATTTTTTCAACCTTTTATTTTTGAACAACAATTTGAAATTGTGAGGATGCAATTTTTTGAATGGGGGAAGAATGTAACACCCTATGATTTCATAGTATGTTATTTCTTCAATGTAATTCAATAACTTGCACTACACGCAACACCCTGTTCAAGCGCACCACGACTTACCAAACTAGCCGTTCAAATAAGTTTATGAATAGTATTAACTAAATTTTTAACTTTATATAATCCTTATAATTTTAGAATCCATATTATGAGTTTCTTAGACATAATTTAAGAACTAATTCATTTTTTTCAGATAAAATAAGTATTTTTCAAAAAAATGTACTTTTACTGCCATTTAATGGTGAACCCTTTTTAAATCCAATATTTGAAACTTTTCTATATTAAATTAGACAAAATAAACTTCTTCTTTAGAATCTGGAAATAAGAAATTATTTTCTATAAATTTTTGGGGTTTTTCTCATAACTTTCATATTTGGGTGAATAGTGAAAATTACTATATTTTAACTGAAAACAACTTTTTTAATAATAATAATTTATAGTTTTAAATTATACATTTTAATGATTTGGGAGAAAAAAATACATTATATTTTTACCATTTAATCAATTTCTGGTCATTGTAAGTAATTTCACATTGAAATTGGACATAAACAAGTGTCCATCTTTTGAAAGTAATTATTTCTTAAAAATACGCCTTTTGGTTTTGACAACGGGAATTAATTTTAAATTAATAAATTAAACTTCTATGTTTTGAATTTGGTAAAATAGACTTCATTTTTTAATTTGGAATATCAAAATTATGATAGGGTGAATGTTTGGTATTTTTCTGAAAACATTCAATTTTTGATTAATAGTGAAAACATTGAGTTATTGTCTAAAACCAACTTTTTATTTAAATAATTATTTATTTTATTTAAATTTATTTTAGGTAAAAAAATAGATATATAATACCTATATAAGTTCAATGTAATTCATTGGAGTCATTTTATAATAAGTTTACATGTATTAAAATTTTATTGAACTTTTTACCAACTTTTACCCACCTCCTAGGAGGATTTGTCAATTTCCATAAAACATAATTTTATTTCTTCTGTGAATTGAATTACAAAAATCTGAGAGACACGGTTTATATCAGTTTGTAAAATGTATTTCAATAGATAAAAATAATTTTTGTTGAATAGTAACTTGCGACTTTTATTTACCACGGTTAAAAGTAAATAGGGTAATTAAGGGAAAAAATTATATTATTATTACCCTAAAACATGTCCTAATTCTATTAGATAAGTGTAATTTGACCAAAAATGACATTAGGATTAAAATATGATCATCTAGGTCCACTTGTATTAGATTAGGACATTTATTATTATTTAATTTAAAGAAGAGTTAAAAGTGTTAAATTCATATTTTCATAACTAAAACATTTTTAATATAAGGTTATACATAAGTTAAATTCGACTATAAATATTCATTATAAATCTAATAATATTTCCAACATAAGGGTATTTTATTTATAATTTGTAGACTTTAAATATTTAAATTTATTTATTACACAATGATGATGCAGTAATTACCTTATTAATAAATGATTAAAATAATTGATATTATAAATACCGAAATAAAGGTGATTTGAGACTTATGATGATTTATAATAATTTTATAGGTTATTTGAACGTGTTATGGTTGATTAAGTCAAATTTTTTTGAAGTAATCAAGCTATGATGATTTTAACAACAAACAAATACCAAATAGTGTCAAAATTGACATAAAATAGTTTTTAAAACAAATATTATATTATTAATTGATATAATAGTCCTAAATATATAAGGTTATGCCAAAAAACTTATTTAATAATATATATTACATTAATTAACCAATTTGTGTTCTAATAGTATTTTATGGTATGTTTATTAACCATATAATATAAAATTACAAAGAGACATGGTAAATGTCAAACTATTTAACTAAGAGTTAAATATAAATGTTATGGTCACTATGGGGACCTAAACCTGTCTAAAAACTATTTTTGAGAGTTTTTAGACCCATACCCACCATATACTATAAATAAATCATTTTAGAGCCATTAGAAACAGAAAATTATTTTATTATAAAATAATATTTCAAGCATTTCCTAAAGTGACCCTCACCTCTCTTATAAAAGGGCACTTCCCCTTCTCTTAATTTCACACCTACAAAGACTCTTGGCTCGGCTAAGACCAAGCCAAATATCCTCCCGACATCCCACCCTTCATCTTATAGGCATTCCTTTGGTCAGAAAGCCAACCTAAGGAGCCCTTTTGATCAAATCGAAAGGAATAACCCGAAGAAGAGGTAAATATTTCATCACCTCATTCATGTTCTTTTATTCTTCCACTTCCTCTTTCTTTGTTTTTTCCATTATAAAATAATAAATCCAGTATCTTATATATAATATGATGTTATTATAAAAAATTTTAAACCATATTCATTATTCTATCCATCCTATAAATGATAAAGTCATCATATGTGCGTACATACGGATTACCGTCTCCACGTCGTGGTGTAGTTAGTTATTCAAACACTTCATTATTTGGATGGGTATAATAATGAGAATAACTGATAAAAATAAAAAATATAACATGTTAATGATTCGGTATATATTATATATCATCCAATTACATACGATTTCACCATCAATATAATGATATTGTCGCTCGTGCATGCGTACAGATTACCGTCTCCACGACGCGATGAGATTCATTTCCACATCCACCATTCAATGATGATTATAAAATATATTACATTAATAAGTATGTAATATGTGAAATAATAATTCTACTGGATATAAAGATATATATATATATATATACTAACATATATCTTATTCACATAGTTTCATTCAATACGATATGAAAACTGAAACGGCATTTATGCGTACGTACGGTATACCATCTCGATAAACGGTGTTTTCCATTTCATATATTTGTATAATATACATATTTATATTCTAAATATATATGATTTTTTATATTCTGTAAATATTTAAATCATGATCTAAGTGATACAATCATGAAAAACAAGTTAAAACATGTACAATAAAGAAAGTGATTATTACCCGAAATGTTAATTTTACATGGAAATTATTATTAATTGGGTAGTATAAAGTCATAAATGAATCATGTATGATATCATAACTACTGATATGGTTCTGAAATAATTTAATAACATACTAGGGTCTTTATACAGGGTTTTAAACGTACCCTTGTCTAAAGGAATGTACAAGGTAAGGGGTCTTATCTCACTTCTAATTCCGTGAGATTTACATTTTTCACCACTTATTTATTGCATGTGGAATATTGTGTACTTCTATTTGATATATATTATCATGATTATATTTATATTCATTATATTATGTGATTCATTTGGTTGTTATTGGCTATTGTTCATACGACTCGATTGATTACAACGAGGTAAGGGTTATTTCCTCAATCTCATTATTATCAGAGATTGTTCATGTGTAAGTATTTCTTATGACATAATTATCATAGATACTCATATTTTATAAAAAAAGATTTCAAAAGGAATATTTTGTGGTTTTATGGGGGGTCTATTTAACTAGATCATCATTTTAAAAGTTTTAATGATTTATCTTTCTAAACACTTTTAATTAATGTCCATGTTTTCAAAATGATTTTAAAGATTTATTTATATGGACATGAATGTTTTGAAATGATAATTCTTTTAAAAACATCAAAAGTGGTATGTGAAAATATGATTCAAAAATACATTTTAAATTACTACATTTATAAATTGTGATAATTTAAAACGATTTCATGAAAAAGGGGTATTTCTCTTAAAGCATTTTACAGATCATTTTCATCTATGTCAACATCCTTTAATGGATTTTAAACTTGTTTGAAGTTGATTTGTTATAATTAAAATCTTCTATATTTTATTGAATGTTTTGTGATATGTTTGATTGTGGATGTGTTATTTTTTTACCATTCATGGTTTATGGATAAAGTATTGATATTTTGTATGCTGGTTTTAATACAAATGTTTATGTTATATTTCAACCTTTTCTTATGATCAATGTATTGGACTAGTATGTTTCAGGTTGGGGACTAGTAAAATTAATCCCTCCAGGTTGGGGTCCGGTTACAATAGACACTCCGGGTTAGATTCCGGTTACAGAGGCTCTCTGGGTTGGAGTCTGGTTACAGAGGCTCTCCGGGTTGGAGTCCGGTTACGAAGGCTCTCCGAGTATGGAGTCTGGTTATATAGAATCTCTGGGATGGAGTCCGTTTATAGAGGCTCTCTAGGTTTGGGTCTGGTTATAGTTAGCCCATAGGTCTTGGCACGAGGCCTTAACACAGAAATTAATGTCTGGTACTATAGATTCCGTCATTATGAAATTAGTTATTACATGTGATTATTCAACTAGTAGAATATCTATGTGCATGTTTATATAGTAATGTTTGATTTATTTTTGCCATATTATGTTCAAGTTTATGTTTAAAAATGTTGGGGTTCCTATTACACATTTTTTCATAAAAGTTTATAGCTTCCGTTAAATGATTTACCCTTACTGAGCATCTGAGCTCACCACTTTCTTATGTTTTATTTTCCCCGGGACCCAAGAAGTGTTTTATGTTTGAGATGCAGGGTTAAGCTAAGGAAAAAATGGCTTTCCCAAAGGATTTTTTGTGTTTTATGTTATAAAGTGTAATTTAACATTCAGGTATGTAATATATTTTTCAAGACTGCTAAACTAATCAGTCTTTTGGGAATTGATTTCTTGTAATCATGACAGTGTATTAAAATAATGCACCATCACTGGAAATCTAAGATCAGGGCATTACAGTTGGTGTCAGAGGATGTTTAGAAATAACCTTGGAAACTAGATTTAGATAATCTCTGATTAGATCAAATTACCCAATGATAGACTTTGAGGATTAGTATAGAATAACATCCTAGAATTATGGTAATGTATATATTTTGTGAGTTTTCCATGAAAATACATCCTTATCTGGATGCGAGCAGGTAGAGGCGGCTCTGGAACATATGTACCTAGGGGTAAAAAGCGAAAACATCGCTTTTATATTGACTCGAATAGGAACTAGTGCATGACAATGGTCCTTGCTGCACTCTTGGTTACGACACTCCCGTGGGATATGCTTAAGATAATTATGATTTTCTTTACAAATCATTATGAAGGATTTACTAGTGCATACCACCTCAAACAAAAAAATTATGATTATGGATTATATCCATAAACAATTCAATTATGTTAGGTATTTTACATGTTTTGAATTTTTCATTGTAATTTATTAACTGACCTAGTGTAAGACATTGTATATAAATGGTGCCCAGTTGAAGGAATGTGAACTCCAACAATACATATGATCCTAAGAGTAAGAATGATCATATCTTTCACGGAATTAATACAACATTTATAAGGGAAATAGTCTCCCATGTATTCTCAACAAATGAAGAAATATTTTGATGTGTTAAAGATAAGTAAATAATTATCTAAATCATATGGATTTTAAGGGAAGAAATATAAGAAAATGATGAAAGAGAGAATGATGTATAAAGGGAAGAGGGAAAAGAAGGATTTTCCCATATTTGATAACTGTGGAAAGAATCACCTTGGTAAATTCTTGAAGGGAAGGAGAGTTTGTTATAAGGGTGGAGAAAAAGGACACCAAGTATGTGATTGAAAGGGTATGAAAAAAGTTTCAAATGTACAATGCTTCATCTACAAGGCGTTGGGACACTACGTGAATCAATGTCCCAATCATCAGAGTATACCTTAAAAGATGTTATTGGATAATAATCAAGGTATGATACTACCTCAAATGAAGAGGAATTACTAATGTTCATATGTTGTTATTATAGAATTATTCCATTTGAGTGTTGTATCAATAATATACTGGTTATAAGAATTATGGAGATAAATAAGGATTATATTATAGTATTATTTTATTGTGGATTTGAGATTATATGGTTCTAATAAAAGTGACTTTATAGTAAGCTACACTTTTTGGAAAAATACATGGTTGATGAAAATGTAATCCTTAATATGGTCCTGATAATGAGGTGTTCATTTTAGAATAAGAGATGGTTGATTTAGATAAATTATATTATATATTCTTAACTTCCATGGAACTGATTAATAGTTTTTTTATTTCATCATTTTTGGAATATTCAATATTTTTTTATATAAGGATTATATCCATTATTATATAAAGGATAAGGGAGAATTAATGTAATCAATAAGGTTTTATGGTAATTCAGTGTGGTACCATGTTTTAAAATAATACATGATAAAGGTTTTCACATGTTATTACATGAAAAAAAGGATCTTCACTGTGTTTAAATTACTTATAAATTTTGGACTGTGAGTTTGGATAGAAGTATTTTAGATTACTATGAAGGTTGGAATGGGTTAACTTTGAAATTGGATATTATTATTAAGGTATTTTTGGATTTTTATAAAAAGGACAATATACAGACTCTAATTGAACCCAAACCCACAGTGTGATTGAAATTTATTGTCTGCCACTGGACTAAGAGAAGTCCCTGGATAGTATAATGTAGTTTCTTTTTTAAAGGGTCTGATTGGTGAATTATGAATTCATTTTTTTGATACCCTATATAAATAAGATAAATAGAATATTTTTGTATGTTCTATTATCTTTTAGAGTGATAGATGAGTTTGTGGAAGAAATTAGTTAGAGGGTGGAACTCTACATGTCAAGTATATAATTGTTTCTTCTCTTATTCAATGAAGATATTAATTATTAAACTTTAGATAATGGTTCTTAAAACTAAAAATGTGTTATCCAAATAACTTATGTTTTTTTGAACTGATCATATTTTAAATCATCATATATTGTTGGCTTTGAGGCCCTCAATTAAACAATATTTTGTGACTAATGACCTCAATCACTCCCTATAAATATTTACATTTTTCCTCCAATTATGTCTCTAATTTCTACCAATGTTCTCCTAATTTAGATCATAATTTGGTGCTGACTTTTTCATTCCCCATTTCCTCTTATTAAGACTAAATTTTATTAACCCAATTTCCAATTTGGGTTTTCCCACAAAGGTATTTTCTATTTTCAACCTTTTATTTTCGAAGAACAATTTCAACTTGAAAAGATGTAATTTATTAAAGGTGGGTAGAATGTAACACCCCAAGATTTCATAGTATGTTATTTCTTCAATGTAAATCAATAACTTGCACTACACGCAACACCAAGTTCAAGCGCACCACGACTTACCAAACTAGCCGTTCAAATGAGGTTATGAATAGTATTAACTAAATCTTGAACTTTATATAATACTTATCATTTTAGAATCCATATTATGAGTTTCTTAGACAAAATGTAAGAACTTATTCATTTTTTTCAGATAAAAGAAGTAATTTTTTTAAAAAAATGTACCCTTACCACCTTTTAATGGTGAACCTTTTTAAATCCAATATTTGAAAATTTTATATATTTAATTTGACAAAATAAACTTCTTCTTTAGAATAGGGACATATGAAGTTTTTTTAAAAAAAAATTTGGTGTTTTTCTGATAGCTTTCATATTTGGGTGAATAGTGAAAAATACTATATTTTAACTGAATACAACTTTTTTAATCAAAATAATTTATAGTGTTAAATTATACATTTTAATGGTTTATAAGTAAAAATATATTATATTTTTACCATTTAATCCAATTATGGTCATTTTAAGTAATTTCACATTGATATTGGACATAAAAAAGTGTGAATCTTTTGATAGTTAATATTTCGTAAAAATATGCCTTTTGGTTTTGAGAACAGGAATTAATTTTAAATTAATAAATTCAACTTCATGTTTTTAATTTGGTAAAATAGACTTCATTTTTGAATTCGGAATATCAAAATTATCTTACGGTGAAGTTTTGGAATTTTTCTGAAAACATTCAATTTTTGATGAATAGTGAAAAACATTGAGTTATTGTTTAAAACCAATTTTTAATTTAAATAATTACTTAGGTCAAAATAGATACATAATACCCATATATGTTCAATGTAATTCATTGGAGTCATTTTATAATAAGTTTAGATATATAAAAATTTTATTGAACTTTTTACTGTCTTTTACCCACCTCCTAGGAGGATTTGCAAATTTGCATAAAACATAATTTTACCGCATATGTGAATTGAATTTAAAAATTCCGGGAGACACGGTTGATATTATTAAGTAAAATTTGGTTCAATAAGATAAAAATAATTTTTAGTGAATAGTAACTTTCGACTTTTATTTACAACGGTTAAAAATAAATAGGGTAATTAAAGGTGAAAATGATATTATTATTACCCTAAAACATGTCCTAATTCTGTTGGATAAGTTAAATTTGACCAAAAATAACCTTATTAATAAAATATGATCCTTTAGGTCCACTTGGATTAGATTAGGACATTTAGTATTATTTAATTTAAAGAAGAGTTAAAAGAGTTAAATTCAAGTTTTCATAACTAAAATATTTTTAATATAGGGTTATAAAGAAGATAAATTTGACTATAAATATTCATTATAATGACAAAACGATTTCCTACATAATTGAATTTTATTTATTATTTTTAGACATTAAATAATTAAATTTATTTATGACACTATGATGATGCGGTAATTACCTTATTAATAAAAGATTAAAATAATTGATATTATAATTACCCAAATAAATGTTATTTGAGGATTTCGATTATTTAAACTAATTTTATATGTTAATATGACATGTTAAGGTTCATTCAATCAATTTTTTAGATGTAATCATGTTGTTATAATTTCAACAAAAAACAATTACCAAATAGTGACAACATCGTCATAAAATAGTTTTTAAAATTAGATATTATATTATTAATTGATATATTAGTCGTAAAATTATAAGGATCAGAAAAAAGACATATAAAATAATATATATGACATTAATGAACTTATTGGGATTTTATTGACATTTTATAGTAATAATGATAACCATATAATATAAAAATACAAAGAGACATGGTAAATGTTGAACTATTTAACAAAGAGTTAAATCTAAAAGTTAATGTTAAAATGGTGACATAAACCGATATAAAACCTATTGGTTGGGAGTTTTCGACCCATACCTACCATATCCTCTAAATAAATAATTTTATAGCCATTAGAAACCAGAAATTGTTTTATTATAAAATAATATTTCAATCTATTCCAAAAGTGACCCTCACCTCTCTTTTAAAAGGGGACTTCCCCTTTTCTTAATTTCACACCTCCAAAACCATTTGGCTCCTTCAAAACCAGCACAAATATCCTCCCAAAGTATCTCCCTTAATCCTAGTGGAATTAATTTGGTTATAAATCCAACTTAAAGATCCATTTTGATCAAATCAAAAGGAAGAACCTGAATAAGAGGTAAATATTTCATCACCTCTTTCAAGTTCTTTTCTTCTTCCACTTCCTCTTTATTTTTTGTTTCCATTATAAAATAATGATTCCAGTATTTTCTATATATTTTGATGTTATTATAAAAATTGTACAACCATATTCGTTATTCAATCCATCCTATAAATGACAAAGTCACCATTCATGCGTACATACAAATTACCATGTCCACGTCGTGGTGTAGTTTGTTATTAAAACACTTCATAATTTGGATGGATATAATAATGAGTATAACTGATGTAAATAATAAATATAACATGTTAATTATTCTTTATATATGATATACCATCCAATAACATATGAATTTTCCATCAATATAATGATATTATCGCTCATGCGTACGTACGGTTTACCGTCTCCATGACGCGATGAGATTCATTTCCACGTTCACCATTCAACGATGATTGTAAAATATATATCATTAATAAGTATCTAATATATGACATAATAATTATATTGTATATATATATATATATATATATATTTACTAACACATATCTTATTCACTTAGTTCTGTTCTATACGATATGAAAACGGAAACAGTGTTTATGCGTACGTACGGTCTACCGTCTCCATAAATGGTATTTTCAATTTCATATATATGTACATTAAACATATTTATATTCTAAATATATATGATTTTTTATATTCTGGAAGTATTTAAATCATGATCTAAGTGATACAATCAAGAAAAACAAAGTTAAACCACGTACGATAAAGAAAGCGATTATTACCGAAAATGTTAATTTAACTTTGAAATTATTATTATTTTGGTAGTATAAAGTCATAAATGAATCATGTATGATATCATAAATACTGATATGTTTCTGGAATAATTCAATAACATAATATGGTCTTTATATAAGAGGTTAAAGGTACCCATGACTAATGGAAAGTACAAGGCAAGGGGTTTCTTATCTCACTTTTAATTGCGTGTGATTTCCATAGTTCACCACAAATTTATTGTATGTTGTCTATTCTGTACTACCATTTGATATATATTATCAAGATTATCTTTATATTCATGGTATTATGCGGCTTGTTTGGTGGTTATTGACTATTTTTCATATGACTCGATTGATTACAACGAGGTAAGGGTTATTTCCTCAATCTCAATAATATCTGAGATTTTTCAGGTGTATCTTTTCTCTAGGACATACTTATCATAGATACCCATATTTTAAAAAAATGATTTCAAAAGGAATCTTTTAAGGTATTATGGTAGGGTCTATTTAACAATATCATCATTTTAAATGTTTTAAATTTTTATCTTTCTAAACCCTTTTAATTATTGTCCATGTTTTTAAAATGATTTTAAGGATTTATTTATATGGATATGAATATTTTGAAATTATAATTATTTTAAAAAGTTTCAAAGTGGTATGGGACACTTTGAATCAAAAATACCTTTTAAATGAATACCTATATAAATTGTGAGAATTTTAAATTATTTCATGAAAAAGGGGTATTTCTCTCAAAGGATTTTACTGAGAATTTTCATCTATGTCAACATCCTTTAATGGATTTTAAACTTGTTTGAAGTTGATTTATTATTAAATAAATCCTCCATATAGTGTTGAATGTTTTATGTTATGTTTGACTGTGGATGTGTTATTTTTATACCATTCATGGTCTATGGATAATGTATTGACATTTCCTATGTTAGTTTTAATATGAATGACTATGGAATATTTCAACCATTTCATATGACGAATGTATTAGACTGGTATGTTCTGGGTTGGGGAATCGAAAATGTAAGCCCTCTCGGTTGGGGTCCGGTTACAGCAGACCCTCGAGGTTGGAGTTCAGTTACAGAGGCTCTTTAGGTTGGAGTCCGATTACAGAGGCTCTCCAGGTTGGAGTCCGATTACAGAGGCTCTATGGGTTGGAGTCCGGTTACAGAGGCTCTTCAGGATGGAGTCCAATTACAGAGGCTCTCCGGGATTGGGTTCGGTTACAGTTCTCCCATATGTCATGGCATGAGGCCATGACATAGCAATTAAAGTCTGGTAATATACATTCCCTCATTATGAAATTAGTTATTAAATGTGATTATTCGACTTTTAGAATATCCATGTGCATGATTATATAGTAATGTTTGATTTATTTTTTCCATATTATGTTCAAGTTTATTCTTAAAAAGGATGTGGTTTATATTACACATTTCTCCTTATAAGTTTATAGATTTCACTAAATTATTTCCACTTACTGAGCATCTGAGCTCACCCCTTTCTTATTTTTAATTTTCCCAAGATCCCAAGAAGTATTTTACGTATGATATGTAGGGTTAATCTAAGGGAACAATGGACTTCTCAAAGGATTTTTTATGTTAAGAAGTGTAATGTAACATTCATGTTTGTAATCTATTTTCCAAGACTGCTACACTAATTGGTCTTTTGGGACTTGATTCCTTGTAATCATGAAAAATGAATTAAAATAATGCACCGACTCTGGGAACCTAGGGTTGGGGCATTACATGGAGGACCCTCACACTATATTTATGTGGGATTACCTACCCATTGGTTATATGGATTACCCTTACCTTATCATGGAAAATAGAACTTGTGGGTTACAAATTCTTATGTATCACCCACACATTTTTAAGGATAAGGGGTACAAAAACCATGTATGAATTGATGATTTGTAAGGCCCATTATCCAAAACTCTGAAACTCTATTGAATCCATAATGTTTTAATAAGGATCTCACTTTTTTATTAGTATACCACCAATGGGGTAACCAATAAAATTCTTTCTCCAAAACATCTCAAACAAACTCGAAAATCATTTCAATATATCTAAGACACTAAAAAATCTCAAAAAACCATAGAAAAAAAAATTATGAAAATTTGGATCACTAAATCATGTAAAAAATGTAAAAAAACTAATAATCGACTCTTTTTTTGTATGATTACGGAACATGATAGATAAAACATGAAATTTACCATGGATAACCTATCACATGGAATACGCTCTTCCAAACACAATGTGCAGGCCTCTCAAAGTATCCAGGAAATTATTTCCACTATCTAATCATGAAATATCAACATAAATTATGTGTTAACCATATTACATGGATTGTTCATTCCAAGAGTAACTTGGGAATATACATTGTGGTCTTATTGATGTGACTCTAACCTGCACAATGTGTCCATCTATACATTGTGTGTGTTACTCTAGGGTTATATGGTGTATACCTCATAGAGACTTTAGTTGGTTCACTCTAGATATGGCATGTGATCTCCAACAACACATCTTGTGTATATGATATATTATCCAAGAATTTACTCACTTATTCAGGCCATATCCTTTTGATATGCATCAATTTTCTGCTGTCCTACACGATGATTAGGGTATGGATTATCTAGGTTATGTACTTACGTACACCCTAGGTTGTGTCGTCTTCCAAAAAATATTAAGTGACACATATTAACATCCAATGTGTTATTTATTACCCAATTAGAAAATTATCTACCAAAAAAATATGGGACTGGATATGTTATAAGTAATAATTTACCCCGTAATATTTTACTCATTTAGGGAACCATTGCAACACACCAAAACAATGCATGGCATGAACTCGTATAGTATAGACTATATAGTCATGTCTTCTTTTAAAATCCATTTTATTCACTGAATTATCCACTCCCACCACGATTTCTATATTTTTCCGCCATCTCCACTATATTTCCATCACTCCTATGGGCTTCCTTTCCAATTCAAGTCATACGACACCACCACCCACCATTCCAACTAAGTCTAGGCAACTCCACTACGCCACATAGAATCCCATGGTGATTCCTCTGTCACTAGGAAAATATAATTTTGTCATCTCTATCTGATACCAACTATGATACACTAAATCACTTCATAAAAAAAATTGCACACCAGTAGAAACTAACAAAACAAATTTCTATTTTTTCACTACTTGGGTTCTTTTTTTGTAACTTTTGATTCTTTGAATCCCCACCGTTGTTTTAGATGTTTTATAAAATGAAGGTTGAGACTTCTATTCCATCCTAAATCATGAAAATAGGGATATATTAGAGAATTAGATAGATATGTGGTGTGAAATATGGGGGATAATGGAGTTTTGTGATCATGTGACCACCAAATCCCTATTGTTTATATCATAACATGATGATTTCAATAACATTTGAAAATAATTGAACAACCATATTAAAAATGATTATTGAAAGATGAATAATTCAAAATGAAAATATAGTTCAATGAGGAATAAAGAACGATATCCTAAAAAATAATGAATTCTTTCTTTATGGAGATATTCTAAAGATTTAAGATTCACTCATCAAAGCTATAATATTAAATTATGGATGTTTTAGGATTCTTCCTCTACTTCAAAATATGGGGAATGCTCTACCTATAAGAAATATATATAGCTTATTTATCACTATATAGTTCATTCCAATTAAAATATATAACCAAAATTTAATTGATAAAATATATAATTTGGATTACTAAAATTGATCAACCAAATAATTTAATAAAATACTGACAATGGATCAGTCCGAGTCTCAGAACTGGGATATATAAATTATACCTCTCCTAGGTAAAAAAACCCCTTTAGAACACATCCATGTTATAAAAATCTCTATCTGAATCTCAATAGAGGACATAGAAACATTCTCACATTTGGGAAAAATATTTTATTAAATAAACAATATAAATATTATAAAATTCCATAAGATTGGAAGCTCACAAAAACTAATCCCAAGTATAACAGCCTTGCTGTTTATTACACACTTAAACATGATTTTTTACATAAACATACACTTAAGACAACTACAAGGATCGATAGGCCTCGTGTATTTGGAAACTATAAACATTACCCAAAAACATAAAACATAAAATACGACATTTTTATTGAAAACTTCTTTTACATAACCACAACATTCTTTCATACTTAGCATTGCATGGGATAACCTGAGGACATACATAAGAAAACGGTGAGCTATAAAGCCCAGTAGGGGAGTAAAAAAGGTATCAATGAAGAATAAAATACATGTTATGAAATATAAATATCAATGGAACATAAGAGAAATAGGAACATAAAGTAATGACCTATCATTATTATCATAACACGGAAATGTGGCAACAACATTTAACAAGATATTAGCATGATCCAAGGCACATTGCACATGGAGGATGAGTAAAACATAATTGAAATTGAATTATCATTAGTATCCCTCATTTAACATTAATTATAATGAGTAAACTCTCATTTCACATGGAGTATCATGATACTATTCTTTACCTAATTCATTGGAGCACTATCCCGGTGCACCATTCCTAAACATTTCATTTCATGCATAAGTGTGCCACATAGATAAAACAACATGGATTCATGAAACATCATACTTTATTTCACCAATAATAGATGTGGAATACCTAAATTTAAGTACTCAATAATAATGTAAATGTGTATAAATTTAAATACACTTGATAAAGAAATAGGTATGGTTTTCACATACCGATGATTTTGGTATGGAAATTTTGGTGTAACTGCGGCAGCATAATGACATAAAATAGAAAATGTAAAATTGGTTGACGTGGTAGAAAGGGGTATCTCATCATTAATACAATAAATGGAAAATAATGGGGTCAAGAAAAAAATATCCCAACATATTTAATGTAATTTAGAAGCATAATATAAAATAAATTCTTAAACGTAAATGAGGGGAGAGAAATTCCTTATGGAATTTTGTCCTGGTAATGAGTGTTCATGGGAGAAAATAATGTGAGGGAAAGGGGTATATAATCATTAAAAATTAAGGAGGTTAAGTATAGGGGAGTTGATAAATCATGCCCCAACATATAAAATTTAAAATAAACAAGAATAAAAATATAAGGAAACTTGGACATAAATAAGGAAGGAATAAATACTTTACTTGGATGTGTGATCCCAAAAGCTTGGGAAATGCATGACAGAGGAATATTCGGATATTAGAGATCCTTAGAAGGTTTCTATAGAGAGTATGTAAGAGTTTGGTCAAGATTTAAATGGTTTTAGTGAAGAGGAATGGGATATTGAGTGGGTTTATATAGGAAAGGAGAGGTAATTCTTTATCATTTAGGTTTTGGAAACTGCACATTAAACTAATCAAAACCACAAACCATCCCATGGTTTTTGCCCATGGTTTTTCCAATGTAGAGGGTAATATATTATTTTATAATTCCAAATTTATAACCTATTAAAATATTTGTCTTACTTATGTAAATGTGAGTTACACTCTTAAGGAAATCATTTTTAAAAGTTAAAATATTTTATATGTGCTGGAGGGTTCACTAACACACCATAAAATTAATAAAAAAAATCTAAAATCACATTATTTTAAATTTAAAACATATATTGTAGAAAAATTACTTTTATAGTATT
Source organism: Viscum album (assembly GCA_963277665.1). Taxonomy (NCBI): domain Eukaryota; kingdom Viridiplantae; phylum Streptophyta; class Magnoliopsida; order Santalales; family Viscaceae; genus Viscum; species Viscum album. The sequence goes on along the minus strand of OY728152.1, from coordinate 867,018,066 downwards.
TTATTACTTCACTATTGGGTCATTATGATTTCATAAAACACATTATATATTTAAACGGTATTTAATTTTTACCCAAAAAATCGACTGTCTCAGAATATTATGAAAAATTCACCGTTAAATAATTTTGATGTCCGGAATCCAAATATTGTATACATTTTATTTAAATTGTTTTATAAATTTGTGAATTTTTACTTTTAAAATAAAAACCTACATCTATCGAAAATTCATGTGTTTTGACAAAAAAACATTCAAATGTTAATAAAAATTACAGTTGTATTCATAAAAATTTATAAAATATTTTATATTTAATAAAAACTAATTTAGTAATAATATTTTATTAAAATATAATTTATTTAGAAAATCCATTCATTCGTCAAAACATATTTCTTAATTGAATATTAAATAAAAATACAATTTCTTCCATAAAAACATTTAGAAAGTAACAATAATAAAATGAATGCATATTATTTATTCCAAATATAAAGCACATAATCATAGTGAAAGTGAATTCTTACATAACCCCTTGTAACACCTCCATAAGACCTAAGGGTAAGGTGCGTGATGGTGACAGACTCTTGGGGTGGCTCAGATAACATCGCTCAGGTGGTAATCTCTATTAACTTCAACATCTCTCATTGGCGGTTCTGTTCAAGCTTAACGTATTGAAGATCGTCATGGAAATTGGTCAATAGCGAAACCTAGTGATGCTACCTCCTTTATGAGCTTCAAAAAATTGGCTATATAGGGACTAGAACTACTGGATGAGGTCATCGCTTTGTTTCCCTGAGTTAATTAGATTTTTTAAAGACCTATATTTATAATAATCATGTGATAACTATTCAAGGCCTACATTGGTAAGGATAAAAATTATTAATGTTATTTTAAAATCCAAAAACATAAAACCAAGGAAGTTAATATGTCTTATATAACAATTTTACATAATAAAACATTTTATTAGTTCAAGAGAAATTTTTAGTAATAAAATTTTGGGTCGTTAAAATCATCCCCCCCATAAGAAATTTCACAATATAAATTACCTTTTCACACACTAAAATAGATGAGGGTAACTATGCTTCATCACTTCCACCATTTCCCACTATGCATATTCAATCATGTGGTTTCTCCACAACAACTTGATGTGGGACATGGCCTTATTTTGTAGAAATATATCCTTATGATATAAGATCTTTACTGACTTCTCTTCACATGAGAGGTCATTCTCCAATGGTACCACCTCTAGATTGAGTAAATACGATGGGTCAGGTATTTACTTCCTCAAGAGTGATACATGTAATTAATCATGTACTTTTTATAATTTTGGTGGGAGTGCTTTTTGATAGGACACTTCTCTAATTCAATCAAGGATATTTAAAGGGACAATGTATCTTTGACTAAGATTTTCCTTAATCCATAATCTCATAACTCTCTTCCACGATGATATAATGAGAAATACCACGTCTTCTATATTATACTCTAGGTCTCTTCGTCAATTATCATCATAGATCTTTTGTCGACTCTGAGAAGATTTAATGTGATGTTGGATGGTATTAACCTTCTGCACCCTTTCGTCAACCATTTCTGAACCTATGAGTTTCTGCTCCCCAACATCATCCCAACATACTGGTGTTCTACACCTCGTCCCATAAAGGGATTCATAAGGAACCATTTGGATTCTTGATGGGAAACTGTTATTGTAAGTGAAATCAACCATAGGAATATTTTGATCCAATCACCCTTTAAATTCGATTGAGCATAATCTCAAAATGTTTTCAAGTGATTGGATAGTCAGCCCATATCGGAAATCATTTTGAGGATAATAATCCGTACTAATGTTTTTCTCAGTATTCAGAGCATGTTGGAGAATCTTACTGAGCTTTGAGGTAAATCTTTGATCTCGATTAGATACAATCGATAATGGTATTCCATGCAGCCTTAAAACTTCTTTGATGTATATCTTTTATAGTTGAAACAATGGGAAATCCTCTTGAATTGGAATCAAGTGTGCAGTCTTTGAAAGATGATCCACAACAACCCAGATAGAATTGTTTCCTTTGGATGTCTTCAGATGACCATTGACAAATTCCATGGTGATTTTCTCACATTTCCATGTTATTATGGGTAATTGTGGCATCATCCCCATAGACTTCTACCTCTAATCCATCACATGATGAAATATGAGGAACTTCGATGTATACTCAGAAAACTCCTTCTTCATGTTATCCCACCAATAATGATCTCATATATCTTGATACATCATTCTGTTTCCTAGGTGAATGTTGATATTTGAACTATGTGCATCACCCAAAAGACCATTCTTTAACTCTAGATTTTATGGAACACTTATTCTTGACCCAAATCTCACATTTCCATCTTAATTAACAATGGAATCTTAGGATTTCACTTTTTTATAGTTTCATATTTCTTCTGATTTCCCACATCATATTTTTGAGCATCCTTTAACCTTTCCAAAAAAGACAGTTGAAAAATAATTTGTTAAAGGATTGATGATGTTCCCTTATTTATGATTCCCATGCCCATCTTCATCAAATCTATGAATATTAGATCATATTCAATTATCATCAATGATAGAATTGCTAGTTCCTTTCAAGTATGAGCATCCACCGCCTTATTGGATTTCCAATGGTGGTATTGGATTGAGCAGTCATAGTCTTTGATTAGATCTAACCATATTCATTGATTCATATTCATCTCTTTTGGCATGAATATATAATTGTGTATTTTTTGATCCATATATATTTTAAACTTCTCCTCAATAAGATAATTTCACAAAATTTTTAATGTGAAGATTGCTAAAGCCAACTCTAGGTCATGTGTTGGATAATGTTTCTCATGAACTTCCAATTTCCTTGAATCATAGGCAATGACTTTGTCATTTTCATCAACATACATCTGAGGCCCTTCTTCGAAGCATCAATAAATACCCTAGAAAGATCTACTCTTTTACGAAGTGTGATCATGGGTGCAGTGATAAGCCTATTTTTCAACTCTAAGAATCTCTCTTCATATTCCTCACTCCTAGAAAACTTGACTCCCTTCCGAGTTATCTTGGTAAGAGGTTTTGAAAATCCTAAAAAAATTCTCACATGTCGATGATAATATCCAACTAACCCTAAGAAGCTATAGATATCTTTCACCAATGTTGTCCTTGGCCATCCCTCAATTAGAGTTTTCTTGGAGGGATCCATTGATATCCCATTTCTTGTGATGATATGACCCAAGAATGATACATCCTTCATTAAAAAATAATAGAGTCTATACTTTTCATAGATCTTCTTCTATCACAAGGTCTCTAATAAAGGGCTTAGATACTCCTCATACTACTCCTAGGTTTTGGGTATATTAGAATATCATCTATAAAGACTACCACAAATTTGTTTAGGTAATATCTAAATACTCTATTCATCATGTCCATGAATATTTCTAGAGAATTAGTGAGCCTGAATGGCATTACTATGAATTCATAGTTCTTGTACCTTGTTTGAAAAGAATCCTTGAGGATATCCTCTTTTTTCACACTTAGATGATAATATCCCGACTAAAAATCAACCATGGAGAAGTATTGTGCTACATATAGCTGATCAAAAATGTCATTAATTCGGGGAAAATGATACTTGTTATTTATCGTGATTTTTTTGATCTCATGGTAATCAATACAATGGCACATTGACCCATCCTTTTTCATTATGAAGAGGACTAGTGCACACCATAGTGAAGTACATGGGATTAAAAACCCTTTATCTAGATTCTCATATTGTTGTTTTTTTAGCTCCACAATCTCTAAAACAGTCATTCTATATGGAGTCATGGATAATTGGAAATTCCCTAGGTATTATATCAATCAATAATTAAACATATCTTCTCGGAGGAAGACTAGGTAATTTCTCAGAAAACCCATCATATAATTCCCTCACAATGGGCATGTCTACAAATACATTTTCTTCCATAAAATCAATCATCTGAGCAAGGTATGCATGCTCTTAGGGCATTAATATCCATGCTTGAGATGATGGTTCTAAAAAATATTTATCCTCCACCTTTCACATGTATAGAATATGGGGTCTATTCTCCATATAGAGATTTATTTCCATCTTACTCAAATTTATGTTGGCTCAATATAGGGAAAACCAATCCATGCCAATAATTCCATCAAATTTCACCAGATGGAGTATGATGAGGTTTTCTATGAAGGTCAATCAAAAAATTATTATATGGTAGGAGTTATATTCAGGGGATGAAATAATTTCCCCATTTTTGGTTCTAACCGACAACATTACGTTCTTGATTTGTGGTGGTGTTGGAATTTTTCTACAAAACATTTGGGATATAAAATAATTTATAAGACTAGAATCAAAATGTTTGTTCACTATTCTGGATGAATAACAAGTGTACCTATCACTAATTCATTTTCGATGTTATCTCTAGTGGTAGTTATGGAAAAATCTCTATCTCGATGCATTATAGGTTGTTGGTTTCCTTAGAAAACCCTTGGCATAGCGCACTGGTTTGCAAAGTGCCAATGATCTTTATAGTTGAAGAAATGAAAAATGTGTTGAGGGTTGAACAGAGTGTTCCTCTCCTATGTCAAAGAAGAAGGTTTTTCTTGATGGTATTTAATGGCCAAGTTCCCATCTCTTCTATACCAAAAGCATTTTCTTATCCCCATTTGGAAATTTATGGGGTTCTTCTTTCCGCACCATTGGCATGTGGGGTGCTTGAAAATCTTAGCACTATTGGATTTATCCTTTGGACTTCTAGAATTCAAGTCAACCTAATGATTCTTATCCCCATGACACCCATAAGATTCCCGGATCTCCGTTTTAACATTGAGGGGACATCGGACAAGTTTTTCATAGCCATCGAAGTCACAGATAACTAGGGCTTTATGTAGGCTAGTTTTTATCCCACCAATGAAGTTGTCAACCATGCATTTGTGGGTAACAATAATAATAGATACATATCGTGAAAGACTGGTGAAGTTTTTCTAATATGCTCATGTAGACTCATCATATTTTTCCTTGGGTTAAATTATGTCCCATTCCATCTTATGTAGGAGGGTGAGCGTAAAATATTTATCGAAAATCATTTTCCAGAAATCTTTCCATTCCAACACCTCGACCTTCTCTTCAGGCTTGGAATTTTTTATCAATGTCCACCATTGATCTGCTTCACCCTCTTCACGATATTCATTCAGAATAATTTTCTCTTATTAGGAACATTGAAAGATAGAGAAGATAATTTCAAAGGAGTTGATCCTTTGCTCAGAAATTGATGGATCATATGATCCGTTAAAAGTAGGAGGACTTTGTCTCATGAAGCTCTCAGTTGTAGCATGTTCTTTCTTAGGGTGGATGGACTTTCCTATTGACCCATGTTTCTATTCAAAACATGAGATAAATCATATGGTATCATGTCAAAGTTTTCGATTCCCACTCCCATAGGATTGGGCATCTCATTAGAACAGTCATCATGTTGATCTTCACATCAGTTGTTAGAATGAGTCCTCCTTTTACTAGAAATTAGTTGGAATAAATGTTAATTTAGGGGTAATATATATAGGTTAATTTAATCACAGAAAGGGATAACTTTAAAATTACATATATGTCCTTAACTTATGAATTTATAGGCTTCAAACACTGTTATCCATGATCTACTTCCCAATATAAATTCTTAGGGACATTTTTTTATTCCATTAATAATAGTTCATACTAAGGTTATGAATTTACCAAATCATAACCCCCAGGAGTGTCATTACCAAGAGGGAAGTAAGTCCCATTTTCATGAAATAGTTCCCATTCGAGTCTAGCTCAAAGAGAAGTTTTTGTGTTTTACCCCTATATAAATATATGCTAGAGCCTCTATTACTTGTTTGCATGTAGACAGGGATGTATTTGCTTGATAAACCACTTACTCTATACTAACCACAATTTAGGGATATTTTCATTATACTCACTTTTATCCCAAGGGAATTCACTAGGTTTTTCTAATCCTAATCCCATATATAACTAAACCTCATTCAAATACCAACTATAACAACCCTTCTCTTTATTACACAGTTAAACATGATTAATTACATAAACTAACACATAAGGCAACTACAAGGATTGAGATGTCTACTGTCATGGGAAATTAGGAACATTACATAAAAACTTAAAACATAAAATGTGACATCTTTATTGAAAACTTCTTTAACATGACCATAGAATTCCTTCGTACTTAGTACTATATAGGATAACCTGAGGATGTACATAAGAAAACAATGAGCTATAAATCCAATAAGGGAACAATCAAGGCATAAAAAGAAGAATGAAAAACATGTTAGGAAATAGTAATATCAATGGACCATAATAGAAAAATGAACATAAAGGAATTATATAGCCTGATTATCATAACATGGAAATGTGGCAACATCATTTAACATGAAATTAGCATGAGCCAAGGATCATTGAACATGGATCAAGAGTAATTCCTTATTAAAATTGAATTAACAAGATTAAACCTTGATTACACTTTAATTATCATTGGTAAACCCTCATTTCACATGGAATATCATGATACTATTCTTTACCCAATGCATTGGAGGCTATCAGGGTGAAACCTTCTTAATCATTTCATTTCATGCATAATTGTGCCACATAGATCATACAACATGGATTAATTAAACATCATAATTTATTACACGAATGAGAGATGTGGAATACGTAAATTTAAGTACTAAATAAACATGTACATGTTCATAAAGGTGAATACCTTTGATAGAGAAATGGGTATGGTATTCACTTACACGATTCTTTTGGCATCGAAATTTTGGTGTAACTTCGGTAGCATAATGACGTCAAATTGAAATCGTAAAATGTGTTGATGAGGGAGAAAGGGGTATCTCATAATTAGTAAATGAAATGGAAAGTAATGGGGTCATGGATCATAATATACCAACAAATATAATGGAATTTATATACAAAATATAAAATAATTTCTTTAACGTAAATAAGGATAGAGAAACCCCTTATGGAATTTCGGCATGGTAACAGGTGTTCATGGGGGAAATTAATTGGAGAAAAGGGGATATATCATCATTCGAACATTTGGAGGGAAATATAGGGGAGGTGATAAATCACACCCCAAAATTTTTAATTGAAAATAAAAGGTCGTAACAATATAAGGAAACTATGACATAAATAAGGAAGGAATAAATTTCTTACTTGGAAATGTGATCCCAAAGGCTTGGGAGAGGCTTGATAGAGGATTCTTGGGAGATTGGGGAGCCTTAGTAGAATTATAGAGATATGATTTCAGAGGTTGGTTGAGCTCAAAATGGTTTTAGTAAAGATGAACGGGAGATTGATTGGGTTTATATAGAAAAGGAGAGGGGAATTCATTATTATTTAGGTTTTGGACTCTACACATTAAACTAATCAAAACCACAAACAGTCCCATGATTTTTGCCCATGGTTTTTTCCATATTGGATTCAAAATCATTATTTTATTAGTCCAATGTCCGAAATTATTAAAATATTAGGATTTATTATGTGTAGGTGATTCACACTCTCATGTAAATCATTTAAAGAAGTTAAAATATTTTATAAGTCTTGGAGGGTTCACCAAGCCCCCATAAAATTAATAAAAAAAATATAAAATCAAATTATATTAAAGGTAAAACATATATTGAATGAACATACATTTTATATTATTTTTTTACATCACTATTCTGTCATTATGATTTCATAAAACACATTATATATTTAAACGGTATTTAATTTTTACCCCAAAATTCAATTGTGTCTGAAAATTAGGAAAAATTCACCATTAGATAATTTCAATGTCGTGAATCCCAAAATTATATTAATTTTATCCAATTAATTTTTTAAATAGGTTAATTTTTTCTTTTCAAATAAAAACTGACATCTATTGAAAATTCATGGGTTTTTAAAAAAACAACATTCAAACCTTAATAAAAATTAAAATTGTATTAATAAAAATTTATATGATCTTTTATATTTAATTAAAATAATTAAGTAATAATTTTTTATTAAAATATTATTTATTTCAAAAATATATTTGTTGAAACTCCTTTTCGTCACATTGTCTAAATGAATGGAAAGGGAAATGACTTAACACAAATTGATTCATCCTTTGAAGAAAACATCAAAAATCGACAAAGGCATGAACAAGGCTTCAAATGCACATGCGACGCGCAAGTACCCTTTCTGTCGTGCAAGTACACTTGCGCGCCGAAATGGTCGTCCAAGTACACTTGCGCGGCGAATCTGGTCTCGCAAGTCAATTGTGTGCCCTGAGTGATAACTGCCCGGGGTCTTCTCCAGCCTATAAATACCCCTGGTGGACCCCCCATTTGAAAAGGAATTTTTCCAAAAACTCAGATTTAAGCTCCTGAAGCCCTAGTCTCTTTTCAAAGCTTCTAAAACACTTATAAGGTAATTTCTTACCTAGAACGGAAGATCTAAAGAGGGGGAGGAAGGCCTAAGTGTTGAAACTCATCAACACTTGCGCGCCTGAGTGGACAGCCCTTAAGGGAAAGGTCCACACTTGCACACCGCCTTACTCCTTCAATAGAACTTGTGGGCCACTTTTCTGGAAGAACCTCAAGATGATTCTAAAGGCTTTAACAAAGAGTCGCTCAAGTTTTACCCTGCTGGTTAACCATCGCGCAAGTACCCATGTGTCGATCAGGTATACCTGTGCGACCAGTACTTGCGCACCCACGCAGTACCTGTACACCTGCCAGGACTTGCGTGCCCATGCCTTTTTGGGTGCCCTTCTTACCCATTTCACCCCTCTTAAGCCATTCCACCTCCCCTATTCAAGATTCAGTCTTCAAGACACTCTTCAAATCCATTTATGTCATTATTTCATGATTTGACTTCCTTATCTGAAAGGAACTCTACGGAATATCTCTCAAAACCTAGTGATTTACACATCTTTATGTCACTAAATATTGAGATTTCATTCATTAAACCGCATCCTTTAAGATTAGAGAACTCATTAATGTGGGCCTCCTTTTCAGGAGTAAGCCCCAATCCCCTAACCTGGGCCTCCTTTTCAAGAGTAAGCCCCAGTCTCAAATATGGGCATCCTCCTCAGGAGTAATCCCTAGCCTCAAAAACGGGTATCCTCCTCAGGAGTAAGCCCCAACCATAATTCTCTTAACCTGGGCCTCCTTTTCAGGAGTAAGCCCCAGTCTCAAATATGGGCATCCTCCTCAGGAGTAAGCCCCAACCATAATTCTCTTAACCTGGGCCTCCTTTTCAAGAGTATGCCCCAGTCCCCTAACCTGGGCCTCCTTTTCAGGAGTAAGGCTCAGTCTCAAATATGGGCATCCTCCTTAGGAGTAAGCCCCAACCATAATTCTCTTAACCTGGGCCTCCTTTTCAGGAGTAAGCCCCAGTCTCAAATATGGGTATCCTCCTTAGGAGTAAACCCCAACAATAATTCTCTTAACCTGGGCCACCTTTTTAGGAGTAATCCCCAGTCTCAAATATGGGCATCCTCCTCAGGAGTAAACCTCAACCATAATTCTCTTAACCTGGGCCTCCTTTTCAGGAGTAAGACCCAGTCTCAAATATGGGCATCCTCCTCAGGAGTAAGCCCCAGTCTCAAATACAGGCATCCTCCTCAGGAGTAAGCCCCAAACATAATTATCTTAACATGGGCCTCCTTTTCAGGGGTAATCTGCAGTCTCAAATATGGGCATCCTCCTCAGGAGTAAGCCCCAAACATAATTATCTTAACCTGGGCCTCCATTTTAGGAGTAAGTCCTAGTCTCAAATATGGGAATCCTCCTCAGGAGTAAGCCCCAACCATAATTCTCCTAACCTGGGCCTCCTTTTCAGGAGTAATCCCCAGTCTAAAATATGGGTGTCTTCTTCAGGAGTAATCCCCAAGTCCCTTAATTTTTCAAGTCCCTTAACCTGGGCCTCCCTTTTCAAGAGCAAGCCCCAGTTTTAATTTCTCTTAACCAGTCCTAATTTACCTTTGATCTGGAATTCCTTCTCAGGAGTAAAAACCAATCATAATTCCTCTCCTAATTTGGGCCTCCTTTTCAGGAGTATGCCCGCAGTTAGAGTATTCAAATCTCTATAAAGCACATATACCTTTATGGAACCTGTTCCGGGATTTCTTCCCGGAAGTTAATCCTAATATTCATTTATCTGGGCAGTCATACACATATAAGTCCCACATTATTTCTTATGATTTCATCATTCATGGCACAATTGTCTATGTTTTACCAATACCTCTTGTTTCTCACACCGAGCATGACTCACGTGAGCTTAGAGTGTAAAAGTAATTCTGACATCCTCGTTTCAGCCGTCAATCATAAACATCATACTCTCTTACTCGAACTACGTGGGTTCTGATTCCTTTTCTAAACAAAGGATACGTAGGTAGCCCATCTGTGGGTTCGATCCCAACTCTGAAATAATCCATGTCCATCTAAATGACAATAAAATTTAAGTGCCCCACTGAGTAGCTTCAAAACCTGCATGGTCATCATAATGACCAAGAGAATTATATATAAATGTATCGAAGGATACCATTGACCAAGAATCCCTAATAAATACAGATGATTCTCTGTTGATGAAGAACCTCGAATACATATAAAATATTCTCTAAATTTCCTACATATATAATCATTGATTGTCAAATATGAAGGAAAGCTCATTTTATACTTGTTAATGTAATTGGGATTCATTAACAGAACTTAAATCTATAAAGACAGTCCCAGAGTAGACAATAATTCCCTTCGAAAAGGTGTGATGAGTCCGACCTCCCATCCTCTCGACCAATGAAAATTCCTAAGACTCATCGGTTCACAAACAAATGAGAACCTACCTTTGGAATGTATGTCCAAATGGATGTGGAATCATTGGATGTTTCCGGTTCTACGAACAGACCCATTAGAAACCGATCGTAATGTTTGAACCTCCCATCAAGGGGGTCATCCCTGAATCTCGAGGGAAACAAAAAATGGTGAAACTAAAGTTAATCCTTAACCAAGTTAAAATGATGTTTTACCTATTTGTTAGGCCCCTATTTAAAACACAGTGAGAGGGCCAACAAAAACAATCATTGACATATGTGCTCATCCAAAAGATGTAGTGTCTGAATTCATCTTGATTACGTATGTTATATCAAACAGACACTCTTTTCCAAAATCTTATGCATTTCCAGAATGGCTGCTCTCAAGTTCACACCTGTGAATACTGCTACTGCAAATGCCACTACTGATACTCCTGCTAGATCGTTGTCCGCTCTAAGGACGACATCACCAACTCAGCGTCTTCAACGCTGGGTATCAAATGCGCTGGTTAAGGAGTACCGTCAACACGGTACCATCCCAACTCTGGAGGCTGCACGACAAGACCTCCATGTGAACAACTCACACCGGTCGTCTGGAAAACGATGAACATTGATCAAGAAGCAGGTCGTGTTGACTACCGTCTCCAACCGTTTCAGATCATTATCCCTAGAACACAATCACCATTCACTCCCATATTCTGGGGAGGTGAATGAGCAGGTCCCTCAGGGGCTTAATTCAAAGAAGCAGGATTCCTTCCAGAGGGCTCCTATCAACAATAGCTGCTAGACTCGTGTGGTAGTACGCCCTCCACATGATGAGGGTACCGACTCCAGGTGTTCAGCATAGGTTCCTAGAACCCGAGCAAGAAAGACGAACCGCCAGAGGCAGAATCTGGTCAAAAGTGAGCAGGTTCTCATCTCTGCCATCTCTGGAGAAGTCCACCAACCTAAAATGGTGGAAATCAACGAGCAGGCACACAAACCTTCCTGTTTTAATCCCGATGTCTAGCAGACTCGTCTGGCAGGAGCACGCCAATCCCGTCAGGAAATTCCGGCGGAGTACTATAGGTAGGAACATACACCTGTTTATACATCATCAGCTAGTTAGCAGGCTCGTCTGACTACATATGATGAAGCTCATCAACCACATTTTGTGAAGTGTAATCAGCAGGCACATACACCTGCTAGTATTGATCAACCCTGCCAACAGTCTCACTTGGTATCATTCGGAGAAGTCAGTCGGAAATCTCTAATGTCAAACAGGAGGCAGACTCAACTCTCTGCCCCCACACTTGAGTACTGCCAGGATTCAGTGACAGGAAAACGAGGACAGGAGCAGGCACATACACCAACTCCAAGCACGGAATGGACATATATCCCTGTTCCGGCAGCTGAAGTCACCAATCATATTCTATCAATGGTGAAAGAGTAGAAGCAAATCTCTGCTTATATTTTGTACGCTTGCCAGGGTAATATAAAAACTTCAGCGGCATCTCAGGGAAAGACACATAAATCTATCCCTACCAGTGGAGTGAAACATCAACAATTCACTCCGGAACAGACACATACATCTGTTCCAGTCCAAGAGGGTTGTGGGGCATACTCCCCCATATCATGCGGACAACCAAGTCAGGCACATGCACCTGATTTGAGTGGAGAGCGACAGACTAACCTGGACATATTTCCTGATCAGGCACATACACCTCCTCAGAGCAGCCACATTCGTCAACAATTGGTTTCTAAGGTGACTAAGAAGGCGTCTAAGAAAAAGACCCGCCCAGCACAGTTAAGAGATGAAGAACCAATCTGTAACAAGGCCTTGCTCGATGATGGAGTTTTTGAAGCTCTGAGACAATTATCTGTTGGAATTAATGATTCTACTCCCTCATTTCCTAATAGTGGGAACATTAATTCCAAAGTTCTTCAACATACACTTCCTCATAAAGACTTACATCACGACAATTCGGTCGATCTCGAATTTTCATCTTCAGATGAGAGCCACATGAACCCTTTGAGTTGTCAGATGACCAAGGAGCAAGAGATCTCATATTTTATTGTAACCCATTATAGTGGTCCTCCCCATGTTGTTGAATTTCACTTTGAAATTCCTCTTCGTAGTAGTGATGCACATTTCCCGGAAAATGCTCTAGTGGACAATGTAGTGCTGAGAAAGCCCTCTTATCTTGAGGCACTTGAAAATGTGAAACCAGTCATGTCTGATGCTTCATCGCTAGCAGGTGAAATACATTCTCAATCAGAAGATATCCCAGGATGTATTTCATTCTCCAAACCACCCCTAAGTCATGCGTCTTCTAGTTTGATCAATGATTTATCTACCAATCTTGTTGAATCTGATGAAGCAACAAGGAAACACCAACTCTGGTCAAATCAGGTAGAAGAATCTTCATTTAATGATAAAGAGGAAATGCTGAACATGAGAAAACAACTGGAAAAAGGTGAAGTACCAGTCATGTTTTGGCCTCTGGCTGACTCTCAGTATGACATTCCAAAGATGTTGACGGAAGATGGAATTCATGATATTCATCTCAACATATGGAAAACTCTTGTTCAGTTGAAGAATAAATTATTATCTTATGATGAATATGAAAATCATCTTAAGATAATAGAAGGGTTACAATGTCATATTGATTTGGCATCTCTATCAGTCTCTCGATATCCGAAGGCTGAAAAACAGCAGAGAGCCCTTCAACGTTCATACCTTGGCGCACTGAGAAGATTGCGTTAGTTAATTTCCAATGCCCCATTTGGTATTCAAGTCAAAGGATGGGGTATTCATGGAGAACTACATTTCATGGTGCTCTCCAGTCAGCAAAGCCCGCCAAAAATGGTCTCATGCAATGTTATTGCTCATGGCTGGCCACAATCAATGGGCTTTGTTTGTAACCAAAAGCTTTCCCAAGAACAGGCCTCAACTAGTTCCTCTCAAAATCAAGAATACAAAGAACAAGTTGTTGAATTACTCCTGCATCAAGAAAATGAGAATATTGAACATGACTCTCGTATGGAGCAAGCACATCATCAAGTGACAGAAGTGTCGAAAATCATCCAACGGTCTTTTGAACCAGGTGATAAAAGTGGATACAGGTTAATGCAACCAGCTAATTTCCGGACTAAGGTTCACAAGATCAGGAGTGATTTTAAGAAATTCTCAGACATAGCATGTCAAGAGCCACCCCATCTAGCCAGACTGGGGACTCCTTTAAACCATCCCTCAGAATCAATAAATAGGATTCGAGGAGTTGAGCGGGAATAGCAGGAACAGCCCAAGTCCACCGGACTGTGGACTTTTTCAAATCATCAATCCCATCCTCAGAGAAAGTCTGTCTTTTCTCGATTGGGGAAGAAGCCTCAAGAGGAAGTAAGTGCCAAATTATTAAGAGATTCCCTCCAAATTACGGTTCTTCAATAAGTTCCTGAGGGATCAAATCAACAAAAGGCAATGTCTCATCAAATACATGGATGAAGAAAATATCACGAAAATGTTGATAGAATGGATGAGATGTGTTATGCATCAATCAATGTCATCAATTTCATTGTTGCTGATCCACCATATGAGGCTCACTCAGGGGACTCATATGAAGAGGTTCATGCCCAAGAAGATGTATGCACCGACACAAATGAAGAAGGTGTGCGTACACGAAATCAAAGGGTTACTCAGAACCTAGGTAATCCTTCGAGTAACCCACTTCCCCCTCTCCGAAAAGGATCTAAAAAAGGGAGCAGAAAGAATCAGGTTACATATCCTTCCTATGTAGAAGGCCAATCACTCTCACTAGAGAAAAGGTTTTCACAACATGAGGAAGAAATGAAGGAATTGAGAAGGTTGACTGCAGAACTACTTCAGAGTAGTCTCCTTCTTAAGCGTGTTGGAGTCAGTTAGCCAATGAAATTTGTTGCAGATACTGAGATGGATCAAGAATATCCTCCTTTATCAGTACACCCTCACAGGTCTAATCCTATGGGTCATGTGAAACAACAGTTGGCAGTGCTACCATCAGTTTCAGCACCAATGACCACATCTGTTCAAGCTCCAGTCATTACACCAACCCAAGTCCAAGTTCAACCGGATGTTTCTCAAAATTTAATAACTACCATTGAGTCATTAACAGCTTAGTTAGAAACTATATAAGGTAAACGTGTGCAGGTTCAACCAGAAAAAAAAAGTTTACCCTGAGTGGATAGATTCAATCTCTCCTCCATCCAGTTTTGGAAACCATGTATTCCCTATTTTCAATGGATCAGGTGACCTTGAACAGCATTTGATGCATTATGTGTCTTGTTGTGATCCTATGATGGGAACTCCGGAGCAGTAAGAAGCAGTAAAACTCAGATGCTTTGTACATAACTTGCAAGGACCAGCCTTTTTCTGGTATACAAGCTTGAAATTCCGATCAATTAATGGATGGGAAGATCTTCATCAAAAATTCCTTCTTCAGTTCAGATCAACTTTGCCAAAGAAAACAGTTTTTGATCTTACAAACTGTAAGAAAAGGGAGAATGAAAGGGTCTCAGATTTCATTGCTCACTGGAAGGGATTAACATATTTCTTAAGATTAGAACTCCTTCAAGAAGAATTTTTGCAAATATGTGTGGAAAATCTACGTGACAAATTACGCACGCCGTTGATCCCTGTGAAATATAGAGGAGGGTTTCGAGACCTTAATTAAATCGCTCAGCAGATTGAAGATTCCCTTATATAGGCTAAGGCTAAATCTCGTGTAATTCCATCAGCTCCAAGAAGGAGAATGGGTAGTGCAGAAACTGCTACAGTTATGCTTAAACAAGCACCATTACCTGTATCTACGTCAAAACCTTCATCTTCTCGAAGGGCTCCACCTCCTGAGCGCCAACAACAAAGGCCATTTCTTTCATAAGATGAAAGAGATCAAAGACGAAAACAATTTGAGGATTTGAAGAGAAAAACATACTCTTTCCAAAATGAACAAGTTCATGGTTTCTTCATTTCGTGTCTGGAAAATAATCTGGTTCAATTTCCAAGGCCCAAAATGCCAAACAAGGAAGGAGATAAAGACCGTCCCAATTATTGCCCCTTTCATCAAATGTTGGGGCATCCCATCCAGGAGTGTTTTGTCTTCAAATACCTCCTGTAAAAGATGGTCGACTCTGGACAAGTCAAACTGAAAGGTTCTTCAGCTCAGGTAGCATGTGTTACTGCTACAGTTCTAGAGGAGGAAAGCGAATGGCAAGAAGTCAAAAGAAAAAATGCACAGAAGTATGATGATTTGATGGTCAGAAAGACAATGAACCGAACTCATGCTATTTTTCAAACACAATTAAAGAAACTGATTGTGTCTTCTGCCATGAATGTTGCGGCAAAACCCTCTTCATTAGAGGGAAAGTGCTCAAAGAAATGGCATGATTCAAAGAATGAAAAATAATCAGAAGAACATGAGTATGTGTCAAATCTTAAGTTGTCAATGACTCTAGCAGACTTCATGCCATCTACTTCAAAGCCACGGGCACCACCCCACAAAACGGCACAACCTAAATAGGATAATCAGGTAGAGTCATCATTAGATGAAGAGTTAATCTTTGGTTCTATTAATATGATTCAATTAACAGATCCATATTCTAGTAGCAATTTCGATTTCGATGAGCCTGAATTCCCTATATCAAAATAGGGAATCATAGGATGTTCCATAGGCTCAGGATACAGGGGAAGACGTGGATCTTTCAGAAGCCACTACTCCAATTCTACCCCTGCTAGAACTGTGTATGCAGTAGAAACTCGTGGTACATCCCTTCAGTGAGCTCAGCAAGAATAAGCAAGTTCTTCTACCAATAGAAAATTCAGTCCTGGAACAGTTATTTTGGAAGACCGGTTGAAGGTTCCATCTTCTTCTTCTCAGCAAATAAATGGATATAATCGGTCTAATCATCCAAAACCAGGAATATTGCCAACTCCTATCCCGATACAAGATGCATCAACTTCCAAAGCATCTGCTTCCAAGGTACCTACTAAACCACATATTCTTATTGGGAAACGCAGACCTCTAGATCAAAAGTATGATATATTGAAACACTTGGCCCATGTAGCAACCAATTTATCAATTTTGGATGCTCTGAATCTATCAAAAGATTTTCGGGAAGCACTCATCGAGGCTTTGTCAAGTCCTGAGGAGTTTGAAACTGAAATTGCTGCAGATGAAGTATATCACATAGAGAATAATCCTGCAGAACGCCATGAAATAATATCTTTTACTGCTGAAGATGAAGATGATGTTGTGCATGGACATATTAGACCTTTGTACTTTTCTAGCAAGGTCAATGGCATAGACATGCAAAGAGCTTTCATTGGCAATGGTTTAGGAGTCAACCTCGTGCCCATTCGTACAGTTCGTCGATTGGGCCTCACAGATTCTGATTTATCTTATTCTACCATGATGTTACAAGGATATGATAAAAATGAACAAGAAACACTGGGCGAAGATACACTCAGAACTCAGTTTTGAGATCTTGTATCCAATTCGGATTTCATGGTTGTTGATCAAGACTCAGCTTTCAACATCGTTCTTGGAAGGCCCTGGCTACATCAACATGTGGCTATCCCTTCATCATACCATCAATGTCTCAAATATTGTTTTGATGGTCAAGTTGGTACATTGTATGGTGATAAGACCCCGTTCAAGACATGTTATTCTCAATACATTGAGGCGGAATTCTATCACATTAAGGGAAGGGTGAAATCCACAACAAAGGAGATTACCAAAGTTAATGCTCCCTATGGTTTGGAAAAGATTCCAGTAAATCCATTTACACATGTGAGTACAGATTATGTGTTGCCTATCAATCAAATTGACAAGATAGACCCAAATAAAAATACTCTTATGGAAAGATCCATAATGTCAGTTACGGCAATCGAGTCAGACAACATAGGAGAAATTGTTAACCCACCAAGCAATAATGAAAGAACAAATGGTGACGTCTTCATTTCATCTGTTGAAATCCAAAAAGTCTATACTTCTCCAACCAGGCCAGAAGAAGTTATAGCAACATTAGAGGTGAACAATAATGTCGATTCTCAATCCATCATCTCCTCTTTATTACCCAATGAAGACACTTCATCATCAATCGGGTTGGAAATGGAAGATTCTTCTTCAAGATGTGAAAATTTTGACATCTCATCTGATCATGAAAATTATTCTTTATCATATACTATGAATGTAGAAACGGAAGAAATAATACATGATGAAGAAGAAGAGGAAGATCTTAGAGATGCTCCTCCAGCATTTGAAGAGGGTATCTCTACCACTGTGGATGAACTCAGAGAAGTAAATCTGCGAACAAAATAAGATCCACGCCCCACTTTAATCAGTGCGGCCATGACTCTTGGAGAGCAAGAGATGTCTATTTCTTTTCTAAAGCAATATATATATATATATGCTTGGAACTATACAGAAATTCCTGGGCTTGATCATGATGTTACTACTCATCATTTGGGTTTACCATAAGAACATCAAGGATTTATGCAAGATGTGAGAAGAACACACCCAACTTATGCTTCTAAAATTGAAGCCGAAGTGGATAAGATTATCAAAGCTAACATTGTCATAGAAGTTCAGTATCCCAAGTGGTTGGATAATATTGTCCCAATAATGAAGAAGAATAGACAAATTAGAGTTTGCATCGATTTCAGAGATCTTAATAGGCATTGTCCTAAGGATGATTTCCCAGTTCCGATTACAGAACTTTTAATTGATGCAACAGCTGGCTATGAAGAACTTTCCTTCATGGATGGATATTCCGGATATAATCAAATCTGAGTGGCCTCAGATGAAGAGGAATCCACAGCCTTCAGAGCCCCTCAGGGTGTGTTTTGCTACCTGGTAATGCCCTTTGGCTTAATGAATGCAGATGCAACATATCAACGTTCCATGCATCGTATCGTCACACCCTTCTTAGGGAAGTTTGTTCAATGCTATGTAGACGATTTGGTGGATAAATCCAAACAACGTTCTAATCACTTGACTGATTTGGAAGTCATATTCTGCAAGATTAGACAACATAATTTGATGATGAACCCCTTTAAATGTGCTTTTGGGGTAACCTCGGGAATCTTTGTCGGCTTTGTTGTACGCCATCATGGTATTGAAGTCGATCCTGAGAATACCAAGTCAATCCTTAGTATGTCACCTCCTCAAAATTTGAATGAATTAAGAGGACTTCAAAGAAACTAAGACTATATTCGGCGTTTCATCTCCAATTTGGCAGGCAAAAGTTTACCCTTCACCAAATTGATGAAGAAGGGATTCACTTACTAGTGGACTGAAGAATGTCATGAATCATTTGATATTCTCAAGAAATACCTCTTGAATCCATGGGTAATCATGCCACCTGTTGAAGGAAGACCACATATCCTCTATGTGACAGCTTTTGAGAGATCATTGGCTGCCTTTCGTGCTAAAAAGAATGATACTGTGAATGAAAACAGCCTCTACTATCTCAGTCGAACTATGCTTGAAGCAGAAACCCGGTATTCAAGTATTGAGAAGTGCTATCGGGCATTAATATTTGCAGTTCAGAAGATGAGACACTACCTGCAACATCACGAGTTCCAATTGGTATCTCTCAATAACCCACTCAAATTCATCCTTAGTCGTCCAATGCATACAGGACTTCTGGCAAGGTGGGTAGTTATTTTGCAGCAATTCGACATTTAGTATGTGTCTCAAAAGGCGATAAAGGGCCATGCTCTGGCTGATTTCCTAGCTGAACACCCTTCAGTGGAAGAAACATCTTCAGATATTGAACTCCCTGATGAAGAAGTCTTCTGTATTCAAGAAATTCCTCAGGCATGGGAAATGTATTTTGATGGTGCTTCCAGAAGTCCAACAGGGAGGAAAATGGAAAATCCTAAATTCAACAATGTTGGATTAGGAATTGTGCTCATTTCTCCAGAAAAGGAAGTGTTAACTTATTCCTTCTTATTATGGGAAGTTGGTACCAATAATGAAGCGTAATACCAAGCTCTCATCGTAGGCTTGGAATTAGCACTTCAAGTACAATTGAATCACTTAAAGGTGAAAGGTGATTCAGACCTGGTAATCAAACAAGTCAATGGGGATTATTCCATCAGAAAAGAAGAACTAATCCCTTTTTATGATTACGTCAGAGAGTTAATGGTGGAATTTCTTTCGAAACCAACATTTTCTTATGTCCCAAGATCACAAAATGCTCAAGTTGATGCACTGGCTAATATAGCCACAGCTCTGGCAGATCCAAATCGGGACGAGACAACCATCAGTATTTCCCACCGTCGTGCAATTTCACCTTATGTTCGAATCAGAATAGAGGAAATTAATGAAATTAGTCCAATTACTGAACCGTATGGTCATACTACAGGATGGATGTCACCTATCTTGGAATACCTTCAAAATGGAACACTTCCACCTGATAGAGCTGAGGAAGAACAAATCCGGCGACATGTAGTCAATTTTACTCTTTATGATAGCCCATATCACCTAGAGAAAATTCTCTAAAAACGTTGTTTTGATGGAATTCTCTTCAGATGCATTGATGGGGAAGAGACAATGGTTGTCATGAAAGAAGTGCATGAGGGAGTCTGTGGTGCCCACCAGTCTGGACATAGACTGTCGGATCAGATTCGAAGGCTTGGATACTTTTGGCCTTCAATGATACAAGATTGTTTCGATTTCACAAAGAAGTTTCATTCATGCCAAGTACATTCCAACTTCATTCATCAACCCCAGAGTTGCTTCATATAGCTAAATACTCATGGCCATTTTCTACATGGGGAATGGATGTGGTGGGACCTTACCCTTTGACTACGACCAAGCAGTTTAAGTACATTCTTACTGCTACTGACTTCTTTTCCAAATGGGCAGAGGCAATACCTCTCAAGGAAGATAGTTCTAAAGGCGTTATTAGCTTCATCAAGTCTAACATCGTTACCAGATTTGGTGTCCCTCATACCATATTGATGGACAATGGCACCAACTTCTGTTCATCCGAGGTGAAGAAGTTGTATCAAGAATACAACATCAAATCCAACCATTCATCTCAGTATCATGCAGCGGCCAATGGCCAGATAGAAGCCTTCAACAAGACTCTATCAAATATACTACAAAAGATGGTGGATAAAGATAAGAAGTCATGGCCTGATAAACTCATTCATGCTTTATGGGCTTATCGGACTACCACCCGCACTACAACTCGGTCAACTCCATATTCACTGATATATGGAACGGATGCCTTATTTCCCATTTAAGTTCAATTTCCTTCGCTCAGAGTAGCCTTTTGTGATCATTCATCTGTAGATAAACAATCTCAAAATTGATTGAATGAATTGGAACGGTTATATGAGAAAATATTGTGCACTTTTCACCACTTGGAAGTATATCAGAATTGAACTGCACGAGCTTTTAACAAAAAAGTTCGTCTTTATTCATTCACTCATGGAGAATTGGTATTAGTTCTCAAAACTCTAATGATACCAGGAAAGAAACCTCCTAAGTTTGATCCAAAATGGGAAGGATCTTACTCAATAAATAGGGTCTACTCCAATGGAGCTTATTCATTAATCTCGATGGATGGAGAACTCATTACTACTCCAACCAATTCCATATTTTTTAAGAAGTATTTTGTATAAACACAAAATACATCATAAATAGTCCGGTATGACCTTAAACTGCACCAATGGTCCATACATATAACCTTATACTCTTTGTAATTTCGTCCCACACGACGTTAAACTGTGTCCCCTTCATCGTCCATTCTATATGACGTTAAACTATACAGTAATGGTCCATACATATGACCTTAAACTATTTTTACTTTCATCCCACATGATGTTAAACTGTGAAAAAAGATCCCTAAATGGTCTTGTATGACCTTAAACTGCACCAAGGTCTAGTATGACCTTAAACTGCATAACCAATGGTCCATATATATGACCTTAAACTATTTGAACATTCGTCCCACACGATGTTAAAATGTTTCCCCTTCATCTACCTTGCTATATTATGTTAAAATGTACATCAATGGTCCATACATATGACCTTAAACTATTTTTACGTTCGTCCCACATGACGTTAAACTATGAAAAAGTTCCCTAAATGGTCTAGTATGACCTTAAACTGCAACTAGGTCCTGTATGACCTTAAACTACATCATCAATGGTCCATACATATTACCTTAAACTATTTTTACTTTCGTCCCACACGACGTTAAACTGTGAAAAAGTTCCCTAAATGGTCCAGTATGACCTTAAACTGCAACTAGGTCCTTTATGACCTTAAACTGCATCATCAATGGTCCATACCTATGGCCGTAAACTATTTGTAAGTCTCTTATGTCTGGAAAGACGTTAAACTGTGACGTCCTAACTACATGACGCTAAACTATATAAAAGTCCCTTACGTCCGGAAAGTCGTTAAACTACATAATCATCAAAGGTCTTGTATGACCTTAAACTACACCGCCGTCTAGCATGATATTAAACTGCACCATCCACGGTCCATGCATATGACCATAAACTATTCGCACTTTCGTCCAACATGACGCTAAATTGTATCATCCCTAATTCGTCCAACATGACGTTAAACTGTGACAAAATTCCCCAATACGTCTAACATGATGTTAAATGGTGTACTCTTTTGTCCTCACTGCATGACATTAAACTGCACAGTCCCCCTTTCTTCCAATATGACGTTAAACTATATTGTACTCATCGTCCTAACTACATGATGCTAAACTATACAGAAAGTCCTTGATACGCCCTACATGACATTAAAATGTACTTTGTCCCTGCTACATGACACTAAACTGTGCAACACCAATAGTCCTTACTGCGAGACTTTAAACTGCATAGTCCCTTTATATGTCCTACATGACATTAAACTATGCATCGTTAAGGTTGTTGTCACCTCTTTTTTCTCACACCGAGTATGACTCATGTGAGCTTAGAGAAACCCTCAACCATAACACTCTCTTTGGGCTACTAACCATGTGTAAGTCCCAACAACATCATTTTTTAGGTCGTTGTCCCCAAGATCAACTTGATCATTAATTCATTCTTTAATTGAACTACGCGGTCTTTCAACCTTGCCTTCCAGGCTGGGTACGTAGGCAACCTCCCAAGGTTCAAGCCCAAAATCAATCTCTTCACATTGGATCACCTCCATCTCATACGATGTTGATTCATTAAACCGACCCTAGAATCAATATCTTTACATTGGTTCACTTTCGCCCTTGTTATACGGCGTTAAACTGTACAACACTTTTGTCCAGTATGACAATAAACTACAATATTCTTTGATACCCTCGCCTGAGAGGGAACCATTATTTACATCGATTTTTCCATCATGTTTCATTTCAAACACTACGTGCATACATGGCAATGCCCGAACCTTTAATCTTGGGTTAAACCATCATTGCACTAAAGTCCCCTTTCACCCTTCACATGTACGAACCAAATCTGTACAGAGGGTATTTCTAGAACTACGTGGGCTTGATTCCCATTATTATGGGATACGTAGGAACGTTCGAGTGTCCCTCGAATCCAGCCCCAAGTCTTTGGGTCTAACCCCAAATTCCTCTTTCAGTCCCCTGGCTGAAAAGTCCCCAGGAAAACACACACTATGTATTTCTTACAATGGTCCAAGCTTTATGACCCTAAACTATGATCTCTAATCCTTTTGCCCCACACGACGTTAAAAATTAGTTTAAGAACAACGTATGGCTTGATTCACATCCTTATGGGATACGTAGTGAAGGCCAACATTTCCTTTCAGGACCCAGCCACAACATGATTATGGTTAGCATTAATCTGTGTATCTCTGTATACATTGGACAATACCCATATTTATGTGTCATAATCCTAACCTTAAATACTTTCAGATCATCATAGCCCTTTTCTTGAATTCTAGTCACAAAAATGTCAAACTTTTGAGAGTTCTTTTCCTTGACTATGCAGCACATGCCCTTAGGCAGCCTTGCATAAATAGTCTGCATAATAGACTTGTCCGCCAAAAGATATTATTATTTTACTATGCAGCTAATTCCCTTAGGTGACCCTGCATAATTCAACCCCCTAATGGGTTTGTTAAATAATGGTAACTTCATTCTTGGGAAGAAATATTCTTTTGTCCTTATTGTTCATAAATTACAGTATGTAGGGATCCGCAAAAATAGTCATCCTTAACATATTTTTCCCATATCCTTTTTCATGATCTGAAAGTACTCAAGTCTATGGTTTATATTCTCCTTCCCTATGTTTAGGTCAGACCTTCGTAGGAGTGATATCCATCCAGTTCTTAGATAATCTTGTTTGGAAATATCTTTTCCATATTCAAGTTCCATACAGCAAACTCTATACTTTGGAAATTTTGAATCTCCATAAACATTAACTGGCTTTTAGCACTAGGAATGTAAATTTCTGAGAGTTCTTTTTCCTGACTACGCAGCACGTGCCCATAGGCGGCCTTGCATAAATAGTCTACATAAAAGACTTGTTAGCCAAAAGATACTATTTATTTGACTATGCAGCCAATGCCCTTAGGTGGCCCTGCATAATTCAACCCCCTAACGGGTTTGTTAAATAATGGTAACTTCATTCTTGGAAACTACTTATTCTAATGCCTTCTAGATATTTTCATATCATTCCTCAGGTTCAAATATTCTTCAGTTATAGTTTACATATTTTCCCTCATACTTGAGTATGGTACTATGTTTTCAGATGAGTTGTTAAGGAATTGAGTCAATTCTAATTCATTTCGGTCAAATATATTTCGACCTTAATCATTGGCCTTTTTTATGCCCGATGTGCATGACTTTAAACTACCCGGAAAAGACAAAGGAACTCTGAATAAAAGTCAAGTTCCATCTCACTAAACATATATTTTTTATGATTTAGGTAATATTGAGAAATTAAATGGTTCAAAGTTTGTAATGTTATTTACATTAATCCTAGAAAAAATCAAACTATGCTTACTAGGCCCATTGTCTTAAGTAAAATCTAAAGAAGGTCACGGGAAAATACGTGCACAAGCGATTGAATATGAGAGCATTATTTCCATTTGATGCACAAGAAATAGAAGGACATCCACAGATTGGAGCCTCTTCTCTTTTTCAGGAAATTACAATTGACTATCAATATAAGTCTTTACTTGATGTAAAGCATTCTGAGCTTCATCAGCAGCTACTTGAAACTCATGCACTCGACCAACTTCACTTTTCTCAGCATAATGGAGTGCCTTCTTGGTATCTGCAATGGCTTTCATACCTTTCGTTTGAGCTCCCTCCAATGAATTGTTGAGCTGGTCAAGTTTCCCAGTAAAAGCATCTAACTACTGCTGGAGCTGCACCTCCTGGACGAATTTTTCATTGATCTTAGGCTTCAGATCTATCCAGCGCACTCCTACCCTACGCGACTTGCACCTATGCGATGATGGTTGCGCGGTGAACACCTGTGCACCTCATTCCCTTTGGTTTTCTTCTTTTCCTCAGAGTCACATCCTTATTCTTCCGGATCCAACTCTCAGGGGGGACTTTTGTTGATGCTCCTTTTCGTCACATTGTCTAAAATAATGGAAAGGGAAATGACTTAACACAAATTGATTCATCCATTGAAGAAAACATCAAAAATCGACAAAGGCATGAACAAGGATTCAAATGCACATGTGCCGCGCAAGTTCCCTTGCTATCGCGCACGTCCACTTGCGCGCCGAAATGGTAGCGCAAGTCACCTGCGCGCCCTAAGTGATAACTACCTGGGGTCTTCTCCAGCCTATAAATACCCCCGATGGGCCCCCCATTTGAAAAGGAATTTTTCCAGAAACTCATATTTAATCTCCCGACACCCTAGTCTCTTCTCAAAGCTTCTGAAACACTTCTAAGGTAATTTCTTACCAAGAACAGAAGATCTAAAGAGGGGGAGGAAGGCCTAAGTGTCGAAACTCATCAACACTTGTGCTCCAGAGTGGCCACCCCTTACGGGAAATGGCCACACTTGCTCACCGCCTTACTCCTTCAATAGAACTTGCGCGCCACTCTTCTAGAAGAACCTCAAGATGATTCTAAAGACTTTAACAAAGAGTCACTCAAGTATTACCCTGCAGGTTAACCATTGCGCAAGTACCCATGTGTTTTACAGGTATACCTGCGCGACCAGTACTTGCGCGCCCACACAGTACCTACGCGCCTGCCAGGACATGCGCGCCCCTGCCATTTTGGGTTCCCTTCTTACCCATTTCACCCCTCTTAAGCCATTCCACCTCTCCTATTCAAGATTCAGTCTTCAAGACACTCTTAAAAGCCATTTATGGCATGATTTATTCATTTTACATCCTTATCTGAAAGGAAATATGTGGAATATCTCTCAAAACCTAGTGGTTTACACATCTTTATGTCACTAAAGATTGAGATTTCATTCATTCAACCTCATCCTTTAAGATGAGAGAACTCATTAATATGGGCCTCCTTTTTAGGAGAAAGACCCAGTCCCCTAACCTGGGCCTCCTTTTCAGGAGTAAGCCCCAGTCTCAAATATGGGAAACCTCCACAGGATTAAGCCCTAGTCTCAAATACGGGCATCCTCCTTAGGAGTAAGCCCCAACCATATTTATCTTAACTTGGGCCTCCATTTTAGGTGTAAGCCCCAGTATCAAATATGGTCATCCTCCTCAGGAGTAAGCCCCAACCATAATTCTCTTGACCTCGACCTCATTTTCAAGAGTAAGCCCCGGTCACCTTACTTGGGCCTCCTTTTGAAGAGTAAGCACCGGTCTCAAATATGGGCATCCTCCTCAGGAGTAAGCCCCAACCATAATTATCTAAACATGGGCCTCCTTTTCAAGAGTAATCCCCGGTCTCAAATATGGGCATCCTCCTTAAGAGTAATCCCCAGTCTCAAATATGGGCATCCTCCTCAGGAGTAAGCCCCAACCATAATTTTCTTAACCTGGGCCTCCTTTTCAGGAGTAAGCCCCAGTCTCAAATATGGGAATCCTCCTCAGGAGTAAGCCCCAACCATAATTCTCTTAACATGGGCCTCCATTTCAGCAGTAATCCCAAGTCTCAAATATGGGCATCCTCCTCAGGAGTAAGCCCCAGTCTCAAATATGGGAATCCTCCTCAGGAGTAAGCCCCAACCATAATTCTCTTAACCTGGGCCTCCTTTTCAGGGGTAAGCCCCAGTCTCAAATATGAGCATCCTCCTCAGGAGTAAGCCCCAACCATAATTCTCTTAACCTGGGCCTCCTTTTCAGGATAAAGCCCCAGTCTCAAATATGGTCATCCTCCTCAGGAGTAATCCCCAACCATAATTATCTTAACCTGGGCCTCATTTTCAGGAGTAAGCCCCAGTCTCAAATATGGGCATCTTCTTCAGGAGTAAGCCCCAATTCCCTTAATTATTCAAGTCCCTTAACATGGGCCTCCCTTTTGAAGAGAATGCCCAAGTTTTAATTTCTCTTAACCAGTCCTAATTTACCTTTGATCAGGGATTCCTTCTCAGGAGTAAAACCCAATCATAATTCCTATCCTAATTTGGGCCTCCTTTTTAGGAGTAAGCCCCTAGTTAGATTATTCAAATCTCCATGAAGCATATATACCTTTATAGACCCTGTTCCTGAATTTCTTCCCTGAAGTTAATCCTAATCTTCATTTATCTGGGTAGTCATACACACAAAGTCCCATATTATTTCTTATGATTGCATCTTTCATGGCACAATTTTCTAATTTTTTCCAATACCTCTTGTTTCTCACACCAAGAATGACTCACATCATCTTAGAGTGTAAAACTAATTATGAAATCCTCCATTGAGCCAACAATCATAAACATCTTACTCCCTTACTCGAACTACGTGGGTTCTGATTCCTTTTCTAAACAAAGGATACGTAGGTAGCCCATCTTTGGGTTCGATCCCAACTCTGAAATAATCCATGTCCATCTGAATGACAATAAACTTTATGTGCCCCACTGAGTGGCTTTAAAACCAGCATGGTCATCATAATGACCAAGAGACTTCTGTATTAATGTGTCGAAGGATACCATTGACCAAGAATCTCTAATAAATACAGATGATTCTCTATTGATGAAGAACCTTGAATACATATAAAAGATTCTCTAAATTTCCAACATATTTAATCATTGATTTTAAAATATAAAGGAAATCTCATTTTATACTTGGTAATGTAATAGGGATTCACGAACATAACTTAAATCTATAAAGAGAGTGATGTAGTAGACAATAATTCCCCTCAAAAAGGTGTGATGAGTCCGACCTCCCATCCTCTCGACCAATGAAAATTCCTAAGCCTCATTATTCCACAAACTAATGAGTTCCTACCTTTGGAAAGTTGGTCCAAATGGATGTGGAATCATTGGATGTTTCTGGTTCTAGGAACAAACCCGTTAGAAACCGATCGGAATGTCTGAACCTCCCATCAAGGGGTTCATCCCCGAATCCCGAGGGAAACAATATTATTTCATCAAATCAGATTTCTTAATTGAATATTAACTGAAAATATTATTTAAAAACCATTTACAAAGTAATAATAATAAAATGAATATATATTATTTATAAAAAAAATAAAGCACATAATAAAAATTCAATGGTCTTGTTACATAACCCCTTATAACACCAGTATAAGACCTAATGGTAATGTGTGTGATGTTGACATATTTTTGGGGCGGCTCAGATAGCATCTCTTGGGTGGTAATCATTATTAACTTCCACTTCTCCCATAGGCGGTTCCTTTAAATCTAAACGTGTTGAAGCTCAGCATGGGATTATTCTTGTGGGAATCCCAGTGATGCTACATCCATTCTGTGATTTTACATATGGGCTTCCATGGAGCAATTCTACTGGATGAGGCCATCGCTTCCTTAGTCTGAGTAAATTGGATTTTTTAAAGGCCAATATTTATACTAATCATGTGATAACTGTTCAATGGCTATATTAGCAATGTTAACAATTATTCATAGTATATTAAATTCCAAAAACATAAAACCATGGAATTAAATATGTATTATATTACCACTTTACATAAAAAGTCCATTAATTAGATCAAGAAGAATTTTCATTAGTAAAATTTTGGGTTTTTATAGCAAGGGTAAAAACCATGTCCTAATAACAATAGAACAAACAGAAAAATATAATATTTTATACTATATTAAATTTAAAATTTTT
Source organism: Viscum album (assembly GCA_963277665.1). Classification (NCBI taxonomy): domain Eukaryota; kingdom Viridiplantae; phylum Streptophyta; class Magnoliopsida; order Santalales; family Viscaceae; genus Viscum; species Viscum album. Next base: position 866,989,036 of record OY728152.1, on the reverse strand, counting down.
TCTTTTTCAAGGTGTGAGACACTAAAAATAAAAAATCATTTAAGTCGTAACTATGGAATGAACTTGGTTTCTACAATTCTAAAAATGGAAAATATATTGAACCAAATTTATTATAGAAAATTAGTTGAAGTATAGTATATTTAATATCAATATGGTTAGAAATTATTCATTGGCATTCTTAGAGATAGGGTTTCAAAAAAATTCAAAAATGATGAATCTTATGGAATTCAAAAAAGGATAATGAGATATGTTAAAGGTACCCTTGATTCTGGATAGGAATATGAATCATGAAATACTAAATAATTTTTTACATATTTGGATATATATTATTCTAGATACAATATGGATATAAAATCCACTAGTGTAGGAGCATTTTCTATCAGAATCAAGTGTATTCGTGGTCTTATCAAGAATGAAGAGAGTGGTTCAATAAAAATAATTGACGAAGAGAATATTGAAGTAATAAAATTATATACCCAACTTATTTGGATTAATAAATATTTAGCTAATCTTGAAGATATATTTATTAGTCTCATGGTAATATTTTTTTGTAAAAAAATTCAGATTGATGACACAACTAATTTAGTACAAGATTCACACACTTAAAATGTTGATATTCAATATCAGTTTATAAAATATTTTTTTAAAAAAATATGTTTCCAAGGGGGAATAAATTGAGATTAATACAAAAGTGAAATATTTTTTTAACTAAACCATTTTCTATATTATTATTTAATAAGTATTAGAAGAATTTTTGAGTTTGAACACCTCTTAAATAATTAGGGGGTTGAAGAAAATCCCTTCTCACCGTATCTTTTTATTACTAAAAATAGATATTTTATTTTTATAGTTTTGTTATATAAATACTGTAGTTTCTATTATTTTAAAAGGATTGGAGAATATTGGACCCTTAATATGGGAGAGATGGGATATTATATCAAGAGGGAGAATTATAATCTACTCATAAGGGGGGGGGATTTTGCAAAGGGGTAACATTTTGACATATGATAATAATGACTGGGGTAGATACAATCCATGGGAAATAAAACTAAGAGTATCGTGATAAATATAGGGGAGAAAATTAATTCAATGGAACAATATTGGTGTTGTTTACAACAAGTGGTTTAGAGACTTGAGACCAAAGGATTACAATAGTTTATAATTACATTTATAACTCTTATTTTCAAGATAGTGTGTTTATCATGTTGAATTTGAGTGATTGACGGGGTTTTCTATTGAATTATTTATAACTGTAAATAACACATTTGGGTACATGAGAATCTTTAAAATTTCAAACAGACTCAAAGGGGATTGTCATTGGATCATGGGTTGATCAAAAAAAGAATAATGTTATCACACATTAAAAGAAAGTTATATTTATTTTTTAGTTATTCATAATTGATTAACTATGACTATGATAAAGGTTTAAATTGGTTTGTAAGTGATTTTATAACGTTAAAAAATTTTATTTAAAGAATAGAAAAACATTCCTTAATTTTGGGATTGATGAACGGTGTAGTTTCCACTGAGTATTAGAGGATGTATGAAGTTTTAACCAGTTTCTATATCAATAAAAATCACATCATGGTTAACTAAAATATTTCATTATTCTATGTATTTTTATAATTCCTATTATAGATTCAAATTAATTGTTTTTACAAATCTATAGATTCCATAGGGTAACTTAAATCCATCGTGTTTGGAGATATGGTATAGTTGTTAATTTAAAAAAATGGGGTTTAATTGAATGATAGTCATAGTGTTAATGAAATTTTTCTTTAGGAAGATATTAAAAACATCATGGAGAAAACATGTCATGAAAAGAATGAATCTATATTGGGGTTTTCAATAAATGTATTCCAAATTATGGAAATTAGAAAAAAAACTGTATTAAGAAGATTTGAAGGTGAAGGTTTTTATATTCAACACTTTTTCTAAGACACCATGTTGTGGGTAAAGAGGCTAAATCATGGTTATTAATATATCTGTATGTGTTTTATATTTTAATATATCTTAAAATATAGATACATTTGAATAGTATATAAGAGATTTTACTTGACCATATAGGGTACATTTTTAGACCTATCCTTATTTAACACATGTCATAACCCCCAAAGAAAAATTTTATAGGAAATGTATGAAGAGATTTAAGTATTTAAATAATGAATATGGTGTTCAAATAAAATAACATGATGTGTGTTGAGAGAGTTACAATGTTATATTTTAAGAACTTCTATTTTTATGAATATTTTTAATAACATATTAATAAGGAACTAAAGAGAAACACCAACCTTGGATTGTTATAATTTTTTTACATTGATTATTTTTCCTATTTGCCTTTGATTTGGATCCTTTATAAGATTTTCTTGAAGGATCAAGATGAAAGATATGAATACGCCTAAATCTTGGGACTTGGTAGTGAAACCATTTCTCTTGATAAACCATGAAATTATAAGGATATAAAATGATTTAATATTAATAATAAAATATGTAAATATTCAATAGAAAATACCAATAATATTTGCACATTATTCTTGAAAAAATAAATATGGAGTGGATTATATGTTTGTGTGATCATAACACATGTAATGTGAATCAATGGAAAGACCAATTTTATAATAGAAACATTAGTTGGAACATCATAACATTAATGTTTCTGTATCTTTATCAGTTAATAATTATCAATATTTCTTTGTTGGTCCTCATTTAAAAAGAAGAAAGAGGTTATATTTTCCTTTTTATACTATTGGGCACATTTTTTAAAATATATTATCATTATCTTAATAGGAAAATATAAAATGTGTGCTCAAGAAAAGATATCAAGGATCCATGTGTTCTTAAGAATATTAGTTTCATCACTTGGGGTGTCCAATGAAATAAAGATCAAATTTATGATAATATTCAGAAATATTTATTACATTGATTAATACAATGTGTGATATAATATGAAAAACACATAATCTAATGAATATTTATTTTTTGAATGGTGAATGGTCAAATATTCCTTGTACTTTCTGTAAAAGTTTAATGGGTTTTTGATTTAATATGAATCCATTCAAGAACCTTCTCATTTATTAGTTTGGAGAGATTATAATTTTCACCTAGAAAAGGTGTATACTTTCTTCTAAGTTTATATTTATTAACTAGAACAAATGTATCACCTGAAATGAAGGGTATCTTTGCTTGGGTGTCTTATCCTTCTAGGTTATTCATCATTGGATGGGTAATAAGATTTTGGATTGGGATAATACTCTTAAGGGTAGATCTAATTCTCCCTCCATCAATGTGTTATCCTGGAAATAACAAGTTCAAGAGGGGTTAATTGAACTTTAATAAAAACATACAATCTTCTCCCAGTTGAGAAATTAATAAGTCAACAAGTTACAAGTTCCAAAATGATCAGAGTAAAATAATCAAATAAAGTTTAAAAGTTAAATAACTCAAAAATTTGTAGTCAAAAATATAAAAAAAAATTAGAATAAGAAAAATAAAAATGAAATACTGAAATGAAGTTATGAATGAAAATACAAAAAATTATTTAGAAGATATTAAAATTTATATAAAGAGTTCTAGTCAAGGGAATATTTTTATTTAGATCCAATGTGGTAGGATGTTATGTACCAATATCCAAGATAGTTTTAATACCATATAAATTAATTGACATATGTGATCAAAATATAGAATTCATATCCCAATAATTCTTAAATAGGTGTAGGAATTGGAAAGCAATATCCTCATGCGCCTCTACAATCATCACAATAGATAGAAATTAATTTCCTAAGAAAATATATAACTTGATGTTTGGAAGAAGAAAATATTATCACTATAATATATTTTATCAAAAAGGATTGTATGAAAAATGAATATAATTAAAAATATTAGATATTTTGTAGTGAAAAAACGTGAAACATTAAATCTATGATAACAAACTATAAAAAATCAAATTTAATCCATCAAAGAACTATGAAAGTGAGTCTTAGGTCCACAAGGTTAGATACTCTGAGAGGAAGGGTGAATTAGGGTATGACAGATTAAAAAATTGCCCCTATTAATCATGTTTCTCTATTAATAAAAACTCTCTTCTCTCTCATTCCTATAGAAAAGTATAAATAGAAACTAAATCATGCAAATGACTCAAAAAGATTTACTTGGATCACCCTCACTGGGCTATGACCAACGAGAATACACTGGAGATGTGCTGATGTACCAAAACTACTAAAATCACCCTATTGTTTACATAGTTTGGAGGGGACTCACTATCCCTCCTTTTTTACAACCACTTACCATATGAAATATCACTTCTCTCTCAAATGATGTGTGCTCATTGCATCTTCAGAAGATCTACAGACAGTTTATAGATCTGTAGGTCTCTTCATTATCACAGATGAATTCTACATTCTTAATAATTGATAGATTCTCTATTGAAGTCCAACATTCACCTACAGATGAATCTCACTTTTCCACATAATTAAATTGGGCATCCTCAAATTTTATGCTTAGCCTTTAATATGTCTTGATCATAATTACATTGTCTTACATGCAAAATATATCTTTTTGCACTCAATCAAAACTCCAATTTTCATGCAACCTCAACAATTCCGCACAACCTTCCTTTTAAAAGCAATGTAAACTTTTACACGCAACACCAAATTTTACGTGAAACTTCCTATGTGAATTTTTTACCAGCACCAAAGATCAGATCTTCTCTAAGTCTTGAGCTCTCTCGAATGAGTGGGGTCACCTCATATTTATTGGAAATTACAACCACTGAATTAAAATCACTCCTTGAGCGCGTAATCTTCTTCACAATTGAAAAAAACACCTTCCACGCAGCACTTTATTTTGTGCATTTCTCCAATTTTTCTTGCACCTCATGCCTTTTACAAATTTCGAGCTTCTGATCTCGAAACACCTCTTGCGCGAAAAAATCTTTTCCTGTATTTCATATACCACTCTAAAATTTTGTGTACCTTCCTTTTCCAGAAACACATCTCTCCATTTTCCTATTTTCATGCCCAAAAATTTGGCAAAAACTGGAAAACAATGCCACCATGAATCGCATCTTTTTTTTACCACCTCCAGATCGTCAATTCCTTTGTCGATGTTCTTCAATCCATAATCAACTATAAAAAACATCCCTTGAAAATAAAAAATTAATATGGATTCCCCCTTTTTCAACAAACTGAACATAGAAACTGACCTTGTCATCAAAAAAAACATCGAGGCCCTCTTTTCCAACAAACACAACCAACCTAAAATGATTTAATGATGCCTTGAAGATATTTTCCTCAACAATATCCCCCTTTGGGTTTCTTGAAAACTCTTTCATAAAATGATACCATGTTAATGCTTCATCCACCATTCTCCTTTTTCAATTTTGATTGAAATCAAGGATTCACTCCGCACATACTCTAAGCCCACATGAGCAATGCTCGGCGTGAGAAACAAGAGTAAATGAAAATTTCATCAATGAATCACTTCATTTCAAACACTAATTGTTGATACCAAACTGATACCAATTTATTACCATTGGAAACATTAGAGAATAATTCCAACGCAAATCGTCTTCTTTTATCATGATCCTCTGCTTTCATGATATCTATTTTTTGACTAAACACTTCTTGCATCATCAGATTTAATAATCTCCTTCTTCAGTTCTTGGGTTCTTGTGTTGTCCAAGATAAGCTCTAGATAATCACTTCGAACACCACATACTCTCATCATGATTCTCCCCCTATCAACTTCTTCACATGCCTTTATAAACTCTCCCTATCTCACTTCTCCACTGATCATCTTCTCCTTGTGTCTTTGAAAAACTCATTCTCTCCCTTCTTTAGCCGCAGTTTCTCCCCCTTTAGGTTTCACCATTCTTTAGCAACAGTTTCTTCCCTTTTAAGATTCACTCTTTCTCCCCCTTTGTCAATGAACCCAAATGTCACTCCTCTGTAGTCTATAATAGAGTAAAGAGCACATATTAGTAAAATATGTAAAATACACTATACCTCGGGGAGAGGGGTGGAATCCCACATCCACACTTATTCTGGTACAGAGACTCGAATATACTCCAGGAGCCAGTCGATGACTCTCAGAAGCTTCCTTAGGTATGGAATTTGTCAGAATGTCTGCAACCTGTAGTTCTGTAGGAACATACACCAACTTCATGATTCCCTGCTCAACATTCTTCTTGATAAAATAATACTTTATCTCAATGTGATTTGTCCATGAGTGATGGACATGATTTTTTTTGAGATTTATAGCACATGAGTTATCACACTGGATTCTGATTGGAGACTTCACTTAAACACTAATACCATCAAGTTGTTTCTTCATCCACAAAAACTTTTTGAATTCTTGAGTGTTCACAATATACTCAAATTCCACAGTTCTTATTGAAATTTAATATTTCTTCTTGATTAGATAATAAATACAAAATCCACTAAAATAGAATGAACCTCTTGACATTGATTTCTTGTCATCTGTTTTACTGGATGAATCTTCATCATTATATGCCAATAACTGTGACTGTGATTTGTCATCATATATCAAGCCGATGTCCATCGTTCCATTGATATACCAAAGTATTATTTTCACTGCAATCATGTGGATTTCCTTTGTATTTCTATGATATCTCACTTCTTGACATGTTGAAAAAAAAATATCGGGTCTCATCATTGTTAGATTCAATAAACTCATAAAAATTTTCCTGTATTATGTGATATTAACTGCCTTGCCATCACCATATTTTGATAATTTCATCTTGTTAGCAACCTTAGTTTTCATTTCCTTGTAATTTTCCATTCCAAATCTTCTTAGAACATCCTTGGAATATTTGTATTGAGAGATAAATGTTTCATTCCTTCCTTGTGTTACCTTTAAACTAAGAAAAAACATCATCTCACCAATCATTGACATTTCAAACTCATGTTTCATGAATTCAGAAAAATGTATGCACTGTGCTTCAAATGATCCTCCTAATATTATATCATCAAAATATATCTGCACCATCATCGTTTTATTACAATAATTTTTGAAATAGATATTGTAATCTTATCCACCATGTTGGAAACTGCGTTTCTTTAAAAAATTGTTCTATCTTTGAATATCATGCTCTTGGAGCTTGCTCCAACCCACACAAAGCCTTCTTCAACCAAAAAACATTGTTCTCATCTTCATGAATTATAAAACCATCTGGATACTCAATATACACTTCTTATTCTAGAACCCCATTCAAAAATGAAGATTTGATATCCATCTGGAACACATTGAAATTTCGGTGCACAATAATGGCAAGAAATAATCTGGTTGTCTCCTGCCTTGAAACCAGTGCAAATGTATCATCAACATCTATCCCCTATATCTGGTAGTATCCTTTGAACACTAGTGGTTTTTTGTTTTGAATCACTATGCCATCTTCATTTATCTTGTTTTGATAGACCCATTTAATCCCAATGACATTCTTATCTGTTGGCCTCAAAACAATCTCCCATGTCTGATTCTTCTAAATCTAATCTGGCTCTTCCTTCATATCCTAAACCTAGTTTTCATCTTCAACTACATCAGCAAAGAATTTAGGCTCTACCTAAGATAGGCACAATGTGTGCTACAATGATTTCATTCTTCTTTTCTAGACTGGAGCTGACTGATCACCAAGGAAATTCTGCCTGTCAATTTTAGCTCTACTCTTTGGAATCTATTCAGATACAACTTTTTCTTCTTCATTCTCATCATCAGTATCTTCTTCTGAATCAGAATCGACCACTTATTCTCCCCCTATGTTACTTTCCTCTTCGTCACTTTTATCAAGAAATTTTTTACTATTTCATTGAGTATTCTCTTCATTTTCCACAACAGTGACCTAATTTCTCTCAAAAACCTTTCTCAATGTCTTGTTAAAGCATTTGTATACTTTTCTTTTCCCTGAGTCGCCATGGAATATTCCCTCATGTCCTCACGAATGTAATTTTTTATGTTTCTCTTTATTGATAATAAAGAACTTATTTCCAAATATTTGAATGTATTTCAATATTGGCTACTTTCCATACCACATCACATATGGAGTCTTTCCTTCCATTGAACACAACAGAGCTCTGTTAAAAATGTAGACTGATGTCAAAACTACCTCATTCCAAAATTTCTCTGGTAGGACTTTTTCAATGAGCATCGTTATGGCCATGTTGTTGATGATTTGATTTCTCTTTTAAACCAATCCATTCTGTTGAGGAGTTCTCACTGAATTAACATGATTCCTTATCCTGTGCTTCTTGAGACAGTCTTCCACCTGACTATTTGTGAATTCCATACCATTGTTAGTACAAAACATCATAATTTTGAGTCCAAGAATCCTTTAAAAATACCTCTAGTACCATTTTACGTAGCTAAACACATCAGACTTATGGTAAATGAAAAATACACATTACATTATGCTATATTCATCAATTAAAAGAACATAGTACCTATTTTTGTTAGTTTCTCTTGATGTGATAGGCCCACAAACATCAACTTGAACTAATTATAGAACCCTTGAAAACTTATTTAACTTTTACTTATACATCTTTATAATGAGATTCCCTTGTTGGATTGCATCACATGTGTGATAAAGATCCCGTGATAGCATAGGGTGGTCTCTAGCTGTATCACACTTTACCAAATCTTCTAGGGATGGATGAAATATTTGACCAAGTAATTTATGCCACAACTTGTTTTCTCCCTTTCTGGATAAAAAATCACATATATTCTTCTCCACTTACCAATTAAAGATTACCCTTTGTCCCTTTTCCTTATAGGATCATTGTACTATCTCTTCCCTTGAGGACACACCTCTTCTTGGTAAACTGTGTTGAACGCCCAAAGTCACACATTTGACTGAATCAAAGAAAATTATGACGGAGACATTCTATAACTGAAACATCTGCATGTATTATTTCTTTTCTCCCAAACCTTGCCTTTCTTGATCCAATTATCTTTAATAATTCATCATTTCTAAACTTGAAAACTCTTTATTTTTTCATATTTTATGCCTTTAACTAGATCCTTAATGCCTGTCATGTGAGATGTACAACCACTATCTAGGATCCACACACCAGACTGATATAATGCTTTAAAGGAAATTTTAGAAACCACTACCTTCTCTGCTGTCTTCTTCTTGGTCCATATTTTTTCCTTCACACTCGGTATAGATTGATACTCTTGATCATTCTCAGTGTATGATGAACTGAATTCTTCTTGAAAATCTGCAAATCTATTTTTCATATTCAACTCACATGTTTGTTCATTGATCTACTTCTTGAGAACATTTTGATTATTCTTTGGCACATTCATCTGTATGGTCAATGTACAGTATCTAGACATGTTCCCAAATACTCCGCACCAAATACTATGTCCTTCGAAATATTCTCCAGTGAACCGTTCTCTATTTGGGTTCCACCTCTATTCTTGTGCCTCTGGGTATCTTCTGGCTATAGAACACACATTTTGTGAGTGCCCCATCTTTCCATAGAAATAACACCTGATGAAAGGTACTTTCATGTGTGTCACTTATGTACTACCATTACTTCCTTCAGTTCCTTGAATTTTCAGATTCTGGTTTCTACCGACAATAATTTTATTTCTTGGAATGTGTGCTTGCGGTCTGACTTCAACCCTGACAACATTCTATTTCTAATCGAGCACCAAATCAGACTTAATATTTGATCTTGATTGCTACTTATTTCTTTCTGAACTTCTAGTCTCATCTTTTATCCTTTTTTTCTTTTGAATGATCTACTTTCCTGATGACATATTGGGGGTCAATAGTTTTTCATGATTCTTCACTTTTAATCACAAACTAATAAATTCATCCTCAAGATCATCCATATGTTTGACTTTATCTTTCACTTTTATATTCAATCCATATATCTCCCATTTCTATTCTTCAATCATGAGCATATTTCCATAATCCTTTTCTGATATTTCTGGCTTGGAAGACTTAAGGTTTTCAATTTTTTTACCAGCTTTCACTTCTCTTCTTCCTGCTATTTTATGTAGAGTTTGACATTATGTACCACTTAGTTGGATTTCATTATTTTTTCTCTCCAAACAACTATCACTTCATGAAGTTTTTCTAATATGGCATCCATGTCGACTCTTCCTTCAACTTCTTCTTCTTTTTCATTAGCTTCAGTTTCCTCATATTTCTGAGAACTACTAACAAATGACACCATTTAATTCTCTCCATGATCTTGGAATTTCTCTATCTATTCAACCTCTTCTACCTTAGACTCATCTGAACTATCACATTCTATTGAAATAAGGTTCTTCTTCATAAGTAAATTTCTCTTTAATTTTTTCCTGCCTTTCACATAGGTTGAATATTTCTTCTTGTAAATTCCAACTTCATCGACATCATTTTATTCTAGTAACTTTTTTGGGCACATTGACATAAGATGTCTAACCCTTCCACATTGAAAACAAGCAGCTGGATGTTTCCATTTAAATTTTCCTTTTCCTCTTTGAAGGTTTGAGGAGAGGAATGACATCACCTCATCTGTCTCTTATTCTAACAGAGAGTCTTCAATAGTGAGATTCTACATGGTTCCGAATGCCACCTCTTTGGATTTTCCCTTTTCCATAGAATCATTTTCATCATTTCGCATTTCATATGCTACAACGATACTATGCAAGTTATCCAGTGTCAGCTCTTTCAGATCCATAACTTCTAATACTGAAAACACTGGATTGAAGAGAGGTGTAAGTTTCCTTAAGATGCACTTCACAACCTTTATGTCTTCAATGAATTCACCAAGCCCTCACACATATTCCCATACTACATTTACCCTATAAAATAATGCATCAATAGACTCATTAGGGGTCATTATAAGATCTTCATATTTGTTCCAGAACACTTGTAGCTTTGCTTCTCAGACCGTTGTATCTCCACCATATATATTCAATATCTTTTCCCACATATCATGTGACGTTTTTAATGGAATCACCTTTGTACAGATAGCATTGGATATGGATACCCCTAAATTATTGATTCCCTTGGCGTTAGCATCCAATTCACTTCGCTCAGATTCTGATAATGAACAACGATTAATATTGGATATTATACCATTCATTGATACTATGAATACATCCATTCCCAAATGTCAAAAGTAGTGTTTCATCCAATTCTTCCATAGCTAAAAATTATTCCTGTCGAAGATCAAAATACCTTTATGATTGGTGACCTTCATTTGATAGAGAACCACTGATATTAACCTTTACCTCTAATTCTAATTTCTAGGTCCACTAGGTGAGATACCCTGAGGGGGGGGGGGGGTGAATCGGGGCTTGACAGAATAAAACAACTACCCAAATTTATCTTGTTTCCATAATAAGAAAAAACTCTCTTCTCTATCTTTCCTATAGAAAAGTAGAAAAGGAAATTAAATCATGCATAGGACAAATCAATTTTTACTTGGTTCACCCTAACTAGTATACATCCAAGGATAATACATGAGTGATTTTCTGATATACCAAATCCACTAAAAGCACACTATTGTTCACAATGTTCGAAGAAAACTCACTATCCCTCCGGGTTTACAACCACTCACATATGAAATCTCACTGCTCTCTCATCTAAAGTATTATCACTACATCTTTAGAAGTTCTATGCACATTTTATAGACATGTAGGTCTCTTCATTATCATGGATGAATTCTTCATCCTTAACTGTTGATATATTCTCTAATGAGGTAAAAATTTCACCCACATATGATTAACACTTTTCCATAGAATTGAACTAGCCAAACACAAATTTTACACACAACCCTTTCTACGCCATGCGCATAATTCGCTTTCCTTGCGTGAAAAATATGTCTTTTTACACAGAATCCCAACTCCACAATTTTTGAATCCTCAATAATTCCACGCAACATTCATTTTACGTGAAATGTAAACTTTTATGCGCAATACCAAATTTTACGTGCACCACCAAATTTTATGCGCAACTTCATATGTAAATTTTTTAAGCACACCAAAGCTCGGATATTCTCTAAGCCTTAACCTCTTATGAATGAGGGGGGAACTACATATTTATAGGAAAATATGACCCCCTACATGAAAATCTCTTCTTGAGTGCATAATCCTCTTTGAGATCAGAAAACACTTCTTCCGTGCAACATTGTATTTCGTGCATTGCTCCAATTTTCCAAGCACCACACGCCTTCACCAATTTTTGATCTTTTGATCTCGAAACACCTCTTGTGAGAAAGAACTCCATTCTTCTATTTGACACACCACTCTAAAATTTCATTCACCTTCCATTTCCAAAATTTAATCTCTCCATTTTCCAATTTTCAGGCCCAAAGATTTGTAAAACACTGGAAATCGACGCCACCTTGAATCTTCTCTTTTTGTATCGCCTTAATATCTCTGATTACTTTTTCAAGGTTCTTTAATAAATTATAGATTCTCAACAACATCCCTTGAACCCGAAAAATCATTATGGATTCCCCCTTTTTCAAAAAATAAAACATAGAAACCCACCTTGTCAACAGTAATCATCAAGGACCGCTTTGTTAACAAACACAACCAAACTAAAATATGATTCAATGATGCCTTGAGGGATTTTTTCCCAATAGTGTTTGGCTCTCAAAGAAACTTGTACATAATTTACAATATGAAATCATTATATATATCATTAATTCATGGAATCAATAGTATCCAAATATAATAATTTTCATAATAAAATATATATTGGTAAAATTTGAGTTCTTCAAGTATGGATATCACCTATAATAGAATCATATGTTCAACTTTATCTTCCTTTGAAAGGATTTTGGTGACTTCACAGTGTTTTTAAACCAACAAGGTTCATAATTATAAATACATAACATGTGATTTTAATTTTAAAAAATATATAAACAGAAATAAAAAATTAAAAATTCTATATATATAGACCAAGTGTGTATTGTTATTTGTTAATGTAAATTCAAAAGATGTCATTTTAGGAAAATGACTCAATTGTAACCCCCATTTTGATAATCAAAAAACATCATTAATAATAAAAAACATATGATATTAATTAAAGTAGAAAACTCAATATCCTTCAAAAAAACCATACCCCCTTGGATATAAAACTAATTTCTTGGAAACTTACTCTCACATATTCAACTTCTCCACCATCAAAAAACTCACTTCTAAACTATCAATATTTTTTCAATTAATTTCTCTACCTTTGAATTCCTAAAATCCAATAACACTTCTACAAATTACCCAATGAAATTATAAGAAATGAAAACCCCTAAATTAATTGAAAAACATAATTAAAATAAATAATAAAGATAATAACATTTTTAAACCACATTCTAAAAAATAAAATAAGAATAAACCATTTTAGAATACAACATAAGAAAAAAACAGTGTTATAATAAACCATGTAATTGTCAACCATGTATTAATAAACCACATAAGAATAAAATTTTGATGGAATAATGATTCATCACATAATATTAAACCTACTCTGTCGGTGCTGTGTAAGAATAATCTCAAGAAAAAAACAAAATATTGATCTCAATATTATATAAGAATAGATGAAAATAAATAAGAAATGTGTAAGAATTAATTTAAAAATAATAAGGTTATACAGGAATAAATCAAAAAATAGTGACAATATCTTTATGAGAAGGTATGTAAGATAAAAACATATAGTATATTATACCTTATATAAGATAAATACTGATTGTCATTTCTAAAAAAGAACACATTTAGGGAGTTATTCTAGAATATTTTTAAAATATATATCATAAGATCCATTTAATGTTCTAAAAACTTATTTACCTACATTGAAAAGTTAACATAGTTATAAATAAACAAGGAATGTCCTTCCCCTTTCTCGAGGATTTTTTCAATGTTAAAAGAATTTAAAAAATTAAATATTAAGTAATCATTTAACATTAATCGCACCAATATTTGGTTTAATATATTTAAATCTTTCACAAATAAGAGTTTTTTAAATATTTCAACAAAATGATATTCTCTTCCAATAAATATTATAATTATATATTCATTCTATGTATGATCCCAAAGGAAACAGTGTCTTATATCTAATGTGTTTAGAATATTAGTGAAGTGAAGGATTACTAAAAAATTTATAGAATTGGTACTATCAAAAAATAATTATAATTTGAGTAAAACTCAACAAAAATTTAGTGAAGGTGTTATCCATCCATTATAACTGAGCACAATAACTTCCAAGTGCCACATATTCATCCCTAGTAATGGAAAGTGAAATCGAATATTGCTTTTTATTGGGCCAAGAAACTAAATATTAACCAATATAATTTAAATTTCCGTAATTAATCATGATATCCAAATATAATTTAAAAAAATCATTCAAATAACTCTTATGAAAAACCTAAGATATGAAAAAATAAAATAGTCCATGTTCATATATTCATTTAATATGATAAAGGATATATTTTATTTCTATAAGGAATTAATAATTAAAATTGGATTCAAATCATTCAAAAAAGAACATAGAGTATATAATTTCTATTTAAATATATGTAAATTTAATTAATGTCTAATGATTTCTATAAAAAGTTTTTGATCTTACAGTTTTCTTGATTCCTCAGGACCAAGTTTACATGAGGTACCTACTGGAGAAATTATTTTGGAAGAATTATAAAACAAAGACATTTTACTAAATATCTAATATACTTAGACTATATTAATATAGATACTTTCAATTTCTATGTTATATATAATATAATAATGTTTATGAGTTCGCACATCAAACTCATCTAAATTTCACTTTTCTTAAGTTCCAAAAAAATATCTATTAGTTTTTTAATGAATAAATAAAAATAATTTCATCAACATAGTTTGGTATGATTATGGTGTCATTATAATATTTATCGATAAATATAGTATGATTTACTATTCCTTTAAAAAATTCATTTTGATGTAAAAAAATATAAACAACTTATCATACCAAGAACAAAGATTTTAAGACTATAAAGTTACTCATTATATCTAAATACATTTTAACAAAGACTAATATATTTAAAAACGGTAGATTTTTAATCATAAAATTCTTCCTAAATGTATCTGTTAAAGAAGGAATACTTTACATACATTTAAAAAAATAGAAATTTAGTTGAGTTGCAAAGGATAATAAATTGTAGATAGATTCAAATCTAGAAAATAAAGGGAAATTTAATTTTTTATTGTATGACCTCTTTATAATTATAACCCTTTTAAATGAGTATTTTCTAATTTTTTATAATGGTTCCATTTTCATTACACTTATTTCTAAAAACCATTTTAAGTTTTATAACTAAAATATCAACAGGACGTTCTACCAAAATTTAAAACTTGTTCTATTCAAATTAATTAATTTATTCATTCATTGAAATTATAAAACCCTCATAATCCAAGGACTCTTTTATTATTTTATGTTTAAAATGAGTTTAGAAAAAAAAAATATGATCAAATCTATTTGGCAAAGAGCATTTACTTTTAACTATTTTATCTACATCAATAAGGAAATTATTATAGGTATGATTCCTTAATATTATTTGGTTCTTATATAAAAGGATGGTTGGTTCTCATCTCCTGGTGTATGTATTTGAACTTACATAAAAATAGTGGAATTTTCAAAAACATGTTCCATATTACATTAATAATCCAGATATTTTATCTTTAGATAAGCATTTGGATTCACTAAACTTGACATGGATTTTTTCTTCAATGATATGTGTTCATAAATTGGAAACCTCTTAAGATCTAATTTTGATAGAGTAGCTAATAAACATTCCTCCATCCTCTTTTGGGTCAAATTTATAAATATTATTTTTTGTAATTAATATATTTTTTTTATCCAAAAACACTAAAGTAACGAAGTTCTGTCTTGCATTTGTTCTAAAATTTTTTAGGTATTTTCTTTAAAACCATTTAATATAAAAATATATTTATATCATAATAGGAAGTACTGATAGCTGCGGACCATAAATTATGACCAATACACAGAACATATAATGGGAAATTTCATGAAGTGTTCTATTCCATATTTGAGCTACATAATAATTTTATGGAGTTATTAGTGCTGAAAAATGTCCATAATTCCATTCTACCTATAAAAAGTTCCAAAAGAAAAAATCAAAAACTCACCATTGGGGTCACTCTGGATAGTGATAATAGGTAGTTCTTTTCAATTAAAAAGAGTATAAGAACTTCTAAAAATGATAGTTCTTCTTATTTAAGATTACTAATATAAACTAATGTATATTTGTTGTAATCATTAACTAATAAATATAAATAATATTTTCCTATGATAATCCCAATATCTTCATGCCTAAAAAAGGACATGTGCAGTAATCGTAATGGTTCAGTACTTTAGGCTTCACAAAAAAGATAAAAACTAGATGTACATTTACTTCCATGTTGGAAAACATCAAATAATTTTGAATAATAGAACATAAGTTATGGAAGACCATTTATAATTGAACTCTTATAAATTTCACCTACATTTCAAACATTATAGTGTCTTAATATGTTATAATAATTCCAATACATGTCCATATTTGCATTGATAAATATAATCTTCTACTAAAAAACTTCCTCTAGGTTTTTATTGAAAAAATTATCATGTCTATCAATAGATAAGATGAGAACTACTTATAAACGCTTGATGGTACATATTTTATTATAAAAATTTATGTAGTATTCTTCATCACATAATTGAATTAAACTAATAAGGTTGTTCTTAATTCATATAATATAAAGAACATTCAATATTAAAGTCTCATTAATAAATGAATCATTTCTAAAATGAATAATTCAACATTGTTCATTATCAACAAAAGTAACATGTAAACCCTTCACTTTTTGTATGTTTTGAATGTTGAAATTTTTTTGATAATGTTTTGAGAACAACCATTGTCTATATACCATGTATTAAGGATACTGGTACTCATCATTTTTTTTCTAAAATCAATGATACTATTTTTTACCCAAAATTGGTTGTGTCAAGAACTATTCAAAAATAATACTTCAGGTTACCACAACTACCCTGCCCGATGATATTGATAAATTGTTATTTATTATGGAATATAATCCATAAAATTTTTGGATCATTGAACAATATTCAGGGATAAATTATTCTTCTAATGAAATCACATTAGAAATTTAATTAAAATTAGTGAACTTTTTAGAACAAAATAATTTTACTAGAAATGAAACAATTTATAATATTTATAAACAATACCAAAATATGTTCCATATGGTTTAAACTATGTAGGATGCTAATAAAAACTCCCTATTATGAAAATAAAATTATAAAGTAACTTCTTAATTGTATCAACTTCAATTTTATGTTTAAAAAATTAATTCTCAAAAATAAAAGTTGAAATTGACAAATATTTAACTTTAAAGATATAACTATTTTTAGAAATACAATAATCTTACTTTGAAATATCTACCTTAGAGAAATATTGTTGTGTAATCAACTTTTTAAACCTTTCTCTAGGCCATTTTCATACTTATCCATCTCTTCAAATGATGGAGTATCATATTAATTATTTTAAGTATAATGTATTATATAATATAAATTCAAATTTATAAGTGAATCATTATTATCCTTAGACATACAACATGATTCATTTTGAGTAGAATTCATATAAAAATTGAATCTCATCCAGCTTTCATAACATTCCATATCATTAGTATCTTTTGATTGATCTTCCCTAGTAGTTAAAGTTTCCATATTTGATCTCCAAACATTCAACCCTTTATGATATAAATATATTCGAGACACCACAAAATTCTTATAAAATCTAGGAAATTATAGTTTGATATGTCTCGTTATTTATAGATAACAACTAAAAAATCACCCCTTCTTCCAAAATTATGATGTTTATCTTTTCTTTCATTTTGATAATCATTCTAAAAAAATTATTTCTAGTAATATTTTTAATATGACTCATAATTTGAGCTAATTAACCTTTAATGAACCCAAAATTAATATTATCTAAACAATTCGTATATATATTCATTCAATTATATAATTAATATTAATATCTCTAGAACCAATAAAAGAAAAATAAACTCCACCATTCTTCCATTTATCATTATTATCATCTTAGTTTAGTCTACTCTCATATGATATCAATCTTATATGAAGATAATAAATAATAAGCATAGTAATATTTTTTGTATCGTAAATCACTGTTATATTATATTTCCACTCCTTTAGAAGTATGTTAACAATATTCTCCACAAGTTGTTCATATGTAATCTCCTTGTCACCCAGAGATTTAAAACCATTAACCACTATAAAAAAAATGTGGATTCATGTGAGAGACCATTTCACTTAAAATAAATTCCAAATCATGATAATCCATATATAGAGTCTCTCTTCTAGTATACAATACATTATAAGTTACAAAACGAGTAATCTCTATCATTCTACAATTTGTTTATAGTTTCATAGAATGATATTTGAAAATATTTATTATGAGTCATTAAACAAAGAAATGTGTTTACAGGCATAGAATTTACCTAATATTATAAATTCTCCTCATGAGTGAAATTTTAAATTTCCATCCCCAGAATCTTATTTTTCCCAATTATCATAAAATAATTACCAATTCCACTGTAAATCAAAAAAAAATATTCATTTCATCTTTCAAATATTCATAATCAACACCATAAAAATAGGTGGCCAACTAGGATTATGATTCTCCAAGGTTATGATGGGAAAACCTATAATTAAAAAAATATTTTATCTACTAAAAAATAGGGTTTAAAAATAAATATATATTTAATAACCATTACCAAATTTATTTGAAAAAATATAGAGACCCACTCCAATACCAATTTTTTTTCCAGATATAGAAGATTCAAGAGGGGATGAATTAATGTTTAATAGAAACATTAAATTTTCTCCAACTTAATAATGTATGAATACTATAAGTTATAGGTTCTAAAAAAAGTGAGCACAACCAATGAATAAAATCTGTTTAAATTAAACAACATGGATGTTAGAATTTGTCCAAGGTAATCAAAATAATTATAGTTGGAACAATTGATATAAAACAATGAAATGGATTTCTAGAAGATAATTTATAAACACCTTTAAAAAATATTATTTATGATTTGTATAGCTCCAGTCAAGGAAACAATTTTTTTTAAATCTAAAATGGTAGGAGGATCAATGACCAGTTCCAAGATATATATGTTCTAATTCCATGTAACTTCATTTATTTATATAATTATTACCCTATAAAAATATATCATTATTTTAAATAATTACCAAAATTTAAACATTACATATCACAATAATCTAGCATATCATAAAAACCCATATGGTTTGGTGAATTTGAGGACTGGTTATATAGGAAAATTTGTTTGCAAACATGTGATAATTTCTAAATTCTCAAACACTTATAGACCCTCTTCTGGGATTCTCATAAAATATAATTATCTTTAAAACCTAAGGAATATAAGAATAATAAAGGGGAGAGAAAAAATGATAAGTAATGGAAAAAATAGCATAATTCCATAAAGGGTAAGATCCTAAGAATATGAGAAAACATTGTTATAAATTTCATATTAAAAATGATATGTAATAAAAAGATTTAGTTGTAAATCATGAAATAATGACGTGTATTGTCAAAAGAATAAACATGTACCCTAATATGATAATGTGAGATAAGCATGAAAAAATGTAATAATGAAATAATATCATATGATTATAAAATCATAATTATGTGGAATTAACAAAAAGCATTAAATTATAATCATGGGTCAAGGTTCACTCCAAATATTATCATCACATTGTGGAAGAAGTCCCATTATTGATTAGGTTCACTCCCCATTCCCATAAACATAGTGGATAGAGTCTCAGGGGGCATCTAGTTCACTCCTCATTCCTATAAATAGAGTTGTAAAAGTCCCATAGTGTATTAGTTTCACTCCATAATCCCATACATAAAATCTCATGAGATATAAATCTTTACACAATAAAATTGAGGGATATATAATTATGGGCCCACACATCACATATCATAGTGTGATTAGGCTTACCATCGATACAATATACATGGTATCTAATGAAACAAAAACATTACCCTATACATTAGAGGGATATATAATTGTATGTTCATCCATCACATAAGTAAAATAATAACACATACATGAATTAATGTTCAGTAAGAGGAAAAGAAACCATACATAAAGAATAGGTATGATAAAACCCATTGGAATGAATTTGGCTTCATAATGTTATCCAAAAGTGTAATTGAATGTTATATCATAAGGATTACTAGAAAAATATTGAAATAAATAATTCTTATTCTTTATATTTTAATAAATAAACACAATTATTGACCATTTAGGTTTATTATAGTAAAATTGTTGAGAAGTATCAATGAGAAGTAATAATTTTATGAACCACAAAGGTGATTCTTTTCTAAATTAGTAAAGTATGCTTTAAGGATTTAATGGTATTATTATTTTACATTTAAAAAAATAAACTAGTGGGTTCAAAATAAAATAATTTTCGGTTTAAAAAAATATTCATTGTGAAAACAAATTATTGAGTTGTCACTTTTAATAAAATAAGAAATCATAAAGTTCCCTTAATTCTGGTATACCTAAATGTGGTAATTTTGAAGGGAACATAGAACATAAATTATCCCCAAAAATAAAGGTATAAAAAACTAGGTATATATATAAGAAAAACATATAAATAATATGAATTAGATAAATGATAATAATATAGAGAAAATGGAGAATATTGAAGATAAAGTGTAACCCAAAAGTAATGGGGGAGGTTTCGGAAGATCCCTTTTTATGTTTTAAAACACCATTGTGGAAAAATAACATCATTAAAATGATAAAAAATATATTTTAAAATTATGAGAATGATAATAATAATTTCACATGAGATAAAACATAATTATGTTTCAAATTAAGAATAAAAATATATGAAGGGAATTTATAGAAAAATATGGGAAACTTTCATTATGGAGGATGATAAATATTCTCAATAATGATATAGTTCCTTGAGAAGGAAAATCATCATGGTAATATCAATAAATTTAAAAATTCTATTTCCTCATATAATAATATAAATTTCAATATAAAATCTCTGGGTGGAATAAATGAAGCATAGAAGTAAGACTTTAAAAATGAAACATTATAACTCAAATATAGCGGTTTGAGTTTACAAAACTATGATATCATTGAAATGTTTTAAATTGAAAATCCAAGAAAGGTATAACATGAGATCAATTCATTAATAACCTATATTTAATTATTGTTATAAAAAAAGTAGATCCATATATAAAAACTAAACCACAAAAAGATACATATGTTGAATACAAATTATATCTCAAAGAAACAAAATTATGATCCAAACCCCATTAACATAGGTCCTAATTAATTTGTGTGTATTCCAAGTATATTGGATAATCAAATTAATTTTATTAAAAATTTATTATATTCATTTTTCATCTATTTTTCATAATATAGGGTCAATTTATTATAATTTGTTATTTATTTTAAATATAATTCCCTTTTACGTCGATTACTTGGGGATGTTTAGTTAATTTCCATGTCACCCCTTCAGTTTGTTTTCCATATCCAATGGTTTTGTAAAACAACATCATGATGTCAAACATTGTGGAATTTTATTTCCTTAATTATGAAATTTTAAAAATATTTTTATATTTTTATAGGTTATCCCAAAATGGACCCAAATTATGAAAGGTGTGTTGATCAATTCATTTATGGCAGTTAAAATTAATATACCCATTTATCATTAATATTACTTATTGATTATAAAACATTATAATTAAATAATATTAATATCTTCATAAATACCGTATTTTTAAATTACATACATTAATAAAGTCATCCACTTTAGGAAATTATAGAATAATGATATATTTCTTTTCATGGATGCATTAATTTTCACATACATAGATGATGCCCTCTTATTTTATAGAAGAAGATGGGGTAAAAAAAATAATCATCATTTTAAAATAATTTTCATTCTATAATTATTATATTTTTCTTAAAATTACTCAATTTTTTCATCCATGTAATTAGTTTATTAAAAATATTACACGTCATTCAGGGAGATGGTAGTCCACCCAAAGGCATGATGTCATTTTTATTTTTCATAGTAATTTTTGATGAATATATTAAATGATATTACATTTATAAAAAATTAGATAATAATTTTAGAAATTATGATGGTATCGTACCTTATTAAATAGAGGGTTCTTTAGGGGGTAGAAGAAGAAAATAATTTGGAATGTTTGGTGAGATAATTACCTCTTCCTTGGGAAGTTCATCATTGGGTGACTCCTTAAGACTCCTTAGATTAGTTTTTTCAGTATAACAAGGATTCTAAAAATTAAGGATGGAGTTTATGAGAGGCAAGTGAATATTTATAATTGAGTTGTGGATTTTTAAATATCAGATAAATGGAGAGGAGGTGAGTTCCTTTTACATGTAGAGTGGAATTTTTATATAATATCTTTAAATTTCAATAACTTCATTACATTAATCAAGGATAAAGGCCCCACAATGTTCAATAATTTATTGTCTAAGAGATAAGATCTTGAATCCATCCACTATAAATTATAGATCGTGTATTTAACAAGATTTATAATTTTTCACTAGGAAAAACTCCATTTTACCCTAAATTTCCCTTGGAAAACAATTTTAGTGATCAAAATTGAAGTTAAAATAATTTATTAATATGGACAGGCATATTTAAATTTTTTTATTAATTTCATAAAATATAATATATAAGGGCTAGAAAAATTAATTTTAGTGTTAACATATATAACTTGTAAAACACATTCTTTGAGTGTATTTGTATTTTTTGAACTTAAGTGTGTTGGAAAATTGTCTAGGTATTTTATTTTAATAATATAAATTGGTATTTTATAAAAAAAATATAGATATTCCTTTAAAAGAAATAAAATTCCTAATTTTCCAAAAATAATATTTAATTAAAACCCAATAATATAATGACCCCTTCCCCACAAGGTGTACACCTCCTAGGCTGGCAATGTGGGAAGGGAGATAGTGACCTCCAAGTCCCACCTCTAGTAGGACTCTAGATAGCAACTATCCCTAACGGTATAAAAAACACACAAATTGGAGGCATTACCCTCTAAGAGAAAACATATAGAAGAGAGAGAAAAGACTCACACCTACCATATCCAAAATATACTGTAATAGAAAATAAATCCCAATAACACTTATCTAATTTCATGCAAGAACAACTTGAACATGAATGGAAAACTACAAGATCCAAAGGAAACTAAAAAAACAGTGACCAAGAAGCCTAAACAGCTCCTATAACCCTAATCTAGTTATAAGTTGCCTAATCTATATCCTTCTCCATCTGACCTGAAAAAGAGTTTATATATGGGTATAGTGTGTATAACATTATACTCATTAGGATCCTCCCCTTTTCCGCTCGTTCAAAAGTAATGAAATCATACTAAATCATTGTGAACAAAAAGTCAAACAAACTCATCACCTAAACAGGTAAACTATGTTCCCATCCTAATAATGGAAAAATAAAACCAAATATCACATACAAGAGTATATAAAATAATAAATAATATCAAGGGTACCCCACTACCACTTTCCCACTAGTTTTCTTCTTTGCCCCAATGTCTCACGTCCTATGAAACTCTCCAAAACGTTTTGTCCGTAGACACATGGGCAAAGCACCAAAACCTGTACCTCTTGCAACAAAACCACCTCTTCCATGTAAGCAATGTGACAAGGTAGTTTCCAGGAGCAACCACAACTCGCATAATGTATATCATATGTCAGGTATTAAACCTCAATCTATTATATACCATACACCGAATAAGGATCCTCAAGCCATTACAACATGTACATGTTACACCTTTAGTAGTCCATATGAAACAATATCTATAATATATGTGTGTGAATAACCACAAGACATTACAACCCTATACACACATATATGGGGAAAACTAACAACTGTGCCTACTAGAACAAGTAACTACCATGAGAATAGATCGGGGGAAAAGGGGAAGTCAGCCATCCATCCTCCCACTGGGATGTTGGAAAAACACCCCTAGGGCTCCGACTACCCAGTGTGTCAGTTTCCCTAACCAATAGGTTGGGGTAGAATATAGAAACACAAAACTTACATGATATAATATAGAACAAAACCAAACTATGGGAAAATCTATTCTCATACGTAATTATAGCTAATGTCTCTCAAACTCTCAGATTCCACTGTGAAGAATACGTATCTTATAAGCACAAGAACCAATTAAAGTGATTTAATAAACATTATTATCCCTTTTAATAAGTTTCAATTTATGCTAATTAATTATTTAACATTTAATTAACAATTAAAAATTAAAAAAAAAATCATTTCATTATCATCACAACTATGTTCCTTTTTCATCCAGGCATAACCAAACCAAGTCCACAGTTCCTCAGAAACATATCCTCAGCATTTCATCCTAGCAACTTCCTACTCCATGGGTTTGATATAATTTATTCAATCATTTATTAATATAATTATTACTTCCCAAAATTCTAGGAATTCTACAAAATCCAAAACAAAGCTACCAAACACATACGAATCAACATTGTGTGTAGATGAACAACCCGTCAAGTATTTTCCACCAATAGTAGGAGAATAGACCCATACATCATTGATAATCTAAACAAGGAAATCATGTGGCATTCCCAGTGAATATTCTACTCATTTTTAAGGACAGTAAGAAAGAGTAATTTCCTAAATCAGTGGCGAAAATAAAGAAGATAGAAAAACAAGAGATTCAATAGGAAACCACATTAACATAAATGGTTAAGCCCAAGTTCAACCCATTCCATCATCCATGGTGTCCTCACTAACACCCACATGCATAAACTAATGAATATTCCCACTCTAGGTACCAACTGCTACCATCAAAACTATTGGGAATCCATGCCCCACATATCACAATAGCCCCCAAGCTCATCCATCCTAGGATCACAACAAAACACAAGAAACATTAAAAAGAAAACAACTAGTCACATAGACCTAAACAAGACATTAATCCTTCCCACACAATGATATATCGTGGTTCCAAACCATAAAACACCTGGCCTTATGAGAGAATTGGTAACTCAGACCCCACAAAGACATTATCATTATCACATAATCTGTTCTTTATTCCATCATTAATTAACTGATTCATTATTCAGGTTACAACAAGAAGAAACCTAGAAAATAGGATATCATAACTATCAAAAATTAATTAAATAATTAATTTAACATGCCTTTCGTTCTTTTATAAAAATGATTCAGGTTCTCTAACCAATCAAAAAAACATGCATGACTCCATCAAATCGATTAACATAAAATTACAACAACAACAACAAATGGATTCATTTACATGCGTCTTCACCTTTATCCAGTTAATTATAAATTAATTATGGTTTTATGTTATTTAAAAATTTCATAAAGAACAACATTCTAAAAGGGAAAGCATAGATATCACACAATCAAGAGAATCAGGAGTCAAACTGTTATAACAGTGCAAAATAACAACATGTGATCAAACCAATTATGTCAATCCTGTTCAAGCACTTAATTATGTCAATTACCTTATGATCCAAAGGTATAAATTATTCTAACTCTATCGTTGCACATAAAATAATACAGAATCAATGAATCTTCATCCTCAAAAGTTTTACAATGTTATTCACTCGAGAACGGATCAATGCTATGGTTCATGATCACCTTCCCCACAATAGCTGCATCCACCTGTTGATGTCGTGGCACAACCACATCAACAAAAACCAAAATAAACTCTCTTATAACCATGAAGATAAAACAACATACCATGGAAAAGATGAACAAGAGAAGATGGATAAAATACAAATAAATAAGTAAGGTAGATCTTACCTCGGATCAAATATGGATCGAAGAAGGAAGTGAGGAACCGATCTGGGATGATGGAATCCCCAAACGTTGAAGAGGGAGGCATCTGGGTCGTCTAGAGTTGAGAGGGGGTGCGCTCAAGCCACAGAGTTTGAAAAAAGAAAGCAATTGGGTGTCAATAAAATAGAGAATGGTGGGGAAGTACACGATGTGTACCTCCTCATCACGTTGTGTACCACCTCGAGGCGAATTATGCCAAAAAATTAATCACCTTGGTACTTTGTTTTGTTTTTCTAAAAACTGAATAGTACACATCGTGTCCCCTTGTTCATATCGTGTATCCCCCCAGTTTCTATCTTCTCTAACCTAAACTCCTGCAGACATCCATCAAGACTTCATCGAGAACCTGTTTTCTTCTACAACACGCAGAGGGTCGATCCACATAGATATGGGCCCATACAACAGATACCTCTCAAAATATTCTCTTACTTAATAATCCAAAACCAACCCAGAGTGGAAATAGAAAATGGGGTGTACGAACAACCACCCCATGAGATACCTCTCAAGGATCTCTCAACCACAGGAGATAAACCACATCAAAAGAACAACATGACACCTCGTGAAAACAACAACCAGCTCCTAAACGATCTCCCGAGGGAGATACCTGTCAAAGAGAAAAAAGCCACAACATGCTACCAAAGAAATCCATATCATAGAAAAAATAGTCTACAACCACAAAAATAACATTGTTACATGAAAAGAGTTAACCATCAAAAAACTCAGCGAACTGAGAACGTATCTAGGACTCACGTTCCCATGTACTATCCTTCATTCCACTGTGTCACCACAAGACATGAACCAAGGGGATAGAATGCCCATGAAACACATTATCATTGCGGTCTTGGATCTCTACAGGCCACTCCTCAAAGGTCGCATCATCTTTAATGTCAATCTAACCCAATTGAGGATGTGAAAATCATCAATAATATAAATATGGAGCTATGAAATAAGAAAAACATCATGTATTCAGCTCATCTGTGGGGGAAGCTCTACCCGATATGCCACAACTCCAACCGGAGCCAACACATCGAAAGTCCCAACAAACTAGGGAGAAAATCTTACTCCCACGACCAAACCTTATCTTCTTATGATGGAGACTAACCTTCTAAAACACATTATCCCTAACATAAAACTCTAATAGTCTCCTCCTTTGATTGGAATCTGACTTATGACGATCCTACTATGCCTTCATCCTCTTGTGAATCATCTAAAACATCTCTATCATATTATTCACGAGTTTCGGTCTAAGAATTGCTGACTCTCCGACCCCAGTCCAGCACAACAGGGAACGGAAAGGTCAGCCATAAAAGGCTTCAAATGATGAAATACCGATGGTGGAGTGAAAAATATTATTGTATGTGAACTCCGCTAAGGGTAAGTGCATCATCCACGAACCACCATAATCCAATACACAAAAGTGCAACATGTCTTCAACAGTCTGGATGGTCCACTCTGTCAAACCATTCATATGTGGATGAAAGTTAGTGTTAAGGCATAGTAGAGAACCAAATGAATGTTGGAGACCTCTCCACACCCTAGAGGTAAAATAAGGATCTCAATAAATAATGATCATCCCCGGGACTCCTTGGACTCTCACCACCTCCTCACGACGCTGCATTGACAAAACCTCCACTCAGCTCGACTCCATGATCTCTATGAAGTGGGATGATGTTGTTAAATGATACACTACCACCCAAATAGCATCCTGGCCTCCCTGAGCTCGAGGTAAACTAGTAACAAAGTCCATTGAGATGTCCTCCCATTTTACTGAGGAACATGTAACGGCTAGAGAAATCCATCGTGGACAGGGTGCTCAACCATCACCTTTTGGAAGGCTAAACATCTTGACAAAAACTCTGCAACTGCATGCTTCATTCTAGGACACCAAAACAAACTCCTCAAGGATCAGTACATCTTTTTCATGCTAGGATTCACCACTAAAGGTGAAGTATGTAACTCTCTGAGAACCATCTCACACATCACCAAAGGAACGAAAATCCTTCCCTCATACAACACTCGGGGTTGTTCATCCTCAGACCAACCATCAGGGGCCTCCCCACAAACAACCCATTGACTCCAAAAATCCACCTCTAGATCTCCCAACTGGGACTCTTCCACATATGGCACTAGATATAACTCCACGGTCATCTGAAAAAGACATCCTCTACCACTAACATATCCCATATTGAGATGTAATGTTGAATGTTCTTCCATCACTCTCCAAGAATCACCAGATTCATGCAATACATCACTATGTGACTTTATGTTCAGCGCTTCGGCTAATACAGTACTATTTATAGGTGCATACAATATTTCAAAGTCATATTACTATAAGAACTCTATCCACTGACACTACCGCAAGTTCAAGTCACACTGGGACAAAAAAATACCTTATGATTTTATGATCAATGAAAACCACAAAGTGCTCGCCAATGAGGTAATGTCTCCATAACATCAGAGAAAACACCACTGCCAATAACTCAATATCATGTGTGGAATAGTTAAATTCATGGGGAAAAAAATGTAGAGACCCATATGAAACAACTTATCTATGCTGCATTAGAACACAACCTAACCCTAGAGGTGAGGCATCACAAAAAACATCAAACTGAACTCCCTTTTCTAGTAGAAAAAGAACTTGAGAACTTACCAAATTTTTTTCATATACTCAGAAGCTTCCTAACACTGATTAGTCCACACAGACACCTAATCCTTCCTGTTCAATATTGCCATAGAAGTCTCAACCTAAGATAAATTGACTATTAACATTGTGTAGTAGCATGTGAGACCAAGGAAATTTGCACCTCTTTCATTGTCTTGAGGGATTCCCAAGACATAATGGGTTCTATCTTTGATGGATCCATAGCTACTCCCTATTGGTACACCACATGCCCTAATAAAAGAACTTTTCAATCCCAAAAATTACACTTCTAAAACTTCACAAATATTTGTTGTTGACAAAGAATTCCAAAAACATCTTGCAGATGCTTTGCTTGCTCCTCTTCAGACACAGAGTACACATGGATGTCATCGATGAAAAGAACCATGAACTTATCCAAGAACTCACAGAACACATTGTTCATCAACCCCGTGAATAAAAAGGGATAATTCTTCGCACCGAATGACATTACAACAAACTCATAATTCCCATGACAATAACAGAAATTAGTCTTCGGCGTATCCCCATCCTTCACATGCATTTGATGATATCCTAACCACAAATCGATCTTCGAGAACCAACATTCACCCTTCATTTGATCAAATAAATTATCAATATTTGGAAGAGGATATTGATTCTTCACTTCCAATTTGTTTATGTGATGATAATCGATAAACAACCACAAACTTCTATTAACCTTCTTCACGAACAAAACATGTAATCCCCATGATGATTCACCTCGAAAACAAAACCACATTGTAATAGAATATAGAGTTTTATACACAACTCTTGTAACATAGAAGGGGCTATCCGATATGGACACATAGAGATTGGAGATGCTTCTAGATGTAGATCGATCACAAACTCAATCACTCATCGAGGGGGTAATGCTACAACCTCTTTTGGAGAGAGATCAAGGTACTATTCTACAACCCTAGGAAATTCCAACTTCTGAACCTCTAAAGAACTTAGCATCAGCTCATCCATCAAAGATGAAAAGGGTTAAACATGCCTCTGACCCATCCAAGGATCTCGCTCACCAACAAACACTGCTAGCCCTCTATCAGCATCGATGAACACCACCTTCCTCTAGAATATATCTATGATAGAATGCACTAAATACAACCAATCCATAATAAGGATGATATTTTATCGTTGTATCTATAAACATAGGAAATCTACACAGGGGTGGTTCCTCCCTAACACTAGCTCACAATCTCTACATTCATCAAACAAGCAATATCAACCTCTAACAAGAGTTTTCAATGATAATGGCAGTAGAAGCCTATCTACCTCAAGTTCCAAAGCATAGACAGGGCAGGTGATATGAAGGAGTGTGTCTCTCCTAAATCAAACAAGGCATACACCCAAGTAGAAAACAATAAAAGGGTTCCTCAAACTACAGCTAGCTCTCCTAATGCTGGTAATGCTAAACCATGAAGCTGACCATGACCTGCTCCACGACCTGTCTGACCTAGATGAAGACCACCACCACAGCTGTTGTAACACCCCGACCCCAGAAGCCCAGAGTCAGTGCATTATTACATATCATTGGAATGATCATAAAAGATCATGTCTCGAAAGACTGATTAGTTTAGTAGCCTTGGAAGTACTAGATCCATTCATAAGGTTTACATTACATCATAAAATGGAAAACTACAACATCATTGTCTCCATAGAAAACACTGAAATCCCATATACTATCCCTGGAGGTTAGTCATAATATACACCTCTGCATCCTGGAAAAAATAAAACATAGAAAGGGGTGAGATCAGATGCTCAGTAAGGATAAAATTATAGTAGAAACTTTCATAAATAAGCATAAACATTTAAGGAAGTGTATAAGACTATAACAAAAGCCTCTTAAACATGAACTTCAGAATAATATGGAAAATATAAAATCAAATAATGCCATTTACTTATTCACATGGATATTCTACTAGTAGAATAATCACATGCAATACCGATATCCTATTTTATAATGATGGAATTCATAATTCTAGACTATCATAACCACATAGTCAAGGCCTTGTGCCAAG
Source organism: Viscum album (assembly GCA_963277665.1). Taxonomy (NCBI): domain Eukaryota; kingdom Viridiplantae; phylum Streptophyta; class Magnoliopsida; order Santalales; family Viscaceae; genus Viscum; species Viscum album. The sequence continues at coordinate 866,958,372 of OY728152.1, read as the reverse complement.
ACTACAAATAAGATTTTGTCAAGGCCTTGTGCTAAGACACTAGTTTGTCTCATGAGACCTGCCGATGCATCGAGGAGCTATAGCGGGCTCCACCCATCACTTACTAAGTCCAATGCATTCCTCATATAAAATTTTTGAAACATAACAAAAGCATTCGTATTAAAACTAGAATATGAAAATATCAATACTTTATCCACAAGCCATGAATGGTATAAAAATAGCACATCCACAGTCAAACATAACTCATTAAATACAATATTGAAGATTGTATTTTAATATATTAACTTAAATAGATAATAATGAGGGATATAGACATAGATGAAAATAATCATCAAAACTATTTGAGGGAAAAATCCCCCTTTTTCTTGAAAACATTTAAGAGTCACACTATTTGTCAAAAAGGCATTTAAAAATAGATTTTTGAATAAAATTGTCCCATACCACATTGAAACTTTAAAAAAAAAAATTAATTTTAAAATATTAATGTACATATAAATAAATCCTTCAAACCATTTTTAAAACCTAGTCATTAATGAGAAAGATTTATAATAATGAATCTTTGAAACATTTTAAAATGATATTTTAGTTAGAGTTACTAACCAAAAGAGAGACACTTGAATACAAATAATTGAGGTAATCAAAATAGTGTAATATCTTGAGAATAAATGGATTCATGATATACTATGTCAAAGTACATTATATACACCATGTAAAAGTTATTTGGTGTATAACAACAAATAAGCCTCAATGGAATGTAAATTGAGATGAAATATCTTATAAAGATTGTATCATTAGGTTAAGGATAAATCAACAACATAATTATGTGTGACAAATATAAATACACTCAATATGATTGGATATTTAGTGTAAATCATTCAGAGGACATTCACACATATTCTTGTAAAAAAAATACCAATGAATTGGATATTTAACTCAACAAATGGAGATTGAGTTAAAATTACTCCTGTCAAGTTCATATCAATGACTTGAGAATTTAACATTGGAGTGATTATGTGTATCAGAATTATATACATAGAAAGGGGAGTAGAAATTATGACATAAGAAAATTAATAGTTATTCCACACATAATCTTAGAGTTAAATAATCAATGAAGTATGTGTAAAGCCGAATGAGTGGAAATTGAAATTTCAAATTCCCTTATCGATTTGGTAATTCACGAAACATACACCCATGAAAGAATGATCATAAAATGATGATTAAAATATACATAAATTAAATTATATTACACAATTAATACTATCATGTTCAATACACACACCACATGCAATAAATAAGTGGTGAACAATGGAAATCTCATGGAATTAAAAGTTAGATAAAAACCCCTTACATTGTACTTTTTATTTGGTAGAGGGTAGGATAACCTCCTTTATAATGGTGAAATAATTTCTTTTGAATTATACAATAATAATATACATTAATATGATATCATATATGATCTTTTAACATTGATTTGTTAATAATATCTTCGTATTATCGTCATTTCGGGTGTTAATAGATTCGTTTTCCTTTATATTCTTTGTTATGTTAGCCATATTTGTTATGGATGGGATGTATATTATTCATATCCATAATTATATCATGTCTATAAAAAATATTTTTAGTCATCAAATGAAATTTATTCTTGAATGGATACGATGGAGAATGAATCTCATCGCGTTCGTGGAGACGGTAATCCGTACGTACGCACGAGCGACAAAATCATTCTTTTGATAATAAAATAATATATAATTGGATGTTATATCATATATACAGAATAATTATCTTGTTATATTTATTATTTAAATGAATTAAACATCATTATTATACCCATCCAAATAATAATGTTTTGAATAACAATTACACCACGACGTGGAGATGATAATCCGTACGTACGCACGTATGAAGACATGTCATTCAATGGATGGATAGAATAATGAATATAGATGTAACATATTTATAATAACATAATATAATATAAAAGATACTGGATTTATTATTTTATAATGGAAATAACAAAGAATGAAGAAGTGGAAGATGAAAAGGACTTGAAAGAGGGTGGTGAAATTACTACCACTTCTTCGGGTTCTTTATTTTGATTTGATCAAAATGGCTTCTTAAGTTGGCTTTCTGACCAAACGAGGTCCTCTAGGATGAAGTGAGAGACATTTATAGGATATATGTGTAGGTTTTTGCATATCCAAAAGGCTTTGAAGGTGTGAATTAGAGAGACGGGGGAGTACCCTTTTATAAGAGGGGTGAGGGGCACCTTAGGAAAAGCTAGAAATATTGTTTTATAATAAAATACTTTTCGGTTTGTAATGGCTTGAAAGTGTATTATTTAAAGGATAATGTGGGTATGGGTCGAAAACCACTCAACCAATAGGTTTTATATAGGTTTGGGTCACTATATTAACCTTAACGTGTATATTTAACTCTAAGTTAAATAGTTTGACATTTACTATGTCTCTTTGTATTTTTATGTTATATAGTTATTAAACATACTATATAAATACAAGAGAATCCCAAGTGGTTAATTAATCATACAACTATAATTATATTAGTCTTTTTTCAGAACATTATATTTTTGGGAATATAATATCAATTAATAATATAATATTTATTTTAAAAACTCTTTTCTGTCAATTTTGACACTATTTAATAATTGATTTTTGATAAAGCCCTAAATACTTTATTAATTCGAAATAAATTCATTTAAGAAATCATAACATTTCATATTAATTTATATAATTCTTGGATGTCATAAAAACATTCAAATTATATTTATTTTAACATTTATAATACCATTTACTTGATTCATTCATTAATAATGAAATTACTACATCATCATTGTGTCATAAATATATTTAATTATTCAATGTCTACAAATTATAAATAAAATACCATTATGTAGGAAATATTATTATATTTATAATTAATATTTATATTCAAATAGATAACATGTATAACCCTATGTAAAAATTGTTTTACTAAAAGATATATGCTTATGTCATTTTTGTATTTACTTTTACTTAATTAATATAAAGTGTCATTATCACTTAAATGTGGCTCCATGGGGTCCCAAAATAGACCAAAATATGGCCATGGTCGGACCTGTATCATCCAATAGGGGTAGGACACGTGTTATGGTAATTTAATATTATTATAATATTATTTTGTTTACCCTTGTTTACCGGATTTACCCTTTAACCATGGTAAATAAAAGATTTACCGAAGTAATTATTCAAAATGTCTAAAAATAAATGGTACCTATTTACAAAATATGTAACTCCTGATTCTAAATATGGAATTTATTTTTCAAAATTCAAAGCACAGAAGTGGCAGAAATTAATTTAAAATAAATTCTCGTTGTCAAAACCAAGAGCGTGTTTTTTAAGAAATAATAACTATCAAATGATTAACACTTGTTTATGTCTAGTTTAAATGTGAAATTACATCCAATTACCAATATTGGATTAAAGGGTAAAAATATATTCTAATTATACTTTAAAACTTCTCAATAGTATAATTTATCACTATAAATTATTTGGATTAAAAACATTGTTTTTAATTAATGTTTAGTATTTTTCACTATTCATCAAAATTAGAATGTTTTCTAAAAAATACCAAAAAAATCACCCTAGGTTAATTTTGATATTCCAAATCCCAAAATGAATTCCATTTTGAAAGATAAAATTTATAAAATTTCAAAAAGTGGGTATTATTATTCATAACGATTACTTTTATTGGTCGTGGTGTGTTAGAATCTTGAAGTTGCGTACAATACAAGCTATTGCATTATTCAAAGGGAAACGTACCATGAAGACATGGGGTGTTATAGTTGTGCTATGATATTTGAGGATATAGAGAATCATGTGGTTTTCCTATGCCTTCCCCATCTTCTCTCTACTAATCCAAAGTTGGTGGAAATTTCTACTGTTTCCTCAGCTGGAACTACCACAATAGAGGAACCTAGAGCGGAACACCTTGTGAATGATGACCGATATGAAAGGACGGTCACTTTCACTACTGATTTCCTTATCCACCACAGGAAAAATAAAATCATGATCCCTTGATATAGGCCTGATATCCACCTCCCCTGTATAAACAAGATACTGAGGTCTGGGACACACCCCCACAAAAATGAAAACTCTTCTCCCTTGAAAACTGGGAACCCTGGAGCATAGCTCTATTTCATGTTGAATCCTGATGACTCCACTCTCATAATGATCTTGTTCTGGATAACAACTTCATGATTACCTATACCCATTCCAACACTACAAGATATTTCATCAACATAAATGTGGTTACCTATCGTTGGTTCTCTAGATTCAAAGCCTCTTGAAAATGCCTCTACCTGACCTCATCATCCAGAAACTAGTCCAAATAATATCATAACAGTTTCCTAAAATGGATTCAAAACTCTCACACATTAGACCACCTCTATCAAAGGGTAAGTAACTCCTGGAGACTGGATTCCATTGCGGTCGAAGAGAGAAACTCAACTCTAAACTTGACTCGAAATCCTTTCATGATATCTCCAACTCCTCGCAATCCCAGAGGAACAAGAAACACCACTTCCTCGCTACCCCACATAGTATCGTCAAATCCAAAGACACCCAATTCTTCATTAGGGTAGGGATCAGATTAAAGGTTATCTCATCCTCATCCAACTATAATTCCATGAGTGCATCTGAAAAGGATCCCTCATACTTATGTAGACTCTAGTGCAGAAACTCACAATGTCCTCCCCCATGTGTCCTCGTCATAAACCTCTACCCTACAGCAATCTGCTGGCACAGCCTGCTGGACATCTTCTACGTGAACCTAATGAGGATGTCAGCCTAGAGCCATAACTACAAAAAAAAATATTTATAGCTCCTAAATCTAGAATATAGATGACTCAACATTAATTAATTATTTTTTTCTTTTATTCATTTTTGGTTAACCTATCACAAGGTCTACCCATTAAAACATAGGTAAACAAAAGATTTATACATGATCCTATCCAATATCTCTAGCATGAAACCAGTATCACATAATTTTATATCCACTATAAACATAATGGCATATGCATCAGATCATAGGGGACCCTAAACGCCTATGTCTTAGTCAATCTAGAGTGTTTACCTCACATGCTAAGCTTAATTGACATTGTTCCCCTACCAACCCATGCAACCTCACATGTTCCTAACACCATACTCCATCCAATCCCTCAACCATAGCACTGATACCACTCGGTCATGATTCCCTCCCCACAAGGTGTACCCCTCTTGGGCTGGCAATGTGAGAAGGGAGATAGTGACCCCCCGTGTCCCACCTCCAGTAGGACCCTAGTTGGAGACTAGCATTGAGGGTATATAAAACACACAAATTAGATGAATTTACCTATAATAGAACACATGCATAAGAGAGAGATAAAAAAACACCAACCATCTCCCAAACATATAGCAATATAAAATAAAACCCAAGTACACCTATGTAATGTAATGAAAGAACTACTAAAACTACAAGGGAAAACTACATGTACCAAAGGAAAGTAAAAAAACAACAATGACCACGAATCCTGAATAGCTCATACAACCCCCAAGCTGGTAGTAACTAGCCTGATCTCAAACCTACACCAAGAGACTTGAAAATAGTATATATATTCATAGGTTGAGTATAATAGTATAGTTGGTAGGATCCTCCCTGGAGCCTCCCGTGCAAAATTAAGGAAAACATGCTAAAGTACAGTGAACTACAAGTGAAAATAACTCATCACCTAAATATGTATATTATTTTCCTTGCCTCACCATGGAAACTCTCACCAAAAATCACATACAATAGTATATAATATAATAAATAATATTAAGGATACCATGCTACCACTTCCCCACTAGTTTCCGGCATTTCACCAACTTCGCACATCCTAATAATCTCTCTCTAAAAAGGCTTGCTTGCAGACACCTGGGAGAAGCACCATAACATGTACCTCATTATACACAACCACAATGTCCATGTAACCAAATTAACTAAGTAGTTTGTGGGATCCACCACAACTCGCATAACATGTATCATAGGTCTCGTATTTAACCTAAAAACATTATATCACATACACTGAGTAAGGATCCTCAAGCCATCACAGCCTATAAACATTACACCTATAGTATTCCATAGGAAACTATATCCAGAATATATGTTTGTGAATAACCAAAATCTATTAAAGCCCTCTACACACATATATCGAGAAAAATAACCTTTGTTCCTAAAAGAAAAAGTAACTACCAAGAGAATTGAGTGGGGCCAAAGGTGGAAGTCATCCATTCATCCTCCCACTGGGATGTTGGGTAAAACACCCCCCCCCCCTCAGGGCTCAGAATTATAGGGGTGTCAGTCACCTACACTGATAGGGTGGGTATCATATAGAAACACAAAAATTACATGATATAATATAGCTCACATCCAAACTATGGGAAAAACCTAGTCTTAGACACAACTGTAGCTAACATCTATCTGACTCCGGGCTGCCACAGTTAAGACTAGATATCCTATAAGCACACACCCATTTAAAGAGATTTGTTAAATCAAGTTATACCTTTTAATCAATTTCACTTTATGAAAATTAATTCTTTAACCATCAATTAACCATTTAAAAATTCCATAAATCATTTTATTAGCATCACAATAAGGTTCCTTGCCTCCAGGAATAACCAAACAATGTCTACAGTTCCTCAGAAACATAACCTTAGCACTGCATCCCTACAAGATCCAACCCCAGGGGTTCGAAATAATTTATTCAATAATTAATTAATATATTTTTTACTTCCCATAATTTGAGGAATTCTAGAAAATCCAAAATTAAGCTACCAACCACAAGGGGCTCAATACAGTGAATAGATGAACTATCCACTGAGTCTTTCCCACCTACAACAAAAGAAGAGACTAATCCATCCTAGAGAAACTAAACATGGAAAGCATGTGGCATACACCATGCATATTCTCCGCTTTTGGAAGGTGGGTAAAAAATGCCAGCTACCTAAACTAGTACGGAAAGTAAATTACATAAAAAACCAAGAGATTAAATAGGAAACCACTTTTACATCAATGGGTAAGCCCAACTTCAACTCATTTCATCATACCCAGTGACCTCCCCGACACCAAAATTTTTAAACTAATGCATCTATCCACTCTAGACTCAAACTAATTAAACCACAAATAGTGGTCCTCCCTTCCCCACATATCAAAATAGACTCCTAGGATCAACCATCCATGGATCACAACAAAACACAAACAGTAGGAAAAAAGAAAGAAATTGGGTCCTTATCCCTAAACAAGTCATTAAACCTTCCAACACAATGATCTCTCATGGATCAAAACCCCAAGACATTGGGCCTTATGGTAAAATGGGTAACTCATACCCCATAAAGACATTATATTTATCACACAACGAGTTCGTTAGTCCATCATGAATTAAAAAATTAATTATTCAGGTTCCACCCACATGAAACATAAGAATCAAGCTATCACAACTATCAAAAATTAAATAAATAAATAATTTAACATGAATTTAGTTATTTTATAAACATTCTTCAGGTTCTCTGACCAATTCAACAAACATGCATGACTGCATCAATTTTATTAACATTAAACTACAACAACAACAAGATGATTCATTTACATGAATATTTACCTTTATCCATTTAATTATCAGTTAATTTTGTCTTTAAACTCTTTAACAAGTTCGTCATTAACAACATGCTATGAAGAAAATCATAGAGATCACACTATCTAGAAAATCAAGAGGAAAACTATTATCATGGTGCAAAGAAACAACTTGTCATCAAACCAATTATTTTAATCTAGTTCATGTATTTCATTTGGTCAATTCTATTGTGATTCAAAGGGAAAAAACATGCTTACAATATAGTCACACATAAAATAATGGAGAATCAATGAATCCCCTACCTCAAAAGGTTTATAACATTCTTTTCTCGAGAACTGATCAAAACAACAGATCACGATCACCATCCCCCCAACAACTGCATCCACCCGAGGATATCACGGCACAACTGCATCAACAACAACTAAAAAACACCCATATAATGACGAAGATAAAACTCCATGGCATGGGAAAGTGGAACATGAGGTAAATAATCAAATAAAACCAAATAATAGAGGTAAATATTACCTTGTATCAAAGACAGATATAAGAAGGAATAATGGAACCAATCTGGGATGAAGGAATCTCCCAAAACCGAAGAGGGAGGCGTTCAGGTCGTCTGGGGTTGAGAGGGGGTGCGCTCAAGTCATAGGATTTGATAACCCCAAGCGGATGGGTGTCTTTTAAACACCAAGTGGCAGGGTGGTACATGATGTGTACCTCCACATCACATAGTGTACTACCTCAAGATGATTTATGCAGAAAAATGTGTCACCAAGGCGCATTGGTTTGTTTATTTGAAACTTGAACGATACACGTCATGTCCCCCTTTGTCACATCATACATCCCCCTATTTCCAGCTTCTCATTACTGAACTTCTCCATTATTCCTCTGAGCCTTCTCTGAGCACATTGAACTTCAAAAACACGCAAAGGGTCAATCCATGTGGATTCGAGCCCTTACAAAGACCATAAGTAGTTTTTATTAGAAAATTTTACTGATGTTCCTAAAACGTTAAAAACAGGTTTTCTAAATTATGAATGGTATTTAAAATTTTATAGTTTTACTCATTAAACACATATTTTAACAATTTAATGGTTTATAAACTTATAAGTATTACTTATATAATTATAATGTAATAGTTTTGATAAAAATGGTTTTTCCAATATTCTCCTAAAAATGACTATTTCATAAAAATAAAAAAATTCCAAAGATAATGTTATTATGTTGAATCCAAGAATTTTCTTCCCTTTTCAAATTAAAATTTTAAATTTGATAATTTATATTTTAAATAAAATTTTAAAATATAATGAAAAACTATTTTTATAGAAAAATAACTTTTCAATGTACTTCACATTCATTGAATTATGTTATATCAATTGCTAGTAAATTTAGTATTAATATATTATTCATATTAAAATATTTATTATTATTATCAAAAATATAACTTACCTAATATATATTTAATTTCAAAAGATAAAACCCTAAAAATCTTATTTTATAAAAAAGATATTTCTAGCATACAATGGTCTGATTAGTTATTTAGACATATTAATATCATCAATGAATTAGTATTAAAAGTGAAATTAATTTTATTTATTCATGTATCTCATAAGGATATTACCTCTATTTTTACACACAAATTCAATAGTTATATTTCAGTGGTTACATAACATTTTACAGTTCATTTTGGGTTAGTGTTGTGTGTGAAGTAAGCTGTTGAACACATTGGGTTTTAAAGGAAATTATATAATTTGAAATATTTGGGTGTTACATAGTGATCAGAATATGTAATTATTATCGTCAAAATTCATCAATAGACATCAGAATTAGACAGATCAATCTCTAATCTCCTTTTCAATCAACATGATTGGTAGAAACTCATGTCCTTCAACTTCATCAAACTAAATATTTATAAAAAAAGATTCAAATACCCAAAATCATATACTTCATTATGTATTGGAATAAAATGAATAAACTAAAAAATATATATCTTTTACAATGAAAACCTGTAGACATATTATCTCTTAGAAGACTTTTAAAAAAACATATGAACAAAATCTCCCAATGTCGTGAGATAGTTCATAGATCTCAAAGTAGCTTTACAATAATTTCTATCATAAAATCATTTTCATTATATTCTATTACTCAAGGAAGTAATTTCCATTTATGACCATTTTCATAAAGAAATTCCTAATGATAAACACTTATTTCTTCAAGAATTACTATAACCTCACACAAAAATTGATGTTTATCTATATATTTCATTAAGATGATTCTTTTTACACAAAAATTTCCTATAATACACATGATTCAAAAATATATCATTGGATCATCTAATTCTAAAGTAAAAATATACTTAAAATGGAACTAAAAAAACTAAAAATTAAGTATATGTAAATAAATAGTGTATTTTGATTCATAAAAAAATAGGTCAAGAATATTTAATTTTTGGAAAATGATTCAACACAATGATTTACTCTTAAGTTTCATACATGTTTTTTTTAACTCCTTTAAAGGGTAATTAGTTCTATTAGATACCTCTAACCTTTGGATGGAAAATTAATACATATGGTTATTTTAAAGATTATGATATGGAAGAAGGGGATCGTTTTATCAATATTAATGGGATATTTGTTTTTGATTCTTTACTACACTTGGTAAGGGAGGCTCTTATCAAAGTGAATAGGATCTTTCTATTTAACATGGTTTGGAGTCTTCTTCCTTTAGGGTGGTTCTCCCTTCAGTTATCATAGTTTATTTTTCACAACATTTTAAATTTATCACGGACCCCCACACAACACATTGGTCAATTTATTATCTCATTTGGGATTGTGAACACCTTATTTAGGAAGTTGAAATAGTTCTTAATACTAAAAAAAATATAATATTTTGGTTTGGAATCTTGATTATTATGGGAAGGCCCTTTCTAGTATGTTGCACATTGATTCTCATGATACCTTTACATCTCCTTATAAGCACCTTATTTTTTTAGATTCACTAGGGTATTATTGTTTTAGACACTTTTGTTTTACTTTTCCATTAACATTCTGATATTATTTCTTTATAGAAATTTGGTTAACAAAGTAGTATCCTTGGGAATATCCCATTAAATAGAAACATGTTCAATCTATATAAGTGTGATTTATTTCCATTAGTTTGATTATGTCCTTGGTATGATGTGTATGATATATTGTTTATTTATTTCTAATATGAGAACAAGATCCATTTGATGTGAAAATATTCTTTCCCTCATAATAATGTTATAGAATATATAAATATTAAAAATAATTATATATATTTATATAATATTTCTATGTATTATATATATAATTTTTTTCAATACCCAACATCTGTTAAACACACACGCACATATATATATATTTAATATATATAATAGTGTTTTATAATAATAATAAAAAATATTCAATTACATAAATTCTTTATAACAATATATTTTAATGTTTTGTATATTCACTTATGGAAAAATTATTATATCACTATGATAATTAATTTTTAAAAAAATAGTTATTTTTATTACATTTTTACGAAATTTCTTATCATAAAATTCTAGAAAAAACAATTAAAATATTAACCAAAAATACATTATGTTTTCAAGATAAAAATACATATACATTTTAACAACATGCCCCCCTAATTGTCTTGATAAGGTGGTTGAACTATACTATGCCTTAAGAAACATCTCCAAGAAGCCAAAGGTTGGAAATAAATGGGAAGGGCTTCATTAACTGTTGGGGGTTGATTTCACTTATGAAAATAAAACAACTAAACAACCAATTCATAACCAAATAAATCACTACATGATGCATGATATCAGTGAAAGAAAAATCAATGAAACTAATAATGTTAAAATAAAACTAAAACCATGTACCATAGTGAAAGACTACAAAATAACCATGTATATAGAAAAAATCTAAAAAACCAAAAAAACCTAAAGATAAACATAACTAAAAGAATCCATCATAATTAATGATCCACTCAAAAAAATATCCCAAGTATCACTAGGAACCACTAGATAAGATTTATACTTTTCCATTTCCCATTCCCTAATAAATAACATCTTCAAAAGTACCAAAAGGCTAAAGAAGGTCTGAGTAATGAAACATTGTAGGCTTTCCCTAAAATGACTTATTTACTCACACCACTATGATAGAACATTTTAGAACATTAATATAAAACTATTATATAAATAAATCTCTAAATAATTTATATTAGAATATAAATGAAATCCATAAAAATTAGTTTCCCCCAAAAAATATCATGATCTAAGGAAATCAACAAAATAATGTTCTAAGACCATTTCATAAACTCAATTTTGGCATAATCAATTCCATTACATATATCCACACATCCAACTAGGCATGAATACATAGACCTCCCTATACTTGTGAGTGATGAGCCATCCATTCAATAATCCTTCACATAGTGAACCATTTTTATGGGGGTACATCTCACACATATTTGTCCCAACCTTTTTGATGGGGGAACTTCACACCATTTTCCATCCTTATGCACATGAACACATGACAACCATGGAAAACCCATACTAAAGAAAAGTGTTCCAAACCCATTACAATAAAACAAAATTTTATTAAAATCCATTCCATAAAACCTTTTTTATAAATAAAACTAAAAACTAATTTTAAAATCATCATTTTAAAATCAAACCATAATGAATTTTCCCAAAAAAAATCACAATTTACAAAAGAAACTACAAACCATGACTAAATATGGGTTATACAACACTTTTCACAAAAATTTCACTAAAAATATCAATTATAATATTAAATTTTCAATCTAGCCTTCGTGTTCTTAATAGAAGAGTCGAGGGTGAAGCCACATACCTCAGAAGTTTGGAGAAAATGATAAATGGTACAAAAAACATCAATGAAACGAGGTCCAAACTCCAAACCCCCACCATAGATATCTTCCCCTAACATAAAAAATGCCAAATATAATCAAATATTAAATTAACTAACTTACATAAATCCATATAAGAAGTTGATCTATGAAATTGAGATAGAGGGAGAAGTAGATATATGGAAAACCAAGAAATATTACCAAGAACAAGGACATACTTTTAGAATCTGGCTTCAATGCCCTACGAGAAGACATCAGATAACCTCTAGATCTATGTTATAAGCCTACAAATCCTAGATAGGAATAAATGTAGATTTAGATTCGGTTTGGGGGAAAAAGAGGCATTAAAATCTTATCCCAACCTACATCCACTTTTTGTGGATCTAGTTCTTTTAACTGTGATTGGTTAGATACATGGTTAGGAAAACCATGTGCTAACTGTGTGATATCCACTGCCAAAAGGGGGGAACCCTCACAGTTAGACTAACTATGCACCATTCGTGAAAAATATCATTGTCCCATGTTTAATAGTTTTTCCAAGGGATATGCATGGTTTGGAAAACTATGAGTCTAACCGTGCATCTTCTCCTTATCCACTATTTCATTGATCAGTTTTTTATGTAGGTGTTTCATGGTTCTTCCAGACTATGAAACAACCATTCACCCTTAACCCCCCCCCCCCCAACATTCTAAACATCTCCCGAAACCATCAAAACTCCCCCCCCAAACACTTTTTAAACATTAAAAGAATAAATAAAGTTTTCCTTACATGAAAATAGAGGTGCTACATTCTCCCCACCATTCGCCTTTCCTTACATAGAAAGTAGATAACCATTTATTCCATGAAATAGTTTGAGTCATTTCATGACCATTTATTTCTCCCATTCCCATGTCTCTTCTTGAATCTGACCATGTTTCTAGAAAACATGCACTGGACTGATGCTTTTTCCATGCAAGACTCTCTCTTGCATGTCCACAATATGCACCGGGATATATACCAACAAATCATTTGAATCATGTTACACATGATCCCATCTGATCACTTTTTTAGGATCAGACTGATACTTTTTTAACTAAGATACATGGAACACATTTTGCACAACATAAAATGTGTGGGTCAATTCCAACAAATATGACACATTTCCAACATGTTCATGTATCTTAAAAGGGCCTATGTATCGTTGAGATAACATTCCATTATTTTCAAAAATATCAATCTACATTCTTTGGAGATATTATAAAAAACACATGATCACTCATCGTGAATTTCAAAGTCCATTGGAATTGATCCTCAAATGATTTCTGATGACTCTGATCTATCTCCACCTATTTTTTGATTAACTTAATCATCTGCATTGTTTCATGGACATGGTTCAACCCAGCAAATGAAGTCTCTCATGTTTCCACCTTTCAATGTAGAGAATGATATGGGAACCCATTAAATGATTTCAAAGGATCCCTATGTATCAAGTATTGATATATATTATTATATCAAAACTCCACCAACAGATCATTTTCTTCACATCAGCCGCAAAAATACCTTACACAGGCCCACAAAATGTCTTCCAATGTTTTTATCATCTATTTTAATTTTCTATCCATCTAAGGATGATACACCATACTCATTGTCTACTAAGTCACAATAAATTTCTATATGGATTTCCAAAATCGAGACATAATACTCAGATCTCTATCTGACACTATTGAAATAGGCATTCCATGACTCTTTACCAATTCTCATATATATATTTTTTCCAAGTCCATCACCGTATGAGATTTATGAATATGGATGAAATGATCCACTTTGTGAGCTGATCCACTGTCACCCAAAAGGAATCGTGTTTCTAAACCATTCTTGGGTGACCTATTACAAAATCCACAGTTATCTTCTTCTATTACAAAAATAGAATAGGTAATGACTCAATATACCTAATGGTTGATGCTGGTTTGCCTTAACCCGAAAACAAGTTATGAATCTCATAAATAACTCATCCACATTCCTTTTCATACTGACCCACCCAAACAATGATTTCAATACCATATACATTTTTTGTATTATAGAATGAAAAAACTATATTGAATGGTGGTGAGCTTGAAAAGAAAATTTCTGATAAGATATAGGTACAAAAATCTGATTTCAAAACCACAACGCAGAACTCTCATCCAGATTCCATCCCTCAATGGTCTCCCCACCATTTTTCTGACCTCATAGCCACACATTATGCATCAGATGTATGTTCCTCTATAACCATATTCACCAAATCATGAACAAATGAAAAAGGATAGAAGGCTGAAAATTCACCTTGGTAACCACATTACAATGGAATTTCACCTATGACATAAATCAAAAACCACTCATATGATGCTTCGTTCTACAACTTAGAATATGTATTTCTACCTAATGCATCTGCCAATGAATTATATTTTCTCAATTTACACATTAAGATAAAGTCAAAAACATGGATATATTCAATCCATATTATTTTTCTCATATTTAAATACTATTGTGAGAAAATATTATTCAAGTTCTTATGATCCAAGAACACAGTAAATTTCTCAATAAATAGATAATAACACAAAGTATTCAAATCATAGACTATGGAAACAAACCCCAAATTGTGTTTTGGGTAATTATTCGCAATCACTCAAAATTTCCTTCATCCATGAGAAACAGTATGATATCCTCTCATGAAATAACTTACCAACCCAAATCCCGGAGCATCACTATAAACCATGTACCCTTCTCTTGATTCTGGAAAACACAATATTGGTTCTAATATAAGTTGAACTTTAAAAAGATGAAAATACATAGGTAATTTGTTCTCCCATAGTAATATAATATTATTATTGGAAAAATATTTCATAGGTGATAATAGTTATTATAATTCATGAAACAATCATCATTAATAACTATAAAGATCATGGAAGCTCTATATCTTGAAGATGTTCTTTTGCGGGTTCTAAGAGATAATAGATTTTTCCATTTAAGGATCTACAAAAAAACCTCTTTATGAAATTACATGGCTAAGGGAACATACCTATCATATCCAAAAATCACATTTTGATAGTTTCTTATATAGACAATGATCCCTAAATATTCCAATCACTATCTCTATGTTCTAGTCATAATCAACCATCTTCCATGAATACACCAATTTTACATCAATAGACACCACCATAAAAGAATCCAAATATCTATGAAATATCTGATTCGTAAATTCAATAAAAAAATCTGGTGAATTCATAATAATGAATAGAATTACCACCTATTCGTAATGGTCGTATCTACTCATAAAGTCTATCTTTGGAATATCCTCATTTGATCCTGTAATTGGTGATATCCTGATCGCAAGTCAATCTTACAGAACAACTTATCTCCCCTCAATTGATCAAAAATGTATTCAATTATTAGAAGTGGATACTAATTATTTATCATAAATTGATTAAGGTTGGGATAATCTACACACAATTTTAGAGTCCCATCCACCTTTTTTACAAATAAGATCGGTGCTGACCATGGAGACAAGCTAGGATAAATAGACCCTTTTCATTCCAGAGCCACCAAATACACATTAAAATCCCTTAATTCTATTGGTTCCAATCGATAATACGAAATTGAAATAGTACTGATCCCCAGAAAGAGATAAATCTTCAACTCCACTTCTCTTATATGTGGAAACAATGTGAAATTTTCAGGAAAAACATTTGGAAACTCGTCAACCACTCCTAGAAAACCATTTATCTTGATATTTTCCATCAATTATAATGATAATGAAGCCAACATGTATGAAATTTTTCCAACTAATAATTCTAAAAAAACATACTTCACCAACCTTTACATTCTGATCCCTTTGAAAGTGATGATTGACACCATCTTTATTTTTAAAACTAACCATTTCGGTATAACGATAAATGTGAGCCTTGAATGTTGTCAACCAATCCATATTGAGGATTATATCATGGAAATCCATCTCAAGCACAAGAAATTTCCATATCAGCCTGAATCCATCAATAGTTATTGTACATTCTAAACAAACAATGCTCAACATTCTATTTGACCTTAATAAGTTATAAGTTTTAACAAGGAAGGAATTATCTCAACATATAAACATTGAAAATCAACAAAACAGGAAGAAATAAAGGAATGATATGCACATATATCAAAAAAATCATGATTAATTTTAGAATTAAAAAGAATCGTACCTCTCACAGTTGATGGTCCAAGATGATAATCAACTGTAATCTATTTATCTTCTTATAATTTATTACTCTCAACACTTCTTTTTTAATTTCCATATTTATATTACATTTCCTAAGGAGTCATTTAATTCATAGAATCACCATGGAAAGATATTTTCTACTTATGTGATTGGTTTTTCTTCCCTCTTCCCATCGAGGCATATGATTCTTATGAAACCTAGGAAGTGTCTCAAAAACCTGGCCTCAGGGAACTATGACAATAGTGCTAATGTTGATCCATCTTATTAAATTTTTTGAATAATCTAGGTTTTGTTTTACACTCTCTCATTATGTGGTCAGGTTAACCACATTTGAAATATCCCATTTTTCTCTTGGTTCTTGGAGGAAGATTTATTTATCTAGCCATATGATTTTGATTCGTGATCCCACATTTGATGTAGGTTCTCGTCATTATATTTCTCCTATAATTATATTTCCCACCATTTACCTTAGTTATCTACATAATCTATCCGTACATACCTCATTTTATGTCTCTTTCTATCACTATTTCTCTATTGACCATCTTTGTATAATCTGTGATACATAGCATTTTAATCTTAAAGAAAATCTCTTATCTCAACCCCAATTCAAAGATATCTTCCTTCAAGGATGAACAATCATTAACTATGGGTGATAAGAAACATAAATTCATGAATTTATCCATGTACTCTGTGATATAAATATTTTCCTTCTACAAGTTTAAAAATTTCATCATTCTTTGAATTATGAACATCTGAGGATAGAATTGTATATTGAAAAATTTTCAAAATCCTCCCATGCAAGGCCTTAGTTTAATTTCAATTGAAAAGAAAAATCCCACCAATGGTGTGCAAGTTCTTCCTTCATAAATGTTTCCCTCTTGACTTTCCACTCTTTGGGTCTGAAAATAAAATAGAAGATATGATTCATTCTATTAAGCCACACCTCTATTGTTATGGTTTCAAATCACCAAAAAAGATGGGTGGATTCTGCTTTTGTAATTGAATGGAATGATCTTATTTCCTTAGTTCCTCCCTTTTATTATTCGTATCCACATCTTGAAAATCATTGACTATATTCTGAACTTGTTGTTGGTTCACTTGTGGTTCATGTGAAACCACATTTTTAGTATCTTCCTCTGGTTGGTTTCTACAGTGCCTACCAGGTTCCATTTTCTATACATACAAAAACCACCATAAGTCTCACTACCTATAAATTGAGGGCATAATTTTTTAAATTCAGTAACATCATATTATGAAAATAATTCTTTATAAAATCAACCATTTTACATGTTCAAACATTTTTTGAAAAATCTATACTTGATTTTGAAAATACCACATTGGTTCTCTTTTTCAAAATCATTATTTAAAAAAAATATTAACTTTTTACAAAAATGAAAAAAAATTAAATCTAATCATTACTCAAAATTATATATGGACTCTAAGTGGGAATTCAATTCTACAATGAATTTCATGCTCTTATCAGTTTATAAACCCATAACAATCAGTTTCCAAAACCTATAAGTGTCTCCAAAATAATTTTGTTCCCAACTCCCTGGTAACTTGAAGTTCATCATAAAAATGTTATCTAAATATTTTAATGCTCTATATATTAATTCCAAACAATCTAAATCCTTTCTACAAACACGAAACAATGGATAGACCAAAATGAATATAAACTCTGAGACTGACAGAAATGATGACCAGTTGTTTCACAAATATTATTGTGAAGACCAAGATTTTAACCACTAGTAACATCCTTCTCCTCCTCATTGGCTTGAGAAGGATATGGAATGACACATGTCCTTATGGGACATCCCCAAGTTTCCAAAGGCTGAAAATAAATTAAAATTTCTTAATTAATAGATGGGTGATGGTTTTTCATATAAAAATAAAACAACTGACCAAACATGTCATAACCAAATAAACCACTACATGATGCATGATATAAATGAAAGACAACTGAAAGCAATCATTGAAATTAAATTAAAACTAAAACCAAGTACCACATTAGTAGACTAAAAATTAATAATGTACACAGTATAAGACTACAAAACTCAAAGACAACCATAATGCCAGTGATCCAATCTTCTCCGTGCTCCACTCCACAAAATATCCCAAGTATCACTGGGAGCCACTAGAGAAGTGTTATACTTTACCTTTTCCCATGTCCCACTAAATAATATCTATAAAAGAACAATAGATCCAAAGAAGGGGTGTGTAATGAATCTATGTATGATTTCCCCAAATGACATCCCTATAATTCCACTAGGATAGAACATGTTATCAAATTTACATAAAAAATTTATATAAAAGAATTTCTAAAATATCTCATATAAGAATATAAACGGGTTCCATAAAAATAATTTTTCACCAAATAATATCATGATCCATGGAAAGAAATGAAATAATGTTCTGAAACCATTTTATAAACCTCATTTTGGAATTAAAGATTCCAATCCATATATCCACATATCCACCCATGCATGAAACTATGGACATCCCTATAATTGCAAGTGGTGAGTTATCCTTTCATTAAGTTTCCACTTAGTGAATAGTTTTTGATGGGGGTTATTCATGCCGATCTATGTCTATCCTTTTGATTGGGGTACTTCACACCCTTATCCATCCCAATGCACAAGAACGCATGCCAAACCTGGAACCCCCATTCCCAAACCATGTGTACTAAACCCATTTCAATAAAAAACATTTTATTAAAAACCATTCCATAAAACATTTTTCATAAATCTAACCAATCAACTAATTTTAAAATCATCATTTAAAAAAACACAAATCATTTTTCACAATAGTTCTATAATTTACAGAAAAATTACAAAACATCAATAAAGTGGGTTTCTACCACGTTTTTACCCCAATTTCACAACCAATTTCACTTAAAAAATCAATTTTAAATCATTACATAAATTTAAAAATATAGGATGGTAGAGTTATGCTGCTTAACGAGAATGTTTGCTGAAAATGATAACCATCTTGAAAACTGTCCACAAAACATGGTCAAAAATCCAAACAACCTCCTTAGATCTATTCTCCTACCATCAAAAAGGCCAAATCTAATCATATTTGGCATCAAATACCTTATATATGTCCACATATAAATTATATCTATGAATATGAGGGAGTGGGAGAAGTATATCTTTGAAAACCCAAGAAAAAATACCATGAATGAGGAATTACCAAAAGAATCTGGATTCAAAGAACTAAGAGAATCCTTCAAATTTCCTTCAGATCAATGGTAGAAGCCTTGTTAGCGTTAAACTGAATGAAATACTATGTTGCGGTCAGTTTGGGAAAAATAGTGTTTAATGGCTAATCCTGACCTAGATCCACATTTTGGGATTCTAGTTTTTTTTAAACATACATGGTTAGCCTCACAGTTAGGAAAACCATGTGATAACTATGCACTATTCACAAACTAAAAGGGGACCTCACTTGGGTGGATCACATAGATAGACAAACTGTTCATTGTCCATGAAAAATCCCAATGTCCCATGTTTCATGGTTTCTCCTTGGTGACCGCACAGTTTAGAAAAAAAATGTGTCTACCTATGCGTCTTTGTCACGACCCGTCCTCGGGGCCCTTTCCATGACTACCCCAAGCCCGTCTTCCATAGGCCAGGGGCTGGCGACTAGCACCAAGGCGTAAATCCCGGTAAAAAGGGAAGCCATTGCCTTTGTAAAGTAAACAAGCACCACAGAGTAAGAAAGCGAAAAAGTAAACACTAAGTAAAAACAGAGTACAACTGTAAGTGCGGAAAAGTAAATGGGCCAGAATACAAACCAAAATGAAAGTAAAGTACAACTCAAAAGGGAAAACTGCAACTGTAAAGTAAAAGCCGCTACACCGAGCTGTCCACTGGAGATTCCACCTGAAGGGTGGGTACAGATAGCTCCACTGCTCCTCGGGTCCCGCCGTCCGCTCCGAGTACGTCCCGCCCAGTGGTCCACCTCCAGGTATCGTCCTACTCTGCACGCCTCAACCACGATCAACTTTGTCCGTTGTCTACAACCAACACATCGTAGTGCGGGCATAGCCTGTGTAGGGGTGAGTATAAGCTACTCAGTAGGGACCCCGAGACCCCTGAAGGTCTCCCAAAATCCACAAAGGATAAACTACAAAGGAAGGATACAATCACGAAGTAACAACCGACACTGCTTTGGTATATGCTCATACATATACCTAAGTCATCAATTCCAATACGCTCCATCCTCCGAGCCCAAACCAACTCAGTCCACACGGGAAAGTATACGTATTCCACACATGAAAGAAAACGAAATCCACACAGGATAGGACAACACAATCCACATAGGAAAACAACAGAATTCATCTCACACGGGTATACTTCTTCGATGAAGATAGAGATGATCACTGATCCATCTAAGTCGTCGGACCCACAAAGTATCGATAGGTACTAACCCCCGCAAAGACCCACACAGGATCGGACCCACACCAGATCTGTAGGCGATGGTTCACACAGGACCGCTGAGTGCTGACCCACACAAGATCAGACCCACACAGGATCGGTAGCATTGATCCACACAGTATCGCTGAGTGTTGTAGTCGTCGTCGTCGAATCCACTGAGGATCTCTGCACAGTCCTCGTCGCAGTCAGAGTAGCAGTCGCAGCCAGCTCTAGGGTTCCCGCACACAGTAAGCTTGTTCGGGAGGGTCCGCTCCATGAGCCGAGAGGCTGATACATCAACTGTCACATAGTCCAGAGTTGATGTATCCAAAAGTTCCATACCGTCAATAGGAACTCAACGCAACAGACGGCGCGTCAATCAGACGCCCGGTCTGAGAGTTATTGGCTTTTTCGTTCCAGGGGCCCGGTTGGTTTTTAAGGCAAAACCAACCCGACCGTACTCCCCCTGCGTCCAAACCTCGGGCTAAGTATTCCAAAAGATCTGTCTCACTAATAGGAACTCAACAAAGCCGACGGCACGTCAATCGGACGTCCGTAGCTCAAGATATGAGTGTTTCCGCTCCGAGGGCCCGGTTGGTTTCGTGTACGAACCAACCCGGCCGAACTCAAAGTATTCTGAAACCTTGAGTGCTATATACCGAAACGACCGTCTCGATCCAAGGATCGCATCGCCACTGACGGCGCGTCGTTTGGAGGTCCGTAGCCCGAGTTATGGGAATTTAAACCTAAATAATTTGGTATCGGGGGTTTCGGGCCCGGGCCGACCCGGCCCGAGACCCCCCGGTTGGTGCGAACCGGGTCGACCCACCCCGGATAGGGTCGGCCCGGCCTGGCCTAGCCTGGCGGACCGGTCGGGCGCCGGTCCGGCTCAGCGCAGAGCGCTGGGCGCGCTGCCAGCTCGGCTTCAGCCGAGCTGATTAAAAAAACAGGGGGCGCCTGCCCCCCTTCGTAACTGCCCTCCCCCCCCTCATAATGGGGGGCCCTTTAATTGGCTGGGGGAATTTAATTCCCCCGGTTTTCTCTACTCTGGACGGCCCGACCTGGACGGCCGACTCCCTCTCAACGGGACTGGCAGTGGTCGGTCCCCTTTCCGGCTCCGATACCGGCGGCCCGACTGGCCGCCTGTCACCAAGCTCCGCCGCGGCCCTTGCCGTCCGGTGTGGTGTGACAGCACCGCGCCCCCTCCGCTGCAGCCCCGATCCAGCCGCAGCGCCTTTGATTTCCTTCAACGTTGCGCGACGGCGTCGCGTTCTTGAATTTCATTCCACGGCGCGGCGCGACGGCGCCACACAATACTTGCTCTATGATTTCCGCGTGGTGCGAAGGCACCACGCCATTCCGTTCCATCCGCAAGGAAACAAATATGAACATAGGAGGGGGGTTCGGCCGTGTGTGTGTGGTCCGGCCCCCCTCTCGTTAAATGATAACATTTAGTCGTTTATCCTCGAAGTTCGACATTCTAGAATCAATAATGGAAATAATTAAATAAAAAACAAAATTCCCCTTCATCGGCTTCAAGAGCGGTGTTCGTCAACGACCCGCGGAAGACGAGCGTCGCGGAGGTCGGGCGTCGCAGGAGAAACTTCGTAAGCTGACGGAGAAAGGCAGAGGAGGAAGCGGCGTCTCCTTTCGTTGAAATGGGAAAAAGATCGAAAGAAGCGGCGTCGTCGATCTTCGGAAACACACCGACTGCAAAGAAGAGAAGAGACGACACATCTTCCTCTTCTTATGGTGACAGCGTTCTTCATCGGAGCCTAAGTGTTCTTCGTGTTCTTCATTGTGGTTGAAGAAGAAGAAGAAAGCTTCCCCAAAACCTCTCAAGGTGACAAGAGAAAACTAACCAAAATAAAATAGGCTTATGTCTTATTTTATTTACACAACTTCACCTCCTTGAATTTCAAAAGTTTGAAATTCAATAACTCGTCTCAATTAAAACTCAAGTTGTCAAAATTAAATTGAGTGGAGTTATTGGGAGTTTAAAGGGGAGTTGAGGAGTTAGGGTTCGTGTGGGCCCCACCACACTTAATACTCTCAAGGTAGGTTAAGTGGATGTGGGTCCCACCTCTAACTCCCTTTAGGAGGATATAACCACCATGGATAAAAAAAATAAATTGTGTTTCCACAATTTATTTAACTTCATTTTATTTCCCCCAGAACTAACTCTCAACCCGCATAAAATACAACCTTGGAAAAGGTCTCCTTAAGCGAATATCGGCACTGCGAGTTCATCGGTGCCCTCGGAATTCGATTCCGGGCATCGGTTCAAAAGTTAGAAATTCCCGCTCGTTCGTTCACTGAACGTACCTGAGCCAAACTTCGGAAATTGATTCCGGGCACACCGGGCCTCGGAATCAGGTGCCGTCAGAAACCACGCTCTTGTAAAATTCCAAAGAAAATTAAGATAAAATTTACCTTGAATTTTACAGGTCTTTACATTACTCCCACCTCAGGGCTTTACGTCCCTGTAAAGATACATCAAAACTAGGGAAACAAATGAGGATACTGAGCACGCATCTGAGCCTTCCGTTCCCAAGTGCTCTCCTGGAGATTCCCGTGCTGCCATCTAATGCGCACTAGAGGAATCGTCCATCCACGTAGGACCCGCTCCTGTCGATCCTTGATCTCCACCGGGACCTCTGTAAAAGTCGCCCCATCGTCAATGTCAAGCTCCCCATGTTCAATGATGTGCGTCGGGTCGTGCATGTATCTCATCAGCTGAGACACGTGGAAGACGTCGTGCACCCGGTGCAACTGAGGTGGTAGAGTCAGGCGATAAGCCACCTCGCCAATCCTGCTGAGGACCTGGAAGGGTCCGATGAAGCGCGGAGATAACTTGTCACCTCGGCCAAATCTCCTTATACCACGTCGAGGTGAGACCCGCAAGAAGACGTGGTCGCCATCCTCGAACACTAGTGGCCTCCGCCTCCTGTCAGCGTATGACTTATTCTGGCTCTGAGTTGTCCTCATCCGCTCCTGGATGACCTGGACCTTCTCTATCGTGGCCTGGACCATCTCCGGTCCCACAAGTGCTAACTCCCTAGGGTCTGTCCAGCACAAAGGAGATCTATAAGGTTGGTCGTACAACGCCTCGTACGGTGCCATCCCGATGGTGGAGTGGTAGCTGTTGTTGTACACAAACTCCACCAAGGGTAGGTGGTCCTCCCAGCTACGACCAAAGTCGAGGACACATGCACGGAGCATGTCCTCGAGAGTCTGAATGGTCCTCTCCGTCTGACCATCCGTCTGAGGGTGAAAGGTTGTGCTCAGATGTAGCTGCGTCCCGAACTCCTCCTACAAACCCTTCCAAAGCCGGGAAGTAAAGCGAGCATCTCGATCGGAGACAATAGATGATGGCACACCGTGAATCCGTACAATCTACTGAATGTAAAGACGTCCCAAGCTCTCCATTGAGCCCTGCTCTCGGATGGGTAAGAAGTGAACCGACTTGGTGAGTCGGTCGATAATCACCCAGATGGAGTCGTGACCTCTGGAAGTGCGTGGAAGTCCAGTCACGAAGTCCATAGATATCCCGTCCCACTTCCACTCCGGGACCTCCAAGGGATGTACCAAGCATGCTGGTACCAGGTCCTCTGCCTTCACCTGCTGGCAGGTGAGGCATCGAGAAACGAACTCTGCTACAGCCTTCTTCATGCCCGGACACCAGTGCTGTCGTCTGAGATCCTGGTACATCTTCGCCACTCCAGGATGTACCGCCAAAGGATAAGTGTGAAACTCTCTTAGCACCTCCTCCCGTAAAGCGACTGGTACCATGGTACGTCTTCTGAAAATGATGTCGTGCTCTGCTCCAAAGGAGAAACCATCAGGTGCCTGTCCTGAGGATATCTGTGCACACCGCGTCTCACAGTCAGCGTCCACACGCTGTGCCTCTCTGACTCGCTGCAGTAGTGGAGGAGTGACTGTGAGAGACTGAAGAAAGGCTGCTCCATCTCTATCCACAAAGGATATCTACAAAGAGGCTAGTTGCTTCGTCGCCTCCTCAAGCAGCTGAATGCTCGTCCTCCTGCTGAGGGCAACGGCTACTACGTTCCCCTTCCCAGGAGTATATACTATCTCAACGTCATAGTCCTGGAGGAACTCGATCCATCTCCGCTGTCTCAGGTTCAGGTCCTTCTGCGAGAAGATATACCTGAGACTCTGATGATCAGAAAAGAATGTAAAGCGCTCGCCCATCAGTTAGTGTTGCCATGTCTTCAGAGCGAAGACCACTGCTCCTAACTCCAGGTCATGGGTAGCGTAGTTCTGCTCATGCGGCCTCAACTGTTGTGATCCATCTGAGATCACTGCCCTCTCCTGCATCAGAACACAACCGAGTTTGGTCCCTGATGCATCGCAGTAGACTACGCACCCTACTCCCTCCTCAGGCAACCTCAAGATAGGTGCGCTGGTCAACCTCTGTCTCAACTACTGGATGCTCTGCTGACATATGTCTGACCACACGAAGGGTTTCCCCTTCTTCTTCAAAGTTGAGAGTGGTGCTGCAACTCTAGAGAAGTCTGGCACGAATCTCCAGTAGTATCCAGCTAGACCCAAGAAACTCCGCACCTCCGTCACGCACCTGGGTGGCTCCCAAGCTAACACTGCCTCGATCTTCGCAGGATCCACTGCAACTCCCACCTCAGAGATGACATGTCCCAAAAAGTGGACCTCACGTATCCAGAACTGGCACTTCGAGAGTTTACCATAAAGCTGGTGCTCTCGGAGTGTGTCTAGTACAACCCGTAAGTGGTAGGCGTGCTCCTCCTCAGTCGTCGAGTAGATCAAAATGTCGCCGATGAAGACCACGACAATTCGATCGAGGTATGGCTGAAAGATCCTGTTCATGAGGTCCATGAACACTGCTGGAGCATTGGTTATTCCGAAAGGAATAACCAAAAACTCATAGTGGTCATACCGACATCTGAAGGCCGTCTTCTGCACGTCGTCGTCTCTAACTCTGAGATGGTGATAGCCTGACCTGAGGTCTATCTTCGAGAACCACCGTGCTCCCTTGAGCTGATAAAATAGGTCATCAATCCTCGGAAGCGGATACTTGTTCCTCACTGTTACCTAGTTCAGGCGATGATAGTAAACACAAAGTCGCAAGCTCTCGTCCGCCTTCTTGGCGAACAATATCGGGGAAGCCCAGGGTGAAACACTGGGTCGGATGAACCCCTTGCCCTGCCAGTCCTCCAACTGTACCAGTAGCTCTCGAAGCTCGGCGGGGGCCATCCGATATGCTGGAGTCGATATCGGGGCTATCTCGGGGTACACGTCAACATAAGAGTCTACCTCTCTACAAGGAGGTAACCCTGGAACGTCGTCAGGGAAAACGTCCGCAAACTGATCCACCACTGCAGGAAAACCAGGACTCTGCACGTCAACTTCTCCTAGGATGAGGCTAGCCAGCTGATGAGTGATGGGTTGTCCTCTCCTCCTCGAAAGTCCATCCTATGCTGCAAAGGCTCCCTTCTCGCCGGTGAAGGTGAACCTGCTCTCGTCGGTGTGTACACATCGCACCTTGTGCCTAAAATAGTAAATCTGTGCATGGACCATAGATAACCAATCCATGCCTAAGATGACGTCGTAAGGCCTCGACGCTGCTACAAGAAGATCCCAGCCGAAGCTCTCGCCTCCTAGAGTAAGCTCACACTGCCAGCACCAGTGTGTAATCGTCGAGTCTGCTCCCGTAGGAGTCTCTAGCCGTAAGGATCGAGCCAATGGCTCTGTTGGAATCTCCGAGCTCCGAACAAGGGCAGCGACTATGAAAGAGTGACTCACTCCTGTGTCTATAAGTACTACAACAAGGGTGGAATAGACACAGATAGTACCTCGAATCATCTCAGGCGCGCCGTGGTCATAGGCCTTTGCTTCCTGGAGCTGTACCTATCTCTGCCCATCAGCTCCCTGTGGTCGGGGTGGACCTCCTGGTGGTGGTGGTGGTAGAGCCTCAAGCGTCTCCCACCAGCTACTACTCGGCCAGCTCCTCTTCCTCGTCCGCCTCCTCCTTGCGGACCGCCACGGTCGACCCTCTTCCTCTGACTCGGTGGTCCCTCAACCATCTGCTGCTCCTCGGCATGACGGGTCGGGCAGTCACGAGCCATGTGGCCCTGCCTGCCGCACGAGTAACACTGTCTGCCTCTCGAAAGACTGGCTCCACGCTGTGTGCCCCGCACTGCTGAGCCAGTGTCCTGAGGTCGTCTGCCTGAAGTTCTGGTCTGCCTGGACCCCTGAGTCATCCGCCGACTGCCAGCTGTAGAAGACTCTGCCACGTGCCGCCCTACGGTGGGTCTCGGCGCTGGTGTAGACTCAGCAAGAAATCTCTCGATCAAAAGGGCCCGCTCCAGTACTCCCGTCTGAGTCAGTATGCTGAGGGAGATCAGCGATGCCCTGATCTCGTGTCTCAATCCCTGCTCGAATGTCTGGGCCCAGAAGAATGGGTCTCGTACCATGTCGGTCGAGTAGCGCGAGAGATCGGAAAATCTCGCCGAGTACTGAGCGACTGTCATGCTACCTTGCCGTAGCTAAAGAAGCTCCTGAATGCGCACCGCACGGAGGGTGGCTGGGACGAACTCCGAGAGGAAGAGGCTCTCAAAGTCCGTCCAAAGTAGAGATGCCCCATCGTGCACCTGGAGCATCAAGATCCACCATCGGCCCGCTGCTGCGTGCAGTAGGCTCGCCGAGAGGATCACCATGAGGTCTGCTGGTGTCCTCACTAGCCTAAAAACTCGTACGACTGCCTCCAGCCAGTCCTCGGCTGCCTGGGGGTCCGTCTCCCCACGAAACATGGGCAGTCGATGGTACTGAAACTCATGCAGTGTGTTGAGGCGACGTGCATCGTCAACGGCTAGTGCTGGAAGTATCGGTGGCTCGGCGGGTAGTGCTACCGCCGGTGCCACTGCTGACAAAGGGACCTGCACCGAGGCCTCGTCGCTCGGTGGGCTGTCATCACGCTCGACTCTT
The DNA here is from genome assembly GCA_963277665.1 of Viscum album. Classification (NCBI taxonomy): domain Eukaryota; kingdom Viridiplantae; phylum Streptophyta; class Magnoliopsida; order Santalales; family Viscaceae; genus Viscum; species Viscum album. The sequence continues at coordinate 866,930,233 of OY728152.1, read as the reverse complement.
GGAACCCTAGCTGGCTGTCATCGTGGGGCCATCCTGAAAAGGAAACAGGTGCGCCACGGTCAGAACAGTATACCTGGTGTGCTGATATAAAGTAATCACAAAGAAAACTTGAAACACCCACGCAATCAATGTTTTCGTGCATTAAGTCAGAAATCAAAAGTCAGGGTCCTGGTGTACGGATTCGTCGGCCGCCGGACCAACACTGGACTCCCTGTACTGATAACCACACTCAATACGCTAAACATTATTGCTTCACATTGAAAATATCAGAGTTCGCGGTATAACTGAACCCCTCTGATACCAATTTTTCACGACCCGTCCTCGGGGCACGTGTCGTGACTACCCCAAGCCCGCCTTCCATAGGCCAGGGGCTGGAGACTAGCACCAAGGCGTAAATCCTGGTAAAAAGGGAAGACATTGCCTTTGTAAAGTAAACAAGCACCACAAAGTAAGTAAGCAGAAAAGTAAACACTAAGTAAAAACAGAGTATAACTGTAAGTGGGGAAAAGTAAATGGGCCAGAATAAAAACCCAAACTGAAAGTAAAGTACAACTCGAAAGGGAAAACAGCAACAGTAAAGTAAAACCCGCTACACCGAGCTGTCCACTGGAGATTCCACCTGAAGGGTGGGTACAGATAGCTCCACTGCTCCTCGGGTCCCGCCGTCCACTCCGAGTACGTCCCGCCCAGTGGTCCACCTCCAGGTATCGTCCTGATCAGCACGCCTCAACCACGATCAACGATGTCCATCGTCTGCAAACAACACAACGTAGTGCGGGCATAGCCCATGCAGGGGTGAGTATAAGCTACTCAGTAGGGACCCCGAGACCCCTGAAGGTCTCCTAAAATCCACAAAGGATAAACCACAAAGGAAGGATACAATCACAAAGTAACAACCGACACTGCTTAGGTATATGCCCATACATATACCTAAGTCATCAATTCCAATACGCTCCATCCTCCGAGCCCAAGCCAACTCAGTCCACACAGGAAAGTATACGTATTCCACACAGGAAAGCAAACGAAATCCACACAGGATAGTACAACACAACCCACACAGGAAAACAACAGAATTCCGCTCACACAGGTATACTTCTTCGAAGACGATAGAGATGATCATGGATCCATCTAAGTCGTCGGACCCACAAAGGATCGATAGGTACTAACCCCCGCAAAGACCCACACAGGATCGGACCCACACAGGATCTATAGGCGCTGGTTCACACAGGACCGCTGAGCGCTGACCCACACAGGATCAGACCCACACAGGATCGGTACCACTGATCCACACAGGATCGCTGAGTGTTGTAGTCATTGTCGTCGAATCCACTGAGGATCTCTGCACAGTCGTCGTCGCAGTCACAGTAGCAGTTGCAACCAGCTCTAGGGTTCCCGCACACAGCAAGCTCGTTCGGGAGGGTCCGCTCCACAAGCCGAGAGGCTGATACATCAATTGTCACATATTCCAGAGTTGATGTATCCAAAAGTTCCATACCGTCAACAGGAACTCAACACAATAGACGACGCGTCAATCGGACGCCCGGTCTGAGAGTTATTGGGTTTTTCGTTCCAGGGGCCCGATTGGTTTTTAAGGCAAAACCAGCCCGAACGTACTCCACCTTCGTCCAAACCTCGGGCGGAGTATTCCAAAAGATCTGTCTCACTAAGAGTAACTCAACAAAGCCGACGAAACGTCAATCAGACGTCCCTAACTCATGATATGAGCATTTCCGCTCCGAGGGCCCGGTTGGTTTCGTGTACGAACCAACCCGGCCAAACGCAATGTATTCCGAAACCTTGAGTGCGATATACCGAAACGACCGTCTCGATCCAAGGATCACATCGCCACTGACTGCGCATCGTTTAGAGGTCTGTAGCCCGAGTTATCTGCATTTGAACCTAAATAATTCGGTAACGGGGGTTTCGGGCCCGGGCCTTCCCGGCCCGAGACCCCCCGGTTGGCCCGACCTGGGTCGACCCGCCCTGGACAGGGTCGGCCCGTCGCGGCCCTGCCCGGCGCAGCCTGGCGCGGCCCGGCCCGGTCTGGCCTGGCAGACCGGCCAGGCGCCGGTCCGGCTCAGCGCAACGCACTGGGCGCGCTGCCAGCTCTGTTTCGGCCGAGCTGATTGAAAAAACGGGGGGCGCCTGCCCCCCTTTGTACCCCCCCCCCTCATAATGGGGGGCCCTTTAATTGGCTAGGGGAATTTAATTCCCCTGGGTTTCTCCACTCCAGTCGGCCCGACCTGGCCGGACGGCTCCCTCTCAACGGGACCGGCGGTGGCCGGTCCTCTTTCCGGCTCCGACATCGGCGGCCCGGCTGGCTGCCGGTCACCATGCTCCGCCGCGGCCCAGAACCGGCATCGGCCCTTGTCGTCCGGCGTGGTGCGACGGCACCGCGCCCCCTCCGCCGCGACCCCGCTCCGGTCGTGGCGCCTTTGATTTCCTTCGACGCAGCGCGACAGCGTCGAGTTCTTGAATTTCATTCCACGGCGCGGCGCGACGGCGCCGCGCAATACATGCCGTATGATTTCTGCGTGGTGCGACGGCACCACGCCATTCCGTTCCATCCGCAAGGAAACAAATATGCACATAGGAGGGGGGTTCGGCCGTGTGTGTGCGGTCCAGCCCCCCTATCGTTAAACGATAACATTTAGTCTTTTATCCTCTAAGTTCGACATTCTAGAATCAAGAATGGAAATAATTAAATAAAAAACAAAATTCCCCTACCTCGGCTTCAAGAGCGGTGTTCGTCAACGACCCGCGGAAGACGAACATCGCGAAGGTCGGGTGTCGCTGGAGAAACTTCGTAAGCTGACGGAGAAAGCCCGAGGAGGAAGCGGCGTCTCCTTTCGTTGACACGGGAAGAAGATCGAAAGAAGCGGCGTCGTCGATCTTCGGAAACACACCGGCTGCAAAGATGAGAAGAGATGGCACGTCTTCCTCTTCTTATGGTGACGGCGTTCTTCGTCGGAGCCTAACTGTTCTTTGTGTTCTTCGTTGTGGTTGAAGAAGAAGAAGAAAGCTTCCCCAAAACCTCACAAGGTGACAAGGTAAAACTAACCAAAATAAAATAGGCTTAAGTCTTATTTTATTTACACAAATTCATCTCTTTGAATTTCAAAAGTTTGAAATTCAATAACTCATCTCAATTAAAACTCAAGTTGTCAAAATTAAATTGAGTGGAGTTACTGGGAGTTTAAAGGGGAGTTGAGGAGTTAGGGTTCGTGTGGGCCCCACCACACTTAATCCTCTCAAGGGAGGTTAAGTGGATGTGGGTCCCACCTCTAACTCCCTTTGGGAGGATATAACCAACACGGATAAAAAAAATTGTGTTTCCACAATTTATTTAACTTCATTTTATTTCCCCCAAAACTAACTCTCAACCTGCATAAAACCCAACCTCGGAAAAGGTCTCCTTAAGCAAATATCGGCGCTGCGAGTTCATCGGTTCCCTCAGAATTCGATTCCGGGCACCGGTTCAAAAGTTAGAAATTCCCACTCGTTCGTTCACTGAACGTACCCGAGCCAAACTTCGGAAATTGATTCCGGGCACACCGGGCCTCGGAATCAGGTGCCGTCAGAAACCACGCTCTTGTAAAATTCCAAAGAAAATTAAGAAAAAATTTCCCTTGAATTTTACGGGTCTTTACAGTCTTCTCTTTAGCCCCAATTTCATTTTTCATGGTTTCCGGTTGATGTTTCATGGTTTCCCCAAATAATTCACCAACTATGAAACCTTATAAAATTCCCAAAAAACATTCAAAAGTTCTCTTAATCCCTAATAAATGTCACCCAAACACTTAAATTACATAAAAGGAATAAGAAGAGGGTTGTTTACTTATAACTGTGTGTGATACATACATATTCACTTATCATAAGTGATAAAGAAAATTACCATATTTAATTTTCAATATATATTTTACATTTAAAATCTATTCTAATGAAAATTACTTTAAAAATTGAAAAACAAATAAAATAATTCAATAGACCTAAGTTATAAATTACATATTTAGAACAAATATTCAAATTTCATTGAATTATCATCAACAAATAAGAAGAAGAAGAAATTTGAATAACCTTTTTGGAAGGAAAACCACTAAAACGGTAGGATAAAATTCTTATACCATAATATAAAACTACATAAATCCATTATAGAAAAGTAATTTTTCAATAAGAAAAATAAAAACTTTTATTGTATAATTTATCATAAGTTCTTTATAAGTGACTGAAATACATTCTATAAATAATTATATTATATTATAGAATAAAATAACTTAAATAAGTTCCAAAAATCATTTTTTATTAATAAATTTTGAAACATCATAATTAACAGTTTATTTGTAATGATTCTTATATTGAAGGTTCTATAAAATATGTCATTTCCCACTACTCTTTTAAAGTGCCTCTATAAAACTTACTTGACTAATTTTTTATATACATAAAGAGTAAAAATATTTTCAAAATTATAACGAACATCTATTATTTCATTAATTTCATATAATGGGTTATATGTGAAATAAACTATTTTTAATAATTTTGGTAAAACCATACCTTAAACCAATAATAAATGTAAAAATATATATAATATAAGAAATCTAGTAATTATATAATCTATATTATCAAAAAAAAGTACTTATTTTGTTTTTAAAATATTTATTTTCTTCAAACCACTTAAACATGGCATTCAAAGAAGTATAGGTGGAGATTTTTCAATATATTAAATAAAACACCATCTTATATATAAATATATAAAGTGTAGGAATATTCATATCTCATGATAGTTAAAATTATCTTCATAATATTGTTCATGGGGAAAATATATATTTGATTGATAATGGATGTGTGTTTGATTGAATAAAATAAGAGGAGGTTTATATTGTGTGTTCTAAAGAGGATGTTGGTGTTTCCTTCCCATAAATCACTCTATTACACCTCAAATACCCCCTTTACCACTATTATCTCTATACATACTTAATTTCTCTATGATACCCTATTCCCTCCCCACCTCCCTTTAATTTCTATTTCCTTCCCTTCAACTCCCATTTTCCCTCCTCATGATCCCCTATTTGAACTCTACCTTCCTACAATCACTATTATAATGCCCTTTTTCCCATCCCACATCCATAAAATCCCATTTTACCTTCCCAACAACCACTTTATATTTACTCCTCTATAAAATCCTTATTTTGATATCCCTTTTCCCTACTGGCCATTATCAATCCACCTTTCCTTCCTTATAATCCTGCATTTCCCTTCCTAAGTCCTTAAAATGCTTATTTTCATTAAATTAGTAATGTTTTCTTTATAATAAAACATATTTAACAGTTATATATTTCTTTACTATTTCATGAATAATATGGATATGTTTATTAAAATCAACAATTTTTTAAAAATCAATAAATTAGATGTGTTTTCTTAAATTAATGTCAATTTAGAAAAAAATGAAAAAATGTTTCTAAAAAACAAAAACAATTTTTAAAAAAAAATCTTGCGAATGAAATTTTTTAGTGTTTTATTTTTTTAACAATATAATCATGTTTTCAAAACATATTTCTTCATATCCAATTTTTCAATAATTATTTGGTTATTTTATTCATATTAAAACAAAAAAAATCAGTAACTCTTTAACATTGATTTAACATTTTGTAAAGTCTATGATAACATGAACAAACTTCTCTTGACATAATAATAACTTTATTTCTAAGGGATATCAATCGTCTATCTCATTTTACCTTGGTAACACTAAGTATTCCCTATAATCTCATCACCATTAAATAATAACCTTTCATTGAAACGCTAATTTAGGAAAAATCTATGTTGGAATTTATAAAGATGTATTGTGATGGTACCAATGACTATATAAAAAACATTTCATTTACCTAAAACTTATTTTATGATGATCAAAGTAATCGGTTTTTTTTATTATTTTCACAAGATCCGAATATACAGACCTCTTGGTGTAGATATCTGGGTCAAATTTTGATCCTTTTTCCTAACATAGGAGATGGGGTCTTTCAGTGTCATATTGGAATAAAATGGAAACATTTAATTATCAGTTATTACTTATGAGAATGATTATCATTACCCATATCATTAAACCATCCAGGCTAATTTTTATTTCTTTAAGTGATGATGATCATTACATTAAATATACTCCCTTAGTCAAACTATTAATCTTGAGAATTTCCTTGATAAATATTGAAAAATATTATAGGATTACACACACCCCCGTAAATCCTCCATTTGATATTTTATTCAACCAATCAGTATGAGAACACTATGAATCCAATGAGTTAAAATTTTACACCAGGGGAAGGTGAACATGTTTTGTAAGAGATCGATCTATTTTATGGGAATAAGACACTAATTTCAAAAATGGGCCACTGAAAATTAATAATGAAAAACTATTTCATAATCTAATTTATATTAATTTTATAAGAATAATTTTCACTCTATATATTTCCTTCACCCATCATTAATAAATTCCATAACACCAAACTAACACATATGTGGAGATATTGTTTTTTATGTTATCCTCTTTAGTTCATAATTTTTTTAAAAAATTATATAACATTAATGATATCATCATATTATCCTACAAATATTTCACTAATAACCAACTACATTATTGAATTGTTTCAGGTGAAATAACTCTTATAGAAAAAAATATGGGTATAGGTGAATAATTTTATTTCCATTCATTCTCATAATGTTTAAATATAACTCTAATTTTAAAATATTATTATGAGTTATTTAACGTGAACTTAGTTTCACTTATGAAAATTATATTATCATTTGGGAGCTTTTATGATTATAATTTCCATCATTAAAAAAGTAAAATTCATTTTTTTAAAACATTAATGTTGTTCAATTTACTCTTAATACCCAAACCAATTCCACCTATGAATTATAATGTAATGAAACATGAAATAAATTTCACTAGAAAAAAAGTGAGAGAAAAAATCATAATTATATCGATAAATATCCTAAATTCCAATGTTTATAGCCTCTTCAATATATTATAATATATTTTTCTGATTAAAGAGTTCGGATATTCATTATAGAATTATTAAATACTAATTAGGTGACAAAAAAAATTTGGTAACGAAAATTAATGATTATAAGATTTTATTTAATTGATCCTTTATAAATAAGTTGTATTTAATTTAAAGGATTATAAAAAAAATGAATCAAAATAATATGAATATGGGTGAAATTATTATAGTGAATCCAAATATTGATTAGCTCCCTCATTTTAAAAAAAATAAAAAAAACTTTTTTGTTGGTTAGAGTGGATACTCAAGAAGGGGGTGTGAATTGAGTTCCCATTAAAAAAATTTGTTAAAAAGATTCTTGTAAAAATCCCCCAAATTAAATAACAAGCTAAGCTGTAGTGAATTTATAAAGATAGTAAATGTTTAATTAGTCTCTAAATGATTGATTACTTCTTAGTTAACTTAATTTGATGATTAAGTTAGCTTTTGAGACTAACATACTGGTTCACAATAAGTATAAACACTTGCTAGTTCAACTATCAGAGTTAATTTAAATTTGATTTGAGTTTAAAGTATTTAGTAGGGGAAAATTTAAAATAGTTCATAATAAAATAAATATGCACAACAGTTCTAACCTAGAGGTTCAGTCTCAAGCCGAGACTTAGTCCTCTCAAAAAAATTTATATAAATTTGGATCCACACCCTGGATCTGGGTAAACAACATTGCAAAGACTGTCCAGGTACTCAGACCTCTACTACAGTTATTCGTGGGAAAAGAAAACAATAGCACACATCCTATTCAGGTCCTACTTGACCTCTACCACTATCCACAGTGGGGAATAAGAGTATAGGGAAATAGTGAGTGAGGATTAAATCCTTCAATTCAGCATAGGAGTCAATGTGTCTATGAAATATACAGAGTACACACACTGGTCAAAAGTAAGTAAAAGAATCCCTAAGAAAGTATATATAAGTTAAGAATGCTCCAGTGATTTGATGTGTAGCTCTGGACTTCTTTTGATTGAATATAAATTCTTCTGTGTCCTTCTTTGGTTTTTGTCTTGAAAACATAGTGTCGTTTGCTTCCTTGATTTTCAGGTTCAGTTTGATCAGCTTGAGTGCATGAAGAGATCGTTTTAGTTCTTCATTCTTTGACTAATATTCAGCTTATGTTCTCTTCTTGTTTGAATTTCCTCGTATATGTATTGTGTTCTTCAAGAATACATGTGTATGGATGTTGCCTTTCTTTACTGTGTATATGCATGTCTCTCTTCTCTGCAGTCCAATCTTCCTTTTATACCTTAAGCACTAGGAATAGGAATGATTTCCTTTTCATAGGTACGAGGTATTGTTCCCTGACATGCCAAAAACTATCATTAATTAATATTACGTGCATTAAAAACATCAAATATGACTGTTGCTTAATAACTAAATAGAAATAGAGTTTATGTAGCAGTGACTGGTTAACAGTCATCTTTCATCAGTAGCGCTCTATCAGTAGACTTTTAGCGGTGGACTTTGTATTGCGGTGAGCTTCCTATCGGTAGCTCTCTGTTCTTGTACTGGTAGCTCCTTGTATCGGTAGAAGTTACTATGTGTAACATTATCTCTATATACCGGTAACTCTTTCCTCAGTAGATTTGGTCTATGGGTAACTTGATCCTATCGGTAACTACTTATATCGGTAGCTCTTTCTATCAGTGAACATTGTATCAGTATCTTTGTATCAGTAGTCATTCATCTTTCTTGTTGTATCTGTAGATCTTTATAATAGTAGTTTTGTGTCTGTATGTCTGTATTGGTAGCTTGTATCGGTAGACTTGAGTAGCTGAGACATTTGCTAACCGGTGACCTTTGTTTATCGGTAGACTTACACATATCGGTAGACTTACTCTAACTGTAAACATTCAGCGTACTGGTAGACTTACATACTGGTAGCTCTGTTCTGCACTAGTGTACTTAGCCATATCAATAGCTGTGTGCATACTATTGAACATAACACTTATCGGTTCTATGAAAAACATATCCAGATTGAGTTAGAAATATTTCAATGTATGTATAAACATAGATAAATAGTGATTAACATATTCCAATGATTATTTTGATATTATTTTCAACGTAGGATTACAAACAAATATTAAATCATACTTGGGATTATCAACACATGTGAGGTCAAAAATCTCCCCTTTTTTATAATCACAACTCATTGTATTATAATCTAAAATAATCAGTAAAGTACTAGTATAAAATACAATAGATCTTAGTTCTCAGTGTGAGTGATGAAATTTTCAAATGTGATATTTTAAAAGTATCGGAGGATATGATATCTATATGCAATTGTACCAGAGAAAACAATATATTATAGAACACATGTATCGGAGGTAAAATATAAAACAAATGTACCAGAGGGAAATGTATTATGCTCATAAAATATGATGATATTTCATATCAGTTTTCCCTATTCTTCCTTAGATATTATTTCTCCTCCAAAGATTTTTCCCTTAGATATTATTTCTCCCCATTTGTGATTATCAAAAAGTGGGAAAAAAAGGAAATACAGGAAAAGAGAAGTGACAGAGGGGAAAAGAAAGTAATATCATATATATTCCTTGGAGAAAACAGATACAATGATATAAATGAAACAAAATGAAACGCATGTGATTCCTTTCAAGGATCCTGGCCTCTAATCAATCCACATCCTCAACATGAGATTTTCCCTTGGGATCAGAAGAGGATTCTGGCGTGGTGGATGCAGGTGGAGGCCTAGGAATACCAGAGATAATCAGAGGAGGCTGAGCTACTGAGACATTGTCTGGCCTTTAATGTGTAGCTCTCTGGGTGATCATAGGAGTGAGGCTTTGAATGGCTTGGACTGGAGTCATCTGAGGAATGGAGGCAGACTGTACAGAGGTAGGTAGAGCTGGAGGTGCAATGATAGGAGTACTATCTACATGCAATAATGGAAGCAAAAGATTTATAAAATCCATAATGATCCCTCCTCCTCTCTCCATAGAAGAAATGAAATCTTCCTTGTTCTCCATGAATTTGTTTAATGTAGGGGTAAACTCTCTGAGTTTTCGGACTTGTTCTCTGAAGGCTTTATTGACTGGTGGAAGCTTCATGTTTTCTAACATAAGCTTGAAATGGTTGTTGAGATGATGCTTGGTATAGACCCTTTGGAAATAGTAATCCACTGTATCTTTGACCTCCTTCTGAGAAGCTGTGGTCTCTCTCATAAAATCATGAACAATTTTCATTATTTCCCTAGTGGTTGTCACTACCTGGGTCAGGAAAGATGAGTCCATAGAGCCACTGGTTGATGCTGAACCAAAATCTTCTCTCATTAATTATTGAAACATATCAACATCTGTAGAAGTACATGATGAAGCAAGAGGTTTGACTGTGAATGAAACAGTCTCATAGAATGATTGGGTTATGTTTCTTATCAGTTTCTGGACAAACAATTCCTGAGTGATCACATGTTCTTTGACTTAATTCTTAAAAGCTTCAAATACATCCACAAATTTCCTTACTAAACCTTTAATGTAATTGATATAAGCATTCATTTGATTTTGAGAACTACTAAAGGAAGTTAAGGAAGCAAAATATTGCTTCAAGGAAAAAATAGCTCCTATCAAGATCTCAATCTGAGAATGACACACTCTGATTTCATTAATCATCTTTGTCATAGTGGTTGACACAGTACAACCAGTAGAGAGTTCAAAGGATTTTTCAATGTTGCTCAGCTCCTCAACAAAACAATTCTTTAAATCGGTAAAAGATGCATTCAAAGACTCTTTCATCTTAGCCTTTAAATACTCAAAGTCATCCCTGGTTACCATACTATCAGTCACAAAAAAAGGTGCTCTTTCTGTCACAATTCTAGCCACAGAGGAATTCATAACAGATTGTATGGATGAAATCAGTGAAGTTTCCATTTTCTTTACTTGTTCCACAAAGCTGTCCTTTAGCTTAGACTTTAACTAATCCAAATCAGGTTTTCTGACTACTTCCACAGGTAATAAATAATAAAGAATATCATAATTGACTTTAGGTCTATTGAGGGATGCCTCATTATCAGAATATGGATAATCCAATCCACATACCACAAAACCTGGGTCTGCTACCCAGTCTTCAATTCCATCTACTACTGAAACACTACCTAGTATAGCTGGATGCTCCCCCTCAACTGGTGCATTCTCTTGTACAGAAATGGAACCCTCATTAGCTCAGTCTTCCTCAGAAGAATCTTTCACAACCATCTCCATTTCTTCAATAGTAGTAGGTTCCTCAGGAATAGGAGCAGGCCTATCAACTTCAACAAGAACAGCCTCTAAAGGCACAACAGAACTTCCAATCAGAGGACTCAAACTCAAGGTGGATGAAGAAGATGCTTCAGATTCAGATTCTCTTTCTTCTTCCTCATTCTCTGGGGTAGCCTCTTCCAGATTTGATCTCTACTGGTCTTCCTCATCCACAGGTCCCTCATTATTTCTTACACCCAAAACAGTTTCTGAACTAGGTAGGTTCAAAGAAGCACTTTCCATTTCTTGTGATACAAATTCAAGAGTTGGGATAAGAGGCAAGTCTGAATCTCCTCCATGTGTTGTAGAGGAGTCCTCCTCATCTGAATCATCACTATATTTTGGCTCCTCCTCATTAGGTCCTAGACCTGGATCTCTCTTGCCTTTTGGTCTATTTGGATAGTCAACTAGATTGAACTTTTCATATATATTCTCATCATCAGTAACCCACTTACTTCTCCATGGGTTCTAGCAAATTTTTATGTATTTACACACTGTTCTTGTGATACAAAAATTGTTTTTTACCACCACTGTCTCATCTTGAGACTCAAAAACCCCCCTTTACTTTAATCAGAACCGAAATCAATTTGGAAAAGAATAATGCATTCGTTTTTTATTTGGGTCTAGTCATACCCTCTATTTGAATCCTTTGCAGCCTACACAGATTCACCTTCACACCATGCCTTATGATATGAAACATATAAATATCTTGATGCTTCAGATTTGAAAAGTACTCTCTTCTTGGACATAGCACATGTTGAATGAATTTGAACAACAACCTATTTTCCCCGTCCATCTTAGCAGCCACTACTTTCCTAGGAGTTCAATCTCCTGTCAACTCTTCCAAGGTAGTTTCATAGTCGAATATGTCACTGGTAGGAGGTATTGTCTTCGATGAAGACCCAAATAATCCTTCATGTGGTACCTTCATGCATTCAGCCCATTCAATGGATGAAAAAGTTACTTCCTTTCCATTTACAAATGAAACCATTCTATTCTCCTTATCGTATTTCTAAAAGTGCACAAAAGCATTGAACACTTTTATCAGATTCGGATAATAGGGACCATCGTTGTTTGTGAAACATTCTAGCCATTTCTGCTCCTCTAAAATTATTAGGGTCAGCAATTTTCTTGGCAAAATCCATTCTGCACACAGCTCCTTCTCGATTACAATTTCTCTGTTTTGCAAGTGCGGGTTCACTGGACGCCTCCCTGACCATGTTTGATTGACACTGCTACTTGCTTCAAGCCCTGTCTTCTACTTATTCTCATTTAGATCATCAAAATCATCTCTGGCAGTCATAAGTTTGGTTTTTTCCCTCTTTGGATTGAAGAAATTAGGGTTTTTGTGAGATTTGGGGATTCAAGGAGTCGGGTTTGAGAAAGGAGAGTTTGGATCATTGAGAAGTAACTAAGACTTATTTTTTATCATTTATGAATCATACATAAAAAATTATCAGTATAATATAAATTATACAAATTCCAGCGGCTAAAGATAGAAGTTTAAAAAAGTGCATACTAATGGTAGGGTATACCTATGAGAATTCCTAACGCTAAGGTCCACTAACAGTGAGGTATATTAGTGAGGTTCATACTTGTGAGATATAATGGTGAGGTTTCATACCGGTGAGGTATAACAGTGAGTCTTCATACCGGTGAGGCATAACAGTGAGGTTTCATACCGGTGAGGTATAACAGTGAGGTTTCATACCGGTGAGGTATAACAGTGAGGTTTCATACCGGTGAGGTATAACAGTGAGGTTTCATACCGGTGAGGTATAACAGTGAGGTTTCATACCGGTGAGGTATAACAGTGAGGTTTCATACCGGTGAGGTATAACAGGGAGGTTTCATAACAGTGAGTTATAACAGTGAGGTTTCTAACAGACAGAGTCTGTCATTCCTAATTCATGTCCAATGTACCTTAACCTATCCGAACTTAAAGGATTGGTGAAAATGTCAGCTAATTGATGTTTAGTACCTATAAATTCAAGAGTAATATCACCCTTTTGGTAATGATCTCTCAAATAATGGTGCCTTACATCAATGTGTTTGGTGCTGGAGTGAGACACAGGATTCATAAAGATGTTAATTACACTCGTGTTATCACAATTTATTGATACGTGTTTAAACTGATAGCCGTAGTCCAACAAAGTCTGTTTCATCCACAGAATTTGTGCACAGCAACTACCAACAGCTATGTAATCTGCTTCAGCAATAGACATTACAACAGAATTATGAATCTTATTACACCACGATACTAGGGACTTACCTAGAATATGACATGTTCCAGAAGATCTCTTTCTATCTAACTTGCAACCAGCAAAGTCAGCATCTGAATAACTGATTAAATCAAATGATTGTCCTTTTGGATAAAAGAAACCTAAATTTTCAGTTTGTTTAAGGTATTTGAAAATTCTTTTAAAAGAAAGCAAATGGGATTATTTAGGATTAGCTTGAAATCTTTCACACACACACACAATAAACATAATATCTGGTCGACTAGCAGTAAGGTAATGTAGACTTCCAATAATTCCTCTGTAATTTGTTTGATCAACTGGTTTCCCAGATTCATCAGTGTCCAACTTGCAAGTGGTACTCATCGGTGTATCACTTTTCTTTAATACTATCTAAACCAAATAATTTTAAAAGATCCTTTGTATATTTACTTTGATTTAAAATAATACCATTTTCATTTTAAAAAACTTGAAATCCAAGAAAATATTTGAGTTCTCCCATTAAACCGATTTAAAATTAATTTTGCATACTCTTTGAAAAATCAATACACAAAGTATTTTTAGAAGATCCAAAAATAATATCATCAACATAAATTTGTACTATCAAGACATCTTTTAAAATTTTTTTGATAAAGAGAGTTGGATCAGAAATCCATTTTGTAAAACCTTTTGAAATAAGAAAATTACTAAGTCTATCATACCAAGCTTGTGGAGTTTGATTCAAACCATATAAAGAATTATAAAGCTTAAAAATAGATTTGAAAAATGTGGATTAGTACATCCAGGTGGTTGTTCAACAAAAACATCTTCAATTATAAAACCATTTAGAAAATAACTTTTAACATCCATTTGATATAACTTGAAATTCATATGAGCAGGATAGTCAAGTAGAATCCTAATAGCTTCTAATCAATCTACAGGGACAAAGGTTTCCTCATTGTATATTTCTTCCTCTTGACTATATCCTTTTGCAACTAGCTTTTATTGGTTTCTAACTATGTTTCCATATTCATCAACTTTATTTATAAAAACCCATTTAGTACCTATGGTGAAGGTGTCCTTAGGTCTTTCACCTAATTCCAAGACTTTCTTTCTTTTAAATTGATTTAATTCTTCTTGCATAACCATTACCCAAAATTCATCATTTATTGCATCAATGATATTTTTAGGTTATAACTATGAAATAAAATCTTGATTTTCAACCTGGTTTCTTAGAGAAGCTCTAGTCTATGTCCCTCTATCAATATTACCAACAACAGCATTTAAAGGACAATTATTTAGAATCCTAGTTGATCTAGTAATGGTAGGACTAGAAATTTTCAGGTTCTTCTCTAGATTTAGGTTCTACATAAACAGGTTCTCGAAAGCTTCCAGAACTATATGTTTTTACAATAGGTTCATTGATTTTATCATTAAGGTTCAAAACAGACATATCTTCTTCAAGATTCTCAATGGAAGATTTGGGTTCATGTGGATCAGTTTCATCAAACATGATGTGAACAAATTATTCCACACATTTGGTTCTTTTTTTAAAAACTCTATAAGATTTACTAGAGATTGAATAACCTAGGAAAATTCCTTCATCACACTTGGATGCAAATTTTTCAAGATTGAGTTTTCTATTAAGAATAAAGACTTTGCAACCAAAAGCGTTAAAGTAATTAACCTTAGGTTTCCTATGGTTCCACAACTCATAAGGGGTCTTTTTAAGAACAGGTCTAATCAAGACTTTATTAATAATGTAACAAGCTGTATTTATAGCTTCAACCCAAAATTAAATTTGTAGGTCATACTCATTAAGCATATTTCTTTCAATTTCTTGATTGTTCTGTTTCTTCTTTCTACTACACTATTGTGGTGAGGTGTCATAGGGGCAGAGAAATTGTGACTATAGCCATTGTTTGAGCAATAAGATTCAATCTCATGATTTTCAAACTCACAGCCATAATCACTTCTCAAGGTCTTAATCTTGAGTCCACTACGGTTTTCTACAGACTTGTAATATTTAATAAAGTAAGAACAAGCTTCACTTTTGTGAGTTAAGAAGTATACCCAAGTGTACCTAGAATAGCCATCTACTAAGACATAGACGTAGTTCTTTCCATTTAAACTAGAAACTCTAGAGGGTCCAAAAATTTCCATTTGAACCGACTCAAGAGGTTGAGAAGTTGAACCTTATTTCTTTGATTTAAAAGAAGCTTTATGTTTCTTTCCCTTTTGACAGGGATTACAAACTTTATCAGCTGGGAATTCAAGTTTAGGTAGGTCTCTAACTAAGTTATTTCTAGTCAGTTTTCTTAGTGAATGAACATTGGATTGTCCTAATCTTATGTGTCATAGAAAAGACTCTTTATGAAAAGCATTTAAGCAAGTAATGTTCTGTTTAGCCAAGTAATTCAAATCAACAATATAATCATTTTCATTTCTCAAAGTGGAAAACATTAAAATATTTTTAGAATTTTAAAAATTGCATGAATAATTATCAAATTTTAAAATTAAAACATCATCACAAAACTGATAAATACTTAATATGTTATATTTAAGTCCATCAATAAATAAAACATTGGAAATTAAAACTGAATCAGTGTTACCAATCTGGCCTAAGCTGATGATTTTTCCTTTTGAATTATCACCAAAGGTGACATGGCCTCCATCAACTTTGATTAAACTCTTAAATCATGAGTAATCTCCAGTCATATGCCTTGAACATCCACTGTCCAAGTACCATACCTTCTTATGGGAACTTTTCAAGAAAATTTCCTACAAAATAGGTTTAAATAGAAAATGATTTTGGTACCCATATTTTCTTGGGTCCAGAAAGGTTAGCAAGAAAAACTTTTGGTACCCAAGATTTTCTAATGGGTCACATAAAATCAATAGATCTAAAATATTTTTAAATATAAACATTATTTTATCAATAACCATTTTAATAACTAGTTGAAGCATATAAATTTTCAGAACTTTAACTAGCAGCATTTTTTCCAGATTTAGGAATAAATCTATTTTTAGTAATTTGTCTCTATCCAGGATGATAGCCTATTCCAGTGGTATATTTTGGTGCCACTTGTTTTCCTAGCATTTGAGTTAGAGTATTCTTTCCATTTGTGAATTTTTCTATGTCCTTCCTTAATTGCTCATTAGACAATTTCAGTTTAGTATTTTCCTTAAGTAATTGAGCATTCCTTTCCTTTTCCATATCAAGTGCAGATTTTAACAGAGCTAGTCAAGGCATGTTGTTTCTTCAAGGTCTTATACTTGTCCTTCAGTTCATTAAAGGTTTCTTCTAGCATATTACTGTATTCAAATAACTCTTCACTGATCATGTTTTTAGATTCAGAATCAGAATCAACTCAAGAATAATAAGAATTTAAAGCAGGGGTATTCAATGTTACCTCAGATGTGTTTGTCATGAAACACATATTAGATTTTTGAGATTTTTCATCTTGAGAAGAGTCATAATCACATTAACTATCTTCTAAAGCACTCCAAGTTGCTTTCATAGATTTCTTATATTTACTGTCCTTATAATCATATTTCTTCTTGAACATTAACTTCAGGTAGTCTACTTTCACATGTCCTTTCCTCTTGCATTCATAACAGAAAATTTCATCACTCTTATCAGAATTTTTCCAATCCTTATTCCAATGACCTTTGTTGTCGTATTTTCCTTTAAAATATGGGTTTCTGAAGAATTTCATATTCCTGTAGAACTTCTTGAACCGTCTAGCTATCTGAGCCATCTCTTCATCACTATCAGAACTTGAATCTTCACTTATTGAGCTTCCAGCAGGTATGTGAACATTCTCCTTATCCTTGACCTTTGAGGCAGTAGATTTAAATGCTACTGAATTCCTTTTTGGTTCATCATCTTCTTAATTGTTTACTTTCAAATCTTCTTCATACATCATCAACTTACCAATTAATTCTTTAATAGGCATTGAACTTATATCAAACGATTATCTTATTGAAACTGATGTGCCTCTCCATCTTTCTGGCAGACATCGTAATATTCTCATAATCTGCTTCTTTGCAAGAACAGCTTTTCCAAGTGAGATCATAGTGTTGAAAATATCATTAAAACCAAGATACATATCATAAATAGGTTCATTAGAATTCATTTTAAAATTATCATACTTAATAATGTAGATATTCAATCTCATTTATTAAATGGTGGTTGTTCCCTCATGGGAAATAGCCAAAGTGTCCCAGATTTCATAAGGAGTTTTACAAGCAGATATTATATTAAATTCCTCATCACCTAAAGCACAGTATAAATCATTCATTTCTTTACAATTATTATTTTAAGTAGTTTTATTGGGTTCATCTCAAGTATTCCTTTCAGTTTATGGAATCCTATATTGAGTCTCTATAGCAGTCCAGATGTCAAATCCCTTACTTTTTAAATAAATTTTCCTTTTAAGTTTCCATTGGGAATAATTTTTACCATTAAAGAACAGTGGCCTATTGGTAGTATCACCTTCTAGTCTATTATCTATAATCAGGTTTTAGAAAATATATTTAAATAGATAGAATTTAGAACTAACAAAAATTTAATATCTTTAAGATACAACTAAAATCACAGTTGAAAAACATAGTATTTGGAATCCTTTATAAATAAAAAACTCCCTCTGATACCAAATGTATGTCGAAGTGGATACTCAAGAGGGGGGGAGAATTGAGTTCCAATTAAAACTTTCTGTTAAAAATATTCTTGTAAAAATCCCCCAAATTAAATAACAATCTAAACAATAGTGAATTTATAAAGATAGTAAATGTTCAATTAGTCTCTCAAAGATTGATTACTTCTCAGTTAACATAATTTGAAGATTAAGTTAGATTTTGAGACTAAGTTACTAGTTCACAATAAGTATAAACACTTGCTAGTTCAACTATCAGAGTTAATTTAAAATAGATTGGAGTTTAATGTATTTGGAAGTGTAAAATTAAATATAGTTTAAAACAAAATAAATAAGCATAATAGTTCTAACCAAGAGGTTTAGTCTCAAGTCGAGACATAGTCCTGTAAAAAAAATTATATAAATTTTGATCCACACCCTTGATCGGGGTAAAAAACAGTGCAAAGACTTTCCAGGTACTTAGACCTCTACCACAGTTCTTTGTGGGAAAACAAAACAATAACACACAGGCTATCTAGGTCAAACATGACCTCTACCACTATCCACAGTGGGGAATAAGAGTATAGGGAAAGAGTGAGTGAGGATTAAATCCTTCAGTTCGGCATAGGAGTCAATGTGTGTATGAAATATACAGAGTATACACAATTATCAAAAGTAAGTTAAAAATCACTAAGAGAGTATATATGAGTTTAGAATGATCTAGTGATTTCAAGTGCAGCTCTGGACTACTTTTTGTTGAAAAAAAATGCTTCTCAGTCCTTCTCTGGTTTTTGGCTTGAAAACAGAGTGTCGTTTTCTTCCTTGATTTTTAGGTTTAGTTTGATTAGCTTGAGTGCATGAAGAGATTATTGTAGTTCTTCATTCTTTGACTATGATTCATCTTGTGTTCTCTTCTTGTATGAATGGCCACGTATATGTCTTGTGTTCTTCAAGTATACAGGTGTATGGATGTTACCTTTCTTTACTGTGTATGTGCATTTCTCTCTTCTCTGTAGTTCAATATTCTTTTTATACCTTATGCTCCGGCAATATGAATGATTAACTTTTCATAGGTATGAGGTATGGTTCCCTGACATGCCAACAACTATCATTAATTAATAGTATGTGCATTAAAAACATCAAATATGACTATTTCTTAATAAATAAATAGAAATAGAGTTTATGTAGAAGTTACCGGTTAACAGTCATCTTTCATCAGTTGCTCTCTGTCGGTAGACATGTAGCGGTGGACTTTGTATAGCGTTGAGCTTCTTATTGGTATCTCTCTGTTCTTGTATCGGTAGCTCCTTGTATCAGTAGCATTTACTCCTTGTAACAGTAGCTCTATATACCGGTAACTCTTTCTTCGGTAGCTTTGGTCTATTAGTAACTTGCTTGTATCAGTAACTACTTATATAGGTGGCTCTGTTTATTGGTGAACTTTGTATCAGTAGCTTTGTATCGGTAGTCGTTCATCTGTCTGGTTGTATCGGTAGATCTTTATAACAGTAGTTGTGTGTCTGTCTATCTGTATCAGTAGCTTGTATCGGTATACTTGAGTAGCGGAGACATTTGATAACTTTGACCTTAGTTTATCGGTATACTTACACATATCGGTATACTTACTCTAACGGTAACCATTCGGTGTACCGGTAGACTTACATACCAGGAGCTCTATTCTGTACCAGTGTACTTATCCTTATCAGTATCTATGTGCATACCGTTGAACATAACACTTATCTGTTCTATGAAAAACATATTCATATTCAGATAGAATTATTTCAAAGTATGTATAAACATATATGAACAGTGATTAACATATTCCAATGATTATTTTGATATTATTGTCAACATAGGATTATAAACACATATTAATGCTTACTTGGGATTATCAAAACAGGTGAGGTAAAAAAATTCATTATCTATAAGAAGAAATAAATTTCTCTTTATAGTCATACCAATTAAATTCAAATCATATGGGAATATAAGTACATGTGGATGGGAATTAAATTTTTGATGATAATTTAAAGGTCCATACGGTGAAAGGTATTCACCTATCCAAACACAAAAACAAATTCCATTACTATCCTGCCAAGTTTTAAGATCGGTTCGAGAAGATAAAATAATTTTTTTCTATTATTATAATTAATGAAACATAGAATGTTATTTTCATTTCAATTTTTCGAATAATAGTGGAAAATATTCTATGAATTGGTACTTTTTAAGGATGAATTACAAAAAAACATGAATATTCATCATCCTGATTGATTGATGTAATTTCATTCAATAAGTGATTCTCATAATTTTAACATGAAAAAATATATTAATTTTTAATACATTATTACAAAATTTTTAATTGATTTACTCTTTTGTGGGTATTTATATTTTATATAATTTTTTGGGAAAAAATAAAACATATGTTTTTAATGGATTTGTTTCTTAAAAAAAGTTTTTAATAGTTTGGGATTTCAATTGAATTATTTTTGGATGTATTAGAAAAATTATCTTTCAACTCATTCAAGGGTAGAAAAACACAAGACAAGAATAACCAAACATACGAATACAGAGGAGCGGGTAGGCGCATCTGAGAGCCAAAAGAATTCAGGTGTGTATGGGGTGGGAAAAGGCCCACTAGGCATGTGCGTGTCATCATGTGATTGTGAGGTGTGAGTGAAATGTATACAGAAGCCCATCCTTGTAGCTAGATTTTGAGCCAAATATGTGGTGTCCCCATTTTTAAGAAAGAAGAATCCTATGAAAAATACCAATGTAGGATGTGTAGGTATCAATCCATTGTTCCACATGCTGCAACAATTCTACCCTTGAATAAATTAGAGTTCCACCACCTTGGATATTTTTTTGCAGCCACTTCTTTGCTTGAACTCCACTAGAATTTCCAATGTACTCTTTGTAATCCTCTATGGTCACCATTTTTTGGGCTCAGGCTTGAGTTGAAGAGCAACTATTGAGGTTTAGATCAACCATGGATGACCTCTAGAACCTTGGGCCACTAGCATGGATGAAAAAATGTAGAAGATGAATTCCCTACAAAAATGAATATCTCAACTTCCTTGGATACACCAGATTGACAATAGTAATGGTGAAAAGATACCTATCATGTTTGAAATAATGATCAAAAGATATGTAATTCATATTGAATCTCATAGATGAGGATAAATGGACTATGAATTTTCATTATACCATAGTGAATCTTCCTATAGGCTTAAGTAACTCTATGATGAAGAAACATCATTCAAAATATCATGCAAGATGTGTGCCATGTCATAGTACTCAACATGGTTGGGTGATTCATGCATGATATATGATGATGAAATGGTAAATCCAACATCATGGTATGTGAATATATGTTCAGTAGTAGAAGTAAGAATGAAAAACAATGAATCACATGTTGTGGGAACATTTAGGGAAGTCATTTTAAAAATTAACACATGGAATATGGTTTTTGTGTGAAATAGAGGAACGATAATCCTCTCCAATTCAAGTTAATATGGTATTATTTAGGTTTTGAAAATATAAGAACAAGAATACTTGAAGAGAAAATATTACTTTTGAAGGCTGAGTGATTCCAGTAATGGATATGAAAATATATCTTGTCTTATTCAAAAAAATATTGGAGATATAAAGATAAGTCCCAAACTTATTCAATCCCTCATGAAAAGAGTGAAGATTTATTTCAAAAAGTGATATGTGATGAATTTTCACATGTGGATAATTCAATATTAAAAGAAATGATTTTAGAGAATCTTGATTAATGATAAGGAGATTAAAAATATGAAATACATAGCTGTATTTCAGGGTGCATTTTTTCGATAAAGATGAGGGTACACTACTATGTGTAAAGGAATTAAAACAAATGTGGAGTCTACTATTGTTTTAGTTATTTTATAATGTAGTTTTTTGGTTTTATTTTCCACATAACTTGTATGAATATTTTTAATTCATGTGTTTATCTCTCTCTCCCTCCCTCCCTACACAGTGATTTCTTATACTCGTGATTATGAGTAACTAACATGAGGAATATTCTAGGGTAGTAATCAGGTGCTTGAACCCATGTAAGTTTTTAATATCTACATTAGTTTAATATTATGATGATTTGTGGTGAGTTTGATAATTACTGTCGTTATCCAAGGGCTTGTATCTCCTTCTATAACTATTATTCGTTGATCTAGGATGTTTCTGTGTGGTGTACTTGGCGATTTTTGAGTGCAATATATATTCAAAAACATCATAGAAAAACATATTCGCACATATGATGGAGTGCTTTCATTCAGTGAATATAACACATGACAGTGAAGGATATCTCTCTATAAATCTCAATAGAGAATTTACTACTCTAATCTATATTAATTATTTCTAAATCTGTATCTGCATGTTTAGTTTTAGTTTTAATTCCATTCTAAAATCCCTATTTTTCAATCTTTTCCTAAAATTATAAAAACATAAAAATAAAATAACTAAATTAAGAATGGTGTGATATTGACTACAAATATCCTCATGTGAGACAACTCTATTCATCCTCTCTACATTAGTATTAAAATAAATGTATATTTTTCACCACCTTACAACTAACGTGTCCATAAGAAATGCATGAAATAGTCAATATCATTTAAATAGTATGTAACTAATCAAAATGGGTAATCTATCTTTAAAGATAATTTTTAATCTATAATTGTGAAATGAAATGGAGTTATTGATTACATGTTCACAATTAGAATATTTATTACCATGAATGGAGTATTGTGTGTTTTCACTATGTATAAATGAATATTGTCTCAATGATATTAAAAAATAATAATTTAAAAAAAAATTAATTGAGGAATAAATTTTTATTTTATCCATTGGATGAGTGTTATTATTTAAGGGTTATATACATTAAAATATTTTCAATCTAAATATGAATAAAAAAATTATATATTGAATACTTTAATCTTTTAGAATAATTAGTTTGAGAACACAATTTATATGAAAATATAATACTTGAGAATAATAGATTTACTTCCCATGATGAATAAAAGTAGATATAAAAGTTCTATATGAAAGGACATTGAGGTGGTGAGTGACTAATTTCCAACACAATTTTTTTTTATTTTTTAAAGTGTTGAATGTGATATAAATGTTACACCCCATATAGGTTGTATAAAGTAATTTTCTATATTTATTTCTAATTGTTCTAATTGATGTCCTGTTTATTTATGACATGCTAAATATGATATGTAAGATACATCTCATGTTTGTGAAAATGTGTTTGAAAACCAATGTGAGGCTAAAATGAAAATTTTGATATAAAATAGGGGAGTTGAATACTATAATATTTCATTATTTAAATAAATTATGGTTCTTTATGAAGTAATGAATCCTTATATATTTTATTTATGATCTAAAATCATTTTAGTTAGAGGAATATATAAATTATATATCATAACCTACAATAAACAGACAATTATATTGTTCCATTGGCATATATAAGAAGTATGTGATACTACCATTGAGTTAATTGTCTGTTTCCTTAAGTTATTTTTAATTAAACATATACATCATATTGTGATGAATTTAAGATATTTTTATCTTTACTCCATTAATTATTAATTATTTATTCGAATTTTTTTAATAAGATACTATTACCAGATAGTGTGGCCAATCCGACCATTGGTTGGGAGGGTTTCTGATCTAGTCAAACCATTTAAAATGTTTTAGTATTTTGTTTTTATTATAGTTAAACTAACTAGTTGCAAAAGAATCTAGATTGTACTGGATAAATTTCAATTTTTTATAATTTAGGTGTGGAGGTATTTTGTGAGGAGGGGATATAAATTTGTTTATAAATTTCAAAAAATTATGAAAATGATCATAGAGAGGGTCTTTACAGTTTGATTTATATATTTTTATAAAATTTTATTTCTTCATTATACATATATATTATGAATAAATATATATTAAATAATTTATAATTTATTTTTATAAATATATATATATATACACACATTAAATAAAACACTTCACATGCACAAATTTTAAAAGTAATTGGTTAAAGAAATTACATACATTTTAACAAGTAGGATTATGTCTCAAACACTTTTTATCTCCATGGAGTGATATCCCTAATATTTTTCTCAATGTAAGACTCCACACTATTTTAATGAATAAAATATGAAATATTTACTCTATGGAAAATAAAATAAATTAAAAAAACAAACAGATGCTAAAAAATAAGAAAAAATAATGTGATTTCTAATGATAATAAAATTAATTTAATATAATTAAAATAAAGGTTTGATAATAAAAATATATTATAATTATTAAAAATATATAATAATATAAAATTAATAATATTCATATTAATATAACCAATTTTATCATCAAGTTTGAAACACCCCATGATTTTATAGTATGTTATCTCTTCAAATTATTTTAATAACTTGCGATACACGCAACATCGAGTTCGAGCGCACCACGACTTACCAAACATGCCGATCAAAAAAGAGGTTAGGAATAGTATTAAACAAAATTTAAATTTTATATATCCTATATAATATTAACATTCATATTTTGTGTTTCTTGGACATAATATAAGAAAAATTAAATGTTTAATATAAAAGAGGTATTTTTTAAAAAAATGCAGTTTTTCCGCCTTTTAATGGAGAACCCTTTTGAAATAAAATATTTGGCACTTTTAGATACTAAATCTAGTGAAATTAAATTCTAATTTAGAATAGGGACATTAAAATTTAGTTTGGATAAATTTTTTCTAATTTTCTTATAACATTCATATTTTAATGAATAGTGAAAAAAATACAAAATTTTAATTAAAAACAACTTTTTTAATCAAAATAATTTATAGTGTTAAAATATATATTTTGTGGTTTTAAAGTATAATTAGACTATATATTTATCATTTATTTTAATTTAGTTCATTTTATGTAATTTCACATTTAAATTGGACATAAACAGGTGTTAATATTTTGATAGTTGTTATTTCTTAAAAACACACTTTCTATTTTAACAATGGGAATTAATTTTAAATTAATTTCTTCCACTTATGTGTTTTGAATTTAGTAAAATGGATTCCATATTTGGAATCAGGAGGTCCAAATTTTTGAAATAGATAACTTTTATTTTTAGACATTATGAATATTTACTTCAGTAAATATTTTATATTCCATGGTTAAAGGGTAAATCCGGTAAATTAGGGTGAAAATAATATAATAATAATATTAAATTACCTAACACATATCCTAATCCAATTGTATGATACATGTCCGACCCTGGGAATCCTTGGTTTGATTTTGGGAACCCATGGAGCCACTTGGGAGTGATAATTACATTTTATATTAATTAATCTAATGTAAAGACAAAAATATCAAAAGCCTGTATCTTTTACTAAAACATTTTTATATGGGGTTATATAATTGATCTCATAAACTATAAATATTAATTTGAAAGATAAAATTATTTACTACATAAATATAATTTGAAAGTTTTGATACCATACATGAATTTTCTAGGAGAATATTACATGTTAGGATTTATTAAATGTATTTTTTCTTCTAATTAATAAAGTTTTTTTTGACTTTCACAAAAACCAAATACTAAATAGTGTCAAAATTGAAATAATTGAGTTTTTAAAACAAATACTATATTATAAATTGAGATAATATTCCTAAAAAATATAAATATTGGCCAAAAAACATATATAAGGATATATATATTAATAATTAACCACTTGGGGTTCTCTTGGCTTGTTATAGTATGTTTATTATCCATAATATATAAAAATACAAAGAGACATGGTAAATGTCGAACTATTTTTTAAGAGTTAAATCTAAAAGATAAGGTTAATATGATGACCTAAACATGTCTAAAACCTATTGGTTGAGAGTTTTTAGTCCCATTACCACATTATCCTGTAAATAATTCATTTTGGAGCCATTAGAAACCGAAAAATAACATTATTATAAAAACTTATTTCATGTTTTTCCATAAGTGACCCTCACCTCCCTTATAAAATAGAACTTCCACTTCTCCTAATTTCACACCTTCAAAGCCTTTTGGATCAGCCAAACCTAGCCCAAATATCCTCTCAATTATCCTCCCTTTAACCTAGATTCCTTCCTTTGGTCATAAATCCAACTTAAGGATCATTTTTGATCAAATCAAAACGAAGAACCCGAAGAAGAGGTAAACATTTCATCATCTCTTTCAAGTTCTATTATTCTTCCACTTCCTCTTTCATTGTTTTTTCCATTCTAAAATAATAAATCAATTATATTATACATAATTTGATGTTATTTTAACAATGTTAAAACCGTATTCATTATTCTATCCATCCTATAAATGAAAAAGTCACCAGACGTGTGTACCTACGGATTACCGTCTCCACATCGTGGTGTAGTTTGTTATTCAGACACTTCATTATTTGGATGGATATAATAATGAGTAAAACAGAAGTAAATAATAAATATAACATGTTAATTATTTTTTATATATGATATACCATCCAATTAGAAACAATTTCACCATCAATATAACGATATCGTCACTCGTGGGTACGTACGGATTACCATCTCCACAACACGATGAGATTCATTCCCACGTTCACTATTCAACGATGATTATAAAAATTTATATTATTAATAAGTTTTTAATATATGAAATATAATGGTACTAGGTGTATATATATATATGTGTGTGTGTGTGTGTGTGTGCTTACATATATTTTTTTCACTTACTTCCGTTCAATACGATATGAAAACGAAGACAACGTTTCTGCGTACGTATGGCATACCATCTCCATAAACGGTGCCTTCCATTTCATATATCTATCAATTATAAATATTTATATTTTAAATATATATGATATATAAAGAAAGTTTTATATTCTTTAAGTATTTAAATCATGATCTAAATGATACAATCAATAATAACATGTTAAAACATGTACGATAAAGAAAGCGATTATTACCCAAAATGTTAATTTAACATGGAAGTAATACTTAAATGGGTAGTATAAAGTAACAAATGAATAGTGTATGATATAATAAATATAAATATGGTTCTTTTATAATTTAATAACATACTATGGTCATTATACAAGAGGTTAAACATACCCTCGACCAAAGGAAAGTGCAAGGTAAAGGTTATTTCCTCAATCTCATTATTATCCAAGATTGTTTATGTGTAAGTATTAAGTGAGACATATTTATCATCAATACCCATATTTCATAAAAAAATTGGTTTAAAAAGGAATATTTTAAGGTTTTATGGGAGGTTCTTTTTAACAAGATCATCATTTTAATTGTTTTAAATATTTATCATTCTAAACCCTTTTAATTAATGTTCATGTTTTCAAACTGATTTTAAGGATTTATTTATATGGACATGAATGTTTTGAAATGATAATTATTTTCAAAAGTTTCAAAGTGGTGTGTCACACATTGATTCAAAAATATCTTTTAAATTACTTCCTTTATAAATGTTTTCCTAAAAAATGGATATTTCTCCCAAAGAGTTTTAAAAATCATTTTCATCTAAGTCAACATCATTTGATGGATTTTAAACTTTTTTTGAAGTTGATTTATTATGATACAAATATACCATATTATATTGAAAGTTTTGGGATATATTTGACTGTGGATGTCTTATTTTTTATACCATTCATGGTTTATGGTTAAAGTATTGACATTTCATATGTTAGTTTTAATACGTATGTTTATGTTATGTTTCAAACTTTTCATATGAGGAATGTATTGGAAATAGTAATTGACGAGTGGATCCCACTATAGAACCTCGATGAATTGGTAGGTCTCATGTGACCATTATATTTGGAATTGGCCAAGGCCTTTCCCAATTTGGTATATGGTTTTGGTCGAGGCCTTAATAATTTTTATACGTCTTGGCCGAGGAATTGACAAAATGTTTTAGAATGTTTGGTATTATACATTACCTCATTATGAAAATAATATTGATGGTTCAAATGGTTATTTGACTAGTAGAATACCCATGAATATGTTTTATTATTGAATTATTTACTCAAATAATATTTATGCCAAAAATTGTTCATGTATATTATATGTAAAGGCGTATTTTTTCAATTATTCAGCATGCCTATTGATTATTTTTTCTTCTGATAAATTTTTTACCATAACTGAGCATCTGAGCTCACCCCTTTCATATGTTTTATTTTCCTAGGATTTCCAAGAAGTGTTTTATTATTGATATGTAGGTTTAATCTAAAATGGAATATTGGCGTTCTCAAAGAACTATCTATGCTATATTTTATGGTTGAAATTGTAATTAGAAGTTGATGTTTGTAATCTATTTCCAAGACTGCTAAAATGATTGGTCTTTCGGGACATTAATACCTTGTATCATGACAATGTATTAAAATAATTCACCGACTCTGGGTAACTGGGGTTGGGGAATTATATTTGGTATCATAGGATGTTTATTAATAACCTTGGAAATTTATTTAGATAAACTCTGATTATAGAACATTATCCTAAGATTGACTTTGAGGATTAGTATAGAAGAATTTCCTAGAAATTTGGTAATGTAGATATTTTGTGTATTTTCCAAGAAATACATCCATGTCTAGATACGAGGAGATAGAGGTGACACTAGCACATATGTAACTAAGAGTCAAAACTCTGACAAAGAGTTTTGGGATTGACCCGGGGTATACAGGTACACAACAACGGGCCTTACTGCACTCTTGGTTACGACACTCCCGGGGGATATGCTTAAGATAATTCATAATTTACTTACAAACTATTTTGAAGGATATATGAGAAAATATTCTATAAAGGAAACCATTTTTAGGATTATGAGACTAGATGTGTGAAAATATTCAATTAATGTTAATAATTTTTCTAGTTTTTGGATTATATATATTGAACTGATCTAACCTAGTATGTGTTGTCATTTAGAAATGGCACCCAGTAGAAGGAATAACAACTCCAGATATATGAATGATCCAAAGGGTAAGAGGGATCGTATATTTCATATTATTAAGCCATCATTTTGATGGGCAATAGCCTCCCACGTATTCTCATCATATGAAAAAATATTATCAGGTGTTAATATGATATGTGAATAATTCACTAAGTCATATGGCTTTGAATGGAAGTAGGAGAAGAAAAGTATGGTATAGAGAAAGATTGATAAAGGGAAGAGGTGAAAGAAGGATTTTCCTATATGTGATAAATATGGAAAGAGTCACCTTGGTAACGGCTTGAAGGGAATGATAGTTTTTTATATGTGTGGAGAAAAAGGACACCAAGTATGTGATTGCAAGGATAAAAAATGTTTCAAATGTACAATGCTTCATCTACAAGGAGTTGGGACACTACGCAAATCAATGTCCAAATCATTAGAGTTTACCCCAAATGCTGCTATTGGATAATAATCAAGTTATTATACTACAGAAGATAAAGAGAAATGATTAAAGTTAATAGGTTTTTATTAAATTATTGTGTAATTTGAGTATTTTATTAATGATGTACCTGTTATAAGAATTATAAAGTATATAAAGATTATACTACAGTACTATTTCATTAAGGACTAGAGATTGTGTGGATCCAAGAAAAGCGACTCAATAGGAGGATAGTTTTTAAAAAAAATATATGGTTGAGAGAAAAATAAACCATAATATGGTTCAGAAACTGAGGATGTGATTTTGGAATAATATTTGATTGATTTGGATAAATTATATTTGATATTCTTGACTACCTTGAAACTAATTACTGCTTTTTATATTCCATCATTGTTGGAGGTTACAACTTTTTTGGATATAAGGATTATATCGATTATTCTATAACGGATAAGGGAGCCTGAACGTAATAAATAAGGTTTTATGATAATTAAGTTTGTTAAATTTTTTTAAAAGAATACATGATTAAGGTATTCAAATTTTATTATGTGGAAAAAGAGATCTTCCTTGTGTTTACCTTCCTTATAAATTTTGGACTGTTAGTTTAGACAGAAGTATTTTGGATATTTCTAAAGGTTGGAATGGATTATGTTTGACATTAGATATTATTTTTAAGGTTAAATCATTTCTTAAGCTTATTTTTGGATTGTTATAAAAGGGAATACCTGGAGGTCGGTCGACAACACCTCAAATCCGACAAGGCTGTGAGACTTGAATCCGCAACTAAAGGGCGACAAGGGTGAATCACCTATCACTGGCCTACGTGATGTCCTAGTTTTTATAATGTAGTTTGTTTTTAAATATTATGACAAAGTAATTATAAATTGATTATTTTTTGAAACCCTATTCGATTAGGATTAATATAATATTTTGTAATTCTATTATATTTTGGAGTGAAAGATGAGTTTGTGGTAGGAATTAGTTGATGGATGAAACTCTTCTGGTCAAGTATATATTTTTTTCTATTATTCTATGAATAAATTAATTTTTAAACTTTAGGGAAGGGATATTAAAACCAAAAATGAGTTATCCTAATACCTCAGGTTTTGTTGAACCGATGATATTTTAAATCATCATAGATTGGTGGCTTTGAGGCCCTCAATTTTACACTTGTTTGGGATTTATTACCATAATCACTCCCTATTATTATTTACGTTTTTTCACAAATTATGTGTCTTTAATTTCCACCAATGTTATCCTAATTTAGATCATAATTTGGTGGTGACTTTTTCATTTCCCCTTCCCTTTTATTACGACCAAATTTCATTAACCCAATTTCCGATAAGGGTTTTCCATGAAGGTACTTTTCTATTTTAAACTTTTATTTTCAATAAAAAAATTCAAATTGGGAGGATTCAATTTATTGAAGTAGGGTAGAATGTAACACCACAGGATTTTATAGTATGTTATCTCTTCAAAGTGTTTCAATAACTTGTGATACACGCAATATCGAGATCGAGATCACCACGACTTATCAAAAAAGACGTTCAAAAAAGAGGTTATGAATAGTATTAACAAAATATTAAATTTTATTCAACCTATATAATATTAACATTCTTCACTTTTGTTTCTTAGACATAATATAAGAAAATTCAATTTTTAATATAAAAGATATATTTTTCAAAAAATGCAGTTTTTCTGCCTTTTAATGGCGAACACCTTTTAAATCTAATATTTTTCACTTTTATATATTAAATTTAGCGAAGTTAAATTCTTCTTTAGATGAGTGATATAAAAATTTTGTTTGGATATTTTTTTTTCTTTTCTGATAACTTTCATATTTTGATGAATAGTGAAAAAAATAATAAATTTTAATTAAAAACAACTTTTTTAATCAAAATAATTTATAATGTTAAATTATAAATTTGAGTGGTTTTAAAGTATAATTATACTATATTTTTATCATTTAATATAATTTAGGTTATTCTATGTAATTTCACATTTAAAGTGGACATAAACAAGTGTCAATCTTTGGTAGTTATTATTTCTTAAAAACATGCTTTCTGTATTAATAACGGGAATTAATTTTAAATAATTTCTCCCACTTCTGTGTTTTTAATTTGGAAAAATGGATTTAATATTTGTAATCAAGAGGTCCAAATTGTTTTAATAGATAACTTTTATTTTTAGACATTTTGAATATTTACTTCATTAAGTATTTTATTTAACATGGTTAATGGGTAAATCCGGTAAATTAGGGTAAAAATAATATTATATTAATATTAAATTACCCTAACACATATCCTAACCCTATTGGATGATATGTGTCCGACCATGGGCATCCATGTCTCGATTTTGGGACCCCATGTAGCCACTTGTGAGTGATAATGACATTTTATATTAATTAATCTAAAGTAAAGACAAAAATAACAGAAGCATGTATCTTTTAGAAAAACATTTTTATTGGGGGTCATATAACTGATCTCTTAGACTATAAATACTAATTTCAAAGATAAAAGGATTTTATACATTATTATATTTAATTTATAATTTTTATAAATTAAATAATTAAATTTATTTATGACAAAATGATGATGCATTAATTACCTTGTTAATGAAATAATCACATAAATGGTATTGTAAATATTAAAATAAATATAATTTGAATGTTTTGATACCATAAAAGAATTTTATAGTTTAATTTATCATGTTAGGATTGATTAAATGTATTTTTGTCAAATTAATCAAGTTTTTATGACTTTCACAGAAAAGATACTAAATAGTGTCAAAATTGAAATAATTGAGTTTTTAAAACAAATACTATATTATTAATTGATATAATATTCCTAAAAATTTAATGGTCAGCCAAAAGGCTTAGATAAGGTTATATATATTAATAATTAACAACAAGGGTTTCTCTTTGATTGTTATAGTATGTTTATTGACTATATAATATAAAAAAACAAAGAGACATGGTAAAGGTCAAACTATTCAACTAAGAGTTAAATCTAAATGATAAGGTTAATATGATGACCTAAACCTATATAAAACCTATTTTTTGAGATGTTTTCGACCGATCCCGACATTATACTATAAATTATTCATTTTTGATCCATATTAAACCGAAAAAATATTTATTCAAATGTAATATTTCAAGATTTTCTTAAAGTGACCCTCACCTCTCTTATAAAAGGACACTTCCCCTTCTCTTAATTGAACAACTCCAAAGCCTTTTGGATAAGACAAACCCTTCCCAAATATCCTCTAAAATATTATTAATTAATCCTAGAGGCCTTAATTTGGTCATAAATCCAACCTATGGATCCCTTTCGATCAAATCAAAAGGAAGAAATGGAAGAAGAGGTAAATATTTCATCACCTCTTTCAAGTTCTTTTCTTCTTCAACTTCCTCATTCATTGTTGTTCCCATTCTAAAATAATAAATAAAGTATCTTATATATAATTTTATTTTATTATAAAAATGGTACAACAATATTCATTATTCAATCCATCCAATAAATGAAAAAGACACCTTACATGCGTACGTAAGGATTACCGTCTCCACCCCGTGGTATAGTTTATTATTCAAACACTTCATTATTTGGATGAGTATAATAATGAGTATAACTGATGTAAATAATAAATAAAACATGTAATGGATTATTTATATATTATATAACATCCAATTACATATGATTTAACCATCAATATAATGATATTGTCGCTCATGCGTACGTACGGATTACCGTCTCCAGGACGCGATGAGATTCATTCCCACGTTCACCATTAAAAGATGATTATAAAAATATATATTATTAATAAGCATGTAATATATGACATAATAATTCTACTGAATATATATATATATATGTGTGTGTGTGTGTTTGTGTGTTTACTTACATATAACTTATTCACTTACTTCCGTTCAATATGATATGAAAACGGAAACAGCATTTATGCAGACATATAGCCCACCGTCTCTATAAACGGTGCCTTCTTTTTCATATATCTATCAATTATAAATATTTATATTCTAAATATATATGATATATAAATCATGTTGTATATTATTTAAGTATTTAAATCATTATATGAATGATACAATCATGAATAACAAGTTAAAACACGTACGATAAAGAAATTAATTATTACCAAAATGTTAATTTAACATGGAAATAATTATTAAATGGGTAGTATAAAGTCATAAATTAATAATTTATGATATAATAAATATGAATATGGTTCGGGTATAATTTAATAACATACTCTGGTCAATATACAGGAAGTTAAACGTACCATTGACCAAAGGAAAGTGCAAGGTAAGGGTTATTTCTTGAATCTCTTTATTATCCGAGATTGTTTATGTGTAAGTATTTACTGGGACATATTTATCATCAATACCAATATTTAATAGAAATTTTTTAAAAAGGAATCATTTATTGTTTTATGGGAAGGTTTATTTAACTAGATCCTCATTTTAAATTTTTAAAAGATTTATCATTCTAAATCCTTTTAATTATTGTCCATGTTTTCAAAATTATTTTAAAGATTTATTTATATGGACATGAATGTTTTTAAATGATAATTATTTCCAAAAGTTTAAAAGTGGTATGGGACACTTTGATTCAAAAATCACTTTTAAATTACTTCCTTTATAAATGTGTGACATTTAAATGTTTTCATGAAAAATGGATATTTCTCACAAAGAGTTTTACAAATCATTTTCATCTATGTCAACATCCTTTGAGGGATTTTAACCTTTTTTGAAGTTGATTTATTATGATAGAAATATTCCATATTGTATTGAATTTGTTTTTGATATATTTGACCTTGTATGTGTTATTTTTTATACCATTCATGGTTTATGGTTAATTTATTAACATTTCGTATGCTAGTTTTAATATTAATGTTTATGTTATGTTTCAAACTTTTGAAATGAGTAATATATTTCACATAGTAAGTGACAGGTGGATCCCGCTATAGCTCCTCAATGCATCAGTAGGTCTCATGAGACAATTAGACGTGGAATTGGCTGAAGCCTTTCCCAATTTGATATATGGTTTTGGCAGAGGCCTTAATCATTTTTAGACTTCTTGGCTGAGGCCTTGACAAAATGTTTCAGAATGTCAGGCATTATACATTCCCTCGTTATAAAAATAATATTGATGGTTCATGCGGTTATTGGACTAGTATAATACTCATGACTATGTTTTATTATGGAATTATTTACTCAGCTCATATTTTTTCCATAATGTGTTCATGATTATTATTTAAAAAGGAATGTGCTTTCAATTATTCACCATGCCTATTAATTATGTTGTCTTCCACTAAATTTTTTACCCTTACTGGGAATCTGAGCTCACCCCTTTCTTATGTTTAATTTTCTAAGGATTTCAGAGAAAAGTATTACGATTGATATTTAGGGTAAAGCTAAAAGAGAATAATGGCATTCCCAAAGAACTATCTATGCGGTATTTTATGTCAGAAATTGCAATGTGAAGTTTATGTTCGTAACGTATTTCCAAGACAGCTAAACTAATCGGTCTTTTGAGACATTATTTCCTTGTATCATTCAAATATATTAAAATAATGCACTGACTATGGGTAACTGGGGTCGAGGGATTACAGTTGGTATCATAAGATTTTTAGAAATGACATTGGAAATAGATTTAGATAAACTATGATTAGAGAACATTACCCAAATATTGACCTTTAGGATTAGTATAGATGAACTTCCTCGAATTTTGGTAATTTAGATATTTAGTGTATTTTCCAAGAAATATATCCCTGTCTGGATATGAGCTGGTAGAGGCAGCTCTAGAACAGATATACCTAGGAGTGGAAACTCTGACAAGGAGTATTGGGCTTGACTCGGGGTATCCTGGTACATGACAACAGGGCTTGTTGCACTCTTTGTTACGACACTCCCAGGGGATATTCTTAAGATAATTCAACATTTATTTACAACCATTATGAACGATATATGAGTAAATAATCCAGAAAAGAAACCATTTTTATGATTACGAGACAAGATGCGTGAAAATATTCAATTAATGTTGAGAATTTTTATAGTTTTGGGATTATACGGTATGATATGATCTAACGTATTTTGTGTCGTCATTTAGAAATGGCGCCTACTAGAAGGAATATGAACTCCAGAAATATGCATGATCCAAAGGGTAAGAAGGATCATATCTTTCATAGTCTTAATCCATCATTTAAAATGGAAATAGCCTCCTGCGTATTCTCATCATATGAATAAATAGTATCATGTGTTAATAAGATATGTGAAGAATTCTCTAAGTCATATGGCTTTGAATAGAAGAAAGAGAAGAAAATGATGGTAAAGATAAATATTGATAGAGGGAAGGGGTGAAAGAAGGATTTTACCACATGTGATAACTATTGAAAGAATCACCTTGGTAAATGCTTGAAGAAAATGAGAGTTTGTTATAATTGTGGAGAAAAAGGACACCAAGTACGTGATTGCAAGGATAAAAAAAATTATCAAATATAAAATGCTTCATCTGCAAGGAGTTGGGACACTATGCGAATCAATGTCCAAATCATCAGAGTATACCCCAAATTCTCCTATTGGATAATAATCATGTTATGATACTACTGAAGATGAAGAGGAATTATTAGAGTTCTTAGGTTGTTATTAAAGTATTTTTTCATTTGACTATTGTATTGATGATGTAAATTTTATAAGAATTATAAAGTATATAAGGATTGTATTCTTGTGTGATTTCATTAAGGACTTGATATTGTGTGGAACCAAGAAAATTGACTCAATAACAGGTTGAATTTTTTTGGAAAATATATGGTTGAGAGAAAGATAAACCATAATATGGTTCAGATAGTGAGGTAGTGATTTTGGAATAATATATTATTGAGTTGGATAAATTATATTGGATATACTTGACTAACTTAAAACTGATTAATGATTTTTATATTCCATAATTGTTGGATTTTAAAAAATTTCTGGATAGAAAAAGTATATCCAGTATTCTATAAGGGATAAGGGAGGATGAATGTAATCAATAAATTTTCCAGATTATTCTGGGTGTTACATTGTTTTAAAAGAATACATGATGAAGGTATTAACATGTTATTATTTAGCAAAAAATTTCTTCATTAGTTTACCTTCCCTATAAATTTTGGACTGTGAGTTTGGAAAGAAGTATTTGGGATATGTCTAATGGTTGGAATGGATTATGTTTGACATTGGATACTATATTTGAAACCAAATCATTTCTTAAGATAATTTTTGGATTGTTATAAATGTAAAAACTCGGAGGTCGTGTGACAACTCATCACGTCCGGCAAGGCCGCGAGACTTGAATCTGCAACCGAATGGTGACATGGGTGAATCACCTATCACTGGCCTACGTGATGTCCTGGTTTTCATAATGTAGTTTATTTAAATAGTCTGACAAATGAATTATAAATCGATTATTTTTGAATCCCTATATGATTGAGATTAATAGAATATTTTCAAATTCTATTATCTTTTGGAGTAAAAGAAGAGTTTTCCATAGGAATTAGTTGAAGGATGAAACTCTACTTGTCAAGTATATATTTATTCCTCTTATTCTATGAATAAATTAATTCTTCAACTTTAGGGAAGGGATCTTAAAACCAAATATGTGTTATCTTAATACTTTATTTTTTTTTGAACCGATGAAGTTTTAAATCATCATAGATTGATGGCTTTGAGGCCATAAATTTTATACATGTTTTTGATTTATTACCTTAATCAATCCATATAAATATTTACAGTTTTCCTCCAATTATGTGTCTCTAATTTCCACCAATGTTCTCATATTCGAGATCATAATTTGGTGGTGACTTTTTCATTTCTCCTTCCCTCATATTAAGACTAATATTCATTAACGTGATTTCTGATGAGGGTTTTCCATAAAGGTATTTTTCAATTTTAAACTTTTATATTCAAAGAAAATTTTCAAATTTCGAGGATGCAATTTATTGGAGGGGAGAATGATACAACCCAAGATTTTATAGTATGTCATCTCTTCAATGTTTTTCAATAAATTGTGATACATGCATCATCGAGTACGAGTGCACCATGACTTAAAAAACTTTCCTATCAAAAAAGAGGTTATGATTATTATTAACCACATATAAATTTTATATATCCTATATAATATTAACATTATTTTTTTTCTTAGACATAATATAAGAAAAATTAAATTTTCAAAATTAAAGATGTATTTTTCAGAAAAATGTGGTGTTTCTACCTTTTAATGGCGAACCCTTTTTAAATCCAATATTTGGAAATTTTATATATTCAATTTTGTGAAATTAAATTCTCATTTAGAATAGGGAGATAAAAATTTAATTTGGATAAATTTACGGTACTTTTCTGATAAATATCATATTTTGATAAATAGTGAATAAATACTAAATTTCAATTAAAAAAACTTTTTTAATAGAAATAATTTATATTGTTAAATTATAAATTTTAGTGGTTTTAAAGTTTCATTAGACTATATTTTTATAATTTAATATAATTTAGTTCACTGGATTTAATTTCACATTTAAATTGGACATAAACAAGTGTCAATATTTTGATAGTTATTATTTCTTAAAAACACGCTTTCTGTATTCACAACGTGATTTAATTTTAAATTAATTTCTTCCACTCCTTTGTTTTGAATTTCAAAAAACATATTGCATATTTGTAATAAGGAGGTCCAAATTGTTTAAATAGGTAATTTTTTTTATACATTATGAATATTTACTTCAGAAAATATATTATTTAACATGATTAAAAGGTTAATCCAGAAAATTCAGGTAAAAATAATATTATAATATTATTAATTTACCATAAAACATATCCTAAACCAATTTTATGATAAATTTCAAACCATGTGAATCCTTGGGTAGATTGTGGGACCCCATGGAGCCACATGGGAGTGATAATGACATTTTATATTGATTAATCTCAAGTAAAGACAAAAATAACAAAAGCATGTATCTTTTAGTAAACCATTTTTATATGGGGTTATATAATTGATATCTTCAAATATAAATATTAATTTTAAATATAAAGTTATTTCCTACATGATTATAGTTTATTTATAATTTTTAGAAATTAAATAATTAAATTTATTTATGACATAATGATGATGAAGTAATTACCATATTAATGAAAGAATCACATAAATGGTATTGTAAATATTAAAATAAATATAATTTGAACGTTTTGAAGCCATCCACGAATTTTATAGGTGAATATGACATTTTTGGACTGATTAAATGTATTTTCTTATAATTAATCAATTTTTGATGACTTTTAAAAAAACCAAATACTTAATAGTGTCAAAATAGAAATAATTGAGTTTTTTAAAAAAATACTATATTATTAATTGATATAATATTCCTAAAAATCTAAGGATCGGCCAAAAGACATACATAAGGTTATATATATTAATAATGAACCACATGTGAGTCTATAGGCTTGTTATAGTAAGTTTATAAATCGTATAATACAAAAATACAAAAAGACATGGTAAATGCCAAACTATTTAACTAAGAGTTAAATCTAAAAGATAAGGTTAATATGATGAACTAAACCTATCTAAAACCTATTTGATGATATGTTTTAGACCCACAACCACCTTATACTTTAAATAATTTATTTTTCAGCCATTTTAAACTGAAAATAATTTTAATATAAGATAATATTTCATACTTTTCCTAAAGTGACCCTCACCTCTCTTATAAAAGGTCACTTCCCCTTCTCTTAATTTTACACCTCAAAATCCTTTTGGATTAGAAAATA
Source organism: Viscum album (assembly GCA_963277665.1). NCBI lineage: Eukaryota > Viridiplantae > Streptophyta > Magnoliopsida > Santalales > Viscaceae > Viscum > Viscum album. Next base: position 866,890,887 of record OY728152.1, on the reverse strand, counting down.
CCTGCCCAAGTATCCTCTCAAATATCCTACCTTAATCCTAGAGGACTTAATTTGGTCCTAAATATAACCTAAGGATCCCTTTAGATCAAATCAAAAGGGAGAACCCGAAGAAGAAGTAAATATTTCATCACCTCTTTCAAGTTCTTTTCTTCTTCCACATCCTCTTTCTTTATTGTTTCCATTATAAAATAATAACTCCAGTATGTTCTATATAATTTGATGTTATTATAAAAAGGGTAAAACAATATTCATTATTCTATCCATCCTATTAATGACATAGTTACCATACATACCTACATAAGGATTACCGTCTCCACGACGTGGTGTATTTTGTTATTCAAACACTTCATTATTTGGATGGGTATAATAATGAGTATAAATGATGTAAATAATAAATACCACATGTTAATTATTTTTTATATATGATATATCATCCAATTACATACATTTTCACAATCAATATAATGATATTGTCGCTCGTGCGTACGTATGGATTACCGTCTCCACGACGCGATGAGATTTATTCCCAAGTTCACCATTCAATGATGATTATAAATATATATATTATTAATAAGTATTTAAAATATGGAATAATAATTATACTAGATATATATATATATAGTTTTGTGTGTTTGTGTGTACTTACATATATCTTGTTCACTTACATCCGTTCAATATGATTTGAAAATAGAAACAGCGTTTATGTGTACATACGGTCTACCGTATCCATAAATGGTGCCTTCCATTTCATATATCTATCAATTATAAATATTTATATTCTAAATATATATGATATATAAATAATTTTTTATATTCAGGATGTATTTAAATCATGATCTAAATGATACAATCAATAATAACAAGTTAAAACACGTACGATAAAGAAAGCGATTATTACCCAAAATGATAATTTAACATTGAACTAATTATTAAATGGGTAGTATAAAGTCATAAATGAATCATGTATGATATAATAAATCATAATATGGTTCTTTTATAATTTAATAACTTACTATGGTCATTATAATAGAGGTTAAACGTAACCTCAACCAAAGGAAAGTGCAAGGTAAGGGTTATTTCCTCAATCTCATTATTATCCGAGTTTGTTTATGTGTAAGTATTTACTATGAAATATTTATCATAGATACCAATATTTAATAAATATGTTTTCAAAAGGAATATTTTAAGGTTGTATGGGAGTTTCTATTTTAATATAGCTTCATTTTAAATTTTTTAAATATTCATCATTCTAAATCCTTTTAATTAATGTCCATGTTTTCAAAATGATTTTAAGGATTTATTTATATGGACATGAATGTTTTGAAATGATAATTATTTTAAAAAGTATCAAAGTGGAATTGGAAAATTTTATTCAAAAATAAATTTTAAATTACTTCCTTTATAAAACTGTTACTTTTAAATGTTTCCATGAAAAATGGATATTTCTCTCAAAGAGTTTTATAAATCATTTTCATCTATATCAACATATTTTGATGGATTTTAAACTTTTTTGAAGTTGATTTATTATGATTCAAATATTACGTATTTTATTGAAATTTTTGTGATATATTTGACTATGGATGTGTTATTTTTTATACCATTCATGGTTTATGGTTAAAGTATTGACATTTTGTATGATAGTTTTAATAAGAATGTTTATGTTATGTTTCAACCTTTTCATATGATGTTTCGTTTCTGTTTTCTGTTATGGATTGATTTTGCGATGGTTTCATCTTGTGGTTTTTTTGGTTTGAATCTTTGATGTTGCTTATTTTTCCTGTAGAGTGGGTGGCGGTTTTTTTGGATGGGTCTTTGATCTACTGGTCTACTCTGGGAGGTTCGTCGGTGAGGAAGTGTCTTCTCTCAGGTCATCTCTGGCGGGGAGGTGACCATGACAACGACGATGACGATGGGTTTTTGTGTGTCGATGATGTCAATGATGGCTTTAATCAATGGAGACAATGGATTTTGATTGGCTAACAATGACGAACCGTTGATTTCGATAATGGAAGTGATGTGATGATGGTTCGATGGTGACAATGATGGAATGATTTGGTAGGAAATGTGATGATGGCGTCCCGATGATGTGGCTTGCCTCGAGGTAGGGTTTCTCGGGTAGCATGCTTTACCCGTGTTTTGAGGTTTTCAATTACAAAATTTGAATTTTAAAATTTGAATGTGGATTTTGGTTTGAATCATGTAAGCAGGTGATGTTCAAGTTAGGTTTCTGGTCTTTTTGAGGTTCCCACTCACCCAAAAGTGGTATTTTGAAAATGAAAAAAAAAGGATTGAGTGAACATTTTTATATGAGGAATGTATTGGACATAGTATGTGACAGGTGGAGCCTGCTATAGCCCCTAGATTCATCAGTAGGACTCTTGAGACAATTAGATGTGGAATTGGCTGAGGCCTTTCCCAATTTGATATATGGTTTTGGCCGAGGCCTTAACCATTTTTAGAAATCTTGGTCGAGGCCTTGACAAAATGTTTCCAAATTTTTGGCATTATACATTCCCTCATTATGAAAATAATATCTATGGTTCATGTGGTTATTAGACTAGTATAATAACCATGACTATGTTTTATTATGGAATTATTTACTCAGCTCATATTTCTTCCACAATGTGTTCATGTTTATTATTTGTAAAGGAATTTGTTTTCAATTATTCACTATGCCTATTGATTATGTTGTCTTCCGCTAAATTGTTTTCCCTTACTGAGCATCTTAGCTCACCACTTTCTTATGTTTTATTTTCCTAGGATTTCCATGAAATTTATTATGATTGATATTCAGGGATTAGATAAAAGTGAATAATGACATTCTCAGTGAACTGTATATGTTGTATTTTATGTTTGAAATTGCAATCTGAAGTTGATGTATGTAATTTATTTCCAACACTGCTAAATTGATTGGTCTTTCAGGACATTATTTCCTTGTATCATTCCAATGTATTAAAATAATGCACTGACTCTAGGTAACTGGGGTCAGGGCATTATATTTTTTATCATAGGAATTTTAGTAATGACCTTGGAAATAGATTTAGATAAACTATGATCAGAGAACATTACCCTAATATAGACTTTGAGTATTAGTATACAAGAACTTCCTATAATTTTGGAAATGTAGAGATTTTGTGTATTTTCCAAGCAATACATCCCTGTCTGGATATGAGAAGGTAGAGGCATCTTTGGCAGAGATATACCTATGAGTGAAATTCCGAAAAGGAGTTTCTAGCATGACCTGAGGTATCCCGGTACACGACAATTGGCCTTGTTGCACTCTTGGTTACAACACTCCTGAGTGATATGCTTAAGATAATTCACAATTTATTTACAAACCATTTTGAATGATATATGAGTAAATATTCCAGCAATGAATCCATTTTTATGGTTATGAGACTAGATGTGTGAAAATATTCAATTAATGTTGAGAATTTTTCTTGTTTTGGGATTATATAGTTTGATATGATCTCACGTAGTGTGTGTCTTCATTTAGAAATGGCGCCTAGTATAAAGAATATAAACTCCAAAAATATGCATGATCCAAAGGGTAAGAAGGATCATGTCATTAATAGTCATAAGACATCATTTAGAAGGGAAATAGCCTCCCACGTATTCTCATCATATGAAGAAATAGTATCAGGTGTTAATAAGATTTGTGAAGAATTATCTAAGTCACATGGATTTGAAGGGAAGCAAGAGAAGAAAATGATGTTAAAGAGAAAGATGGATAAAGGGAAGAGGTGAAAGAAGGATTTTCCCACATGTGATAACTGTGGAAAGAGTCACCTTGGTAAATGCATGAAGGGAATGAGAGTTTGTTTCAAGTGTGGAGAAAAATGACACTAACTAAGTGATTTCAAGGATAAAAAAAATTCAAATGTACAATGCTTCATCTGCAAGAAGTTGGGACACTACGCGAATCAATGTACAAATCATCATAGTATACCCCCAAATGCTGTAATAGGATAATAATCAAGTTACAATACTACTGAAGATAAAGATGAATTATTAGAGTTATTAGGTTTTTATTAAATTATTGTGTAATTTGAGTATTTTATTAATGATGTACATGTTATAAGAATTATAAGGTATATAAGGATTGTATTGTAGTATGATTTCATTAAGGACATGAGATTGTGTAGAACCAAGAAAATTGAATCAATTAAAGGTAAATATTTTTTTTAAAACATTTGGTTGAGAGAAAGAAAAACCATAATATGGTTCTGATACTGAGGTAGTGATTTTGGAATAATATATGATTGATTTGGATAAATTATATTAGATATTCTTGACTAACTTGAAACTGATTAATGATTTTTATATTCCATCATTATTGGAGTTTACAACATTTTTTGATAGAAGAGGTATATCTAGTATTCTATAAGAGATAAGGGAGCGTGAATGCAATCAATAAGGTTTCATGATAATTCAGGGTGTTACATTGTTTTAAAAAGAATACACAATGAAGGTATTAACATGTTATTACGTGGCATGAAGGAACTTCATTGTGTTTACCTTCCTTATAAACTCGGGACTGTGAGTATGGACAGATGTATTTTGGAAATGTTTGAAGGTTGGAATGGATTATGTTTGAAATCCAGTATATTTACTAAACCTGGGTACAACCAGGCTTAGGTGTCACTCTGCTAGCATTCCACGTCCCCTATTTCCATTCTCAAATTACCATTTCCTCATCCACGTTTCACTGAAATTCCTCTCGTATCCTATAGGATACCGTGATGCCCGACACGGTTATCCCTGAAAATGTTTCCTTCAGCTAACAACTTTCTCACGTGGGTCCTCCATTAGGGTTTCATCCTCCCAAATTCTTCCTCCCGTGGCTCCCTGATTATGGTGTCCATCTACGAGCTTCATTGTTTCGCAGCGCACCTTCGATCGTTCTCCCAGCTTTTTCCTCCCGCGGCTACACGATTACAGTATCCATCTCTGAGCTTCTTCATCCCGCGGGTCCCCGATTACGGTATCCACCTTCGAGCTTCTTCTTCCCACAGTGCGCCTACGACAATGGCCTTACCAACACCCATATTCAGGCCGGCGGTTTCCCTCTTCCGGAAACTACGATGGAGAGACTGCGTCTACTGGCCTTACAACAAACGTTTCAACATTGTCTTCCTCCAGCCTTATTATCATTCTACATCGATTTATTCCGATACTAACATCATATTTGCAGTCATTATTTCAGGCAATTATATGTCGACTATGGCTACCAGATTCCGAGTTGTACAACTCCTCGGTACATAAATATTTATTTTTCTTCACAGATCTTACCGATGGTTCGAGATTTTACCTAACTGGAGATTCAACCTGTTACAGATGGATCCATCATACGGTAATATTTTATTCATAAAATCCCTAACATTTTCCTCCATTTCAATGATTCCCATTTCCCTCTATTTATACAAAATTATAATGTAGAAATATGATACATCTGTATTCATAGATAAGTAAACAGGGAGCCACGATGTTCGGTCTTCCACCATTTTTATAAGATTGAACGTCTTCTGAAACCCTACATACCCAGCGCTAAGAAAAAGGTGGGTTCTTCTCAATTTCTCAGTTTTTGGATGAATTTATTTAATGTTCTCTGTGATGTACTCTATTATAGAATCTTATTCATGTGACTGATATTTTGTACTATAAATTATCCATTAAAACCTATTCATACAATACTTCAACAATGTAATGCAATATTACTAATTTCACATTTCAGTTATTGGGGCTTATTGGGGCTCCACCTAGTCTATTCTTCCACCATAATTATACAACTACCTATATTTAGAGACACTACAGATCAAGATATGTGCAAAAGGTGTTCTATCTTCATTTCATGAAAACGGTTTACCTTATATTCCTGAGTTAATATTTCCAATTTTAGTTGAATAGTTTCAATTGGTTTTCTCACTGTCTGTGATAACATAATATGGAATTGGATATAGGTTTTATTACCAAAATTCCAGTATATTTTATTACAAATTTCCATAAAATATCACTTAAACCAATTTGTTTGGATGGCTACCAGTCTGTGAATTTCTTTAAGAGTCATATGTAAACTGTTTAAACATACATTCCATCATACAACTACCATTGTAATTTTCACTGGATATCTGTAAATTGTTAATTTCATTGTACTGATAATGGACATGTCATTATTTTCTAAATATATCACATCACTAACATTATTGACTTATTAATGATTTTACAGGATCACTCAAATTGTCACCAAGAATTGAAGAGTTTCAGTAGAGACTACCAGTACAACAACTACAAAAGGTTTGTTCGATACGTATTTATCATTACATGATTTTTTTGTTAATTTCATTATACTATTATTCCCTTCTGTGTATATTAATATTTTCTAAATATAACATTTCACTTTAATATTCTTGACTTCTTTATGATTTTCCAGTACTTTTTTTCTGAAATTTTTTCCATAAATTGATAGGTGTTTCCATAATGACAACTAAGGAAACAACTAAAAACAGGTTTAGAGATATGTGTTAATCGTTATGTGATTTTGTTTTTAAAATTATGATTCATTAACCTTCTTATTGGGTTTTATTTAATTGAGGAAATATGTACTATCAGTCACACATCTTGATTATCCCCTTGTCAGCATTGAAACATCAATTCTTAACACAATCATGGGGGCTGCAATATATGGAATTCAGTAGAGAGGTATTGTTTTCATAAAACTGGATTTATCCGTCACTGATAAATTCTTATTTTATTCTGATATTTCATTATTTTCAACAGGGGTATACTCTAATTATTTTTGAAAATTATTCTATTAATTAATGTCCATGCTTGATCTTTAACGTGATTAATCTACTACGGATCTGTCTTTTAATAATCGAATGTGTGTTTGTTTTAATTTACAAACAGAATGAATTTAATATAAAATTTTATGTGTTATAAACAAACTCATACCCATTTTCCTCATGTCATTGAACATTTAAGAATAGGAGTGAATGTGTATAATTCATGGGTGATGCATTTTTTATTTCATTCTTGGAACTGGCATTTTTTTAGTAGTAACTCATTCCCCTTGCTCACATTTTCATAACATGATGAGGTTTCATGTTTGGTTGTTTAATGTTTTCAATATAGGGGTGGAATATCCAGTTTAGATTATGTTTCATATGTGTTTTTTAGTGCTTACAAGATTATATATAGGAAACACTGCTACTATTAATAATACAGTTAAGGGCTCTTTTCTTATTTTCATCAATTCGTGCAATTTAACAACATATTATTTCATAAATTATATTTTTGCAGCTGTATGAGTTTGTTTACTATAGTATTCATAAAATTAGTTCTTTCTTTGGGAAGAGTTGGGAACAAAACAATCTTAAATGAGGGTGATTATTTATTCTTATCAAATAATCCTCTGCACATATCTCATATTTATTATTATAAGCACTCTTAATGTAATTTATCTTTCAGTTTTTATTTCATTGTATTCAGTATTGATTTCCTAAATGTATTTGATATTAAATAATGCCCCTTGAAACTCTTATTTATCATCCCATCATCAATCAACATACTATTAATCTTCTTAACAACTTATATACTGCTTCTATTTCACTAACACTAAACATTTCCTCCCTTGAAGGCACTTCAATAGTAGGGAATCATATCACATAATCACTGAATATGGTCTGTTGTGGTCTGTTTGCAATTTCAACTAATGTCACATTCTCTTCTCCTTACAGTTGGTGTATCTCAATTTGTTCATTTTTTTTCAAAATGATCCATATTTTATTACATACAGGTATGCAGATTCGTTTCATGATTACTCTCCTATTTGCCTTTTTGATGAATTTGTAAGAAGTTACATGATTCACTAGATATTTCTACTTTTCAGTGCATACATGTTTCGCATCATTTTCCCTCTTTGAAACATCCTTTACATGACCTCAATGTAGAATATTAATGCTGTTGGCTAGAAACGGGTTTCAATGAGAGGATGCAACTCCCATGGATTAAGATTTTTCACTTTTTTATGATGTGTTTTTTTATTTTTATTTTAGGAGTGTTAACATGTTCATTTTATTTATAATCTCTTCATATATTTTTTCAAACAGGTCCAACATTTATTCCATATAGGTGCAAAAATTCTATTCATGATTATTATCCTATTTCCCACATGGATTTGTATATAAGGAATTATTAGAGTCAATAAAGATTTTTTCTTTTCTATACGTACGTGTTTCGCATAATTTTACCTCTTTGACACTTCCTTTCCATGTCTATAATGGAGAACATTACTTCTACTATCTAGAAAAGGGAATCAATGAGAGGCCCCATGTATGTCTACTATTTCCCTCAGTGTTGTTCTCCACGAATGGTTTTTACCTCTTCTATAGAACATACTTTGCATTTTTATTCTCTGTGTAATTAAATAAGGAGATCATATAATGTTACCACTTTGAAAGATGTAAATTCCATTTTTTGATGATTTTATGTGATGTTAACTGTCACCTAATTCCAGAGGTTTTTATTCTTGAAACAGAAACTCTTCTTTTTTAGTTAGTTCTATATTTTCCTTTCTGTAACTATTTTCTATGCTGTTTAACAGACATTCCTTTTCACATCTATAAATGCGGAAGCTGGTATGAATCTCATAGATTTTGACCTTTCTATCTTTATTAAGCTAGGTAATAATTAATGATCTGGTTATTATTGTTGGATCAAACTGTTTATTTTTAAAAAAAACATGTATTTAGGTACATAACAGCTATTTAGTTTTATGTGTGTAAAAGAAATGACATTATTCATTTGATTATTGATTTAGTGGTCTGATATGTTTAAATTTTTGATTCCATATCAGATTGTGTAAATGTGGACAGTTTGTAGAAAAAAAATTTAATAGGTATTAATTTTTTTAATAAAAAATCAGAAACAATGTTTGTTCTTTCAAAATACATCTCATTACTGTTGCAGATGTGGAAAATATATAGAGAAAGATGCAAAATCCATTGTTGTGAAGATTTTAAGTTCTGTTAACCTTCACCTTAATCCAGAGGTTTTTATTCTTGAAACTGAAACTCTTATTTTTTAGTTAGTTTTATCTTTTCCTTTCTGTAATTTTTGTCTATGTTGTTTAACAGAAAATCCTTTTCACATTGGTAGAAGGAATAAATTTTGTTAGATGCTTATTTGTTTCTTCAGGGATGTTATGCAACTAAGGGATAATCTTGGGAATTTTTTGGTATGGTTTTGATTCTGCATGGATGATCTAGCATAGAAGTGGTGTCTTCTATACATTGTAAGTGTTCCCCCATAACGATACAGTCAAATTTTCTATATTAGTTTTTCAATGTGGGTTTTTCATTAGGTAATAAAATAGTATATTTGACATGGATGTCTCATGATCTTGGAAATTTAACTCAAGGCCTCTAGATATAAACATTCATAATTAATTGTGTAGTTTGTCATAATTGGAAAAGTTGATGCATTTTCATTGTTTGTTGATTCATATAAACCTATTTCATGAGAAGAAAAATATGAGATGGACTAAAAAAATTTTATACTATAACAGTTCAGTAGTGCATAGTTTTTAATTGTTTTCTATTATACCAAGATGTAGTTTCATCCAAATTGTTTCTAAGTATATATTTCTCTATGAAAACACTTATATCAGTATCTATGTTTTAAGTTTTATATCACTAACAATATCTTCATTTAATTATAGTATCCCTCTAATAAAAGGTTCCACTTTAAATTCTGTTATTTTATAACATTTATTTTTTATTACCAGATTCTTAACTATGAAAATTATAATTATTGATTATCTTATCGTATGATTACAGTGATAGAGCATGCACGTTTCTAAATATATTTTTTCTCTTTCATCTAGGGATCTTAACTGTTTGCATGTACTATTTCTGTGTTACCTTTCATGGCATGTGCATCATAATTTTCCAAATGTTTATGCTCATGGACAAGACCTTTCTGGACACCTAGATTTCAATGCTTTTTCAAATACCTACTAGATAAAGGTTCATTGTTCATGGATTTGTTTGAACATGCATTGTTTTTGTTGTTTTAATTTGAATATTCATAGACCTGTTGAGAAATTATTATATATTTTACTGCTCATACTTTACCTGGTAACATGGAAATATTTCAATCAACTAATCATTGAATTTACACTAATTATAACTTCATTCTTTATAGATATGTCTATAAATCAAGTGGTTGTATTAGACAAACATATCTTGATTCTACTACTTACAAGACATTTCCTTCAAATGTCAAATTTGCAAGGCCCTCCTCTCCTCCAAGAGAATCTTTTCCTCTCTTTATCACCACTAACTAATGATTTTTTATCTCCTAGAAATGTTCTTGACGAGGTATCATTCCCATCTCATTCTATATCTGATTTTGGAATTTCCGCAGTGATAATTATAGATGAAGAGGCCAATCAGTTTCACATAAGACTCCGAGTAGATGACAATGGGATTCAAATTGATGTGTCTTTGTATAAACATAGCATCCGACATGATTTACAAGGTCCGTGAGCTTTTATAGATTCATATGGAAATGATAATGCAAATAAGTCAATTATTTTATATCCCCTGGATGCAAACAGTATAGGCTATAAAGTGGCTGGCCATGAGAACATGGCAGTGTACTGAAGAAAAAGAGTATGATGGGGAATGACTTCAAATATGGAGTTGGACCTACGGAGCAATCAACAGTCTACTCAGTCTTAGCTACTGTTTGATGAATAACCATTCATGATGCCTGGGGTATGTTGATTTTAAGGTTTTGATTTTCTGATTTCTTTTCAGTTTTTATTGTTTTGGGTTAATAAGGAGTTGAAATTGATACATCCCATTCGTTTACTGCTGTGTAAATCCAACAGGTTAAATTCATTATCTATGCATGTGTTTTTATCGGATAGTTCTATCAAACAATTTCATTATCGCACATAATTATCTTTGGTATTTTTCTTTGTAACATTTATTGATGAATTTATTAGAACTCCTTTCAAATCTTGACACCTGTACGATTGAATCTATTTAATTTATATAAATCTGTGCACATCTATAGTTGTATATAATGATTTCATTTACATGTGTCACATCTTAGATCGATTCATTTGTCTTTAATTTTTTCATTATTTTGATCTCAGTTGATGGATCCAAGAGTGATGTAATTAATATATGGAGTGGAAATAAACCATGCAGTAGCCAACAAAATTGGAGGGGCTACATTTGTTTTTTCAGGAACTTCATAACTTCTGGAGGTCATGATTTTGAGATGATAGGAGGGAAACAAATGCGAGGCCTCTTTACAATGTTGTGGCAGACACGACAATGATTTCTTATCCTATTAGACATTGAAACATTATGTAAATAAAAATTATTATTTTTAGTGCGTCTTGAGGACTCAACAGGGTGTCCTTGTCCTATTTGACATTGAAACTATATTTAAATAAATAATTTTATATTTGCATATTATTATCTAACTCTGAAATTACACTATGAAATGTACTTCTTTGGCCGCATATACAATATACATTTCTATATTTATTTTATCAGTTTTATGATTATATTTCTTGTATGTATTTATTTTCCAGAAATTCATATTGGAAAATATCTAAATTATGTGGAAGTGAACGTATAATTAAATGATCATTCTATAAAAATGCATATCATTGGTACTAAATATAGACATACAACCCATGACTATAGACATTTAGTGAAGAAATAACCTGATTCAGTTTGTCGTTATCTATTTTTTTATTCAATTTCATGTTGTCAAGTATAATGAAGTGGTTGTCGACTCTGTCTTCAATTTATTTTATTCAATTGCATATTATGTTTCATATTTGTCTCTAATATCTACGTCCCTCATTACATATTGTTCTATATACATGATGAATAGTTTTACTCCATTTTATTTTTTCCTAAACAACCCACTCATTCAATGTATTATTATTTCTTTTATTTTCACATTTACCATTTTTATTATTAAAACCACTGTCTTATCTTTGATTCATCTTTCACTTTATATTTCAGTGCCCACATTAAATTTATAAATGGTGTCTTATTATTATATGAACTCCTATTCAATTATCATATACCATTACATTATATTAAAATTTATTCAAAATTACTGTTTCCTCTAAAATTTTATAAATATTAATCTCTTATTAAAAGAGAAACCCGTAATCGAATACGCCGTGCAATAGCACGGGCGAGTACTAGTTGGATACTATTGTTAAGGTTAAAGCATTTCTTAAGATTATTTTTGGATTATTATAAAAGGAAAAACCTAGAGGTCGGGCGACAACCCTTCACCTCCGGCAAGGCCGCGAGACTTGAATCCGCAACCGAAGAGTGACAAGGTTTCATTACCTATCACTAGTCTATGTGATGTCCTGGTTTGCATAACGTAGTTTTTTTAAATAGTCTGAAACATGAATTATAAATTGATTGTTTTTTAAACCCTATACGATTAGGATTAATAGAATATTTTTGAATTCTATTATCTTTTGGAGTGAAAAATGAGTTTGTGGTAAGAATTATATGAAGGATGAAACTATACATGTAAAGTATATATTTTTTCCACTTATTATATGAATAAATTAATTCTTCAACTTTAGATAAGGGATCTTAAAACCAAAAATGTTTTATCATAATACCTTATGTTTTGTTGAAACGATGATATTTTAAATCATCATAGATTGATGGCTTTAAGGCCCTAAATTTTACACTAGTTTATGATTGATGACCTTAATCACTCCATATAAATATTTACTGTTTTCCTCCAATTATTTGTCTCTAATTTCCACCAATTTTCTCCTAATCGAGATCATAATTTGGTGGTGACATTTTCCTTTCTCCCTCCCTCTTATTAAGATTAAATGTCATTATCCCAATTTCCTATGAGGGTTTTCCACAAAGGTATTTTTAAATTTTAACCTTTTATTTTCAAAGGAAACGTTAAAATTGTGAGGATGAATTTTATAAAGGAGGGTATAATGTAAAACCCCAGGATTTTATAGTATGTTATCTCTCCAAATATTTCATTAACATGTGCTACACACAACATCGATTTTGAGAACACCATGACTTACCAAACTTACCGGTCAAAAAAGAGGTTATGAATAGTATTAACCACATTTAAATTTTATATATCTTATATAATATTAACATTCATATTTTTTGTTTCTTATACATAATATAATAAATATTCAATTTTTAAAATAAAAGAGGTATTTTTTAAAAAATGCAGTTTTTCCTTCTTTTAATGGAGAACCCTTTTTAAATCCAATATTTGGAACTTTTATGTATTCAGTTTTTTGAAATAAAATTATTCTTTAGAATAGGGACAAAAAAATATAGTTTGGATAAATTTCTGGTAATTTTCTGATAACTTTCATATTTTGATTAATAGTGAAACAATACTAAATTTCAATTAAAAACAACTTTTTTAATCGAAATAATTTATAGTGAAAATTATACATTTGAGTGGTTTTAAAGTATTATTAGACTTTATTTTTTTCATTTAATATAATTTAGTTCATTGTATGTAATTTCACATTAAAATTGGACATAAACAAGTGTAAATATTTTGATAGTTATTATTTCTAAAAAACACGCTTTCGGTATTAACAACGTGAATTAATTTTAAATTAATTTCTACCACTTCTGTATTTTGAATTTTGAAAAATGGATTCCATATTTCGAATTAGGAGTTCCAAATAGTTTAAATAGGTAACTTTTAGTTTTAGACATTATGAATATTTACTTCAGTAAATATTTTATTTACCATGGTTAAAAGGTAAATCCGGTAAATTAGGGTAAAAGTAATATTATAATAATATTAAATTACCATAACACATATCCTAACCGAATTGGATGACACATTTCTGTCCATGGGAATACTTAGGTAGATTTTGGGATACCATGGAGCCATATGGGAGTGATAATGACATTTTATATTAATTAATCTAAAGTAAAGACAAAAATAACAAAAGTATGTATCTTTTAGTAAAACATTTTTATTTAGTGTTATATAATTGATCTATTCGAGTATAGGTATTAATTTGAAAGATAAACATATTTCCTACATGATGATATTTAATTTTTAATTTTTATAAATTCAATAATTAAATTTATTTATGACACAATTATGATGTAGGAATTACCTTATTAATGAAAGAATCACATAAATGGTGTTGTAAATATTAAAATTAATATTTTTTTAATGTTTTTATTCCATACACTAATTTTATAGGTGTATATGACATGTTAGTATAGATTATACGTATTTTGTTTGAAGTAATCATGTTTTTATAACTTTCAAAAAAACCAAATACTAAATAGTTTCAAAATTGAAATAAATGTGTTTTTAAAACAAATACTATATTATTAATTGATATAATATTACTAAAAATATAAGGATCGGAAAAAAGAGTTAGATAAGGTTATATATATTAATAATTAACCACATGGGTTTCTCTTGTATTGTTATAGTCTGTTTATAAACTGTATAATATAAAAATACAAACAGACATGGTAAATGTCGAACTATTTAACTAAGAGTTAAATCTTAAAGATAAAGTTAATATGATGACCCAAACCTGCCCAAAACCTATTGGTTGATAGTTTTTCGACCCATTATCACCTTATACTTTAAATAATTTATTTTGGAGTCATTTGAAACCGAAAATAATTTTATTATAAAATAATATGTCAAGCTTTTCCTAAAGTGACCCTCACCTCTCTTATAAATGGGCACTTCCCCTTATCTTAATTTCACACCTCCAATTCCTTTTTAATTTGTCAAAACCTTCAAAAATATACTCTAAACAATCTTACCTTCATTCTAGAGGCCTTCATTTGGTTATAAATCCAAATTAAAGATCCCTTTGGACAAATGAAAAGGAATAACCCGAAGAAAAGGTAAATATTTCATCACCTCTTTCATGTTATTTTCTTCATCCACATCTTCTTTCTTTGTTGTTTTCATTCTAAAATAATAACTCCAGTATCTTCTATATAATTTTATGTTATTATAAAAATTTTACAACAATATTCATTATTAAATCCATCCTATAAATTACAAATTCACCATAAATGCGTACGTAAGGATTATTAACTCCACACTATGGTGTAGTTTGTTATTCAAACACTTCATTATTTGAATTGGTATAATAATGAGTATAACTGATGTAAATAATAAATAAAACATGTTAATTATTTTTTATATATTATATACCATCCAATTACATACTATTTCACCATCAATATAATGATATTGTCGCTCGTGCGTACGTACGGATTACAGTCTCCATGACGCGATGAGATTCATTCCCGAGTTCACCATTCAATGATGATTATAAAGATATATATTATTAATAAGTATGTAACAAAATGACATAATAATTATACTATATATATATATATTTGTGTGTTTTTTGTGTAATTACATATATCTTATTCACTTACTTCCGTTCAATACGATATGAAAACCGAAACAGCATTTATACGTACATATGGCATACCGTCTCCAAAAACGGTGCCTTCCATTTCATATCTCTATCAATTATATATATTTATATTATAAATATATATGATATATAATTCAAGTTTTATATTTTTGATGTATTTAAATCATGATCTAAATGACACGATCAAGAATAACAAGTTAAAACACATATGATAAAGAAAGGTATTATTACCCAAAATGTTAATTTAACAAGGAAATAATTATTAAATGGGTAGTATAAAGTCATAAATGAATCATGTATGATATAATAAATATGAATATGGTTATGGTATAATTTAATAACATACTATTTTCATTATACAAGAGGTTAAACATACCATTGACCAAAGGAATGTTCAAGGTAATGGTTATTTCCTCAATCTCATTGTTATCCGAGATTGTTTATGTGTAAGTCTTTATGGGGACATATTTATAATAGATACCCATATTTCCTAAAAATGTTTTCAAAAGTAATATTTTTTGGTTTTATGGGGGGGTCTATTTAAATATATCATTATTTTAGATGTTTTAATGATTTATCATTCTAAATCCTTTTAATATATGTCCATGTTTTTAAAATGATTTTAAAGATTTATTTATATGGACATGAATGTTTTGAAATGATTATTATTTTCAGAAGTTTCAAAGAGGTATGGGACACTTTTATTCAAAAAAACACTTTTAAATTACCTCCATTATAAATGTATGACTTTTAAATTTCTTCATGAAAAATGGATATTTCACTCAAAGAGTTTTACAAACCATTTTCATCTATGTCAACATCCTTTGATGGATTTTATAAATTTTTATGTTGATTTATTATGATAAAAATCATTAATATTGTTTTGATGGTTTTTTGATATATTTTACCGTGGATTTTTTATTTTTTATACCATTCATAGTTTATGGTTGGAGTATTTACATTTCGTATGTTAGTTTTAATACAAATGTTTATGTTATGTTTCAATATTTTCATATGAGGAATTTACTAGACATAGTAAGTGACGGGTGGATCCCGTTATAGCTCCTCGATGCATCGGTAGGTCTCATGAGACAATTAGACATGGAATTGCATGAGGCATTTCTCAATTTTATATATATTTTTTTCGAGGCTTTATTCATTTTTAGACGCCTTGGCCATGGCCTTGACAAAATGTTTCAGAATGTCTGGCATTATACATTCCCTCATTATGAAAATAACTTGATGGTTCATGTGGTTATTCTACTAGTAGAAAACCCATGATTATGTTTTATTATGGAATTATTTACTCAGCTCATATTTCTTCTATAAAGTGTTCATTATTATTATTAGTAAATTCATGTGTTTTCAATTATTCACCATGCTTATTGATTATGTTATCGTCGGTAAAAAAAATTAACCTTACTGAGAATCCAAGCTCACCCCTTTATTATGTTTTATTTTCCCAGGATTTCGGAGAAGTGTAGTATGATTGAAATGTCGGGTTACGCTAATAGGGAATAATGTCATTCTCAAATAACTATCTATATACTATTTTATGTTTGAAATTTTAATGTGGAGTTTATGTATGTAATCTATTTCCATGAATCTTAAACTAATTAGTATTTCGGGACATGATTGACTTCTATCATGCCATTGTTTAAAAATAATGCATGGACTCTAGGTAATCGAGGTCGAGGCGTTACATATCTTATCCAATCTAACAGGTCTAACCATGAACAACTCCCAATTTTGGTTCAAGGACTCATCCAAATTTAAGAACATTGAAATCAATTTTTAATGAATTAAGTTACTAAATGATGGTATTTATGAAATTCATAATATTTAAATACATATATACTAATAAATTGAGTAAAATTAAAAATTCTAGAAGACTATATTATTTAAATTTGAATATGTTATATATGAGGATTACAATATAAACTTTATTTGTTCTAAACACCTTGACAAAAGTATTATCAATCT
The DNA here is from genome assembly GCA_963277665.1 of Viscum album. Classification (NCBI taxonomy): domain Eukaryota; kingdom Viridiplantae; phylum Streptophyta; class Magnoliopsida; order Santalales; family Viscaceae; genus Viscum; species Viscum album. The sequence continues at coordinate 866,873,411 of OY728152.1, read as the reverse complement.
ATTTCTCCATTTTTACATGAGGTGTTATTAAATTGTGGAGAGATTGAGTCATTATATGTATCGGATAAGGGTTTACATAGTTGGGGGGATTACATAGTGAGGCACATTCTATTGGATTAAGTTCTATTACTCTTCATTTGTCATTTAAAAAGTAAATTGAATGAAGGTTTAGGTAAGTGTTATTTATATTTTTTATTTGAATTATCCTATATATATCATTTTTAATGTTGGTTTTATTTATTATTATATTTTCACTATATATATGAGATTCCAATAAAACTCATCAGTGGTATTATATCAATTCAAGGAAATTTTTATTAATCAAGTAAATTTTAACAAAATCATGAACAATAATTTTGTATATTATTAAATATCCATATAATAAGATATGAAATTATATAGATAATATTTTTATGTTTTTTAGTGATATAATATGATCTTATATATCATATAATATAATTAAAATAAAAATGTATGTAAAATAGAGCATTATATGAATAGTCTAAAAATAAATTTTTCAATATCACTTATTATATAGCATGATGGTATCTTAGGGAATGAAATCATTTCATATAGAGATAGATCATAAAGTTAACTAAGAATAAATTTAGATTTCTTCTATTCATATTGTACAATATAGAAAATCCCAATTAAACAACTTCGACCTATGGTATATGATATCAAACTGGTAAATTATTTTGTGATGTGATATATAAAAGAATCATATTATACAATATTGAAAGGTCATATTATATTACATAAGAGAGATATATTTATTTATAATTTTAAGAAATGAAATTTAACTTATAAAGGATTAATAAATTATTATATTTTTTCATTATATAATATTTATATTATATTGAGGAAGCATTCATAAAAACCTATATTTTATGAATGTTTAATGATTCCTATTATTAAATATCAATTAAATATATAAATTAATAAATATTATTTTTTCATATTTTTGATATACTAACATGATTTTAGGAAGATAATATTCGAGACGAAAATATATACATTAAATAAAATAGATAAAAATATGTAATTCTTTAAATATTTTGAATTTTTTATGTCATGAGATATGAAACATTCATATGAATTGAGATATATTTCCTGAAAGGTAGGTATTTACCTTGTTATTTATAAATATTAAGTGGTCATATTTATTTTTCATATATGGAAAGATCATATATTTAATAATTTTGTGTTATAAAAATATTATATTAAATGTTCATTGATTCCCATATAAAAATGTTCTTAAATATATAATGAATATATTTTAATAATATTATGCTTATCTAAAATATTTGGATGCTTCTTTTAAATTTCATTCAATTAATTTAAGGAATTTTAATTTAATTTATTCAATTTATTTAAAAAAATATGAGTTATTTTGTTTGTTATGATTTTAAAGTAAATATTTTTTATATATTTGTTTTCATATTTGGACTTAAAATATATTTTTGACACCATAATAAATTTTGAGTAAAAATATATGGATAATGAGGCTTTATATCATACTTATCATTAGAATTAGATTTTAGTTTTTTCTAAGAAAGTGGGAGTTTAACATCTTTCTCAACATACATTCTTAAGTATACAATTTCATTTTCGTATGATTTTGATTCTTTATATAATATACGTTTCATGCATTATTTTGATGTGGTGAATTTGGAAATTATCAGGACCCACATTAGGAAATATATCCTAATAAAGAGGGTATGAATCAGAGTTTATCAAGTTAAAATATATTTATTCTAAATGATATGGTCATTATATGTTGTTAAAACACTATCTCTTTATAAAGACATAGAATTTTCATCAATAAATATTAAAAATTTTGTATGAATGTATTTTATATTTTTAAAAAATCCCAAGGACCTTAAAGGTTTAGTGTCTTATGACATTATATGTACCGAATTCTTATCTCAAGAAGGTTATTTAACTTCTCCCAAAAAGATATTCCCATTTAGTACTCTTCTTTTCCAAACCCTATGTAAAACCATTCTTCATAACCTAGGGAAATGACAAATAAGAAAGGTTGGTCTCATATTCTTAGTAAAGGTAAAAAAAGGGGGATATCAATAAAAACAAGGAAAAACATTGGCATAAGGGTGTGATAACATGATCTTAACATTTTAAAACCATACCTTGTATATCAAAGATCATAATATTGGTTCATGTCAGAAAACATGGAATTTCATAAGACATGAATCATGATGGAATTAAAGAATCTAAGCCATAAGAGTTTATGATTGTCATAAGACTTTATTTTGTATTATACACAAAAAATTATAACTTTATAAACATGTATAAATAGAAAAAAATTCATGAACTAAGTTGATTACATGAAATTAAGACCTCACATAAACTTATAGAAATGAAAATGGGTCCATGAATAATCTTTTCGACAAGAAAGCTAGGTCCAGGCATAAAATTATGGACATTAAAACCTAGTCCATGCATAATCTTATGGATATGAAATTCATGTCCACAACCAACATATGGACATGAAAAATATGTCTAGACGTAATCTTATATACATGACATCCATGTCCATGCATAAACTTATTAATATAAAAATTATTTCTACACATAATTTAATGAAAAATAAATCTAGTTCCATGAAAAAACATAATGACATCTAAAAAAGACTAGGAATAATCTTATGGACATGAAAATTAAGTCTATACAAAAATGTTTGAAAATTAAATCAGGTTCTCACTTTACATATTTACCTCATGAGTTATCCATATTTACCCAATTCATTAGAGGTATTTAATGGATCCAACCATCACATAATCATAATTTATTCATATAAATACCATAAAATCTTAAATCATAACATTATAACATAAGTCATGAAAACAAAAATGGTTTTCATAAACATCTCATCATCATAATCATAAGTCATACAGATAAAAAATAAGTACGGTATCATTGGGTCAGATCCCTAGTAAATCAAAAGTACCATAAAAGGATTTCATATTATATAAAAATACCTTTAAACGATCACTTATAATATTTATTGAGAAAAATACCCAATCCACATTGAAATTGCTTCTTTAAAATATAAATATTTTCAAAATATTTTAGAAATGTTTCTAGTTGAAAATAAAATTAAAAATGTAAATGAATATTCTAATCTTTCATTATTCATGACAATATAAAATTAGGTTCATGCCATTTATGTTAAAATAAAAACATTTATTTCACACTTTTGTAAACACTAAAAAATCACCTTATTCAATAATTGAAAAAAATATTAATTTTAATTTTTTTTAAAGAGATAAACATGCGTAAAAATGTATTTAATAAATCATTAAATAGAATTAAAATATTTATGAAAATTGTTTTTTCAAAACATAGACGTTTAAGAGAATTTATTTTTAACTGAAGATATAAATAAAATCAATTTTCTTTAAAAACATTCCTTTTCCCTATTTAGTTCTTAAATAGAGGAAATTGTAGAAAAACATGTAATCTGGAGAAATAACCAAAGGAGAATAAAATAAATATGATTATTGTGAGGTATATTAATAAATTTCATCATTGGAAGATTAATAAAAACAATCCTGATAAATAATGATTTTATAACATAAATCCATTACAACTTTGGTAACTTTTAAATCAAAATACCCATGAAATAAAGAACCTTAGATTGATAAGTAAATCCAAATAACTATTATATTATAATTCATAATGTAAATTCATGTGTAGTATATAAACCACATAAAAGAAGAAAGTGGTCAATATGGAGTGTGTTGCATAGAAATTAAAGTGGGATGAAAATCTCTTACCTTTTGTCTGACTTCCTTCATACATGTTCAACCCTCCTATTAGTTGAAACAACTATTTTATATATCCTCTCAATGACATTATGTTTGGTATTTTTTGGAATTACATCACCTCAATAATGTGGGTAATAATGTTTAGAATTTATTTTGGTAGGTTATGGTCAATCTAGAAGGCTCAAAGTGGTTTAAATAAGAGAATTTTGGGGGTGCCTTTTTTAATTGACGGGGGCGCACTTAGGATTTCTTAGAAGATTAAAATATAATTTTTTTTCTTTAGCTAAATTCTTGAAAATGGAAATTAATTTTAATAAAATTTATTATTGGGTTGAAATCCCATTGACCAATACACTTATATAGTTTTAAGTGGTTTTTTAAACCATATCTTTTAGATTAACCCCTTACTTAACCTATTTTAGCCTTAACTGTGCAAATGTCTTTTTCACTCTTAAAGGTTGATAACTTCCATTATAAGTTGATAATTATCATATAAATGTAAAAGGGATGAAATTTTCAACCTTGTATTATCCATATTATCTTATTTAATTTTTTTTATTATTTTTAATTAATTTAATAATTTTTTATTTGGATAAAATATTATGAGTTTCAATTTTATTACTATTCATTTAGTTTTCCTTAAAAGGTATAAATACATATTTGGAATTGGAATATAATCCTTTATCACGATACTAATATTTCATACTCATTTTTAAAATTTATTTGATACTATTACTCATTCAAATTATATCACTTTTAATATATATTAAATTATTTATTTTATTTTTCAATTAATTGAAAAAATATTGTGTTGGTGTTGCATAAGCATTTAAAGTAATTATGTAATTACTAGAAATTATATGAAAAAAATAAATCCTAATAATAATTTTATTATTCTAAAAATAGACATTCAGATTCATTTATAACTTTATTTCATCCCTATGTGGACATATAGTAGATATTTAAAATTAAGAGAGTGACACTTTGTGAATTTCACTGCTTTAATTATTATATTGGTAATTTTCATGGAAAATAATATCTTAAAGAATAAAATTTAGATACTATGGTGATGAAGGTTAATAAAAATCATCCAATAATTATTATAATTAAAACTTATGGCATTATCACTTAATTTTAACCTATATTAACTGGAACTATCCTTTATTGAGGTGATAAATTTTACTAAGATTACTATTCCTATTGAACAAAAATAAAAGGGAAATATTTTCCAAATATTAAACTCCATATTCCAAATATGGAATCAATTATATCAAATCCAATTTCTCTATGTAGTAAAAATTATTTTTAAGATAACCGTAAAAACTAGATGAAAACTGTTTTTTTAGAAAAGTACATTTTGAAAGCATAAAACTAGATATATTCATATATCATGCCTAGAAACATATTAAAGGATTTTTTTAAAAACAATTAGAGATATATTATAAAATATTCAATAAAATCATTCAAAAAGTGTGATTTATTAAATTTATTGAGATAAAAATACATTTTGTCCATAAAAATAGTTTTTTAGAAAAAAGTGTGAAAATATTTTAATAATAAAATAATAATAAAATTGATTCCAATGAACTTAATTTCATTAATAATAAAATAATGGAAATAATTTTAATTTTAAATAATTTAAAAAATAATAATATTGTAAATTCATGAAACAATAATTCATTTCTCAATGAAAATATGTATTTTCCACTATTCAGTGGAAGAGGAATCTTTTCATAAAAATACCGATAAATCACTCCAAACTAATTTTTACATGTGGATTTAAAATATGATTCTAATTTTATCATATGATTTTTCCAAAATCTGCAGAAAGTAATTATAATATTCTCTTAAAAAAATAAATAAATAATCATTTTTGAAGAGAACCTATTTGCGAAGCATAAACTAACTTTACTAAAAATTGAGTGATTAATTCCTAAGTATTAATCAATAAATTTTATTTTATAAGTTGATTCATATATATTTCATAATATGGTTGATGTTATTCCTTCTAATCAGTTTAATTTCTAGGTTATAGTGGTCATATTAAATTAATAATATTTTGTTTTTCGTTTAAACTTTGGGTTATGTGTAATCTATGCTATTGAACATTGTATTATTTTAAATATGAGGGTGTTACATTTTCTCCCTTAAAGAAATTTCACCCTCATAGTTTTTCTCAGTCATTAAAGGATTACTATTTGAAAACACATTTTTTCAAAACCCACATCATACAAATGAATATAAAAACATACATTAAAAAGGGAATGTTCAAAATATAAAGGTCACCTAAAATAACATAAAATTGGGTTCCGAAAAAAAGATAACATTGGTGGGAAGTTAAAATATAGACATGGATGAGAAAAATAACTCCAAAAGACTAATATAGATTCATATATAATATGATCGAGATAACGTTGACGACTACAAAACCATAAATCAATGATTAGTGAAATAGCCATCGACTTTCAAAAAAATTAAGGTAATATTATAACATTTTTATTTAAAGATAATTTTCCTAAAATTAATTAATTCATTTACTATCAAGATAATGAAACTTAGAAAATGTAATTATTTTATTTCTTTCTATATAATAATTATAATTTCATCCCTTTTTATCTTCACTCCATCTTTTACACCAAGATATGAATAATCAAGATGATTTTTTCATGTTTGAAGCACTAAAATTAGATTTTTGAGATATTATAAGGTACATAAAATAATGATATTTAATTCCTACAATATATTGGATTTTACCAAAAAATGATTAACATAGGTTATCCAATATGGAATAATCAAACTTTTATCTCTAAAACCTTATAGAAAGTTCATCTTAAAACATTCCATTGATAGTTAACTTGAAAACACTTCTGAAATATTTCTAACCCAAATAAAAATACATAATTTTAGAAACAAGGTTACTAAATTTCAAAAATAGACTTGAAATTAATCACCCAAATATCAAAAAGAAACTTTTAGTATCATATATCAAATTTTTGAATACCTTGATCATATATTCTCGAGAAACATGGTAATAAAATGAATTACCAAAAAACAATAATGAGAACATGAATGCTTCCAAAAACTAACACTACCCCATTATTTAAATAAAATCACATGTTATTGAATATAATCCATAAGTCTAAAAATGTTAAAAACTCCACTTTTTCATCAAATAACCAATTAGTTTCGAAGCCATAAATATTATCCCATTCACTTTATCATAATAAAACATCTATTTATCCCATTAGTATCTCAACATCATGCACATATTAAGGGTTATATTTTCATTAATCATGTATTCTCAAAAAATAACTCCTTTACACTAAATCTCTTTTCTCTATCATAATTATCATTCAATGAATTCTTGAAAATCATAAAATAAAACCCTATATAGAAAAATACCCATCTGTTTCCTGGATATTATAACTAGAATATCATTATAAAAATAAGTATTCAGCATAATTATTGAATAACAATACATAAATACTTTAGTAATTACAAATTAATGATCATCATAATATAGGACCCTCATTAGTCTCAAAGTTAGATCTTAGATTATGGAATTGACTTTAATATTTTCAAGGTTCCCCACACATTATACATTGATATATTAATGGTTCTTAGGATTAACTTAATATCCCCCCATCAAACTCTTAATTTTTCCTTGGAAAATTTTTTCTCTATGACTTTATTCTCCACACATAAAAACTCTTCTTATTACTTTGAGACATTACCTATAGTTCTTCTCCATGAATTCTCAACATATAGGAAACTGAATATTATTTCCTCCATAGTCTTCACTACGAGAGATCTCAATTAACTCCATCCTTTTTTTATTTGGTGACTCCTAGATTAAATTAATGTGTAATTTTTTAATCATATATCATGATAAATTTTTAGGAATAATCACAATATATTTCTCTGTAGTCATCATCCTACATGGTTCCTCATCAACACACATTCCATCACATTCAGCATTAACCCAGTTCTCTATGGTTCCCATAATTTACTAAAAAAAACATAGTGTGATTGACAATAATGAGTTTTAAAAACCACCTAATCATGATATATCATTAAAAGGATGTCTAAACTATATTTGTCACGACCCGCCCTCGGGGTCCGAGCCGTGACTACCCCAAGCCCGCCTTCCATAGGTCAGGGGCTGGCGACTAGCACCAAGGCGTAAATCCCGGTAAAAAGGGAAGGCATTGCCTTTGAAAAGTAAACACACACCACAGAGTAAACAAGCGGAAGGTAAACACTAAGCAAGCAGAGTACGACTGAAAGTGCGGAAAGGTAAATGGGCCAGTATACAAACCCAAACTGAAAGTAAAGTACAACTCGAAAAGGGAAAAATAGCAACTGTAAAGTAAAGGCCGCTACTCCGAGCTGTCCACTGGAAATCCCACCTGAAGGGTGGGTACAGATAGCTCCTCTGCTCCACGGGTCCCGCCGTCTGCTCCGTGCACGTCCCGCCCAGTGGTCCACCTCCGGGTACCGTCCCGCTGTGCAAGCCTCAGCTAAGGTCAACGCTGTCCGTCGTCTGCAACCAACACAACGTAGTGCGGGCGAAGCCCATGCAGGGGTGAGTATAAGCTACTCAGTAGGGACCCCGAGACCCCTGAAGGTCTCTCAAATCCACAAAGGATAAACCACGAAGAAAAGTACAAACACGAAGTAACAACTGACACAGCTTAGGTATATGCCCATACATATACCTAAGTCATCAATTAAAATACACTCCAACCTCCGAGCCCAAGTACAACTCAGTCCACGCAGGAAAGTATACGTATTCCACATAGGAAAGCAAAATATAATCCACACAGGATTGCACAACACAATCCACACAGGAAAACAACAGGATTCAGCTCACACAGGTATACTTCTTCAAGGATGATAAAGATGATCACTGATCCATCTAAGTCGTCGGACCCACGAAGGATCGATAGGTAACTAACCCCCGCAGAAGACCCACACAGGATCGGGCTCACACAGAACCTGTAGGCGCTGGCTCACACAGAACCGCTGAGCGCAAGGACCCACACAGGATCGGGCTCACACAGAACCTGTAGCACTGATCCACGTAGGATCGCTGAGTGCTGTAGTCGTCGTCGTCGAATCCACACAGGATCTCTGTACTGTCGTCGTCAAATCCACACAGGATCTCTGTACTGTCGTCGTCAAATCCACACAGGATCTCTGTACTGTCGTCGTCCAATCCACACAGGATCTCTGTACTGTCGTCGTCAAATCCACACAGGATCTCTGTACTGTCGTCGTCAAATCCACACAGGATCTCTGTACTGTCGTCGTCAAATCCACACAGGATCTCTGTACTGTCGTCGTCGCAGTCACAGTAGCAGTCGTAGCAGTAGAACAGTCGCAGCCAGTACTAGGGTTCCCGCACACAGCAAGCTCGTTCGGAGGGTCCGCTCCACGAGCCGAGAGGCTGATACATCAACGGTCACGAAGACCGAAGTTGATGTATCCAAAAGTTCCGTATCGTCAACAAGAACTCAACGCAACAGACGGCGCGTCGATCGGACGCCCGGTCTGAGAGTTATTGGCATTTTTGTCTCCGGGGCCCGGTTGGTTTTTAAGGCAAAACCAACCCGACCGTACTCCACCTGCGTCCAAACCTCGGGCGGAGTATGCCAAAAGATCCGTCTCACTAAGAGGAACACTACGCGACTGACGGCACGTCAATCGGACGTCCGTAGCTCAAGATATGAGCGTTTCCGCTCCGAAGGCCCGGTTGGTTTCGTGAACGAACCAACCCGGCCGAACTCAAAGTAAACCGAAACCTTGAGTGCGATATACCGAAACGACCGTCTCGATCCAAGGATCGCGTTGCCGCAGACGGTTCGTCATTCGGAGGTCCGAGGCTCAAGTTATGAGCCAAAAACCGAAACTGGTCCGTAACGGGGGGGTCCGGGTCCGGGCCGACCCGGCCCGACCCCCCCCCCCCCCCCGGGGCGGCGCGGCGGCCGGCGGCGGCGGTCGGCGGCGGCGGACGGCGGCGGACGGCGGCGGCGGGCGGCGCGGCGGCGGCGGCGGCGGCGGGCCGCGGTGGCAGCGGCGGCGGGCCGCGCTGGCGGCGGCGGCGGGCCGCGCTGGCGGCGGGGTGCCGCGAGGTGGGTGGCACGCGGGGCTAAGCCCCGCGTTATGCTGGAGGGGCGGCGCGGCACAAGGGCCGCGCCCCATTTTTTTCAAAGAGCCCCCCCCCACGTGGGGGGCCTGCTGGTGGAACCGAGGGGGCAGCCGGCCCCCTCCCTTTTAAGAAACGCCCCCCCTCTTAAAGAGGGGGGTTTTCATGGTTGGCCGGGGAATTAAATTCCCCGGTTTTAAGTCATCCGGCCGGCCAGCTGGCCGGCCGGTTTTCTCAAACGGGACCGGAACTTCTGGTCCCCTTCTTCGGCTTCCGACGCCGGCGGCCCGGCCGCCGGTCTTTCCTTCCGCCGCGGCCCGGAACCGGCCGCGGTCTCCTCGTCCCGCCGCGGCCTGGAACCGGCCGCGGTCTTCTCGTCCCGCCGCGGCCCGGAACCGGCCACGGCGTTCGTCATCCGGCGCGGTGCGTCGGCACCGCGCCCCTTCGCAGTGCTTCGATTCTTTTCAACGCGGCGCGACGGCGTCGCGTTCTTGAAGATTCTCCTCGGCGTAGCGCGACGGCGTTGCGTAAATTAAACGCACGGTAAACCGCGTGGTGCGACGGCACCACGCCACTTTGCTTCCATCACAAGAATTAAACAAGAACGTTGGAGGGGGGTTCGGCCGTGTTCGTGCGGTCCGGCCCCCCTCGCGTTAATAATAATAACGCAACTTAAAGAAAATCATGTCACACGTTAATCTTGCTAAAAGCACGATCAAGAATTAAATGAGGAATCCAAAAGAAATTCGACAACCCCTACCTCGGGTTTAAGATTCAAAGGTTCAGCTACGCTCCGCAGAAGACGGCGTCGCGGAGGTCGGGTGTCGCGGAAGCCGTTCGTCAAATCCGATGACGAAGGGATGCGTTCGAAGAGTCACGTCGTTGGCGAAACTTGTACGCCGACGAAGATGGTCCGAGGAGGAAGCGGCGTTCCCTCTCGTTGACACCGAGGACGAAGAAGAGAGGCGTCGTTCTTCGTTCTTCGTCAGAGTTTGAGCGTTCTTCGTTCTTCGTTCTTCGTCAGAGTTGAAGATGAAGAGGAATGCTCTCAAAAGCTCTCAAGGGAACAAACGATCAACCAAAAAATAAAATAAGACTACATCTTATTTTATTCTCACTTTGCCAACCTTTCAAAATTCAAAAGTTGAATTCAATTCATTAATTAAGTCTAGAGTTGACAAAATTAAATGAAAAGATAAATTGGCAAGAGTTAAAGAAGGGGAGAGTTACATAAACAAGAGGAAGGGTTTTGAGAGGTTAAGGAATTTGAAAAGAAAAAGGGGTTCGTGTGGGCCCCACCACACTTAATCCTCCCAAGGGAGGTTAAGTGGGTGTGGGTCCCACTTCTAACCTCCTTTGGTAGGTTTTTAAAATAAGTTAAAATAAAATTTGTTTTGCACAAATTTTATTTAACTTAACTGAAAAACCCCAAAACGTAACTTTCAACCCGCAACAAACGCAACTCTCGAAAAGGTCTCTTTAAGCGAATATCGGTGCTGCGAGTTCATCGGTGCCCTCGGATTTCAATTCCGAGCACCGGATCAAAAGTTAGGAAAACCCGCTCGTTCGTTCACTGAACGTACCCGAGCCAAACTTCGGAAATTAATTCCGGTCACTCCGGGCCTCAGAATCAGGTGCCGTCTGAAACCGCGCTCTTGTAAAATTCTAAAGAAAATTAAGAAAAAAAAAATTTCCCTTGAATTTTACGGGTCTTTACATTACTCCCACCTCAGGGCTTTACGTCCCCGTAAAGATACAACAAAAACTAGGGAAACAAATGAGGGTACTGAGCACGCATCTGAGCCTCCCGCTCCCATGTGCTCTCCTGGAGATTCCCGTGCTGCCATCTGATGCGCACAAGAGGAATCGATCGCCCATGCAGGACCCGCTCCTGTCGATCCTCTATCTCCACCGGGACCTCCGTAAAAGTCGCCACATCGTCAACGTCAAGCTCCCCATGGTCAATGATGTGCGTCGGGTCGTGCACGTATCTCCTCAGCTGGGATACGTGGAAGACGTCGTGCACCCGGTGCAACTGAGGTAGTAGAGCCAGGCGATAAGCCACCTCACCAATCCTGCTGAGAATCTGGAAAGGTCCGATGAAGCGCGGAGATAACTTGCCGCCTCGGCCAAATCTCCGAATACCACGTCGAGGTGAGACCCGCAAGAAGACGTGGTCGCCATCCTCGAACTCCAGTGGCCTCCGCCTCCTGTCAGCGTATGACTTCTGCCGGCTCTGAGCTGTCCTCATCCGCTCCTAGATGACCTGGACCTTCTCTGTCGTGGCCTGGACCATCTCCGGTCCCATCAGAGCTGCAAGATTTCTCTTTTTCCGAAAAGAGAAATCTGGTCTCATCCCCTGGATGAACCACATTCTTTGCCTAAAACAGTCAATCCTAACATGGATGATACTAATCCATACTAAGGATGACGTCGTAAGGCCTCGACGCTACTACTAAGAGATTCAACCGTTACTCTCGCCTCTAAGGGTTGAGTCACACTGTCGGCATCAGTGTGTGGTAACTGGGTCTCCTCCAGTAGATGTCTCACAAGTGAGGGTCAAGTCAACAGCCAAAACTGGAACCTCTTAGTAACATTATGATAGAGGACAGGAACGAAAACATCACAAGGTATGCGTCTTTTATTATTGCAGCTCGTAATACAAGACGCTACACAAAAGCAACAAGGAACCAGAAGTACAAAGGATGTATCCACTAGTTCTGCTCCTGTCCATCGGCTCCCAGGGCTCCATGATCGAAGGCCTCGGCTGCCTGAAGCTGAGCTCTCCCCTGCGGTCGGGGTGGACCTCCTGGTGGTGGTGGTGGTAGAGCCTCAAAGCGTCGGCCACCACCAGCTGCTCGTCCAGCTCCTCTGCCTCGTCTGCCTCCTCCCTGCGGACCGCCACGGTCGAACCTCTGCCTCTGCCTAGGTGGTTCCTCAACCGTCTGCTGCTCCTCCGCATGGCGGGTCGGGCAGTCACGAGCCATGTGGCCTCGCCCGCCGCATGCATAGCATTGTCTTCCACTCGAAAGACTGGCTCCGCGTTGTGTGCCCTGCACTGCTGAGCCAGTGCCCTGAGGTCTGGTCTGTCTGGACCCCTGAGTCATTCGCCGACTGCCAGCTGCAGATGACTCTGCCACGTGCCGTCCTGCGGTGGGTCTCTGTGCTGGTGTAGACTCAGCAAGGAAGCTCTTGATCAGAAGGGCCCGCTCCAGTACTCCTGTCTGAGTCGGTATGCTGAGGGAGATCAGCGATGCCCTGATCTCGTGTCTCAAACCCTGCTCGAAGGTCCGGGCCCGGAAGAATGGGTTCCGTACCATGTCGGTCGAGTAGCGCGAGAGATCGGTAAATCTCGCCGAGTACTGAGCGACCGTCATGCTGCCCTACCGCAGCTGTAGAAGCTCCTGGATACGCACCGCACGAAGGGTGGCTGGGACGAACTCCGAGCGGAAGATGCTCTCAAAGTCCGTCCAAAGAAGAGATGCCTCATCATGCACCTGGAGCATCAAGCTCCACCATCGTCCTGCTGCTGCGTGTAGTAGGCTCGCAGCGAGGATCACCATGAGGTCTGCTGGTGTCCTCACTAGCCTAAACACTCGAACCACTGCCTCCAGCCAGTCCTCTGCTGCCTGGGGATCCGTCTCCCCGCGAAACCTGGGCGGTCGCTGGCGCTGAAACTCATGCAGTGCGCTGAGGCGACGTGCATCGTCAGCGGCTGCTGCTGGAAGCATCGGGGGATCGGCGGGTAAAGCTACCGCCGGTGCCACTGCTGACAAAGGGCCCTGCACCGAAGCCTCGTCGCTCGGTGGGCTGTCGTCTCGCTCGACTCTCGGAACCCTAGCTGGCTGCCGTCGTGGGGCCATCCTGAATAGGAAACAGGTGCGCCACGGTTAGAACAGTATACCAGGTGAGCTGATATAAGTAATCACAAAGAAAACTTGAGACTTTCATTAAGCAGATCAGTATACCCGGTGAGCTGGCACAAGTAATCACAAAGAAAACTTTGAAACACACACGCAATCAATGTTTTCGTTCATTAAGTCGGAAATCAGAAGTCAGGGTCCTGGTGTACGGATACGTCGGCCGCCGCACCAACACTGGACTCCCTGGACTGATAACCACACTCAATACGCTAAACATTATTGCTTCACATAGAAAAGATCAGAGTTCGCAGTAGAACCGAACTCCTCTGATACCAATTTGTCACGACCCGCCCTCGGGGTCCGAGCCGTGACTACCCCAAGCCCGCCTTCCATAGGCCAGGGGCTGGCGACTAGCACCAAGGCGTAAATCCCGGTAAAAAGGGAAGGCATTTCCTTTGAAAAGTAAACACACACCACAGAGTAAACAAGCGGAAGGTAAACACTAAGCAAGCAGAGTACGACTGAAAGTGCGGAAAGGTAAATGGGCCAGTATACAAACCCAAACTGAAAGTAGAGTACAACTCGAAAAGGGAAAAACAGCAACTGTAAAGTAAAGGCCGCTACTCCGAGCTGTCCACTGGAAATCCCACCTGAAGGGTGGGTACAGATAGCTCCTCTGCTCCACGGGTCCCGCCGTCTGCTCCGTGCACGTCCCGCCCAGTGGTCCACCTCCGGGTACCGTCCCGCTGTGCAAGCCTCAGCTAAGGTCAACGCTGTCCGTCGTCTGCAACCAACACAACGTAGTGCGGGCGAAGCCCGTGCAGGGGTGAGTATAAGCTACTCAGTAGGGACCCCGAGACCCCTGAAGGTCTCTCAAATCCACAAAGGATAAACCACGAAGAAAAGTACAAACACGAAGTAACAACTGACACAGCTTAGGTATATGCCCATACATATACCTAAGTCATCAATTAAAATACACTCCAACCTCCGAGCCCAAGTACAACTCAGTCCACGCAGGAAAGTATACGTATTCCACATAGGAAAGCAAAATATAATCCACACAGGATTGCACAACACAATCCACACAGGAAAACAACAGGATTCAGCTCACACAGGTATACTTCTTCAAGGACAATAAAGATGATCACTGATCCATCTAAGTCGTCGGACCCACGAAGGATCGATAGGTAACTAACCCCCGCAGAAGACCCACACAGGATCGGGCTCACACAGAACCTGTAGGCGCTGGCTCACACAGAACCGCTGAGCGCAAGGACCCACACAGGATCGGGCTCACACAGAACCTGTAGCACTGATCCACGTAGGATCGCTGAGTGCTGTAGTCGTCGTCGTCGAATCCACACAGGATCTCTGTACTGTCGTCGTCAAATCCACACAGGATCTCTGTACTGTCGTCGTCAAATCCACACAGGATCTCTGTACTGTCGTCGTCAAATCCACACAGGATCTCTGTACTGTCGTCGTCAAATCCACACAGGATCTCTGTACTGTCGTCGTCAAATCCACACAGGATCTCTGTACTGTCGTCGTCAAATCCACACAGGATCTCTGTACTGTCGTCGTCAAATCCACACAGGATCTCTGTACTGTCGTCGTCGCAGTCACAGTAGCAGTCGTAGCAGTAGAACAGTCGCAGCCAGTACTAGGGTTCCCGCACACAGCAAGCTCGTTCGGAGGGTCCGCTCCACGAGCCGAGAGGCTGATACATCAACGGTCACGAAGACCGAAGTTGATGTATCCAAAAGTTCCGTATCGTCAACAAGAACTCAACGCAACAGACGGCGCGTCGATCGGACGCCCGGTCTGAGAGTTATTGGCATTTTCGTCTCCGGGGCCCGGTTGGTTTTTAAGGCAAAACCAACCCGACCATACTCCACCTGCGTCCAAACCTCGGGCGGAGTATGCCAAAAGATCCGTCTCACTAAGAGGAACACTACGCGACTGACGGCACGTCAATCGGACGTCCGTAGCTCAAGATATGAGCGTTTCCGCTCCGAAGGCCCGGTTGGTTTCGTGAACGAACCAACCCGGCCGAACTCAAAGTAAACCGAAACCTTGAGTGCGATATACCGAAACGACCGTCTCGATTCAAGGATCGCGTTGCCGCAGACGGTTCATCATTCGGAGGTCTGAGGCTCAAGTTATGAGCCAAAAACCGAAACTGGTCCGTAACGGGGGGGTCCGGGTCCGGGCCGACCCGGCCCGACCCCCCCCCCCCCCCCCGGGGCGGCGCGGCGGCCGGCGGCGGCGGTCGGCGGCGGCGGACGGCGGCGGACGGCGGCGGCGGGCGGCGTGGCGGCGGCGGCGGCGGCGGGCCGCGCTGGCGGCGGGGTGCCGCGAGGTGGGTGGCACGCGGGGCTAAGCCCCGCGTTATGCTGGAGGGGCGGCGCGGCACAAGGGCCGCGCCCCATTTTTTTCAAAGAGCCCCCCCCCCCACGTGGGGGGCCTGCTGGTGGAACCGAGGGGGCAGCCGGCCCCCTCCCTTTTAAGAAACGCCCCCCCTCTTAAAGAGGGGGGTTTTCATGGTTGGCCGGGGAATTAAATTCCCCGGTTTTAAGTCATCCGGCCGGCCAGCTGGCCGGCCGGTTTTCTCAAACGGGACCGGAACTTCCGGTCCCCTTCTTCGGCTTCCGACGCCGGCGGCCCGGCCGCCGGTCTTTCCTTCCGCCGCGGCCCGGAACCGGCCGCGGTCTCCTCGTCCCGCCGCGGCCTGGAACCGGCCGCGGTCTTCTCGTCCCGCCGCGGCCCGGAACCGGCCGCGGCGTTCGTCATCCGGCGCGGTGCGTCGGCACCGCGCCCCTTCGCCGTGCTTCGATTCTTTTCAACGCGGCGCGACGGCGTCGCGTTCTTGAAGATTCTCCTCGGCGTAGCGCGACGGCGTTGCGTAAATTAAACGCACGGTAAACCGCGTGGTGCGACGGCACCACGCCACTTTGCTTCCATCAAAAGAATTAAACAAGAACGTTGGAGGGGGGTTCGGCCGTGTTCGTGCGGTCCGGCCCCCCTCGCGTTAATAATAATAACGCAACCTAAAGAAAATCATGTCACACGTTAATCTTGCTAAAAGCACGATCAAGAATAAAATGAGGAATCCAAAAGAAATTCGACAACCCCTACCTCGGGTTTAAGATTCAAAGGTTCGGCTACGCTCCGCGGAAGACGGCGTCGCGGAGGTCGGGTGTCGCGGAAGCCGTTCGTCAAATCCGATGACGAAGGGATGCGTTCGAAGAGTCACGTCGTTGGCGAAACTTGTACGCCGACGAAGATGGTCCGAGGAGGAAGCGGCGTTCCCTCTCGTTGACAACGAGGACGAAGAAGAGAGGCGTCGTTCTTCGTTCTTCGTCAGAGTTTGAGCGTTCTTCGTTCTTCGTTCTTCGTCAGAGTTGAAGATGAAGAGGAATGCTCTCAAAAGCTCTCAAGGGAACAAACGATCAACCAAAAAATAAAATAAGACTACATCTTATTTTATTCTCACTTTTCCAACCTTTCAAAATTCAAAAGTTGAATTCAATTCATTAATTAAGTCTAGAGTTGACAAAATTAAATGAAAAGATAAATTGGCAAGAGTTAAAGAAGGGGAGAGTTACATAAACAAGAGGAAGGGTTTTGAGAGGTTAAGGAATTTGAAAAGAAAAAGGGGTTCGTGTGGGCCCCACCACACTTAATCCTCCCAAGGGAGGTTAAGTGGGTGTGGGTCCCACTTCTAACCTCCTTTGGTAGGTTTTTAAAATAAGTTAAAATAAAATTTGTTTTGCACAAATTTTATTTAACTTAACTGAAAAACCCCAAAACGTAACTTTCAACCCGCAACAAACGCATCTCCCGAAAAGGTCTCTTTAAGCGAATATCGGTGCTGCGAGTTCATCGGTGCCCTCGGATTTCAATTCCGAGCACCGGATCAAAAGTTAGGAAAACCCGCTCGTTCGTTCACTGAACGTACCCGAGCCAAACTTCGGAAATTAATTCCGGTCACTCCGGGCCTCGGAATCAGGTGCCGTCTGAAACCGCGCTCTTGTAAAATTCTAAAGAAAATTAAGAAGAAAAAAAATTTCCCTTGAATCTTACGGGTCTTTACAATATTGTATTATTTTCAATCTTTGAAAACATAGGTTTAACCTATGTCATCCATAATAATCATATATTCAAATATATTATATTGATTTATAATGGAAATTTTAATTAACCCAATAATTTCCATCGAGTGTGTCAAACCAGCTACATAGTAATGTCACACTCATCATGTACTAGAATGGTGGTTGAGATATACTCAACCAACTCTTTTCAGAGTTATTTTACCAAGATGAATTTTTTCTAAAACCACTTCCATATGGATGTATTTCATGGAAAATCACATAATCTATTCCCTACCAAAAATTTAGTATGTTATCCTATACTTATTCTTATCACTAGGGTTTTCACTAAAGTTTTCTAATAATAATCTCCAAATATTTACTAAAACAAACTTTAATACCATCTATAATGACCCATGGTTTTCATATGTATATATTATATATTTTAAGATAAATATTAAACACATTTCACAAAACCACACCCAATTGCCGTAATGTTTTTGTGTCTTTTAAGACTAGATGCAAAATATTCTTATCTCATTAAAGATATTAAACATCCCACATAAAGATCTTACCAATTACTACTATTTATAGATTAACACTAAAAAAATTTCTTTATAACCCAAGGAAAGGAAACATAAGAAATGTTGAGATCAGATGATTTGTAAGGGTAAATAAGGGATAAATAAATGCTTACCTAGACATAATATGAGAATAAGGGTATGATTACATGATATTAACATCTTTAAACCATAACCTACCTATCAATGATAATAATATTGATTCATAAAATAAATCATGTTAGTTCATAATACAATAATCATGATGAAATCAAATAATATACTCCAAGAGAGTAAAATATTGGCATACGATAAGATTTTTTGGTACACACATAATCTGATAACATTGTGAACATTTATAAATATAAATAGGTCCATGCATTAATTTGAGGACATGAAATTAGGACCTCTTAGAAACATATATACATGAACCCAATTCCATGCATAATTTTATAAATGGGACAGCTAGGTGCATGAATAAACTTGTTCTATGACCCCCCCCCCCCCAAGTGTGTTGATTTTTTCATGGGCAAATTCCCTTGGTCTCAAATACTTTAGTCATCATTGAAATTTTTTTTTCTTCCTTTATTTTCTTAATACAATTTTCTTTCCTTGATGATGAGGCTCATGAATAAACTTATAGAGAAGATATCTAGGTCCACGGATAATTTTATAGACAAGAAATATAGGTGCACGAATAAAATTATGGACATGATAACTATGACCACGCATAATATTATGGAAACGAAATCCAAGTACAATCATAAACTTATGGCCATGAAAACTACGTCTGTATATAATCTTATGAATATGAAATCTAGGTACCCACATAAACATATAAACATGAAAACAAGGTCAATGCATAATCTTATGGACATGAAAACCAGACTCACATATGAAATTATGAACATGAAATCAGGTTCACGCATAAAAAATTACCTTATGAGTTATCCATCTTTACCCAATGCATTGAGGTATTTAATGAACCCATCCATCACAAAATCATAATTAATTCGTATAAATTTTATAAGATCATAAATATTAACATTATCATATAACCCAAGGAAAATAAATTCGTTTTATAAAAATCTCATCATCAAAATCATAATCCTTCTAGATAAAGAATAAGGATGGTATAATTAGATCATATCCCCAGAAAATCTCAAGTAACATTGAATGATTTCGTATTAAATGAAAACACCCATAAAATATCACATGGAATATTTTATGAAGAAAATACATATTCCACATTGAAAAAAATTCTATAAAATATAAAAATTTCTAAAATATTATTGAAATAATTTTCTATGAGAAGAACCCTAGATTGTTATAAAATAATATCCAAATAATTGAGCGATCATGAAAGTTAGAAGTATTATTCATTTTATATGTGTAAAAATAAAAATAATCATTTCAGACTTTTGTAAAAATAAAAAAGTGCCTCATTCAGAAAACAACCAAAATATTCATTTTAAACCATTTAATAAAAAATAAAACATTGGTAAAAAATTATTCTATCAATAATTGAAATTTAGTGAAAATATTCCTCAATTTTTTTGAAATCATGGACATGGAAGATAATTCATTTTCGACTCATGATATAAATAAATTATATTTTCCTTAAAAACATTATTTTGGTATATTTAGTTCTTAAAAAATGTAAATGAATGAAAAAACATGAATTCTCAAAAAATAACCATACGGGAAAAAAAATTTATATTATTTATAGTTTTCTCAATAAATTTCATCAAAAATAATAATAATAACAATCCTTATAAATAATTATATTGTAAAATAAATATTTTTCCAATTTGGTAACATTAGAATCATAATCCCCATGAAATAACATACCTCAAATGGATATTTAAATCCCTATGTTTTTCATATTAAGATTCAAAAAATACAATCACGGTAATTCCATACACCAAATAATTTAATAAAGTGGTGAATAATGCATATGTCCGATAGAAATAAATTTGAGATGAAAATCCATAACCACATGTTATCCATCCTTCGTAAGTGTTTGGACCTCTAATTATTTGTAATAAATCCTTTAGATAACCTATTATTGATTCTAGGGTTTTTATTTTATGAAAAAAACAACACATCAATAATGTGTATAAGGAAGTGGATAAGGTATTTGTTTGGGATTTTAAGAGATATAAGTCTCGAAGTGGTATGAAAAAGATTGGGGAGGGGTTCCCTTAATGGGAGGGAAACTCTTGGGATTTTATAAAAAAATAAAATATAAAAAATGAATTACCTAGATTAATTCTTCCAAATGGATAGGATTTCGAATATAAGGTATGATGGGTTTAAATCCCATCAAAAAAATTGTACGGTTTTAATTTTTGTTTTAAACCTTATCTGTTGGTTTAACCCCTTTGTTAACCTATTTTAACCTTAAAAGTAGTAATTTCATTTTCACTCTTCATGGGTTATAAAATTATTAATAAGTTTATAATTTGAATATAAATGTAAAAGCAATGAAATTTTATAAAATATATTATCCACATTTTCCTATTTCGTAATATTTATTATTTTTAAATAATTTAATAATATATTATTTTGATAATATATCATTAATATAAATTTTTATACAATTAATTATAATTTGACTTAAAAGACATAATGGAAAAGTTTTAGTTCTAACAAGATCCCTTAAAATAACAATAATAATTCATAATCATCTATAAAATACATGGAACACTATAAATTGTTCAAATTTTATAACTTTTAGAATTTTTTAAATTATTTATTCTATTTTTATATTAATTGAAGAAATATGGTGTCGATGTTGAATAAGAATTTAAGGTAATTATATAATTACTAAAAATTATAAATAAAGTTACATCATGTAAATAATGTCATCATTATCAAAATAGAAATTTATATTCATTATTAACTTCCATTCATCCTTATGGGACAGATAATATATATTTAAAACTAAGAGAGTGACACTTGGTAACTTTATTTTCATTAAATATCATATATTTCATTTTCATGGATAAGTGTATCTTCAATAATTAAATTAATAGACTATACTGATAATGGTATAATTACATTCATAAGATAATAATTATTATGAAGATGTATATAAGATCCTGATCTTCTATGAGGTATGTTTATTGTTTAAATTTTGGTTAAAACCCTTTTTATGTTTTTAATTAATTTCATTTTGAGTTTATGAAGAGACTTAGGGGTGTTATATGGGTTTGGGGTAAGAAAAGGTGGAAATGGTACATATAGTGAATGTTTCCTAGTTGGTGTACACTTAGTAATAATTGTGTTCCATAACCATGATTTTATAGAGGTACGGTGCATGGTTAATTAAACCATGAAATGGGGATTGCCAATCTGTACAGGATTGGATGGAGCAATCCAGTATGGTTACCATGAATTTTGTCAAACTGTGTGGATCCCTTGGATACCATACCATATAAACCATCTTGGATAGAGGGTTTTTATGGTTCGTGCATGTTTTGTCCAACCATGTGTCCAAACCATGCCCCTCATTAATGTGGGAGAAACATACCACCCCCCCCCCCACAGGATTTAAGAATCCTCACCCAAATTTCTTCTTCCTTATTCTTCTAGCATAAAAAGTGATAATCCAAAATATCATATAATTCACAAGGATTGATCTGCCTCATATATAATCCTCTTGGAGCGTTGTTGGGTGTGTGTTGAAGCTCTGGGTGAGTCTAATACACCTATTATCACTATTTTTTGGATTGGGGGTAATATAATATCTCCTCTTAAAAAACTCTAAAACCCCCTTTTTCTAAGGGATTGTAGGATAAATATTCAAATACTGATTGATTTTTAATTAAGGGTGAATTTTGTGAGAGATTTAATCTATATAATCAAGGTTGTTGGTCTACATGTTATATCTCATAGTCTTGTTTATTCGTTTAGTTGAATTTTCTTGTGTGCTTGTGTCGTCGTACTATCGGTTTTGACTTCCATTATATAAAAGATTAATGGGTTTGTTAAATTATTAACATAACCCCTCATTATCCTCATGGGACACATATAGATTGATTGAGTGTGGTTAATGGTCACCCATGGGGTGTGCCGCTTTCATGAACATGGGTCTGGGTAATTAAACATGAAATTGGAAGGGGTTGTGAGATATAACCAAGGATTATTATTTATAGAATTTTTATATGGGTTTATCAATGGAAGCCAATGATAATTTTACTTAGTTTTTTAACATGTATTTTGAAATGAAATTGATGTTAATAGTGTTTGGATGATAATATGGAATAACGGGGTCTTAGTATAATATAAATTTCTCAATGGGCTATATTTTAAATGTCATGTGTGATAATGGGTTAAGGAATGTAAATGTTTAAATGATAATATGTTATCAATTTTAAATGGTATGGGTTCTACATGGGTTAAAACATGTGTTTGGTAAATGTGTTAAATGGGTTGATGTATTGAAATGGGATATGTGTTGAGTGATCCATTTTTGGTAAATGGTACATGTCTTCATTGAGTTATGGTTGTAATGTAATATCTATTTAGTAATTAAATAACCACGTGAACATTTATTAGTGGTACATGAGGTATTTTAATTGAGGATAAAGTCCTATGGGTTTGGTTAGAATGACTGTCTAAACCCTGCCCTTATAATGCATAGTTTAAGGGGTTGAACTAAGGATTTATGTCCGTAATAGATGCATGTGATATGACTACATGGATTGAGGCTCCAAGGTAAGTGTTATGTATTGTTGTGTTATGATTTACCTAGTGATATAGTGAACATGATTACATCACATTAGGCATCATTTATATGACCTAAATAGTCTGAGGTATAATTGAGGGAAAATGGTTAACCCTTAGGACAAATGATGGATGTAGCTATAGTGAACCTTTTTTACTAGTGGCATCCCATTTATCTTTTTTTTCATTGTTATTAGAAATTTACATAAAAACACTATCTATTTATACTAGATATTTTTTATACACCATTGTTGGTGGCCTACTGAGTTGCACTCATACCCTTCTCGGGCCATCATTAGGTACCATAGAAGACTTTTTGTTTGCAGGTCTGGACAAGGGAAAATTCCCTATGATAGATGGTTTGTTTGTGCATGGGATGTGAATGGATTAGAGATCTAGACTCGTAGTGGGCCCATTTTGGTGATTTTTAACATTGTATTTATTTTTGGTTTCCTTTACTCATGGAACTGATTGATATGATATAATATATTTACTATTGGTTGTGGGTTTGTACCCTGTTTTGGGAAATGAATTTTTTATGAAGGTTTATTATTTAATTGTTTAATTTATTTCTTGTTTTAACTATAGTGTCTTACTCTAATAAAGAGGTTTTAGTCTCCACACATGTTATATTAGACCATCACTACTAGTCTGTAGCCTCTATCATATGGGGAGGTGTGGCTGAGGTCATATGGATACCCAGATTTGGGCATCAGTACTATTTTTTATTTTTATACTATTTAAAAAATTGTAGACGGGAGAGTAGGATCTTTCAAGACTTGGTAATGAGCTTGTGCATGGGAGTAGTTATCCCATTTATGGGGGAAAACCCCACTTCCCATGGTGAGATTGTTGTTTTGATGAGTATTGTTATAGTTGGATGATATTTAACCATTGGGTTATACACTTCTTATGTAATGTGACTCTATTATGATATATGTATTGTATTCAAAATGGTATGTGGTTTCTAGTACATGAATAATATTATGAACCAAAATATATATGTCACTTTCATCATGGTAGGTACACAGGAAAGGAAATGTGGGATGTGAGAGATAACGTGTTTTTTCATTTAATTTTGTCATAAATGTTTCCTAATAAATATGACGAAATGGGTAAATGGAATGAATAAAATGGTATAGTAAAATATTAGTTCCTGATTAAGAGCCCTAATGGTTTAATATATTTTTGTGATGAGTTAGAATTATAAAAGGGTGCCTAAAAGGGAAAGATTCATGTTGTGGAAGTAAAATGATTAAAAAGGGTGTCTAATAAATGGTTATGACTATATTGGTTGGTTTACCACCATGTTGACCATGAACCATGGTAGGGAAGGTTGAGGGTAGTGATAGAGATGTGCCTAATTCTATTGGTTTTGAGTATACATAATGGGTTGCTTATGGATAGTAAAGAGACTCCTTTTGTGTAAACTATTGAATCATTATGTTATGTGTTTTGAGATGTGCGTTTGAAATTTTAAGGGGATTACACTACAATGACATCTCTCAGTTGAGTGACATACGGAAATAAACAAGAATGAACCTCTAGTAGAAGAGAAAGAAACCCCAGTGGAACTTGGTAATAGAGGGAATGAGAAACTCTATGATAACATTTCTCACTACAGGAAGATGATGGAATGATATTTAGGGTGTGTGGTGATGAGAATGTTCAAATGGACTAGATAGTTTCAATTATATAACCCTCCCACTTATTCTAGATCGAGTGGACCCTAGGCAGCCAAGATCTAGATAGATTCCATCTAGATTATTTTTTGATCACATAGAGACTCCTTGTAAGAATATAGTCATCATGGTGGCTTACATGTTGCAAGGACTGGAAAACAATTGGTGGGATATTTTATTTCAGACCTCGAAATTTATGGGTATGTTGTGAAATTATTTCCAGGAAAGTTTTCTGGAACATTTCTATATATATACATTGATACATGGAAAGGCTATGGAGTTTATGAGGTTGACTTAGGGTACTTTGATAGTGGTGGGTTATGTTGTCTGCTTCACTAACTTGCAGCACTTTGTTCTAGTGTTGGATAGGGATGAGGTTGAAATGAAGAGGTATTTATTGAAAGGGATTAGACTCAAGATCAATCCCCAAGTGAATATATTTCATCTAAAGTGGCTTTATGTGGTGGTAGATTAGACCCATATTTCAGAAGGGAACCTCAAGGAGACTTTTCATGGTGAACATGTGGTTATAGTTGGACAATATAGTGGTGTGTATTCCGATATTAAGAAGCATTATTTTCACGAAAATTACAAGGGAGATGGTGGACAGAGTAGCCAGAGAAGAGGAGCAACCTCTAGTGGTGGTGTTCTAGCGTTTTGTTATCAATTTTGAAGGTTGGGATACATACGTGGTCAGTGCCCCTAACAACTAGTTGAGTCTCAAGAATGAGGTAGGATGGGGAATTTGAAGGGGTTCTATATGAAGGGGAAACTTTTATCAATGCTAAAAATGCACTGATAATATGTAACCTTTTTCAGCACTTTTATTCAGTTCTGATAAGCGGTACCTTTTATTTGTGCTTTATTTTTAGTGGTGATAAACAATACACGTTATCAGCATATTATTTTTAGTGTTGAAAAATGATTGCCTTTATCAATTCTCTTTTAGCACTGATAAAGTTCCAGAATAAAATGATATAATTAAACAAATAAAAAAATATATTTTTTCAATTTTATTATTTAAATAATTATTTTAAAAAATATAATAAATACAATATACATATATATAAATTAAAAAATTAATAAATATTATATATTAAATATAGAGATATGTAAAATGAATAAAATGAAACAATCAAAAAAATAGTTAAAAATGAGTAAATGAAGAAGAATATTAAAAAATATTAATTAAATAATTATTGATAAAATGAATAATTTATATATATATTATAAATATTAATAAATATTATATATTAAATATAGATACAAAAAATGAATATATCATAATAATTAAAAAAACTATAAATAAATAAATTATAATAACTAAACAAAAAAAACAAAAAATGAATTAATTACAAAATTATTTAAAAATTTCTCAAGAAAAAAATTATTAACAAAAATAAATATGTATAATATATATATATATATATATATACCATACATCGCTTTTTATTATTTTGGAAACCCCCAAAAAGGAGCAAAATATCACAGATAGAAAAAGCGCAGGAAAACTGGGAAAACATGGGGGAGCCCCAAAAGATACTATAGAGGCCCAAAGTAGTGCAGACCTAGGGCGTCACAACTTGTCAGGTTCTTAGCTTCAATAGAAAAGGAGAACACATCCTTAGGGAGAAAGACCTGAATTTCTTGCAAAGCCATGGCAGCAACATGATCAGCGACCTTGTTACCTTCCCTCCAAGTGTGGGAGAGGTTAGTGCCACTGCAAATGAGCCTCTTGGACCTTCTCATGGAATTGTGGATGGACCAAGGAACACTTCGCTTGCCATGCATGGAGTCATGTAGGATGAGGGAGTCAATCTCAACCGTTGCAAGATCAAAATATATATATATCAATTATAAATAGTAATAAATATTATATACCAAATAAAAATATATAGAAAATTAATATAATGTAATAATTAAAAACATATTATTGTCTTGTTCATTTATAATGTTGATTGATTTTTCAATTTATAATATATCAAATATCGGGTGTTACATCCATTTCACTTGTATATATAATAAATGAATTTTTATATACAACACACACACACATACACAAATATTTACACAATTAATGAAATCTTACATATAAACACATACACCTACTACATATGTAATTTATTGAAAATTTAAAATATTTTAGATATTTTTTATAAAATGATACATTTAATATATTTTATTCCTAATCGGTCGATTTTATTTATATATTTTTAATATTATTACAAATAGTTATTATTTATTCATTTCTAATATCTTTTATTTTTTATTTTATTTTTGAATTGGATCTTTTATTATTATTTATTTATATATATTTCTTTACAATGTTTTGGTATTTTCAATATGTATTCATCTTTACATGTATATATATATCCATATTCTTTTAATAATTTATATTAAATTAATAAAACATAGCCATTTTTTAATTTTTTTTAAAGTGTACTCATTTTTAATTATTCAATTTCACTAATTTTTAAAATGCATGTATTTAAAATTATATATTCATTTGTGATGTTAGAAATATATTTAAAAATAAAAAAAATTATAAAAAAGTATATTTATAAATGGATACTTACTATATTTAAAAATTTATATATTTATATTTATGATAAATAAATAAATATTATTCAAGAAAATGTGATATATTTAAAAGAAAAGTCAGCAACAGACAATGCAGGGATGTACTCAGTGAGACATGAACTCAAGACCTCACTTATACCCACAGGGGAAGCTACAACTGAGTTATACCCTTAGGATTATATATATATATATATATATATTATATAAATATATAAATATATAAATATATAAAAATTATTTTTTTCAATTATTATTCATATATTTACAAGTAAATAATTATATATTTTACTAATTATAAATCTATAATAAATATATTTAAATAATGAATATATTTATATTTATATATTTTTATTATATATATATAATTATATAAATATGTATAATTATGTAGATGTATTTATAATTACAAAATTATAATAAATATATTTTAAAAACTAATATATTTACTATATTTATATTTATATATATTTTTTAAATATATATTTATATAAATATATAAAATGATATAAATATATTCATAATTGTAAAAAATAATTATAAATATATTTATAGGTATATATTTATTGTATTAATAAAATTATATATTTATAATTATAAATAAATAAATATAAATTTTTTAAATATAAATGTAATTCTAATTAAATAATTATATATTTAAATAATTTTAAAAATATAATAAACAAATATGTAGTGATATAAATTTTTTTATAATTTTTTATTTATAATTATAATTATAAATATTTTCTCAGCACTAAAAAGTGCTAATAAAGATGTCTTTTATCAGCACTTATGAATTTTCCACTCATAAAAGGGATCTTTATTAATGCTTTTTAAAAGCACTGATAAAAGTGTCCTCAATAATTTTAATTGAACCCTAACTACGACCCATTCATTCATGATTCTCATTCTCTTACTAAACTCCCATAATATCGGTTCTACTCCTCTACATTCTCTCGGAAAAATCAAGGTTATAATCAGGGTATGTGGTTTTCTCCTTTTCCTCTCTCATTTTTGATTTTTTGGGTTCCACGGTTTGCGCTTTTGATCTTTTATTAACCATGAAGAACCCTACATCTCCTCTCTCTCTCTCACTTAGCTATACCTACACAATTCCACCCCTACTCTGTAAACTCATTCTATATTCATAAAATACCAATGCCCATTGCATCTTCATCCACTATTGCAGGTTATTTTCTTGATGTTTCCATTATTTTATTTCTTTTTACCTTTTAGATAGCGTGGATTTGTAATTTTTTGGATCTCATTACCACAGAAAGCAATACACATGAAGATGAAGAATTTATCATTATATTGGACGAATTTTAGAGGGAATGGTATTTTATAAGAATAATATAAAGTGGTTTCATGATTTTTGAAATTTCATCTTTAACACTCTATAATTTATTTCAAAAATATAATAATTTTTTCAAACAATTTTTTTTTCTGTTTCATTTTTATACTTAAGTAGATCGTTAAATCATAATTTTCACTATTACATAGCACACATCTATGAGCTGAAGAAATACTTTCCTCCTGTAACTTATTATCAAATTCAATAAACATATGCATATATTGATTTTCATTATGATTAAAATATATTTATTATATTTTTCCACACTTCATCATTCCATATATTTATATAAAATACAGTTTAATATAACTAATTGGAATCAATTAAATGTACTTTAACTATTAAATATAAATAAGTCCCAAATCAATTTATAATGAAATTATTTTACAACACTAAAGTTGATTATTTATTTTGGTTTTGTATATGAGATGCTCATGTGAAGATAAAAATGTAATATTGTTGGATTATTTTTACATCCATTGATACTTGTTCTTATTATGATAACTAAAATACATCATTGAAGTTATATATGCTCATGGGTTAATAAACATATTATTTTAATTTGAATGGTTTTATCTAATTAAAGGAATTAAATTTTCGAGTTTATATTAGATAACATTATCAGTATGTTATATAGATATAAGTTAATAAGGAAAACACTATTTAAATATTCCTTAGAATCAAAATAAGAATACTTTTTCAGTTTTTATTTTTATCAAAACATAAAAGTTGTAATGGATTGTCGATAATATGTGTGTTTATAATTGATTTATAGGTTCCTAATATTAGTACGTTTTTAGAAATATATTTTCACTAAAACAATATAGTTACGATAGAATATGATACTTAATGGGATGGAAGATCATTAATGGTGACACTATTTATTTCAATTAGCAATGAATGGTTTCCAATAATTTCCCATGTCCTTTAAATTTATAATTAGTTAAAATAATGTTATAATTTTTATAATATAATATTAAATAATTTTTTTGAGTTTATAGTATTTTAACATTTATAAATGAAAACATGTCATATCACAAAAAACCAGATCATATTCTAGTAGAAGAGTTTCCATATGAGGCATCATCTATAGAATATGTTATACATGAGTTTACTTTTCTATAAAATTATTTTATAAAAAAATTAATATCTAAGAATGAGGTTATTTTTTATGAATTCACCTGATTTAAAAAGAATTATTTTCTTTATTTCTGTTTGTTTGTGTTATCATATCAAGATGTTTCTCTTTTATAAAAAAATAACATCACCATCTAGTCCAACTATTTATAACCAGACCTGAACTAAATCAAGATGTTACTCAACCCATGGAACCATCAACCAACATCCAATGGATTGATAATAAATATGTATCATTCAATATGATCTCTAGGAAATGGTCCAAAAAAACCAACTCACTTGACAGGTGAATCTAGGTAAAATAGTACACTACAAAATCACATGATTAAAAATTCATACATGCATAAAAATAATAACAATTTGATAAATCCTAGGTAAAAGTAAAACCATATATGAATAACCAAACTACCATTGATGACACAACTCCACAAGTATCCAATAGATATAATTTGATAATTTATCCTTAAAAATAAATAATCAATCCTTTGAACCTTCAACATAAGGAAACATAAGATACATGTGAATCCAGATTCATATAAATTTGTTAATTAAAGTAACTATGTAGATTTTTTCTGAGGAATTTACGTGCCCCTGATCCACATGAAAACCATCTATCTCATTTTTATTTTTTGAAAATATTACAAATGCATGATAATTGAAAAAAATAAAATAACACATTATAGTCTTAAGAAACATAAATAAATTTTAAAAAACAACCAAAGGTATCACAAATAAGGTTTTGTAAAACAATATTCATTTTGGTTAGATACATATACAATATAATACACTTCATGCATAAAATAATTCAACTAATAACACAACATTACAAAAATAAGGCATTGGATTTGGAAATTGATGGGTTATGTGGGTCATTAAAAGCCACGGATCACATGAAATAAGAAGGGGATGAGAATTTATGAAAAATACAGAGGAAATCCTAGAGATGTTGAGAGAAAATAAGGAATTCCTTGATGTCCTAGAATCATTGAACCAAACTTTACTAATCTAGGAATAATTACTATATATTTAACGTTTGGTTCAATGATTATAGCCCATCAAGTAATTCCTTATTTTCTATCAACAACTCTAGGATTACCTCCATCATTTTTATAAATTCCATGTCACGTTCATCTTCCATGCACTTTCTGACATTTAATGTCCCATTTAACCCCTCAACTTCTAACTCAAATGCCTTTTTTCTGTCATGTTATATTTATAGTTTATTTATTATATGTATAAGACTCTCCTTTAATCAACATAAACAACATATAAGTGTAAAATTTGGTCTAATAAATAAAACAAATTGACACTCGAATGAAAAAAATATCATCTGACCTTATGATCTTATAAAAATTTGAATATATTTTCATCAATTTTCTCATGATCTAAAGACACTAATTACAACGAATAATTTCTTAGATCATTATAAAAGGGAAACATGATGATTTTTTTCCAACCAACCATTATTGATTGAAATAAAATCCCACTAAAATATTTCAAATATTCTAAAAACTCTTTAATATGAATGAAATTACAAATAAAACCAAAACATTTTAGAGGAAGTGGAAAATAATAAATGATTGTGAGTGTAAGTCATATCAACTTACAGTCAAATGAATAGGGTGTTAATAAAGGATAATATAATTTAAGATATGATTGGGGATAAAAATAGTGATTTAGAAAAATTAATGTATTAGGGAATAAATAATTTTATGGGGAAAGGGAATCCAAATTTATTTCAATATGGGATTGAATGTTCATTACTTAATTTTTGAAATGTAATATGTTATTAATAATAATAATAAATCATTTAGGTAATTTTTAAACCTCAGTGGATGTAGATATCTTATATTTGAGATATAGTTGAGGGAAAAGGACTAGTAACATATATTAGAGTTGGTTCATCTTAGTGGGGATGAGTTGATGTTCTCATAATAGTGTCAAGTAAAATTCATCCCTTGAAGATTTATTATTTAATTTTGTTTCTTGAGACTCAACCCCCAAATATTTTATGTTGTTTTAACTAAATTGAGTAGTATTAATCCAAATTTATTACTACTACCCCATATGTGATAAATTATGGATATAGGAGTTCAGGAAACATAGGATGATGTCCACAAGATATGGGGGATGAGTTTTAAGAATAAAAATTCAATAATAAAAATTGTGGAGATGAAGATGTGGAGCACGATATTTTTAGATAACTTTCACCATTGGATGAATTTATAGGATAACACCTACCATAGTGGGGTAATTATATTCTTAAATTCAATTACCCCTTCTTTCAAAATTGATCCACACAAATCGTTTGAAATTATATTATGAAGATGATGTTAAATAGTTTTTTAAGGGTGGAAACATAAGGATACATTATATCCAACCTCCTTGATCATGGGTCTTGTATAGATTAATAATAACAATAATAAGAGAATGTTATAGTTGTGAAGTCAAATAGTTCATCAAGTTTTCAATAGAGAATGCATGTGACCCCTCTCAAGTCATTTCTCTGTGTTTACTGTGTTTTTATTCAAGACAAATAAATTTTTTAACTACTCATGAAAACAATTTCTTCTACACATGATGATGTAACCAATATTGAGGAAGAACAAACTATTGAGGATGAAACTGTGGAATTATTAGGGGGTCAACAGCAGGTTGATGAAAAAAAATGATGAAGCATAATACTGTTGAATAAAATTATCAAGGAAAGATGTCCGGGTATAAAAATGAGGTTGGTGGGAATCAACATGGCCAACCTATTGACCCCAACAAGTCAATGTTCATTAGTTATCTTGGGGTTACAATGAGGATTAATGTTCCAATTTATATTGATTCAGGGTTCCATATCCAACCTATAGTGATTAAAATCCTTTGCAATGATATAATGATAAAATTACGATATAATTTTTCTATTTTACCAAAAAAATATATAATAAAACATTTATTTAATTTTCTTTATTCATTGTAGATTTCATTTATTTTAGAATATTTCCCTAAAAATTGGACTTAATGGCCACTGGAAAAAACCCATAGACGGTTCTAGGCTCTTCTTATAATGTTACATCTTAGGGATGCTGAGGGGAATGTATAGAATCACCCACAAGTTAGATATGTTAACATTATAAAGCAGTGAACATAAACGTTTTTTATCAATAGTCGTAATGAAAAATAATTTCAAGTTCATTAAAATCGATAATATATTATTTTACATTATTTACTTTTTCTAACTTGATTCAAAAATGTTAATTTATGGAACAGTAAAATAGTGCTGAAAATAAAGAACATGCATCAAAACCAATGTACACATATTGAAAAGAAAGGAGGAGGTGTGGTTCATTAGAGAATATATTTTTATGTATTTAAAATCAAAAATAAATGTTTAAATATGTTATAGGAAACAAAATATTTTCCTTTGTTTATACAATGATTGATGAATCAAAATCTGAAGCCACATCCATCCCACATCATGTGATATATATGGAGGCTCGTGTAAATATGTATGGTAAACTAGTAGATGAAAACAGAAAAATAGTATAGGAAACATGTTTTCTTATCACATAATTATAATTTATGAATACTTTATAACAATACTACTTAAAAATACTTGTTTATTTTATTTTTTTATATTCTTTAGAAATAAGAATCGTCAATGACTGTACTAAATGAAAAAATACTTTTAATAGCTTTGAACCAGCTTAAATAATATGGTTGCGTTAGAGGATTATGTTTTGGAGTCACTCATCAAACATGTCTCAAGATAATAAAACTGCATGAAGATACATATAATATGGTGAGATGATTGTAGACATAAATAGATTCATTTTAAGGTATTATTTTTTGGTTTGGTTTGGAAGACCAATGTGTGAGAAAGGATCAAAGAGAACCATTTGCACAGCAAAGACCCCACTATGAACCAAATGATCCCATTATCTTTGAGGCTATCTATTCCCCCAATCCCATACCTTACCCATTGTAATCAATTTTTTCATGAATCTTGTCCTAAATGATAATATAATGACATTTGATAACTTTATATTACTGAAATTCCACATGGTATAGTTTTATCTAATTTGTATTTTTCCACACCCATGAAAATTCATGTTGTGATGGGTATAATGTATAATATCCCTGGAGATAATATACCATAAAAG
Organism: Viscum album; assembly: GCA_963277665.1. NCBI lineage: Eukaryota > Viridiplantae > Streptophyta > Magnoliopsida > Santalales > Viscaceae > Viscum > Viscum album. The sequence continues at coordinate 866,839,323 of OY728152.1, read as the reverse complement.
TATGTCTAAAACGATCACATTAGATTAGGCATTGAGGTATATCATGAGCCAACTACTACGTTTCTTCTTCCACTTTATGATTTAGATATTACAATGGTGTAACTCATCTAGCTTGGCCGATTAACACCCATTGAATGGAATGCAACTGTTCACTCACCAATCTGAACTACATTATCACACATGTCTATCGGGAAGAAAACATGGTTATTGATGGATTAGACAACTTGGGAGTTAATCAAGACATGACCTGGTGTGAAGACCTTCCTACTGCTCTTATTCCATTCCATGTGAAAGATTGTAAAATGATCCTGTATTTTCGTCTCTTGTAATATTTATTTTAATAAATTGTGTGCCTTGGACACATAGGTCAAGGCGTTATCCTTTTTAATAAAATTATAAAGATACATGTTCTATGTTACTAAAAAATTCATATTAAAATCATGTAACGATTATTTATAAAAGGTCTTATGTAAGGTATCGGTGGGGAAATAGATGCTCAAATAACGAAAATATAATTAATTGACCAAGAATTCAAAATGAATTTTGAGAGTACCTTCTCCCCACTAGTTCCCAGGAAACATTTATTATCATTAAAAATTCAAAAAGATACCACATTTAAATATCAAAATATTTCTTACATTCCATATTAAGAAGAAATATATGGATGTTTTTCTATCGACGAAATTGGTCTCGAGAGATAAAATGAGATTCTCATGAATTAATGGATGGGAATCTAAGTTTTGAATTCTTACATACAGTGCATTTTTGTAATAAGTATGTCTGAAAAGTTATTTCATATATTTATTATAGTCAATAACTATTCATATTTTCGTCATGAATTTATAATACTACTATATAATGGGATCATCTTGCAAAGAACAATTTCGATTCTCTAATCCTGGTATAATTTTAATGGGAAAACATAATTTGGATAATAAAGAAATTGAGAAGAAAATATATGAGTTACTCAAATCATTTGATGAAAAAGTATCAAAAGATAAAATATTTTTTATAACTACAATCCAAAAGTAAAACTCTAAAATATAATCACATAAAATATATTTTTAAAATTTTAATTACTTATTTATTTTTGGGATCACTGGAAGCTGATGAAAATCATTATAGACACCACGAATATTTATTTTTTGGACCCAATTCATGGATAGCCAACCAACCAACAACACATGATGTATATTGTGAATTTGTAATATAATGAAATCAACATTTTATAGATAAAAAATGAAAAATATTTTTATTCTGTGTTTTAACAAAAAAAAATTATGATTGGTTAGTCTCTAAATAGAGGCTAAATCATGGCGTGAAGTCTTTATATAAAGAGATAAAGCCTATGGATTACTAGAAATTGAAAAAATTAAGGTATATATAGAAAATTTAACAATAAAAATATTTCAAAACAATTTAATTATTTGGGTCAATGTTTCTATAGTGTCTGAAGAAATAGAATATCATTGATTGGGGATATTATGTTTGAAAATTAATGAGAGAGATCATAAATAAAAAAAATATCAGTATCCACCAACAGGTAATTTCCAAAGTTATTTACAATTTCATTAAATATATTTCAGAATAATTTTTCTGTCTATATTTTCTAAGTACTATTAAGATTTTCAATAACCTTCATACTCAATAGAATAGTTAAATTTGATTAGAGATGAGTGGAAAGCATACTTTTTTCCAGAATGTATGTTGAAAAAAATTAGGAGATTACCTGCTGCATTTGTGATCTAGTATGAGTTATGAAAATATAAATATATTTAGGGTGTGAATAATTAGTGTTAGAATCCTTATATCTTAATTTTTAGAACTTTATCAAGGAGATTTATAATGGAGAAAATTAACATTGTTAGAAGCATTGACCTAAAAAAACAATTATTGGGAAATGGATGAGGTGGAGGTTGAATCAGAGGAAGACGTAGAAGAGGAGGAAGAGTTAGAGACAAAGGTAGAGGTGGATTTGGAGTCATAGATGGAGTTGGAGGAGGTAGAGGCAGAGATCGAGGTAGAGACCGAGGTAGAGGAGGAGACGAAGGAATTTCATGAAAATAAAAAAATGTTGGACAATGATGTAGAATTAGGGCCATTCCAAGATTGTGTTTGAGAACAATTGTTTAAAATTTCACACAAAACATTCCACTTAATATAAGATCCATTGTACTAGTATTATATGTAGATTATTGAAACAAAATTCACCACTTCTTTAATTGATTTTATACAGGGTAGTAATCCACTAGTAAGATCATTAGGGAAAAATCATGATATTCCTCAATCAATGAACAAGATAACTTATGGTGAGGACTCTTATCCTCATCGAATGACTTCACTATAATCAAAAAATAATTAAAATATGTTTTTTATGAATTGATTTATCAAAAAGGGTGGTATTGATAAAGTTGAAACATTTGGGATGTTTTAGAAGAAATTTTACTTGAAGAAAATGGTCTAGTTTCAAATGGTAACGTGTAATATTCTATTCCCTAGATCAGAAAGAATATGTGATCTTCCTCCCATTATATTTCACTACCCTACCAAACATCCATGATCATCCCAACAAAAATTAACAAGAATACATTGCAATAAAAATACAAAATACCTCATTAACATAATTTTTACTATAGGAAAATTAAATCAGAACCTATTTTTTGACTTTATGTGTGTTCATGTTGTTCAACCATTTTATTTTTTATGATTGACGTTTATTATGTGTTGGAAGCTTGAATTTCTCCACTAGTGTTATTGAAGAAACATATTTAAAACTCATAATCATCAAATGGGTATATAATCCAACTAAAATGATTGAATAAATATTTGTGGAATCGACCAACGAAGTAATAAGGTTTATTATAGAACTATTGGAGTACCACCAGCATTGATATATAGTGGACATCAAGGAGGGTTGATGTCAAAGTGTCTATTAATAGTTTAAAATTAAAATTTTAGTAAAATTAATAACTAAATGAAAACCAAAAAATCACGCTAAGATTCTATTGATAATTTAAGAAAATCATTTGTAATTCATTTGTGACATGTATGAATCAGTCTCCTGTCAATCCCACACACGATGTGGCCTATATGACTCAATGTACATGTTTCTAGTTTAAAGTTACATTTTTTAATCAAATGTGGCTTATCCAATACCAGGAAAACACATTTATATTTTTCTAATACTTTACGAAAAATCTCCACAAGTCCTTTATTCATATATGAGTCAACCATACCATAATCCAAAAAAAGATGTGATCAGTATGACTCCAAATGTGCATTTTTATTCAAAATTGACATTAATTTTATTAAAAAAATAATTGACATATAGAAAACTGAGTAAAAATATTTGTATTTTTTTGGTACATTAATAAAATGATTTATAAGTCATCTTCAACTTGAATAAATCAGCCAAAAATCAACTTGGTACATGACGTGGCCTTTATGACTCAAAGTGTCTGTTATTAGTTCAAAATTGAAATTTTAATACAAAAAAATGTCATTGAGTGAAAACTAATAAAACACACTCATATTGTCTTGATAATTTACGAAAATTATTTATAATTAATTTATTACCTGTGGGAATCAGTATTTTGTAAAACCCACACACGATGCAATATGTATTACTTCAAGTGCATGTATCCAGTTTAAACTGAAATTTCATTAAAAAAACACAAGTGATGTACTCAAGACCAAGGAATTTCATTTCTATTGTTTTGGGACTTTAGTAAAATGATCTATATGTTATTTGTCACGTGTAGGAATGATTCGCTCCTTAACCTGACACATGGTGTGACCAGTATGACTCCAAGTGTGTCTTTTTAATCAAAATTGACATTAATTCGAGTAAAAAAACTAACAAACTCAAAACCATTAAAAAAAATTATATTGTTTTGGTACATTATTAAAATGTTCCATAAGTCATTTTTTATGAGTAGGAATAACTTTCACCTAAATTTGATATATGATGTTTTTTTTATGACTCAAAGTGTTTGTTATCAATTTAAAATTGACATTTTAATACAAAAAAAGTGTCCCTCCCTAAAAACAAATCAAACTTACTTATATTGTCTTTATAATTTAGAAAAAAAATTACTTAATCATTTTTGATGTGTGGGAATTATTCTCACATCAAAACCACACATTATGTGACATGTATGACTCAAAGTGCATGTTTCCAGTTTAAAATGATATTTTAGTAAAAAACAAAAGAGGCATAGTCAAAACCAAGGAATAAGATTTGGATTTTTTTGATACATTAGGAAAATGATTCATAAGTAATTTGGGACATGTAGGAATCAGCCTCACCTCAATCTAATGCAGTGTGACCAGTATGACACCAAGTGCATCTTTTTATTCAAAATATGCATTAATTTCATTAAAAAAAATAAAATGCTTAAAACTAATAAAACACATTTAGATTGTTTTGGTACATTATGGAAATGATCTATATTTAATTTGAGACATGTAAGTGTTATCCTTACCAAAATCTGATACATGATGTTCCCGATATTACACAAAGTGATTGTTATCATTTTAAAATAGATATTTTAATACAAAAAAGTGTCACTCACTTAAAACAAATAAAACACACTAAGAATGACTTGATAATTTAGTAAAATGATTCATAATTTATTTTCGACATATAGGGATCAGTATCACATCCAACCTAAATATCATGCTACCTCTATGACTCAATGTACATATTTGTAGTTGAAAATGATATTTTTGTAAAAAACACTAGTGGTGTAATCAAAACCAAGGAATCACATTTGTATTGTTTTGATACTTTTAGAAAAGTATCCATAAGTCATTTGGGATGTTTAGGAATAATATTCACCTTAATCTAACACATGATTTAGACTGTATGACTCCATGTGCATCTTTTCAATATATAAGTGTCATTTGAGTTTAAAATTCACATCACATTTCCAAAAGTGACAAAAAAATCCTATATTGTTTTCTCATGATTCCATATACAATTAATTAATTACGTTCTTTATCATTTTAATCTTGTATTAAAAATGTATGGGGAGGGGGAATTAGAAATATATGAAGATAATCCATGAAGATGGACAATAAATATCATGTCCCATTCAAAAATCACCACAATAAAATCTGCTACATAATGTCCCTAGAATGAATAAAATATTAGTTTAAAAATAACACATTATATTTATTTTATTTCATAATATTATTACTAACATAAAAGTTGTTTTTTATATAAGTGTGTTCTTTTTCTCGATCATGGGTGGCTTGTTCTTTTATATAGGTTCATTATTTTTCTATATTATAGTGTTTTCTCTCTTTTATTTTTATTAGAAATTTTATTTAATATAAATTATGTATTTTTAGTTAATTTTTCTTATTTCTAGTACAGTTTCTTGTGTTGCAGTGTGTTGTTATAGTACACTGCATTCCCTATTTCTGGTGTTGTAGTGTGTTGTAACATCACACTTTAGTATTCCCCTTTAGCAGTGCTAAAAAATTCACTATTAAACGAATCATTTATCTATTATTTTAAAATTATTGATCAAGGAACACTTTATCATTACTTCTACAGGCACTGGTAAAGTGTCCCTTTATGATCACTTATAGAATCCCTATTAAATGATACATTTATTAGTGTATACAGTAGTTCTTATAAAGGTATCCTTTAGAAGCGAATTTATGATCATTGATAAAAGCTTCATTTATCTATGCTTGTATGAGCACTGATAAGGAGCCCCTATATAAGTGCTAAATAAATGCGATGATAAATTATATCTTTTATCAGTGCTTCCAAATTTTTTGATAAAAATAGGATTTGTTAGTGATTTCTTAGGGTGGATAAATAAATCATTTGTCAATGATTTTATTTTTCTAATAAAATCCAAGGTCTTTTAACCATGTTCTATTGTTCATCACTATTTTAGTGATAATAAAGGTATATTCTATTGTTTCTAAAGGTATCTTTTGTATTATTTTTATCATCAACAGAGGGTTAGGCCTTCTGATATAAAGCTGACTACTTTAAGAATAAATAATTGGTTGTATGAGTTTTTTTTGATTCCATTCATATTGGCCAATGATCAAGTTGGGTTTATACCCTTGATGAACCAAATCATTCACCTATAAATGGATCTGTTTGTATTTTTTTTACAGATTGAATCTTTTTGTACTCTAAGACTCATGAAGATGATTCCAAAATTCATGACATCATCCTGAGTACACTTAGAGAGAATAGGCTATCCATGAGTCATTTTTGGATTGAAAAGGTATATTTCTTGGGTGGCATAATATATGAGTAATGTGTTTTATTGGACTCAGAGAAGGTGTAGGAAACTATATCTTAGGAGTATCCCAATGGTTTGTTTTGATATCTGGATATTTTTGGGCTTGGTAGGTTCTTAAAAAATGTTCATAAAATACTATTCCCATTTAGAAACACCACTTTATAGCTTGGCCAATAAGGGAATCATGTCTGAATGAACTAGGGATTGTTATAATTCATTCAAATAGTTAAATAAGTGGTTAACTACCACACTTATTCTTACCTAACCTGAACAGAGTAAGGAGTATATATTTTTCTTCATCAACTATTAGATATGGGGTAGTGTTGATGTAGAATGATCAAGTTGTGTTATATGTGTTATAGAAGTTGAGGACTCATAAACTGAATTTCCTTATACATGATCATGAGTTTGCTATGGTAGTGCATTCTTAAAGTGTTGGTAGAGTTTCTTGTTGTGAGAGAGGTTTACATTGTATTCTAATCATAAAATCCTTATATACATATTCTCCCAGTGTGATTTGAACATTCAATAATGATGGTGGGTGGAATATATATAATTTTTTTCAGCTTGTTTAAATTCCATGGAAGGGAAATAGTGTTGCAGATGATTTCAGTTCTATGACTCAAACTCAAGCAGTTCAGGAGTCCATTTTCAAGTTGATGATGACAGTGTTGTTTGTTGATATGAACCTAGAGGTTTAGTATGGGAAAGGGTATATGAATCTTTCATCCATAGTAGTTTAGTCTTCTCTTTTGAGCCACATCAAGGAGAGGAAGTATGAGGATCCAGAGTTGTTTTCCTTGAGGGACTATCTTGAAGGTGGTGAGGCACCTTCTAATTGGAATGTTGATTATGATGAGATCATTTATTTTCATGTACATTTTGTTATGCAAACATATATATGGGACGTGATGAGGTGTGAGTTTCATGCTTCCATGTTTGTAGTGTATCTTGGTTTGACCAAAATGTATCATGATCTTCATAGATCGTATTAGTGGAAAGGGATGAAAAAAATTGTTTCATGTTTAATGATGAAATGCTATAGTTTTCAGTAGATGATGTTTGATCGTCAGTGATTGGGTAGTTCTTTACAGCCATTCCCCATTCCAGAATAGAAATGGGAGGACGTCAGAATGGATTTTGTGGTAGGAATTATGTGGAATCCTTGGAATAATGATGTATTATGGGTGGTTGTGGATTATTTTACCAAGATTGTACATTTATTACGTATTTGAAAGACCTTCTCCATTAACTACTTGGGTGAGTTGTACATTTGGGAGTTTTTATGGTTTCCCATGGTGCCATGTATTATAGTTTTGAATTGTGATCTCTATTTTACTTCATTCATTTGGTAGGGGTTATACAAGGATTTTGTTATCCATGTGATTTTGAGTACTACCTTCTACAAACATACAGATGGTTTGTCATATTGTACTATTCTAGTGTTTCGGGATATGTTGACAAAATTTGTACTCAATTTTAGTTGATCATGGGAATGGTACATTATGCTTGTTGAGTTCACATACAATAATAGTTACCAAGAGATGATTCATATGGAACCCTATGAGGTTCTCTATGGTAGGCCCTGAAGATCTCTATTGGGTTGGATAGAGACTGGGTAATTAGAGTTTTGGGGAAAAGTATCATGGAATAGACATTGGAGTAGGTCAAATTGATTCGAAAACATATCATTACGGCGCAAAGTAGGAATAATTTTTATTTTGATCGATGTATTCCACCTATTGAGTTTTTGGTGGGTGATCATGTGTTTCTTCATGTTTTTACATGGTTTCCTCACCATTAGATTCGAAAATATGGTATGTTGGTGCCTAGGTACATAATGACATTTTAAATTACGGAGAGGATCAGACTAGTGGCATGCTGAATGGATATTCCATAGAAATATATGAGAATTAATGATGTCTTTCATGTTTTATAGATTCTCTAATATCACCCAAACCCCTCTCATTTGATATATTTTGATGATGCTGATCTTCAGGTTTAACCATCCTTTGAGTATCATCTAGTTTGTATTATTGATCATAGTGAAAATTTTTTGCAATAGAGGGTTGTGCCTTTGGATTGAGTGTTATGGAATTATAGTAATGTTAAAGATGACACATGAGAGAGGGAGATGGATATGCATATCCAGTGATTGGAAATCTATACTTTGGAATCTCATTAATTTGTGGGAGTGTGGCTCAAGGATGAATCATTTTAATATGGGGATGTTGTAAGATACTGAACTTATATGAGGCATGTTTTTTGTCTAAATTTTCGTTATAACCATTTTTAATTTGGTTAATAAAACTCTTTATGAGTTTATGAGGAGACTTAGGGGTGTTCTTTGGGTTTGGGGAACAAATTTGGATAAAAGGGTACATACATTTCATGGTGCATGGTTTGTGCATGGTTGGTAATAATCATGCTCCCTAACTATTCTTTATAAGAGTTAGGGTGAAAAGTTTATGAAATTGTGCTATGGGGAAAGACAATCCATGATGGCTTGGATGGATCCATATCACATGGGTTCCCAATGGTTTTTCAAACCATGTGGATCCCTATGAGACAATGTGACTTAGTCCCTCTTGGAAAAAGGGTGGTTTGTGGTTGTCACATGGTTATTCCAACCATGTGTTCAAACCATTAAACTCATTTAAGTGGGGAGAATTTACCATTTATCCACCTTAGGCTTAAATAAAAATCACCTGAATTTCTTCCTACCTCTTCCTCTAGTAGAAATAGTGATGAGCCAAAATCTGCTAGACTTCCCAATGACTGATCTCCCTCATTTCAAGGCCATTTGGAGCATCATTTAGTGTGGATCAAAGCTTCAGGTGAGTCTAAAACTCTTCTTTGATCTATTTTATAGATTTTAGATTATATAATATCTCCTACTATTCTAAGTCCATAGAACTTTATTTTTTATAAGATCATAGGTTGATGATTCAAAAGGTTTTTGTATTCGAATCAAGGGACAAGGTTAGGAAAGCGTTCATCTAAAAAATCAATGTATATAGTCTACAAGTTATATAAAATATTATTGTGGACTAATTTATGTGTATGTGGTTGGGTCGTTGTGTCCTTATGTAGTCTGTTCGGATTTCCATGGTGGAAATGATGAGTGGGTTGCTTAAATAGTGAATTGAATCCCTCATGATCCTCGTGGGAGGAATTGAGGTTGACTAGGTGAGGTTAAGTGTCTCCCATGGTGTGTGACGCTTCCATAAACATTTGTTTGATTAATTAAACATGAAATTGAAAGGGTTTATGAGATAGAACCTATTATGGTTATGTTTATCATTTTAATATGAGTTTATGATGGGAAACCAATGATAATTGAATTTATTGTTTTTAAATTGATTCTGAAATGGAATTTATATTAATTGTGTTTGGTTAATAACATGGAAAAAGAGGTGTTAATATATTGTAAATGTTTTAATGGGCTATGATATAAAAGACATATGTGAAAATTGGTTAATGGATATAAATTTTTAAGTATTAAATATATATTAATTTTAAGTGGTATAGGTTCTACACGAGTTAAAGCATGTGTTTGGTAAATATACTAAATGGGTTGAAGTATGGAAATGGTATATGTGTTTAATGAACCAGTTTTGGAAAATGGTAAATGTGTTCAATGATTTATTTTTTTACTGGTATATTTGTTATGTGATTAAAGAATCATGTTAAAATGGATAAGTGTTATGTGGGGTATTGTACTTGAGGCTCTACAACCACGGTTTGGGTTAGCATAAGGCTCTAAACCATTTACTTATAATGCATGGGTTAGGTAGTCGGACTGAGGATCTATGCCCATAATGAAGGATTGTGATGTTACTACCTAGAATGATCCTCCCAAGGAAATTGGTATATATAGTTGTATTATTTTTCCTTAGTGATATAAGGAACATGATTCCCCCCCCCCCTTATGCATGGTGTGTATGACTAGCATAGGCTGAGTTGTGATTGATGGAAAATGGATAAACTTTGGGGATAATGATTTATATGGAAAAAGTGAACATTCTTAACTAGTTTAACCCCATTTATCTTATGTTTACTTTGTTATTCATTATGTATATGCATACACGATCAATTTAGACTGGATATTTTGTAGACATCATTGGTGGTGTCCTACTGAGTTGTACACGCACCCTGATCGAGCCACTATTTGGTACCCAAGAAGAATTCATGGTTGAATATTAGGAAAAGGGAAAAGGCCATAAGCTAGATGGTTTATTTGGGCATAGTATGAGCATGGATGATGGATCTGGACAAGGATTTGGGACCTGTTTCTAGGATTTTTCCATTTGTTGTTATTTTGGGGTTCCTTTACACTTAGCATCATATGTTATGAAATGATATATTTACTATTGGTTGTGGGTTTGTACCCAGTTTTTTGAAATATATTTTTTATTCATGTTTATTTTTTATTTTTCCCCTTTATTTCTTATTTCATCTAATGTGTCTTACTTTGATAAAGAGAGTATAGTTACATCATGTGTTTTATTAGAACCTCATGATAATTCAGTAGCCTCTGGTGTATAGGGAGGTGTTCCTAAGGTCATGTGGAATCCCAAATCAATATACATGATTAGTGGATCCTAGGACAGGGATGTCACAATGTATGGCCTTATCACTTTGTTTTAACAAATATTAACTCGATTTACCCTTTACCGAGGTGATTAATTTTACTAATTCTATTCATATTGAAAAACAATGTGAAATATTTACCAAATTTGAATCACATTGTTCCAAATATGGAATAAATTTTATCAAATTAAATTTCTATACGGCTTATAAATTACTTTTAAGATGAGCAGGCAAAACACACGGAAAAAAAATTAGAAAAGCATATTTTTAAGCGTAAAACTAGATTTCTTCTTGTCTCATGACTAAAAAAAAAATTGATGAATGTTAAAACATATTATAGAATATGTAATATATAATTTTAATTAATTTTTTTTCATTAATAGTGATTTATTAAATTTATTAAGATAAAAAATACATTGTGTGCATAAGAACATTTTTTTTAGAAAAAGTCATTTTTTAAGTATAAAATTATTTTTATACCAAATTTATCCATAACTTTTTTTCCAATGAACTAAATTATATTGTTAATAATATGAGAGAAATAATTTTAATTTTAAATAATTTTAAAACAAAATGAAACTTTGTGATCACATGAAACAAAAATACAGGCTTCAATGAGAATCAGAATTTTTCACTACTCACTGGAAAATCAATCTTCATAGAAAAATAAAAAAATTAACTCTATAATAATTTGAAGATAATTATTTGAAAAATGAAATTATTTATATGAAATTATTTTCCTAAAAGTTCCAAAAATTAATTATAATTTTCTCCCAAAAAAATAAATAAAAATCATTTTTTAAGAAAATGTACTTTCAAAGAATAAAATAACTTTACTAAAACTTGAGTTCTTATTTCCTAAGAAATAATCGATACACGTTTTTTAATTAGGAACATTATATATATATTTCATAAAACATTTTATACTATTAATACCCAACAATTTAACTGCACTATTATAATAGACATATTTAAATAATATTATTGCATTGTTCATTTAAGATTAGTGTTACATGTCTATTATGCTAATGAAAATTGTCTTCTATTGAAATCATGAGGTGTTACACTATTACTAGAAGATTTAAGTAAATAATAAATAATAAGAGAAATATTATTTTACATGGATCATTGAATATGGGATATATCCAAAGATAATACACTATAGTCGATTACATAGAACTCTTCCAATATATAGCTCCACCATTTTTGAAAAAACATGAATCTTCATTGAGATATCATATCATCATTTTCATATTGGAAACAATCATCTATGTAACCCTTTACACAAAGAAAACGCTATCCTATAATTACCAAGAACTAATCCTTAATCCTTATTAAGTACTTTTGAATGGTCTTCACAACAATCAAGTAATTCTCACCAGAATTGGGATGGTATCTATAAGTTATAATCAAGGAATTAAAGACATCAGGTCATGTACATAACATGGATTACGTGATATATCCTATCAAGGAAGAATAAGGAATCCTTTCCATCCTTTCCAACAATTTATAAGGATCATGGATATTCTTAAGATTCGTGACTAGAAATATTGGAAAAGACACATTTTGTAGTTCTCCATGCTAAACTGTCTTATCACTTAATTAATATATTCTTTTTGACTCAATCTAAGAACTCCTTAGATTTATCTCTATATTAATTCATACTTGTTGTGTACTTTACTTCATCCATGTCTTTCATTCAAAATATTTTAATCATCCACACCTTCATAGAGTTAATTGTTGGGTCGTCATTTCAAATAATCAATATCTCAACTACATATAATATCAAAATACTACTAAAATATTACTCACCCAATTTAATATATAATAATTATCCTTGTTATTGATTAATCAAAACTATTTTATTTCTAAATTAAACTATATATTCAAACTCTTTGGGGATTTCATTAATCCATAAATGGACCATTGCAATTTTCATACCTTAGTAGACTCATTTATAACTTCAAAACCTTCAAATTATGTCATATAAACATCCTCTAGTAAATTCCCAATAAGGAAAGTTATATTGACTTGAATTTGATATGTCTCATAATAATAATGAGTTGTTGTGGAATGAAAAAAGCAATTGGGATTTATCATCCTAATATGCCAAAATGTTTCTTCATAATCAACTTTATGAATTATTTTATAACCCTTTGAAATTAGGTTTTCATTATAGGTAGAAATTATACCATCCATGTCATAATTCTTATGGAAAACCCACTTAAAAAATATGGGTATAACCTATTTAGGTACATCGATCATGTTACAAATTTTATTAGGGTACATTGACTCTATCTCATATTCCATGTCTTTAACCATTTATCAAAATTATAACTCTCAGTATGCTCTCGGTAGAAGGTTGGTGCATCTCCTATGAACCTTAATTTATCATCATCATCTATGTGATATACATATCAATCATATTTCAAAATGTCTAATACTAGACCTTTAATGTTATTGTGTAACATTAGTTGGTTCTTCTTGCACAACTCTTTATAGAATTGGCTCAACATCTCTCTCAGGAAAATTTTCTATTTACTGATCTTAAACATCACGAGGTTCAATATTCCACCCATTAGAACCTAGATTTATGTGTTTCTTCTTAAGAATTATAAATATTCCGGCCAAAAACTCTTTGTGTCCAGTATTATTATTTAAATAATGTCCCCTTAATTCTATTGGTTAACTAAAAAATAAGCACTTATCAAATTTTTGGTTAAGTTTCTTTTAATCCAAAGGAAATGTGAATTATTAATAACCCCACTTCATTTTAAAATACAATTTGTGATGTCTCTAATACAATATCGCATGTATAATAATTATTATTGATTTATATATAAAACCTTTTAGTAATAATGAAGCAGTCTCCTAAAAATAACCCCATAATTAAATAGGAAGGTCACATAAAGACATCATTGATTGAACCATCTCTAACATGGTATGATTACTGAATTCAAATACAATATTATATTGTGGTTTTCTAGGAGGAGTGAGTTATGAAATAATTCCTCAACATATCTGATGAGTTATGTATTCTTGGTTTAATAATTCACCACCCTGAACTGATCCCATAATCTTAGTACTCATTCCTAGTTTATTAACTACTTCATCGTGAAACTCATTGAGATTTACAAAATTTAAATAATTCTGTCTCATCAGAAACACATAACCATTCTACCTAAATTCATCAGTAAATGTTACAAGTTTCTAAAACCACCACTTTATTTAGTACTGAATGGTCTACGTACATCAGTTTGTATAAGATCCAATAGTACATCATAAATTTCACCTTTTATCTTAAAATATTACATTAACATTTTATCCAATAAACAAGATTTTCATGTATTAATTAATTTATAATAAAATTATTCCAATAATCCATATATATGGAGTATTTGAATTAATTTCTCATTTTTATATCTTAAGAAACAATTTCAAATGTAATAGGTATTTGAATTAATGCTGTAATTCTTAGTCTGAATTTTATAAATAGGATTATCCTTATCAATATTAAATAATTCATTCTTTATATTTCCAATACCATAAATCACCTCATTCTTATATATATAATAACTTGATTTCTTAATAATGAATCAAAATCTCATCTTATCCAAAAAAGATACAAAAATAAAATTATTTTTTATGATGGAAATGTAATAATATTTTTTCAATTATTAGACTAACCACTATGTAGAATTAGAACATAACTATTGAATTTTAATGTACTAAATCTAAATCCATCACTAACATGAATTTCTATTTCACCCTTCATTAATTCCAAACTATCACTGAGCACATATTTTTCATAAAAAATTTCTCATGAACACCTGGTATCTAATACCCATGAGTTAAAGTTAGTGGAATTAATCTCTATAAAATTGACATTAATATACTCACAATGTTTCTATTTGAAAGAACTTATAAAAAATAAATGAATATATTTAACTATTTTATAGGTCATTCCTTATAGAGATATCAATATGATTTCGATTAAGTGTTCCATAATCTAAAAAATATATATATTTGGGGATGATTATCGTGAATTATATCTTCTCATTAAAGACTCTAAATGAAATTTCTCCCGCTAATATTGATAAACCCAGAAATAAAATTAATATAGTATTCCAAGATCCATGTTTCACTATAAAAATATTCTTCTAGGGAATTACTTGCATAACATAATTATTTATGTGGGGGATCATCCCAATCACAACATGTGTGACTCTTTGATTGTTTTGTAGATAAATATTCATTCAAATCCATTTTAGGGATTCACTCAACTCTATTACATCAGTATCTTTCATAAAGGTTTCCCACATATGTGTAATCCCAAGAAAATTACAATAGAATACTAACAAAATAAAATCCATAGGCACCCTCCTGTGGAAAAATCAACCCAAGGATAATCCAATATTAATTATCACTTTATTTCCTTACAAAAAAATAATTTAGGAGAACCCTGCTAGATAAAAACCTACAAGGTTGAATTATTAAGGTCTTGAAAAATAATGATTTTCAATTAATCTCACACTTAGTATTTTATAGGGTTTAATGACTCACTAATTTAATATACATCATAGGCATATTAAATTCATAACTATTCTAACTTATGAAATATTTATATTATCATGGTTTATTCTCCTTGTGTATACCTGCTTCTAATAATTTAGTTTTTTAATATATATTCCAAAAAAAATTAATTTGTGCAAACCATGTTAATTTAAAACTCTTTACATAACCCACAAGTTTATGTTACCCACCCAAAAAAATAAGTCAAGTATATTTATACATATCTGAATGCATCATATGCATAAGGAATATGAACATTTCATGTAAAGTCATAGAGTTATTTGAGATTTACAATATCCACAAGAGTAATCCTAGAATGATAGATAATAAACACTATTAACCTTTCTAGACAAGTCATAACCTCCACACTAGTAGGTGGTCCAACCCCATGTCCCTATACTTACAGATACATTACTCATTGGAGAATCAAAATCATGATAACTCTAAAATCTAATATACATTGACTATATTAATTAACTATTTTAAATATTATAAATTCAATAAAATTCATGTTAAAAGTATATGAAAACGAATTTTAATAGAGTGATACCTAGTTTATATTGTAGGGATTTCTCTTCCAGAAGTATTTTAATTGTTAAAAATCTTATAGTATATTCACATTTAAAAAAAATTACCAATCATGAATATTAATGTAAATTAAAAAAAAATAAACATTTAATTTATTTCCCAAAACATTAAACATTTATGAATTGTTTATAAATAAAAGCTAACTATAAACATTTATATATTAGATAAAATATGAATATAAACACTCTACATATTAAAAAATATGATCACTTTCATATCATTATTATGAATAATTTATATATTATTTATACATTTAATCATTTTAATCATCAAAACATGTTTTATGTGATCTAAATAATATCTTTAAATAAGGCTAACCTATTAATTTGAATAATTTTAAATTAATTTATTGTTAATATTTGAAAATTGTGAATATAAACTGTTATATATTTTAGCCTTATATTTTATTACAATTTATACATTATTTATTATGATTTTTAAATAAAAATTTTATTTCCAGATCATAAGATATTCCATATAATATGTAAAATTTATTTTATGTTTAATATTTATGAATATTTAAATATCTTTCCAAAAAATAATTAATTATAAAAAAATTATAATTAATTATTTTATAAACCTTTTATTAACTGAAATATCCCAAAATTCATGTTCATAATAATTTATAGGAATTTTACCATCCGTTTAAATTTAAATGATAAAATATTACTTTAAACATTTTATTGCCTCACCATGTCTTGTAAAACATCATAATGCTCAAGCTCTATTCATTTTTAGGTTGGAGATTTGTGAGATATAAAATATAAGACACCATGGGGAACACATCATCATGGATTAGTTCATGGTGCCTAGAGAATATCACTGAAGAACCCCCATAGGCATCACTACAACTTGGTGACAATGATTTGGGTGTTTTTAAGTCACCACAAAAATGCCATGGGAATTGGCATGCCATGTTGGTGGTGATGCTTTTCAAATAAAATGATTATAAAGTTTAACCCTTGATGAAATAAGATACAATACCATTAATGGGTTTCAATTGATCACCTAATGATCATTAGAAGAAAAATAATACCAAAGAATAAAAGAATTTATATATAAGTAATAAAACATGTAATCAAATTTGAAAAACACATCATAAACCAGTATACCTGAAATGCCTGAACATCAATAGATTATATCATTATACTTTGATGGAATTATCGTGATGAAAATGACAAGGAGTAATAGGAAAATTTCTCCTTCAACCAAGGGGGGACACTGACCAGTGGATCCGAAAACACTTCTTTAAGAATCTCAAATGATTGAAGGGGTGTTGGCACTTTCACAAAGAAATGAAAAATATTTGAAAAGTAATATAATCTCGGTTATCATGAAATAATCACTAGTTCCACATACACTTCATCACATAAATAGTTGAAGTATCACAAACTTTTATAAGAATCTTCAAAACTCTTCATTAAATGAAGATAATCGACCCTAATGTAATGTACTTGGTTTCATATCATGAAACCCAAACATTTCAACCTTTTTGGTTTTCATTCATTAAATAATTAAATGAATGAGTTTCACTAAACATGAATGAACTAAATATTTGGTTCATAACGGATTAAATCATTCGGGAGAGACCTTTCACCACAAATTCATCACATGCACATCAAAACCAAGCATAGTTATAGACAATGAAATCACATGAACCACTAAGAATAGTGGTGGCCATTTTAGTGTACATCCAACAAATACTTCATTCGGTAATACCAACAACCATAGGTATTTTTTTACTTCCCAATGTTGGATAGATATTATAAACATACTTTTCTTCACAATTTCCCCTATAAAGTCAGGATTTTTTTTCAAGACATTTTGTGCATTGACTTTACATAAGACTTCCTTATAAATTATAATATACTCAATGTGGTTATTTTCCTATGTACTGAAGAAAAATACATTACAAAATTATCTGCTCAAAATGATATAGATAAAGATCATAGTCTCTCATCATTCTATATAGTAGCTTCATCATTCGAATATATAAAAACATGATAATTTCTTTTTGGCCCTAAATTTATTTCTCAAACTATAGGGTATATTCCATGTCATGGTATTGACCACTACAATTTGGATTTTGTTTCTATCAACAAAAATTAATTATATTTATAAAAAAATTATAAATATTATCTAATGATTATTAAATATTAATATGATAAGTTTCTTCTTTATTATTCATAACTTTTATAATAAACACACCATAAGCTTCGAGACATATTTTGGGATTAATATCTCCCCATTAAGTATATTTCTAACACCTTACCATTGCTAAACAATTTGATTACTTCATTAAACACAACTCCATCACCTAACTTTATAGACATATTTTTAATGAATATTTCCATGAACATTTATTCATTAACTCCAATTCCATGTGAATCATGTTTTTTTGTTATAAATAAGTGTAAAATTTCACACCTGCATAGTAATCTATGAAATCATATACCTTGAATCTCTATAAAAAATTTCAAATACATTATATATTTTTCGTTTATAAAAATACTCTATCATTAATATTTTTAGATTTATAGAAATTCCACACTCATTTATTCTTTTTGAATTTATCGACATTTCTATTTTACTAACTTTTCTATGAGATTTATTCTTCATTCCCTATAATATATTTTGAAGTCTTCCATTGTATTTTAGGTCTTCAAGAATCCCCCTGCCTTTAATAACAAACCCAAAGGTAAAAGAATCAAAAATAATTTATATATAAAACACAATGGATATTATTCTATAAAATTCTTCATAGAAATATACACATATAATAATCATTGATGAACACTTATACCTTAGGGATAAGGGGGGATTTCTATAAACCATCATGTGAAACGAGATAAATAAACTCCAATATTTGGACTCTGTTTTTTAAATAATTCCCTAAAATGTTTCATTATCATCATATAAACTATTTGATCTAATGTAGATAGATGATTCAACTATATATCTCCTTGTTTAACTTTATCCTTAATAATGTCATACTTATTCTCAATGTGATTTTTCATTGAATGGTGCCCTGGATTTTTTCTCAAACGTGTTATAATTGAGTTATCACACATGGTAAAAATAGTAGAATATACATTGTCACCATTATATAAAAGTATTTTCTTCATCAATTTCAGTCTATTATAAGATTATTTATAGGTAATTTATTCATCCTATGTAGTAATCAATGAAATATAATATTTCTTTTCACTAAACCAAGAAATATTCATTCCAATAAGATAAAATATACCTCCATGAGTTTATTTTTGATCATATATTATAATATGACAATCAAAATAAATGAATTCAAACAATTCATGTTACTTTTTTCTCTATAGAAAAAATAAAACTTCCATCACACCATTGTTATAGTAAATTATTCATTTAATTATTGAGAAATGTATTTCCTTGGGATTAATTACATACCTCATAGACTGATATATCGAAAATAATATTTTAGGTCATGTTATTATCAAATATATTATACTTATTGTAAATTATGTATACTTTATGAATCCAACCAACTATCCACCTATATATTTCCACAATTATATTCCATCTCCAATTAGATATAACATGTGTTTTTATCCAAAATGATAAATTTAGTCCATACTAAATTTTAATTCAAGTACTAAGAAATAATCATACTAAAACTACATTGAGTAATCTGTAAACCATAAAAAAATGTAAACTCTACAATCATAAACATTTAAAACCCACTTTTTTTAATCTAATGAACTCTCAAAATCATTATTTACCTAAACCCCAAAAAATTATTATATACAGATAAATAAGAACCATTAATCTATCCTCACTATTTTTTTATATAAATATTGTGATCACCCTTGTTTATTTTGAATCTAATCATACTTAAAAAATGATCTATAAAAGAATTTAATCTCTTGGTGATTGTTTCAATTAAAATAATTGTACTCTCATAATCATGGATGATAAAAAAGTTCCAATTTTTTATATAGACACCCTATTCAGGAACATTATTTTAAAACACAAATTATACATATATTTAAACAACTTGAAATTATTTTGGATTACTATTTCAAAAGAATATTATAAAGACTCAAATATTTCTATAAGAGTGATTATATGATAAAAATATATAAAATTAATTTCATTGTAAAGTGATAAAACTAGTCATTCCTTGTTCTAAATTATATATTTATTCGGTTATTTACAAAAATTCCATTTGATTTTGTTAACATTTTCATCCTCCAGTCATTGAAAAAATCACATGATTGATTCTTTTTTATTTTAACAAGATCTTTATTCATATAATAAACCAAAATTCTATACTTAGATATTGATTAAAAGTTATTTTTCTCCAAAATAGTATAAAGTGATAGATGATATAGATACTTTATTATTTGATCATACATTTAAATAGATTTATCTCTAATATTTTTTATCAAATTTAGGTATTATTATTGAATTTAAAGGAGTCAATGAACCTAAATCATCATTTTCATTATTTGTGTTAACATTTTAATCATGATTTTCTCCACTTCTACTCTTGATTTTGTCTCTTTGTCATCATCTTTCTTGTAAATTTAATCATTTATTTCTTGTGTAAATTATTAATTTTTTACTAAATGGGTGCCTATAGTTTCAATGAATTTTATATCCCTTTTAATAAATCATTTTTAATATTTTAATTTAGATTAATAGACATGAAAAAAATCATTTATCACTCCTACAGTAAAAATTATTATGCATTTTCTCCTATTTATAATAAATATCATAATACCAAAAACTCAAAAATAATTCAATGTTAACATATTTATAATCCACATTTCATATAGGGGTATTATCTTCACTTATACAAAATAAGGTTTTATTTTTGATATAAACTGTAATTTTCCTATCATCCTTAAAAAACATCATAAATTGGTTTTTATAATAAATATATTATATGTAGTTTTATTTATTATCATATTCAACCTCTCTAAAATTAAATTTTATTGATGATTTATTTTAATCAATGCTCAGTTCCTTTCCCAGTTATTTTAAATATACCCTTTCACTTCAGTATTTATAAATATAATGTTATTATCTATTCGAAACATGATAATTTTATATTTGAACAAATTTTATACCAATTTAATTTTCCTTTTTATGTAATAAATTATTTAAATTTTATTTTTGATTGTAGTCAACCACGTAATCCTATATTAACCATAAATGAAATGTGTATAGTACATAATTCCACCATTGATCTTTACAGTGATCAAACAACAAAAATAAAATTGAACCATCCCCTCAAACCACTGTGACTTTTTTCGTTCTATCTTTTTGTCCATTTTAATTATTATTTATTCTTACAAAACATTATAACTATGATATTGGACACTTTAGTGTAGAAATATACTTCTTAGTTTCATAATTCACAAAATATCCAATTTAATATTAACTCAAATGATCATAATTATTCTACCATGTTTTTTCATTCATTAGAGAGAAAGTGAATTTCAAATTATTCACTTACTTGGTAGATATTTACTTTCTATATTTTCCTCTCATGATAATTAAAGTGTCCAGATTAGTGTGAATCACTGAGAGGGGGAGGGGTGAATCATTGATCCCTTTAAATCTTTTTACTAATTGATTTGTTTCAATTAATCCTCTATGGCTGGTAAAATATTTGATCCTCTCTTCTTGTGTCTCTATGCCTTACCTCGAATGATGGTATAAATTTAAAGGCACTTAACAAAGAGATTTATAAGGTTTGGTTTAAAGAGCCACTCCTTGTTTTGTTGGTAATTCACTCCAACACAGATTCTCTACTATAACTCAGTTAGTAATTGCAATGGTTGATATAGAGTCCTGTTGTATCTCTCATGTGTCCCACAAGAGGTTTTTTATACTACTTCCCAGAGTGTTACCATAGTCCCACTAGCCCACTTTAGAGTCCCACTGAAGACTTATTCCTCATGTATTTCACAAGAGTTACTAATTGATTCAATGTGGATTGATCTTCTAATATTCCTTCAGAAGCTTGTTGAACCACACTTGTTCGTGAATCTCTTCATGAATCTTCAACAGGCTTTGGTAAGGTCTGTTGTCCTTGCTCAATATTTGTGATAACTTTCTTGACCAATTCTCAGTTCAACAATGCTTAGTAATTTATTTATTCTTCTTATGAAGACCAAGCCTCACTAATGTGTGTGAAAATGATTCACACAACTTCTTCATGAGTATTTTAATGTAAGAATGATCTTGCAGAAAATCATCATTGTATTTCTTCTTGGAATCTCAATCACTGTAAACTCGGTTGGAAGATATTATTTAACTCTGTATGGCTTCATTCTCAAATTAAATCAACTTCATGCATGGATTTCATGGCATCCAAACATCTTGTATTGGATATCTTAGTGATTTTAACACATACATGTGTTCAGAAATGATTTCATGCATGTGTCTCAAGCTTTTGAACATGAAAATTCTTCTCTTCTTTTCTAAATATGCACACACACTTTTGATACTTTCTTTACATGTGCTTGGGAATGCATTCATGCATTCAATCTTCCTTTTATTATTTTTGTGTGAAAACCTCTATGGTTAAAACACTTTGAGCACATACACAATATCTTTTCTTTCTCATTTTCTCTTTCACTTCTTCTTTTGGGTCATACCACACACACAATGTCTTATTTAATTCATTCATTTTTGTGTGTTTAAGCAGGGGTCTTCATCAATCCCAAATGATTGTTTCCCATATTTGACATTGTTCTTGGACACTTGGGTGACTCAAATCATGAATATTCATGCATGTGCATCATGCATGCACTCTCCATCCTCCTTTTCTAATATACAAGGGCTCTAGTTCCTTTTTCTTCAAATAGAACCCACACAAGATTCGGCCTTCATGAAACCACCTTATACTTCAAATACAAGCCCCTAAAAATGGTGTATATATATATGTGGACATAAGGGTGTTCTTCTTTGTTCAAACAGGAGGGAACGTGTTCTCCTTTATGCCCACGGTTTTTGTGGTTCTCCTTCAAAGAACCAAGGAAGTGTTCTTGGTTTCTGCCTTTGCAAGGGCACAAAAATGGTGCAAGTGCACCAGTTGTTTTTCTCGTGGGATACTCCTCACAAAGACACAACAAGGGTTAAAAGAACCTATCACATGTTTATAGGAACTTCTCACAGATGTGTGAGTTCTCACATGAACCACGGGGTTCACGGTTCTTCTATTCATGCAAGGGATGTGTGGAACTCTGTCACGCAATAGATACGTGGATTTCCTTCACATTGTATGGTGGTGCTGAAACTGTCTATCCATGGTGCTTTATTCTTTAGAGAATGAGATATTTCTCAATTTTCTTAGCAACTGAGCCTCAGTAGAGGGCTTTGTATTTATATTCAAGGATCACCGCATATCTATGCATTCAAATTAATAGGGTTGAATGCTTTAAAATCCCATGATCATTGAGATTGAATATTTCAAACACTGGATAAAAGATATGTTTAGTATCTTGGTTTATTTTTGTTCAATGTGGAATCATTTATTCTCGTGATTTCATCACATGCATGAGTTTAAGAACCCATGTGAACCATCTCTTTGTACATCAAATGAACAGTGCACCCTCATCAACTTCATTTGCCTCATCCTCCTTCTAGTTTTTTATTTCGATGTGTGCATGAATGTTTTAATGCATGCATGTGTTTGATTCGTCCAGACGATCTCTGTGGTCTTGAAATTTACTCAAATGATGCCTGGAGTGATGAGATAGTCATTCGGCTTCATCACTGGTTAATGGGTGGATCTCAGGTGTCTGGAGGTTGAAGACAACATCGGTGGAAAGATTGTACAACCACTATTTTAACATCACACAAAGCAGATAGATGTGCGGTGGCGATTAGATCCCCAGACCCGAGATGCATCATGTGGTCGAGATCTCATGCGAGATCACATGAGTGGACAGGATTTCCTCCACATTTTTTAAACCCATCCCACATCAAAACGGATACATGGACCTGACTCATTTATAATACAAGCCTCCCCAACAACAATGCATAATTCTCCTCCTCCCTCCATAGTACCACCTCATACTGTGTTCAATCTGTGGGCCCACTCTAAGCATCCACTCTGCTCCTAGGGTGCACACCTAGAGCCCACTATGCATGCGCCACCTGGGATCACCATCGTTCGCGCACCTGTGGCTTATACAGAGCCTACACACCCTGCCTCATGCAGGGATGTCCATGAGGGCTTCCATCAGGCACGGTTGACCCCTCGGGTCCCACATATTCTTGAGGTGAGGACCTCATATGGCCTCCATGGTTGGACCCTTATTTTTTAATGTAAGGCCATATACATATTGACTTGGTTAAAAACCACGTTTCTAGTACAAGAATAATGTATGGACACCTTCTTAATTTATGGTTACATATTCAAAATCCATCCATATGCATCTCTCCTTATCTTTTCCTCTCCTTTATTTCTTTTTGGAACATGAATCCCAAAACACGTTACTCATGTTTCTTCTTACAACCGTGGAAGTAACTCTCCATCAACACCTATTTCATTGCAACACAACGCATGTAAACATTGTAGTAAACAATGTTTTTTTCTTAACATGTGTTTTTGTCTTTAAATATCATCACAATCAATCATCTAATTTTATTCACAGCCTTCATCCAATTGGAATTAATTAGATGGATCTTCAACACTTCATCCACTTAGTGACTATGGAGGCATCTTTACTACTTTCCTCATGTAATTGAATATTTTAGGGACTTCTTCAAGTGTTGTATCAATGTATCACTTTGATACAAGTCTTGGATCTTTAAGAACAGATCTATAATACTTATATTTATATCCTCTTGGAGAATTGATCAAGTGTAGAATTCAATGATTTGAATTAACAACAATTCTCCAAGGATTCAGAAACTTCATCATCAATACCTTTCATTATCATACTGACATCTCATTGACAACTTATTAACAAAAAATGTAACGCCGTGCTTAAAAATAATCTCTCTATATTTTCCATTGACCATTCATTTATTCTTATTGAAATATGAAGATATACTAATTCACCATGTTATCTCCCACTAAGTAAAATATGAGTCAATCCTTCCACCACCAATAAATCTACATTTATTATATATTTTCCAATAATATTTTACCTCATTGATCCAATGATTATAAAACCATTATCCTTAATGAATTTTAAAACACCTTCCTTTTCATACATTATTCTTTTTCTATATATTTGTTTTCCATCATGTAGGTTTTTCATTCTATGTTAGAAATCCATGCATCAGCTTGGTCACTAGATTTTTATAAAAATAGTAACAATGTCCTTCTCAATATACATATTATTAATCCGTAATCAATATATATAATTCATGGATATTTGAATATCATGTTCTTATTTGGTAAATAAGATTTCTTCCTCATGTTTCAAAACTATAGATTTTATTGGTTTTTTTATATTCATATTGATTTTTTTGTTGAGTTTTTTTATTAATCCTTCTACTCATGGGAATACTTCATTACCTCATTCGTCAAAAATAAATCACATTATGCCCATATCCATCAAAAAATACATAATATAAAAGAAATTTTAATAATAAATATTAATTATTTTTGGTTTTATACTTAAATATATAACCTTTAGTTACCACGTTTCTATAGAAAATAGATTTAGATGGTGTCTGATATTTCAATAAAAAAGAACTAAATTTATGTATAATATTATGAGTCATCTTTTAGAATAATATCCTTTATGTCTCACCCAAATATGATTTCTTTTTTGGAGTACCAACCTACTTATTCAATTCATATTTTATTTTTTATTTTATTCATAAAATCCCAATACAAATATGACTTTGTGGTGAGTTATATGAATTTTTAAGAGTGTACCAAACTTCATTGATGATTATCCAACCCTATATTCTTCATTATAGTCTAAATGAGTTTTAAAATTAAATAAATTTTTTTATAACATAATAGTTTTTTAACTATTTATTGATCATCAGGGTTTCTCCTCATTTCAAAAATATTAATTCATGCTCTATAATCCTTTTTCACTTTTATATAATTATGATAATCATACCAATAATGATTAATTATTTCTCTTATACCTTTAATTTCCTCAGAACAACCATCTCTGTGTTATCCACCGTTTCAATTTTATATTTTTAAGATCAATATTCAAACCATATTTGTTTTTATATTGTTGTTATATTTATAAATTTGAGTTAGGAATAACTTTATTTTATTTTTTTTACTATTATCTCCATAAATAAATTTCATAAAGATTAGTATCCAATTTCTCATTCAGATTAGAAACCCCTTCCACTTTATCTTCGTATTTAGCATTTACTTAATGGATTTAATATTAATCGATAAAAAATCTAAATTATTCTTAAATTCATTTTATTCATCAATTTATTTAATTTCTAATTCATTCATTCCATTATCTTCTTGTAAGAAAAAGTTCTTCTTATTAGAAAAATCTACTTGTATTAATTTTTCCTTATAAATCACATGAATATTTTCTTATGGATTCATTGGAATGATACTCTACATTATCATGGAACTGATTTGAATAACATTATATGATATGTACACCTTTTATAAATCAAAATCATTCTAGTAGAATCATTCCCTTAAAATTTAATTTTACTTTTTTTATTAAAAGAGAGGAATGAAATTACCTCAATAACTACTTTATCATATAGATTATCTTAACCCATTATATGTTTTATAGACTTGAATGTTATCTAAATCATCTTATTATCAATAATAAGATATTTATTGATCATTATCATATCATATTCTATAATAATTCATCAAATATCATCAAAATATATAGTCTTGATATCCATTTTTATATCCCAAAAAATATTGGGAATTAAATGGAGAGATAATCTTTGAAGAATTTAAATTCTTACATATTCTATATTTTTTTTTATGTTATTTCATGTCCCCAATTAAAATTTTAATTTTATTAAATATTGTAACAATAAATTAAATATAATGTGTCCCTAAAGCTTTATAATTATTCTATATAACTTGAAATTTTGATACCTTAATGTTTGAATAACCTTTTTTTTATATTCAATAACTTATCAAACATTACCTTTGAATATTTTTAAAACATAACCTTAATTTATAAAACATTTGAAAGTGATTTTATAGATCATTTATCCATTTAGTATCTATATCTATATCCAATAAATATTTTACATTGAGGGATCCATTAGCTATATCAAAAACAATTCTATGCATTATTGCAGTGTGTACATCAATTCTAGGATTTCAAATGTGGTACTTCGTCTAATTATTCCATAGTTATAAGTATTTTCTATAGAATATTATAACTCTATATTGATAAACTATCATTACAATTATCAATTAAGATAGATAAACACCCTTAAGAAATATTTTCTTTGATACCACT
The DNA here is from genome assembly GCA_963277665.1 of Viscum album. Lineage (NCBI taxonomy): Eukaryota > Viridiplantae > Streptophyta > Magnoliopsida > Santalales > Viscaceae > Viscum > Viscum album. Next base: position 866,811,866 of record OY728152.1, on the reverse strand, counting down.
TGTTAAGACCCACCTTTGGGAAGATACCTTGAGATATGGGGTGAATAAATGTATTTCAAGTTAAATATTATTTCCTTTTAATAAAATTTTATTTATGATTAGTTAAGAAATTATTTTTTACCATTTGATATATATAAATAGGAAAGAATATGATACACTTGAATTGACATTATTAACTATATGTGAGATACATCCAAGGAGTATATAAGTGCTGATGTAAGGGAATACCAACAGAACCATCTGAAAATTTGTATATATTTTGAGTTATTTAAAACACCCCAAGGTTTATATCCCTCATAATGAAACATTAATACGCTCTCACAAGTTTTGGTTCACTTCCACATAAAACTAATGAACGTATACAACTTATTAGTGAAATAATGTAAATTATAAAATTTGAGATGGTGTAACTTAATGTTCATCCATATTCATATTTTAGAATATGTAATTCATTTCAATGAAGGGATAATTTTCCTCCTCTTTTTATTATGATCATGACCATGATACTCTATATAATTAGATCTCTATATTTTCCACACCTTACCATTCAGTTAATTTCCTATATTAAAATTGATCAACAAGTTTTCGTTAATTATACTATCTTTATCTCATGATTTAATGTAATTAAAATCCATTCAAATTGATCATAAAATCCCAAAAGGAATGGTTCAATTGATAAAAATACCATTCCAATTTTAAATAGACATATATCCCCAATCTTTTATAACATTTTCCTAACCATTTCATTACTACATATGAACATCACATATTCTGTCTGATCAATGATTGAATTTCATAAACTACAACTAAGAAATTTTTGGGGAGAGTAAGATAGAATTAATAGAGAGGTAAATTACCTAAAAATTTTTGAAACATAATTAAGATATACAAATATGAAATTCGGAAATAAATTAAAATAATCAAAGTAAGTGCAATATATATATGAATTAAAAGATTAATTGTATAGAAATTCCAAAGTATAAGCATAGTGAAAATGATGTATCAATTCAAAGAGTAAATAATTTATATTAATTTAGTGATTAAAAGACTAAGAGATTGATATAATAAATGAAAATTGATTAATTAAATAATTAAGATTAATATGTAAATTATTCAAAAAAAAGGAAATTCACACAATTTGAAAAAGGGTTTTGGAAATACTTCCATTATGAGCCTCTCGCCCCCCCCCCCATTTATTGAGTGGAATTATATTAAACCATTTTAATTAAAATATAGTAAAGAATTTTAATAAATTAATACATTTTATTTTTACTGGAATAAATCAAGAAATAGAAAGAACCTTTCTTTTTACTATAAGAATGAAAAAAATAAGGTATACACTTTATTTTGACGGGAAGAAAGTTTGAAACTAGGAAATCCATGTTTTAAATGGTTACCAAGAACCAAAAAAACGTGAATAGAATGTTTGATTGGACCAAACCCATTAAATATTAGCCTTTAATCTCTCAAAATAATAATAAATAGCATTATAAGTGATAAAGAATATTCATAAGAGAGAATGGTTAATAATGAGAGAACACCTTTGAATGGATTTGATACCACAAGTGTAACCTAGAAAAATTTTAGACTGTCAAAGTCTATTATGGAGAATTGTAGTTCAATGTGAATTTCCAAACCTCCTTAGGGGGTTTATTAATAGGATCAAAAGTATTTAGTAATATTCTAGAATTAAATGGATTCAATGAATCCATTTATGTAACATACAGGTACCGAGTGCCGCCCAATGGTGCCCCGTACCTGGTTGGTCCAATTTCCTCGAGTGCATTTCCCTAAATTCTAGAGGATGATGACTTGTAGAGAGGGCCTTGGGTGTCATAGTGGGGAAACTATGCCCTCATTGGCAGAGCATGAACAACAGAATAACAAATAATAAGCAGTAGCGGATGAAAAATACCATAAAACAAGTTATCATCAGATGACTGAAAGTAAATAACAACTGCAGCACATATATAAATGATGTATGTCACATATGTCTAGAAAAGAAACCAAACAAGACAATATGTTGGAAATAAAACTGAAACAAAGTACAAGGAAAATAGTAAAACTCCAGCATCATTGCAAGCCTAAGATTTATCCTTTTCTCTCCAGGTTCATCCATCCAATCATGTACATAAGGAAGAAGGGTGCATTCCCTTATCTACACCTTCAACCATATAATCTGTTTGGGTCCAAAAACATGAACCAAACAAGGTGTGAGATGAATCCCAGTTGGAAACCACCACAAGGTCTATGCTTAACTATCCATGAGTATATATAGTAGGTAATAATGGAAATGAATAAAATAACTAGGAGTATACAAAAGTAAACAATACTATAGTTTCCAATCATATTCATTAGCATTTAATGTTCATCATTTAATCAAGTAAGTATCACAACAGGTGTCTCAGAAGACTACCTATGAGGTCCAAATCCAAAATCTTGCATTGTCTTAGAAGACACATCACAAATATTGAATATTTACATTGACCCTTTGGGTAACTCACGGAGTCTAACCCCTCTGGCTAAGTAATGCAATAAAGGAAAGGACGCTCTGAGGAAGCACTCACTGTCAATTTCATGTATGGTATTTCCAAAATAACTATATACTCTCTTGGGAAGAACTCAACATAAATTACCCATGTGGTCTCGTATTGTAATATATAGACACTTTGAGGGAGAACTCACCATCAATCCCCCTTGTGGTCTTATAGCATAAAATATAACAGACACTCTGATGATGCACTCAACGTCAACTACCCCTATGGTCTAACTACAGCAGGTTCTCATAGACCTGTGTAATTAAAACCTGAATATACGATATCAAGTAGCCCAAATTAATATCATCTAATACCTGGACACACAATTCCAAATCATATCACAAGCATGTATCACGCAGCAAGAGACAATTAGTTCCATCCTGTTAAGAAAGGTAAGGAAACAAGGTCTTCCACATAGGAAACCTTGACCAAACATCCCTAAACATTCAAACAATAAAATGTACCCATGGGGTGTTCCTTAAACATTAAATTTCACATAATTAAACTAAAACAAACACTTAATCCAACAATCAATCTAAGACAGATAAAATATGGTTAAATTTCCTTAACCCCTAATACCTGAAACATGGGTAATCATCACTTTGTCACATAAAACTCAAATACAACAAACAAAAGTAAAAAAACCACCCACCTCGATGTTGTATGAAGAAAACTCTTGAACGTTGGCCCTTGAATCGGCATAGAGTGTTGAAGATCTATAAAAAGGACAAAAACGTTCAACGTTAAATAACTCATGAAAGAAGAGGAATCCGAAGGAGAGGCACTAGAAGAAGGAAGAGCTCAACGAAGAGATTTGAACACACCTTCCAGATTCTAAATCAATCTATAGATAGATAAATGGTGGTTCAGAGAATATTTGTCACTCCCGGTCACTCAATAAAGAAACAAGGCCTGAAGATGATGAATCTGTGGATTATATGTGACCCCGATCTGATTAATCAAATAAAAATAGTACATGGTGTGTACTTTTAATGAACGCACCATGTATTTGCCTAAACCAGCCCCTAAAATTAGTGTTCTTCAATGTCACCCGACATGGCCTTGTCTCTACCATTACATTCCCATGACACGTCTATAATCAGTAACTGGGTACACGGCGTGTACTTATAAAATTTCCAAAACCAACCCTTGTTTTCTCAAAAACACCAAAAATCAAGATCCATACCTAAAATGAAGATCTGTGTTCTTACAAACATCCCCCTTAAATAAATTCATCCATGAATTTCCCTAAAAATGAGGAGAAGAAAAATCTTCGAACAGCTTTAGCCACTGCGATCACACATCAATCTCCCTCTCCCCAGTCTCATCCTGCACTAGGTCGTGCTTCCAAAACACCCATAGTAGAGGAACAGACCAACCACAAAGAATTTTCACGTTGTGATCAATAATCTAGATTGTATTCTCCTCAAATGATGTGTCTACCTCCAAATCAACCTCCTTGAATTGAAAAACATGAGACAGGTCTGAAACGTAACGCCATTGCTGAGAAACATTGAAGACGTTGTGCATATCTCGATACCTCTGAGATAACTTCAATTGATTGAAAACATGCCCGACTCTCTCCGAAACATCAAATGACTTGAGGTATCTCAGTGAAAGCTTTGCTTTCCTCCTAAACCTCTTGTATCCCATCCTGGGTGTGACATGTAGGAAAAATTGATCTCAAACCTTGAACTCCAGAGGTCCTCTCTGTCGATCATCATAAGACTTCTGTCATGACTATGGAGTAGTCATCCTCTTCTGAATCAACTCCATATGTTCAGTGGTCTCTTGGACAAGACGAGGACACAGTAGAGCTCCCTCTCCTACCTCCATCCAATATAGGGATGATCGGCATGGCCTACCATACAAAACCTCATAAGGTGTTATATGAATAATGGCCTAAAAATTATTATTATAGGAAAACTTCACAAGAGGTATTTTCTTCTCCCAAGAACCTCTAAAATCAAGGACCCAAGCTCGAAGCATGTCCTCCAACACCTGAATTGTGCGCTCAGATATGCCATTTTTTGGGGGATGGTATGTTGTACTCAGAAGTACATGTGTACCCAAATCCCTCTTTAGTCCCTTCCATACATGAGAAGTATAGAGGGTGTCCCTATCTGAAATGATAGTGCGAAAACCCGTTCAAACGTACAATATCTCAGAAGTACAACCTTCCAAGCTCATCAAAAATGATGTTATCCTTGATTGGTAAACAATTTTCAACCTTTTGAGTATGTCAATGACCACCCAAACTACATCATTCCCTCAAGATGACCTAGGTAAACCTATCACTAAATCCATTGCAACATCATTCCACTTCTCCTCAGAAATTGTTAACTACTATATAATCTCAACTAGTTTATGGTGCTTCAGTTTCACCTAATGGTAGGTGGAACATCTCGTAACAATACCAGTTATGTTCCTCTTCATACCTAGCCACCAATACTGACAATGAAAATCTTCATACTTCTTGGTGAAACTAGGATGAACCGCCCATGATAGAGTATAAAAGTCTCACATCAGCTCCTCACATATGTCTGCTAACACCCATACATGTCCATGAAAGTGAATTACCTCATCCTCACCTACAGTCCACCCAGGAGTAGGATCCTCTCCCGAAACACCCTCCTGTAGGAATAGGCCTTTAGAATCTAATAGCTGCCTCATTCTCACTCAATCAAGTATAGTAGTGGTAGCTGCAATAGATGAATGAAATGTCTAACCCTATCTTTCATGATCCTCTAAATTCATTTCCTAGAAAATATCCATGAGCTTCCACTCACTAGTGGATTCCTGAACTACATGCATATGAGTCCTCCTGATCAATACGTCATCCACTACATTGCCTTTCCCAGGTGTGTAGGCATGCTCAAAATCAAAGGACTGAAGGTACTCAACCCACCTTCACTGTGTAAAATTCAAATCATGTTGTGTAAAGATATACTTGAGAATTTGGTGGTTAGTGTACACCAAAAAATGCCTCCTATAAGGTAATTTCTCCAACAGTGTAAAGCATGTACAACTTCAGCTAACTCATGATCATGTGTCGGGTAATTCCTCTCATGTGTCCTCAACTATCGAGACCCATATGGGACGACTCCTTCCCCCTGCATATGGACTTCACCCAACCTGATACCTAATGCATAACAGTAAATAATATAACTCTTTCCAGGCTCTGGTTAGATCAGTATCAGTGCTCAAGTAATCCTCCCTTTCATCTATTGAAAGGATGAATTGTATGAATCTGTCCATAGGTAATTCATACCCTTCATTTTCATGCCAGTTAGTGGTGTTCATAAGAGTGAAAATTCATGTATAAAGCACAAGTTGTATCCACCCATCCATAGAAAATTGTGTACCTAAAATAAATTCTCTAACTACTCCTAAGAAACTACTTCTATCACTTTCTCTGGGTTTACTGATACTCTTGTCTCTGAGATTATATGACCCAAGAAGTGAATATGGTCCATCCAAAAGTGGCATTTTGAGAGCTTAGCATATAATGGATGCTCTCTTAGTGCACACAAAATTATATCAAGATGGATAGTATGGTCATGCTCAGTGTGAGAGTGCACCAAGATATTGTCTATGAAAACCACCACAAAGGATTCCATGTATGGATGGAACACTCAGTTCATCGGTACCATAAAAACTGAAGGTGCGTTTGTGAGACTAAATAGCATAACCACATACATTTATAGACAATACCAACTTCGCAAGGTTGTAAGAGGTATATCTTATAGTCTAATACACAAATGATGATAATTGGATCTCATTTCAATATTTGAGAACAATCAGGCTCCTTGAAGCTGATCAAAGGGGTCATCAATCCTTAATAAAGGATATTGGCTCTTAACAGTCAAATGGTTTAGCTTCCGATAATCCATGAAATGTGTGAGGGTATTTCCCGCCATCTTTGCAAACAGGTCAGGAAAACCCCAATGAGAAGTACTGGGTTAGATGAAACCCTTTTCTTGTAACTCCTCTAACTGCTTCTTGAGATCCAATAACTCCAGTGTAGCCATCCTATAAAGAATAATGGACACAGTTTCTTCCCATGTCACAAGCTCAATAGAAATGTATACCTCTCTCTTAAGAGGAAAACCTAAAAAATCATCTGGAAATACATCCTCGAAATGATCCACCGCTGGAGGAAATTCTATCTCTGAAGTCCCATAGTCATCCAAGTACATACTAGAAATCTTTGTTTTAACACCTCTCAACCCGTGATTCATGGCTCCTAATCTACTCACCTGGACATCCCATTCACCCTTATGTAGAAACAATCTGCCCTCTATTTAAGTGAAACTCACCCTAAAATAATAGAAATTGACAACATTCTAAAAGGGAACTAACCATCCCGTTCCATGAATAATTCCATATCCCGTCATGTCTAAGACATAAAGGTCCCATAAGAAGTGACACCCACCAACCTAAAGAGGGAACTCCTTTCACTAAAATAAACTAGCCATTCTAGTCCCAAACGGAGTGTCTAGGGTCATGATATCAGTAGAAGTAAAGATACAAAGCCCAAGGATCTCCATAACATGAAAATATATAATGCTATGGGAAGCCTCTGTATCAAAAAGAGAAGAATCTAAAACTAAAGTAACCAAAATCGTACCTCTAACCATAGAGGGTCTAGAATTCTACTCCTACTAGATCTGCTCAACCACAAAAGTTTGACCTGCACCTCAGCTCTATGAAGCTGTCTGAGATCCCTAAGCTGATCCACCTAGGAGTTGTTAAAAATCCTGTGTCTAACCCCAGCGAACATTCCCACCACCTCTTCCTCAATGGCCTGAATAAATCCTGCCCCCAGTGTGATATGGGATGGGTGGTCCTACTCTGGTACGAGGAGTCGAAACAGGTCCTCTCTCACTAACTGCTAGAAGTTGGACATTGTAGAAACACTGAGGATGTCCTATATTGATGCATGATCGGCACTCAACTAGGTCTCTTGGGAACTGAGGTTTCTTATTTCTACCCCTTCCTGCACTGGTACACACCACCTTTCTACTTGAAGGAAAAATCCACATACTCGGATCTCCATGCATAGACTCCCTGTAGCGCTTCCTACTATCAGTCAGAAGAGTACCAAATATATATGATGAACCAACCTTGCCCTCAGCTCCAGAATCCCTCAGGTTTCTCTCGGTGATCAGTTCCAGGTTGACTGTAGAAGATATGGAAGTCAACCTGAAGATGTTCACCTGGGATCAAATGTCTTGCCTAAGAACATACTCAAACTTCCTCTCTAGAAAAAATCATCACCCCCCAGAATGGGTGTGAAGTGTTGCAGATCTATGAAGCAAGAAGAATACTCCTTGATTGAGAGTTTACCATGATCCTAACTCATGAAATCTCAGGTTTGGTCATCCCTCAAGTTCTCAGCGTAGAAGTGGTCATAAAAGGTGCACTGGAACTCATTGTAGGCCATAACCTGCTGGCATCTCACCTGTGATATCACATCTCACCATCTCTTGGAGAAATCCCAATGCATGTATACTAGGGGCATCACCTTCCTCTAAAGAGGTGTCTCCAAATGCTCTAGGATAGACAACATGGATTCTAACCACGACTCTGCAGCCTAAGGTCCTCCATCCACTGAAAAAGTGGGAGGATGCTGCTACTGAAAAACCCACATCAACTCTACCATAGACAGGGAATGATGCGGTGATCCCTAGAATTTATTCATCATCCTCATGAAGCCTTCTCGAAACTGTGTATCATCACCTGTATCTAGAATAACGGATGGTTCCATGAAGCGCACGATGGGAGGATCTTCTAGTTGTCCTTGGTCTACCATTACAGGTTCCTGATCATCACCTTGAACCCGGAGTACAAACAGAGGATGTCTATGTGGCATGACTCTGCAAGATCAAGCCCACACCTCATCACAAGATTAAAGAAACAAAAACTTATATTTTCAAAATGGATCAGAGAAAAAAATCATTCATGTTTTTTAAAATAGGGTTACACGGCGTGTATACACTCTACCTGGCGTGTTCCCTGAAGAATTTACATGGGAACTTACTTCTTCCAACCCTGGTCATGTAACACCCCATACACACAGCATGTTATCCTTGAGACACAGCTTGTACATGAATGTTCCCTCATTCCCAAGTGCTTCTACAAGGCTAGAAATATACAGTTCTCTTAGAACAAAACTACACATCTTTCATGACCCGTCCCCTGGGGCCCATGCTGTGACTACCCAAAACCCCCCTTTTATAGGCCATGGGTTGATGACTTGCACCAAAAGGAATACTCCAAAAAATGGGAAGTCATTTTCTTTGAAGCTATACAAACAAACATACTATAATGCAACAAGAAGCAATTGTGAATTAAATTGTTGTAGTAAAAAGGGGTTCTGAATGTAAAGGTGCCAGAATACAAGCCCAACTGAAAAGTACAAGTACAATTGAAAAGAGAAAGAGACTCATGGATCATCAACCAAGAATCCTACTTGAAGGGTAGGTATATATCGCCTCCTCATCACTCCACAACTGCCCTTCACATGTGCATACCTCCTAGTCATGGATCCCTCAAACCTCAGCCTAGTTGTTCATCATCGTCACAATACACTACAAGGTGTGGGTGAAGCCTGTGTAGGGGTGATTATAACAATACCCAGTAGGGAACCCAAGATGCTCGATGGTATCTCAGAATTCCACAAATTAAAAACCAAAAAGCATGATCTCAATCGCAAAACACAAGAATTAGACACTCCTCAAAAAGAGACTTAGCTCAAATTTGGTTTTTTAGTGAAGTATAGAGGTACAGATGATTAGTCGCGATGCAATATCATCTGATTCTGTTTATAGGAACTTCTTTTGACCATATAGAGTCTGACCCACATAGGATCGATAGTTAACTAACTCCCTCAATGACCCACATAGGATCGGATCTGCCCAGGATCGATAGGTAACTAACCCCTGCAATGACCCACACGGGATTTGATCCACTCAGGATTGGTATATCACTGAACCATGACGGGATGATCTAAGGATGTTCCTCATTCGATCACATGGTGATGATCCACACAGGAACACTAGGTGCTGATCCACATAGGACTGTTAACTGCTGAACCACACAGGTTCGCTCGGTACTAATCTCTATATGATCTGTCTTCATCCTCCGCCTCACTACCAGCCACTGGATTCCACCTCATACCATGCTCGGTTCTGGGAGAAACTCTCTTCATTCCATCATTCATATTTCTACCAGCATGAAGCTCTACAAAGGGGAAACCCAAAGTACCTCCATGTCTTAAGGGTTCCAACGCGATAGACGGTGTGTCCATCGGACGACTGGTCTGTGAGTTATAAGTGTTTTAGTTCTAGGGGCTCAGTTGGATTTGGGTTCGATCCAACCCGTCCATACTTCTAATATCTCCAAACCTAGAGTGGATTATGACTAAATGGATCGCCTCTATCCAACGGCCCTAGCGCCATATATGGTTCGTTAAATGAATGCTCGGTTCCCAAGTTATTGCCCTTTAAATGTTTTTGGTCCTGGTTAGGATTGGATCCGGTCCGACCCAGTTAGACTAACCCGGCCCGACCTAGTCTGGGCTAGGCCACAGCAGACTCAGCCAACTAGGCCGATGTCCATCCTGGCCCACAATGGGGCATCCCGCGAAGGGACGGCCGAGCCCGCAAGGGGATGGCCCGTAAAGTGCGGCGGCATGGTCGCGGTGGAGCATGGCCCGCACTGACCGGGAGGAATGTTCCCCCTGGTATCCCAAACGGCCCAGGGTCGTTTGGTTTTGAGAAAGTAGCAGCGCCACATGGGAACCACTCGGTCGCCACAGAACTCGATGGAGGCGCGGGTTCTACCTCTGCTGCGGCTTCAGCCACAACTTCTGTTTGCCGATGGCACACTTGTTGTGCTACCACCCTATTCGTCGGCGGTGCGGTGGTCACACTACTTCCCTTTCCACAGTCAGCCGATGAGCCGGCGGCCTCCTCCATTCATCGTAGATGATGAGACGTTGACTCTTACTCACTAGCGGCATGCGACGGTTGGCCGCACCTCCTCTGCGACCAGATGGTGACCACCGTTCTGATGACCGCTGCAACATTGTGTCGTGGCCCCCTTTTTATGGCGCTTGTCGGCACACTGCTTTCTTACTAGTCAGTCATCGTCACCGCGTCGGCGGTATTCAACAAAGAGAGAAATGGTGTATCAAAGTAGATGAGGGTATGGGATGGGTTCATTAGGCATGCTACTTCTGCGTTAGATCATAACATGAGGGAGGATAAAGGGGTTCAATAAAAATCACTTGAATTAAAAAAAAGAAATCAAAACCCCTACCTCGAATTGTTAGAGAAACTCATGTGGTTGAAGGTGGGTCAGTGTTCTCCATTCCCGCAACAAGCTTCCAACGACGTTGCTCGGTCATCAATCTTTGGTTTGGGGTTTCAGAGTCTTTTTTCATTGCATTTTGTAACTGGCTCCATCCTCGAGGGTTTTGGCGTCGTGTCACTCCATCAGCACTTCGTTTCTAGGAAAATCTGTATCGGAACCTTCCCCCAAGTTCCATATATATAAGAGAGGGGGAGGTTAAGTAACAACGCTGGGAATTAATGGATCTCATTAATTAGGAAGCTTCCTAATTTCCCCAATGTAGTTGTTACTTAGATAGTGGGGTCAATCCATTTAATGCCTTGACACACTACTGGCCCCACACACAGCTTATTCGTTAGTAGTTATGAAAGAAAATAAAATAATAAAATTACGTCATTTCTTTTCTTTTAAAAGGTCAAAAAACTTAACTTTTTCTCCAGACCTACTACGGTCTAAGTAAAGTCTCCCTTAAGTGAATCTCAGCGTTGCATATTCAATAGTGCCCTCGGATTTTTAATCTGAGCAATAGTTCAAAATCTATAAAACGCTGCTCGCACGTTTACAGAACATACCTTAAAAAAGGTTCATAAATTCATTCCGGGCACACCGGGCCTCGAAATTAGGCGCCTTCAATTTTCGCAGACTCGTAATAATTCCATATAATTTAAAATATTTACATGGAAAATTTGGGTCTTTACATTCTCCCCACATTAGGGATTTTCGTCAAGGAAATCCACAACATAGACTAATGTAATAAAAGTGGGTATTGAGCATGATTCTAAGCCTCATGCTACCATGTGCTATCCTGGAGGTTCATGTGTTGCCACCAAACGCGCACTAGATGTATCGACTGCCCATGAAGGAAATCCTCTTTTCGATCCTCAATCTCCACTAGAACTTCAGTAAACATCTCCCCATCATGGAAGTCCAACCCATTGTGGTCGATGATGTGAGATGGGTCATGCACGTATCTCCTCAGCTGGGATACGTGGAAGACATCGTGCACCCTCTCCAACTATGGTAGATGTTTCAAATGGTATTTCACCTAGACTATCCTCCGAAGTATCAGAAAAGGACTGATAAACCTCGGTGATAACTTGCCGCCTCGGCCAAATCTTTGTCGTCCCCGTTGAGGAGAGACTCACAAGAATACATGGTCCCCTTCCTAGAAATCAAAATGTCTTTGTCTCCTATCAACATGTGACTTCTATCTACTGTGTTCAGTATTCATCCGCTCTTGTATGACCTACACCTTCTCAGTTTTAGCTCATAACAACTCTGGACCCATAAGTATTGCATCCCATGGGTTTGTCCAATATAGAGGTGATCTACAAGGTCGACTGTATTGGGCCTCGAATGGTGCCATACCGATGGTGGAGTCATAACTATTGTTGTAAAAAAACTCTACCAAGGGCAAGTGATCCACCCAACTGTAGCTAAAATCTAGGACGCATGCACGAAGCATGTACCCCAGTGTTTGTATGGTCCACTCAGTCCGACCATCCATCTAAGGATGAAAGTCGGTGCTCAAACATAGTTGAGTCCCAAACACCACCTGTAATCCCTTTCACAACAGAGATGTATAATGTGTGTCACGGTCATAGACGATCATCTATGGAACCCCATGAAGTTGTACAATCTCCTGTACATAGAGGCATCCCTAGCCCTCTACAGATCCCTACTCTCGAATGGGTTGGAAGTGAGCCGACTTGGTGAGTTGGTCAACGGTCACCCAGATAGAATCATGTCCCATGGGCGTACATGTAATCCCTGTCACAAATTACATGGAGATCCTATCCCATTTCCACTCCATCACCTCAAGTGGTTGAGCTATGCCTGCTGGACCCAGATGCTTGGCCTTCACTTGCTGACAAGTGAGGCATTGTGAAACAAACTCTACCAATGCCTTATTCATCCCTAACCACCAGTGTTGATGCCGGAGGTCCTGGTAAATCTTCACTATACCAGGATGTACCGCCAGAGGGGATGTATGTAACTCCATCAAAACTTCCTCCTGTAGTGCCACCAGTACCATGTTATGTCCTCGAAAGAGGATTGAATGCTCCCCACCTTTAGAAAATCCATTAGGTGCCTGTCTAGAGGATATCTGAGCATGTCAAGTCTCGTAGTCAGTGTCCCCAAGCTACACCTCCCTAACTCACTAAAGGAGTTGGGGGAGTGAATATCATAGAGTAGAGGTATGATTCTGCATCTCTATCCATAAAAGATATCTGCATCGCGACTAGCTGCTTTGTCGCCTCACTCTACAACTGCTGACAATATCTCCTGCTGAGTGCATCTTCTACCACATTCCCCTTCCCAGGATTATATACTATCTAAAAGTCATAGTCCTAGAGGAACTCTAGCCATATATATTGTCTTGGGTTCAGGTCCTTCTAAGAAAAGATATACCTGAGACTCTTGTGATGAGAGTAAACTATAAAGTGTTTGCCCATCAAGTAATGTCTTCACACCTTAAAGGTGAATACCACTGCTGCTAATTCCATGTCATGGGTAGCGTATTTCTAATAATATTTCTTTATATTTTGTGATCCATAGTGTATCACTTCTCACTCCTTCATCAGGACACACCCAAGTCTAGTCCCTGATGCATCGCAGTAGACTACATACCCAATGCCCTCTTCTGGTAGCCCTAAGATGGGGGCACTCATCAGTGTCTACCTCAGCTCCTAAAAACTCTAATATCATTTCGCATTCCATACGAAGGGCTTTCACTTATTCATCATATCTGACAAGGGTTCTGCAACTATAGAAAATTCATGCTTGAATCTCCAGTAGAATCCAGCCAACCCCAGGAAACTCCGCACCTCTGTCACACTCCTCAGTGGATCCTAAGAAAGTGCAGACTCTATCATCACTAAATCCACTAAAACACCAACCTATGAGATAACTTTTCCCAGAAAGTAGACCTCTTGTATCTAGAACTAGAACTTCGAGAGCTTACCATAAATCTGGTGCTCTCAGAGTGCATCCAGAACTATCTGCAGAATGTTGGCATACTCTTCCTCCGTTGCTGAGTATATCAACATGTATTAGATGAAGACCACCACAAAGAAATTGATGTATGGATGAAAGATCTTTTTAATGAGTCCACTAAACATTGTTGGGGAATTGGTAATTCCGAAAGGAATAACCAAAAACTCATAGTGGCCATACTGACATCTGAAGGTCGTCTTCTACACATCCTCATCTTGTAATCTGAGCTGATGACAGCCTGATCTGAGGACTATCTTCAAAAACCAATGAGCTCCCTTAATCTGATTGAAAAGATCATCAATCCTTGGTAGTGGATATATGTTCTTCACAGTCACCTGGTTCAGGTGTCGATAGTCCACATAGAGTCTCAAAATCCAATATACCTTCTTGGAAAACAAAATTGGGGCTGCCCATAGAGAAACATTGGGCCCTATGAACCCCCAGCTATGTAAGTCCCCCTACTGTACCCGTAACTCACGAAGCTCCATGGGAGCCATCTGATATGCTGGTGTAGATATTGTCGCCGTCCTAGGATATAGGTTGATGTGTATGTCTACCCCTCTATGTGGAGGTAGTCCTAGAACATCATCAGGAAAGAGATTGACATATCAGTCCACCACTACAAGATAGATAAAACTCTCAACATCTACTTCTCTAAGGGTATGCCTTGCCAACAGATTTGTAATCGGTTGCACCCTCATATGGGTAAGTCAATTCTGTGCTGCAAAGTTCCCCTTCTCGCTGGTGAAAGAAAAAAAAATGTCCCATCTATGTGGACACACTGCACTTTGTGCCTAATACAGTCAATATAAGCATGGACTGTGGGAAACTAGTCCATACCCATGATGGCATCGTAAGGCGTCGACACCGCTACTAGGAGATCCCATCCAACACTATCACCTCATAGAGTAACCTCACACTACTGGAACCAGAGTTTAATCATTGAATATTATTTCCTTGGAGTCTCTAGTTGTAAAGATATAGCCAACGGCTCCACCGGAATCTCCATGATCTGAATGAGGGCTATGAAAATAAAAGAGTGACTGGAACCTGTCTCTATAAGTAATGTGGAAAGGTGGAGTAGATAAAGAACATACCTCTAATCATATTTGATGTTCTATGCTCGTAGGCCTCAACTGCCAGGAGCTGATCTCTTCCATGCCCTCCTGCTCCCTGTGGTCGGGGTGGGCCACCTGGTGGTGGTGGCGGTAGAACGTCATATCACTGCCCACCGCCTGATGTACGGAAACATCCTCTCCCAAGTCTGCATAATGCCTGTAGACCTCCTCGACCTAACCTCTGTCTCTGCCTCGGTGGTCCCTCAACCATCTATTGGTTGTTTTTATGGTAGTTCGGGCAGTCGTGAGGCTTGTGACCCTACCCGCAGCATATAGAACACTGCTTGTACATCGCCTGACGTTATCTACCTCGCAAGCCCCAAACCTCTGACCCTGCATCCTAGGGTCATCCACCAGAAGGTTTGATCCACTTGGACATCTATTTCATCTGCCTGATACTTGCTGTAGATGACTCTGGTACCTGACGTCTGGTGGTGGCTCTCGCTGTGGGTTCCTGCTCAGCTAGGAAGCTCTCCACCAAAATCACTCGCTCTAGTACCCCAGCCAAAGTCGGTATGTTGAGAAATACCATCAATGCTCTAATCTCCCATCGGAGACCCTACTCAAGGGTATGGGACCTGAAGAAAGGCTCTCGTACTGTATTGGGCCACTATCATGATGCCCTACTGTAGGTGCAATAACTCCGGCATATGCACAGAGCGTAACTTTTTTGGGACCAACTCTTCCCCTGAAAAGGCTCTCGATGTCCTCCCAGACTAGGGTCACCTCATCATGTGTCTAGAGAATCAAGCTCCCCCATCCCCCTGCTACATCCTGGAAGAGACTGGCTACTAGGATCACCATAAGGTCAGATGGTGTCCCAACTAGATGGAAAACTCTAGCTACAGCCTCTAGCGAGTCCTCAGCTGCCTGTGGGTCTGTCTCCCCTCGAAACCATAGAGGCATCATCCGCTGAAACTCGTGAAATGTGCTCTGTTGACGTGCACCTTCTACTAGTGGGGATGGTTGCAACGACTTCCTAATGGGTAGTGGGGATGCTGTTACACCACCCGAAGGTGCGAACACCGTAAGAACGACCTTCACTAAGGCCTCATCACTCAGTGGGTCGTCATCACATACTCTCTTAGGAAACCTGGATGGATTTCTATGTGGTGGAATCTTGAAAGACGACAGGTATACGATGGTCAAAATGTAATACCTAGTGAGATAACTCAAAAATAAATCAAAAGGAAAAACTTTCCAAAAACACACACAATCAGTGTTTGTGTGCCCTGAGTCAGAAATCAGAATTTAGGGTCCTAGTGTAAAGATACGTTGGCCACTGCACCAACCCTGGACTCCCCGAAAAAAAACCACAATAATAACACATTTCACTATTTCTACAATGAAAATATTAGAGTCCTAGTTCTTTGATAAACCTGACTCCTCTAATACAACTTCTCCACGACCCATCCCACGAGGCATGTGCCATGACTACACCAAGCCTGCCTTCCATAGGCCAGGGGTTGGGGAATTTCACTGAAAGGCATACTCCCTAAAATGGGAAGGCATTGACTTTGAACCTATACAAACACACAGACTAATATTCAACGAGAAGAAACTGTGACATAAACAATGGTAGTAAAAAGCGTATTGAAAGTAAAGGTGATGGAATACAAACTCAACTGAAAATTACAAGTACAACTGAACAAGGAAAATCAACTCCTAGATCATCCACTAAGAATCATACTTGAAGGGTAGGTACAGATCCTCTCCTCAGCACTCCACGTCCGCCCGTTTCCTCCGCATACCACCTGGTCCTGGCACAATCAAACCTCAGCCCAGCTTCTTGTCTTCTTTACAAGATAGAACAAGGTGCAGGTGAAGCCCATGCATGGGTGAGTATAACAATACCCACTATGGACCCCAAAACCCTCAAAGGTCTCTCATAATTCTACAAAGGAAAAAACCACAAATCATGATCTCAATCGCAAAACACAAGAAATAGACACATCTCAAAAATATTCTCATCTCAAACCTAGATTTTTAGTGAGGTATGGAGGTACAGATTATTAGTCATGAAGCTAGATGATCTTATTCTGTCCAGATGCACTACTTCTAGCCATACGGAGTCTTACTCACATAGGAACTATAGGTAACTAAAAACCTCAATGACCCACACATGATCTAATCTGCCCAGTATCGATAGGTAACTAACCCCTGCAATGACCCACATAGGATCAAATCTTCCTAGGATCAGTATATCACTGAACCACGATGGGCCGCTCTATGGATGGTTCTTGTTGGGTCATGAGGTGCTGATCCACACAGGACCGCTAGGTGGTGATCCAAATAGGAACGCTATGTGCTGACCCACAGAGGATCGCTCGGTACTAACCTATGTATGAGTTTTCTCTAACTACCACCTCACTACCATCCCCTAGATTCCCGTTCATAGCATGCTTGACTCTGGGAGAACTGCTACTTAATCCATAGGTCGTAGTTAAACCAGCACTATTCTCCAAAAATGGGTAACCCAAATTACCTCCATGACGTAAGGGTTCAATCGCGACAGATGGCACGTCAATCGGACTCCCAGTCTGTGAGTTATAAGCATTTTAGTTTCAGGGGCTCGGTTGGATTTGGGTTCAATCCAACCTGGTCGTACTCCAACTATCTCCAAAACATGAGTGCAGTTTTCCAAAAAGGATTGTCTCAATACAAGGGCCCCATCGCCATAGAGATTTTGTCAAATGGATGCTTAGTTCCCAAGTTATGGCCCTTTAAAATTTTCTTGGCCCGGTTGGACCTGGGTCCGACCCGACCCGGTCGGAGTAACCCAACCCGACCCAGTCTGGGCTGGGCCGCGGTGGACTCAGCCCACTATGCCATGGCAGACTCAGCCCCCTAGGCTGAGGTCCGACTCGACTCTTAAGGGAGGCCCCGCCCGATATGGTGGTGACATGCTAGGGAAGTGGGAAGGTAGGGAGGGGTCTGCTAATGCGATGGCCTGGTAGGGTGGCAGCTCGGTAGGGAAGCGGCCCGCTAGGGAGGTGACCCGGTAGCGGTGGAGAGCGGCCCATGATGGAAAGGGTGGGAAACGTTCCCACTAGTATCCCGAATGACCGAGGGCCATTCAGTTTTGAGAAAATTGTGGCGCCACGTGGGTGCCGCCCTGTCACCGCGGAACCCACCGGAGGTGCGGGTTCTGCCTCCACTATGGCTTCTGTTCGCAGGAAGTGCACTGGTCACACCACCTCCCGGCTTGCCGATGGCATGGTGATTGCGCCACTTCCCTTTCTGCAACCGGATGATGATATGGCTGCCTCATCTGTTCACCGCGACTGACGAGTCGCAACCTCTTTCTCACCAGCGGCGCACGATGGCAAGCCGCACCTCCTCTGCGGCCGGATAGTGCTGGTCATTCTGATGACCTCCACGGCTTCGTGTCATGGTATCCTTTTTACAGTGCTTGTTAGTGCATTGCTTTCTATGTATCCTTTTAGCATCGCCACATAGAAGATATTCAATAGAGAGCACAAGGGTGTAGCAAAGTAGTGGAGGGTTCATGTTGGGTTTGTTTGGCGTGTGCCCTCTATGTTAACTTGTAACATGTGGGAGGATAAAAGGGATCGATAGAAATCACTTGATTTCAAAATAAGAAATCAAAACCCCTACCTCGAATCGTTTGAGAAATTCCCACGGTTGAAGGTGGGTCAGTGTTCTTCATTCCCACAACAGGCTTCCAATGACATCACTTAATTTTCAATCTTCACGTTGGGGTTTCATTGTCGCTTGTCACTGCTTTCCAGAATCGGCTCCATCCTCCAAAGGTTTGGCGGCATGACACTCCTTCAGCACTTCGTTTCTTGGTGAAGCTCTGTCGATACCTTCCCCCAAGCTCCATATATATAGGAGAGGGGGAGTTTAAGTAATGAAGTTGGGAATTAATAGGACTCATTAGTTAGGAAGCTTCCTAATTTCCCCAACATTGTTGTTACATAGATTGTAGGGTCATTCCATTTAATGTATTTAAACACTGCTGGCCCCACACACTTCTTATTCATTGGGGGTTATGAAAGAAAATAAAATAATAAAATTATTTCTTTTCTTTTCTTTTAAAAAGTCGCAAAACATAACTTTTTCTCCCGACCTACTACATTCAATGTAAAGTCTCCCTTAAGTGAATCCCGATGTTGCAGATTCAATGGTTCCATCATATTTTTAATCTGAGTAACGGTTAAAAAGATAGAAAATTTCACTCGCGTGTTTAGTGAATGTACCTTAAAAAAAGTTAAGATATTCATTCCAGGCACACCAGACCTCGGAATCAGGTGCCATCAATTTTTTAAGACTCATAATAATTCCATATAATTAAAGAAAGTACTTAGAAAATTTGGATATTTACAACATCGTGTGTATTCCATAAATGGTGTGTGTTAGAAGGATTTCACTGACCTGTTTCATCAGTCACACGGTTGGATACATGGATCACCAAAACACAACGTGCACTTCTAGTACACGGTGATTTCATGAAAAGATTTTCCAAACCATGTCCCTGCCCACATGGTTGGTCACACGATCTTTATCTACGTACATGTGTATAAAAATTACATGGTAGGTACTTAGAAAAACATTTTCTTCCCAAACAGAAAGATACATGGTGTGTATTCATCATCACAGACCAAGTATTCTAGGTTTTTTCAAATAGTAATCCTCAGAAACTACTCCGGAACCCCATAAAAACACTGAAACAATCATCAAAGTTGCAAATTCTAATCCGTACGGGACCATACTCCCCACGAATCAAATCTTGGCATCATATTCTTTTATATCACAATGTATAACAGTGCAATCAAAAACATGATCCACCAAATTTAGATCCATGAGGGCCCATAACATTCCCGGGACCAAATTTTAGCACCCTTTCAAAAGAAACTTTAAATTTTTACAATACCCTATCAAAATAGTAGGTATTATATCATGACATCTGTCCCAACAACATGAATATCTAGCACAACATCTATCACAACAGCATGCAATCAGTAATGCGTCCTAAATGGCATGAAAAACGGCATGACATGTGATCTCTATCAAGTTACTATATGATGCATGAGATGGAAAACCTTCATATCAACGGGTTGAAACAGAAATAGAACCTAAATGATATAAATCAAAACAACACAAATCAAGTGTGTCACTGAACTATGAAATCAAATCATCTTTAATAATTTAAAAACCATAAAAATTGCAATATTCGAGGTAACATGGCATTTCCCTGTACAAGGGTTAGCTACTCCTGGGCACATCTTATTAACAAATATCCATTCCATCCAATACTTGTCTATAGGCTCCAAATAGTAAGACAAAGTATAAAAAAACATCCTCTAATACCACATTGTAACGTCTCGGTTCTGGGTGTCACCCAAAGGTTACCTGTACCTGGTTGGTCACATGGCATCAAGCGCATTTCCCCGAATGCCAGAGGCTTCTAAATAGCAATGAGGGCCTTTTGTGTCATAGTAGGGAAACTATGCCCTCATTGGTAGAGCGTGGACAATAGAATAACAAATAATAAGAATCAGCAGAATAAAAATACCATACAACAAGTAAACAATGGAAGGCTGAAAGTAAATAACAACTGGAGCACATATATAAATGATGCATGTAACATATGTCTAGGAATGCAGCCAAACAAGAAAATATGATGGAAATACAAATAAACCAAATTACAAGGAAAAAAGGAAAACACCAGCAGCTTCCCAAGCCTATGCTTGGTCCTATGATCTCCAACTTCAACTAGCCAATCATGTACCTAATGAAGAAGGGTGATTTCCCTTATCTACACCTGAAACCATATAATCTATTTGTGTCTAAAAACATGACCCAAACAGGGGGTGAGACGAATTCCAGTATGAAACCACCATAAGATTTGTTCCTAATAGTTACTGAGTATATATAGCTTGTAATAATGGAAATGCAACAAAGAACTATGAGTACACAAAAGTAAACTATCCTACAGTATCATTTAGATTCATTATCATTTAATTTTCATCATTTAAATATATAAGTATCAAAAAAGGTATCTCATAAGAATACATATTAGGAAAAACCCAAGCTTTTGCTTTGTCTTGGCAGACACGTCACAAACATTCAATATTCACCTTAACCCTATGGGTAGCTCACACAGTCTAACCCCTCTAGCCAAGTAATGCAATAAAGGAAAAGATTCTCTAAGTAAGCAGTAACCATCAATTTTTCCTATGGTCTTTCCATAAAAACTATAAAATCTCTATAGAATCACTCAATGTCAATTAACCATGTAGTATCATAATGTAAACTCTATACACTCTAAGGGAGAACTCACTTTCAATCCCCCATGTGGTATCTTAGTGGGAAATATAACAAAATCTCTGAGGAATAACTGAACATAAATTCCCCCTATAGTCTAACTACACCATGTTTTCACAGCCCAATGTAATTCAAACATGCATATACAATTTAAAGATTCCAAAAATAATCTCAACTACTACATGGATAAACAATTCCAATTCATATCACAAGCATGTAACTAGTAGCAAGAGACAATCAGTTCCATCCTATCAAGCAAGGCATGGAAACAAGATTTGCCTCATAAGAAACCTTGACCAAACAAACTTAAACATTAAAATAAGGAAACACACCAATGGGGTGTTCTTTAATCATTAAATTTCACATAATTCCATATCAACAAACCCTTAGTCCAACAATCAATCTTAGGAAGATAAAGAGGGTTCAATTTTCTAAACCATAAATACATAAAACATGGAAATCAGCACATTGTCATATAAAACTCAAAGACAACCAATGAAAGAAAACAAACCAACTACCTCAATGTTTCATGAACAACACTCTGAAACTTCATCCCATGAATCGGCCTAGAATGTCATAGATCTATAAAAAGGTCAAAAATATTCAACCTTGAATATCTCACGAAAGAAGAGTAATCAGGAGGAGAGGCACTAGAAGAAGGAATAACTCACCGAGATGATTCCAATGCACCTATTGAAGTTCGAATTCGACCTTAAAGGGAGAAACTCTGGCTCGAAAATGATTCATTGCTCTTAGTCACTCATGGACAAAGCAAGGCCAGAAGAAGATGAGTCTAGGGATTAGACATGACCTCAGTAAAACTAAACAAATAAAAAGAAAAGTAAATAGTGTGTACGGTTAATTAACACGCCATGTATTTGCTTCAACAAGCCCCCGACATTGGTGGTCTACCACATCACCCCACACAACCATGTCTTGGCCATTACACACCCAAGATATAGATGTACTCGGTAACTAGGTACACGGCGTATACTCTTATGTACACAGTATGTACTTATAAATTTTCCAAAACCTCCCCTTTTTCTCAATAACACCGCAAATCAAGATCCATACCTGAAATAAAGATTATGGTTCTTAAAATATAGGAAAAATTCAGGTTGTGTATTACCATAGTAAATAAGTACATTGACCATATTCCTTGACACTATAGTGTTTCTTTGGTCTTCCTCTTCGTAGCTGGTGGGATAAATAGAACAACCTAAGCTATTACAACCACCACAAGTTATCTAGTGATATTCGAGTAATCTTTTTGGTTCTATCCAGATCCACTGGCTAGCCAATTGTAATAGCTAAGGGATCCTTCAAAATTCTAATTCCAAGATCTTATTGAAATAACCCTCTTGTTGATTGAAAACTTATAAAGATGTTAAAACAAGAGATATGAAAGTACATGAAATTAAATTTTTATAAAAAAAATGTTTCATTATCATTACAATTTTCTAAGAGAATGAGATACAACAATCTTCCTATTTTTTAAAATCACCATCACTTGAGATAAAACAAAACAAGATATGAATATGACATGATTGGAATATAAAAATATGTATTTCAAATGAATACATACTAAGTATTTTCAAAACTAATGTTGATATTTCATAATGAAATTCAATCAATATATTCAAACTTTTTTCAATACTCATAACTGATAAAAAAATTAATTTTTAAAATTATTGAAAATATTAACAAAACATAAATATTTTAGGGAAATTTAGACCATCTCTATTGAATCTAAAAGTTTCTCGTAATTTTATTCCCATTGATGATTATCTGAAAGAAACATAAATAGGTCTATATAAATTTATTTTAATATAATTTTATCCAAAGAAAATGAGAGACAAAATTGAATTATAAAATTTCACAACAAAAATTTGATTTTGAATTTTTAAATATTTAAAATTTTCAAAAGTAGAATTTAAAAAATGAAAAATTATAATTCAAAGTGCTCAAAGTATAAAAAGAAATCTTTATTTAAATATTTAAAATAATTAATGTACATTTAATAATAACATATATTTTCAATATAGTCCACTTTTTTTCAAATTGAAATCCTCCTAAAGGAAAATTTATGAATTTTTAAGAGGGTTGGATCTCCCTCAATTAATTCATTAAAAAACCAGGGGCCAATAAACCATTATATTCAATAGGTAAATGAAACATCATAAAATATTTAAAAATAAAACATTAATATCAAGATATATTTTTCAAAATAATGAATTGAACAGATTATTTCTTAAGAGATAAATACTATAAAAAGGTAATATTCATCATTTACCTACATTAAAATCAATAAATAGTTTGAATAATATATATAAAAAAGATAATATAAATAGAATAGTGACTAAAAACTAATATATTTTAAAATTAAGTCATGATTTAAGATATTTTAAAATAAATTCAATATTTAATATATTTTTCAACAAATTCAAGATCGATGATATTTTAAAATTAATTCAATCCTTGATCATAATGTTTATCTAAACTATCTATGGAAAATCCATCATGAGTCTCAAACCAGGTGTCTAGTAAAGGACCACTACTCATTCCCAAGGTAAAGATCATGTTAATAATCAACCTTCCCTTTTTTAGGTTAATAACTATTGATGAATTTTACCCAAACCCCCCATCCAATTATTTGTATACTTATAGGGAATTATTTTTATAAAAAATCACACACATTATAATATATAAAATTTTAAAGTTATAAAATAATAAAGAAGAAAAATATCAAACCAGCATTTATGAAATAATCAGAAAGAAACTAACAACATTGGTATGATAGAAAAATTATATTATAATTACAAATCATATTCAATTGTAAAGTAAATAACTTTACCCAAAAATATCATTAAATTCAAGATTATAAAAAAAATCATGCATAAAGTTAAGTATGTGTAACTCAAAACTTCAACGGGTTGTGTAAGGCTAAAATAAAAAATAATTTTGAATAGGTTTTTCAAAAAAACCTGTAGACAACACATAGGATAATGTAAAAAAAATTCAAAATTAATTTCAATATTTCATAATGAAATTCAAAGAGATTTTATAAAGTATTTCTGGATGAAATTGTAAAATTTTCACAATTGATTAAAACTCTATAAAATCATTAGGCATAAAAGGAGTTTCAATAAAAAGATAAAGAACCCCATTGGAGAAAAAAAATTTATTCTCCACCGTTAGATAAACCAAAACACTATTCCCATTTTAATTATCAAAAATAACCTCATGAAAAAGGGGAATATTGTAAATGGATATATAATAACTATTATTTGAAAAAATGTATTAAATAAAAGGATTTAAGTAATATATATACTCAAAACAAGGATAGAAAAAAGGATAGGGTGTTTATGAGAAATAAATTCATGCTTAAAGAGATCCAAATATTTCATAAGAAAGTGTAATAGAGATCCATGAAAATATATTAAGATATAACATAAAATTAAAATAAATGTAAATGATAATCCAATCAAAGTGATGGATCCCAATTAGATGGAAAACCATATTAAGGAACAAATATATATGAAAAAAAAGATTAAAATTCAAGGATTTAGATTTGGAAAATGGGAGTAAGGGTAAGAAAATAAAGATATCAATTGTTTATTGAGTTAAATAAACAAAGATCAATATATTTATCTTATAAAACTCATAGGATTATAAATTAAATTCAATTTAAAGGTAAAAATAAAAATTAAAAAGATGATAAAATTTAATTTTTTAATATAAATTATTTTAAACAATATACAATAAAGAATTTGATAAATTTAATAAAAGAAATTGAAACTTTTATCTAAAATTATTTTATAAAAATAAAAAATTTAAAACAATATACATTTCAATGAATAAATTACATAAAATTAAATATCTATTTGAATTTTGAAAACATTTCAAGAGAAATTAAAGGATTAAACTATTGATTTCTATGATTGACTTAGTCAAACAGATTTGAGACATGAAAGATCCATAACTTATTCAACCTTAATAAGACATTCTAGAGCGGTGGGTTTTGTGAAAATATAGATTTCAAGTAAAATAATTTTAGACACCAACATATAAAATATTAATAATTAAAATATCATTTAAAAAAACAAAATGTACTAATATCAATGATTTTACATGTTGAGTTATCACAAATTACGATTTGACTTCCATAATGCTTTTCAAAAAGGATAAACTCTGACTAGTCATTATTCCTTAAGAGATTGGTTTATATATTTAGGCCTAAAATAACATATTTTTTTTAAAAAAAAATTCATAAATTTGATTCCCTGTTTTACACTAATAATTGAAATATTTATCTAGTGAGGATGCTCTTACAAAATTTGTTGTATTTTTAGATGTGTTTTCGTGATTTTAGAAACAAAAATCATAATTATTTTTTAGATAACATTTGGAACCCAGCATATTATTTATGGTTTTTTACCTTTATTGAATTTAGTAATAGAATTATTTATATATTTAATGGTTTATTATAAATTTTCAAAAATATGTGTATCTTTTAATTTCAAATGTAACTCTTTATTTTCTTTAGAAATTTGATTCTTTTTAAAAAAATATGATTATAGTTATTTTTTAGATGTTTTAAAATTGTGTT
Source organism: Viscum album (assembly GCA_963277665.1). Lineage (NCBI taxonomy): Eukaryota > Viridiplantae > Streptophyta > Magnoliopsida > Santalales > Viscaceae > Viscum > Viscum album. The sequence goes on along the minus strand of OY728152.1, from coordinate 866,785,956 downwards.
AAGTTATAAAAACAATTTTATAGTTGATATATATAATATCTAAGATCTTCATAGTTAAAATGTATAGAAGAACAATAAGAGGTGTACTAATTAGAATTATAAGAACAAAACTAATCAATTACCTAAATTTTGTCCATGAGACATTTGGAACTTTTATCACTTGATTTGGAAGATGAGAGTGATTCATCACTTACCCTTAAGTTTAGACTTTTAAGGATCTCTTAAAATACATATTTTATTTCATATATTGTTTAATATGGTAATATCCAGTTTTATGTGGGCCTTTATTTGCAATGATATCATGTATCCTCTGTTTCCTTTTGTTCATTCTCCTTTTTGGTAAGTTGGAATAATTTATTTTTCTTCATTTATTTTTTTTACTTTATTGGGCTATTGTTCCACCAATATTTCACATCAAAATGTTCCATCATTGATTTTGTTAAAATTAATTCTCTTATTAAAATCCATAGCCTCCTTATATTCCTTTTTGGCTTTCCACATCATGCTAATTACATAGTTTATGAGAAACCCAATGAGTTATTCAACTAGAAAGTTTTTTTATTTACATTTATTCTTTAATTTATATTACGGTGGGCTCCAAGGTACTTGGAAATAAAGATAATAGTTTCTTTAAAAAAGTTTTTATAGTAATAAAATTACCAAGAGACATTTTACCATTGAAAATGTTAGTAAAGTGAGAAACAAATATCAATAATTGATTCATTTGGATGCATAAATTAACTTTAAAACATATATATGCATATCATGTTTTGTATCTTATTATTTATTAGTGCATTAATGAGTAACTTTAGATAATTTATATATTTCAAAAGAAATTATTCCAGTAGAAATATGATTAAATTATTTTCTATCTAAACCATAATGAAAAGCATTAATGAATTTTTCATCATAATAAAATGCATAAATATTTTTGGAGTCCATTTTCCAATTTATTTTTCAGTTGGTGTATAACCATTCATAAAAATTTCCCAAATATGATATCCAATTCTTCGAAATAAGATAGACATGCATGATTTTAAATCATTATAGTCTATCCCATCAAATAATGGGAAATCACCCCTTGAGTGTCCATCTGGTGAACTATGGATGTTAAACGTACAATCCATCTTTTAAATAAAATTAATTTAAATTGATTAATATTTTTTAAAACAAAATATAAAAACATGTTTTAAATTTTTTTAGGAACATGATTCCTCAAAAAAATTGAACATAAGGACTCCTCAGAAACCAATTGTTGTTCAAAGTAAGATGGATAGAGGGTGGTGAATTACCTTTTTAAAAACTAAAAAAAAAATAATGGATAAAAAATAAAATTGAGTGTTAAATTGAAATAATCAGAGTAATTGAAATATATATATATATGGGTGTGTGTGAGAGACAATTAAAAGAATAATAATTTTGAAATTGAAATGTATAAGAAAAGAAGATATGATTTATCAATTAAATAGGTAAATGGTTTATATAAATTAAATTAATAAAAGATTATGTTATTGATATAATTTATTATTAATTGATTTATTGAATGATAGATATTAATATATAAATTATTTAGAATTTAAATAGTGTACAAGTCATATAATTTGATAAGGGAGTTTGAAAATCACTCAATTATTATACCTTATCCCCAAGACTAGATTTCATGATTGTATTTATATTAAATCCTTTGACATTAGTGGTATAAATGAACCTAGAAGAAGTAAGAAAATTACTTTTGACTAAAACAATGTAAGAAAATGGGGTGCCCTTACTTTTAACTAAAAGAAATTAAGAAACTGAATGGAGGTAAATACCTTCTTTTCAGTGGAAGAAAGTAAGAAATTGAAAGAACCATGGTTTTAATGGTAACCAAGAACCTGAAAGAAAATCAGAATAAGAAAAGGTTTCTTAGGAACAAACCAATTATATATTAGCCTCTAATCACTTAAAATACTAATCAAGAATAGTAGGATAGATATTGAAAATGATGGAGAGATAATGATTTAATATGAAAGAACACTTTTGAATGGAATTGAGAGTACAAGTGTAACCACGTGAAACATGAGATCGTTGAAGTTGATTTTAATGAATTCTAGTTCAATGTAAATTTACAAGCCTCCTTTGGGGTATATTTATTGGATCTAAAGACTCTTAGAATATTTTATAGTCAAATTAGATTCAATAGAGTCATAGAAGACCTATTAAAGGAATGCTTAACAATTATAAATTAGTTCTTTAACCGTCATCTCTGATGCCATCTTGCATCCATTGGCTTCTACTGGGTATCCAATGTGCTAACTCAAACTACCTAGTCTACTAAAGACCCCACCTGGTAATTGGTGATCTTATAGTAGACCTGGTGGTTCTTTCTAATGTCACTGGCTGGTCACTGGCACCTAACTGGGTGGCTGGTGGTAGCAGTTGGTGTGGCCTTCACAAATGGCCTTCCAAAATCCTTTTACACCCAAACATTAGTAAGTTGAAAACCTATAAACATACTTAATCAAGAGATCTAAAAATACATGAAACTAATTTGTTAGAACACACAAAAAAATGATCCTTAAAATGTATCTACGAAACTGAGGTACAATTAAAATATCTACATCCTATTTTTTAATTAATTCACATAATTTGAAATGTCTATATTCATTTCACCATGACATGGTATTATTCTTTCCATGACATGATATTTTTTTATATATCATGTTGTCTAATATAAGAAAACATTATCAACCACATTCCCCTCTATTTGATTACCTTGTTTCATGTGGGGAGTTGAGAAAATACATTATCTCAAAATGACATCAATAGAGGGAATATTTTTCTAGATTATAAATTTTTGAAAATGATCATTTAAGGAAATTTTCTTCACCATGAACTATTCCACAAAATGGGTTCTTATTAAAACCAATTTTTATAACAACTATAACAAATCCTTCCTTCAAAAATTTTCATTTTTGTCGTGGTTCCTTGTCTACCTGTTTTAGAGAATGACTTTAATATAGTATTTATTTAATATAATATATAACATGGTCATGTTACCATAGTGTATTATATAGTATCATCAATATTCAAATCAATTAAAACATGATTGTTTCCATTTAGTATTCAAGCTATTTATCAAACCCCATGGCACATATTGTGACATAGTACATACCATTATGGTGTGGTTTTTGGTTAAACCACAAAAAACTCTACTAGATTCATCTAAAATCCATAAAACTCCATGAAATATTATTTAATGTTAATATAAAAATTTTATTCATCATTATTTTAACTTTTTATAATAACTGTTATCTAAAATTCAATTACTTGTTAAATAATTTTCTATACAAAACATTAATTGTAAAATGGTTACATATTAATGTGTTCATATAAAATTAAATTGGAAAAATATATATATAATTTATAAATTAAATAAATATAAAATAAATTTTTTTTTCCTGAGATGAAAAAATTTATTAATATGATGAATATAGAAAATAAATAGTGTGATATTTTAACATTAAAAATATACTATAGTGTTAGATTATTTCAAAATTAGTAACCTTTAAAAATCATAATCATCTAATTAGGTTGTTTAATGGTATATTTAGATGTCCATATGATATTTTTTGAAAAATTTTGATTGATAATGGTTATCAAACCATGAAATTTGGGTTAATATTTGTTGGGTGTCCCTAAAAATAGGTTTTTTGAGGAATAAAGTTACGGAAAATCATTAGAAGAATCAATAAAATATTTTTTTTCATTTAACTATATAATAGTTACATATAATATAGTTACTTGAATACCAACCTAAATTATATTGTATTACTAAATGGGATTACCGGAGTAATGATTTAATGAAATTTTTATGTTTTCTCACTATTTAGTATGATGATTATAAATTTAATGGGATTGTATTGAATAAAAATTATTATTTAATATTTATATAAACATTATATTCAAATGATATAAATTTTTATTTTAAATAATAGATGCATGAAATATAAATATCAATTTATTACTATTAGAAATTCTTAAAAAAGATAACTTTAATGAAAATAACTTCTTATATTGATATCTTAATATGAGAATTGTTCTCTGTTAAAAATTAAAACATTATATTCTAGAATAACCCATGCCTAATAGTCTTGATTATTATTCCTTACATGGGGAAATAAATTAATAATATAAATTTAATGATAATACATGTCACATAACATTTCTTATAGTATATATCATGGTATCAAAACATTGTAGTCTACAAGAATACATGGAAACATTAAATTTGATTTAATATATTAAGAAGAAAACATAATGGGTATAAGTAAATATTTGTTATAAGAATTAATCATTATAATTACACTTCATTGATATATGAAAGCAATTTTTCTTAACATATCTATGTTAGTTTACACCATTTGAAAGATAAAATGTAATCAATTAAAGTATAGGTTTACCTATTCATGAAAAATAAAGAAATCATTTTTATACTAGTTATCAAAGTATACCATATACCTATTAAAATGGATTAATTTTATAATTAGATGAATATTATTATATTTCCTCCATAAACATGAATTTCATTTTTGTATATTGTTTAGATAAAAAAAGAGTTTTTATTTCATGTTTAATAGCTACAACTATTCAATATACATAGATGAAATTCTTTATATCATTAAACATATAATTGATTATTTTTTAATTTTAAACCTAGATAACATGATCTGTAATATATTGAACAAATAATTCAATATTTATTATTCAAATACCCCTTACCTTTGACATTGTATTGTTTTTTATATAAATAATAAATATATATGTATTTTACAAGGATGAATTTTTAGATTATTTGATTAAAATTTCTTCAATAATTCATAGTCTTTTTTATTACTAAAGATAGTAAATAATATATTTTTTGTAAAAGGAAAAAAAATTAAAGATTTATTACCACTAATAAATTTTTATTTATAAGAAATAATTAGCACATTGTTAGTGGTGGCCACCATTACAATATAAAATTTAACAATGAATTTAGTTAGTATAGTTTTGTTTTTATTTTGATACAAATGATTAAAACCTTTGAAATATTAAACGTATTCACATATAAAAAACATAATCAACATGATAAATATATTATGATACTTTATTAGATTGTGGTATGAAATACATAAGACAATAATTTATTGGGAATTTAAGAGTGTGTTAAATTGTTTCATATCTTAATCATATAGGAACATATCAATGTAATTGTGTATTAATATTTAGGAATGAAACTTTAATATGAATAGTAAGATTTCTGATGAGTCATAAAAATATTCATATTTTATTCTACGATTATTCCCTAGAAACTATTTTTTTTTAACCACAATTGTGTACCATATAACGAAGCTGAAAATAATCTATATGTGATTTTAATTGGGGGAATATCAACTTTTATTTTATTAGGTATTGGGTGCTTACGTATATATACAATGTCTAAATTCTAGAAAAAAATGACCTAAATATAATAAATTCCTATTTTTTATATTTATACCTAAATAATGAGTTACTATTAGAGTTTCTTCCCTATAATTCAACTTAAATTATACATTGGATTATTTATCCGTGTATGTAGTTTGAAATATGTATATATATATATATATGTTTTATTCTTATAATTTATTTTTCTATTATTTTTTATGAAATAAGTGATAATTCAGATAGAGTATTTATTACATTGATACGTTATAATAGTCTCCTACTATAATTTAAATCTAGATATTATATTAAATCATTATTATAGTTTTTTTTATACTCTAGAATTTTTATTATCATAAGACACAAATAATGTCTCACTATCAGGTGTTGGGGCCTTATATGTAATGTTATTTTCTCTTGTGAATTTCATAGTTGATGATATCTAAGAGTGAATAGATCATGAGGAAAAAATAAATACTTATAAATCCATATAAAATGTTCGTAATTGAAAGATCATATCATTTAGAGTGTATATTTACCTTTAGAAATAAAATAATTATTAATAATATCATGAATTTCATATATTGATGCATGATAAAAACAATGATACAAATTCTCAGGGTGAATTATCTTACATTGGTTGTGTCATGAGTGGTATGATTTTATCTAAATGATCAAGATAATAATTAACCCATCTAAGTTCTATAAGAAGATGTATCTATCCACTTGTTTTAAATGAAAGTTATTGAGAAAAATTCATATCCATTGTGATTTTAGAAAATTTAATTGAAAAAATTAAAAAAATATATATATATATATATCAATAATTAAATGATGATGTAATGGTTTTGAATTATGGTTGACGAGATATTATTTAACTATGGAATAATATTATATAGTTTTATTCATTTGATGGTTTTTATTACTATTACGTTTTTCTTTCTCTATGGGGACATGATGTGTTTCTAAATACCACTCTTTGTTTGTGGGTTAGAAATACTTTCAGTGTGAAAAATACTTAGAATTTTTTTACACTATCTTTATCCAGATAAATGTATATTGATATATATTATATTAGGTTCAATCTAAGTATAAGTATAGAATTGGTGTTGGTTTAAGGATCAATGTCTAATCCACTCATATCATTAATAATTAAATTACAGGATTGGAATAAGTGGGTTGTATTTTCATTTCTTCGGTATTTATAAGACTTCCATATGTAGATATATGAATATATATATATAGTATAGGTCATCCCAATTCCATGAAATCATTATTTAATTATTTAAATTTTAGTTTCATGTATGATTTTATATATCAATTAAATAATTTTTTATTTTATATTATATATATCAAAAAAATATTTTCCACATGATATATATTAATATATCACATAAATAATTATTTATTAATGAAATTATATATTAAATAGATGTTTTTTAAAGGATGGTTGTTTTATATTTAATTTAAAATAAAATAGATACAATGTATCTCCAAAAAACATAAATCTAAAAATTAAAGGGACATTAACCCCAAGAGAAGGAGAGTGGAAGGATATTGATCTAATTATCTCTGATATTTGACATAGATGGGATTAGAGAGATACTCTCCCCTTCTAGAGATTTAGAGAGATAAAAATGAAAAATATACATGTTATAAAATCTTGACACTAGAACACTCTTATTTCATAATACTAGTTTCTAAAAAAATCATGATCGATGTTTAATGTATCTTAAATCACATGTGAATATTGTTGAAGGATCATAATACCAGGTTCTTAATGAATAAAAATACTACCAGTGAGTAGAAATCATGTCAAAATAAAATTTCATGAGATAATTTTTTAAATTAATATCTAATTATAAATTAAGTGTGTTGACACCATTCAGGGACTTCATTTTGTTGTCTAATTATTGAAATTTATGTAAATATTTAGATAAAAAAATTCATTGACCATCCATCCATGACACTTCCAGGATGCTTACATAATTTTATCCTTACTTTTATAATCTGAATGTATAACACCCCAAGAATTTTCTGGTATTCTTCTATTAAATATTTTAAATTCATTAGATAACATTTATTTCGTAAATCACTAAGTCTCATTGAATCAACAGTTGTTTATTTATAGTATAAATTCATAACCTATCCATTAAACTTAAATATTCCTCTTTGTTTTGAATTTTGAAAAACGGTCATGTACAGTTGTGATCAGTAAGTTATTTGGAGTCTGATAAAACCAACTTGTTTTCCAGGTGAATAGTAGAAAACCATTATGAATAGTAATATGCCCCTTATGAATATTAAATTATATTATTATTTTATTTTCTTAAGGTTATAAGGAAATGATCTATTGATTAGTTTTTCAAGGTGTTAAAAATGAGTTATGGATTAAAAATTTTATTATTTAATACAATATGATTTTATTTAAAAATTAAATTAATAATTTTTTTAAAATTATATTCAAAAATATTTGTTCATTTTCTAATTCTACACATCAAAAAATGGTTAGGTTTATTTTTTTTTTGATTTTTATGTAATTCTAGATTTTTTGATAAATAGTAAAATAGGATAAATTGTGATAAATGCTAAATACATTTTTTACAGCATCATAAGTAATGAAAGGATGATTTAGGATCACATTGTTAGAATTTACATGAACTTATTACTATTTATGATCAAATTATTCAATACTATTCATTATTTGGAGCAAAAATATTAAAATAATGATTAAAATAATGTAAAATCCCTCCTCCCCTCCACTATATAAACCACCCCTCACCCCCTCTTCCTCCCACGCCCCACATGCTTTGAGCCTTTCCTAATCTCTACCAAATACACTTCCCAAGCCCTCCCCACACGTCCATGACCTACTGGTCTCACCAAAAGTGCAAAAACAATGGACTTAAGGATATTCTCAAGGGAGGGGTACTCAAGAGGAGAACCTCTCTTCCCTTTTCTTTCAAATTCTTTTACAAGTTATATTCTTTTGTTTCTCTCTCCTAACCACCCCAAATAAAAATGCTATGATAATTTCAATACCATAATTGGACTGTAATTTATTTATTCAAATGTAATATTTCATCATAATATCTCTTTTCCCCCACCTCTTACACTAAAAATGAAAATATCGTCCGAGATGTGTTCATTTATCACATTCAAGGATGACATATTTTCAATTTCTATTAATATATTCAAGGATTTTCATGAAACCTTTTTAATGGTATAACCAGATCATAATATATTTATTTTACCTTATAAAATGTTTTTTATTCCTTAAACACTCAATATATAAAATAATAATACAAAAAATGTTCTTTTTGCAAAAACATCCATGTTAATCCAGGCGTTTGTAATTAACTTTTATATAATGAGTCATAATCATGGTATATAAACCAAAAATCATTATAGATAATTTATACCTTTTAATGTCACCAATAATATATATTGATACTTTTGTATGTTTAACCACATTTCAAATGAACATCCATTCAAGAATATAAGTAAACCGATAATGAAAACCAAGGAAGAAAATGCTTCCAAAACAATAAAATTGAACCACCTAAACCTTAAAAATTGCAATAAATAAACCTAATAAAGTTATAATAAATTAATTAAACGTATATTAGGTTCATTAATTATTAATTAATGATTATAAATTTGATTATTCAGGTCATTATGAACAATTGAGAACATCTTCGGACATAAGGTACGAGGTTTCTCATCTCACTTTTATTACCGTGAGATTTCCATTGTTCGCCAATTATTTCATGAATATGGTGTATTTGTACTTACATTTGATGTATAATATCATGATTATATTTACATTCATGGTATTTTATGATTCATTTGGTGATTATTATTTTTTGTTCATTCGACTCGGTTGATTGCAATTGGTAAGGGACTTTGTCTCAGTTTCAATTTCATTGAGACTTGCTTGGACTTGTACACCTAATATTTCCTATGTGAGGAATACACTTACCATTTGAGATATTTTATCATTTGAAATTGTCAATATATTATATATCCATATTCTAGTTTCATGGATATTATTATTGTCTCAAGTTTTATACACGTTTAAATATGGTGTTTATTTTGAATGTTGTTTTAATGATAGAAATATTGATGAATTTGTATCCACTAATCTATACGGATATTGAGAAGGAATATTTTACTTGTATTAAATCTACATATAATGAATTATTTGTTCATTCAGTGATGTGAGGGGCCGTCTATTACCCATGTAGTAATTGATAGGTCTCTTGAGACCAATTAGTTGGAAATAAACCATTCATGTTTTTTTCCAAAAAATAGAGAGGTTTCTACCCACAAACATCAACCATTTCAATGGTATAGTGGTATCATGTGCCAGATACATGATTTCAAATTAGTTAGTATTCTCTTTATTCATTTTTAGTTATTTCTATCCATGAGGGTTTCACAATGACAAAATATATGGATGTAGATTCACTCTCATTTTATTAATGGTGTGTGTTTTTATTTTATTCACCATGCCATATAAACTATGCCAATTTTTTATGATTCAATTATTTTTTATTCATGAATCTTCTATTTTTAACCCTTTATAATCATTGGAGCTCACGCATTTCATTTTTTTATCTTCAATGGGTTATGAATAGGATACTATTTATTGAGTTCTCGTGGATCCAGTTTATTTGTTTTTGTTATGTATTTTACTTTGTTACCTTTTTCAATATAATATAAATTTCATGTGTGTATATATTTTCTTAATGAAAACTAAATGGATCTTTCCTCTGGTATTTCTTCCCTTTTAACCGCGCCAATGTAATTAGTAATGCACTGGCTTTGAGCTTCTGGGGTCGAGGTGTTACAATGGGTATCAGAGGAAGTTTAGTAAAAAACATGGAAACTAGATTAGAAAACATAGATTTGGGAAAAAATCTCTAAGATACTCCTTGGAGATAAAAAACAAGAACATCCAATAATTTTGGTAAGGAATATATTATGATGGTCTTTATAAAAAATACATCCATTTCTGGATACAAACAAGTAGAGGTGGCTCTGGTACAGATGTACCTTGGAGTGAAAACTCTGACAAGGAGTTTCGGGCTTGAATCAGGGTATCCTAGTACACGACAACAGGCCTTGCTTCACTATTTTTTTGACACTCTAGGGGGATATTCTTAGGATAATTTACATTATATTTACAAGACTTTATGAATGATTTGAATGTAAATTTTCCTAAGTGAAACCATGTTTATGAGAATAGTTATGCATAGAATTTCAATTTATGCTAAGTACTTTTCTAGTTGGGATAATAAATTATGATTCATAACTTAATCTATTGTATGACCTTATTTATAAATGGAAACTAAACGAAGAATGGGAATCAATACTCATGGATAGTGTGTGGATTTACCCACCGAGAAAGTCGACACAATCCATGATGGAGCAGATCAGATCATGACCATATTGGGAAAATGTACTCGGGCTGTGAGAAATAACTATCCTACACATGTACTAGATAATTTCATGTGGCAGAATCCCCCATCTTCTAGTGGGACTACTAATCCAGTGGTAGCTGAGTAGTGGATCAAGCCCCTATAAATATATATTTTTGGCATTCAGATGTAAGGAAAATGAAAAGGTAGTACTGGTAGTATATTTATCAAAGGTGATGTGGATCAATGGTGGTCCTTGATATAGAATTCCACAAAGGAATAAGAAGTAGAAGATATGGAATAGATAACTTTTAAGGAATTATTCTTCGACAAATATTTCCCTCATGAACAATGAACAGAAATGGGGAGGAAATTCCTTATCCTAAACCAACAGGATGAAGAGAGTGTTGTGGAGTATGAGGATACCTTCAAAAGATTATCTAGGTATTATATAGATTACATATGAGATTATGAAGACAATATTGATCAATTTTTTGAAGGACTTAATCGAAGTCATCGAAGGGCACCGACTTCTCAAACATTTTCATCATATGATGAAATTGTATTATGTGCCATCAAAATAGAGAAGGAATTTTCATGATCAAAAATTTTCAAGGGAAATAAAGATAATAAGAGTCATTCTAAAAACTATGGAGAAGCTAAAGCACCAATGAAGAAGAAGGGAATGAAGCAATTTCCATTATGTGAGAAGTGCAGAAATAATCATCCTCAGAAATGCTTGAAAGGCATTGATGTTTGCTATAATTATGGATAAAAGGGTCATCAATCTAATGAATGAAAGGGAAAGAGACCAGTCAATGATGGTCAATTATACAATTTTAGATAGATGGGACTCTATGCAAATTTGTTCCCTAAGGACTAAGGAAACTTCCCCATAAAAGTCCATGAGAGAAAGGGAAATCTTCTACGATTACAATTGTAGAGGTTGAAGTTCCTAATGATGTGGTGGTATGTAACTTAGTTATTTATTCAAACTTAACAAATGATTTATTTTATTCTAAATCATAAAATTCATTTATATCTATTCATTTTTCTAAGAAAATTAGACATGTCGAATTTGATTTAATAAAGGAGTTGTTAGTAAAAACTCATAGGGGAGGTATCATTGTAATAAAGATGTGTCAATTAGTCCCCATCATGACACATAAACATGATTTAGTTTCTATCATTATCCTCATAACAATGATTTACTTTGATATAATTCTAAGTATGAATTGGGTGTCAAATTATTATGTGAAGATATATTGCAAGAATAAGGAAGTTTCATTTTTTGAAAATGGTGTAGAATCACTTATCTTTAGAGAATAAACCTTGCCAAAGGATTATTATCTAGAAATAACCCCAATAGATCTACTAAATGATATTCATAGAGAGGAAGAGAACACAAAATCTATGGGTGAGGAAAGAAATATTCAAATTTAATACATACCTATTGTGAAAGAATAGATTGATGTATTTCTAGAGGATTTACATGGACATCCTCCAATGTGGGAAGTAGAGTTCTCTATTGATTTAATTCCTGGTGAATGACCTATATCAAAGAATCCCTGTATAAAATCCATTGTAGAATTAGTGGAGAAAAAGAAACAACTAGAGGAATTGAGTGACAAAGGATTTATTCGACCTAGTATTTTTTCATAGGGATCATATGTCCTCTTTTTCAAGAAGAAATATGGATCCATGAGGTTATGCATTGATTAGAGGAAAATAAATGACATTACAATAATGAAAAGTATCCTCTTCCAAGAATTGATGATTTTTTATCAACTTTCTGGATCTCAGTATTTATTAAAGATTTAATTTCAATATGGTTATAATTAGTTTTCTGTGAGGAAGGAAGATATTCCAAATACATAATTTCAAACTAGGTAAGGGCATTATGAGTTTACAGTAATGCCTTTTGGACTGACTAATGCACCCTCTATTTTCATGGATTTAATGAATAGAGCTTCAAGGAATATCTTCATGAATTTGTTGTGGTAGTTTTTGATGATATCCTGGTATACTCCAAAAGCTACAAAGACCATGAGAATCACTAGTGGATTATTCTGAATACACTTAGAAGAAATGAATTATATTGGAAGTTTAGAAAGTGTTAATTTTGTCTTCAATAAGATTCTTTTATTTTTTATATTATCTCCAATAATGGATTCTTATTTGATCCTGTGAAGATAAAGGCAATCCAATAATGGACCACACCAACTAACATAACTAATGTACATAGTTTTATTGGCGTAGCACGTTAATAACAGTGTTTCATTCAGAATTTCTCCCGACTGGCTAACACGCTATCCAAGCCCACATATAAAGGGGTTAGGTTTGTATGGATAAAAAAATGTGCATAATTCTTACAATAATTTCATAGAATAATGATAAATGCACCAATTTTGACTCTTCTATCTATAAATGATGGATTTGTGATATATAATGATGCATAAAATAATAGACTAGGTTGCATCCTTTTGAAAAATGATAATGTTATTTCTTATGAATCAATGTAGGTGATGACTCATGAGAAAAATTACCCAACTCATGATCTTGAGTTAGCATCTGAAATCCTTGCTCTGAAAATGTGGATACATTATCTATACGGTGAAATATGTGAGATATATACAGATCAAAATATTTTGAAATAAATTTTTACACAGAAAGAACTCAACATGTGGAAAAGGATATGGCTATAGATAGTCAAAGACAATTATTGTGCAGTACACTACCACCAATGAAAGAAAAATATGTTGGTATATGCAATAATCAGGAAATATCATGGACTTCTGACCCAGATTAGGATTAAGATCCTATATTCATGGATCTACTGAAGATAGATATGGTAATTGTTAAGGAATAGAAAACATCATTCCTATTTTAAATGATTTGTAAACCATCCTTACAAGAGAAGATTAAAATTTCTCATCCTGATGATGATAATATACAAATGATAGTTAAAAATTTTAAGGATTGAAGATTGTAAGACTTTGTGTATGTGTATGGAGTTCTGAAATTTGGCAAGAGGTTATGTATTCCATCAGTACCTAAGATAAAAAGAGAACTATTAGAAGATTCTCATAGATCAAATTTCTCTATACACCCTTGAAGCACTAAGATGTATAGATATATAAAGGAACATTTTTGGTTGGATAACATGAAGCGATAAATTGATGCCTATGTGTCAAGGTGTCAAGTTTTTAAACAAGTGAAGGCTGAGAGGCAACATCCTAGATGGTTCATGCAACCTCTACCTATTCCTATGTGTAAGTGCTATGACATTATGATAGACTTTTTCGTAGGACTACCGAGGACACCTAGGAATAATGATGCAATAGGGGTAATTGCTTATCATCTCAAAAAATTAGCACATTTCCTTGCTATAAAAGACAGTTTACCCCTTGATCGCATTGCAAGACATTGTATTAATAAAGTTGTAAGACTTCATGGTGCAACTCAATCAATTGTGTCTGATCGCGATCCTCAGTTTACATCAAAATTCCTGAAATGTTTCCAGAAGGCTTTGGATACTGAGCTTCATATGAGTATTACTTATCACCCACAAACCGATGGACAATTTGAAAGGACTATTCAAAAACTGTAATAAATGTTAAGATCGTACTCTCTTTACATTAAAGGTATATGGGATCAATACATTCCTTTGGTGGAGTTTACCTATAAAAATAGTTTCTATTATAGCATTAAAATGGTTCCATATAAAGCATTATATGGTAAGAGGTTTCAAACTCTAACTATTTGTGATGAAGTTGGTGAGAGGAAACTTATAGGCCCATAACATATCGAAGAGGCAACTGCAAAGGTAAAGAAAATTTAGGCCATTTTAAGGAAGGCCAATGTATGAAAAAGTGTTATGATGAAAACTAGAGAAATGATTGGGAATTTCATGTAAGATATCATGTCTTTCTAAAAGTATATCCATGGAAGGGTGTCTTAAAGGTCACTAAGAAATGGAAATTGAGCCCTAGGTACATTGGACCTTTTGAAATTATGGAAATAATTAGAGTTGTAGCATACCATTTAGCAATGCCACCATGTCCCTCAAAATTGTATAATGTGTTCTACATGTCGTTGTTGAAGAAATACATGCCAGAACCAATTCATGTACTCACCTATGATGAAATAGAACTGGAACCTGATTTTTCAAAATGTGAAGAGCCTATCGAGATACTTGACACAAGGGAGTAGGTATTGAGAAATAAAACAACACATCTAATAAAGGTTCTTTGGAGAAACCATAAATTGGAGTAAGCAACATGGGAACAAGAGGATGTTGTGAATAAGAACCACACACATATTTTTAAAGGTATTTATACAAGAAAAATTTCGAGGATAAAACTTCTCAAGGTGGGTGTAATATAACACCCCAAACATTTTATACTATGTTTCTATTAAATACATTCAATTCAATAGATAATGTATATTTCTTGAAGCATTGAGTCTATATAAAACAACACTTGGTTATTTATAGGTGAAATTCATAACCTATCCATTAAACATAAATGTGCCACTTCTTTGTTTGGAATTTCAAAAAACATTCATCTATGGTTATGATTGGTAAGTAATTTGGAGCCAAATAGAACCAAATTGTTTTTTGGTGAATGGTAAAATATTCTTAAGAAAAGGAATATGAATAGTAATATGACCCTTATGAATAGTAAATCATATTATTATTTTAGTTTCTTAAGGTTATAATTAAATCTGATGTTGATTAATTTTTTAAGGTGTTAAAATATGAGTAATAGATTTAAAATTGTTATTTTTGAATAAAATATAATTTTAAATAAAAATTAAATTAATAATATATAGAAAATTATTTTGAAAAAATGGGGCTTATTTTTTAATTCTACACATTGAAAAATGTTTAGTGGGAATTTTTGGGATTTTTCTGAAATTCATCAATTTCTGATGAATAGTAAAATACTATAAATTACGATAACTGCAAAATACTTGTTTTACTGCATCATAGGTGATTAAAGGATGATTTGAGACCACAAGGTTTGAACTCACATGAAATTATTACTATTTTGGATCACATTATTCAATTCTATTTATATTATTGAGAAAAAATACTAAAATAATGAATAAAATAATGTAAAATCCCTCCTCCCCTCCACTATATAAACCACCCCTCACCACCTCTTTCTCCCACACCACTAAAGATTTGGGTCCTTCCTAATATCTATCAAATAAACATAACAAGCCCTCCCCCCACTTCCAAGACCTTTTGGTCACACCAAAATAATAATAAATTGTCTTAAAGAGATTCTCAAGGAGGAGTACTCAAGAGGTGAACCTCTCTTCCCTTTTCATTGAAATTATTTTATATGTTCTATTATTTTGTTGCTCTATCCTAACCTACCCACATCCAAATGATATGATAATTTTATTGCATTACATGGAATTTAATTTTATTACTCTAATGGAATATTTCATCATCATCTCCCTTTCCCCCAAATCTTACACTAAAAATGAAAATATCATCTGATATGTGTTAACTTATCACATTCAAGGATGACATGTTCTCAATTTCTATTACTATCTTAAATAATGGTGATGAAATTTCATTTAATTGTTTGAACAAATCATAATATAATTATTTTTACCTTATTAATTGTTCTTTAATCCATAAACACTCATATTATTAAATAATAATACAAAACAAGTTCATTATGCACAAAATAGCCAAGTTAATCCAAGAGTTTGTAATTAACTTTTAACTAATGAGTCATCCTCATGGTATATAACCCAATATCATTATAATATCATTTATATATATTTAATTTCAATAATAATATATATTATATTTTTTGTATGTTTAACCACATTTCAAACAAACTTCCATTCATGAATACAAGTAAACCGATCAAGAAAACCATGGAATCAAATACTTCCAAAACAATAAAATCGAACCTCTTAAACCCTTCAAAAAGGAAATAAATTTACCTAATTAGTTTAAAATAAATAAACTAAATGTAGAGTTGGTTCTTTAATTATTAATTAATGAGGATAAATTTGATTATTCCAGTCATTAATATCAATCAAGAACACCTTCGGGCATAAGGGAATGAGTTTCTCATCTCACTTTTATTTCCGTGAGATTTCCATTGTTCACCACTTATTTCTTGAATGTGGTGTATGTGTACTTCAATTGTATTTATATTATAATTATTATATTTATATTAATGGTATCCTATGATTAAATTGGTGATTATTATTTTTTGGTCACATGACATGACGGATTACTACGTGGTAAGGGACTTTGTCTCAATTTCCATTTCATTGAGAATTACTTGGTATTGTGTGCCTAATATATCTTACATGGTGTATCCAATTCCCATTTGAGATAATTTTTCATTATAAATTTTAAATATATTATATATCCTTATTCTGGAATCATGGATATTATTATTGTCTTAAGTCTTATACCCTTTTACATACGGTGTTTATTTAGACTATTGTTTTAACTATGTAAATATTGATGAATCTATATCCACGACTCTATACATATATTGAGAATGAATATTGTACTTGTATGAAATCTATGTATAAATAATTTTTTTTACATTTAGTTATGATTGATCCCCACTATATCCCCTCGATACATCGACAGGTCTCATGAGACAAATCAGTTGGTGATAAACCCTTCAAGTTTGTTTCCAAAAATCAGATGGGTTTCTACCCAGAGACTAAAACTGTTTCGAAATTATAGTGGTATTATGTTGTAGATACATGAATTCCAATTAATAAATATTATATTTATTAATATCCATGAGTTTTTCACTATGAAAAAATCTATGGATGTAGTTTCATTCGCATTTTAATAATAGTGGGTGTTTTCATTTATTCACCATGCCATATTAACTATGCCAATTTGTTTATGATTAAATTATTTTTTAGTAATGATTTCATTATTTTTAACCCTTAATAATGATTTGATCTCTCCCCTTAAATTTTTTTACCTTCAAAAATTTATGATGTTGAGACTGTTTATTGAGTTCTCGTGGATGCAGTTTGTTAGTTTTTTTATGTATTGTATTTTGTTACCTTCCTCAATGTAATATGAGTTTCATGAATGTATCTGGTTTTCTCAATACTACTACACTCATAGTTATTTTTGGATGTCTTTCCTCTTAACCATGGAAATGTAATTATTAATGCACCTGCTCCAAGCTTCTCGGGTTGGGGTGTTACTGAAAGAGCATAGAGTTTTTTTTCTTGACATGATGCTTTCCTAGAAAATGAATTTGTTTTTTAAAGAACTAATGGGAGTAATATTTATATTATATAAGTATGAGATTAAAAAAAAGGAATTTTTATTCATATTTGAGATGACCTGATTGTATAAGAATATGTTGAATATCATATAACTCAGGTTATAATAGAACTTCAAAGTTCTTACTGAATTTATTATAAGATATTTTAATACCGCATAATTTTAGGTTTTTCTTAAATTTTGATTTTTTTAAATTTTAGATGGATAAAATTAAATAGAAATAGAATTTTATATTTCAAATTGATATTATTATTATGGTTACAATTTTTTAAATTTTAATTTGATGTTTTGGGTTAGAAAAAGGGTTAAAAAAATATCTGATGATGAATTTTTATAGAATTTTAGGGAGAATAAGTTTGTTATTGGATATAGGTAAAATCTAGATAGCGAGTAACAGGCTACTAGGTAGATGGTAGAACAAACAATATATCAATCCACTGGGTTGATCATTTTAAAAACAAATCATCCAATAACCAATGCGATATTTTTTGAAAGGTGGAATGGTAGACATTTTACATCGAGTTTTGTGTAAAAAGGGTGTGGGTATCATTATAGAGGTAATGTGTGTGTGTGGGGGGGGGGGTTCTCTTCCCTTATCTATCCTCTATTATACATTTAAATTATATTGGGGTCTATTAGGAATCATAATTATGATACTTTTACAAAAATAGATTCACACATATTATGTTGAGATAATCCTTACATTGTTATTCTCACTACTTGGTTGTTTAGTATAGAATTTTGGGGGTTTCAAGATAATTATCTCATATTTTACATAATAGTGAAAATGTCATTGAAATTATTGGTTTTAAAGTCTATTATCGTCATGTGAGTTAGGTGACTATAATAATTTTTTAGGATTAATTTATTTCATGTGTTGGTGTATGAATAGGGCACGTGAATTAACACATTTGACCAAAACAGGAACCCTCGAGGTCTAAAACATTATAATTAAATTCATGTAGTCTAAAAGGACCAATGTGGTAACTCAATAAGGATCATCATAATTTTTTACTGATTAATGAAATCGTCACTTAGGGATCCATTATAGAAATTAACTAAAATCGATATGAATAGTTATGTTCAGTATCCAAAAATTTATGAAATAAATTATGAAAATTAAGAAAACTAAATCATACAGTCTTCCATGGGTGAATTGTTTTTTGGATATATTGATTAAATTTCCACACATTAAGTTAAAAGATAATTATTATTTAAATGATATAAAATATGGGTTGACGTTTTATATTCCAGATTAAATTGATGAGTAGGATGGTGTGTATTTTTTGTTCCATGTATTTGGTTACAATTATGTTATATAAATATAAATTCATGGAAATATTCATCTAAGGACCTGATTATTGATTCTATAACATGGTCCATGCAAGTGTTTGTGAATAATTATAAAGAATAAATTTAATTCTTTTACTTGGGAAATGATATGGAATCCCTTAACATTTGTAAGAGGGATGGTACACGGCTTGATTCCAATCATGTTACTTAATAGTAAGTATATTTTAGATTACCCATTTATTTATATGGATTGAGGTGTTTATAGATTGGGATCTTGTTGATTTTCATCTATTTAGATTCTATAAATGGAATAAGATACCATTATTATTTATTTAATTGTTTGGGATACTCATCTGATTAAATAATTTGCTCATAGAAAGATGACTCAGAGAGATTGATTCTCATTCTAAGGAGTTTACTGTATGATGTAGATAGAGATTATCCTTAATGAATAAGGATTGATTCTCGTTGTTTAGACAACAGATGGTTGGTTATTGACTTGGTTTTTTTTAAATGTTCAAGGTAAGTGAGGATACCTTATAAATGAAGATATGTTTCTTTCCAATGCAAGGGACTAGTATAATTGGATTTTTATTTACATGGGTGGTGATCTAGTAGTATAGGTTTCGATTTCCATGGGAATATAACTAGTGTTATGGATTATTATTTTTATCTCGGGTGGGGATTCGGTTTGATGGGATTTGGTTGTTCACTAGGGAAGTGATCCAGTTTGATGGGTTTTGGTTATTTAAAAGAGATATTTTCTAGGGAAGCATGAAATTTTTCTTGTTAGAACATTATATTGAAGAAACCTTAATGAGTTTATATTTTTAATGATGTCACTAATGATGTGGGGTACCCAATGCTAGAATTAATACTCTATATAAGGTGCTTGACATTGGAATTAAGACTTTATATAGGTTGGTTACTAAGTAATTGAGGTATATAATCTAAGGTGTTGTTATATGTATATGATTTATGGAGAGGCATCAGGGCACATAATTCTTTGTGTTGGTCTATGTATAGGATTACCATAGAGTTATTGTGAAATTAAATACTTTTTGTTACCCAATTTATTAATCCTTTATTGAGGAATCAAGGCATGTGATCCAAGATACTAACATATTGTATTATTTTACTATTGACATGAGGGATTAAATAAATTATAATAGGATAACATTCACAAGTATAAATTTATTAGTGAGATATCATGAATTACCTTCTATTTAAACAAATTATTTTACCATGGTCTTAGAGGATTCTATTTGACATTAGCTAAATATTGTATCTTCTGAGACCACGGTGGTCAGGTAAACCCATGAAAAAATAAATTAGTTATTACTATATATTGTTTTGTTATGTTTTTATACTATATATAATGTTCCTTTGTGGGTTTAATTATTATTAATATCATAACATGAGTGCATTCATACATATTTTAATTAATTCACCTGTTTAGGGTTTTTAGTGGTATGTTTTGACTCTTCTAACTCACACACAACATTTATATTATGAAACACTAGTAGTTAATATGGATTTATCATAGGTAATTGAAATGTATTCTGAGATATGGTCATGTGGATATTGAGGATTCGTGGGAAAAGAGAAAATTTGGTGATAGGGAGATTTCATTAGGTATTAAGAGTATTATTGGTGATCACCTCCTTAAGAATTTATCAACTTATTTTATATAAATAATCCTATAATTGATCATTTTTATATTTCTTTTACAAGAATTTGTTATCTATTTTTTATCAAGTTGAATTATTATTCATGTTGGGTTTTTGGTAGGCCATGTATAGTGTTGTCTCTATAATTTCAAATGGTAATTATTTTAATAAATTTCATTTATATGTTGAGTTTATTATTTATCTATTTAAATTCATAATCATCACATGATTGGTGTAGGTTATTTTCACTAGTTGGTAAATTATAGTTTTTGGGTAGGTGAACTTGGGACCATGATGTAGAATGGTGTATGTTGTGTAGTTCATCTTTGGGTTGAGTTATTATAGAATCATATTAGTGTACATTATAGGATTTATAATAATGTAAAGTGGAAAAGATAATAATGTTTTGAAACATTATAAGGAACCCATTAATATATTTTCTCAATATAATTATAGAGGTGACCAAGTTATTAGATATGTTTATAAAAATGATATTGTTAGGACTGTCCCAACTTTTTTATATTTCAATTTGATTTTAACTGTTAGATTCACGTGCGAGCATGAAGTAAATCCCATGAATCAAGGATAAACACATATAAATCATAGAATATGCATATAAATATGATTAATATTTTATTTTATATAATTATTTTTTTAATGAAGAAAAATGTGAAATTTTTCATGTTAATTAAAATTTCATTAATAATTAATTAATATTTTATCATTTTCTTATTATTAGGGTTTTAATTAACTGTAAAATTTAATGCACTATATAGATATAGATTTTGTTCACCCAAAAAAGAAATCATTCACTTATCATATTAATAAATGTTTAAAATATGTATTTATAATTGAAAATTCATAATAATTAAAAAACAAAAAGTTTTTAGACATGTATTAATTGATTGGGAAACATGTTTTGAAGATATATTTGGATGAATTTGTTTTTTAAAGAAATATTTTAAAGAAATAAGTTTAAATAGAAAGTTTAAATCATGTTCTTTAATTTCTAAGTATGTTTTTATAAATTCTAAGATGACTATGTATTTTGTGAGTTTTTTAAATTGGAAATCATTCAATGTGAGTGATTTAAATTTGGATATTAATATTTTTTAAATGAAATAGTATTGTGAATGAGGTAATTGCTTGAAAGAAATGTTTGAAATAATTTTTTAGTAAATTTATTTTAAGAAATAAATTTTTTTAAAGAAAAATGGTTGTTCTTATACATGTTGTTATGTTTTTTGATAGAATAGAAAATTATTTTTATCATTGTATTTAATGAACAATAAATTCTATGATATATTCATGACTAAAAAATAGACAACTTTTTTATCTTATTATTTGGTGATGATATGATTTATCCTGACATATTATTATATATGATTATTTTTTATACATGTGGAGAAAATTATAACTCAAGACCGTGGTGAACATATTGTGTACCATCAATGAGAACATCATGATGAATTAGTTGGATGATTAGGGATGATTCATTTTCTAAGAACATAGAAGGACTACTATAGAAGTATATATATATATATATATACATATAATTATTCCCATGTATGATCTAGATTAATTGAGATCACTATTATTATTTGTATATTTTATTATCAATCATGCTTATTTATTTCAGGATACAATTTATAAATATTGATCCAATGAGACACAATTTAGATCCACAGACTGAATGTTCATTGGGATCAACAGAGTATGTAATGTTATCCTCAAATGTTAGTTCTATGAGAGTGCAGTGAATTGGTGATAAGTCTGGGTGATTTTCCTATATGTTTTATTTTTATATGTTGTATCCATGTACCATAAACATTGATTCATAATATTTCAAGTGTGAATCATTCACATGTAATAAAAATTGAGTTTAAATTTTTGTTATAAATGGTATGATTGAACAACTATCTTTGGCTTGGGATAACTAGTGAAGGTAATACATGTTTCTTCTTCCTTGTGTTATTTAAATTGACTTTTTATTAATAGGAAAACCTAGTGAAATATAATTATTTAGGGAAATTTGTTGTTTTGTAAGTGTATTAGTGATTTATTGAAATAAAATTATCAATAATTTGAATTATTTTAGTCTAAAATATTTGGGAATATTGAGAAGTGATATACAAGAACGTGGGTAGTTCATGATTATTGATTTATGCACTATAGTGTTTGTGGTGATTTTTTAATGTTTATAAGGATAAAGATACTCAGTATAGATAAATAAAGTGTTTAAACATTAGTACATGATTTAATTAATAATAGAAAATTATTTATCTTAAAGACTCATTAATATTTAATAACATAGAGTGTAATGTGATAGAACATCAAGGAAGAATTGTGTATTTTAGATAGAAATACCATTTAAAATGGGATTTGTAATCGAAAATCATACCTCAATATCTAAAATATTTGTAAATAATTTACTTTTATAAGTAAATTATTGGGAAACAATCCCTCAAGGAGTCCTCTCTATTTTTTGGGTGTGATTATGTTTATTGATGAAGACAGATGACCATGAATGAGTGTGGATGGAGTTTTCTGAAGAAGGTGTTTAAGATGGTGTCATTTACCAATGCCTGCTAAATTTTTGGGCCTAAAAATCAAGAGTTTGGTTTTTGTTAAATGAATTATTTTTGGAAAGGACTTCACAAAAATGAAAAGGAAAATCAAAAAATTCAGGGTGTCTACATAATAATGTTACATAGGCCTCAAAGGATGTTATGTGGATGAAAAAGGATGGTATACAAATCATGAATGAAAAATGGTTCATGAGAGGCTTGTAGTTCATCAGAGGCTAGTGGTACACGAAAGGTTTACAGTTCGTAGGATGGATCACCATTCATGAAAATGAGACAATGATTTGTGGAGACGTTAAGGTATTTGTTTGTAGAAGATATCAACTATTTTGGAGGAAGTAAATGAATAGTAAAAACTCCGCATAATAAAAATGGTTCATGGAAGGAGCACTGTACGTGGTGAAGGCTATACCGTGTCAAAGATTTGAGTATAATAGATTAGCAAACTTTGAAGATCTATTTTTTAATATAAGGACTGCTGATACCATAATTAGATATAGATATTTTCATTAGAAAACAAAATTTATCTAGAAGAATTTGGTTAAGCACAAAAGGGGTTCATGATAAAGGATTCCACGAAGTGAAGTGGTTTGTGAGGGATTGTTTTGTGAAGGGTGAAGTAGTTTGTGGGAACAATTCAGGAAAGTGATTTTGTGGGTCTCTGTAGCTCACAAAGGAAAGTGGTCCATGGAGGAAGAGTTGGTTTCAGGAAGAGGATGTGGTATGAATATGTGATACATAGAGGTAGTTCAGAGAGGTAGTATGTAGAGGTTATACGTGGAGGTGGTACGTGGAAGTAGAGACAGTTCACGGAGCAAGGGCAGTCCGTAGAGGATAGGTGGTCAGTAAAGCATAAAACATGCATGATACCACATAGTTCATGGTGGAAATAGGTTTTTCATGAAGGGACTTAAATAGTTCACAAAAATAATTTCTTCTAACTAATAGTATGTAGAAAAGTGGATTTCATCTATGAGTGAAAAAGTTACTTCAATAGAGAATAAATCTATAGTTTAAGACACATGATTTCATGGAAATGAAGGGACCTAAAAGTCTATAAACTATAAGTTGATCCATTCCAAGATCAGTGACAAAAGGAAGAGGAAGATGGTGATCATTTCCACTTGTAGTGATCTAGAGAAAGAGAAATAGGGAGTGACCCTTGTTAATTCATGTATGGAATCCTAAATATTGCAAAGGCACTGAGCCTAGGCATGTAAGTGATCTAGCCCAAACATTGTAACTTTGTAGCGAGCCTTATAGGATTTGGTAAAATCATCACATTACCATTGTATGCTCCTTGGACATATCCCATTAAGGGAGAACCAAGTAAAAATAATTTTGTCTCATGCATGATTTCATTTATTTTAATATATTTCTATGGGAAGAAGCGAGGAGGGTGTTTTGTTTGATGACAAAAAACTTTCCAAAGGGATATTATTTTAATCTAGCATACCCTGATTCACCCCCCCCCCCCCCGTAGGGTATTTAAACTACTTTTTTGCTCAATTTGTATCAGAGAGAAAAGTTGAAAGTAGGTGTTTCTCTCTCATTAATAGAAATTGATGTTTTCAGTCGAAAATGAATTTTAATATTCTATTCAAATAATTTTTAATTATGGAAGAATGTAATGCAGCACTACTTTTGATTAGTAGGAATGGATATATTTATAGCAGTTATGCATGAAATATTATCCAATATTGATAGTGGTTATTTATCATAAGCTATCGAATTGAATTGGATGCTGATGCTACATGGATTAATTCTTTATGGGTATCCCTTTCCAATGAAATCTATACAAAGTTGATGTCATGTAAAACATCACAGGCTATGTGGGAAAATATGTTGAAAATTTATGAGGATGACTCAAAATTCATGGAATAAAAGACGGAAGTTATATGGAACAAATATTAGGATCTCATATTTTACCCTAGAAAGTATATTGAAACAATATTTGATCAGTTAAATGTTTTTGTGGAAGACATGAATCATCATGGAGAAATTATTGAGGATATAAATATTTTCAAGAACATCTTGAGAAAACGTCCACATTAGTTTAATCAAATGGTTTCTGTAATGGAAGATAAAATTAAAAGGAGATGACAATGGATAACATTCACAATACTCTTGTTTCATATGAAATGGGAAATGATGATGATGATGATGGTTTGGAAAATGGGAAGTCCAAATACAAGGCATTCAAGGCCATAAACAAACTCTCTATTGAAGATAGTCAGGAGGAAAACAACATGGATGATGTAATGTCATTTCTCTCTTTAAATCTGTGAATATGAATATAAATATTTAAAGGTAAACTACCATTTTCATACTTTTTATGTTCAAGGATTGAAAATTTTTCATCAAAGTGTCCTAAAAGTTTCAAGGTGATTATGATGACAATAATGAAATTCCTTGGAAGAAGTATTCATCCAATGTGAATAGTAGGAGAATTTCTCATAGAAATTTCTTCAAAAAGAATATTTTGATTTCAAAAGAAAAACGTTCAAGCTAATATGAAGTGGAAGAGTTGAAGGACTACAAGGATCATAAAAAAATGTTATGGGGGTATTTATGGGAAATTTCCAAACAAAGGAATAAGGTGATAGTGATGAGGGAGAAGTAGGAGGAAGAGTTGATCATTAGACTGAATTAGAAGCTACTCATCAATAGATATAGTTTTTGGAGAGCCAAAACAAATAAATACAACAATGTGGTTCATGATGACATACATTATTTGTAGTAGTAGAAAAATAAAATTTTGAGCTAAATGAATAAATTGAAAAAGTAAAGTCTTCAATGCCAAAAATTTCAGAAATGGTGGTTGAGTACAAACTCAAAATTGATGAAAAAAGGGAGATCGATTGTTTGAATAATACTAAAAAAGATCAAATAAAAATTATCAAATATCTTGAATAGGATGTTGTTAGTATGAAAATAAAAGTGAAAGATCATGAGAAACTATTGATTCCAGCAATGTAAGACACATAGGTAACAAAAAAAGGAAAAGTATAATTTGGAGTCCCTGTGAAGTAGAAAAGGGAGTGTCAAGAATGTAAAATGATTGATCAAAATGATATAGTTGGCATTGGGCATGACTGAAAAAAGAAAACTGTAATGGTTGAAGTTATACCATAAGCTCCCACTTCGAGGATGAATATTTTTTTGGGTATGAATCAGAATCAGAAGACTTGTAGATCCTAAGGGAGAACCAGTAGTATGGTATTTCCACACTAGAATTCACCTTGCATTAGATGCTATTGTTTTGGAAATATGGGACACTCAAAAAATCATTGTTCCATAGCAAAGAGGAATCAAAGGTAATAAGACCATCAAATCCAATAATACATGGCTCAAAATTCCATGACATCATTTGATGGTCAGTGTTTCAGGTGTAGAGGATTTGGGCACATGGAAAGATACAGCTCATCGAAAATGAAAATAAATGTTCCAAAGAAGAATGAATGTAGTCATAAGTAGTATGTGAAGGTATCATGAAATGAGATTAAATTGAAAAATAAATTTATAGATCTATAGAATGAAGTTCATCCATCATACATCGAAGAAGATCAATATTATCTATTTTTACTAGGTATGAAATCAAAAACATGGAAGAAAAAAGAAAAATATAGTTTGCTATGAATTGGTTGTAGAAATTTATTTTAAAGCATCAAATCACATTGAAATATTGATTATTGATAGTGGGTGCACATATTATATGACTGTCAACAAAGATCTGGAGTCGAAAATCAAGTATGATAAGGAAGGTATCGTAATATT
The DNA here is from genome assembly GCA_963277665.1 of Viscum album. Classification (NCBI taxonomy): domain Eukaryota; kingdom Viridiplantae; phylum Streptophyta; class Magnoliopsida; order Santalales; family Viscaceae; genus Viscum; species Viscum album. The sequence continues at coordinate 866,758,466 of OY728152.1, read as the reverse complement.
TTGTAATGATGAGGGTATGAAGCATTTTTGGTCGGTAAAATCCATGTTTGGGGGGAAATAAAATTATACATGCTAATGTCTTAATTATTCAAGGTCTCAATCATAACATTCTTAGGGTCAATCAACATTATGAATCAAGACATTCCATAAGATTTAAGAATAAATTATGTGTCATCAAGAGAAAATATGGTACAATTGTTTTTCATGGGAAGCATATGAAATGAAATATTTATCTTGAGAGTATAGAGGAAGATATATACATTCTATCTGATGAAGTGGAAAACAAGTTGTGGAATAAAGGTCTTGGAAACATAATCCAAATTCCCTTATAAGATCTTGTAAAATATGTTGCCCCTCATGACCTCCCAATATTATCACTTGATCATACTCGTACCTGTGATTCTTTTCAACAAAGTAAGATCATTCAAATGACTTACAATGAAAAAATAGAAAATATCAACAAGAGTGCTTGAGCTGGTACACATTGATGTGTGTCAAACTATTTAGCCAAGAGATATATATGGGAGAATATATTGTGATCTCTTCCTTGATGATTTTAGTAGAATAGTGTGGGTATCAATCATTACCCACAACTTTGCGTTGTTCAGTTTCATTAAAAAATATGAACAACAAGATGAAAATAGTCTAGATCAAAAAATTATTGAAGATCGGAACAAATAATGTAATAGTGTTCAAAAAAATCCAAGTGGGGGATTATCTAATGAAACATGGGATAAGGCACCATGTTTCAGTAGTGAGGACTCTACAGCAAAAATTATTTTTTGAGAAAAGAAATAGAATTATCAACATCATAGTTAGAACAATTCTCATTGAGAAAGGCCTAATAGAGACATTTTGGAAGGAAGTAGTTATGAAATCAGTGTACATATAAAACAGATAATTATTGTGACCAAAAGAAGAGAATATTCCTTATGAGCTATGGTTTTGAGATAATCCAAAACTGAAGTAATTATAAGTCTTTATAAGTAAGTGTTTCATTATCAATAACGAGAATCATAGTAAGTTTTAATATCATGAAGATGAATGGATATTTATTGTCTAATCAAATATAAGAAAAATATATAAATGATTTAATAAGAAACTATGAAATTTTTTTGAAATCCATGATGTAACAATAATGGAGGATGAGAAAAATCTTCAACAAATAAATAATAATTCTTTGGAGGATAGTGATGAAGAGATAAGATTAGGGGAAGTTCTAGTTCTTGAGGCTGATTGAGAATAAGATTCAGATATTTAAAAGGATGTGTATAATTCATTATTTTCACAAACATAGAAGAGAAGAGATAAAATTTATAGGCATAACCTAATTGGTGATCAAACACCACCATTGTAGATAAAGAGGAAGAAGACTCTACCTAAAGCATCTTAATTATCATAGGTTGATCCAAATGTTTTGATAAAGTAGTTGGAGATGAGAATTGGGTTCAGGATATGAATTTTGAGCTTGATCAAATTGAGAAGAATTAGACATGGGTGATTTTGTCGAGGCCAACATTTAATAACGTCATTATGACTAAGTGGGTATTTCACACACAACAATGAATGAATCTGGTGTAGTTATTCGAAAAAAAGAATGAATAACATGAAAAGTGTACACACATATAGAAGGTATTGATGTTGATTAAACATTTTAACCTATTTCAAGGCTGGACACTATTAGATTATTCTTGGGCATAGTAGTACAAAGAAAGTTCAATGTTTTCTCATATGGATGTTATGTCAAAATTTATAAATGGGGTGTTTAAAGAAGAAGTGTAAATTGAGCCGAATGATGGTTTTATCTTTCATGAATATGAGAATAGATTTTTCAGTAAAAGAAGGCTCTATATGGGTTGAAGAATGCACTAATAGAATTGTATTCATGACTAGATCAGTTTACGAAGAGGCTTGGTTTCCAATGTGGTGGATTTTATTACAATCTATATATCAACCATGATTTTAATAAAAGGATAATGTTGATGTTATATGTCAATGACATAATTTTTGGTGGATCATATGAAGCTCATTGAAATAAATTCAAAGAATTCATGATAAGTGAATTTGAAATGTCGATAATTGGTGAATTGACATTTTTCCTTGGTTTACAGGTGACACAAGGGAAGAATGGAACATTTTTTCTCAATCAAAATGTTCTAGGGATGTTTTGAGAATATTTGAAGTTGAAAATTCCAAGGAGATGAAAACTCTAGTGGCTACCCAGATGAAACTATCCATGGATGATGAAGTAAAAGCGGTTAATGTCATTGAATATAGGAAAATCGTTTAAATCCTACTATACTTAATAGTGACATTACTGAATATTGTTTTCCCACATGTAAAGTCGCACGGTATCAAAGAAATCCCATAGAAACTCACTTTATTATAGTGAAATTAATACTTATGTCCATCAAAAGAACTATGGATTTCGATTTGATGCATAATGGAAAATCTCAACAAGAGTTATTGGTATATAAAAATTCATATTGGGATGGTTTAATAGATGATATAAAATCAACATCATGTAGGGAATTCAATCTTGGGGGATTGTGTATTTCATGGCTAATTAAGAAACAATACTTCATTACATTGAGCACCGTAGAAGATGAATATATTGAAGCTAATCAAGCATACACAAAGTTATTATGGAGGAAGATAAAACTTGAGGATATAAGAGTTAAAGTGATGCCTTTTATTGGAATCCATTATGATAATTCATGCTCTATAAATATTAGAAAAAATCCAATCCATCACTCAAGGAAAAAGAACATTGAAAAAAATATCATTTTATTAAGGAGAAGGTGGATCAAGGTTATTTGAAGTTGGAGTATGCACCTACAGAACAACAAGTTGTAGATATTCTAACAAATACCTTACACAACAAAGAATTTGAAAGTCATCTTCTGGTTCTTGGAGTTTAGTTGAATCCCCACACTTGAAAAAGTGTGGATGTGGGATCCCTCTCTCCCTGAGGTATGGTGTGTTTTTTCCTAATGTACTTATGTGTGTTCTGTATCATTTTTTTAGATCATGAAGAAGTTACCTTGGTGTTTTTTGAAAAAGGGGGAGAAATTGTTGCTATTCATAGGGATAAAATGTCTTAGTCAAGAAATGTGGAGAATCTAATTGATGGAGCAGCGAGATAGGGGGAGGTGAAGTTGTTTGGGAGAGAAGTGATGTGGGAAGGGTATTAAATTGGATGATGGTAAAGGTTATCTATAAAATATTATATATCACGGCAACTGAGGTTCATGATTAAATAAGATGAGTGGTGTTGGAATTGAATGAAGTGATTAATCGATGAACTTCACATTATAATCTTGTTTCTCATGTTAGGAATGGCTCATGTGGGCATAGAGTATATGTTGAGTAAATCTTTAATCTACATCTTAATCGCAATAATTGAATGTTGGTTCAAGATGGAAGAATATTTAATGAGGTATAAAATTGAGAATAATTTTCTGCAAACCCAAAGGGGAATATTTTTGTTAAAAGAATTGATCGAAACATCCTCTTGATTTTTTTGGGTGTGAATGTGTTTATTGACAAATATATATGACCAAGAATGGAAAATAGTTTGGGATAGGCTTTCAGTTTGTTGGAGTCCAATGGTATGTAGAACGCTTGTAGTTCGTATGATGGCTCATTGTTCGGGAAAATGAGATGGTGATTTGTGGATCCATAAATTGATTTGTTCGTGAATGATATCATCCATCATCGGGGAAAGAAAGGTGTGGTATTTGGACCATAAAATAAAAATGGTTTGCATATGGAGCATGGTATGTGGTGAAGGCTATACCGCATCTAAGATTTTTGCAAAAAAGATTGGCATTTTTTGAGGATCTATTTTTCTATATAAGGACTGCTAATCCTATCATTAATTAGAGTGGTTTTCATAATAAAATAATTTCTCTAGAACAATTTGGATAAGTATGAAATTGGTTTTGGTGGAAGGATTCTGTGAAGTGAAGTGGTTTGTTATGGATTATTTCATGAAGAGTGAAGTAGTTAATGGGAAAAGTATGAAAAAGTTCTTTTGTGGGTCTTTGTATCTTACAAAGGAAAGTGGTCTATGGAGGAAGATTTGGCTCATGGAAGAGGAGGTGGTACACAGAGGTAGTACATGGGGGTGGTTCATAGAGGCAGTATGTAGAGGCAGTATGTGGAGGTGGCATGAGAAAGAAAAGATAGTTCATAGAGTAGGGGTAGTCCATGGAGGAGAGGTGGTATGTGAAGCATATGCACTATGTGGTGCCGTACAGTTTTTGGATGATGTAGGTTTTTCCTAAAAGGACTTAAATAGTTCAAAAAAGAAATTTCCACTAACTAACAATATGTGGAGAAGTAGATTTCATCTATGGGTGAAAATGGGACTTCAATAGGGAATCTATCTATAGCTGAGGATGTGTGATTCCATGAAAATGAATGGACCTACAAGTCCATAAACTGTATACGGATACCTTCCAAAATTAGTGAGTAAAGGAATAGGAATATGGTGATCATTTCCACCAGTAGTGAGCTAGAGAAATAGATATAGGGAGTGACCCTTGGGAATGCTGTGAGAAGGCCCTGAATCTTACAAATGTAGTGAGCTTAAGTATGAAAGTGATCTAGCCTTAACCTTTTATCTTGGGAGTGATCCTCAGTGGATTGGGTACTATCGGCACATATTTTTTCTATGATACATGGACGTATCCCAATGAGGCTGAACCAAGTAAAAATTGTTGTGTCTCACGCATGATTTCATTTCTTTTCATTTATTTCTATTGTAAGTAGAGAGGAGAGTGTTTTGTTTAATGAAAAAAATGATTTGAATGGGCATTTTGGTATAACATTTCATACCCTAATTCACCCCCCCCCCTCATCATGGGATTTAACTTAATTAGAATAACTTGAATTATATTTTAATTTTATTTCTGATGAAAGGGGACCCATTCTCAAAACTATCACCTTGGAGGTGATCTATGAGACCACTTAAATAAAGAATTCATATCTACTCTATAGGTATTATAGAATATATATGAAATGTATAAAAATGTGTTATATAATTTAATTAGATCTACCTATAAGTAATTCACCCCTTAGTGTAGTGAATGTGATTAAGTTATTCAATTATTGGAATTCATGGTAGAGTGTGACAATCAGATATGATTGGGGGTTAGGTTATGATCAAAGGTAATGATAAAGGTGTTATTTTGGATTCTTGGATTTTATTTTTTTATTTTGATTAATACGAATAATCTTGATGGTTGGTATTACCATCAATGTCTTTTTGACTAATTCAACTCTCTGCTTTTAGAAGGTGATAGATGTTTAGGTAATGGATAGTAACTGGGAAGCGATACTTGTGTCATTTATTATACGATAAATTTTTATATAGAAATGGTTAATTCTAGTTGTGTAGTGATGTGATACATTAAAAAAACATATTTATTGTTTTTAAAATTAAATTTAATACATAATTTATATTCTATCCATGGAAATTGTATAGATAATGGAATGGTGAACCTAGAGGGTGTTTAAATACTTATCCTGAGTAGTGTAAGGGAAAAGATACATGCCAATAATGATGAAAAAAGTAAGTTATATTATTTTTATAATATTAATGAAATAGATAGTAAAAAAATAATGTGTTATTATTGAACTTTAATAGTCATAATTGTTTAAGATATGTGAATGAATGTTTTTAGTGACCGGGTTGCATTGGAGAATCCCTGAGATACTTCTAAAAAATTATAATCCTATTGATAGGGATTTTGTAACATCCAAAAAAATTATTTGAATTATTATTTTTATATTTTTGATGGATAATAACTTATGTAAATATAATTATTTATTTTATATCAATGGTAGGATTTTAGTAACACGTTTTGGGAGTTAAAGTGGAGGTTTTTGGCTTGGAAATATGGTTTAAAAAATACTATAGAATAAAAAAATAATATTCAATGGGTTCCACCTCTAACCTCTCTTATGTCTGGTGAATGGGATAATAATACCCCTATGAATGAAATATATATATATATATTATTCATCATATTATATAAAACAAATAATCAAAAGAAACATTTAATTTAACAAAACATCTACCACATTTCATCCACCATCATTTAGAATACCAACATGAATCATATCACCACTACACCTCTCATCATTCATATATATAATGAAAAAATAGAAAAATACACAATAATCATCTATTTTCATAGCTACAAAAACAAAAATATAATATAGGATATATATAACTAGAAAAACAACTATATAATTGTATGACTATAAAAACAATCGACATACTTATATTTGTAATACAACATCCCTCCATGTGACATAATCGTTAGGGAATAAAATATCCTATCACATAACGTAATTATCAATTTGAATTATTAATATAGTTGTTCACAACAAACACATTAATATCACATAATTCAATCAATATGTGAAATCACATACTCAATAACAACATGATACCCCATTTCAGATCATATAAATGCTCATAAATAGTTCTCCAAAATAAATTTTCTATATATATTGGAAATAGAAATAAATTATTTCAATATTATAAATTTCAGTTATCTTATTCCAATCCTTTTTCTATAACCCACATGTTCTTGGTAATCCTACATCAACTATCCAATTATTTAACCACAATTTCCTTCTAACATCTCATCACCATATTTTAATATAACCGCTAGATATCCTCATATAATTATTTAATAATTATCAAGTTCTATAACTTCAAATAAACAATATAAATTAATTTAATTCATATGATATCAATTCATAATAAAATCACAATTAATTTAGTCTTACCTTATGTTTCCATCCTAATAAAAATTAATCACATTATCAAACTTAAATTTATTTTATTATTTCGTGTCAAATTAATTTTTACAAATCAATGAAAAAAATAAAAAAAATCAAATAATACATTTAGATTATTCTTCCCCCATCATTAATATATTAACATTTATCTTTTAACTAAAATAGATAATTTTAAAAAAAATAATTTAATAAAACATATTGTATTAGGGTTTCCATGGGGACAACTTCCCACCCAATTTCTCATCACTATTATTAGTTATTAATAAAATTATTTGATAAAAAATAATTAATTATCACTAAAATAATATAATTTAATAGATTCATAAGATATTCAAATGGAAATTATAGAATCACTTATTTCATCATGATCTAGAATCCCTTATTATATAATATTTGTATGTATAATACTTAAAGCCTTAAATGTATTTTTATGACGAAGAAATCCCACGATCTATCCATTGAAAAAATTTACACATATAATTACTGGGATAAATAGATACATATAAGAGTTCATTAAGCCTCTATATGGAATATATATAGGTATATCACTTACCATTAATCAAATATTCAATTTTCTCAATTTCATGCTGAAGACATTTTTTTAGTGATAAAGAACAATCAAAAGGGATCTAAAATAACCCTAGGGTGTCTCTAAATCATCCATGGGGGTTATATGAGTAAAATAAAGTTTTAAGATGATTTTAAATGTCAAATTATGTGATAGTCCCAAAATGAATGGTTTGATCTAATTATTTAGCTAACCATGCATTCCTCTCTTCCTAAAATTTTCTATAATGCATAGTTTTGTATAATCATGTTGATAAATATTTGGTTAGCCATATATATTGAGAAAACTAATACAAATTTTCATTGGCAACCTATATCCTTACCATATTTTAATCCTAAGGTAATAACATTTGTTTAAACCCAATGATGTACTCAAATTTTACTTTTGAGATCTCATAACACATCACTTCCCACATCCAATGACCACAGACCACGAAATGCCCATTAAAATTCAAAAAAATAACGTCTAGAATTTTTTAATCACAATATTACATCCCTATAAAAAAATCATATTCAAAAGTGAAAACATATAACTTTAAAATTTAATTAGGAAAACACCCAAAACATTATCCATTATAATACCTACTCTTCAAAGTCTTTTCAACCTCACAAATATCAACCATTTAATATCAATTAGAAAACTAAAAAAATTAAATAACAAATTACTATAAAAATTATAATATAAATACATGAAACAAAAGGTAAAAATAATATAGGTTACTGATATTTTATTTACGACTCCAGTTCTTAAGTACACTCCTATAAAAAACTATTTATATAAAAAGTGTATTGATGGTATTACTCATCTACACAATACCATCTCTTGAAAATATTTCATCTCTATAGGATTTTTGAAAAATGTAGTATCCTTATAAATATAATTATTATCTCAATCGGTCACATCAAAACCTTCCTGAAGGTAATTTTGTAGCTTTTTCATGTGAAAAATAAATCAGTAACTCACTCTACCATCGGTGGAAATTCTTATCAATAATGCACTTCATTATTATTCTCTAACACCTTTAAAGGAAAAAAACTTGTAAAAATATTATTACCATTACCAAAAAAATTGTCCATGATAGGTGAATCGTTCAAAACATATGACCAAAAAAATTAAAATTTAATATTATCCTCATTTAAGCATCATATTATTGTTGAGTGGGTCCTTGATTTTATTTATTTACTTTCTTTATTTATTATGTTTTGATAATTTATTAACTCTCTCATATTGTGCTTAATATTGTTTTTATTATTTTTTATTTGTTTTGTATTCTTTGTTCAATATTATTATTCTATAATTATTTATTATTTTTAATTATTTATCATTATTATTCTAGATTTTATTTTATCTTATGTATGAATGAAATACTGAATTTTCTCTTATACATGGTCATATATTTTGTATAATTGAAGGAGTATTATCTTACACATGGATTTTATCTTACATGTGGATTTTTTTATTTTTTTAAAATTACTAGGACCCTATGAATTAATGAATTTAGATATATGAAAAAAAATTGATTTGTGGATGGATACTTAAATATACAGTATATAAAATTATGGAATTAGGATAACTATTGGACCTTTACACATTATAGTGAATGTATTTTAGAAGTTTGACTATTAATTAAGTCATAAACCTTTATTTTTTATATTTATTATTCAAAATTTTTATTTAAATATTTGAAAAAAATATTTATACAATCCATTGTATAAAATTTCACCCATAGGTTTGATAGAATAATTGAAAATTTAAAAAAGGAAATGACCTTTATTCATTGCAATTAGAAGGAAATGTGACTTGATGTTTTGAAATTATAAAACCTTATACATTTGAGAGTACCTGTACATATACTATGACCAGGTTATAAAATTTGAAAATTAAATTTAGTATATGTATATAGGGAATTTGTAGAGTACTCTAAGAATTTGGATATTTTTTGAACTAAAACATTTTTATGTTTAATGGTTGATTTGACTTTTGAAAAATGGTAAAGTAATAAATACACTTCCATATATAAGGTAGGGTCATTTACTACTTGAGATAAATAGTATTTTAGGAATGTGTGAAGGATGTCCCAACCTAATAATATAAAACTAGATTTCAAACTTTCACTTAATTTGTAGATTTCAATGATGGAATGAAATATATCATGTTCTTATGCAACTAGTTGTTAAAGAAGAAACCAGATTATCATTATACAATATATATAGTGATGGTGTAGTAACCTAGAGATATTTAATAAATGGGAAATAGAGATAAGTTATGTTAAAAATGTTTTAAAAGATATTCATTCAGAAGTTAGGTTCAAAAATGTTTTATAAGTTAGTCAGTCGGATGTTAAAGGATATTACTCTTATAAGTTAGAGTGTAAGTATTTTGGATGAAAGGTTATTTCAAAATTGAAGGATCTAAAAGTTAAAGATTCAAAATGTATTTTTTTACACATAAATATATGCAGAAGTAATTATTTTTTACTATTTAATATTGTATTATCTATAATATATACAACTGAATATCAAGATTATGACATTTCAAATTCAAATGTTGGTAATTTTGAAGACAATTTGTCACATGATTGTTGGTATTATTAAAATTAATCAATTTATGATTTTCAAATTAGATTTTAATGATTATTTTAATTTATGTAATTATATATAATATCATTCATGTTAAACTACTAATAATATGAAAATTTTGGTTGTTGCAAGAATTATGGAAACTATATTATTTATATTTTATTAATTCAAAAAATTATATTTTTATAATTTCATTTCTATGTATTCTATAAAGACAAATATTAATGCTATAAATAATAAGAATTATATGACTCCTTTATAATAATCTAGTGTAGACACATTTGAAATCCACATATTTTTTATACTACCTTGTTTGATAACCCGAAATCCTAATCATTTGACATCAACTATTAAGGAATGAATCGAACTTGTTTCTACACCAGCAACACCATCCTTGTCTTTCATTGGTTTAATTTATTTATATTACATTATATTTTATCATATAAATATTTTGGTTACCACACAATTGGTAATAGTTCATTGACTTTTTATATATATATTTTTCATAAACTTATCCAACACTTAATAGTCTAAGGGAAAGATCATTTAATATGGTGATTCATGGATGAAATGATGGCTGAATTTCACAAAGGCTACCCTTTTCTATGGAAATGCCTATTATTATTGGATGTTGAAGATGGAATCCTACCCTAATAAATTAAGAATGTAACCATAAAACCTAACCGTAAAACAATATAAACATCCATAGGTAGAACATTATTATCTTACTAAAAATGATTGATATATGTATGTTCTTAATTATAAGATTTTGAATTTTATTAATTGTGTTGTTAGTCAAGAAAAATTAGTCATGTATATATAGGTAAGACTGATTATGATATATAGATAATTTTGAAATTTATTCATTATTTTTTAGATAAGTTGATAAAACCAAATATCAAGATGTTGTGGGCTGAGTACCAAACATGAAAATGGGAGAAAATTATATTGTCAATAAAATTTTCCATAGGTTCAAAAATACAGTGGATGAGACTAGCGCGCTAGGATAAACATTGAAAAAAAATTATGGTTAATTTATTTATTATAAAAAATCCCATGAAATTATATTCTAAGAAATTTTAAATTTATGATATCAATAATATTAAGGAATACACTCTAAATTAGTTTCTTGGTTTACTCTTGAAATATGATCTTGAGTTAAAGAACATTGGTTACGATATTAATGGGAATAAGAAATGTATTTCTTTTAAAACTGCTATTAATTTTTATATTTCCTCATATGATGATTCATGTTGTTAGAATGATGGAAAATTAAGGTTAATTAAGTCTATATAAAGAGTATATAAAGAGATTAAGAAGAACCAATCTAGTTGAGATAGAAAGAAATCTACGAATGATGATAGAAAGGGTTAAAAGAAAGGTAGTTATAATATGAATTTATGTAATATGAATCTTAATTGTTATAAGTATGGGGATAAAGTTCACATAAAACCTAACTACCTAATATTGAAGAATAAAATAATATAAAATAACTTCAAGAAGATAGAGAAGAAATATATGGCCACATGGAATAGTTTTGGAAATTCAAATTCGAGTGATTAATCTATAAGTTTAGTGGAAACTAGTAATATTTTGCTTATGGAGAAATATGGTATGTTATCATTTTCACATTACCATTCATGGTCTTCAAGTGACATGGGTTAATCAATAATGAAATATTGAAACATATGTTTTTTTCAAGAAAGGATAAAGTCAGTAATTCTAATTTTGATTATGACTCTGACCATGATTTTAGATGTAATAAGCCTATCATAAAAGAGTTTTAAAATAAGGTTAATGAGTTACAAGATAGATTTTTTATTATTTTCGATGCTTAAATAACAATGAAGAAGGGTAACAGATATTTTATTAAGGAGTAAACGTGTAATATCCCACATACATATGGGTCTGATATTTTAAATATATTTTTAATTTTCATTTGCTGGATGATTCAAATTTTGGATTAAGACTAAAATGATGTTCCAAGAATTGGAATGCCTAAAATTAATGTTTTGAGATGAATAATGATGCTCTGGAAGTAACTCGAGTATTGATTTGGTCTTTGAAGGCTTTAGATTATGTTTTCGGAAGATTCAATATGTTTTCCCATGTTCATGGTTTTGTGTGGATAGTTTTGGTGAAACCATGTAACACCTTGATAATTGGGTTTTTCCAGTTCACTGGGAACTAATGATAGTTATGTTTCATGGTTTGAGCATGTTTTGGGGTTAATTGTGCAAGATAAAGGAGAAATTATATGAGCTGAAGGAGGTTTTGAGACATTGGTCCTGGCCTGTGTATGATTTTATTGAAATAGTGAACTAGTTTTCGATGTTTTTTCAGTGGGGTGTGTATAGTTGGGGCACGATTTGGACAAACAAGGGGCCAAACCATGTTTTTGTGTTGTCATGGAAATGATAACTATAAGGTTAGTGCATGGTTTAAAAATTCATGCATCCAAACTTTGTGGCCACCCATATTTCATTAAATGGTGGATTTTACCAATATTCCCACCATGGGTTTTTAGGTTACTCCACCTCCTTTCTACCCTATTTGGTGTGCATAGACCAGGGGATACCAACCCTCTCCCTCATTTACCATTTAATTCAGGGTGCATTATGGTTTTTATTCATCATTTCTATTGATATTTATCTTCCTCCTCCTTTCATTTTTCTTTTTCCATGGTTCTTATTAATTTTGGATTTATGAGTTTAGGGATATTATTTTGAATTCACTGGATCATGGTATAATCTTTCAAGGATGATGGAGATTTTGGTTAAATTGGGTAGAGGATATCCCAAATTGACTTAAGAACATCATTGTGTGGAATTTCATTAAGGTGTGTGTCTATAGTGAATTAAATAAGGTTTATTCTAATGGGTTAATTTAATTAATTGTGGAAGTGTTGTTTATTCTATGGTATTTTCCCATGAATGGTGTATGGAGTCCATTTTACACCTTATGTGGTAGGATATTTGAGTTTTAAAAGGTTTTGATCAACCCGATGAGTTTTCCAGCATTATGAAACACTGATGTTTAATTTATTAATTATTTATTTTTATTATAATTAATTAATTATGGTTTCTTATTGGGATAATATTGTCTGTGTTATTTCAAAAAGGTCGGTTTCATGTGAAAGAGGATGTAAAGGACTTATATGAGCCAGGGAAAGTCTGTCGTGCTTGACAATTTTTTTATAAATATTCATTGATGAGTTTGGTGTTATGAAGCTTTACCCATAGTCTTGTTAATTGATTTGAATGTGTATGTAGTGTGTGACTTAAAGACCATGTGTTGTGTGTTTTCCTCTATGGACTAAGGATTTTAGGCCTTGGATTGACACCTTTGACCTTCAATAGACCCCATTGGATTTGTGGGTGTTTATAAGATTAAACCTATGGTCTCTCATGGGGTGGATCATTTCATGGAAAGGGAAAAGTGCGGTTGTAAAGGGATTGAGTGATTGGTGTATGAGTTTAAACCCAATTTATCTCATTAATTTGACTGATTTAATGGTTAACGAATACATGGTTGGACTTGGGGATCAATTTTTTATAATACGATGAATGAATTATTTCGAAGGATATTATGTGTTAAGATTTTATGAAAATTCCTATGAGGATTTTGAAATGGTTTTAAATGTGTGCATTGGGTTTTGCATTGTTTTGGGTGTCAAAGGGGGAAATCAATGTATTGAAGTGGAACCAATTTAAAAAATAGGTTTTGACCACTTAATGGTTATAGAAATGGATTTATAAATGGAATTAAAATGTTTATTAGAAATGAGTGTCTGGATACCCTTTGGTGAAAGTCCATGATGGATCTTTTAATGATTTTGATATAAGGGAAGGCATAACCTTATTTTGGTGTTAAATTTTCATAGGGAAATTGTTAAATTAAAATGGTTTAAAAAGGGTTTTTTGTGGTTTCTAAATGCATCATAAGGTCCAGATATTGAACCTTGAAATGTTATTTTTGGTGAAATGGTTAAAGGTGTTGGTCATGGAGTACCACACCTATGGAAAGATATGTTAGTCATGGTGGTATAAATCATTGATTGTTTATTTTTCATGGAGTTCCAAGCCTGTGGTTTGGGATATTCTTCATGGAATTCTACATCATTTCTTGGTTATTGGTCATCGTGGTCCATACCTATGGTTTAGGATGATGGTCATCAAGGTCAACATAATTGATTGGGATTATTGTACATGGCATTCCATATCCCTAGTTTGTTTCCTCAACTAATTCTCTAAGAACTATTGTATTATCATATATGCAGATGTTGTACTGACACTCCAGATTCTATTTCTTAATTTTATGATTATATTTATGGATAGGATGCTCGGTATCAATATTGATGGTTTCTTATCTGGTTTAGGTGTTGTACTGAGGTTCTAGGAATAGTTGATGTGGATGTTTATGTATCATATAGATATATTATCAATGAAAATCCTTATTAATTATTCATATTATGTATCAACCTAAGCTATGCTTTTAGATGAATAGTTGAGGTTGAGTAATTTTGGTTGGTCTAGGTGTCAGCTTGTAAGTCGAGATACACTGGGTTACTAGATATTTATTTTTCTCTAAGTCATATTTTCTTTTCTTATACTGGTTATTTATTCCATTTTCACCAACATTCATTGATACTTTGAGTAGAATTGTCATTAAACTAAATTGGTGATTCCCTACTATGTTTCAATCACAACTATCTTGGGGTGCCACTATACATGGTTACCCACACAGATCTCACTTTTTTATCACAGGAAGAGGTTTGGGACATGGCCCATGTGGAGTTTTTCATGATTTGACAGGATAACATGGATGGTATCACAGTAATGGAGACTGGGTATATGACATGTCTCTAAGTTGGAAATAGAACCTGATGAATTAATTTTTACGTTTTTTATTTTTATATTTAATTGGCTTAGTGGGCATTCAATATTTTATGTATAACATGGATGTTATATCCATTACTATATTTCATCTAATTATAGCATGATTATAATTTAGCTTACTTATTATTTCCAGTTACTTTGATGTGTATTATGGTTATTTATTACTTATAGTTGTTGATTTTGATATGGGGGTCTAGTCTCCTCACAATTCCACCTTAGACCCCCACTTCTAGTCAGAATCCTCTAGTGTATGAGGAATAATTCTTGATGTAATGTGGAAAACTGGATCGGGGTACCGGTTTAGTGAATCTCAGTTAGGGACATTAAAAAGTTGTATTAGTAGATTTACTTTACTATTTATTTATTATTTGGGGTTTGGTATATTAGAGATATAGAGATGTGTTAGGGATTGTGATGGATACTAAGATGGTGTGTCACTAACACCTATTCTGGTTGGAATTCTAGGATACTAGGGGATTGTATTTCTATTCTGGTTTGTGATGATACAGTTTTATAAATTTTTTTATTTGAGTGATGCACATTTTATTTAGATTTGAAGAATTATGATGGATTTATAACTCTTAGCACATTGGAATGAAACAAGTGGTTTGGTTTTTACTGTTTACTTTTAGAGACAGTTTTTGTCTCATTCATCATGATAGTCATGTAGTATCCATATGCTATAGTCCAGTTAGTGAGTACTTTTATGAATTTCCTTTTATGGTAGGTTTTTTGGGCCTATAGTGAGATGCTCTATGATGAGCACATGGGTGAATTCCTCATGCATTGTTGGTGAAATGACCTTGGTGGGTAACTATGGTATATGTATATTACAATTATACCCCTTTTAATAGATTTTTTAGGTGATTTACATGTCCATGTCATCTAGTGAGTGATCAGATGTGCAGATACACAAAGATTACAAGAACACTAGTTGTGGGAAGATGGTTAGTATATAATTCCTTTATGGTTTGAGAGCCAATAGAAGACTTTTTTGACTTGATTATGTCATGTGATGATGATATGAGTGTATGTATGATTCTTTTTGAGTTGGGTCCTTCTGTGAGATGGTGTAGACCTTGGTTGGTTGATCTAACAGACCATTGAATGTGACTCCAGTTTTGGGAGTGGTGCCATGTGGATTTTGAGGGTGACCTATGAGAGAGGTCATCTAGGTTATGTGTTATTTTTTGGTGTGTGATGTAAATATGGATTTTTTGGTCTTTTTATAATAGTTCATGAAGGGTGCATCATGGTATGGATTTTGGGAAAATAAGATGCCTTTTGTTTTGAGAAAGATAAATTTAGTGGAAATTTTTTTCCTTGTGGTTTTTTTCTATAGGGTCATTCTTATTTTGGTACCCCAATTGGGTGATGGTAGTGTAGGTAGAAATTTCCTTGTGGATTTTAGTTAGACTGGAAGTTTATGTTTTCTTTTCGTGATGATCGTACAACTGAGAGAGAAATTGAAATTTTACAAGGTGAGACACACAAAGGTGTATGGTTTCCTTAGGATGGAAAGAACTTGATAACAGAATTATTCAGAAGAAGATTTTGTTTCAAAGGGAAGGAATAGTGGGGCTCCAGCACTAGCTAGCTCTATATGTATTTACAAAAAACATGGTTATAGAATAGATGATCTTATTGGAACTTTTAATGATGCTTGGGTTTTGATTCGTCGAGTAAGGGGTTTTGGATCATGAGTTTCTTTTGGAATTTCGAAGCACAGGGGATGGTCGTATTTTAGTAAGAGGGTTATGTGGGAGAGGCATGACTAGTGGATAGGACATGTGAGGAAATTTTGTGTAAATAATGAATCATAAGAGTCGGAATCATGTTCTATGTTGGGGTCACATAAGACTGTGTGTGATGGTTAATTGTTTGTAGGATCTTGGAGGCATGAGAAGATGGTGATACACTATGTCATTTTTTTATGTAATGGAAATTACTATAGTTTAAGCTCTATGTTATAGAGTAGTTAAGTCTATTTTGAGAAGTCTAATAACTAATTTGAATGTGATGAGATGCTTGTTGGAAGGGAGGCTTAGGGCCCTTGTATAGGTTTGATATGTTTCTCTAGACCGAGGTGAAATTACAAATGGATAAGTGGTGGTGGTATTAATTGAACATATCTTAGAATACTCATAGTTAGTGATGATCATTCCCAATATCCTAACATTATCCTATGTATTATGAGAGAGCTTTGGATTTATTCCTAGATAACTAAATGTATTTTTTGATTGATGAAGGGACTCTATGGAGGTGGTGATTTTGGAGTAGTGTAAGTGGAGATGCATGGTGGTAAGTGCACCATAATATGTTGGTGAGTATATCCTTTTAGTGTTTTCGATGTTGTAGAGTACCATGGGTATCGTTATCAAGAGAATAATATGGGTGATAGTTGGTGTTTTTTTGTTTCTCTACCGAGAGGGATACATCCAGTACAAATTGTTGGGTTAACAGTGGATCTAGCATAGACTATGTGAGTTTTATTTTATTGAGTGATGTGATGTCAGTGAAAATCCTATAGTGGGAAGTGACATGTCAGTCATGGAGGTGTGTCCGTTATGTGGGAGGCATTGTGTGTGTGTGTAGTTTGGGTTATGGATTGGTCACACTAGCATTTGATGCTAGTGAGGAATATTTTAGTTGTGTTCCTAAATTCCATAGGCAATGAAAATAGGAAATATGTTTTTGGGTTTAATAGAGATGATCATTGTCTTTATGGTTAATGATGTTCTAAAATGTAATTCGATATTCTTGTGTTGGAGGTGCATTGATGTATACAATAGGTCCAAATGAAGGTTTGGAGTCAGTAGATGACCTGATTTTGGAACATCACTAAGTGTCAGGTATGGAATTAATTAGGTGGGTTAAAATGGTAATAGAATGACTCTTGGAGTGAAGTCATCATAATTAAGTTAGGTAGAGATGTGCCAGTGGTTGGGGATGAGCATTTTTTAGGGGAGTTAGTTGAGGTTAGTATGACCCAAATTAGTGTATAAGGTGGGTTTGAGAAGTTTCAAATCACAGTCAACATATCGTTTTGATAATAGTGGGAGCATATTTTAAATTTTATTGGGATTCTAAGGAAAATATAATTTTTCATATTCTATATATGGATGGTAGGAATGCATCCATTATGGTTGGATTTAATTTTTGAGAATGGGTGCTGATAATGATTGGTTTTATCATGGTTATTAGGTCACAGTAATTTTAGAAATGTGTTAGGTGATTGGTGAGAGTCTGGGTTAAGTTTATGTTGTGATTTTCTAATGGTGGAGATGCTAACCAAAAAAAAATAGTGGTTACAAGATAAATCTTGTGGTGGGGAACACCAAATCTTCATGACTGATTGGGTGTTGTTTTAATCAATTTTATAATTAGATGGCCTTGAGTAAGAGTAAATGTGGTGTTTAGATTTTAGAATTGGGTGTTAGATCAAGTATTTCTATAATTGAGGGCCTTGAGTTGGAGGTTGTGCCTTGTTAGTGTTTTTGGATATAGAATGTTGAATGAGGATATTGGTTAAAATATGGTGACTGATTTTTGTCAAGTGTTGTATATGTATGACCACCAAGGCCTCTCAAAGATGATAATTACTATAGCGGGGATGTTGTATGATCCCGCATCTGGATGAGTCAAGACATTTAGAAGGATTTTGAGGTTTCATTTCCAAGATGGGTCAAATTTTGGATCCATAATCAGAATGAGATTTTATGAGTGGTAATTCCCCAAAGTAATGTTTTGAGATGAGGAATGGTTCTTGGTAGGTATCCTAAATGTTTAGACGAGCTTCAAAGGCTTTACGTTATGTTTCAGGAAGTTTCATGATGTTTTTCTTAGGTACATGGTTTCGTGTGTGTGGTTTAGGAGAAACTATCTCACATGTTAAAACCTAGATGATTTTTAGATCATTTTGTACTAGGAATAGTAAATTTTCATACTTTGAGAATGGTTTAGGGTAAACAATGATAGGCAAAGGGGAAACAATTCAAGGTGATGGAGGTTCTGAGATATGGTACAAGGCTTGCACATGATTTTGGACAAACTATGTTTCTGGTTGTAGAGGTTTTCCAGTAGAGCGTACATGGTTGGTTCATGGTTTGGCCAACATGTGGCCAAACCATATGGGGTTATTGTCTTTAATAGTTCCAAATGCATGGTTGAAACATAGTTTGTAAAATTGTGCAATAAAACCATGCATCTTATAAAATTTCATTAAATAGTAGATTTTACCAAAATTCCCCCTTGGATTTTTAGGTTGTTCCACCCCTTTCCTTCCCCATAAAGTGCGCCCAAACTAGGGGGATCCTAACCCTCTTCATTTTTCATTCAACCATTGATTTTAGGTGTATTATTAGTTTTTATTAAGTGTTTAAGGTGATATTTATCTTCCTCATCCTTCCATTTTCACCTTTCGATGGTTTTTATTAATTTTAGATGTGTGGGTCTATGGATTTGATTATAATTCAACCAGATCATGGAGGAATTAACCAAGGATGATGTGGGTTTTTTTCATCCTGGATAGAAGAGATCCTGAGATGACTTTCACATGTTTTTTGTGGCATTTTGTTAAGGTATGTGTTCAGAGTGTATTTCAATAGGTTTTTCCCAATCAATTAAATTAATTAGTTATGGAATTGGTATCGCCTTTTATCTATTTTCCCATGAAAGGTGTTGGGAGTCCATTGTAGACCTTCAATGGAGGATTATTATAGTTTCAATTTGATTTGATTGACCCAGTGAGTTTTTCAGCATTATGTCATGTTGGGGTTTAATTACTTAATTAATTATTTTTGTCGGAATTAATTAATTTTGGTTTCTTGGTGTGAGACTAGTGTTCAGGTGGTTATTGAAATCTTGGTTGGATTATAAAGAGGATTAATGGGATTTTGATGATCCATGTAAAGGCCTCTGTGATCGGGAAATATTTTGGAATGATTTTTTGATGAGGTAGGTGGTCTAATGGATTTACCCATAGTCATGTTAATTGATTTCCATTTGTATGTATTATGTGTTTTTAATCCAATGTGTTGTGTGCTTTCTTCATCTAATTAAGGGTTTTGGGCCTTGGATTGACACCTTAGGCCTCCCATGCATCCCATTGGATTTGTGGGTGTTTATAATACTAAACATTTGGTCACCCATGGGGCTTTCCATTTCCTGGAAAGGATAAAGTGGGGTTGTAAAGGGATAGATAGAGTGGGTTGAAATATTAAATCAGTTTAACTCATTGATTTTCTTTATTAAATGGTTATGTTCTAGTTGGTAGGTATTTGGGATCAATGTTTTTAAAATATGATGAAATGATGATATGTAATGATTTTATGTGTTAAGATTTTATGGAAATGCCATTGAGGCTTTTGAGATGGTTTTAAATGTGTTCATTGGATTTGGACCTAATTTTGGGTGCCAATGTGGGAAATTAATTTTTTGAAATGGTCCTTTTTTAGAATGATCTATTGATTTCCACAATGATATAAAAATTAGATTATGATTGGAATTGAAACTAATATTTTAAATGATTGTGTGGTTACCCATTTGGGGAAATTACATGATAGAACTTTTAATTATTTTGATAGAATGAAATTATTTGCCTTATTTTAGTGTGAAAGGTCTATAGGGACCTTGGTAAAAGACAGTGGTTTCAAAAAGGATTTTCTATGGTTTTTGAATGTATTTTATGGTCAATATTGTGAACCTTGAAATGCAATTGTTGATGAAATGATTAAAGGTGTAGATCCAGTAGATCCACACCTTTGGAAAGATATGTTGCTCATGGAGGTCCATGTTTTTTCTAGGTTGTTGTTCATGTTAGTTCACACCCATGGTTTAGGATTTTGGTCATGGAGATCCACATATTTGTTGGGTTATTGATCATGGTGGTTCATACTTGTGGTTTGGGGTGTTGTTCATGGAGTTTGACGTCATTTATTGGGATTTTAATTCATGGTGTTCTATATCCACAATTAGTTTCTAGGAATGATGATCTAGGAAACATTGTTTTATTATATAAGTAGGTTTTGGACTAACACTCTAAGAACTATTTTTTGGTGGTATGATTATATTTTTATACAAGATTCTCTATATTAGTACTAATGTTTTTTATATGGTTTAGGTTCAGGATTTAGGTTCTGAGCATGGTTGATAATAATTCCTAAATATCTTATAGGTAGATGTTAAATGAAAATACCTATTTAGTATTCATATTGTGTATCACCAAGTGTTATTCTTTTAGATGGCTAGTTTGGGCCGATGCATGTTTGTTGATCTGAGTGTCACCTTGGAACCCGAGAGACACTGAGTTAAAAGGTAAATTGTGTTTCTTTGAGACATAGTTTACTTTATTATAATTATTATTTATCCCACTATTACCTGTACACAATGATTCTTTGACTATTATTTTCTATAGATTCCATTGGTGGTAGCCTACTTAGTAGTACTAACACCCTTCTCGGGCTACCTCTACACATGGGTACCTAAGAAAATCTCACATTTTTTTTTAGGAAAAGGTTTGGACCAAGTCACATGTTGAGTTTTTCATGATCATGAAAGATAGCACAGATGGTATCATGGTACTAGAGACTAGGTATATTACGTGGCTCAGATTTGGAAGTAGAGCCTGATGTATTTTTTTATCAGTTTATTTTTATATATGATCAACCTAGTGAATGATAAATGTTGGTTGTATGGCATGAAAGTTCAGGATGTTACTGGATTTCATATTATTAAATCATGCTTCTATTTTAGTTTACTTTTTCTCTCCTCTTACTAATGTTTTTATATTTGGTTATTAAATATTTTTGTTCACTCTGATATGGGAGTATAGTATACCTATAGTTCGACCTTAAACCCCCACTGCTAGTTAGTAGCCTATAGCATATGAGAAGGAATGCTTGAGCACATGTGGTAAACCAGCTTAGGGAACCAATTTGGAGTCTCTTTGTATAAGATGTTACAAAAGGGATATTGATTCCAATTTTTTGAGCTTATAAATTAAAACGAGAAGTTGATGGAAGAGAATGAAAAGTTAATGAAAACTACTACCAGCACAAATAAAAATGTCTAAAAAAATTTAGTATTTTTTAAATGGAAAATGGTTAGCTGAATGTTGAAGTAGAATGTTTAATGGTATATTTATATAAATTCAATACTATAAGAGAAAATTTTAATAAATTTATGATAATGAAAATAATAATCTGAAAAAATATGATAAAATATAATCTTGGTTATAATGAGAAAATAACCCTAATATATATAAAAACATTTTTTAAAGGTAAAAGCTAAGGTATTTATTTTGTTATCTATTTTAAGTCTGGTGATTTGGGTTATATATTAGTTATCATTCTTTAACATTTCTTATATCTCTTGGTCACAATAAGTTATTCTATCTAAATTTTCTTTCAATATTAATATGTTGAACAATTCTATAGCATGGGTTCCAAATAGCTATATATCAAATCTAATTGTACCTAAACTAATTTATATATCCCGGTAATAATATTTCTTATAATGAATTTTGTTGCTATAGAATCATCATATGTGTGATTTCTTTCCCTATAATTTGATAACAGTGTTGTAAAAACAATAATGGAAATAAATTTTATTCATTATAATGATAAATAAAGGTAGCACAAATTTTTATAAAATTCATTAAACCTTATGTATTGGAATGTACCCATATGTATATAGGGAATAGATTATAAATTTTTTAAAGTAAATTTCCTATATTTATACAGGTAAATTGGAGAGTACTTTGAGGATTTGGTTGCGTGTTTTCCATTTCATTCATAATAATAGATTTATCTTTTGAAAAAAATTAATGTTTTAAATACACTATTAAAAAAAAGGCATGATTCCATTTAAATTTGAGATAGATAATTGGTCATGACCATGACAAGGATGTCCTGAAATAATGATAGAAATGTGTATTTCAATGGTTTTATTAATTTAGAGATTTCCATTCCATAAAGAACTCTATCATGATGTGATGAAACTAATATTAGAAGAAGAAATCAATTTATCATGTTGTAACATATATAATTATGTTATAATGACTTGGATAGATCCAATAACTAAAGTAGTAGGAGGATTTACATTCAAAAATGTTTCAAGATTTGGTCATTTGAAAGTTTTACATTCAAAAGCTAAATGAGGTTACTCTTATATATTTAACTATAAGTACTTTAGATATGAAGGTGTTTCTGAAATAAAGGAAAAGATAAATATTTGCAAGATATGTTTTTGAATATAATTCCATATCTAATGAATTATTTATAATTGTTTATTATTGGATTATCTATCATAATATACAACTAAACTATTTGAGTTATGATATTCAAAATTAAAATTTTGGAAATTTCGAAGGTGTTGTGTTGCATTATTACATGGATTATTAAAATTGATTAAAAGCCTATTTTCATAGAGTATTTGAATGATGATATCAATGTTGATTATTATGGAGATTATCATTCATATTCAACTACTAAAATACTAAATATGTTACTACCACAAGTATTTTGGTAATTATATTATTTATAATAAACTTATTATAGTGCTTATATTTTTATAGTACCATTGTTGAATCATCAATATAAATACAGACAATAGATATAATGATATACATTATTCATTTTTAATACTGAAATATTTATAGGTTTCAATGAATCATTGTCTACATTTCCATATTAGTTCACCCAAAAGCCCAATATTTTGACATCAACTGTAAACATTTGAAATTGACTTATTTATAAACTAGAAACACCATCTACAACTTTCATTAGTTTAATTGTTTTATATTTCATTACACCACACCTCATGGTATTTTAATGTTATTATCAAGTTGAAACAAAACTCACACACTTGTTATACCACCATTAAAAGGTACATGTTGGTTATGCTAACCAAAACAAAAAGGATATCATAGGTTGTACCTTATCCATTGAAAAGGTAGGCGTTTCAATTGTGAATCCTTTTGTGAAAAGGTAGTTTTTATGGTTATTTATTATGTATTGGGTCTCGTAAAAGAAATGTATAAATATTAGTCATTCTAAATCAAAATTGTGGTATATTTAGTGTATACTATACATATTGAGGAGTAGAGTAGTATGAATAGTAGACATAGGATCTTTATGATCCAAGGTACTATAAAAATAACTTGTGTTCTTATTTACATTCCATATTACACATTAAATTACAATTATTGTTTTAATATAGAAAATTCACCCACCTTATCTCTTTCTATCAAAATTTAGGGACTAAAAAATAAGTTCTAACGACTATTTTTTAACTTCATCTTCTCTCATAACATCTACATTATATTTATCTTATATTTTACTAAATATGATTCTAAAATCATTGTTTCACCAACATCAACAGAGAACATGTTTGATCAGAAGTTACATCAATAAAATGATTCAAATATTGTCATTATAATATATTAGTGACTGCAATTATTATCATCAAACTCAACCAACATATATGCATACATTATATCCTCAAGAATTTGTATCATTCGCTCAGACTATCAATCAATATAAACATAGTAAATCATACTGAAATTCACATGAATATGGAAGTAATTCTATAATACCAACCAAAACTAATATATAAATCCTGTATATCGATCAGATATAATATTTTTAGTGCCCCACGATTTTTAATGATGTCCCAAAAATAAATCTTCTTTAATTCATCATGAATCTATGTCTACCTAAATTGTGTAAAATGGGAATAATTAGATAATATATCAATTAATACCTAGACTGAATCCTTTCCTTTTAATCCAAAAAATATTTATTAATTTAATTCTAAAACGATATGGGAATATACAAAGGGAAAAGGTGGGGTTGGTCATGGGGGTTTAAAGTAGTGGACTCCAAGAGAATCTGCATGTACCTGATTCTCAACCTCTGGGGGAAGAGACCAAAGACATGGGAAGAATAATATTTGTACCCCTTGGGTTTCCTGGGAGGCCAAGAAGTCCGTGAAAATTTTACCTTATCTCTATGTATGATAAATTCCTAGATATTTTTGCATCATTTCTATGTATCTCTGAAAGGTATACTCAATGGACCATGGAGCCGACTAGCAGTCACATAGGACAATGTAAATGGCCCTTTAATTCGTTTAAGATTAATGAAACAAATATTTCAGCATTGATAGGGCCTCTAACTGAAGAGAATTTCCACTACCAATGCAAGCGCAATAGGAAAGAACCAAAAATCCCCTTGTATCCTAGACTACCCCACCATTCATCTGAATCATATTTCATGAGCCATATGTGTTCATTTTCAGGCCCTCGTGATGTGGATTCCAATATACCCATATACCTTGTCTGTTATTGCATGAATAGGCAGACATCATGCCTATAATAAGAGGCCTAGTCAAAGGTACAGTCACATAGTTTTTACAGAGATGGGATAAATCAGCAAGGGTGCTTCTAGTTTTGGTCACTAGTCCCACGCTTGTACATGTGGATCCCTGATGATGAGACACATTTCATTATTTATATAAACTCCAACATCCATACAAAAATATGAGATCATAATAAATTCTTTACATACCACCATTCACCACCACCTGGAACTACCATTCAAAGAAATTTGAAATTGTGACCCATTACGAAGACCATCATGTGAAGCTTCCAAATGTATGTCATACCAATATTTCCCAGTCACTATCAAATAAGAGATGAGTTATGATTTCAATAATTGGATCCCAGCAACATGGACACTTTGAGGAAATATACACCCTATGTCTTCTTATGTTCTTGTTAGTCAGCAACCCATTATTCCACACACTCCAGACCAAGAAATTGATCTTACATGGTATTTATTTTGTCCATAACATTTCAATCCATGCATCCCTATTGCATTCCATCATATAATTTTCATGATAGGACTCAGTTTAGAATTTCCTAAGGATGATCCCAAGAATACACATTTATCAGGTTCTGAGTTCATGATAATTGTATCAAAGAAGATCAGGTGTTCTCTATAAAGAGAGGAGTAAACAAATTTAGATAAAATTTTTGAGTTTAAAGGACACACACTTCCCTCTTAGTACATGCATTTACCATTAAATATATCCATTTTATTGATAATTATAGGAAAAACTCATGATATTGACTTATTACCTATTTGTAAAATAAGGGTGCATCTTGTTAATTAAATGGTAGAGATCCCTTCTTTACTACAAGCCTTCTCTTCATCCTATTTTTTTTTTAAAAGTTATCCCATATCCAAACATAATAAAATATTTTTTACAACTTTTTAATTTTCATTACACTTACTTATAATGAGAAAAAAAGGGTCTTTACTAAAGAAATGGTTTCCTTAGAAGCCTGACCTTATTAGAGAATTTCATTTTCATATAAAAGGTGTGATGGGGTGAATTCACCTATAGCAGCCTTGATTCTCTTATAAATTCCAATATGTGTTTGTTCATTAAAAAATATACTAATATAATCTTCATAAAGAAAAAATATATTTCCTAATATAGAATCCACCTATCTAACTCCTCTACTATACTAAAAAACCCACTAGGTGACCCATTGATAAGAATAGATAACCTTGTAGAGGTGAGAATGATACTAAAATTTTGATGAAACTCACTAAAAAACCCATATTTGTTATGGAAAAAAATAAATATTTCATTTAATACATTTTTATAATAATCAAAGTATGGTGGTGATAAAAAATAAATACTTTATTTGATGGATGTGGTATTCTATACGTACACACGAAATCCATTTTCATTTTACATAAAATGTAAAGAAGGCAGAAATCATTTTATATTTTAAAAATATTATTAAAATTATAAATATTATAAATATAATATTTAATCATTAAATACCCATTGTGAACCATCCATGTAATTTAGTGTTTAAAAATAAAACATATCATTCATGGGGACCTGAGTCTGCACATAACACAAATAACGTTTTCGTTTTTCTAAGAAAATGGGGAAAGGAAGTTAGTGGTCATTGCATCCATATATAAACATTTCAGTATAATTATTATTTTTATTTCATTGAATTATAATGGGTAAAATATATTTCAGAATATCTAGAATAGTAATAAATTGAAATTCATTATTGATGAGAAAATAATTATGTTGAAGAATTTGTTTCTTCATGGAAACCTTCTTGATTTAGAAGGGATTTGGGAACTCACTCAAGAACATAAGATCAATTATATGGGAGGAGGTTATTTTGGAATTAAATGAATCATATTATATGGTAAAATTATAATTTTTTTATCTTTTAACGGGTGGTGTGAGGCTCCTTTGGTAAGTGAATGGAATGGAATTTTTGAAACTATTCTGAACTTTATTTTAAAGTCATGTAATTTCAGAGGAAGGTGACTTATATTGTAGAAAATAGTAGAGAGTATATGATTATTGATCTACCCACCTATAATACACATAAATAATGGATAATTTTTAGATGTATCAATGAATTTGTTTCCTTAATTTAACCTTTTATCATAATTTACATTTACTATAGTGACAATTTTTTAACATCTGTAACTTATTTTCATGGTCAAAAATAAATTTACCCTTATTAACTAATTTTTATATTATAATTCCAAATATGATAAAATTTTATAATATTAAATTTCCTAAAGTGATAAAAATTACTTTTAAATTATTAAATGTATAATGCATAAAAAATGTTTCCTTGA
Source organism: Viscum album (assembly GCA_963277665.1). Lineage (NCBI taxonomy): Eukaryota > Viridiplantae > Streptophyta > Magnoliopsida > Santalales > Viscaceae > Viscum > Viscum album. Next base: position 866,730,913 of record OY728152.1, on the reverse strand, counting down.
ATGAGAAGTATTCATTATTATTAAGCCGCCATTTCTTGCTTCCTTGAATGAGAAGTATTCATTATTATTACTAAATAATATATCAAAAAACTCAATAAATATAAAAACCATTTCTCTTGTTTTTTTTAATTTTATTACTAGTATGTGCATTTGTAACAACTCCTGCAAATAATTCTTATGGATTTTAGTATTCTTATTCTAACTCATGTTAATATGAATCCTTGAATTTATTAAATTATATCTTACTCCCACTATATTAAATAGATATATTAATCCTTTTTATTAAAATTTCATTATTCACTTTAATAATACTTTTTAGTATTAGAGATATTAAATCCCTAACTGAGATTCACATTTTTATTACATGATGAAATTTCAATATTATAATAATACGTAAAAAGATTTTTCATCTAAACACATGAATCTATGAGACAATGAATTTTTTTAAAATTATTACTTATATGATATCCCGTAGTCAATATAGTTGTAATATGTTTAAGTATAAAATGAAACTATATTCAAAGTATGTCAATTAATGAGTAATAGAATACTTGGAATAGTTATAAGACTCATCATTAATTCTCCTTTGACTAAAATCATGATTACGATATGTATAAGTTAATATGTTTTTAGGAAAAAATACACTATATAATTTAAATGATAGATGAATTATTGGTTAAAATATTTTTCATCTCACGTGTACAAAGCTACTCATTATATTTTACCAATAATTTTATTTACCTAACATTAAATTCCAAAAATGACTTAAATGATTCTCATAAATTATATAAATTCACCTATATATTATCCTTAAAATATTTCACATGTATCATTCTAAATTGATTATATAATCTTTCTGGTAATAACATATTTAATTTTTAAATGTATATCTTTCTTAATGCATTATACATAATCATGTCAAAATACCTAATATTATAAACTCCAAATACTCTAAATTCTATTCAAGTTATATCATTGAAATTGAATTTTAGTTTTACTTAATAAAGATCTATCTTTCAACAATTGGGTATTATTTGAGTCTTATATTTTATATTCACAATTAATTTTTAATATTGGACATCTGTGATTCAATTATTATTAAACAAATAATTAATTATACTATACTATAACATCATTGATTTATAACATCAAATATTGTCACATTATATCTATAATTGGACAATAAGTTAAATATTTTTTTAACACTATAAAAAACAAGTTTCATAAGAATGAATCCTCTTGGAAATATTGATGTTAAGATATTATTTAGTTGATATATAAGTCAAATACCTTCAAAAAATTAAATATTCACCTTATCTATTATAATCTTTTTGATCCTACTTGGTTTTTGTATTTGGTTTAAAATATTTGAATCACATGTATTTTTTAATACAAAAGAAGATAATTAGACATATTCCATGAAATGAAGAATAAAACATAAGTATAAGATTCTATTTTATTCTTCTTCAAATTTTTAAATTTATCTTCCAGTGACCTTTCTTACCATATGTGAAGTAGATAGACTCTTTTTCATTTCACCACCTCTAAATCTTTTACTTATTTTAAGGAAATTACAATGGAACCACATACTAAGAACTTTTAAAGTCCTTTCAATCCTATACCTCACTCCAATAACTGTAAGGGGTGAGGAAACAGGTTCCCACAAATCTTTATTAACCTGATAAACCATAGTCAATATTCTTGATCAGATCCCCCATAATGGTAATTTTGTAGTCTGTAATGAATATGAATAATATAAGTGCTAATGATGATAATATGAGACTAATGGATAATTTATTATACATATGGAATCCTAACTTCAGTAATTTATCAATATACTTAAACATCTTGAGTACATGTTCACTATCTAGGTATTCATATTAAATTTTACACTTTTACAGTAAAATTACTATCCAATTAATATTTTCTTCTATTTTTCATTTTCATGTTCTTGTTGATGAGTTATCAAGGTTTACACGTCCATGTTCTTATGTTACAAATTCATCCTTTTTGTATATGAATGATAAAATGATTCAATTTAAATATTATTCATCTTCCATGAACTTCTTATAAGAATATCTATTACCCTCGCTCACTCATAGGGGTGGATGATCAAGATTTAAGGATTCCAACACATATATTATACAATTTGAAAGTGAATTTAACACTCATGGTTGTTTTTTCTAGTGAAGAAGTTTCATTTTTCTAATATTGATGGTGGTGTTTATGCGGATAAAGTTTACATTTTATATAATAAATAAAATAAAACTATTAATACATTATCTTTGTTAAAAATTATAACATGATTAATTAATGAATTAATTATTCTCCCAATATTTTATCAAATTTCCATAACCCTCCCTCTGGCATTTGGAATATCTAGTCACTCATATATTCTAGTGGAAAGGACCTATATTTTCATTCTCATATCCCAAACTATGGCCATGAAAATTACTCACTTGTATTTAGGTAGGATTTACTTTCCAACTTCATTATCTTGAATATCCTTGATATATTGAGTGGACTCTCTAATCTAAAAATAATATACTTCGATTTCCTCAACACTTGCCTATGAATTTTATTAAGTAGAATATGGTTATTACCCTTAAAATGAATTTGGTTAAGTTAACCCACAATTGTTATTAAGACTATCTGATAATTAAATCATACCCTAACTATGGTCAAACTGACACATTAACAGTGGTTGTGTCCTGAATCAAAAAAAAAGAAGGTGTTATATGATTTAATATTTTATTGATGTATTTCTCTTAACTTATGAATAAATATTGTGTATTTTATTATTCATAGGAATATTAATTTTACATGAAACATACATAACTAATTAACCATGTCTAAAAATATCAATCATAATTGTTTTATTTTCTTTTAACTCAGCATACTTGTTAATTTATTTACTTTAACTGATAATGTTTAATTAAGAAAATAAATAAATAGTGCATTATATAAATAAATATATAATATGGTCATGATATTTTATCTGATGGATGGTTTATTAAGAAGTGATAAACCAACATTTCCCATTTGGGAAAGAACTCCTTGATCCTACACATAGTTTGAGTTAAATAATTTCTCTATTATCATGTGTATCTCCTTAGCTTGATTCACATAATCTTAGGTCCTAAACCACATCCTCTAGTTGGGAGATCCATGTTTTACAAATTTTTACTCACATTTATCTGAGAGGAACAATGGGTTTAAGGATAGAAAAAATTATCCTTGGACATGCACACTCGTATATAAAAAATAAGATAAAAATGATGCAAAAATAATTATATTTAATTTAAAATTATTATTACAATACATCATGAAATAAATTTAAATTAAATAAATAAAGTTAACACAAACATGGGTCATTCAAATATCAGGATCAATCATAACATACAATCACTATGCATTTGCAATTTGTAGTATTTATTACAATCCGTTCAAATGAAGATAAATTTATTTTCATTGATAAATTAGTCATATAATTGGATAATTAATTATTTATCATAAAATTATATGAAAACAGTCCTTGAGGTGTTATAAAAATACCATTATGAATTATTTTATCTAAATTAAAATTATTTTATTTTATTTTAAAATATTTAAGTACATGTTGTGTACTATGGGGGTCATATGTCATTAATATTTTACATCAGATTAGATATATTTATGGTATGTAATACATACACAGTGTGTAATATCATTCAACATGTCATGTGACACACATTATGTTTGGTCTTTATAATGTAATATATACTTACATGGAATATAATCCCATACAAAAAAATCATGATATACCTGACGAGTAGTTTTTTGGTTTAATCCTAATATTCTTCATGGTGTGTGTGACCTTAAAAAAACCCTTAAATATATGTGGATTATACCACTGGAAATTAACATGAAGTACATGGTTAATGAAATAATTATTACATGTCGTATGGTCACATATTTTATATAGATTATAATTTTAAGCATGTAAACCCATATAAAAAGTTGTAATTAACTTTTCATGTTTCTAGTGTCGTAGACTCATGACACACGATGTTTATATCCCTCTACAAACCATGTAGCCTTGTATTTCGTCTATTTCATCATATGATGATCCATATGACCTACAGAAAAACAATCATTGTGCAACTTTTGTGGGTTTTCATGTAACACCCTCGGTTTTAGGTAATACATAATTTTAATATATTTATTTTATATTTTATGTCATTAGATCAATGTTTTTGAATATTTGGGAGAGTTAAATATAGACTATCCTAGAATCCTGTTGTAGGGAAAATTCATGTCATGAATGGTCATTCACAATGTGAATATGATCTTGGATGATGTTGTAAATTCCTTCAATGCATGAAAGTTTTTAACCAATTGAATTGGTAAGACCATACACAAAATGAAACCCATTCCAAACATAAAGGGAATATAGAATTCTTAATCTAGGGAAATGGTATATTCAATGTATATAAACCCGAAATGATTTATGATGTGAATACATAGTTCACATTAGGAATTGGTTCGAGTCTTTCCATTTTTAACCCCTCCAACAGTTTTAAATCCTCACATGGATAGTGTTTTATTCCGATCTACCTAAAAGGATACCATAATTGATTATAATTAATATTTGATGTTAGGAATCTAATTCTAATGAATCTTTTGGCGTTTAATTGTGTAAATAATAGGTTAGTATATTGTTTTCATTCTTGTATTCGTTCTCCTTGGGTTCTCTTAAATGGAACCATAGATCAGTGTGTGATTCCCAAAATATATGTTTTTGGATTTTTGATGATGAGATATTAAAGTATTTTAATATAGTAATGGAAGGAATAGTTTATATCTATGGAATTTTATTTGATCTTTAATACCAAACAAAATTCAGGTAGGTGGCCTCTATCTCCCACTTCAATATCCTAGAACTTGATGGATTTAACATTTATAAATTATTCTTGTTACTTGTTTGGAAAATATATTGATAAATTCATATGGAAAACATTTCTGTTTTGTTTTCAAAAGGGTTGCATTTGAAATATAGAAACAAAGTTTATTTATAAAGATGATTGATGTAAATTATGTTTTAAAAAAATGGTTTAATGAGTAGTTTTTATTAGTTGTGTTGGTGTGAGTTTATGTTAATGTGGGATGGATTATGGTTGTAATTTTTATCATCAAATAATGATAGACTTTAGATGGATCAAGACCATAAGTTACATCATTAGAATTGGGTCACCAAGTCATGACATGGTGAGAGTATAACTTGCCACTAGTGAGTATAGGGGTTTCAATTACTGCATGGATAGTGTGTGTGTTTAGAAGGGGGTGTATGAAAATGGAATGATTATTCTAAGTAAAAATAAGTGGAAGAAAACCTTGGTTAATGTTTTAAATATATGGAACTTGTTTATGGTTTTTGATATAAATTGGTTATCTTGTTTTAAAATATTTTATATAAAATGTGCTAAATTGTTATTCTCCTAGAGTCATGTTTTGGTAAGTATTAGAAGATTACATACAAAGTGTTTTGATTACACCCTACTTGTAAAGATTGGTGAGTTAGCATATTTCATATATAGATATATAGGGAAGGGTCAGTCCTTTTACTTCTCTAATGGAATCCCTTAATATCATTGGTTTTTTAGGTGTACTCAGAATGAGGGAGTGTCTGCATCGTGGACTTTGTTGGTGCCACATTAGTTCTTGAGTCTTTTTGTTTTGGATTTTTCACCTTGAAGTCTTCTCCCTTTATCCATTGTTACTCTGATATAGTTTTTATTGGTAATTTATGGAGTTTATGGTTTATTTTATCATGAATCTTATATATTATATTTTTTGTTATGTATTTTATTTACACGTTATTTGGTTATTAGGTAATATTATCCCCAATTTTCCCATAGACCATTAGAATGTTTTTATTAAACTTTGGTATATTAGGGTTGTCAGCTATGGTTAGTATCACCAATGCCTCTTCTCAATACAATGAGTTAGGGCGGGTTGTTACAAATGGTATCAATCATGTTTGGTCCTTGAGTTGGGTTGGTAGCAAGAAAATAGAAATTCTAAAACATTAATTGTATAGAATAAAAACAAGTATCTAGCCTATTTATGATAAACTTCAGGTTACTATAGTGGTTTCGATAAACAAGTTCTCTAAGAAACATCTCTGTAAATTTTCATCTGATCATCATGGGATTAACTAATGAGTGTATAATATCATGAATTATTAGTGAGCATTACCACTAAGACTATATTGTTCATATATTATTTAATGATTTTCAAAAAATAATTCAAATGGTTAAAATAGTTGATTTTTTGAAATAGATATTATAATTATGGTTTCTTGTGGTAATTTGAGATTTTTCAATACTTTAATTCCTAGAGTGTAATGACTAAATGGTGATTTTTATAAAAAATTTCACTATGAAGACACCTTGTAAATATGAAATAAAAATTTGTGGAAAATATGGTTTCACCAGAGTCATAGGTAAAAAACAACTTGTAAAAAGAATTGTGAATGTTTTAAAATTTATTGATAGAGAAAATTGAAAGGATAAACCAAGAATGTTGATCAATTGGTGTAATTTAATAAACATAATCAACCAATATTTCAAGGGATTTCTGAACCTAAAAATTTGGAAGTGTGGATCAATTGCTTGAATATAATATTCAATTTTATGGGTACACTAGTGGATCTAAAATTAAACATATAAGTCTATATATTTGAGGATATTTCATGCCAATAGCGGGATCTATCTGTCTAAATTAGAGATGATCACGTACTATTGAGAGAGAAATTTGAGGAATTATTTAATAATAAATTGTATCCACAAATATTCAAGAAAAAAATAATAATAGAATTGTTTATCTTAAATCAATAAAACTTATCATTAATAAATTATGCAGCTACGCTAAGGAACATGGTTTTATTTTTTCTCTAGAATAAACTTCTAGCATTTAATTGAAAAAATTCATATTTGAGTCAGGATTGCGACAATAAATTCGATCAAAGATGGTTTCCCTCTATATTATATATTATAAAAATATGGTCAACATGGAAGTGGTGGTGGAAAGGGATATTCCTGGGAATCCTATGGGAGGAAGTATGTTTTTTTCCATGGGGAAAAGCAGTAACCCTAATTCCTCAAACAATAAAAAGGGGGATATTTATTCTCAAGGAGCTGGAACACCTCAAACTCATACAATTGAATCAATTAATTTTCATCCAAGATCTGATATCAAACTATGTTGTTTAAAATATGAATTTTTTATGCATAGAAATAAAGAATGTATTGTACCACTGAGAAATTGTCACCATTATGGGATGAAATAAAATATAATTAATAATTTTCATAAACTTATATGATAAACTAATGGAACAAGATCAACTTAGCCTTTCTTGTTGTATGCTCGGATGAAATATTCCTATAAGAGTTGTTCACTTCCATAGAAACAGGTGAAATGAGACACTTAATGGAACACTTCAGTTTTCTAGTTGACACCATAGTAGGGAGGAAAAATCTTTTATATGGTAGTTTATTGATATATTTATTGGGTATAGAAAGATATCATAATTTTGAAATTGGGTCCCTCTATAGTGTGAGTTACCATTATTTTGAACATATTTTTTAATTCATTTACGGTTTTATACAAGCACATCCCATTCTTTCCATTCTTCGACAATGGTTGAACAATTGGGATTATATATGGAAATGGAACCTCATATCAAGAGTATCAAGACACCCATCTAACAATTGGAGTTCATAGGATACAAATTCATAGAATGTTTCAATACTATTGATGTAGTGTAGTTTATCTAGGGGATGATGATCCAAGATATGGGTTTTTTTATTTAATATTTGGTATGGATTGGATGGTGGTCTTTGAAGCCCATATATACTATTATTCACTATGAGTAAAGTTTACATCCTTGAATGTATCTCTTTATGTCTTCTAGGGTTATTGGGATATAAATATAGGTAGATAAGTACCATTATATATAATGGATGGAACCATCTCTGGTCAATTAGAAACAATGTACTTATAAACTTCTAATAAAACAAGAAATTGTACCATTTTTCTATAGTGGATCGATAACTAGATATCATTATGAATGATATCTCTATGTTACCACCAAAATGGGAAATTGAATTTTCAATTGATCTACTCCATGGAACAAGCCCTATTTAATTACCATCATATCGAATAGATCTCATAGATTTTATAGAGTTAATTTTTCATCTAGAATGGTTGGAAGGTAAAGGTTTTATTAGACCCAGTACATATCCATGGGTGGAAATAGTTTTATTTTTAAGGGGAGAAGACATTTCTATCTTATTATGTGTTGATTATTAGAAATTGAATCATGATGCATTAAAAATTATATATCTTATTCCTTGAATCAATGATATGTTTGATCAATTAATGAAATCTAATTGGTTCTCTAAGATTTATATATGCTCTATATATCATCAAATCTGAGTCATAAGAGAGGGTATTCTGAAGACAACATTTCATAGTAGATATGGAAATTAATAATATGTTTTTATGCCCTTTGGTTGGATGAATAAACCTACAATATTCATGTAATTGATGAACCATATCTTCCATAAGAATCTCGACTCCTTTTTTTGTTTATTTTATTATATTATGGTTTATTCTCAATGTTGGAAAGTAAATGAGGATATCATGGACATTGTATAGAGTACATTGTGGGACCAATGTTTGTATTCTACATTTTTTTAAGTCCAATTTATGGATCAAGTAAGATCATTTCCTCAGTTATGTCATTTTGAAAAAAGGAATATCAGTCGATCCTATAAATATTGAAATATTTTTCTCTTGTGAGAAACCAAAAAAATGGTGATATAATTTTTTTGGGAGTAGTTGGGTATTATTTTAACTTTGATCATGAATTTTATAGGCTTATTTATCCACTGAATTCTTTAACATGAAGAATTTTCCATTCTTATGGAATGATGACTGTCAAAAATTCTTTCTAGTGCTTAAAAAATGTATCACATTGTAACTCATACTAATATTTAATCAACCAGTTTAGATATATGCAATATATTATGATTAATCAGGATGTGCTCTCAGTTTTTTCTCATGTATGGATATTATATTATTACATATGGTTTGATTTAGTTATGAGTGTCATAGAAAAAAATATCTTATGCCTAATCTAGAATGAGATTTATTTTTTCATGCTATAAATACATCATGGAATTACCTCTTTAGAAGAATGTTAATAGATTTCACTAACCAAAAGAGTTTGAAACGAATAATTTCTCTATGAGACTTTAACATTAGGAAAAAAATATTGTTGGAGTACCTATAGATGTTTGATTTTGACTTGATATAAAAAAATGGAAAATGTAATTCTATGGAAGATGTGTTGATTCATAAATCATTTAGTGAAGTGGTCCGAGAAGCTTCTGACCAATTATAGCAAATGAACATGATTTATAAAATGTATCTAGATTGTACCACACATGATGAACACACAATCTTCTACCCATTTAATATTATTCCTAACTTGAGGGATTTTTTAAGATAGTTTCATACATCATATCATGATTATATGAATTTTAGGTTAAACCTAAATGGTGGGGCGACTTTTCATGGCTGGATAGAGGATGTAAACTCGTTTTTATGTTTTCATAATCAAATTGTATTTCCTCAGTCTTTCTAGGAATTTATTATTTCTACATATCAGCATTAAAAAGGGGATATTCATCTTGGTATTCAAATGATATAAAAAGTGATGAAAAAAATTAATAGTGGTTAGGAATGAAATGAAAAATAATATATTATGTGATGAAATCCCTAACTTTTCTGTAGGTAAATGATAAACATCAAATACCAGCTAGTGTGATAAAATATCTACCTATACCCATATATAATTGTGAATAGGTTGAAGTAGACTTTATCATAATTATTCCATGAATTTTATAGATGCATTATTCTATTTGTGAGAATGTGGTTGACTCACAAATTCATCACACTTTCTCCATATTAGAGATTCAACATGTTATAGGAGTTAGTGTTTTTTTATATCTGAGTAGTTTTTGAATTTAAATGGAGTTGTAATTTAAATTGTCTTTAATATATATCCTATATTCACTTATTTATTCTAGAAGTTTTTACAATAGTCTCTCAAGAGGAAACTAACCATGCACACATAATATCAACCAAAGATATATGGACAATCAGAAAAAAAATTGAAAATTGAAAAATATTATTAGGGATTGTTTCATATATTTTAGAGTCTCTTGGGAATAATGTATTCCATTGGTGTAGTTATCCTATAATAATAGTTTTCTTGTGATAATACAGATGGCCTGATTCAATCCATTGTATGTCTTCCCTTGTTGTTTTTCGCTATAATGGGTGTAAATAGGAGATACATCATTGATTGGACTGAGACTTATCCATGATTCTACATAGAAGATATAAATTATCAACTAATGGATGTATTATGATAAATGATAACAAAAATAAAATGAATAAAAATTTTTCCAACCCTTTTCATTCATTGCCAGTGACCACGTCTTCTTGAACATGTCTCTAAAACTAGGTCATCAACGCATGGGGAAACAAGGGAAGTTATCCCCATAGTATGTTGGATTATTCAAATTTGTTTAATTGTTTTGAAATTTTGTGTATCAATTATTCTTAATACTAAGATCTGGTGTAGTACATAGTGTATTCAATGTTTATCAACTAAATATGTATCACCCAGATCCTTTTCAGGTGATCAGTTTGGATCATGTTACTCTTGAACCTTATGTGTATTTTGTATATGAACCAATTCATATTCCAGTTAGATAGTAAAATTACTTGCTAGGGAGATCTATTTCCATGGGGTGAGTTTTATGGTAGAATTGTTAGTTTCAAGAGTAAACATGGGAATAGGAGAAGTTTTTATGGGATAAATGGCCAGATTTTTCCATGGGAAACATTTATTTCTAGCTTCATGAGGATGGAAATACCAATGGTGGGGAGAATGTAACACCTTAAGTTATAGGTACTCCATCATATTATTATTTTTCATCAATGTTTGAATTTTTTGGGATAATGTTCTGGAATTTTTTAGACTGTCATACATATACTAATCTATAATCCTTTTACATGTAAAATTCACAATGTGAATGGGTTATTCATGATGTGAATATATTATAATAAGATTTTATGATTTCCTTTAATTTGTGAAAGTGTTTCTCTAAGTTAATGTCTAGGATCCATGTCATGAAACTCATTTATGACGTAAAGGTAATGTAGTATTTTTAATCTGATGAAGTGGACTTTTTGGAATATGTGACCCATGATGATTCACAATGTCAATACATAGTTTTCATTATGATTGGGTTCAAGCCCATCAAAATGTTAACCTCCCCTGCAGTTGTAAATTTTTACCCAACTATTATTTTATTCCCCTTGACTTATAGGGATATCTTAGATGATTTTTGGTGACCATTATCATCCAAACTCTGATTCCAAAAAAATCTTTTGGAATTAAATTATGGAAATTAAAGGTTAGGATCCCATTTTACCTTCTCATATTGGATCTCATCAGGTTTTCTTGAATAGAACCATATATTGGTGGGTGGGTAATATCTATACCTATGGGTTTGTATTTGTGTTGATGAGATCTTATTATGTTTTAATGGATAAATGGAAGATATAGGTTAGATCTATAGATTCATATTTGATTATTTATTCCAAACAATATTTATGTAGGTGGATTATCTCTCACTCCACCATTATAGAATGTAATGGACATAAAATTTCTAAATTATTCTTATTCCTTAATTAAAAAATATCATCAGTAATTATTATGGAAAACCTTATTTTGATTTTTTTCAAAAGGGTTAGTTTTTAAAGATGGAATGAAACATTATTTCTAAATAAGCTTGATTGAATTTATATTTTTAAATAAATTTTTTAATTTCTATCTTGGAATAATTGTTTTGATTGGATTTCATGTTCATGTTTGATAAATTATGGTATGAATTTTCACACTCAAATAATGTTAGACTTGGGGTGGATCATGTTCGTAAGTGCCACCATCAAAATTGTGTCACAAAGTGATGGCTTGGGGACAAGATGACTCACCAATCATGAGTATAGTGTGGTCCATGGTTACATGAATAGTGTGTGGGGGTGTATAATTGGAATGACTATTCAAGGTGTAAATAAGTGGAAGAAAACCTTGTTTTATATTTTTTAAATGTGGAAATGTTTTTTAGTTTTGATATAAACTGATTATATGCATTTCAATTATTTATATAAAATGTTTTAACTTGTTATTTTCCGAGTGTTATAACCTGGGAAGTCTTTGGGGATTACCCACTGAGGGTTATACTCACCCGATTCAAGGGAACTTTTGTGTATTGGAAGATTTTATCTACTGGGATATCAAAAAGGTGAAATGAAGGTTTCTTACTTCACTATTTGTGTTCCTTGATGTCATTTCCATGGTTGGTTGAGTTAGAGTTAGGGTGTATCTACATCGTGGTCTAGAGTGGTTCCACATGGGTGCCTAAGTATTTATGTTTTGGAGTTTTAGCCTTTTAGTGTTATAACTTTTTCTACTACTACACTGATATAGTTTTTATTAGTAATTTGTTGAGTTTTATGGTTTATTTTCACATGTGTCATATTGATTGTCTTGGTTGTTATGTATTTTCTTTACCAGATGTTTTGTTCCTAGGGAAAATCATACCCTAGTGTTCACTTAAGATCATGAAATTTATTACCATCCTTTGGTTTCTTAGGGATTTCACCTAAGGTTATTAGAATCTCTACCTCTTGTCAATCCAATGATTTGGGGTAGGATGTTATATTCCATGTGTTATATTCCATGTACACACATGCTACACATTATGTTGTTTGTGTATCATCAAATTACAGGGCTGGTAGTCAATACATGAAATACAATTACATCGTCAACTAACCAGAAATCTCACCATGGTTCACATGAAATATTTAATTATATGGGGTTTCATGAAATGCACACCTACTACATGTTGTGTAGTCCTTTTCAAGCCATGTGATGCAATGGAAGTCAATATGTTATGTGTAATTATGTCATGTATCAACCCACACTGTGTTCCAAGATTTAGGTGATGTGAACCTTATGGGCTTGACCATGAGTACGTGGTTTTCAATTTACCATTACATGACATGTCTTTCTGTCATGAAGAATGAAACCTTGGAACCTTATGATGGGATTTGTGAGAATTATCCACATGTTATGTCATATTCTTAGACATTTGAACTCAAATAAAGGTTTTATATCAACAACTAGAATAATAAATAAAATCTCAAAATGAAAACTAAAAAATATAAAATGATCATATAGCCTAGTGGTATAGAATCCTTTGTGGAATCCAAAATATCTAGGTTCAAAACTAAGAAGGGGTAGGTTTTAGGAGTTTCTATAGCATCGTTGAAGAAGTTATTGTAGTAGGTACTATAGAAATTAATCTAATAGTAGAACTATTCACCAAAAATTATACCTACATGATATAGATTTGGTTCTTTAGGAAACCTTAGGACATTGTACAACAGGGCCTTCAAGGCACCATAGTCCTTAGAGCTAAGGGTGTTTGGTACATTTGGGCCTCTGGGTCCACAAATAGTGGACCAAGGATATTGTGCAGGAGCATTCCTCACAGGTAAAGATTCAGAAGAGAAAAGAAGAGACCTAAAAATCAGTTTGACATGGAGGTTCCATCATGGAGCAGCTAGAAAGCACTAGATAAATACCCCAGGTATGGGAGGATGTAATGAATAAAAATGGATGTGAAGTTAGGACTACAACTAGAGTGATAGATGCATAAGGTAATGAAAAGGAGCTTCTTTAGTATGGGGTCTTGGGCTTGATCCTTCAGGTCATGTAATATCCTTGTACTAATGGTCCCATGTTCTATGTTATGGCCTTATTCCTCTAATATTCCAGTCCATGTACAGGACCCCTCTCAATCTAGTTAAAAGGGTGATTATACAGCAATAAAATAAAAAACTAATGCCTCCATGCCATTAAAATCTAAAAACTAACAAACAAACACAAAAAATTGATCAAATAAATTATAAATAATTATAAATTATAATTTTAACAATTTGATACCACTATAAGGATCTGGGACTTAGTAAAACCATTAGGAATTCACCTAATTTTGGTTTTTCATTAGTTATAATGAATAATATCCAAAATAAATTGATAAACACTACCCAAAAATCTAGTATAGAGGATCTTTCACATTTAATTCCAAAATAATTTTAAATGATAACTACCTCAAACTAGGAATCCCTTTGATCAAAATCCAATACCACTATTTTTCATTATTATTAATATTGAGAGTCCAAATGGGGACTCCTCTAGTTGTATCCACACATACTCCATGAAATTCCAAATCAATTTCTTGAATCAATAGGTTCTATAATTGTATGTTCAATTGTTTCATGTCATTATCCATCTTTCACAAAAAATAACTCTTACTCTCTTTATGTACTTGGTAGGGAGGGATGGATAATTTCCTCTCTCTTGTTAGAGATAATTGAAGAATATTTTTATTATATACACCACACATTAAATGTCCCTCTACTCTAAAAATGATGTAACAAATATTTTCTACTTATGGTTAAAACAATAATAATTATACAACACCCCTTTATCAATTTATTTATTATAGTTAATCCACATGTCAAATAGTAATATTATTATTATTATTATTATTTTCCTGAAATTTTTTATTTGAATATAAATTTTAAAATAGTTTAATTAATATTTATTTAAATGATATTAAATAAAATATATAATTTCTATAAAATGATTAACTCGAATCATTAATCATTCCATACAATTTACCAAATATTTAGTAATAAAATTTAATTTAAATAAATATCATTTCAACAAATAAATAAATATTATATTCTATATATATCTTCTCTTAGTTGAGATAAAGTAGTGATTTATATTGTAATCTAGTCGTTAACCAAACACAGTGACTCTGGTGATGTATTTCCATTACACATGGTCGGCTCAAGTAGATAAGTGTGTGAAGGTTTGTCTGAGGATTTAGACATTTCCCACTATATATATTTTCCCCAGATTTAGGATTCAACTATAAATCATCTTTAAATTATAAAAACTATCCCTCCAAACTATCTTTCACCTAATTCATTTATCTTTTTCGAAAGAACCATAGTATTGTTAATGTCACTATTAATATTTATCAATGGTGTTTCATTTCATGTGAAGGCCCTTGTTGCTATGTTTGGAAGGCTTCGAACATCCATGGATACTTTTAAGATGTTTTTATACTTGGTATTGGGTTTCATTTCTTAGCTATGATTGTGATTATTTAATATTTATGAATAAATTATCATCACCCACTAACATTCAGTGGATGGTTGGTGACTACCATAGATGACTAGTTGTCGAAGGAGACCCTCTATAATGTTTTCTGCCACCCATGACAATTGGTATGAGCTTTTTTCCACTCAAAATAAACATAAAACAATCATTTTTCTCTTCTCCTATAATTCTATAAATATTGGTTTTGTATTGTGGGAAAACATGGGAATTTTAATCTATGTTTTACATTTATAATCATTAGATAAATAATGATTCCTTCTCTATTAATGTAGGTCACCCTAACCAAATCACATAAATTTTGTTTTTTACTTATATTTTTTATCTCCCATTATTATGTTTATCAATTTATTATGTTGGATAGGAGGAATATATGGGAGTATATGAAGATAGTATTTACCATTAAAAATAATAGAGATATTCACATTTTGATAGCAGGGTTTCCAAAAACATATCTAAAATATATAACTACATTCATGGAGTACCAGGTGAAGTGATGAATTTTGTAACTAGTATCAAAGAATCATTTTGATGACCTGGGAAATAATCACAACCTACTTGTGTGAACCCACTTTATTTGAAAAAGTTCCTACAACCCATCGTTTTCAACAAAAATCTATTATTCAAGATCTACCCCCTTTGGGAACCTACACTTGTTATTATCTATGGTTCCTGCTTGAAGTAGGTGTCTGTAAATCTGTATCTTCCCATAGGTGTTGTTGTCCACATATTTCCTCCATTGGTATGACTATATGTTTTCTTCCAACTATTTTTTCTAAAAAAATTAACCCATCTAGTAAATTGAAGGTTTTTTGTGACATTGGGAGTTGGAATATATTAAAAAACAAAATCTTTAGTGGCATGTGTTGGGAGGCGAATTGAAAATAACAGAGGATAAATCTTTTATTCTTTTAATATAGGTGTGAATCCAAAAGTAGAGGAAACATGAGAAATAAAATGGTTTGGGGGAACATGATTCGGATATTCAACCATTAAAATGATTATAAAAAAAGTATTTCCCATTTAAGTGTATTTGAAAACAATAGGGAAAGAAATTTGTTATTCATTTCTGGTCAGTTTGAAGTGTTCAAATAGTTGATTTCAATATTTTTGACTATTTTGGATTCATTCACACTATATTTTTTAATAAATTATGAAATATTTTTTAAAAATATTTTCAAAATATTTTCAATATTTAGGAGCATGTACACCTACCATTGACTATAAAAAATGAGTGTTCCGACTATGATCAAAAGGGGAATTGGAAGAAGGTTTGTCCCAAAATGGATAACCAAAAATATATGTTTTACTAATAATAAATGTTGTTTAAGATTTTAATATCCTTGTTTCTTCAGAATCTTACTACTTTGATGTTTGGATTCTTGTTTCTAGTTGTTAATTTCATATGTGTAGTAATGGAGATTGGTTTTCAATCCTTAAAAAGTTAGATAAATAATTGGTGCTTAAGGGAAATAACATCCCTTTCTATATCCGTCGTATTAGAGAAATGTGGTTGAGTATTCATGATGGTAAAACTCAATTCCCTAAAGATGTTAGATATGTACTATAATTGGAGAAGGACCTCATATCTCTTAAAGTCTTGGATAATCTTGGTTACTATATAACCATTGAATATGGAGCTCAGAAATTTATCTCCGGCGAATTCCTTGAAATTAAAGGTACATGATAAGGTAATTTTTATTATTTTAATTTTGAGACTATTATAGGTAGATCTGAGATATAAAATGGAAGTAAGGTAGACACTTCTAGATTATGGTACATGAGACTCAAACATACTGTAAAAAATGTCTTTAAGATTATTTTAAAGAACGGAGTTTTGAAAGGTACAAAGATAGGAAAATTTAACATATGATAGAATTTCATAATGAGTATATAGACTAGATTGAGTTTCAAAATTGAAACTCATTAAAAAATGGAAAACATGAAAATATCCATACTGAGATCTAGGGACCATTGAAAAATGATTCATTGGGAGGTAATCATTATTTATTCACATTTATTGATGATTACTCATGATATGTTTGGGTGTATACCCTGAATAAAAATAATGAAGTCTTGACTATCTTACATAAGTGAAATTAGATGATTAATAAACATATAGGAAGGAAAATAAATATAAAACGACTAGATAAGAGTATATAGTACATATAAAATTCATTCAATAAGGTTTGTTAAGATGAAGGTATTTTGAGTCACTTTACAGTTACTAGAATTCCATAGTTGAATGGAATAGTAGGACAGATAAACCAAACAATCATAAAAAAAGGTATGGTTTATATTATATCAATAATTTTTTAGAAATCCTTTTGTAAAGAAGCATTGATTTATAAAGAAAACATTTCGAATCAGTTACCTACTTCCATAATTTGATTGTAAAGTTATGATTGAGGTATGGTCTAGTGGAAATGTTTCAGATTATGAAAAATTTTGTATCATTGGTTGAACTACCTATTTTCATGTGAAAGTCTTAATATTGGATATGAAAGGGAAGAAGTTTTTATTTGTTGTATTATGTAATGGTGTGAATGGATTTATAACTATGGGATCTATAATTAAAGAAGATCATTTAGATTCATGATGTCACATTTAAATAATCAATGATGGAAAATTAAAATGATTCTAGAAAATAGAGATATGAATCAGTTTTGATTAATGTGCATAAGAATTTACCACTAATAGATTAAGAGAATCTAGAGACAAAGTGCAGTTTAAATTTTTTGACTAAGGATGAAGTAACATTGAATGAAGATACTTTTCATCATGAGAGTATCACCACTAGAAGAACAGGAAGAACTATATAGAGTCCTTCAAGGTTTGATGACAGGGTTATCTATACTCTTTATATAATTGAATATGATGTTCAAAAAATATAATGAAATATTTTGGATAACATTTAAATGAACCAGTGGAAGTATGATATGGAAGAATAAATGAGTTCATTACATCAGAATCAAACATGGGATCATGTTTCCCCTCTAAAGGACAAGAAATCAGTAGGTTTAAAATGGGTGTTTCAGAAGCGAGATGACATTGGAAAGAATAATAGCAGGTACAATGATAGAATTTTTTTTTAGTTCTATACACAGAAAGAAGGGATATATTACAATGAGGTATTTGTCTCATGTTTTATTTCTCTTAATTTTAGTTTTAAAATTTGAGCGAGAGTGAGGTTCTGCACAATAGGGATTCTCAATCCGAGGCAATTCAATGTACACATGTCTTTAGATGAATAATCATTTATAGCATGGTTTTTTAAGTCTCATCACTCTAATGGTCATACATTACAACTTTTAAAGTGGATGGTGGACTTATCGAATGGTCGGTATTATAAAAGAGAAGCCTTGTGGGTTAGCCTCTCGGATTTTACACTTTCATTTTAGATATCAACCATCCTAAAATATATTGGATATCATATTTAATGTTTTATATGGATTGATAATCCCAATTTTCATCTAAATAAACCATAATATGTGTGAATACTAACTAAAATATACCTATTTCCCCCCTATTTAATCATCTTTTCCATTTCCTGGATATTGAGTAAGAATTATATAAAAAGATTCAATTCAAGACACCAATTCGGTTTTTCATGACTTTTCACTGAAAAATGAATTATGAATCTTTTTACTGGTGACATAAGAATCATGGAAGTCACCAATGGGATGGATAAAAGGTCAATATTCATATAGATCTATATTTTATTCACGAAAATTTTGGGAGGTAGTGGTCAAAATGTAATAAAGTTCCCTGGTCTACTAATAATATGTTTGGTTCTTAGACTGGTTCTTTTAATGTTTCCAAGATGGAGGCATGGGTGTATTTTGTGGTTAGTCACTATACTTTATTAAAGTAACCTTTAATGGATGGTGGTCCCCTTCCTCCTACTAAGGATCATCTGAAATATTGCTTAGTTCATCCTATGGTGTCACTGCCTCCACTATAGGAGGTCCCCTTGCCTGTACACCCCTCCCAACTTGAAGGTGTATAAATTTAACAATATGTTAGTGAAGGATTAATAATAGTATTTCTCTAACTATAGACCAATTTATTAAAATTAATATTACTCAAATAGGATATACCAATTATCTATAGGAAATATCTTTCATTTATGGTGATGGTTTCTAATATGTTGACGATAAATATCATCCTTGAAGGGATGAATCAATCTCTCGTGAAAGTGGTACTATGAGGCTCTCAATAAATTTTAAAAAAATTGCAGAGGTTGTCTATAAAAATAAATAAATTGAGATCATATTGTGTGGATACACTAGTAAAAATTACTCTCACATAGAACCTGAAGAATATTATCCAATTTTTATGTAAAAACTCAATTGAAATAATAAAGGAAATAGCTCTAAGGGAAGAGTCGTGATAATGTCTAAAAGAACAAAATGAAATCTTGAATTTATAGGTGATTATGAATCTCATAAATCTCAAGAATAATCTTATATTTTGAAATAAAACCATAAAAGGAAAATATTTTTATAAGAATCTAAAATTGAAGAGAAAAAGTGTTTTTTATAAATCAAGAACTCAGATGGGGAGTAATAATCCATTGGATATATCTCCATTATGTTGATGGAAATATCTAAGGAATTATACTTTGGTTACTATAAGTGTCTTTGGAAAATTGTTTTTGGATTTTCATAGGTTTATTTGCGGTTGGGCTACCCAAAAGTCCAATTATATGGGTTCCCACTCCAAACACAAATGTCGTTTATCCAAAAATAAAAACAATATTCGAAGAATAAATATTATATTCACTAAACACTTGAATAAGTTTTTATTTTAATATTGACATATATATATTAATCTATTTCCTAAACTAGTGAATAAATATTTATTTATTTATTACCTTGTTAATAAATAAAAAATATATAAATTTAAAATCACATATTCTAAACATGAATATCACATGATTGAATTTATTTTATCAACTTTACTTGGATAATTATTATTCCAAAAATTAAGAATATTATTTTTTAATAATACAAAATTCAATAGAATGTAATGATATTCTGAATACACATAATATTTGAACATTTAAGACTTTTTCTCAATGACCTTATGGGAACTTACCTAAAGTAAAAGATCAGTATCTAGTAATATTTCAAGACACCTATAGATATATAAGTTAGTATTGAAACAACAAAAACCTTCTTGTGATTACTATTATGTAATATGATCTCTTTTTCTACTTATATATCATCACAAAGAATGTATACAAGTCTCATTATGAAATATTCTTAATTTTTATTTCATTTAATTTCAAAAATGAACTTATTTATAAACCATAATGTTCATGGATTTAATCAATAAATTATATTTTAATTAAGTGGAACAAATATCTTCCTCAATTAACCTGAAAGGTGGAATCATTTATTTTCTTATTTAATTAACATCATATCACTTGTTACACACCCAATGTATATTACCTCACCATGAGAAAATATCAATTCATTTTTTATCCATACATCAAATTAACTGATTCATGGTACACATTAATAATAATACCAAGTCTAACAACCAATTCACATGTTCACAAATTGAAATATTTAATGTCACATAAAAAATATGGAATTCCAATTGGTAGGTATTTCCACATGATCTTGATTCTTAGACATCACCATCTGGGAAATTCATAAGAAAAATATCCAATGTATTATGATACCCCAACATAAAATATTCAAACATCATCTATGATTTATTATACATATATTGTCTAGATCTTAGGACATAAGTTTAAGAATATTTTCCGATAATTTCTATGTTCACATTATAGAGGGGAATTACTATAATCATTCGATGATACAAATAATATAAGGGAATTATCACATTAATATTATGTATAGAAAAATAATTATGTGTTATGTTGTTTATTAATATACTAATAATCAAAAGTAAAAAAGTTAGTTGGTTCGTGGGAACCAACTCCAACACTTATTTCACCACAGATTAATTTTTATGAGAAACTAGATCTTTATAAGGACACATATTGTATCTAAAAGTTCATAATCTATCTATCATTCATCACCATAAAATTTCACATTCCAAATTATGTCTAGGTGGATTCCAATTTTCTTGGTTATTTTCACTCCCAAACACTTTTTTTAATAATTCAATCATGTTTCATAATAACCATTCATTTTTAAAAAAACATTTTTGAAAAGAAAAAATCATTGATTCATTGTAAACCCACTTCATGAAACAAAACCATATTTATTTAGAAACATTCCATGTGATGAATCCCTTATCGCATCTAATATGACACATAAACTCTTTTCTTTTTCAACTTATTATGGGTTAACAAGACACAAATAACAATCCAATGGGGTTATAACCAATATATATTTTAACAATATTTATTGGTTACTTGATGTTTAATATAAAAAGGTTATCCATTCCTTTTTATGGATATATTTTAGGTCCCATATATACAATTATCCACATCTACTATGAATTATAAGACTCAAATAAAAAACATTACTCTAAAACCATTTTGCAATAGCGTGCCCTATGATCTTGAATCGCAAGACCTGAAATAGGATTCCAAATGTCCTTAAATACATTCCTAGATTTTTAGTGGCTCTGGATAGTCTATTATAGTTAAATTGAACCATTAGTGACTGAATTTCTCTAGAAATAGAAAATAAAAATTTATATATAAGGCATTAAATAAAATGACATTAAAAAATTTCACAATGGAAATATACTCATTTTATAAATCCATCGTAAATCCTATATTTAAATTAAACAAGATGAGACACATGATAACATAAAATAAATTACTCAAACCAAAATCCCCTAAATCCTTTCCCATGTCATTATAGTGTAGTTATATCTCTACACAGATGAAGAATGATGTCTTCCCTTTACATGCATAATTCCTAGTTATTGTTATATGTCCACTGAGGTGCACATGAACGGGTCAATATAAAATTAGTAGAATTACCCAAAGGATTGAAATACAATTTTAGAAATGAGAAAACTTAGTATTCAATGTAAATTAACCATGATAAATCAATAATGACAAAACCAACTCTAAAAAAACCAATTATTAAATCATTTTTTAAGAAAACATTGATTTATTCAAACATTTACAAAACCAATTCTAAATTCAATAATGACATATTAACTCATAATTTCATATTTTTTATGAAAAAACCAAATAAAAACCTTTGATATAAAATAATTTATATGACACTTTTTATCATCAAAAACATAATTTTTGAATCAAGTATATTTTTCTATTATCCATGAAAACTACTTATTCTAAAAGATTTAAGGAAGATCCTCGTTTTTCAATATCTAAGAGAAATCCCCATTTTCTCCAATCTAAGAAAAAAATTCCAAATTAAAGGAAAATCCCCATTTTTAAAAAATATGATGGAAACACTCTATTTACCAAATATCCAATGAAAACTCCCAATCAACCAAATTTCCCTTGTTATAAGGCCTTTATAAGTATAATATAATAAATCCATATCTAGTTAATATTCCTTGGTATGTAACAGTTCATTACTTATACAGACATCCATACTTACACCATAGTGAGTGTTTCCTTTCATCCCTAGATATCTCAATCATTGTATAATAAACACACACACTCTCAATATATAATTTACCATGGATGGAGATTATAGGTTTCATAAAATGTGTTTTGTAATATCTATTTTACACACACACCCATATCGTGTGATAATTTCAAATAAACCATGTAAAAAATTTTCCAAAGACCAACAACCTATCTAGGTATTTCACAAAAAAATACTTTACTATAAAAAATAATATACTTTATACATTAAAAACATAATAAAAATCATTCAAACACCCATAATTAATGAAAACAAATTAATTAATTTTAAAACCCCCTTTTAAAATTCAAAATTTAAATACAAAACACTAATGGAAATAAACTCTTGATTTTCTGAAAAACACAATTTCCTTCAAAATCACCCTTTTCATTATGTCCTGAGTTTCACACAAGTCACCCATTTTAATTAATGATTAATCAAAATCAAAATAACCAATAAATTATCCAATATCATAAAATGGATTAGATCCATCAATTTAAACATCTCAATTTTTAAAAATCACCAATTTCCATAGTCTAATATCACAAGAAGAGATCAAATTTGTAAACCCATATCAAGATAAATGAAAAAAATAAATCCATACCTATAGTTTAATAGATGAAACTTATATATTAAAATACATAATATAGAGATAAAAAGATTATTAAAGAGGGGGATAAATAAATATTTATCAAATAATCTATGATTTCCCTAGGATCATACTTTTAATTCAATGATAATTTGATAAATACTCAAGACAAGCTCATTATTCATTGATAAAGAAGCCATATTTTCACAACTAGTGAGACCTAAAATAAAAAATATATAAAATAGGTTGTAATGGGATATTTTGAGAGGCTAATTGACGTTTCGAATAAAAATCCTTGTAATGATTACTGATTCATACTGTTATCCATAAAATACACCAAACTACTCTAAATTACCTAGGCTGATTTCTAGGATCCTTGGTTAGCTTAGATGGTTAACCAAACTATACTCATAATTATGTATGATCTACTAAACTATTTTTTCCCATGGACATTTATCCTATGTATTCTAGTTTAGCAAGAATCAATATATTCCCCCATTTCTACTATTCCAAAAAATCCAATTTTAAACACTAAAACCCCAAATCCTAAAGGAAATTTTCCAACCAAATCCCATGTATCACACATCCTTTATTATCGCACAACAAATAACCACACTATATTCATCACAATAAACCTCATTTTTCCTAGCCCATGTAAAATAAAAATTAGAATGAATGTTAATCTATTCTTCAACTCCTAATACATAATCTCAAACCTATCATGCCATGGGAACTTCACATATTTACAAGTCAATGTTTTCATCAGTGTATCTAAATGATAAATTTCCTATATAAATAAGAATTAATTTCTAGTAATCCACCATGAAACACTAATTCTCAAAAAACATTCTTGGGATATTCCCATGAAATCCATCCTTCAACTTCTTTAGTATCCATATATATTTCATACTCTGAAACTACATGCCTAAATAATCACTTCCTAAATCCAAATTTTTATTTTCAAAGATTTAAAATATTTTTTCCTCCCTCATAGTCTATAAAATAATATCTAAATGATCATATTGTTCCATATAAAATCATTAATATATCAATATATCATTAATGAACATGTTCATGAATGAGTCTTAATAAGGGTGGAAAACATGATTCATTAAATCCATGAAAATTATTACAGTATTGGTTACCCTAAAAACATCACTTAAAACTCAAAATTTCCATATCTGTCCATCAACTCTATATTTGTAACGTCCTCATCTCACACCCTCAGTTGATGATACTCTCAATGAAGGTCAATTTTAGAGTAATATCAAGACCCCCTTAGTTGATCCAATGGTATATCAATCCATATAAATAGATATTGTTTCTAGATAGTTGATTGATTAAACCTATTATAGTTAATACATAACTACAAGATCCCATCAACATTTTTCATAAAAATCACCAAATAACCCTAAGGTGGTACTTTATTTTTTATTAATCCCATGGATTGAATACCTTAAAACTAAATATTTATTTATATAAGATCAACCAAAGTCATGTGTTAAAGAGAAATATTGATGGGCTTAATACCATGTATAATTTTTATCACAAAATTAACTTCTATCTATAGAGTAAATCCTCTAAAATCCTTATGAAAAACATCCTAAAATAAATACACCACTATAGGAAAAATGGAATTATCCCTATCCTAATATAAACCACTATTAATACTTTCAATTTGAAAAATAATAATCCTCATATGACTCAAATCAATTCAAGTATTCTATAATTATAATACCACTCTCCAAATAAAATATAAGACTACTTTGAAATACATAATTTCACTCATCTTTGGATGAAATCAGTGATATCCAAAAAAACATTTATCTAATTAATTCTAATAATCACATAAAAAATCATCTCTAAAATAAATAAGTCCCAAATTTGATTAAATTCACTAATATAAATGGTTCAAGAGGGACATATTCTAATGGGATCTAAACATTTACACAATAGTGTATCCATATTCAATACTCTAAATTCAATATATAGTCCAAATAATGTACAAATAAATGTAATATAAATGAATGGGATTCACCAATATCAAATATTACACCAGACATGATAAAATTGATAACTATTAGGAAACTAAATGGTGAAGATCCACCACCAGGATTAATCAGAATGTACCCTATAGAAAATAACTACACTACAATTGCCACATGAACCAAACCCCAAATCATCTAACCACCCAGAGCCATATCTCCCCCCACTAAGTCTACCCCTAAGAAGCTCTACCTCCATTGTATCCTAAATGATAAGTAATTAATTAATAGTGGAAAATGTGTTTTCATATCATATTTATTTTCTTTCTAATATCATTTAACTCACTATGATGTTGTAGGAAACATTATAAATAAGTTTTTCATATCAGTTATTGTTAACCGATGTCATAAATATTGAATATTTGGATGTGGATTTTCACATCATATTTTTCCAAAAAAATTGATGTGATAAAGTCTATTATAGATATTTTTTAACATTGGTTATCAAAACAATTTCATAGAAAACTACCTAAAAAGACATATTTGAAGATCATTTTCTATGTCGATTATATTAAAACCAATGTGGAAAACCATTTATCAATTAAGTTATGTTGAAACAAACATGATAAATCTTATTTTAAAATCATTCACATAATTTATAAAATAACCATCAAGAAAATTAATTTTTTGATTAAATTCAATAATTTATACCATTATTGTGGTAGATAAACAAACTAAAAATAGGAAAACATCATCACAAAATCAATTCATTTTTACTTTCATTATTTAATTTAACTTTTACAATTTATGTTGTAAATAAACTAAAACCTAATTAGAACTATGAAATAAACCACCCATTCACTTTTTAAGTGTATTATCTCCTGTTCAGTATAAGCAAAAGGGTCATAAAAATTCTATAGATTAAAAATAATAATTTAGGAAGTATTTTAAAAAATAATGAAAGAAAAAGTATAGGAATATTTATACTAAAATATAACCTTCTTTAATTTTTTAAAATGATCTGATTGAAATTATTTCAATCATAAATCTTAGAACATATTATCCACATTCCTTTACTCCTTGAAGATGAAAATTATACTGAAAAATAAATTTTCATTTCAAAAATAGCATTTTAAGTACTTCCATACAAAATATATTAATTATAAATAAGAAGTAACTTTTTCTTTTAAATATTTTATCTTTGTGATATTATTTATTATTGTCTCTATAAAATAATCTATAAAACTAATTGAAAATAATATATATGAAACAAATTTAACTTTCATTTTAATATATACAAGTATTTAAATAATCAAACTTATATGTTCAACATGTTTTTAAAATTATATTGTGATTCACCATGTGTAAAGAATAGCCAATAAGTTGTCTTCTCTCATAGAAAAAAATAGACAACATCCAATAGACACTAATATAAAAATATATATAATAAGAGTGGTTATTTAGTTAATAGATGTAACAATTTATGAAATATATGTTCCATATTATTTATGATATGGAATAAAAACAACCATGAATTGAATTATTTTGAAATATTTTAGGAATATAATTTTTTTCTATTTCTCTCATTGTCAACACTATAAGGGAAATATATTTGGGGTGTATAAATCCATATACTAATTTCATATCATGTTGCATACATAGTTTATAAAAATATCTAATACAAAACAAACATAATTATTAAGTTTCAATAAATTAAAATAACTAAAAGAAATATGATAGTCGACATACATGGAAAAGAATTGAATCATGTTGATGGCCAACTAATATCATGTTATAGGGTCTATAATATTTTTATTTAAAATCAACACATTCATTTCACTCATAGAAATGTTAAAATATATAGTATGTTCATAAACTTCTAGAAACAAAGATGAATATCTGGATAATCTATCAAGTCCAAATGAAGTTGTATCTAAATTCATAACGTACTATAATTATTATTTTCTATACAGTATGTATTTACCTTTAATTTATTACTATAAAAAATATATAGATTTTAAAAATTTAAAATTTTAAAACAAATTTAACACCAATATAAAGTAAAGGATAAAATATACACATACCTCAATGGTAATTTTTCAAACAAGTATATATGACCAAACTAAAAAATGGTTGATGCTTTTTCCAACTATAGTAACCTCATCTATAGGAAATGGTATTCATATTGATCTACCTATAATATCCTATATTGTAACCTTATGCTTGTAACATCCTAGGTAAATAAAGAATAATACATTTTCATATTTATTAATATTTGTGAATAAAATATTAATGTTACTTTAAAGGTTATGCTATGTTCAATGGCGTACCCAATACGCAACAATGAGTTTCTTTGAAATCTTACGTTGCACACTAATAATACAATAATATTATTTTAAATGTTAGTTATTGCCTAGCCATTGTAATAGCAGGAATGAACATAACTAACTACCAAATGATTATATATTCTTATCAAATATTTTTAGATTTATCCAAATAAATTCTAGAGGCTTAAAATGCAAATGAATCCAATTTTAAGCATAAATCTTCTAATATTCTTTAAAAGGTCGACTAATCAGATTTTGATGGAGAACCCTTTTTTAATATACTTTTGAAAATTTAATATGTTATATTTGAAAAAATAAAATCCTTCTTTAGAATCTGGACATCAAAATTTACTTTGTGGAAATTTTTGTTATTTTTCCAAAAAAGATCATTTTTAGTGAAAATGTTGTATTTTAATTCAAAACCTCGTTTAATATAATTTATTTATATGAATGTATTTTCTTTTTAATTTGGTTTTATGTGTAGTTAAAATATATTTTTACCATTTAATTCAATGGTGGTCATTGGAATTAATTTCACTTTGAAATCGAACTTAAACTGGTTTCAATCTTTTGATATATTTTGTTTCCTAAAACATGCTATTTGTTTTTACAACAAGAATTAATTATTAAATTGATTGATGAAACTTATATGTTTTGAATTTTTTAAAATATTCATCATTTTTGAATTCAGATTATCAAATATACCTTAGGGGGAATTTTTGGTATTTTTCTGAAAAACATCAATTTATGATGAAAAGTGAAACCACTAAGTGGTAGTTAAAAAATGATTTTTCGTTTAAATGAAATTTTACCACCTTTGTGACTTGACTTTAAAAAATTCTACATAAATGGTTGTCATTAGGATGTAAAATTTGGTTCATTGGGATGAAAATAATTTTTGGTGAATAGTAACTTTTAAGTTTTATTAATCGCGACTAAAGGTAATTTGTGTAATTTAAGGTAAGGATAATGTTATAATAATATGAAATTACCTTGACAGATGTATTACCCTTATCCTGTGAGTCATTTCCAACCAATAAAATACATGTTTCATCTTGGGGACCCCATGGAGTCACTTGGGTAAGAAAATGACACTAATAACTTTTTATTTAAAGTTAAAATAAAAATGTCACAAACATGTATTATTTTACTAAAACAATTTTTACATGGGGTAATAAAAGCCATATTTTTTACTATAAATATTAATTGGAAATATAAAAATAATTAATACATCATAGTATTTGTTTTATAATTTTTAGACATTAAATAAATTTATTTATTTATGACACCATGATGATGCAATGATTACCTCATTAATGAACGATTTAAATAAAATGAAAAGATAATGTAAAATCTAAGACTTACACTTGTCAAAGACCTATTTAATGGGTGGATTTAGAACCCTTATGACCTTATCCTAGAAATATATCTTTGTGGGACCTTTTAAATCCGAAACCCATTTTATAATAAAGTAACTTGTCAAGACTTTCCAAGAGTGCCCCTCCTCCCTCTTATAAAAGGCCACCAGCTCTACCTCCTTACCCACACCTCAAAAGCCCTTGGATCATTCACCCTCTTCTAATTATGTCTATACACATACCTCTATTACTCCTAGAAGCCTCACTTTGGGTATAAGTCTTTCCAAGGAATCATTTGAGCTCAAATCAAAAAGAGTTATCTGATTTGAAGGTAATGTCTTCTCTTATGTTCTTTTGTTTTATTTTTCTTCTATAACCCCATAAAATCTTTTTATTCCTTTATTTTGTAACAAAACAAGTATGTAAAATATACTAGGATTATTTTATGAGGAGTATTCGAGCTACACTCATACACACCTCC
Organism: Viscum album; assembly: GCA_963277665.1. Classification (NCBI taxonomy): domain Eukaryota; kingdom Viridiplantae; phylum Streptophyta; class Magnoliopsida; order Santalales; family Viscaceae; genus Viscum; species Viscum album. The sequence continues at coordinate 866,701,199 of OY728152.1, read as the reverse complement.
ATCTAATGGTTAAAGAACATACAGTTTCTGTTGGTCGTGAATTACAGCCTCACGAAACGATGATTGTTCAATTTTCATTTAACACCTCTCATGGTGGCCATTAAGATGTCACTGTATTTATATATGATATATAAATTATGTTTATTTATTCCTTATGATTCTTTATTTTTCATTTATTACATACCTTTATTGTTTCCATAATGGGTAAACTCGATAATTTCATTTTAGGAAATGCGGACTACCGCCCCCTCAAAGTGATTTGAATTGTTAATGCCATATCTGGGATGTATAAAGGATGTATTTAATGATGTTATATATTATATTATACTGAAATTATAATATAACTATGTATGATTATTTTTTTTCATTCCATTAAAGTATGAAATAGAATTTAAAGTAGCGTTCATGCGTACGTACGTCTTACCGTCTCCATGAACGGTACATTTAATTTCTTATATGCAAATGTTATGTACTATTATAAGTACATATATATAATGGATATATATGTCATATATTACATATAAATTATGGATATAATTCTGTAATTATAATATATATATCTCTCATTTAGTTTTAATTCCATTAATATGACAATGAAATGAAAGTAGCGTTCATGCATACGTACGGCCTACCGTCTCCATGAACGGTGCATTTCATTTTTTATCTCCAAATGTTATGGAATAGTATAAAATGAATATATACTGAATTTATATGATATTTAAATCATTAATACTATTCTGGATATGATGTACCTATAACAGCATGGAAAATTCTTTTCCAACAAGTTCAATTTTGACTCATGTACTGAACATCGACAAAAACGTCTGATATGAACTCACATTATTAACCAATTATTATGACATTATAATATGTAATATTCACTGAATAATAATCTTTAAAATAGGTCCTTAAGAAATTATAAATTGACCAAAGTTTATTATTCAGGAATATAATGAAACGAAAAAGACAAGTCTGACTTGAGCTAAGAGATCCTACCGCTCTCGTTCTTTTTAACTACTCTCTTTTATGTCATTCCTTTTAAGCTCATCTTTCTTATGTTAGGGGATGTTATTTTATATCCCTATTACTATAATTTTTAAGTTAATATTATGATAGACCCTATTTGATCTCATCAAACCATTTTTTGGATTTTTAAGTGGTGGCGTTAGGCTGCCAAATTTTCGTAAGGGATTTCTTATCTCACTTTTAATTCTTTGAGATTTCCATTGTTTGCCACTTATTTATTTAATGTGGTGTATTGTGTACTTAAATTTAATATATATTATCATCATTATATTTATATTCATGGTATTATGTGATTCATTTGTTGTTTATTATCTTTTGTTCATACGACTCGATTGATCACAACGAGGTAAGGGGTTTTTATCTCACTTTTTGTTCCCGTGAGATTCATGCTACATTTTCCAATATTTCCTTTTGTGTGGTTTATGTACTACCCATGATTTTATTCTTTTCTTAATATAATTTAATTTAAGGGTATTTACATCTTTATTGTATGACCCTTCTTTCATGGGGTGTACGTTTCGAAAGTTACCCAAATCGGAAAAGGAACATTTCACCCTCCCCTTTTTAAAAGACTTGTTTTTGTTAGGTCTTTTAATTTAAATCTTCTTATTTTGGGATATGTTCTTATATATCCTTATTTATGTAAATGATATTTACAAGTGATGAGATGCCCTTTTTATCTCTCATCATCTCATTTTCTGAATTTTAAAATGACGTCATTAGGCTGTCGAATTTCGGTAAGGGAACTTCTTAACCCAATTTCAATTCTATGGGTTAAACCTATACTTCTTGATTATTTAATACTATGAATATGTGTGGATGAACTATCATTGTTTTACACTTAATATCCTCTTATATTGGGTGTATTTATATTTTTCACACATAATTATGTAATTTATTTATCCCTAATCTAAGGATATTGACTTTGTAAGGGACTTCGTCTCAATCTCCTTTCATTGAGGAATATTTTTGTTCTAATACAAGACTTTATTTTATACTCTATATAAACACCTTTTACTTTTCATTTTATTTAAAGGGAATATTTTTCGACGAATCTTTTTACTGAACGACAAAAAGGAATGTTTCTTTTAACGTACGCGGTGACAACGACCTTTTCTGCCGCCGCGGGAACTATTTGACCTTTGTCTTCCTTAACAAGTCGTAATGTTTTTCAAAGAAATTAAATACCATATACTCTTTTATTTTTTTTGGTATTGAAAATGGTTTTGATAATGGATTTTTAATTTCAATATGTTTAGGTGATATATTATGATTGAAATGTGGAAATGTTTTCTTTCCATTATATTTGTTTTATGTATTATGATTTTGTAATGGTACTTGGACATTTGATGGGTGGTTATGTGATAAACCATATGACGGGTGGTGTCGTGAATAACAGGATGGGTGGTTACGTTATAAACTCCAATGCATTGGGTATGGAAGTCGGCTGTATGGCTATTCCATGTAGTGATATGTGTGGAATTCGGTCGTATGGTTATTCCATTTAAGTATGTTTATGTCCCAAGTTACCTTTATATGTTATGTGTTCTTTATATGGTTTTATGGTACTCTTTTGGTTAGAAAGGAAAAGTAGTGATCTTTTATTCAGTGAAGAGTATTTACTACTTCATAAAGGTGAAAAGTATTACTTTGATAAAGTATTCATGGTTTACTTGTTGTTTTGAAAAACTAACAGTTTTCCTTCTTTGTGTATCCTTTACTGGGATTTTTATGCTCATCCCAAGTTTTTTAAATGTTCTCCACAGGACTTAAAGATGAATAGGTTCAAGTATAGGATCAAGGAAAGACATTCTATCTAAAATATGGAAGTAGACATGTTTCTTTTTAAGACTTTTTATTTTATGGAAACATAGTAAAAGTGTCTACTTTGTAATATTTTGAGATGTAATAGTTATGTCCTAATTCTATAAAACTCTAAACCTGAAAAGATCCTCTATGGGAATTATTCATTTAATACATGATTATGTAATGTTTTAAGGTCGGGTCATTACAGTTGGTATCAAAGGTCGGTTTAGATAACTTTAGAGGTTAGGGTATTCTTTAAGCATAAGTGACAAGTTGTGTATAACCACAATGGTTATTATATTAGATGGATTCATTGTTATTTTTGAAAGTTGGAATGAGTTTGAGATAACTTGGATAAGTATATCTTAGTGTTTATATTACTCATTAGTACATGATGATTTTTTTGATATACTCACACTAACATTTTTTGGTTTTAGTAAATGGCTGGATCTGGGAGGAACCAAAGTGACAGTGGATGTGAAGAAAACTGTGACGATTTTTTGAAAGAACAACTGAATGATATGGGAGCTGCAATGAGAACACTTCTGGTTTTTCTCAACCAAATATCATGAGTCAAGATTAACCACTAGAACCTTGGTGAGTTCTCTAATGCATCATGTACTAGATAACCAACTCAATGTGGAAGTTCAGGTAATAATTATAAAGGTAACCATTAGGGTTTATATGATCCTTACTTTTGAGGTAATTATGGGTTACTATATGTTATGATGGAAATTGAAAGGCATGAGAGAAAATTGAGGTTAAATTATGCTATGGTTATTTTTTAAGATTTTATCACTTTTTGGAGAATGTTTTAATAATTATATAGTTTTTGAAAAGGGACAACATGCAGACTGTGTGACAACCCGTCGCATCGGACGAAGCCACGGGAATCGAACCCACAACCAAAGTGCGACTGGTATTTATCACCTACCACTGGGCTACATGAAGTCCCTGGTTAGTTTGACTAATTATTTTTAGTTATATGATCTTATGAATCAGGAATAAGTTGATTTTGGGTTATCAATGGAAATGAGTAACCTACCTTAGAGGATATGTGATTACGTTAATTACTTTTCAATTTTGGACTTTAAGAGTAACTGATGTTATTTGGAGATAAATGTTAAGATTTATCTTGGAAGACTATGTGATTAAATCCTTAGGATATTTGGGTTTCAATATTATTTTGGATAACCTGGAAGAAATTTTATGGATAGTTGTTTATTGAATGGTCTTTGTTGAACGTTGGGTATTGTTGGACAATTTTTGGAGATTAAGAATACCTTTTCTTTTATAAAGGATTATCCTTTTTTGGGATTATCTGATCTTGTACTAACCATTTTGGTTTTGGTTAGGGTCTAAAGACATGGGAAATATATAGTTCATCTTTTGTGGATTAGGTGATTCTCAAGAAGTTGATAATAGTGCTCTTAATGTGGACAAGCCATCCTAAATACCCATTTTTTGGAGAAAATATGAGTTTGTGTTAGAAATATAGTAAAATAGGAAGTCTACATGACAAGTAAGTTTGTTTCCTTATGTTTTATTTAATCCCATAAATAAATTATTCAATCAAAATAAATTTAAAACAAAAACGTTGTATGTTAACTTTTATTACTAGGGAATCGAATACTGTTTAACCCATCACAAGTTTGCGATTTTATGGTGGTTAACTTTCTCCTAGACATTTTTTCTATCACCCTCCATCAGAACATAACCCTTTGTTTTCTCCTCCATGTCTATGTTTTTCTACATGGAATCCTATTATGGGTTAACTTGGGTGACCTTTCCACTTCCCTTTCATTCTTTTATAGTGACAATTTAATTGACTCTTTTTCTGATGTGGGGCTTTCAATGAAGTTTCTGAGCCCAATTTTTGTTAAAAAATTGCGAGGACACAATTCCCAAAAGGGGGGAAGGATGTAACATCCCAGGTAAATAAATAATAAGACATTTTCATATTTATTAATATTTGTGAATAAAATATTAATGTTACTTTAACGGGGATGCTATGTTCAATGGCATACCCAATATGCAACAATGAGTTTCTTTGAAATATTACGTTGCACAATAATAATATAATTATATTATTTTAAATTGTAGTTAATTCCTAGCCATTTTAATAGCTAGAATGAAAAAAACTAACTACCAAATGATTATATATGCTTGTCAAATATTTTATCATTTATCCAAATAAATGCTAGAGGCTTAAAATGCAAATGAATCCAATTTTAAGTATAAATCTTCTAATATTCTTTAAAAGGTCGACTAACAGGCTTTTTATGGAGAACCCTTTTTTAATATACTTTTTAAAATTTTATATGTTATATTTGACAAAATAAAATCCTTCTTTAGAATCTGGACATCAAAATTTACTTTGTTGAAATTTTTGTTATTTTTCCGATAAAGTTCATTTTTAGTGAAAATGTTGTATTTTAATTCAAAACCACTTTTTAATATAATTTATTTATATGGATAGATTATCTTTTTAATTGGGTTTAATGTGTAGTTAAAATGTATTTTTTCCATTTAATCCAATGGTGGTCATTGGAATTAATTTCACTTTGAAATTGGACTTAAACTAGTGTCAATATTTTGATATATTTTGTTTCTTAAAACACACTATTTGTTTTGACAACGAGAATTAATTATTAAATTGATTAATGCAACATATATGTTTTTAATTTTGTAAAATAGACATCATTTTTGAATTCAGAATATCAAATATATCTTAGGGGGAATGTTTGGTATTTTTCTGAAAAACATCAATTTTTGATGAATAGTGAAACCACAAAGTGGTAGTTAAAAAACCGATTTTTCATTTAAATGAAATTTTACCACCTCTGTGATTTGAATTTCAAAAATCTGACATAAATGGTTGTCATTTGGATGTAAAATTTTGTTCAATGGGATGAAAATAATTTTTGGTGAATAGTAACTTTTATGTTTTATTAATCACGATTAAAGTTAATTTGTGTAATTTAAGGTAAACATAGTGTTATAATAATATGAAATAACCTTGACACATGTACTACACTTATTGGATGTGTCATGGAAAACCAATAAAATCCATGGGTCAACTTGGGGACCCCATGGAGCCACTTGGGTAAGAAAATGACATTAACAACTTTTTATTTAAAGTTAAAATAAAAATCTCACAAACATGTATTGTTTTACAAAAAAAATATTTACATGGGGTTATACAAGTCATATTTTTGACTATAAATATAACTTCTAAATATAAAAAGATTTCATACATCATAGAATTTTTTTATAATTTTTTAGACATTAAACAAATTAATTTATTTATGACACCATGATGATGCAGCGATTACCTCATTAATCAACGATTTAAATAAAATGAAGAGATAATGTAAAATATAAGACTTAAACTTGTAAAAGACCTATTTTATGGGTGTATTTAGAACCCTTATCACCTTATCCTAGAAATATATATTTGTGGGGCCTTTTAAATCTGAAACCCATTTTATAATAAAGTAACTTGTCAAAACTTTCCAAGAGTGCCCCTCCTCCCTCTTATAAAAGGCCCCCACCTCTACCTCCTTACCCACACCTCTCAAGCCCTTGGCTCATCAAAACTCTGATCATATTGTCTCTCCAAATCTTTATATTACTCCTAGAAGCCTCACTTTGGGCAGAAGTCTTTCCAATGAATCCTTTGAGATCAAATCCAAAAGAGTTATCTGATTTGAAAGTAATGTCTTCTCTTATGTTCTTTTGTTTTATTTTGCTTCTCCAACCCCCTAAAATCTTTTTATTCATTTTTTTGTAACAAAACCAGTATATTAAATATACTAGGATGATTTTATGAGGAGGATTTGATCTAAACTCATATAAAAATCCATCTAATGGTTAAAGAACATACTGTTTCTGTGGGTGATGAATTACTGCCTCACGAAACGATGATTGTTCAATTTTATTTTAACACCTATCATGGTGGCCATTAAGATGTTAATTTATTTATATATGATATATAAATTATGTTTATTTATTCCTTATGCTTCTGTATTTTTCATTTATTCCATACCTTTATGGTTTCCATAATGGGTAAACGCGATAATTTCATTTTAGAAAGTGCGGACTACTGCCCCCTCAAAGTGATTTGAATCGTTAATTCCATATGTGGGATATATAAAGGATGGATTTAATGATGTTATATATTATATTATACTTTAATTATAATATAACTATGTATCATTATTTTTTTCATTCCATTAAAGTATGAAATAGAAATGAAAGTAGTGTTCATGCGTACGTACGGCTTACCATCTCCATGAACGGTACATTTCATTTCTTATCTGCAAATATTATGTACTATTATAAGTACGTATATATAATGTATATATATGTCATATATTACATCTAAATTATGGATATAATTCTGGAATAATAATATATATATCTCTCATTTAGTTTTAATTCCATTAATATGACAATGAAATGAAATTACCATTCATGCGTACGTATGGCCTACCGTCTCCATGAACGGTGCATTTCATTTTTTATCTCCAAATGTTATGGAATAGTATAAAATGAATATATACTAGATATATATGATATTTAAATCATTAATAATTTTCTGGATATGATGTACCTATAACTACATGGAAAATTCTTTTCCAACAAGTTCAATTTTGACTCAGGTACCGAACATTGACAAAAATGTCTGATATGAACTCACATTATTAACCAATTATTATAACATTATAATATGGGATATGAACTGAATAATAATATTTAAAGGAATTTCATAATCAATTATAAATTTACCAAAGTTTATTATTTTGTAATATAATGAAACGAACAAGACAAGTCGGACTTGATGTAAGGGATCCTACCTCTCTCTTTCTTTTTAAGTACTCTCTTTTATTTCATTCTTTTTAAGATCATATTTCATATATTAGGGGATGTTATTTTATATCCCTATTACTGTAATTTTTATGGTCATATGATGATAGACCCTATTTGATCTCATCAAACCATTTTTTGGATGTTTTAAGTGGCGCCGTTAGGCTGCCGAATTTTCGTAAGGGATTTCTTATCTCACTTTTAATTCTGTGATATTTCCATTGTTCGCCACTTATTTATTTCATGTGGTGTATTTTGTACTGACCTTTAATATATATTATCATTATTCTATTTATATTCATGGTATTATGTGATTCATTTTGTGTTTATTATCTTTTCGTCATACTACTCGATTGATCACAAAGAGGTAAGGTATTTTTATCTCACTTTTTGTTCCCGTGAGATTCATGATACATTTTCCACTATTTCCTTTTGTGTGGTGTATGTACTGCCCATGATTGTATTATTTGTGTAATATAATTTAATTTATGGGTATTTAAATCTTCATTGTATGACCCTTATTTCATGGGGTGTACGTTTCGAAAGTTACCCAAATCGGTAAGGGAACCTTTAACCCTCCACTTCTTAAAAGACTTCTTTTTGTTAGGTATTTTAATTTACATCTTCTTATTTTGGGATATTTCTTATATATATCTATTTCTGTAAACGATATGTACAAGTGATGAGATACCCTTTTTATCTCTCATCATCTCATTTTCTGAATTTTAAAATGACGTCATTAGGCTATCGAATTTCTGTAAGGGAACATCTTAACCCAATTTCAATTCTTTAGGTTAAACCTCTACTTCTTGATTATGTCATACTATAGATTCGTGTGGATTACCTCTCATTGTTTTACACTTAATATCTTCTTATATTGGGTGTATTTATATTTGTCACACATAATTATGTAATTTATTTATCCTTAATCTAAGGATACCGACTTTGTTAGGGACTTCGTCTCAATCTCCTTTCAATGAGGCATATTTTTGTTATAATACATGAATTTATTTTATACTCTATATAAACACCTTTGAATTTTCATTTCATTCAAAGGGAATATTTTTCTACGAAGCATTTTACTGAACAAAAAAAAGGAATGTTTCTTTTAACGTACGTGATGACCACGACCATTTCCGCTGCCGCGAGTACTATTTGACTGTTGGCTTCCTTAAAAAGTCGTAATATTTTTAAAATAAATTAAATACCATATAATCTTTTATGTATTTTGGTATTGAAAATGGTTTTGATAATGAATTTGTTATGTCAATATGTTTAAGTGATATATTGTGATTGAAATGTCGAAATGTTTTATTTCCATTATATTTGTTTTATGTATTATGATTTTGTAATGGTACTTGGACATTTGATGGGTGGTTACATGGTAAACCATATAACGGGTGGTGTTGTGAATACCTGGACGGGTGGTTATGTTATAACCTCCAATGAATTGGGTATGGAAGTCAGCCGTATGGCTATTCCATATAGTGATATGTGTGGAAGTTGACCGTATGGTTATTCCATTTAAGTATGTTTATGTCCCAAGTTACCTTTATATGTTATGTGTTCTTTATATGGGTTTATGGTAATATTTTGGTTACAAAGTATAAGTAGTGATCTTTTATTCAGTGAATAGTATTTTCTACTTCATAAAGGTGAAAACTATTACTTTGATAAAGTATTCATGGTTTACTTGTTGTTTTGAAAAACTAATAGTTTTCCTTCTTTGTGTATCCTTTACTGGGATTTTTATGCTCATCCAAAGTTTTTGAAATGTTCTCCAGAGGACTTAAATATGAATAGAGTCAGGGATGGGATCATGGAAAGACATTCTATCTAAAACATAGAACTAGACATGTTTCTTTTTAAGACTTTTTATTTTATGGAAACTTAGTAGAAGTGTCTACTTTGTAATATTTTGAGATGTAATAGTTATGTCCTAATTCTATAAAACTCTAAACCTGAAATGATCCTCTATGTGAATTATTCATTTAATTCATGATTATGTAATGTTTTAAGGCTGGGTCCTTACAATGCTTATCTATCTCTATTGGTTGATGATGAATGGTATACCCAATATAATATATATCCCATATAAATCAATATGATATTGGGGATCCTCAATATATAACTCATAATAAATGGGAAGTTATGGATTATGAGTTGTGGGAGTTGGGTAAGTAAGAGTATGATGAGGAGTTGGATCTACAAGCAGAGGTGGATGAGTAGGATGAGTAGCCTGAAACTATCTTTTCATGTATAAAAACATCGACTATACCTAATATATGATCATTCCCTCCATCATATCACACATATCCTAAACATTTTCTTCTAAATATTCTATTTTCATTTTTCATAAATCCCCTATTGAAGAAGCTTCTGAGTGACCAAACACTTTTTTTACCAATACACCTGTTAGATATCCTCATACACGACTCATGTTTTGGGGATTTTCTAATACAATATCTAGAACATACTTCCTACCTTCATATATTATGATCCTATGTGTGCTCATCTCCTAAAATAATTCCTGTATGGCATATTTGAAAAATTAATTTATGAATCATGATATATAAAGATTTAATAAAACTTAAATTACATAAATAAATTTGATAAATTCTTAAAATCCTCTTAGATATAACCCAAGACTGTTCATAAGATATTTTCCATTTCTTATCCTCTAGTCCCTCTTCCTTTTTCCTGGTCTATCTGGGGGAAGGAGATTTAACCTCTACAAAGCCTGAAGACTCAGCTCTCAATTATTTTGTATTTTTTTAGCAATCATTTTTTTATTATAAAAAACAATACCCTCAACAGGATAAAGTATGGGGGTATACATTTTTAGATTGGATCTCCTGATCATATATACGTATTTTTTATAAATTAAGAATAAACAACCATTAATATAATCATTAATATAAAAATAATTTTAAAAGAGAACATTTTACTTTCCAAAATGATTCTTGTCTTCTACTTTTGAAAAAGATACTTTTATGTATCTTCATCTAGAAATGGATATATATATATATCACATAAATTTGGATATTTTTATCTCCAAAGTGAAATCTAATGTGAGGGTATATTTAAAATCCCTCCATCTTCTAGTAGCTAAAGCTAAACATTTCTTCCTAATTCACCTATTATCAAGTATATCATATGTCATCTGATTAGAAGGAGAAAACCTATATTAGTAAAAGTATTTCATGATAAGTAAAATAATAAAAAATGATTTTACCTAAATTATCTCTCATAATTGAGATATTTTATCTTTTTCAAAACTTATCCAATTAGAAATTAAAATACTAACTTTTCCTTAAGCTTGAACTGTAATAAAAGTATTAATTTTTTTTTGAATTTGGATCCCTATGAATGTCATAATGATCAAACCCAACTAGTGTCATCTATTCCTAGATCTAGGAAAATAATAATTTTTCTAAACATGTGTTTCCTTGTGTACCAACCCTCAAAGTATTTTCTGACCCTATAGAAGTATATTTCCCCTTTGCAAAAGGATAAGGAGGCTCCTCAGTAGGAGTTTGTGTATGGTCCTCCCCAAAAGTATGTGTATGTTCCCCCCAAAAGATCACTTTAAACTAGATGTTTTATCTACCATTATTCTCAAAATAAAATAATAAAAAATTAGTACAAAAATACACAAATCCAACATTCACATGAAAAATTGAATAAAAAATGAAAAATTATCCAACAAAAATTAATCTAAATTAACCCCGTTTTTTCATATTTTTTAATTAGTTAACTAAAATGATAAAAACATTAATCAAAGATAAAAGGAAATAAATAAACGAAAACAAATCCAACTCTAATATAAAAAATGTGATTAACAATTTTAAAATGATACAAAAAACAATACTTAACAATCCACACATTATCGTTATCATTATAGAAACTCTAATGCAATAAACCATTTTGGAGTAAAGTTACTCTAAAAATGGTGCGTGAATGGTAAAATTGCTCCAAAATATTGTCCCATTTTTTACACAAAAAATAATAATCTTTAAATACACACTTATATATATATTTTTATTTTTATTTAACATATTTAATTAATTTTATTTATTTTTTCATAAAATAAATTGATACAAAATTTATGTAATGATAAACATATGTTATGTAAGGGTAAAATAAGAAAACTAAAATAATTTAAACAAACAATTTTACTTATTAGTTATATTATTTTTTTAATAAAAATAAATGTAATATATCTAAATTTTTATGATATTTTAAAAATTAAAGAAGAAATAAATTTGTGTACCCTTTAATATTAGGAAATTACTAAATGATTACTTTACCAAATTCCTTACTTCTGATAATTATGTATGGGATAAACCATTTCTATTATGTCCTCATCAATATTCTCTATTATTCATTCCATGAAAATAGATATCTCACATAAATGAGCATATTTGGAAAGTTTTTAATCACCAACATGCTTTTTTTGTTGTAAAATGATAGGCCACTCCATTTTGGATGGATAAAAAACATATAACTTTTTTTCCAGGTGTTTCCATGATAAAAGGATTAGTATTGTAATCCAATATATTCAGATTAACAACTTTCATACCAAATTCATCATGTATGACACTATTGTTTCTGATAACCCATTTTTATTCAAATACTAGAATTGGAAATTTAATATAACTAACCTCCCATATTTCTTTAATAATTCGTAATATAAACTTAATGCAGAGATTGTGTTTTTTTCTTTGTCACATGAAAAATTAATTTCTTCTATGAACCCAAATACCCTAATATTCTAAACATCACATCTGTTATCCTAATCTTTCATATGAAATTTATAGTCCTTAATTTCATTCCTGAACCATGTTATCAAATTTAATGATGGGATGCCCTTTTACCATCTCATTTTTTTTGATAAATCTGATCTACTATCCACATCCTCTATAAACCATGAAATAAATGTTTGTTATATTCATTCAAAATCCACATATCTTTGTTCTTTTGATAGAATTTTTTTAACACATTAATATTCAATTTTATATATTGTTAATAATCATTTATGTTATTCCAGATTTATAAATGTATATGCTTTGTCTGTTCAACTATCAATGATTTTACTTTCAATAAATTAATCTCATTCCCCCTATAATTGACTCATCCATTGAAAGATTTATTCAAACCGATGTGATCCATTATATACAAGTACCTTATACAAAACACTAAAACCTCCTCAATAATATAATTCTCAATAATGAGGGATTCAATTTAGTATAGATACTTAACATATCCCTTCAATATATTCATATAAATTTAAAAATGATACACCAAACATAGATATAAATTCTTCTAAAACTATATAACTCACACCAAATAAACTATTAAATGAACAATGATATCAAAAAAAGATGTAGGAAAATACATTTTCAATTGAAAAAGTAAATAAACTGCATCATTCTTAAAAAATTGAAATGAGTTCAAATTAATTACTTTGTTACAATTTGAATTCAAAAAATATCACACCATCATGATAGGAATTATAAAATGGATGGTCAGTGTTTCATTAAATTCAACTGGTAGTATTTGTTTCATCATGACATGATAATCAGGAGATTCCATACCTATCAACATAAATTATTTTATTGAAAAAAACTTTTTAACATTTTAATAATTACCATGTGGAACTTTGATACCATGGAGACATATAAAAATCTAATTTTCTCCCTCTTGGATAATTTATGATAATTCAAAGGATGATATATTCATCTTACATTAGGATTTTTTGTATCTCTAAACATATTCTCATTGAGATTAACTCCAATATTCTTTTCAACCCCTCATTAGTATTTCCTTTAATATCTAACAGTGTTCCAATCAAGCTATCCCAAATTTTCATCTCCATATCTACAAAATCAATGTTATCGTTTATTTCATCATATCTCCAATATTTATGTTAAAAAAATATTGATAGTTTCTTCCAAATATTTCTATCATAACCTGATTTTTGTGTCATTTGTATTGTGACACTGTTGTTTTTCACCCTCCCAAAATACTATTTGGTGGAAAACGTTTTTAGAGTAATATAAAGTTATTTTGGTTCATTTAATGACTACGTTAATCATTGATAAGAGTGATACATATAAAAAACCACTTATTACCCATTTATATTGTTTTTCTTCCTTATTTTAGTTGATAATATGAAGTATGTTGTTCACAAATTGGACATTATTTATGCCCCTTAACATTGTATCTATAAAACATTTTATATGCTGAGAATTCATTTATAGTGAATAAAATCATATCTTGTAGTTTAAAATTTTTCATTTTTAGGAATCATAAACACTAATACCTCCATCCCATAAAATTCTCAAAAAATCAATTAATGGATATGAGAAAACATCAATATCATTTCAAGGCTATTTTGGTCCATAATTCATTAAATTCAACAAGCTATATTTCCACTTTATAAAAAAATTAGGATATAAGTTTTAAATTACAAATAAAACAAAGCATAATATATGTTAGATACTAATATTTTTATATGGATTCATTCTAACTATGCATAGTCTAAGTCTAACATTTCTAACTTCATTTTGTAGTGTAAGAAATTATTGATCAATTTTCCTCTAATATGGATAATCAGTTGGATGAAGTAATTTTCCATCATATATCCACTCATTTATATTACATAATTACCTTTTGATTAATTTTAATTTTCAAAGAAATGTTTTAAATTAATAATTTTGGGAGGATACCAAATTTCATTTGAAGGGGTATCTATAACTACTAAATCAGCCTGTGATATTTCTTTCAACTTATACCATGATTTCTAACATTTAAGACACTCTAATAGACATTTTTATACCTTTCAATATATGACACATTCATTCAGGAAATCATGTATCTTCTTATACCCCAAACCCATCATAAATAATATTTTATTCAGATTATAATATAAATTTGGAAGATCATTGACTTTAGAAAGTATGTCTTTCAATGGATTCAACATCTCTATAATACTTTTTCCACCCCATCCATTTTTTTACTTCAAGTTAATCAATCTTAAATTCATCAATAAAAACTTAAATTCCAAAAAAGTTGGATATTATGGTTTTTCATCATCCCCATATAAACGCTCAATTAGTTGTTCCTTCCCAATTTCATCTACATCAATATCATGAATCATTTTTTCAACTTGACCAGACTTATCATATTGGAAATCATCATCATTAATATATCATGAAGTATTACTTGTTTCACCATTCCAAATAGAAGGTCTACAATTGAATAAAAACCATGAAAAATTAAATTATCTTTGATTTTTCTACTTTTTAACATATTCATATTTGAAATTTTCAATAATGGACCAAAAACCTGTCATTTTCTGGAACATTCCATTTAGAAAATTCCAAAAAAAGCATCAAAACATTCCTCATATTCATTAATTGTTCACAATGCAGTAATCCAACATAGACTCTTTATTTCTTATAAATAATTTCATGAATTAAAAATAATTTATTATATTTTAAAATTTAATTTAAATTTTAGTTTTATAAATAAAAATAAAAAATTCCATAAAAAATTTCAAAAATAAAATAAATAAAAAAATATTTGGAAAATAGAAGTAACACTTTGAACATATTTAATTATCATTATATAATAAAAAATATCAAAATATATCATGATATTTGAATGATCATCTAAAAACCTATTCACAATTCATAAAAAACATTCTTAAAACACACATTAATCAATAAACTAACATAATATATAAAACCAATGTGTCCATTTATCATCTAATCAAACCTTAACCAAAAAATAATTCATAAATTAAAAACTAAATTATGTGTGAATAATAGAAACTAAAAATACAGATAGTAAATATATGGTGGAATTAATGGAAAATTGGAACTATTAATAAACATTAAAATACCTTGGAGAAAAATAAAATATAAAAAATAAACAAAAATAATAAATTGATATCAGAAGGGGTGATTGAGAAGTCGAAATCAATGGAAAGAAATGACATAGAGATTGAAATCAGTTTTCAGTGATCGGTGATAGTGGAAGATGGTGGTGGATATAAATTGAAACAAATTCCAGGTAACCAAATCAAAGAATAAAGAAATTCGAGGCCACCAAATTGAAGATATAATGGTTAGGGTTATTCATGTGAGAGAAAACCAAAGGTTGTCATGTGAAAGAATGAAACCAAAATGATTGGTTGTGATATTTGATTAAAAATTAATGTTTTTTTAAAATTTTTATTTAATAAAAAATGTGAAAAATAGTTTTCCAACATTTGTTATTAAAAACCCAACATAAAAAAGATTTAAGTTTTATTATTTCTATTGTGTATTCAATAACTAATGTGAAACCCATTTTTTATGTCAGTTATCTATAACCAACATGAAGAATGTGTTGGATTAAATGAAATTTGTTCAAGTGAATATTATTTGGTGGCTCATGAGTCTAGGTATGAGATTCCTGAGTGGAATAAGAATCATAAATTATACTTTTATGAATCCCCTTATAATGAAACTTATAAAGATGACCCATCATTCCATAATAATAACATTTATTTGGCTCACTAGGATATAGATATCATGTATAGACTTTCTAGTATCACTAATAATACTCTAACAATAACCTACCTCATAAAAAAGAATATTATGAGGTCTTTACCTAACCCCCTGACCGCTCATTACCCCAATGACAATTATATATCTTCCTCTTGTTACTAACTCATGATCTTCTATTATCCACAACCATCTTCTTTTCCATTTCCAAATATTTATCAACTATTAATACTTATCTTTCCTCTTTTATAAAAATGATTAAACAAAATAATCTTACATATGAATAGAGGTTTGATCATAATCCAAACATAAAATGTTGATCCTTGATAGATTTTTTCCCCACCAAATTCATAAAATAACAGAGTGAATCTATAAACCTAGCAATATAATCATGAACATAAATACCACCCTATTTTATATCCATAAATTCCTAGTCGTTTGGTGTAGAATATGGTAAATAATACCCTCATTAATCTCATAAAATTTATCCCAACAATGTCCAATGTTAACATGCATGAAAAAAAATAAACTGAAGTCCAAGTATAAGTAATGTAATATAATTAGACTAAAATTACCTGAAATTAATAATAATGAATAATCATTTTAAAAAATATAAAATAAAAATTAAATCAACTCTATAATTTTTCCATATATCATCTCTCATCAAAAAAGGACCTATCTAATTTTTTATAGTTCTACAAATAAAATATATATTCACACAAGATGTGTATATATATTTTACGATAAAACATATTAGTAAAAACTATTGTGACCCCAAGCAACACATGGGGTTTAACATGCTCTTATGTTTGTGGTTTAATTCTATATAATTATTTTAATATATCATTAAAATTACACATTATAAAATTTCAAGTGTTAACAAACATAACATTATACCAGATATACATGAATTGGACAATATTGGTAGATTCCTAGAATATAAAATTAATTATGTTACATCTAAACATATAGCTCATATAGTAACCCTATTAAACACATCATAAATTTAGTATCCCTACCAAGCACTTGGAAATTTCATTTTTAGTATAACATGTTGATTTGGAATGTTATATATAATGGCCTAATATAGAAAATATCCAATCCTATGGCTTGTATCATGTTGTATTCTAACTCAAGGATTCACTATAAATTTAACCAATCCCAGTCACCACACTTTTAAATAGTTTTTATATCACAATATATTAAATACTATATCAAATACATAAAAATAATTGATTCTTCATCACCCATTAAAACATTTAAAATCACATAATACCCTATTAGAAATTAAAAGAACACCATTTAACATCCATCCATTTTATTAATAAACAAATACCAATCATTTTATGCATATAAATTTATGATTGATTCCTTTTTTATTTATTTAAGAATCATAATTTTCTCCTTAAAAATTTTAATGCAATAAATCAAATCCCAAACTGATCTTTTGAGATAAAATCTACCTATATTCCCATTTCAATAACACAAAACACTTTTTAATTATCAAAAAAATAAAAACCACTACGTCATTTATTCCTTCTATTTTTTAACCAATAATAAAACCTTAAAATTTATACAAACATTTCAAAACATGTAAATACCATGGAATAATTACATATCTTATTTTACAAAAAAGAAATATTTTATATAAAAATGTTTATTTAATCCCCCCCCCACACACACATCCAATTCAAATATAATCATTAATTTCACAACATTAAATAGTTTTCAAAAGAAGAATTATTTAAATATACTAATTATATAAATAATTTTACATTAATAATTACTATTTATTCAAAAAATCTCTTACATTAATATAACTAAATTAGCCCTATAAGTTTAAAAAACATCCATTTTGAAGAATAAAATGTATTTTCAGCACATTTAAACAAGTCATGACATGTAATTTCCCAATTTTATGATTCTATTAATTCACATGATTCACATAAAATAAATATAAATTATATTAAATCTCATATATTTTAGAAATTTACCATTAAACAATAATCTCACCATTTCCATCACAAAAAAACATATTATTTTTATTATTATTATTATTATATAATAGTTATGATAATTTCCACTTATTTAGTATCACTTGTTTCCTTAGGTCTTAAATAAACATTAAATATTAAAATTTATTAAATTAACATATAAAAAGTAAATTATATAGATTTCCCAAATTAATTCATTTAATTTACTCTTCAATGGAATGAATTCCTTGTTTATAACATTAGGCGCACAAAATGATAATATAACATATAGTAATTAAATAATTTATATACAATCATTATATTAAACACAATATAAATATTATTAATTACCTACCTTGTATTTAATTATTAATTAACAAAAAGGGTGGATGGATATCTCCTCTTTAGTAACCAGAAATCTATATTTTCATCAAAGTAAAATAAATAAGATGAATAAAATCAATGAACTGTCATTTGCTTATAAAATAATCATAAGGAAAAAATATCTCAAATTTTCATGACCACTATGAAACTCTATATTTCTAAGCCGAGAAAGAAATGTGTGTGATTTCATTATGGGAAGCATATAGAGAAGAGGAAACATTTAGAGAAATGAAATATAGAGTATTGTTCATCCAAGAAGATAAAAACCAATTTGATCCCAAAATACTATGAAATCATAGTTATATAAATTCCCTTCATCAAAATGAGGTTTTCCAATGGAACTAGCTTCAATATGAACTTTTAAAATAATTTATTATATTAACTTTTTGAGATTTTTTAATTTAATATTTTATTTGGGGTGAGAAATACATGGAATGTATTGGAAACATTGTAACATCCATACATTGTATATTCATGAAAAACATGTAATCGAGGTTTTGGGGGCATTTTTATGAGTCTTTTACTCAATCCATGTATATACACTTTACACTCACATGAAAATATTATTTTCTTGAGTTATAGATTCATGGGAATTTTTCTTGGAGGTCTGGATAGAGAGATGATATACTTTCTAGTAGAGACTAGCGAATAGATTTTTGTTTATTTTCATTCTATTTATTTAGTTGCAACCTTGAATCGAGTTATGTTTCTTGGGGGCCATAAAAAATATATTGTATTTTATTTTCATTTATTTTTTCATAAATTTTAGGATTTGTATTTAGCTGTTATTTTTTTATATTTTACTTTTCAATTATATTTTTATACTCGGTTAGGGAAAGTTTTTTTATAATTAATTATTATATTATTTTAATTTAATCCTAATTATGGATACATATGTTTTAGATTTAATATTTATTTTAGATATATAATTTTTAGGGAAGTTATTCTAAATTTTTTATACAAATCCAACATGATACTTAAAAGAGAGTGACTTTAGAGGAATTGCTCCCCCATGATTTATATCAACCATTAATTTTTTTTGGATCTTCAACAGTCAATATAATGTATTGCAGGTTAGTGGTGATTTCACTAAAGATGTGGTTAATTATAGGTTGGTTCATTATAATGGTTTTAATATATGTTATAAAAAGTCCCAAACCCAATATTTCATATAATATTGGTAGGTTGATCATATATACAAGTAATTTGTGTTACACTCATCAGGATGAAATTAATATAGTTCATAAATACATGAAGTGTACTATGAATTATTGTAAATTTTTTAGTGTCAATATTCACATTTTGGGAGTTTTTTTCAATGTAAGATTATTTTATAATTTAAAAGATCATTATTTAAAAAAATGAATTTTTATAATTGATGAATGGGATATTTTATGTTGAATTAAGAAGAAATCCTACATTAAAAATTTTACCTCTTCTTTTGAGTTTGTTTCCATGGTGATGATGATGATAGAAATAAAATGGCTTATACAACTTCTATTAGACCTATCATTCTAATCTAATACCATAATTCATATTGAAATTAATTGCAATAAACAAGTAATATTTATTAGGGATAAAAACTCTCAAAAAAAAATATATTTCTCTCAAACATAACTATGTAATATAATTGATAAAATATGCTACCAATAACTTATGCTTCTTAAGGAAAAACTAAAATTTAGTATAACTACTAATGAATTTATTTATAAGTGATTCGATTTAAAATACTACCCTAAGAAAATATTTTATATTTAACTAAAAATTAACCAATGATATCTTGATTTAATATGTTATAATTTTAAATATTTATGTTTAATGTAAGATATTTTATCAATTGTGTGAATTAAAAACCAAAATATTAAGAACTTTATAAGTAATCAGTGGTTTTTACCTATAAGATATTGAGGACTACTTATAATTCCTATTATTTACTAGGTAAAAATTTTAATATAATCATAAAACTATTTTTTCACATATGTATGAATATTAATGAATCCATTATTATAGTGTTTAATACTTCAACTTTTAAAAATAATCATGAAATGATAAATGACATGCGAATGTGATGGTTTATATAATTAAATGAAAATTTGATTATTTAAATGAGTTTATATAAATTTATATTTTATTATGTCAGGTATATTTTAATATAAGTGTTAATGTATTTATTTATTTAACTTTTTTTCACTTGTAATATGTAAGAGTTCAAATCAAATAATACCTTTATTTATAAAAATTATCTTCTAAAAAATATTTGGATAGAAAAATTTATTTACAAAACATTTTTAGAATGATGGGGGATTTTTAGAGTCTATTTAAATAGTTTTATAAAAGATTTAAATGTTAACTGGAAGGTAAAGAGTATCGCAACAAAATTATATAGAATAATGAAAAATGTATTTAAGGTGGGATATCTCTCTCATCCTTTATTCAAGGAGAGATGAGATAAAGGTACTCCCATGTGCACTATCTGCATACACACATACACAAACATAGACCTTTTATTTTTCATTTAATACCCTGATATTTTATGAAATATTTTTTTCAAATAAATTTAATTTCTTCAATATCTTGTGTTACAAGCAACACCGAGTTTAAACCAACCATGATATATGATAAAAATAATATTATTTAATGTAAAATTTATAACCTAGCAATTAGATTGGCAGGTATGAATAGTAATAACTAAAATATGAAAAATTTATGGATTACACATGTTTATAATTAATTCATCACTATAAACTGATTATAAATGAAAAAAAATTATTTTAAAGTAAAACTAATTTTTTTTGAAAAACTGTTTTTATAAAGACAATATGTTTTTACATTAATAAATTAAAATAACAAATATTTTTAACTTATTTTAATGAATTTAATATATTATTTTATCAATCAAATATTTTATCATTTTTCTAATGTTTTTTCTGAGCATGGGATAAGATTAAATCAAGTTTTATTCATAAAAACAATATTTTTTTCTAAAACTAGTTTCATCACATTTTATGCACTTATTTAATTTTTTTCAACTTTTATAAAATATATTTAAAAAAATAAACTTATTTTTTTCAATAATAATGTCATAATTTTCTTAGAAATTTTTTTTGAGTTTTTAGAAAAGATTAATTTTTCGATGAATTGTGAAAAATACTGTTTTTTATTAAAAACTATCATTTATTTTAAAGAGTATAAACATTTATACATTTTTTTAAAATGTTTTTTAAATTAAATTTAGTCCAATTAAATTATTATCAATATAATTTACTTCAATATAATCAATTTTATTTTTCTTCGTTAAGAAAGAAACATTCTTTATTTAAGAAAACTTTTTCTTTGGAAAACCACTTTTCATCGCACTTATGGGTTTAATTTTAAATAAATTTATACAAATTATATGAATTTAATTTGATAAAAATTATTCCATATTTTTAATAATAATATTTTATATTATTTAATAAGGTCAGCTTAATTTTTATTCTTAATAAATAATAAAAATAGTAAAACAATTACTGCATTTATGTTTAAAACATGCTTACCAAGGCGGTTAAATCAAACGATAAGGAGAATTTTGACAATTAAACTTGTCTAAATATTATAGGATGTCCATATTTACATCTTATACTATTTAAAATTATAATATCTGTCCATTTTGGATAATTTTTATTGGGAATTACTTTGTCATTTTGTATTCTTTTAAGAAATTTCCAAGTGGGTTCTCACCCCCACTTATTAAAGGTAATCCAATATCCTATTTAATTCACATGTAAAAAGACTATTTTTATCTAATAACTAAAAAATACCTTTCTTAATTATATTTAAACAACCTATAGGCCTTTTTTATTGTAAAACCCTCCTAGGAAGGCTTTTGGGGTGAACCTAAAGAGGTTGTCTAAAGTATAGGTATCGCTCTTAACTGATCATTTTTGTTTTATTTCTTGTTTCACCGCCTTAAAATATTCTTAAACTATGAAGAAAGAATAAAATCAATATATTCCATATACTGATTCATTATTATGTTAATGTAATAACCTATATCCATCAAATAGGTAATGAAATTATTGATCGTGTGTTTGGAGGACTCCCGCCTCACGAACTGGTGTAATTTTTTTTACATCATAGTCTCCCATGGCTTGATATAATGATGGATTTAATTTATACATATGATATTTATGTAATAATTATACTTTTAAAATTATATTATCACATATACCTTCTTACCTTCTCATCTATTGTAAAACAATAACATCACTCATCCGTACGTGTGGACTACCGCCTCTACGAAGCGATCTGATACATTTTTTCATTTTATTTTGACGTAGATGGTAATAAGGATAAATTTAATGAATATATTATATATATATCATATATAAATTATTATATAAATTTTAATTATTATTTAACTTTATTTCATATCATCCTTAAAAATGGAAACAAGGTTCATGCGTATATATGACCTACCATCTCCATAAAAGGTTCGATTCATTTTTCTATCTCAAACTTTTATGGATTACTATAAAAAATGTATATATTGAATATATATTATATTTATATCATGATTAAAATTATGGATATTATGAAACCATGATCAAATTACAAGGACCAAAACTTCCAAACAAAAACATAAATGAAAAATGAAGCATTCATTACCTAGAATAGTGATTTTAATAATTAATTGTTAATAAATGTGTGGTAAAATGTTATAAGTAAACCATATATAGTATAATATATATTATTATGGTTAGATAATATATTAATAATAAATTTATATTTATTATACAAGAGTTTCAAACATGTGTGATGGAAATAAAAGTTTGTGAAAGTTATTTTATTCTAACTTTTATTTTTGTGGGACTCATGTCATATTCACCACTTTTTTATTTTATGCAGTTTATATACTGACCATGAATGAATTATATGATTATTATTGTGAAATTTATGTATATTTTAATATCCATATAAGGTTATTCATTTCATGGGGACTATGAATCAAAAGTTACCAAATTGGTAAGGGATTTATGTTACAATCTCATTATTTATGAGGATTGTTTGGATTATGCTTCTGATGATAAAATTTATTGGTATAACTCAAAATAATTTCATGAATTTCATTATCCTCTAGTTATTTCATGAGAATATATTTTTTTCATTTTATTTTTCTCTCTTTAATAACTAAAGATAACAAAATAATGTTTTTAAGAAAAGTTGACTTTATTTCTGTCTTTACTCAAAATTAAAGTCTCTTACAAGTCCATGTTTACTAAAAATGATTTCAAGAATTTTGTTACTATTATTAAATGATTTATTAAATAACTTTTTAATAATTTTTTAATTTAAAAAATAAAAATATTTTTATTAGTATATGAATGTGGTACTTCTATCTTTTTACCGAAAATGTGAATCGAATATTTTTTTTAATGTACACATTGTGAACATAATTATTCACTTTCATGAGAGACTGGTGTTTTAAATCTTTGATTAAAAATTTTTAAGGTTATTTTTAAAGATCTTTTTTTCCATAATATTTGAGAAATTTTTTGATAAAGTATTTCAAATTAAAATGGTTTTTTTCCTAAATAAATATTCAATTGATATTTTAAAGGTATTTTTAATCAGAGATGAAATCCATTGATTTTACCTCATCTTTCTTGGGGATATTAACCAATGAAACCAACCTTATTATGTATTTATATCTTTTAGGATTACAATGAAGAGATTATTATGAATCCCATTCCTTTTATATGGTTTATGCTATGATGAATTGATTAAATGTTTATGAAACCCATTTTTTTCCATTGGTTTTGCTGTGATGAAATTTTTATGAAAATAATTACTCTTCCATAGGTTATGATAAGATTAATTAATGAAAATTATTATTAAACCCGTTCCTTTTCCATGGTTATTCAATGATGAAATGTTTTTAAAACCCATTTCATTTTCACAGGTTATGATATAATTAATGATTTATGATCTTATAACACACATCGGTATGATTTTCATTATGTGATGGGTGGTCCTAGAGTTATATAGTATTCTAATTAATTGGGAAAATATTGATATATCTTGAGATAAATAGGAATATAATGGGGAGTGAACCTAGTTCAATAAGGGACTCTATCCACTATGATAGTCTTAGTAGTGAACCATGAATAATAAGATAGTTTGGGGAGTGAACCCATTAACTATGATAGTCTTGGGAGTGAACCTTTACCACTATGATGGTTTGGGGAGTGGACCAAATCTATTATTATAGTATTGGTAGTGATCCTTGACTGCTAAGGAAATGATTTTTATGCTAATTTTTTGGCCACAAACTTATGTCTTATGCCAATATTACGATCTCATGGATCATGTTCTTCAAGTATTTTATGATTCATGTCTTATAAATAGACAATATTTACACCATGACTCAAGATTATTATTTATTATATACATGGTATAGTTTTAAAATGTTATACTAATGTTCTTATACCCTTATACTCTTGTTTTTTATGTGGTCCTTGATATCTCTCTTTTTTACCCTTACAGAGCATATGATGTCATCCATTATTATGTTTTCTTTCTCCCGGTTAAGAATAAATTTATTAAGTATTATATTTATATAAATAATTATAGTTATGAAGAACATAGTGGGAGATTATGTAGTTCACTTATACATAGGTTTTTTATGTATCTATGTTTCCAAAGGTATTATCCCCATAAAATTCTAAAATGGATCATTATTTGATATAAATAATATTCATCTATTAATATGTGATATTTTTGTATTAAATGTATGTGTATAATTGGTTTCTATTAGATAATGGTTTAGTTAACCATTGGAAACTAAGATGAAGAAAAATTTTGTGACAACCCTTAGGATAATCCTATGTATGGGAGAACTTCATATGTTGTGGTATAGAAATGAGTGCGGTTTCCCTAGAAAAGCATACTTGTATAGATACTAAAAGTTGATATGGTTTTGAAATAAAAATATCTAGGTATAATCACCCCATAAAGAGTTGATTGAGTATAACTCATATATCATTCTGGTTTATTGTGAGTGTTCCATTACTATACCCCTTGTTTCATGCTCCCAGGGGGTATTCTTGGATAACTCACATTTTATTTATAAAACATTATGAAGGATTTGAATAGATAATTACAATGAATAAATTAGGTTAAAAATAAGGTGTCATATATTTAAAAGAATTTTCCTTGTGTTAGACATACTATAGAAGATTTTTCATGATTATTTGGTTTCCCATTATGATTATTGTGGCTCACACTATGATTTTTGGTTTTAGTCAATGGATAGAACCTGAGGGAAACATTTTAACATTTAATGAATGGAAAATTTAGTTTTTATGAGAAATAAAATATGATGATGAATATGTTGAAAGATATTTTTTATGAATAATCATTTATCCTAAGATATGATTAACAACCTATAACTTAACTGACTATCACATTCACAAAAGAAGATAATAATGGAGTTCACTGTGATACCTAGTGGTGGTGAACATGGAGGAATAAAGGATCAATTTACACCATTTTATTAATTTGAAAAGAGAAACCTAGGTGAATTTCTCAAAGGAATTGGAAAATGTTTTCTGTGTATAAAAGAAGAGCATAAATTAGTGGATTCCTAAGGAAAAATAAAGAGTACAATTGAAGGAAATAAATCTCATATTATGGATCCATTTATAGTTTGTTATATTATATGTGGGAAACCTTTTAATTATCTAATCAATTATATCTTCTAATGGATAACTCCTAAAATAAGAAATGGAAAATATCATGTTAAATTTTGTAAAAATGTTCCTTATAAAAATATTACTAATGTTTAATTTGATGTTATTTGGATCATGTATTGGATTTATTTAAATAAATACAATACCAATTTATAAGGAAGGGAAGTCACATTTGATATTTTGAACCAACATATGATCATTTATGAGTTTAATGATAAATACAAACTTCTAATGGAAATAAAAACCATTATGTTGGTCTAGATTCCTATTAAAAAGGTGTGATTGTCTCATATGGTTGGAGGGAAACTCTATATCAATGATATGTATTTTTTGTGGGAGTTTGTTTATGTATCTCTAAAAGAGTTTACTATTCTTCCACAAAATCATGAATTAATGTTTTCAATATCACTCATACCCAATACTAAACCTATTTAAAAAAATTAAAATAGAATGTCCCTAATTAAGTTGTAGGAATTTAAAAAGAAACTCCAAGAGAATCTTGAAAAGGGATTTATTCTGCCAAGTTTTTCATATTATGGTGGACCTATTCTTTTTTTAAGAAAGAAATAAGGATCTATATAACCCTTCATTGATTACCAATAACTAAAAAACATCAAAATAAATTAAAATTATCCACTACCCAATTTTGATGACTTTTTTATCATCTATGTGGAGCTCAATACTTTTAAAATATTAACCTTCATTTTGGATATCATTAATTGAGTGTCACAAAGGAGGATATAATCAAGAAAATATTTAGTAATAGGTTTGTGAACTATTAATATATAGTGATACCATTTGGTCTAACCAATTCCTCCACTATCTTCATGGATTTAATGAATAGAGTCTTTATAGACTACTTTGACTAGTCTTTATTAATATTTATATATTCTATTATTATATTTTTAAAGATAAAGGAAGAGTGTGAATATAACTTGAGTATTGTATTGAACACCCTAAGGAAATAGATGATGTTTGAAAAATTTAGAAAGTGTGAATTTTGGATATGAAATATTTCATTTTTGGGTCATATAATCTCAAGAGAGGGTATATGAATGGATCCATCAAATATGGAAGTTATAGAATGTTGGATCAAACCAACCATAATAATTGATATCTATAGTTTTCTTGGTTTTTGTGGATATTATTGGAAATTTGGGTATAATTTATCATGATTATATAATAAACTCACCAAGTTAACTCAAAAAGCTTTTGTAGATACATTAGATAGATAAATGTAAAGAAAATTCTATGGAACTAAAGGGACGACTAGTTAGCACACATGTTCTACAGTTACCCTAAAGTGGGGCAGGTTTGTAATCATTAGTGCTACATAGAATAAGAGAATATGATGATTCATCATGAAAAATTATATCGTTATAGATTATACCTCATGATAATTAAAGGTTCATTACAAAAAATGACCAAATCAATATTCAGAGTTAGCTGCGGTAGTTATTTCATTAATGATATGGAGGGATTATCTTTTTGGAGAAAGATATGATATATATAATGGTCAAAAAAATAAAAATATATATTCACATAAATAGAATCAAATATTTACCAGTGATGTTGGTTGGAACAGATTAAAGATTTTGACCGCACAATACATTACCACCCAGGGAAAGAGAACAAGGTGGCCGATGCTTTGAGTCAAAATGATCATAATAGATTATCTATTTTGAGGATCAAAAAAATATAATTTTTATGTATTTAAAAATAATGGATATGGAAATATTTAAGGGTAGAAATATTATCTTTCTCAAATGAGTTTTCAACTATTTATCCATGTGACGAAAAAGAGCCGTTAGAGGAGGATGCAGAACTATAGAAGAAGGTGTGAAATGTTCCTGAGATCATCCGTCACTGTGATGGAATGATAAGTTTCTAGATCCATGTACGTGTTCCATCCAACAATATTTTAAGGATATATTAGAGGTGTTTAATAATTATTCATTCATTATTCATTATATAATTATGATATTTTATAGGGATTTAAAAGATTATTTATGGTGGGATGGTATAAAAAGAGATATTGTAGAGTTTGTATCTTGGTTCTTATAATGTCATCAATTTAAGGCTAATATACTAATTTCTAAGGGTATATTACAACCATTACCAATACTAGAATAGAAATGGGAAAAATTATCAATGGATTTTTTCATTGGACTCCCCAAAACATATAAATGTTATAATGCTATTTTGGTTGTATTTGATCACCATAAAAAGTCCGAACACTTCATTTCTATTAGTGAAGATTTCTCTCTAAATCAAATTTCTAAGATATACATTAAGGAATTTTTAATGTTACATGGAATACCACATTATATAATATCTTATTGGTTTCTTTGGTTTACCTCAAAGTTTTAGTGAAGTATTTAGTAGGATTTGGATAAAGAGCTAGTTTTTAGTATGGTGTATCATAATCAAGAATATGTTCAGTTTGAGAGGACCATTCAGACCCAGTAGGATATGTTGATATCTCATTCATTATATTTCAAAGGTGGTTGGGATCAACACCTTCTTCAAGTGAAGGTTTATTACAATAATAGCTTTCAATTAAGAAATCAAATGGCTCTTTATGAATCCCTCTACAGAAAAAAGTATTAAACTCTAGTGTTATAGTATGGATTTATATCAGGAAATATATTAAGACCTATGATCACTAATAAAATTATAGAGAAATTTAGAGCCATTCAATATAACATCAAGTTAGCTCAGGGTTGAAAGAAAATTTATGCTTACAATTATCGACATGATCTAGAATTTGAATTTAGTGAGAAGTTTTTTCTTTAAATATCTCTATAGATGAAGGTTATGATATTTGGGAATAAATTAAAGTTGATACCTTCGTATATTGGCACATTTTAGATTCTTGATCGATTAAGGATGGTGTCTTATGGTTTGGAACTTCCAACGAACCTCTCTCAAGTTCATGATGTGTTATTTGTATCTCTCGTGATGAATTACATAGCAGATAATTCACAATTAATCAACTAAGAAGTCATACCATTGGAGAAATATCTCCCTTATGATGAATAATCATTGGAGATTTTGGATTTTAAAGATAATGTTCTACAAAACAATACCACTCACATAGTCAAAGTTTTATGGTGAATCAACCAAATTGTGGAAGCTACATTGGAACCTAATGATAAGATGAGTTTGAAGTATCAAAAGTTATTTTTATCTGAGTAAGAAAATTTCAAGTGAAAATTTATTTTTATGGGGGTATAATATCACACCTTTAGATTTTATGAAATATTTTTTTAAAATAAATTAAATTTTTTGAATAGCATGTGTTACATGCAACACCAAGTTTAAAATAACTATGATATAATACTAAATTATTATTATTATTTATTATAGTTATCTCCTAGAAATTGGATAATTTGGTATGAATAGTAATACCTATATTATAAAAAACTTAGGGTTTACAGATGTATAACATAAATCCATTACTTATCAATTGATTATAAATGAAAATAAAAATAATTTGAAAATAATAGAAATATTATTCATAACACGGTTTTTATATACATAATGTGTATCTATATTGTAACTTTAAATTAGTCACTATTATTGAATGATTTTAATGAAATTTATATATTATATCATCAATAAAATGTTTTATCATTCATCTAATATTTCTTCTAGATATTTGATACGAATAGTAAAATATACCAATTTTTATTTAAAAAATATTATTTTGATGCACTTAAAAAGATAAAATTGTTTTAAAATTGTTTTCAATTAAAAATAATTTTAATTTTAATATAATTAATCCAAATGTTAACATTTTAATTAATTTTATAATGAATTTTTACAAGAAAACTTTTTATACTACAGAAAAAGTTTCCTTTGGAAAACTACTTATCATCACACTTGTGGGTTTATTTCTAATTAAATTCTATCACTTATGGGAATTGAATTTTATAAAATGGATTCAATATTTTGAATAAAAATTATTAATAATATTTAATAATTTAAAATTTAAAAAAACCATAATTAATAGAATAAAACGTAAAAATATATTAACTTCGGTTAAGGTTAAAACAGGTTTATCGATGGGATTAAACCAAAAGATAAGGGTATGTTTACTGAATAAAATAGTTTAAATAAAATTTTATAGACATATTTAGAGATTATATTATCCCAAATTATAATATATATCCATTAGAAATCATTTTTCATAATATTTACTTTATCGTAATGAATTCATTTTTAAAATTTCCATAGGGGTCCTCTCCCCCACTAATAAAAGAAAATTCCCTCTCCTCTTTCATTCACACTTAAAAATAATTATTTTAGATAATACCTTTCCAAATACCATACTTACTTAACTTATAATCATCTAGAGTTATTATTTTATTATAAAATCCTCCTTGTAATTATTTTTGTGTGAACATAAAGAGGTTGTCTGAAGAAGATGTATTGTTCTTAAAGGATCATTTTTTTTTATTTATTCTTCATCCTCCTTCAAATATTATTAAAATATGATTAATTAATAACATGATTATCTTAGATATAATGATACTTTTTTATGTTAATCACATAACCTATATCCATATCCTCTTCCATAAAATGGAAGACAAAACAATTGATCATGTGTGTGGTGGATTACCACCTTGAGAACTGATGTAATTCATTTTTCTTAACTGCTTCTCATGGATGGATATTATGATTTATTTAATATATATATATATTGTATTTATTAAATAATTATAAATATTTAATTATAATATAATATCTACCTTATTTCCTTATAATCTATTGGAAACTGATAATGTCACTCACGCGTACGTGTGGACTACCACCACCACAAATCAATATGATACGTTTTTTCATTTTATTTTGACATAGATTGTAATAACTATATATTTAAGGAATATATATTATATATATGACATAGAAATTATTTTTTAATGGTGAATTATTTTTTTTTCTTTCATTACATCTGTCAATAAAATTGAAATGATGTTCATTCATACGTATGGCCTACTGTCTCCATGAATAGTGTAATTCATTTTTCTATCTCTAACATTAATGGATTACATTAAATTAATCTATAATTAATATATTTACTTTAAATAAATATATAATTAATATATATGATATGAAAATAATTATCAAAATTCTATATATTATTAATCTCTGATCAAATTACAAGGAGAGAAATTACCAAACCAAAATATACATGAAAAATGAAGTCGTTTTCACTTGGAACAATGATATTAATAAATAATTACTAATAAACAGGTGATAAAAGGTTATAAGTAAATCATATATTTTATGATATATATTATTATAGTTATTTAATTGATTTATTATAAATCTATATTTATTATATAGGAGTTTCAAAAATGTTTGATAGAAATCAGACCTGGGGTAAGGGATTTTCATCTCACTTTTATTTTTGTTGAACACATGCCATATTCACCACTTGTTTCTTTTATGTGGGGTATAAAATAACCATGAATTTATTTTATGATTATTATTATGAAATTTGTTGAAATTATATATCTATATAATGTTATTAATTTCATGGAGACCATGACCCAAAATATACCAATGTGGTGAGGAATTTAGGTCACAATATCATTATTTACCTGGATTATTTTAGATATACTTCTGATGATGAAATTTATTTATTTAAATATCAACAATATCATTAACTTTATTCCCCTAGATTTATTTCTAGAGAATACCTGTTTCTATTTTATTTTTCTCTCTTTAATAACTAAATATACTAAAAGAAACTTTTTAGTTAAATTTTACTTTATTTCTTTCTTCGATCAGAAATCAATTCTCTTCCATGTACATAATTTTTAAAAATGTTTTCATGAATTGTTTTAATAATATTAAATTATTTAATAAATACATTTTTACCAAAGTTTGAATCTTTACAAAATAGTCTATATGGACTATTTTTTTTACAAACATGGAAATTTGAACAATTTTTGAAAATGTGAAAAGAATCTTTTTTAAAAATAAATGGCAGGGGAAAAAATTACAATGCCATAATAGAACAATGTTTTGATTCATTCATTAAGAGTTTCCAATATTATTTTTAAATAATTTTTTCCTTAATATTTGGGAAATTTTTAGATAAATTATTTCAGAGAGAAAATGTTAGTTTCTTTATCAAATATTCTTATTGATATTTTAAATGATTTCTTTATATAAGATGACATCCTTTTATATTACCTATTATTTAGTGGGTATATGATCTGATGATGCCATCATTATTCTTTCTCTATATGGTTTATTTTTATGATGAAAATATGTTTATGAACCCTATTCCTTTTCCACAAGTTATTCTATGATGAATTGATTAAATGATTTTGAAACCCATTTCATTTACATGAGTAATTATATGATGGAATTTTTATGAAAATAATTCCATTTACATGGATTATTCTCTAAAGAATTGATGATACAATTATAAAAGATGTTTTTTTCCATGGGTAATGCTTTGATTAAATGTTTATGAAACTCATATCCTTTTCATGGATTATGATATGATAACTGATTTATGATCATATGGACACATTTTTAGGATTTTAATAATGTGATGTGTGGGACCAAAATTATCTATCCCTCTAATTCTTTGGGTAAACATGGATATCTCATGAGGTAAATAGGACTATAATTGGGAGTGAAGCCAATTTTCTAAGGGACTCTATAAACTATAATAGACATGGGAGTGAACCTTCACTACTACGATGGATTGGGGAGTAAACCCATTACACTATGATAGTATTGGGAGTGAACCTTGAATACTAAAATAGTTTGGGGAGTAAACAGAGTCCCCTATGATATTATTGACAATGATTCTTGACTACGCAGGAAATTATTTTTTATACTTATGTGTATTCCCAAAACATATATTTTATACTAATTTTATTCTCTCATGGATCATGATCATTTATTCCTTTATGATTCATCTCTTCTAAAATACCAAAATTTATTCTATGACTCATGATTATGATATATGATATACAGGGTATGGTTTTCAAATGTTATACTAATGTTCTTATTCCCTTATGTTCATGTTATGTTTAATTTATCGTTGATATCTTCTTTTTTACCCTTACTGGTCATCTAATCTCACCCTTACTTATGTTTCATTTCCATAGGTTTTAAATAATGTTATAAAGTATGATATGTCTTAGAAGGGTGATGGTTATAAAAAAATTAGTGGTATATGATGTAGTTCACTTATAAACTAGTTGTTTATGTATACAAGTTTACAAAGTCACTAAACCATTAAGATTATGGAATGGGTAATTATGTTATGTAATGAATATTCCTCTATTAAGATATTATATCTATGTATGAAAAGTATGGGTTGTTGTAGTTCAATTTTTAGTTTTTTATATATGTCAATGTGGGTAGGTAATACCTTATAATTTTCAATGTTATAATCATGGGATCATATAATATTGTGATCAAACTATAAAGATAAAATATCATGGGATGAATAAATATATTCTTTTATCCATTGTTTAGATTGGTCGAATAGGTATATCCATTTTAATAATTAACCTGATTTGGGGTATCAAACAAGTTCACTATGGTTGAAACTGGCATGACTTGTACAAACTTTTCCAATAATAAATCAACCCATTTCATATGGATAGGATACCCAATCCTATTATTACCATCTTTATATAAATTTCATATAGGGGAATATAAAATTTAATTAATTTTTCTCAAAATCATATTCAAATATAATTCCCCTACTACTAATCATCATAGTTCCCCATTTATAGTGCAACAATTAACCATATTTCTCTTCAACTTATGCTTACCAATTATTTAATGGTTTTTTTCAAACATATATATATATATATATAGTCATAATTACATTATAAAAATATTTAATTTATTTCCTTTTTCTTACCTAATTGGTGGGGGTGAAATAAATTTTAAAAATAATAACTACATGTCTTGATTAAAAAATTTGATTTCATTCATATATATCCCTTGAGATCTATTTGAATACAGTGTTATAGATATATTAGAAAACTAAAATGATAATATATTGAGACCATTCATTGATTTTATGGTGTCACACTCTTTGAGAGTGTATTAACCCCCACCACATTTGTATTATAATAGTTTAAAAGAAAATCCTCTTTTGGAAACAATGGTGTTTCATGACTCCGAACTGGTACATAGTGGAGAGAAACTATTAATAAAGATTGGAAATAAGAGACTAACTGAAGTTTTATTTTTTTTCTTCACTAAAAAATACTCTTTGATTATTTTATAATAAAATGAGAGATATTTTAATTTAATTTAATTGATTTTGTGACATCCTGAACCTGGATGCCACTTAACTTGTGCCCCAAACCCAGTTGACCACATGACCCTTGGCATGTGTCTCCATAATATAGGGGTTTCTGACTAGTAGTGGGGTGTGTAGGTAGTAGAACAGGGTACTATACCCACATGTTAGTGTAACACATAGGATAGAATAAATTGTAAATAGTAGCATAATCATAATCATAAAAAATAGATAAAGTAAATAGCAGAAGATTGAGTTACTGAATATTATTGTAGAAACCTCACAATCAAGTTTATGATACAAATATGTGTGCATGGAATTATGGTACAATAAGGGAATAGGTAATAGGAAACTAGTGTGCCTAAAATGTTTAAAAAGATGAACAAAACTATATATTTTCTCTAAAGCGTCACAAGGGCATGCTCTATACCCTGGTCCTAATCTCCATCTATGAAAAATATTCAACAACCTATAGAGGGTGTTTTCCTTTATCCATACCTGAAGGAAAATAGTCTTCATAGGTGCCAAAGGTGTCCCAAGTAGGGTGTGGGATAAAAATCATTAGGCCACCACCAACGGTGTCTATATGTAATCCGAGTAGGTGCTTATATCTATCATGTTTGTAGTAATAAGGTGGAAAGTAAAGTAGTGCAGAATATATAAATAACCTCCTGCTCAGGTTTCTAAAGGATACCTGGTGGGTCTACCAACTTCATTCAAAAGCTGGTATGTCTGACCAAGCCACCATATATATATATATATATATATATATATATATATTATAACTATAATTGGGAAATAATTTCTCCCATCCATACATGTATATAGATATTTTCACTGGTGTGGGGTAAGAATACCTCCCACCCATACTTGTATATAGATATTATCACTGGTGTGGGGTAAGAATGCCTCACACCCATACAAATATATCATTACTAGTGTGGGGTAATAATTCCTTCCCCCATACACATATAATAATTTGGAATGGGGTAAGAATTCCTCCCACCCAATCACATTCTCCCACCCATACACAAATAATGAGCTGACATGGGGTAAGAATGTATCCTACCCATTCATGTCCATAAATAGATCAAATCATTCAAGGAATCCCACATTGAAATTATCATTTCATTCAAGGCACAATCAGAGGAATGATATCACCATCCTTATATAAATTTCATTTAACAAAACAAACCCTTTCATATAATGCCTTTATAATAAATCATAATAAGGTAAAGTACATTGCATCCCTTAAAACCATTTTATTAAAACCAATTAATTTTAAAGGTTAAATTCGCAACCCTATACAACCTATACATGTCGACCATCCAATTTTCCAGGCATGGAAAATTCATTTCAAGTAAGAGGTGTCAAGGAAAAAGGTTCAAGGTCAAATAATCATATGACCATTTAGAAAATTACAATTCAGAAGGAGTTGAGCCCAACTGAGGAACCTTGATATACATCAATTACACTTTAGTAAAAGGCTATTTCAATTAAAAGTATAGCAGAGAGATAAATTTGGTTCCATGTATTTTGAACCATTTGACCCAAATGGTCATTTTCAAGGCAGCACAACTATGGGTGTCCATATAGAATAAGGGTGATGACTAAACCCTTAAACAAGATCCAATTCACCTATATCAAGTTACTAGGGTCATTTAGACATGAAAGAATCAACCCAGCAAAGGAGTTTGGCTATGGTCGGCTTGGGGCATGGAGGAATAAATATGAAATGTCTAAAACTAAAATGGAAAACTATGTGACCACCTTCCTTATGGATGTAGATAAATCCACACTTGATATCAACCTCATATTCAAATTTGGTTGTAAGAGAATTGAGTTTCAATCCAACACCCTAAAAATAGGGAGAATGATCATGCATCTAAATTGCACAACTGATGGTGAGATTAACCGAATAAAAGAGGATGATTGAGTTTAGACTTGCATTGGTCTATCTAATGCTTCCTTTGGATTGAATATTGGCTGCTGGATGGAGGAATAGAAAGATATCTACAATTAGGAGGATATTTGATCTCAAAAATTGTAAGAATATTAGGTTATGTACACTAGAGATAGGAGAAAAGAAAAATTGTATTTAAAGTTTAAAGAGGGAGGAAATGGTAATTTTCCCCAAAATATACTATGTACAGTATATGTGCATAGTTTAAAAATTGTGAACAACCTCTGTGTTAATGATCTTCCCCCATCTACAGCAGGCTACATAGTTGTGTTCCTGTTCTATACAATTGTAGAAAACCCTTGATAAATTGAAGGTTCCCCTATCTATAGCCACACAGTTTACACAAACTATTCAGCATGGATTGCACGATTTACAATAACCATGAATCATTACCTGTATCCCACTTTTCTAGACCTCCAAGCTCGGAACCATCCCCATATGCTTCTAGGGACTTACCTAGGATAAAGTATACCTTCAATATTATTAAAAGAAGGATTCAAAATGAAACACCATTGATCTGTAACTTGGTCAAAAGTAGGATTATTACAACCAACCCTCCTTATAGCAACTCATCCATGAGTTGTCCTTCTGAAGGAAAAGAGATAGTGTCAGCAAATATTTCCAGCCACTGAGATCCTATATCAGGTTCTTGCTCCTAGGTTAGATCATGTACTTTATTGTTCTATCTTAAAAACCATACAATAGGAATGGACCTTACTCATTGTGTCTCCATTATCTGATCAAAAAACGCATAGGATACTCCTCAAAGAAAGCATGCATATCTAGCTCAACTTCATTAGGCTAAATGATGTGATATGGGTCTCGATAGTATTAGATAAGCTGGTATGCATGAAATACATCATTCATGGACCGATATCTCTGAAAAAGTTTCAACTGGTAATCCACTAGTCTGATGTTCTTCACAATCTCAAAGGGTCCAACAAACCTCGGTGATAACTTACCTTGTTTCCTAATACGTATATGCCCCTGGGATAGACTTTCAAGAAAACTCAGTCTCAAACTTTGAAAAAAAAATATTTTTTCAGATTTTGTTGGCATAAGAGTTTTGTTTAGAATAAGCTATCAACATGTGCTTCCTGATCAGTTGGACCAGCTATGTAGTCTCGTAAATGAGACAAGGCCCCATAAAAACTGCTTCCCCTACATCTATTCAGCATAGAGGAGAGTTGAAATGCCTATCATACAAGGATACATAGTTAGTCATCCTAATGGTATCATGGACTCTATTTTTATAAGAAACCTCAATGAGGGGAATGTGTTTCTCTCAGGAACCCCCAATGTTATGAACGCACACATGGAGCTTATCTTCTAAA
Source organism: Viscum album (assembly GCA_963277665.1). Classification (NCBI taxonomy): domain Eukaryota; kingdom Viridiplantae; phylum Streptophyta; class Magnoliopsida; order Santalales; family Viscaceae; genus Viscum; species Viscum album. The sequence continues at coordinate 866,663,266 of OY728152.1, read as the reverse complement.
ACCTAAATTGTACACTCTATCTGTATATCATTTTGTGGGTGATCGTTCATGATCAAAATTACCTATGTACCCATGTTCATATAAAACCCCTTCCAAAACTATGAAGTAAAATGATTTTCTCTATCTGAAATGATAAAATGTGGTACTCCATGAAGGCATACTATCTTCTTGATGTACAGTCTCCCCAGCTCATCTACAAAGAAGGTATATCAAATAGGTAATATGTGTTCGACCATCATCAAATGAACAACAACAACACAAAAAATTCATTTCCATGAGTTGACCTGGGTAAACCTGTCACGAAGTCCATAAAAACATCATTCCATTTCCACTCAGAAATGGACAACGGCTGAAGAAGCCCTTCTGAACATTGATGTTTTTCCTTCACGTAGTGACAGGTGGAACATCATGTGATGAAACCATATATCTCACATTTCATATTGTCCCACCAGTAGTGTATTTTTAAATATCGATACATTTTAGTGACACCTTGGTGAACATCCCATGTTGAGGCATGGAAATTACTCATCATCTCCTCTCTGATGTCTATTAAGACCCACACATTCCCATAGAACAATATAGTTTCATCCCTATCAACTTTCCAACCAAAAGATTTATCATTATCTGAGCAAAATTCCCATAAGAGAAGTCATTCATGATCATATAGATGTATCGACCTAACTCATTATAGAACAGTATATTCCACTACTATGGCTGAGAGAATAGTCTGACCAAAATCCCCTTAAGCGTCAACATGCATCACTGAGAATAAGGCTACAAGAATCCATTCATCACTGGACTCCTAAATAGAATGTATCTAAGGATTTAGTCTTAGAACATCAGCTACTGAATTCCCTTGGCCTGGAGTGTATGAAAGCTTAAAATCAAATTATTGTAGTTATTGGACCCGTCTACAATGCCTGAGATTCTGATCCCTCTATGTGAAGATATATTTTAGGATTTAGTTGTCTACAAACACCACAAAATGATCTACCAATAAATAGTGTCTCTAATAGAGTAAGGTGTGAACAAAAATAGTGAGATCAAGGTCGTGCATCGGTTAATTCCAATCATGAGGTCCCAACTAATGAGAACCATATGCAATGACTCACTCATCCTACATTAGAACAACTCCAAGCCCGATACCTGATGTGTTGTAGTAAATAGTATAGGACCTTCCTAGCTCTAGTAGTATTAGTATTGGCACTAAAGTTATTCTTCCCTTCAACTCTTGAAATTATGCTTCACATGATTTAAACCATTCCAGTTTCACACCCTTCTTTTTCAAGCCCCGGAGTGGCACTATAAGGCATGATAAATCCTATATAAATCATTTATAATATCTAGAAAGCCCAAAGAAACATTTTATATCAAATATTTTCTTGGACTTCCCCCAAGAAACTATAGCTCTCACTTTCTCTAGGTCAAAAGAAACTCCTGACTCAAATATAATACAAACCAGGAAGTGGAATTTATTGATCCAAAAGTGGAATGTACAGATCTTATCATAGATATGATGCTCTTTCAGAAAATTCATTATGCTATCCATATGGGTTGCATGGTCGTGTCTACAGAATGAATACACTAAGATATATTCAATGAATAAAACTATAAATGAATCCATATATGGGTGAAAGGACTGACTCATAAGATCCTTGAAGACAACATGTGAGTTCAATAGTCCGAACAGCATGACCATGTACGCATAGTGACCATACCTACTCCTGAAATCTATGACAGGTATGTCGAATATCCTCATAGGCACCTGATGATATTCCGACCATTGATCTATCATTGTAAACAACTTAGCTCCTCATATCTGATCAAATAGGTTATATATTCTATGAAAAGGATACCAATTCTTAATAGTTAGCAGATTAAATCAATGGTAATCCACACAAATCCAAAGGGTACCGTCAACCTTCATGGAAAAGAGGATAGGTGAACCTTAATGAGATGTTTTGGGGTGTATAAAGCCTTTCAACTCGAGATCCTCTAACTAATTCTTGATATCTCGAAGCTCCTTTGGTGCCATCCTATAAGGAGGAATGGTCACATGTTCTAATCCAATCACAAGATGAATAGGAAACTCTACCTCCCACACCGGAGGTAGACCAGATATGTCATCAGGAAAGATGACTTTGTAACACTACACTATATGAGGAAATATAGTGGGTTGTAACCCCTAGTAATCAAGGTAAAGATTGGTGATATGTGTTGTAAAACATCCCAACCTCTCTTTCTTGGGTCCTTATCGTGTCGCACTGACATCCCATTCTCCCTTGTGCATGTGAATAATTGCCTCTAGTGATGTAAACATCACCCTATGATAACAATAGTTAATATGGGATCTGTAGGGAACTAACCACTCCATATCAATGATTACATCAAAATATGACATGTAGAGGACATAAAGGTTCCATATAAAAAGTTAAACACCAACATAAATGGTAAAATTATGATAGGGAGAAATTCCCTATTAATGGATACCAGTGTGTTTCAAGTGTCATGACACCTTGATAAAAATTGATTTCGAGGCAAAAACTATTAGTGATTTCATCAGATATAAATGAGTGAGATGCGCTTGTAAACAAAATAGACACTAAAGTGGAGGCTACAAGAATAGTAATTCATAAAATAGATGGTATGGGGTTCTACTCATGTAGAATAGGTAAGATTGTAAGTAATTGGCCTCTATCATGGCACAGATTAACTACATGACTACACTAAGTAGACCTACACTACTGGCACTGATAAACATATGTCTGGTTGCATCTACCTTTAATGACACATCATTATTAACTATCTTTAGTATGCTAGCTTCCTGACTATCATGATCAAACTGATCCCTCTCCCGATCGTGGAGTAGGTTCAAATCCATGGTCAGTAAGAACTGGCGGTAAAGTCCAACAAAAAAGGTTAAGATAGAATATCCTACCACAAACTCTGCACTCTGCTGGATTTCATGGACATAACATCTTGAAGTGACCTAGCACTCCTCACTAGTGACAAATATATGAATTACCTGCAAAAGTATCCCAGAAACTATTACCACTACAAGATTCCTCTAAGAATCATTTTCATCTTGAAGAATATCCACTGAAATCCTTAGGTTCTAAACTGACTTAGCTCGCACCGTCCTCCTCCCTCAAATTTCTCTATGAAATCAGGACCTGGTTGATGATCTCATAAATTTCTTTAATCTTAAACACAATGAATTCAAATTATATGGAATAACACAACACATAATCAAATCAATTAATAGCCATCAGATCATAAGCAGCTAGAGAGGAAAAATTCATTGTAGTTCAGTGAAATGGGATGAATATTCCATAATTCAAATGGTTCCCTGTAATAGATTCATAAAATCTATAGTTATATAATACCTCAGAGTCTGGGGAAAGAATTAATTATATAATACATCCTGAAATTTATTCCATACCATATACCTATAATGGCCTCCTAGGGTGATTACATCCCACTACCTCTTGGTTGAATCCCAAAGTATGTTAGAAGCTAGTTCGACCCTCTGCTCTAGAGTAATCTCTATATTCTCAAATATATACAGTATCTCTTTGATCCAAGACTCTACATAAAGTGGTTTTTCATCCCCTAAGAAAGTAGGAGGATTTTTTTATTGAAACTTTTGATTTTACTCTTCCATTATGAAGGAATATATTAATCTTCCTTGTCTGTTCTAAAACATACGCAGGAAACCCTCTCAAAACTGGGTGTCAGCACCCAAATCTAGAATAGGAATAGGATCCACAGGTGGATCAATAAGAGGAATGACTAGAGGATCAAGGGCTTCCACCTTCAAAAATTGATTGTCACCACCTTCAGGGTGCATGGATACAAGACATTGTGGTGGAATAATTCAATAATTATAAATGAATATCTCCAAAGGGATTAAAGGAATTCAAAATATTCCATTTAAGAAAATAGGACAGGTACTAAATCCTTCATATTAGATCATGCATGCCTCTATTCCTACTTCAAAATCCAAAACTATATGTTCGAACAAACCATAATAGGTCACATGAATGGAGAAACACCCACTACCCACTACCAAGGCTGGGTTCGGGTCAAGATTCTATTCTAGGCTTTTGAAAGATGTTTTTTCTCAGGTTATAAGTCATTTACCATTTTAATACATACTCATTAATCATTAAACCATTTGAATTGGAAAAATCCAATGATATTTCATTTTCTGGACCATAAGGGACCATACACATTATGAACCAGAATGTGGCACTCACTTAGATTTCATTTTAATTTCAATTTTTCTTGTCCATGTAATTATACCATTTTTATATGGTTGAACCAGCTATAATTCCATTTTATGATCCATAAGGGCCCATACAACTTATAAATTAAAGAGTGGAACCCACTAAACTCACACCATTCTATGATCCAAATCCTATAAGAGATATCAACACAATTTAACATATAATGATAAGGAACAATAAATATGAAACAAGAAATTCATGCAAAAATTTAAACATGGCATGGCAAGAATTCATGACCTATTCATACTATACCTATCATGATTCATGATGTAATACAGAACCCTTATTTCATCGGACAAGAGTAAAGAAATCATAATTTCAAGAACCTTGATATTATTAACTTCATAAGTCATGTGTATCACCCAATGGTGAAATCATGTCAACTTTAAATAGTGAAATGATTAAAAAAACATAAGTAAGGAAATTGGTCTTTACCCTAAACATGAGTTTATGACGCCCAAGAATGGATTATGAAAATGTCCCTAAGCATTCAAAATCTCCATTATATTTTCTCTAAATATTAAATCCAGAAAGAAATGTCTATGATACCACTTTGTGATGTCCCAGACCATGATACCACTTAACTCGTGCCCTGAACCTGGTTGGCCACATGACCCCTAACGCATCTCCCCATAAGCCATGGGCTACCGACAAGCAGTGAGGGTGTGTAGATAGTACATCATGGAGAATATACCCCCATGTAAGAGTAAGTAGTGGATACAAAAAATAGTAAATAGTAGAAGAATTATAATTAATCATATATATAAATTAAATAGAGGAAGAATGAGTAGATCAACAATATAGTAGAAGCCTCATAGGAAAGTTTCTGATTAAAATATGTATGCTTTACATGCTGGTATAAAAAGGGAATAGGTAACTACTAACATTTATGATAAAAAAATTCAAAGTGGAAAAAAATTCTAGAGTTACTCCATAGCATCACAAGCACATGATTTATCCCCTTCTACTATGCTCAATATCTAAGCAAAAGAATCAGCAACCTGTAGAAGGTTTTTCCCCTATCCATACCTGTAGGAAACAATTCTTCATGGGTGTCAAAGGAGGACCAAGTAGGGTTTGAGATAAGTCTCATTAGGAAACCACCAATGGTGTCTATTTTTAATCTGGGTAGGTGCTCATATATATTCATTGTGAAGTAATAATTTGGAAAGTATAGTAGGAAATAATATATATATATAAGCTCTCGTTCAGGTTCCTTGAGGATACCTGATGGGTCTACCTACTTCAACCCAAAGATGGAATGTTTGACCATGTCACCATATTTATATATATATTTATACATTATAACAGAAATTGGGTAAGAATTCCCCCCATCCATACATGTATATAGATATTTTCACTAGCATGGGGTAAGAATTCCTCCCACACATACACATATAATAATCTTGCAAGTGGTAATAATTCCTCCCACCCATTCATGTTCATACATATCTCAAACCATTCAAGGAATCCCACATAGAATTTATCATTTTATACAAGGCATGTTCAAAGGAATGGGCTCACCATCCTTACATCAAGTACATTTAACCATAAAACATTTCATATAATGAATTTATAATAAATCATAAGAAGGGAAACTCCATGAGATCCCTTGAAACCATTCCATTAAAACCAATTAATTTTAAAGGTTACATCCATCTTACCCTAAAAATCCTATATAATCCAAGAATCAAATTTTCCTATCATGGTAAATTCATTTCAAGGGGTTTCAAGGCCAAAGGGTCAATTTCAAATACTCATATTCCCATTTAGACAATTATAATTAAACAGGGGCTAAGAACCATTGAGTCTCCTTGATATACATTAATTACACATGAGCCAAAGGATTTTTCAATTAAATTTCATGTCGAGATCTAACTTTTATTCCATTAATTTTGAACAATTTGGCCCAAATGGTTATTTTCTAGGTGGCACACCTATGGGTGTCCATATAGATTAACAGTGATTCCTAAAACCATAAAAACCCCTATTCACCTATATCAAAGCACTAGGGACATTTAGAAATAACGTAATCAACCAAACAAATGATCTCGGAAAAGGTTGGCTCATGGAATGATGGAATAAATACGAAACGACCAAAACTCAAATGGATAACTACATGACCACCTACATTAGGGCCATAGAAGAATCCATACTTGATATCGACATTAGATTTGAAGTAGGTTGGAATAGATCTGAGTTTTAGTCCAACTCATTGAAAATAAGATGAATGATACTATATAAAAATATCACAACTGGTGTTGATATTAACTGAATAAAAGTGTATGTGTGAGGTTAGCATTACCTTGGGAAATCTGATGCATCCTTCAGATCAAGTATCAGTCACCGGATAGAGAAATATCAAGAGATCCAATAATGGGAGAAGATTTAATCTCAAAGAGTGGAAGAAGAGTAGGTTCTATCCACTATATAGAGGAGAAAAGAATAATTATATTATAATTTGAAATAGGTGAAAATGGTAGTTTTCTCCTAAAACATACTCTGCATGGTTTATGAGAATAGTTTACAAACTTTGTGCAACTCGTGCATTATGTATTTGTTCCCCATCTGCAATAATTTTTATGGTCATGTGTATAGTCTGAATGGTTTCAGTCAACTCGTCCGGACTTGCAGGTGCCCATATTTGCAACCTCACAGTTTACACAAACCATGGGGCATGTGTCACCCAATTTACACTAACCATGCAGCCCATCTTGCAACCCACCTTTCCCAACCTCCATGCTCTGAACTAACCTCATATTCTCCTTAGTCCTTCACTATGATTTATTATATATTTACCATGATTAAATTAAGGATTCAAAATGAAGAACCAATGATCCTTACCTTGGTCAAAATTATGGTTGTTAATGATTTTCCATCCCATTGATCCTTCATTTTATAGTCATGGAGATAATCCTTTATATAAGTCATATTACCCTTTAAATTAGATATATATATCCTATAATGGTATATTTATTTATATTCAATCCTATACATTATATCACACATGATTAAATAATTAATCCATATCATACCTACTCAGTGAATAAGTATGTCCACTATATTTTACTTTTTCGATGAATCGGGTTTACCCACTGGACATGACCCATCTGGCATAACCAATGAACCTATTCAAGATCTGGACCAAAATAATACAACCTAAACATATCTATTATTCACTAGTACCATTGGTTATTGACTATCAAATTTTGAAAAATTAATTCAATTAAAATCACATCACAAGAATATGGTGTGTGAAGTGAAAACTATGTCATCATATAGCCACATTGCATGGTCAAGAACACATATGTCCACTATATGGTATACAATCCCAATTTAGGATGTTAGCCTAAACATTTATCATTTTTTAATAATGATAACATTATCCCTTGTATTAGGTGGCCCCTTTTCATCCATTTTTTCATGTGGGACTCACATCCATTTTTTCTCCTAAAAAATAAATAAAATATAAAATTTTTAAAAATAAATAAAAAATAAACATCATATATATATTTGAAAAATATAAAATTCAATTTTATTATAATTATAAGTTATCATACAATTATAAAAATATACATAAATAAATGTATCTTGTGATTTGAAACATTACATAATAGAGAAGGACCAAAAAATTAGGGAAATGAGTGGACACTTCCTAAAACATGTAACTCATGTTTTCAATTAGATTAATTCTATACAATTATATTAAAATCCCATAGTTCATTATATACTCTTAAATTTCATTATGTCTATGTGTCTCTTATCCTTTCATGAAATTTTTAGAGAAAAATTCATAGGATCATTGGAGAAGCCCCACTCATACATTCACATAGGTGAACCAAAATGTGTTCCCATGTTTCACTTTTTATATAATATCCATGATTCATTAAATTTTTTTAAACTCACCCACATTTCATCATAGTAACCAAAGACCATTCTCCTAGGATTTAATATACTTTTTTTATTCTGTCACACGTATGATAGAATTTCCTATATTGAACATATATATGAAAAATTATCATATATAATGTTAATATCCCATCATTGGTGCATCGTTCATATATGATTTAAACTCATTCCTAACAAAAAATTTATACACCAAATCCCTTGAAATTCCCTTAGTTAGTGGATCTTCTAAATTCTTTCCTGATATAAAAAAGTTTATAGTTATAATGTCATCTTGTATAAATTAAATTAACATGAGCCTAATGAAAACATGATTAACTAATATTTTTTTAAAAATCAATTGGATCAACATTATGATAATAGATTCCACATACTAAATTTTTTTCATCCATATATCATGTGAAAATAAATTTTAAGTATGAAAATAATAAAATAAATGGTACCTTGGTCAAATGGTGTGATCCTGGTGTACTCTTCTCATCTTCAAATCATTGTTGCTTGAAGGCACGAAGAGAGGAACCATTTAGACCAACTACATGTATACCATAGCTCTTGGTTTTCCATTATACAATATTCATGTGATATAATTAAAGAATCAAGTTATTTATAATGAACCATCGATTCAGTGAAGAAATTATGATAGATTTATGATGGGGAATTTATCACAACTTTTTATTCATTTAGTTTCTTTCTCTATAACTTGGTAGAATGAGTGGGAGTAGATATAATTCATTAAAGATATGGAATATATATTTTTTAGATTAAAATTACTTTAAATTGTTTGGTTAAACTTTTAAAATTTTCATTTGGGTCATTATGGAATTTAAACTAGAAAAAGAACCCAAAACATTAACCAAAACCATATTTAACTTACTATAATTTTTGTTAATATTTTATCAATCAAAACACTCTAACATGTCAAGTGTTAAAATAAAAACCATTAACTTTGATCTTTTCCTACATTAGTTATTTATCGAACCATGAACTTATAATATTCATTTAAAAAATTTTATTTTTCACATTTTTATTTATATACTAAAATATCTTATGAATACCTAGAGAAATAAATTCAATTCTCATTTTTATAATCTAAAATAATATTGAATTGAAATTTTTTAATTAATTATTTATGATCATTCATACTTGAACATTCATCATCCCACCTATTTGGGTCCCACTTTTCCCTAAACACTAATCCATCCAAATTGGTGGAACTTATGGATATTCTTTGAGGGAGGTCCGCTAGGACCTTTAACTTTATAGAAGTGATTTATAATAATAGACCAAGAATAGTATCTAGAAACACATCATAGACCCTAAATAGATAATGGTATGTTATACTTACTATGTAATATAATAGTTTTGTTTTTAACTATCTTATAAAGAAGGATGCGTACTTTTCATCCTCATACTTTAATACTTTATTTATATTTTTTTGACTATATTGGATATAATTTCCTTTACGTACCATGCCCATATATTTATTCATGTAACTAGTATCCTAGTGAATTGGAAAAATATATTTTCATCCTATATTTGAAATTGATGAATCTTTTATTAGTCATTAAATCAATTTCATACCACTAATGATGCACTTGATTTATTATTCCACACTATAAACATAAATTATCATGGTTTTCAACTTTTATTGAAGTATGTAATAAAATGATACACATTGATAATGATATCAATTCAATATACCAATAAACAAGTTTGTAGATAGTAATATCATATGACACCCAGTAATGTGGTGTTTCTATTAGCTGGTCAATCCTCATGATCTCTTCAATTTGAGATCACCAGATGAAAAATTCATGAGAAGAAGTCTCAATGCTTATAAACCCCCATATCCTAATATTTAGTAATAATTTATGGCCCATTAGTATAATATATTTAGACTATAGGACATATGTTTAAGAATTATAAAATAGTATCAATAGGTTCTCATTATAGTTGATAACTATTATAAACTTTTGATGTGTAAAATAATTTAAGGATATTACCATATGAATAATGTACACATAAGTAATTAAACTATTATGTGAATAATAAATAATGCATAAAAATATATATACCTAATATAATAACTTGAAATTACTACATAGGTTGGGTCTAAGTAACCCACTCTTACAAAACTCCCAATTACACTAGATCCAACTAGATAAAATTAACTTGTAAGATCTCACGTGATAAAACATGGTTATATTTAGTTACAGATTTAGTAATTAGTCCTACCATGTTTTCACCCATGGATACTCTATTATCTTTTACTTCACCTCCTCAAGTAAAATCCCTTAAGAAATGATATCCCTAATTATATACCTTTGTTTCCTCTATCATAATCTTGACACATTTTCTAGTTATATTATCATAATATAAATTCTGACAATACATTAGTTTCATGATATAATTCCATGAATTACAACAAATCATTGCATGTTTATATTTTTTTTTTAATTTCATCTGAATAAGAAACTACACAAATTTTTTATACATGACTACCACTATCAATAATGATCTTATCTTATTTATTTAATTATCATAAAATATCTACTAGATTAAATTGATCTTTAAGAAGACTATTTTTTTATACCATTGATAATTAGTGATACTTCCTCCCAAAGAACCAAGAACCTGTCCCATGTACCCTCCTAAGTACTATTGTCTAGTTTTTACTATTTTCCTTTCTAGTTCTCCATGATTTATTTGATATTTTCCCACAATTATTTATTCATATAAAATATAGAATCTTGTATATGGAATAGTATATATAATAGATCACATCACTAAATCATGTGGAGTTATACTAATTATCTTAATATCCTTATGTTTCATAAAACATCATCTTAGAGGGATTTATACCATGTGATATAGGAAAAAATTATTTCTTGAATTATTCCATATTGTATTTTTCAATACTTATTCAATGAATATACTGTGACTTGGTCTAAGAAAACCACATATATAAATATAAGTTAATATTTTCACTTATAAATTTGTTTTATAAGTTTATTAATTCATGTAGAAATATTGTTTAACTTATTCTAAATTAACTACACGACTCATTCATTTTTTTTTATAATTTGTCAATATATTTTAATTGGAAACCCATGGAACTCCCACTAAATTATTATAAACACAATGGAAAATTATATTCCCATTATTTAATGTCTATGTAAATCCATAATACGAACCTTGAGGATTTCATATATTAATCATGATTGACGAATATAAGGATTTCAATTAAAATAGATTTCATCAAATCTATTGGTGAAATTGTTTTCACACATTCAACACCATGACTGATCTTAAATCTTTAACCCCAAATACTTATATACATGTACTAAATTTACCATGTATTCTGTGTCTCCCTTAAATTCCCATTGAAACATATTAATATTACATTACTTGTAAATAATACCCAAAAAATTAATTGATTTTAGTACACAGAATCCATTTTGAAATTCATATCCAGTAGTCATTTTTAGCATATTTCCTATTCATTTCTTCCTTATAGGATAAAGATCTATTATTATTAATGAATAATATATCACCTAACTCAATGATTATAAAACCATCTCTCATTTGTTTTATAAATTTTTTACACAGTATGTGTCCCTGAAACTTTCCATTTCCATGAGATCTTTTGGAATTTATTCCATTGAAAACTACAAATACATCTCGATACTTGAGATTATCAAAGTCTGTCTTCATATTAATATCTCAATTATAGATGTGAAAACTATTATATAAATATAATATTTCATTTATATTTATGAAATATCATTAGTAGCCTTTAGAATAATTAATTTAGATTCTCTTTGAATCAATTTCTATGCGGGTTTATTTCTTTACATAGACATAACAAACCCTTTAATCTAAAAAATGTATTGTGACATATTATATTTGTTAATATTATTACATATATGATATCCATTTATAGTTATATTTGGAATATGGTTAAGTATTAACATCTTTATTTGATATGATTATTCTAAACAATAATGGAAGATTTTTAAAGCTCACAAGACTTGTCATCAATCTCACCATGACTAAAAATGTGTATTTCATAATTTTACCAATATCATGGCCCCAATGTGTATAAGATAATGATAGTTTGAGAATAAATTTACTCTATATTTTAATGATTTATGAATTATTGGTTAAGATTTTATTTTACTTAACTTCTTGAATCATATTTTATCTTCCTACCAAACTCATTATCTATATCATCTGTATATTCTGTAAATATCTTAAAGGAATATCATGAATTTCCTGAATTTAAATTTATCTTCTAATTAAATATTTCACACATATTTTGATTAAAAAATTATAAAAAAATTTTTGGCTTTATTACCTTTAATGCCAAAAGGTGTCTTCGTCACTATACCTTATAAGTAATTAGGACAAATACCTTGAGTTTTTTAACTAAAAAGAGTATAAACACCCTGCTTGGTATATAATTTATATTTCTTTTTTGGTTATACTTGACCAATTATTATCTTTCCAAAACTACGAATTATTTGAGACTTATATTTTATATTCATCGTTGATTTTTTATATAGGATAATTATAATTCTATTATATTTAAACAATTAATTAAGTATGGTATACAATAAAAACAATTATTTCAAACATGAAATACAACCAGATTGTGTATGAAATTGATACTATGATAATAGTTTTGGTAACACAAATACCATAATAATATCTTTTAAAGACAAGAATTTTTCTACCTAATAATGTGATGATTTTTTTGTCTTCACTGGATAATATAGTTTTTTAGAACTATTAGAAACTTGATGATCTAATTCATTATTTTAATCATGATAAACTTATTCAATTTATGTATTTTGATTCAAATTCATGAGTTGCAAATTGAATCTTATAACCAAGAAGTGTAACTAAGAATATTTCATGAAATAATGAATATACCTGAAGTAGAAAATTTTTCTTGATTCTTATTAAATTAATTAAAATTTATCATCTAATGTAATTTCTTTCCACTTCTGATATAAATATTCTTATGTTTTATGATCTACCTATTTATCATTGATTTATAAGAATTATATTGTGAATGTCCCTTTGTAATTACACTTTTAATTAGCCTTTTCGTCATTCCTTTACTTTTTTCACCATAAGGATTAAATATTTTTATTTAAATTGTTATTATAGAACCATATACACAAGATACTGACGTGGTTTCAACATGTTGTTGATTTTATAGTTATTGATAAAAATAGAGTAGTTGGGTGATAAGGATGAAATAATGATATGTAATGAAATAATGTTATTCAACTTGAGTCACAAATATCTTAATTGATTAATTTACTTTATTATATTTAAAATATAAGGATTATATTGTATTTTATCTTACAACATGAATTATATTAGTTAAATGATATTCTCAATTATTTCTCACTATAATTTCCCCTCACAAAAATCCTGGAGAGGAGATAGCATGGTATAACCACCCATGTCCTCAAGTTTCTTTTATAACTCATTGGAAATTTAAGTTAACATTATGATGTAAAAATAAAATTTTTTATTCACAAGTCTCCTATAAGATTCTTTTTCATCCTCGATTGCTTCGTAATGTGGATAATTGGGTAATGGGAACTCTAACATGAGTAATTTATTTTTATGTCATTGTACTGCCAGAAAGTTCATATTCTACTCTTGGAAATTATAATTGGTTAAGAAATCATCATTTCCAATATTAGCCATTATTAATTCATGCTATTAATTTCAAATTTTTACAAAATAAAACTTAGAAGAATATTAATTTTATCATGATTATAAATTTATTAATAATTATAGATTTATTAATCATAAATATATCTTGAAATTTTATTGAAATCATAATATCCCTCAACCATTAGATTAAAAAATAATTATTTTCTTAAATATTCTATTGGGAAAGGATCCTTAAAACTTTCTTCATAGTATATGTTATTGAATCACCACTACTCTAGGAGTCTAAGGTAGTGTTTTCCCATGAAAAAATATTTACTCTTGCCTCCTTGATCTATTGAGTGGAGTATCACCTCATGTGAATCATAAAATTTTATTTTCCCAAATATTTCATTCAACATAGAACCAATCTATATATAGATACTTATTTGATATTAATTTTATTTATGTCAACCCATCACTATTATTTTATCTCCCTAATGGAAGGAGGAACCCTCAATTACGGAAAATGATAACTCTAAACAATTTTTTTTATTCCTACATAATTGAAAGAATGTGTTTATGAATTAACATTTATATTATGGGATTTTAGGCTCTTTTATTTATTTTCAAAATTAAATTCAATTATATTTATCATGTTTTTTACTATATGATATCACTAACAACTTTAACCATGAATAAATAGAAAGCATTTATCATGTGTTTATTAAATTTAATTATGCATGATTGTTAAATATTATATGTGGTCATGTATTATCCATACATCTTAAAATAATTAACAATGCATGAAAAAATAAATTAATAAACATGATCATGAGTTTTTATATAATAGTTTATCAATAAATATTATAATGGATGAATTAAGACCCTAAAGGAATTCGTTTTAATCATCTATATGCTTGAATTACAATGCCTCATAATGTATCATGAAGTGATTATTGTTTGAATTCATGATAGTTATCATCTTTTTCTTTTACATTGAGAACATATCAACTCTTTACATTCTATACTCAAAAATAGGTGATGGGAACTCAGGATGTTGGAATTACCATTTACCACTCATATATGGATTTAAATACCCTTATACAATTAAATAATGAGGTATGATTCATATATCATAAAATAATTAATTATTATATTCCACACATTCATTCAATAAATAAATAAAATAAAAAATTTTGTAAACATGAACAGGATGATTTCATCCCATGCTTTGTCAAAAAACACCCACATTATATAATAAAAAATTAAAAATAACTCATTTAATTTTTTATAAAAATGGAATCGAACAAAAATAATGGTATATGAGTATAAGGGTAATATAAAATTATCAAGGATATTATTTCTAGATTATAGAGTGGGGAACCTGGGGGAATTCACTTAGTGAAGTCGAGGAAAAATTCCCTTATAAAAAAAGTATTCACTAAAATTCGTTTTGAATACATTTAATTAATTAAAATACTATTAATATTATTTTATCTCTTATTCAATATGTCCTAGACATCCCAAAAATAATAATTAAATTACAATTTTCCTAAAATAATTTCTAAAAATATTAAATTTTATGTGTTTTTTGGACCTAAAATAGGCCCCTAGAATATTACGAGTCATGGGTTTCAGCCTGTTGGGTTGAGAAAGTTGATACAACCTGACATAGTTCCATGTCAATAATGGTGAAAAGTTCCCTAACATGGGTAACTACCATTTTTAAAAAACAAGTCATGTGGCTTGTGCTTTTATAGGTCCATATGGTCAGTTTCACAACCCAATTATGTGGGGTGGCCGCTGGTTGGGTAATTACCCACACTACTGCTCACTAACATTTTTAAATTTTTCTTAAAATATAAATACATGTTTTGAAACAATTTTCTCCATGAATCTTCAACATTATATCTCCTTATTAATAATATATATTTATATATATAATTTTATTTAACAAAAAATAAATTTATCTTCATATATCCATATCTTGGAAATATGAACTCTGATTGATGCATCGTTTATGGTGTTGGGACCATATAAAATCCCTTTACTCTAATTATATTGTATTTATTTAAAATTTTGATTAATGATTTTCAATACTATTCTGATACCGAAGAAAGGAATCAAAGTTGGTTGGAAGTATGGTTAACCAGTATTTTAAAAAACATTGACAAATTGGAATTGTAACATTATATCCAGTGTACTAAGGTTTGGGTTCATCCATAGATCATGTGAAAATAAATTTATGTATGAAAATAAAAAAAAATTGTACCTTGGTAGAACAACACCATCTCACTGTACTTCACTCATCTTCATATCATCATAGCTTAAAGGCACCAAGAGGGAAACTCAATATATCATCTATACATGAATCCATGCCCTTTATTTTTTATTTTAAGATTGTTATACACATTCATGAAAGGAATAAGTTCTTAAAAATCACCATATAGATCATATGAAGAATCTATGTTTGATTCGAGAAGTTAAGTCAATAAAAAATCTTATTATTCCTTTGATTTTCCCACTATAAATTTGTAGAATGATAGGGAGGACAGTGAATTAATGAAAGGGGTGGTTGATCAATGTTTTAGGTTTAATTTTATTTTGAATATTTTGGTTGATATTTCCTAAATTTATTTTTGATATTTATGAAAGTCAACCTCGAAAACCAACCCAAAAAATTCTCCTGATATTTAACATGACATAAATGTCATGAATATTTTATCACTCACTTATAACACTCCAAAACATCACATGATAAAATAAAATCCCTTAACTTATATCATTTCCATTTTTTATTCTTCAAAAAAACCATAAACTTCTAATGTTCATTCAAGAAATAATATTTTTCTCATATTCACTTATATACTTAAATAACTTATGAATACCATGAGGAATAAATTCAATTATCATTATTCTAAACTCAAATAAGATGTAATTAAATTTATTTAATTATTTATTTATGATATTTCATACTTATATGTTTACTATCTAATGAATTTGTGGCCCACTTTGTCCCCAACCCCAATTAATCTAAATTTTTTAGAAATTATGGATACACTTTGTTTGTTAAATTACTAGATCTTTCTCTCGATAACAATAAATTATACTCACAAACTAAGAGTAGTTTCTTCCAAAACATCATGGACCCTAAATAGATAGGTATAATTCAGTACTATGAAAATATCCTACGAACACTTACTGTGTAATATAGTCTTTTCATTTCTGGATATCTTATATAGCAAGATGAATAATTTGTATCATCATCCTTTAATGATTAATTAATATTTTATTGACCATATTGGATTTTATTTCCATTTTTTACTATATCCAAGGATTTTTTTCATGGAACTACTATCCCATTCAAGTTGAAACACCCCACCTAAAATTTCATGAATTGTTACATATTTGGGTTTTCACTTGTCCTCAGACACTCCTCCCCATATACCAGAGCTTCTGACTAATGGAATGAGTCTATGATCAACAGTTGGGACACTATACTCACAATACCATATCCATGAATAATAATTAATAATTAATAATTAAACATAAGGAATAATTATAATCAAATCACCTATAAAGATTTTTTGTATAATAAACCTACTCTTTATTACACACATAAGCATGACATATTACATAAACTTGAACTTAAGACAACTATGAGGATTTAGAGGTCTAGTGTCTTTGTAAATTAGGAACATTACATAAAAAATTAAAACATTAAATGCACATATTTATTGAAAACTTCTTTGACATGACCAAAACATTCCTTCATACATAGCATTCCATGGGATAACCTGAGGGCATGCATAAGAAAAGTGTGATCTATAAATCCCATTAAAAGAGTAAAAAAGGAATAAAATGAAAATTATATTACCTATTAGTAAGTAGGAATATTAATTGATCATAAGTGAAACATGAACATAAAGGCATGATATAGAAAGATTATCATAACATGGAAATATGGAAACATCATTTAACATGATATTAGCATGATCCAAGGATCATTGACCATAGATAATGAGTAAAACCACATTTAACTTGAATTAGAATAATTAAATCCTAATTTCACCTTACGTATCATGATACTATTCTTTTCCCAATTCATTGGAGCTCTATCAGGGTGCACCGTTCTAAATCATTTCATTTCAGGCATAAGTGTGCCAAATGGATCATATAACATGGATTCATAAAACACAATCATATATTAAATGATAAATAAATGAGGAATTCATACATGAATCTCCATAATACATAGGTAAATGTTCATAAAGTTGAATACCATTTATATGGAAACGGGAATGGTATTCACTAAATAAAGACTTGGCTAAAAAATAGTAGTGCAATTTCGGCAACATAATGGCGAGACATAAGAATTCATAAAAATGGTTGATAATTATGGAAGGGGTGTATCATCACATTTACATGAAATGGAAATTAATTGGGTGATATAGATACATGTCCCAACATATTTAATGGAATTTATATTTATAAAACAAAATAATTGCTTGAATGTAAATGAGGAGAGAGAAATCCCTAACGGAATTTTGGGATTGTGATAGGTGTACATGGGAGGAATTAGTGAGAGAGAAAAAGTTCTCTCATCATTAATAAATGATTAGGGATCTATGGGGGGTTGAAATCATACCCCAACATTTTTAATTGAAAAAAATGTTATAACAACATAATGAAATTGGGACAAATTTGAGAAAGGAATAAATCCCTTACATGGATGTATTGTCCCAAAGGATTGTGAGAGGCTTGAGAGAGGATTCTTGAGAGAATGGGGTGCTTTGGGAGGATTCTAGAGAGAGTAGGGAAGATTTTGGTCAAGATCCAAAGGCTTTTCTTGAAGAGGGAGTGGGATCTTGTGTGGGTTTATATAGAAAAAGAGAGGGAATTCATTATTATTTATGTTTTGGAAATTACACATTAAAATAACCATGACCAAAAACCAAACCACTATTTTTCCCCATGGTTTTTCCAAAGGGGAGTAAAAAACATTATTCTATATGGCCAATGGCCTATCTTCTTAAAATATTAGGCTTTCTTGTGTGGAGGTGAGTCACACTCTCAAGGAAATCATTTTAAAAGTTAAAATGTTTTATAAGTCATGAAGGGTCCACTAAGGCACTATAAAATTAATCAATCAAATCTAAAATAACATTATTTTAATGGTAAAACATATATTGGCCTAAAATAATTTTTATAGAATTTTATTATATCACAATTGTTTCATTATGATGTTATAAAACACATTATATATCTAAACGATATTTAATTTTTACCCAAAAATTCTACCATCTCAGAAAATTATGAAAAATTCACCGTTAGATAATTTCAAACTACTAAATCCAAAAATAGTATTCATTTTATCTAAATAATTTTCAAAATATTTGAATTTTTACTTTTTAAATAAAAACTATAATTTATCGAAAATTCGTGGGTTTTGACAAAAATATATTTGAAACCGTAATACAAAATACAATTGAATTCATAAATGTAATTTAGTAATAATATTTTTTAAAAATATTATTTAATTCAAAAAATAATTAATTAGTCAAATTATATTTCTTAATTGAGTTTAAATATTAACTAAAAAATAATATTTGTGCTCAAAGTAACAACAATAAAATGAACGTATATTCTTTATTCTATATAAAAATAATTTGCATAATCATAATGCTAGGGACTTGTTACATAAACCCTTATGAAACCTTCATAAGACCTAAGGGTAAGTTGTACGATGGTGATAGACTCTTGGGGTGGCTCTGATAACATTTCTCAGGTGTTAATCTCTATCAACTTCCACTTCTCTCGTAGACGGTTCTGTTCAGGCTTAATGTGTTGATTCTCAGCCTGGGCTTGGTTAAGAGTGAAAACCATTGATGCTATATACTTTCCGAGCTCTGAAAAATGGGCTTCGTATGGAGAAATTATACTGGATGAGGCCAACGCATCATTTTTCTGAGTAAATTGGAATTTTTAAATCCCAATATTAATACTAATCATGTGATCACTGTTCAGTGACTATATTAGAAATGGTAAAAATTCATAATGGTATTTTGAAATCCAAAATCATAAAACCAAATAAGTGCATATTTTATATAAACATTTTACATAACAATAAATTTAATTAGATCAAGATGAATTTATATTGATAAAATTTTGGGTCTTTACATATTTCTAACATTAAATTATAAGAAAATAAATATACATTATGCTATAAAAAATTAACAATTAAATCACATGATTATAAATAAAAGTATATAATACCATGGTATGATCACATATATATAATAAAATGGGATAATAAAACATATAGTATTCTCTAATACCAACCTCAAGATTCACTCTAAATCCATTCTCCAACCCTTTTAAGATTATTGATCCTGGTCCACTGTGAAAAAAGTGCGCAGGAAAGACTATTTAACATAAGTTCTACACATACATTAGGGTGATCATGAAGGTTATGAAACATACATCTTATTATGGTCTCACCATGTGACAAAAATATATTTCAATGTATACATGTGGATTCATAAGAAAAATAAGTAAATAAACATGAAATTTATGCAAAGAATAAATTCTAGTCATCATGTTCTATCCAAGCCACCATAAAACCGAACCATACCTGATCTGATCACCTCTAGGGAACAATGTTAATCATAAACTCATGTCGTTGGATTTCTAGTAGGTAATGGAAAAATAGAGCTATACATGGGTGTATATAACAACTAGGGATCCACAATCAGGGATCCTCAAACTAAAAATTAGTTGGGAATCCTCTCTTGGTGATTCCTAAACAACCAAGTAACTACCTCATCATAGCTATTGTGGTATATCATAAGAAGATACTAAGAAGGGAAACAATGGATCCAACCTCCCACGTGAATAGAACCACACCAAGAAAATGTATTTTTCATAGATAATCATGTTTATTAGAGTCAAATCTTGTATAAGTAAATAATATATCTAGTTCATGAATCGTTCCCAATAGGAACCCCTCATGGGATTGCAGTGAAGATGAGAGTGACCCCTAAAGTCTACATCCAATAGGATTCGAGTTAATAACTAGCATAGAGGGTATAAAACATACACATAGGATCAATTTACCTCATATATCCTAGAAATACATATTAAATTAACAAATAAATATCATATTATAAATAAAATATATTCCAAAATCAACCACATTTTATAAATATGAAAAAAAATAAAAATAAAAATATAAAATACCAATAAAGTACAAAGTATTAACTCTAGGTCCAAACCCAAACTCTAAGGAGGTACTATCTATCTCAGTCACTAAACTCACTAATCCAGCTTTAATTTCATATATTTTTTCACATAATTTATAGGTAATTTTGATGATTTAGTATTAAAAGTGTGTTCTAAATGAGAGATTAAAGTATTTGGGTCATTTTTTGTTGATGTTTTCATTATTTGAATATTTGTTTAAAATTTTTTGTTTTTAGGGATAAATTTATAATTGTTTATTTCTTTATTTTCTATATATTTTAGAAAAAATAGTTATTTTAAATGAATTTTTATTATCAAAAAAATTTCAAATTAGTTTTATATGGGTGTATTTTAGAGTAAATTATTTATTTATTCTATGTTAATATTTTATTGGAATTTTTTGGAATCATTTTTATTCAAATTTCGATGTTTTTAATTTAATGTCGTATAACTTTTAACTTCGATTTAACAATTTTCACATATAGTTTAATTCTATTTTATATTTTGGATATGTGTAAATATATTTGTGTTGTGAAAGAATAGGCATAAAGGTAGTTATGATGTTTTATAAAGGTAGTTTAAGGCTATATAAAGGTTATTTTTTAGAAAATGTTGTTATGTAAGGTATTTATTCCACCAAAAAAATCACATAAGGGTACATCCAATGCTTCACAGAACTACATCAAGGTACTCCAAGTTTTTGATGGTTTCATCAAGGTATATATATGAATGGGAACCTATGTGAGGGTACCACTATTTATATATAGTGTTGTTTCAAAGTCATACACACTTTATAAGGGTAACATTAACTAGTTTAAGGGTCAAGGATATCAGCATCATTGTAATCCAATGTACAAAGAGAATTTCACAAAGCCCCCCCCCCCCCATTATTTTTAAATGCAACATAAAGGTTGTTCTATATTTCAGGTGTTGTGTGAGGGTCATTCCCAATATTGTGCATAGGTAATTCCTCATTATAATAGATCCACATAAAGGTGTTACAAATGATTTTAATACACATGGGTTTTATAAATATTAAAATATAATTTAGATAGAAGGAGATCTCGATCCAAGCTTGAGAAAGAGTTCATTAAAGCCTTTAATGATTATTGAGAAAGATAAGGGTAGTGAACCAAACTGGGATACTAGACTGGATTCATATAAATCTTGAACCCATGTGGTAAGAGTGTATTCAGTTAGATTATCTTCACTAGAATCACTGAATTAGGACCAAGAAAAACTAAATATAATCTTGTTAATGTCCCATGTGGAAGACACTACATATTAGATAGTTTTGTGTCTCTTTATAATTTAATTTTTATTTTAATGGGATTCCTGATTCTGTGAGAACTCTAATTATATAAATAGGATTCTATTTTTTAAAATACAATGTGTGTTCTTTTCTTTACCTATGTTCTTCAAAATTCCATAATTGAGGACCAAACCACTAGTCTAACACTAATAAATGATGCTTTAAGTTGACTAGTGATTAATATATAAAGTTTATTTTCTCCTTATTTTTCAATAATGGCTGAAATTGATGGTTTAGTTGGGAAATGAGATGACACGTTCACTCAAATAATAACTTTCATACTCCTCCTCCTTTAATATTTTTCCTATTCTCTATTTTTTCACTCGAAAAAAAGTATTAAGTGTGTTTCTATAATTGGATAATATTATAATGATTATCTTATAATGTGATACATCCTTACTTAAATGAATATTTTGGGTGACCCTTGTTATAACCTTGGAGATTATGTCATGAACAGGGAGAAAATATTTGTAAAAGTGTTCATTGTTTTGTGTGAGAGAGGTGTTTGTGTTGATATATAAATCATGGACTAGGTGAGGTTAAGTATTAATGGTTTAATTACTTTAATAGATCTGTGATTGCAATTAAAATAGTGGATCAAATAAGGAGAAGTCTAGTTTCTCATGAACTTTATTTTCCTTTAATTTGCCTGTGTTTTTCTTTGTTCTTGTTACCTTTTATCTTTGTTTCTTTCTTCATCATTGTTTATGTTATCTTTACTACTTTCAAAATAAAAAAAATACAAAAAATATTTTAAAGTATTTAATTTTATTAAAACATTACTTCCTTGAGAAGAACTCAAGTTTATCCACTATATTATATATAGGGAGATTATAAATTATATTTTGATGGGGGCTATAATAGCCCAACACAAAAATTAGCACTCTTACTGATGAGGAAGATTTTTCTTAATGGTTATTTTCTTCAATTTTAATTATTACTTTAAAAAGTAATATACATAATGATTTTTATACAAATTCACTTTTAGAATACTCTCATGCACATTAATTTTGTATAGCTATATATGGTTTTTAAAGTTTTATTAGTGAAAAAGTACTTAGAGAACCCAAAAAAAATGATTTAATTATTATTGAGTGTATTTTTTATCTTTTTGAAGCATCCAAATCAACTAAATAGGACCAAAAGAGGAGGTAAGTATTCTAGAAAATTGATTAAGAATACCCTAAAGAAGAAACTGAATAAGGGCGGGTGTTACGTACTTACCTACATGACATGCCCATGGATGAAAAGTTAGTATTAAAGGATAAATATACTAAGTGTTATTGTGAGTCCTAGAAAGAGAAGCAACCTATTAAATTTAAATAATATTGATCCTCTTGGGAAGATAAATTAATTTTTATTTATCATTAGAATGATTTTTTATATAATAACTCATCTAATGATTTTTCAATACATGAACAAATTGAACCAGGTGAAGAAACTCTCTCTTTTTCCATGGATGATACTCAAACTAAAGTTATTGACTTTGAGTAGAGGATACAGCAGGATAAATACCTTTCTCTATCCTTTTACACACTCTCAGGAGTGCTTGTTTTTCATGTTTAAGAGAAATTAGAACACTTTTAGGGAATTTAATATTTTATGGAAAATGCTATTTTATATTTCATCATTATTCATCCAACATTACGATTTTTATTCCAGAAACACCCAACTAAAAACAACCAACGAGAGCCCCCCTAAGGTGGAAGAAAATAATGCAACCCCAGGGCATCTCCCCTAATCAAATTGACCCCCTCGGGTCTAATAGGTGACACATTATCCACCCAGACCATAGTGTCCCTAAGGACCCCAAGAGATGCAATGTAATCCACTACAGTATTACCTTCCCGCCAAGTGTGAGTTACCCTGACGTTGTTCCCCATAATGGCCTTTCATTGCCTAATAGTTTAGGAAATCCTCCACGGCATCATACCTCTCCCATGCAACACATCATGAACAATTTTTGAGTCTGTTTCAATATACTCCACAACAATCCCTCTATCAATACACAACGACACCCCTGAGAGAACAGCCAAGGCCTCTACCTGTACCAAGATCCCCCTCCCGTAATGGGTAGCGAAGGTCATCATCACACTATCGCTGCCATCACGCAGCACCCCCCTCCTCGCATGATATCCCTAGTGCATGATCCATCCACGTTCAGCTTACTACCCTCCACTGTTGGTATTTTTTAACTCCTATAGAGTTTGGAGGAAGTTTAATATTCATCGAATGAGGCACTAATATAGCTCATAAATTTGATTAAAAATATAATTATGGTAGATTTTGAAGATAAGTAAATTGAATCAGAAATGAGGTGGTAATTTTTGAATCATAAACATCCAACCTTACTAGATTGTCTTATCCTCTTACCTTGAATTTAATTGATGAAAATGAATTTTATTTGTAAATGGATAAAGTAATGTTTAATTATAAGGTAGGATTGTATAGATAAAATGAGACTAAGGATGAGGATGAGGCTCCATTTTTATGTCTCAACCAATCTTGGACTATATAAATGGAAAATAACATGAAGTGGACTTCGAGACATATTTATACATTTCTGAAGAGGACCCATTTTATAAGTCCATTAATCTCAGTTTAGGAACCATTTTGTAATGAAACACACTATAATGAAGTCTATTGGTGGTTTATAAGAAATAATCCACATCCCCCATTAGATTTCGAATGAAATCAAGACAAACCAGTTATGGAAACTCTAAATATAGAACCTCATTGAGGTTTATCTATAGAAATAGTATTTCTTTTAATTTTATTTTTCCTTTTCATTTAATAAATTTTTTGATGTTTTCTATATAGGGAATAAAGATAAAGAATTTTTCACTTACCTAGAGTTAAAAATCTATAATTTATTTAACTCAGGATTGTTTTTATGTTTTTATGTTTATTATTTTTTTAATGATTTTATTTTCGAAAATAATAAAGAAGGTTAATCCATAGTTGGACATCAATATCTAGTAGCGTAGAAAGGGTGTCATGGGTTATATCCTTCTACCCTAATACCCTTTAAGAGTTTTAATTTTTATTAAATCCTATAAACCAAATGTGGGGGAGGGGAACATTTCAATTTTATTCACCTCTCCTAGTTTTGGGATTTCATGGGATTCTTAGCATGATAAATATGGGACATACATGTTAATTACTATTTGTTATAGAAAATTATTGTTATTATCATCTTTGACCATTGGTTTTCACCTTCGGAATTTATTTTTTCATTATAAATTTAGATATAACTAATGGTTGTTAATGATTTCATTAAATATTATTATTGAAAATCATTTGGAAATAGTTTTTAAGTCTTTATTAGTATCCAAAAAACTAATTTCGTCTTTTTGATAATTTTAAAAATTGATTAAAAATGTTTTTGGGTACTTGTTAAATTAAATAACTAACAAAATATTTTTTTAGAAGAAGAAATCATTAATTTTATTCATTAATATAATACATGTACACTATGGATTTTTTAATATTATGTGTTGATTTACCTAATTGTTCTGTAATTAATATAAGAGAATAATGTTAGAATTTTATATGGAAAAAATTATGACTTTCAAGAAAAAAAGGAGATAAATACTAAAGAATCTTTGAATCAATATCTCATTAATCTAATCTCTGGTTTCATTTTATTTTAAGTTCAATTTGTAGATTCTAATATTAAATCATTTCCATTTATTGGAGATGAATTCTACCCGACTATATGAGATTTAATCAAAGAAAAAAATGGAGGTTATTGTTGATTGAAGTTATTTAATTAATATTCTATTTTAAGGGTTTTATTATTTTAAATTTTAAATTTTTTCTGCTCATTTATTTCTGACTAGAAGACTGATGTCGTTTTTATTCATTAAATGGTTAAAAATGTATTGATGAGTGGTTTTTCATGAATAAATTAATTTTTTAAGTATACTATTAAAAACTACTATTTTTATTACTTTGTTTATAAAATTATTAATTACATTATTGTTTTATACTATTTGAAAGCTTTTTAGAAATATAAATTATTACAATGTATATATTTCTGAAAACATTTCACTATAATGAAATTTAAAAGTTTTAACCAATGGAAACGTTTTTTATTCTCAAATTTTATTTATTTTTTTTGGGAGAAAAATATGAATTTTGAACTTAAATATAACCATATAAATTATTTTTAATAGATAAAATTGAAATTTTATTTTGAACCTTCATATATTATTAATGTTCTCTAATATTGATATTAAACATTAGTGATAATGTTGAGTTCTGTGTGGGGGAGGATTTTTATTTAATATGATAAACTATATTTCATTAAAAATATATCAAAAATGACTTAAAATTTTTTTAAATTGGTTTTTTCATTCATAAATATTCATGTTCTATGGTTGTGAAATTTTATCAAATTTTAGGAGTATTTTTCTACTTGGAGTGGTTTATAATTTCTTTTTTCTCTCAGATTAAATATTTTCACATAATTTTCATTTTTTTATTGAAAATTATTACTTGTAGTGAAATTTTAAAAGAAATATTTATAATCATAACTTGTTTTTAATTTTTTTTTTGGATTTTGAATTCATAAGATTTGAATTTGAATGGGATATGAAATGAACTCTTAATCCTTTTGAACTTTTTATTCAATAAGATAAAACTAATAAATGAGTTAATTTTGTTTCCTTTTATTTATCCAACACAATCATCTTACATTTGTTTCTAATTATTTTGTTTGTTAATTATGTGATTCTATTCACTTAATGTCACACCCTCACCTGTATAATTATTATTTTAATATTTTTAATGTGGTTTTTTTGGTGTTTTAGACCAGTGTGCATGCATCGCATGTTTAGCAGAGACAGCGCTGACAGCCCGGGCACTGGTGCGACAGCTTTTGGATCGAACAAAAGCTCACGCATGGTTCACGCAAAGCTGCTAGAGACGGGTGTGGACCGTGCAGTTGCATTATTCAAATAAACTTTTTTTAAAATAAAATGAAATTATTGTTATGAGTTATTACAATTTTTGTTATTTAAAATTATTAATGACACTTTTAATATAAAAACTAAAATTGTTAAATTTATTATTAATATCATTATGATTACTAGTATTCTTAATTATTATAATTATTATTATTATTATTATGTTTTCTTTTATTTATTTAATTTCTACTATTATTTTACTCTTTTTTGTTCCCTTTATTCTTTCTTCTCCTCCTTTTTTCTTTTTTCTTCTTTTCCTCTTGTTTCCACGCGGGTGCTTCCATCCAACTGTATTCTTTTCCTCCCCCCCCCCCTTTTCTTCTTCTCCAACAGCACCTGCTCCGCGCCCCTGCCCTACGCCTCTCTCACCCGCACCACCCACGCGAGCGCCTCCCTCTGGATTCCCTTCTTCCTGTCGCGAAGGCCACCACCACAGCAGCCTCCCGCGCACCCCAAGTCTAGTGTCCCCTCATCTATCTCAGACTACAGCGCCTCCCCTTATTGCGGCGACCTCCTTCCGCTGCTCCGCATCATGGCTCACCCGCACCTCCCTCGCGCCAGCCCTCCCTCTCTCGTTCTAGTTGTGCTCTTGTTATGCCTCCGTGCAATAGCCCACGGAACACCCTACTGTGCTGCCTCACACCCACACGAACCGCCTTCGGCCCAGCTTTTCCTGCAGTGCAGCTCCCTTCCCCCTGCACCCTCCAGCCGGCAGCAACCCAGCTCGCCTGGCTCCTGCAGTGCCGCATGCCCAGCACCGATATCACCCGCTCCTGCCCTGCTTCCTTCTTGTAGTGCCCCTTCTGCCGGCCTCCCTCCTCTTGCCGCTGCACTCTGTCCGGCACGGCCTCCACCCTCCTACACCGTCGGACGACCCACTACCACCACCTCATGTCGTCCCCCCTTGCACGACCCCATCCAGCGGTCCCCGGTCCAGTGAAGTCGCGCACTCCTCCTCCCTTTTGTCCACTGGTGCGCAGCCGGCTTCACCTTACCCTACAGGTTTCCACCGCCTAGCCCCTCAGTCCAGCGCACCCCCCCCCCCCCGTTATGGTGCTGCCTCCACCATCCGGGGTAATAATGTACTTTAGTCGTCTTGTTGCGCACTTTATTTATTTATTTATTTTGGGTTCACATCGTTTCACCTACATTGGGGTTCAGGTGAGGCATGCGATGTCTCATATTTTGATTATTTTAAATTAACATTTATGTTTTTTTGTAGTTATCTTTGCGATGTTTAATTTTCAGGTTACTTATGGTCAGTGTTTCTGTGTTTTAGATTATTTTACTTTTGTTGCAGTGTGTTGGCAGGGTAAACCCGCCTTACTGCGATCATCGATCTGCGCATGCTTGCACGCCTATGCGAGGTGTGTCGCGTCGTGGTGTTCGAGCTGCAAAGTGAGGTAGGTCCCCCACTGCACTCACCTTTAAATTTAGAATTTATTAATTTCTTGATGTTTTATTAATTTTAATGAATGACAAATAATATAATATAATTAATTTTTAAATGATTATTTGGTGTGAAAAGAGTCTTTTATTTTATACTGAACACTTGAAACATTTTCTTGACTAGCGGACACCCAGTATTGAAAGAATTCACATTTGGCCTTTAAACATAATTCACGGAATTTCAAATGTGGTTCTGGTGTTAATGATAAATGGTTTTTCAGAACAATTTTTTTGAGTTTTCATGAGAAATGAGGTTTTACTTTAAAATTGGTGAAGGCCCGTTTGGAACTTTAATAAAATAAATTATTTTGAAAATTCCACTCACGGGTGACTTTTGGTGTGCGTTGATTGTGTGAGCTGTATGGGATTTTTGTGCATCATGACTGATTGATTTACATTGTGGACGCACCCCTTTTTATTGTATGTGTTGACATGGGAACCTGGCATAGTGAGTGAATCTTCTGAGAACGATTGCTGCACTAGTTTAGATTATGCATTGTCTAGTGGCCCCATAGCAGGGGAATACTAAGTTATTGCTGCTATGGGGATTGGGCCCCTCAGTTAGGCCATGTAGAGCTATACTGAGCATTAGGGAATTATGATGTCATCGAGTTAGGGCATGCCTTCAGGATGAGTCATATGTATAGTACGTTCTAGATTGTTCACAATCTCCTAGGTTCGACCCATATTTCTATTAGTGTTTATTTGCATGTGGTGGATGGTTGAGAGGTCTAGTTCGGTTGCTGGACAATGTGTGCTAATTTTTCCATTGCCCTTGGTGTGTGTTGTGTGTTATGTGTAGTTTTCTTTTTTGGATAATAACTAAAGTTTGGTTTTCTAATTGTTTATAAAAGAAATTGTTTAAAAATGCAATGCACTTGTTCCTTTCAACATTTAAAAATTGTTTTCAAATTATAACGGGCAATGGACTGATACTTGTTTTAGAAATGAAAATGTTTGTGTGTGAAGAACCAATATTTTATATAATTTAGTTCAGACCTGGAATTGATAAATTATTTATTTAATGGTATGTGCATTGGGAATAGAATTTTTCAAGCCTACCTACTAAGTTTTAATACTCACGCCTATAGTGTTTTCCGGTTTTTAGTTTTGCTGCAGATTTGGCTCCAGCTCGCTCGCCGTTAGTGAGAGTTGGTTGTGGACTGGTGAGCGAATCTCTGAGTCATAAGAGTTTTTGGTCGAGATGTGGTTAGTGTGT
This sequence comes from Viscum album, assembly GCA_963277665.1. NCBI lineage: Eukaryota > Viridiplantae > Streptophyta > Magnoliopsida > Santalales > Viscaceae > Viscum > Viscum album. The sequence continues at coordinate 866,633,203 of OY728152.1, read as the reverse complement.
TTTTGTTGGTTGTTTTTCCTTTTTCGTGTCATCTTTTTCCTTCCGCTGCTTTATTTATTTATTTATTTATTTATTTATTTTTACTGGGTGAAATCATTCCCAATTGTCCTCTATTGATGCTCTGGCACTTGTCGCAAGCCCGGGATGATCGGGAACGCCTTTCTGGTCATGTCGTGGACCGGATCGGGTGATCGGTTCAGGGTCACCCCGGGTTGGTTCGTGACAAAATGGTATCAGAGCAGGTTGGCTCCTGAGCAGACCTTGTTTTTCATAGCACCCATTGTTATTTGGGGTTGTCATGGTAGAAGAAGTATAATTGTCGGGACTCGAGGTTTACAAACGAGAAGGTCGTCATGAACCCTTGCTCATTATGAACCTCGGGTTACCATGGGATGTTTGGGTTGTTGATGTCTTTTGATTTTTATGGTTTGTTTGGTATTGGGAAATGAAAAGGGAGTCGAGAAAGTGACCTTCATGAGCTCATATGGTCTGGAAAGCCATGTGGAGCTGGGGACATTACCCTAGAATACTCTCAGTGACGGTGGCGTGACTGGCATATGACCGCCAACCATATGTCTGAGTCACCCATTGACACTAGTTTCCTCTTATAGATCGTTTGGGTTCTACTTCTTTTCAAAATTAGTTTTGAAAAAATCTGTTTGGGCCAATGGACTAATTCAGTTGGGTCCCTGGATAGAGTGATCCCCCATAAAGAATCGATGTATGTTTTAAATGTGGTCATGAGTGACCTCCCCAGTGTTAAACCCTCCAGTTGATCAATGAAATGAGTTCTGTCTTAGAATCTGGAACTGGAATCTATCTCAATCCTTTTCAAGTTGAGCGGATCCTCTCACAGTGTAAGCGTGGTGGTGAGTTGGTCATAAGAGGCTGATATGACCGTTTGCAAAAATCATGTGTTGGTTGGGACCTGGGTTGAGATCCCTCTCCTAGTAATGTTTTCCCTCGGTTGAAGAGGTCATGTTCGGTGACGTCTTCCAGTGTTTCAGGCTCTTTTAAATGCAATGGTGGATGTCGTGGATCCTTTTTGGGACTTCTGTCTTGACAAAATTGTATCCTTCCTTCAGGAGTTAGACCCTCCCGATTTTGGACGAATGTGTTTCCCCTTGTGTCGCTTTTATCATTTCACCCTGTTCAAAGTGAAAATGGTAATGCATGTACATATTCTAAGTCCCTGTCATGTTAAAGTTCCATTTAGAGGCAAGGGAGTCTTGGGATGTGTTGAGGTCTATTGGTTTAGCCCGTAATGTGGTGTGGGTACTTGTGGCACTAGAAGGAGAAGTGTCATTCGGGGGTTTCAAAAGTATGAATGCGATGCCAGAGATGCTTCAAACACTAGAGCTCCATCCATAGGTCTCGGAGTGAAGTTGGCGCATAGTCAGGTGAACCCCAATGGTGAAAAGGGCTTTAGTTTAATCTCGACCCTTAGTGTGTCATGGATCGTATTCTTCCGAAGGCACGACATTGTTGACATGATGATAGTGGGCCCTTCCTCTCTTCCCCCCTCGCAGTGGGGGTTTTTGGTCCGTATCGAATGTTTTCAAGTTCAGTTAGTTTCACTAGTCCTTATAGTGGGGAGTCCCATCATGGGTCTTGTTAAATTTAGTTGGATTGTTTCCTATTGTGGAGAGTCCGTTCGTTCCTCCCCATATAAGTATCATAGTTTTTTCTCGGGTTTTGTTTTGGGTGGTGTTTATAATTTTCACGTTTTGAGCATTATTTGCACGTCATGGAAGTTTAGTGTTCATTTCGATCGATCAACAGGAGGCGCTTACACTTTTGGGAGTGAGTGACACTTAAGGAGTTTCTTTTTGGGTTTAGGTCTTGTTGTGGCTTCTCGGGGACGGGAAGCGTTATGGTGGGGAGAATTGTCACACCCTGACCTGTATAATTATTATTTTAATATTTTTAATGTGGTTTTTTTTTTGGGTTTTAGACCAGTGCGCATGCACCGCATGTTTAGCAGAGACCGCGCGGACAGCCCGGGCACTGGTGCGACTGCTTTTGGATCGGACAAAAGTTCACGCATGGTTCGCGAAAAGCCACTAGAGACACGCGTGGACCGCATAGTTTCATTATTCAAATAATTTTTTTTAATAAAATGATATTATTATTATGAGTTATTACAATTTTTGTTATTTAAAATTATAAATGACAGTTTTAATATAAAAACTAAAATTGTTAAATTTATTATTAATATCATTATGATTACTAGTATTCTTAATTATTATTATTATTATTATTATTATTATTATTATATTTTCTTTTATTTATTTAATTTCTACTATTATTTTATTCTTTTTTTTCTTCCCTTTATTCTTTATTCTCCTCCTTTTTCTTTTTTCTTTTTTCCCTCTTGTTTCCACGCGGGTGCTTCCTTCCTGCTGTATTCTTCTCCTTTTACCCCTTTTCTTTCTTCTTCTCCTGAAGCACCTGCTCTTCACCCCTGCCCTACGCCTCTCTCACCCGCACCACTCACGTGTGGCGCCTCCCTCTGGATTCCCTTCTCCCTGTCGCGAAGGCCGCCACCACAACAGCCTCCCGCGCACCCCAGGTCCTACGTCCCCTCCTCTATCTCAGACTCCAGCACCTCCCCTTATTGCGGCGACCTCCTTCCGCTGCTCTGCATCATGGCTCACCCGCACCACCCTCACGCCATCCCTCCCTCTCTCGTTCCAGTTGTGCTCATGTTCTGCCTCCGTGAAATAGCTCGCGCAACACCCTACTGTGATGCCTCACACCCGCACGAAGTGCCTTCGGCCCAAATTTACTTGCAGTACAGCTCCCTTCCCCCTCCACCCCCCAGCTGGCAGCAACCCAGCCCGCCTGGCTCCTACAGTACCGCACGCCCAGCACCGACATCAACCGCTCCTTCCCTGCTTCCTCCTTGCAGCGCCCCTTCTACCGGCCTCCCTCCTCCTGCCGCTGCGCTCCGTCCGGCACGGCCCCCGCCCTCCTGCGCCGCCAGACGAATCGCTACCACCACCTCGCGTCGGCCCCCCTTGCATGACCCCGTCCAGTGGTCCCCGGTCAAGTGAAGTCGCGCACCCCTCCTCCCTTTCGTCCGCTGGTGCGCACCAAAGCCCCAGCCGGCTCCGCCTCACCCTGTAGGTTTCCGCTGCCTAGCCCCTCAGTCCAGCGCACCCCCCCCCCCCATTCCGGTGCTGCCTCCACTGTCTGGGGTAATAATGTACTTTTGTCGCCTTGTTGCGCACTTTATTTATTTATTTTGGGTTCGTGCCATTTCACCTACATTGGGGTTCAGGTGAGGCATGTGATGTCTCTTGTTTTGATTATTTTAAATTAACTTTTATGTTTTTTTGTAGTTATCTTTGCGATGTTTAATTGCCGGGTTACATCTGGTCAGTGTTTCTATGTTTTAGATTATTTTACTTTTGTTGCAGTGCATTGGCAGGGTAAACCTGCCTTACTGTGATCATCAGTCTGCGCATACTTGCACGCCTATGCGAGGTGTGTCGCGTCGTGGTGTTCGAGCTGCAAAGTGTGGTAGGTCCCCCACTACACTCACCTTTAAATTTGGAATTTATTAATTGATTTATGTTTTATTAATTTAAATGAATGAGAAATAATATAAGATAATTAATTTTTAAATGATTATTTGGTGTTAAAAGAGCCGTTTATTTTATACCGAACACTTGAAACATTTTCTTGACGAGCGGACACCCAGAATTGAAAGAATTACCATTTGTCCTTTAAACGTAATTCACGGAATTTCAAATGTGGTTCTGGTTTTAAAGATAAATGGTTTTTCTGAACAGGTGTTTCGAGTTTTCTTGAGAAACGAGGTTTTTCGTTAAAATTGGTGAAGGCCCGTTGGGCACTTTAATAAAATAAATTATTTTGAAAAACCCACTCAGGGGTGACTTTTGGTGTGCGTTGATTGTGTGAGCTGTATGGGATTTTTGTGCATCATGACTGATTAATTTACATTGTGGACTCACCCCTTTTTATTGTATGTGTTGACATGGGAACCTGGAATAGTGAGTGAATCTTGTGAGAACGATTGATGCACTAATTTATATTACGCACTGGCTAGTGGCCCCATAGCAGGGGAATACTGATTTATTGCTGTTATGGGGATTGGGCCCCTCGGTTAGGCCATGTAGGGCTATACTGAGCGTTAGGGCGTTATGATGTCATCAAGTTAGGGCATGCCTTCAGGATGAGTAAGATGTATAGTACGTTCTGGATTGTTCACGATCTCCTTGGTTCGACCCATGTTTCTATTAGAATTTATTTGCATGTGGTGGACGGTTGAGAGCTCTAGTTCTGTTTCTGGCCACTGTGTGCTACTTTTTCCATTGCCCTAGGTGTGTGTTGTGTGTTATGTGTAGTTTTCCTTTTTGGATAATAACTAATGTTTGGTTTTCTAATTGTTCATAAAAGAAATGTTTTAAAAATTCAATGCATTTGTTCCTTTCAATATTTAATAATTGTTTTCAAATTATAACGGGCAATGGACTGATACTTATTTTAGAAATGAAAATGTGTGTGTGTGAAGAACCAATATTTTATATAATTTAGTTCAAATCTGGAATTGATAAATTCTTTGTTTAATCGTATGTTCATTGGGAATATAATTATTCGGGCCTACCTACCGAGTTTTAATACTCACGCCTATAGTGTTTTCCTGTTTTTAGTTTTTCTGCAGGTTTGGCTCGAGCTCGCTCACCATTAGTGAGAGTTGGTTGTAGACTGGTGAGCGACTCTCGGAGTCACAAGTGTTTTTGGTCGAGATGAGGTTAGTATGTTTTTGTTGGTCGTTTTTCCTTTTTCGTGTCATTTTTTTCCTTCTGCTGATTTATTTATTTATTTATTTATTTATTTATTTTTACTGGGCGATATTGTTCCCACTTGTCCTCTATTGATGCCCTGGCGCTTGTCGCCAGCCCGGGAGGATAGGGAACGCCTCTCAGGTCATGTCGCGGACCGGCTCGGGTGATCGGTTTAGGGTCTCCACGTGTTGGTTCGTGACACTTAAAGAAAAATAGAAGTATAGAAGAGAATTTAAATGTAAAGTGAATTTTTTTTAAATATTTTCAAAAATTTCAAAATAAAGAACTTTTTTAAAAATAAAACCAACTTTTTTCAAAACACATTCTTTTGATTAAAGTATTCATATTTACTTAATTTAAATAATTTATGGGGAATTGTTATTCAAAATATACTCTTAGTTGGAATTTCAAATATTTTAATTTTTATATGAATGGATTTCAACTGAATTTGATGAATTGGTTGTTTGAGGAAAAGTAATTCATTAAATTTGGGGGAATTTTACATAGATTTAATTTCATACATTTTTTAAACATAATTTATATGATATGTTGATGATTTATTATTAAAATTTTGTTTAAAATAATATATTATTTAATTTGGATCATTTCCTATTGAGGTTTTCATTATTTGAATATTTTTTAAAAAATTTATGTTTTCTGTGCATAATTAAAAAATGTTCAGTTATTTAATTTCAACATATTGTAGATCAAATATTATAGTTTTTTTATTGAATTTTCATTATAAAATATTTTTCGAATGATTTTGAAAAGGTTTTATTTTTGAGTAAAATATATTATTGTTCCATGTTAGTATTTTTAATATCATCTGTTGGTATGATTTTTATTTAGATTTTGATGTTTGTAATTTAGTGTTTTTTAATTTTTCAATTTTAACTAATAATTTTAAAATATTGTTTAATTATTTTTTATAATTGGAAATTGAATAAAGGTATTTGTACTGTGAAGGAACTAGCATAAAGGTAGTTATTTTTCTATATAGAGGTAGTTAAAGGTGGTCTAAGTGTTATTTTTATGGAAATATGGTTACATAAAAGTATTTCTCCTATAGAACTAACTAAAGTAAGGGTAAATCTATTATATCACATGGCTTCATTAAGGTTCCCTCGTGTTTTTTAAGGATTCATCAAGATATATCCACTATTGGGAACCTATATATGGTTACCACCATATCCATATCATTATTATTCCAGTTTATATGCACTATGGAAGTGTAACATGCACTCACAAGGGGGTCATATCAAGCTATTTCAAGGTAATAGTTATTACAAAGGGTTCTGTATAAAGCTCCCATATTATTTACGAAGGCTATGTTAAATAAATTCCACATTTTAGAGGTTGTGTGAGGTTTGTGACCAGCATTCTATATGAATAATGTCATGTAATAATAGATCCATTTTAAGGTGTTTTGAATGAATTTAATTCACTCGGGTGCCCCAATTTCCCAACTTAATTTTAAAGAGAAGTGGAGATCGGGTTGAGATTGACAAAGGGTTTTTTGATGCCTGTAAAGCATGTTGAGGAAGCTAGGAGTAGTGAACTGAATTAGGATGAAGGACTATAATCATCCTAATATTGAACCCATATGGTAATAATTCATTTAGTTAGAGGATAATTACTATAATTTCCTAAGTGGAATCTAGATAAGATAAATATCAACTTGGAAGAGTGAAACATGGATGACATGACCTATTAGTTAGTTTTTGATTTCCTTTTTATTTTTTATAAGAATAGAATTCATCATTCTATGAAGAGGAATATCATTCTGAAAATTATATTCTATTTTGTAAATACAAAGTGCGTTGTTATGTTTCCATATGTTCTTTAGTATTTGGAAATATAAAATAATCCTACTAGTCTAATACCAGGAAGTGGATCTTGAAGATAACTAGAGATTTCAATATTAGTATGGTCATTTCCTACTTCTTCACTCATGGCCAGTAGTGACAGTGAGGTGGGGAGATGAAAAAACATGTTTAGTCACACAATCTTTCTATTATTCTTCCCTTAATATTTTCCCCCTTATCAATTTGTTTCACTCGATAGAGCATCTTATATGTGGTTCTGTAAAAAGATGATCTTAGTATAATTATTTTAGATTGTGAGACACCCTTTCTTAAATGAAAATGTTGGGTGGATATTATTACAATTTGGGAGGGAAAGTCATGAATAATATGATATTTTGTGTGTAACTGTTCTTTGTTTTTTTGTGAGATTGGTTTTTGAGTTGAGACATCAATTATGCACTGGGTGAGGTTGAGTGTTGATGGTTTGATTCCTTTAGTAGATATATGATTGTAATTATAATATTGTATCAACTTAGGGCTAGTCTAGTTTGTCATTAATATTCTTTTCATTTTACTTACCTATATTTTTCTTTATTATTATTTTTTGTTCTCTTTGTTTATTTCTTCATCACTATTTTATTTTTTATTTTTATAGATTTCAAAATAGACAAAAATGTAAAAAATAGAGTTACTTTGATAAATATGTTGTCTCTTTTTGATTACCTTCAGGTTAGCCATTGTGACATATATTGGGATTTTAGAAATTATATTAAATCGAGCCTATGATATTTCAAAACCAATAACCATGGAAACAAGAGAAAAGTTCATATATTTATAGAGGTGAGAATTATATGTATACTCAGTAGAACCATACAAAATATCTCTTGTGAAAATATGTATGGAGGTATTCAAATAAATTATTGAAAAAACATATAAACCAATATAAAATTAAGAATTCAACTAAAACTTATCCTCCCCAAGGATTAATCACTAAATGTCACATCTAATAATAGTAAATTAGTATCAAAAAATATAATAAGAAGGTACCCTGTAACCACATCCCCACTATTTTTTCTCCATCATTCCCCCAACATCAAACATCTTGTGATCAGTCCCTTCCATGGGCATGTCATAGCACACCATATCTCATATCATAACCATACTTCATACCTTACTTGTATCATCTTAAATATCCCATATCAACTTATATATATTGCATATCATACATTCACTGTATACTAGGTATAATAGGGTATTGTGAACATGATCAACATCAACGTTGTTCCCTCCTCCTACCATATACAACACCCACCATGTAATTGCATCCCATAAATACCCACCAAAATTTATGCTTGTACACATTATAAATCCTCATCGAAACCCCATAGGGTCAACGAGTACATCATGTACCTCCTCATATAAATCCCATAGGGCTTGTCAATGCACCATATACCTCCTCATCAATATATTGTAGGGGTATTCCAGTACACAACATACTATGGAAGTATGATCATACATTCCTTGATTTGTCACATTCTATGCTACACCAAGTTGGGAGAGTGGGGAAGAGGAAGTATTCAGCTATTTTTTTACTTACCAACCTGGATATTATGGGAAAACACCAAGTACCCAAAGTGTGTTGGGCGTCGATAAGGGTCCGACTCAAGTGGGGTGTGTATAAAAATCACAAGGGAAATAAAATTATAGTTATAGCCACACACAAGAATAACTCGGAAGGTTTACATAAATAATTCTCACATAGACCATAAAAATCATCACATTACCTTCATCACACACTGCCATTACTTCTAAGAAAAACACCACAACTAGCCCCAATTATTATACAAAAAAGACACAATAAAAATTCAAAAAATATCATTTAATCATAATACTATTTCTAGATTTAATATTTAAAAAGTAATTTAAATTAATTAAGTTATTAGATTCTATATTTAATAAAAAACCACTTCCATACAATTCCCACATTAATTCCATCCATTACATGTTATCATTTTATTATTACTAGTAATCAAATTTTGCTACTACTGGAAAACTAAAAATCAACCTGCAACAACCAATAATTCCATTTCCATATGATAAAATCCAAATTCATGTTACAAATCATTGTAAGTCAACCACATATTTCATAACCCACACAAAAAACCTCAACCAATATCTGAGAAACACCACAAAATCATCCCATAACACATCCCATGCTAACTAACACAATCCATCTACCCTAAAATTCAATTCTATGTAGCATCATTTCCCCCCACCAGTCATATAAACTTTCTCACTATATCCCCCATATTAACCACAAAATCATAGCCACAAAAGAATAAAATTAACAACACAGAACAATAAATTTTAGCATCCAAAAATTTCCATTCTTCCATTTATAAAAACATGATTTCAAACCAATTTTTTTCTCCACACAACCAATGCATTACCATCTTTAATTTATTATCCTTTTATGAAAGGGGTTCTAATAAATAAATCACAACATCAACAAAAAAGGTTTAATAACAATAATTATTTTTAGAAACTATATCAAGTAGGCATAAATCTCATGAGAAATATAAAAAATCAAGTAAACACATAAAATTCATATCATCCCCCTTAAATTTATATTATTTCATGTTTATTATATGTTTTAACCCATCCATACTATTTATATATAGAAAAAAAATTTGCAACCCCAATATATTACATATAAAGGAAGAGAGTTCTCAAATATCCTACTTCAAATAAAGTTTCAATGATCATTATACAAGAAAAATATATAAAATAGATGATCTTAAGTTCTGAATCACATGAAGAAAACCTCAACTATCTATGAAATTTACATAACCATCTTCTACTAACAATAACTTCACCCAAATGAAGTAATCTCATAACCACAACCTTATTCAGGTGAAAAAATATAAGAAACTAGATGGAAAAAAGGGGAATAACTCGCCTTCAATTAAATAATTCTAGATCACACAAGGAAAATGAATAAATTTCAACAAATTTAGTTTTTAGAAACTCCAAAAATGAACTTCATATCACTAGTAATTTGAGATTAATCAAATGGAAAAAGAAAAAATTAAGGGGATGTCGAATTTATACCTAGGATAGAAAATACATGTTCATGGAATGATAGATCATCTTCACAGAGTGACCAAACCAAAATTTTAACTTGTAGTGACACTAATTATACTCATGTCTGGACTGGTCAATCTCCACTAAAGATACAAAATCCATGTTATTAATCCCCTATATCTCTCCCTTCTTAAACTAATGCAAATCATCTGGTCAAATTCAACTAAAGAGGGGTCATTTTTTGACCCCTATTATCATGAAGTTCCCCCACATAGAACATAGGCAATCAAAAACATGCTTCTAGGGATATTCACAATGATATGTAGGCACATCATGAATCACACCATCACAAAATCCTCATGTTCAAACCTAAGATTCATGTTATAGTGTTCATGACCATGCTAGGAACCCCATATATGGAGAATCAATATATCTAACTAAGGAACATTAGTGACGTGAATCATTAATACAACCCGCAACCTAGAAAACTATAGAATCACCCTCTACTATAATGAACACTTCACATCATGACACAAACGACCACATTCTGACCTCCTATTCATAGCTAAAATCACATCTTTGATCAACACCATTCCACCTATAAACTCTAAATAACACCTCCAACGCCTAAATTATAATACCTAAGACCATACTCTACCAGGTAAACACAACATATCGAAAAATATTTAATAAGGAGCAGTCTAAAGAGCCTTTATTCATGATTATTTTTATAAGTTAAATTCAAAAATTCAAGAATTAATATTTGATTAAAATGATTTCATATTGGGATTCATTATATCAAAATTAGATTGTGGTAAATATTTTGGGATTTTTATGAAATGTTTAATTTTTATATAAAAATATAAAAATACAATTTTTACTGAAATCAATAAATTTATATAAACAGGACCAATATGTTTATAAGACCTTTTAACATATCAATGTTTTAATAAGTAAAGTTATATATTTTAAGAATATAATGTTGAGTTTGTAAAACCTATTATTTACATTTTAAGGACATAAGTAGTTATTTTCATTTAAAACTCTTTCTTTATTTCTATTTAATTAAATATTGTTTTGGAAAAAATTTGTTTTGATAGGGACACTTTAAGATATTCTCAACACCAAGAGGAGGGGCCAATCAAGGTTGGGATCATTTTCACAAATTATAATTTTAATCCATTTTACCTCTTAAACTTGTAAGGATATAGATTCTATTATTCTCTTTTCCATACTGTATGCAAGAATATGAAATAAGGTAAAAGATGGAATATGATATTTTTACAAGGTTTACTAATCAGTAAGAGAAGATAGTCCTTACCTTGTATGGTTATGATCAGTAAATTGATTATACACTATAATGATACAATAGTGACAATTGTTTGGTAAGATAACAATCCTTAGCCTAGTGTGGGTCACTACACTTTAAAAGAGGGAGGGAAACAATTCTCTTCCCTAGACTGGTGAAAAACTCATCAAACTTATAACTCATTACTGGTAATTTTTACCACTTCTGAATAAATTCTTAGCTTTATTCTTAAGGTAGCTTGTAACACCAAAAAATTATTCCACCTATAAATAATTTTTATAGATTTTATGGTTCTACTTTTATCTTCAATATATTTTTCTTCACAAGTTACTTGCACAGTAGTGGGAAATAAAATCTTATTTTATTCATAGAAAAAAACTGGAAAATGGTATGTATTTTTATTCTTCTTCCTATGTAAATATATGTACACATATCTTTTATTCTTCCACTTTTGATATTTAATAAACAATTTATACTATAAATTTAATATAAACCTCTTATTATTGTACTTATTACACAACACTGAACATATCACATTATTGCACGCATGTATTTACAATACATTACATGAAATCCTCAACCAAAAACCTAGAACACATCAACTTGATATTATTTTATTTCATATTCAGTAATTATATTTATTTGATCTACCTTGAACTATTTTATGCAACTGGATCAAATATCACTGATCATTTATCTTGGTTAACTTCTCAAGTTCTTAAACCTTTACATTTTTATGCAATGAGTGGACTGTCTTCTTCCTATTTCTTATACTCTCCCTCATGAAAACCTAGTGTATTCACACAATGTAGAGTTATATAACACCTTTTTTAGACCCTATTTCATGAACAATTTAGTTCTCAAGCACATGAATTTCATTCTAGTATATCACATGGTTTTCTCCTCCTTTTCACAACAGAAAATTTATGATACTTATCACAATTCATTATGTATTAACATAACACATAGAATTATATAACTTCTTTACATAATTTTATGTAGGATATAAACATCAAAAATAATTGAATCTCATAGAAAAATATTTCAACTTCATGTAACATAGTGAGAGTTAATTACTCAAGTACAAGATTGCGGAACAGTTCTTATCCATTCAAGCAAAGAGATTTGTAGAACCAGTTTGTTTCAAATCTCTTCAAGTGTGTTTAAAAAAATTAGAAGGCTTTTGGTTCTTCTTATTCTGTGAATTATGAGGTTCACATGTTATCACTTTGAAATATCCATTAACTTCATGGTTCCTTAGCGTAGACCAGATGCTTATGAAACTTGGCTTCTTCTTCTTAATTATTTATTTTTGTTGTGTTTTCATAACGAAAATAAAAGATCTAATTTTTTAAAAAACTTTTATTTGGTTCTTAATTCTTATTTTATAGTTGAGGATCACCACATATACTTCATTCATTCACTTCCTTATCTACTCTTTTTATGTTGTGTCGAACTTCTGAGAATTAATCCATTTCAATACTATCTTAAAACACCCAACATTTTCGGTGTTTCTCGAATATTATACACCCAAAAACATGGTGTATTTTTTTATGTGAATTTTGATTCTTCCATTATGGTGAGTACATCATGTTCATGAAAAAATAATCACATGCTTCTCCCTGAGCTCCATACATGCACACCAGCTCAAATATTTCACTGTTATATGTTGTTTTATATTTATTAAAGCTCCATTTTTTTTAATAGTCACCTTAATGAAAGACATATATTTCAATAAAAATTTCTCGTCATTTTAATCTTTATAAATAATCCACCTAAACATAGCTTCTATCATGGATACATTCTTCATGAAACCCTCTAGTGTGAAGGAACTCTCGGTGAGGCTATAGGTAAAATATGAAGTCACGTGGGGATCAGATGGAAACTATCAATCAAATTTGATATCCAGTAAAATGTAACACCCCAATATTTCATAGTACGTTATCTATTCAAATTAATTCAATAACTTGCGCTACACGCAACACCAAGTTCGAGTGCACCACGACTTACCAAACTAGCCGTTCAAAAAGCCATTAGGAATAGTATTAACTGAATTTTGAATTTTATATGCTCTATATAATTTTAGAATCCATATTATGTGTTTCTTAGACATTATATAAGAACAAATTCATTTTTTTCAGATAAAAGAAGTATTTTTCAAAAAAATTGAAATTTTACCACCTTTTAATGGAGAACCCTTTTTAAAACCAATATTTGACACTTTTATATATTAATTTTAATTAAATTAAATTATTCTTTATAAGCAGTACATAAAAATTTAGTTTGGATAAATTTTTGGTACTTTTCTAATAACATTCATATTTTGATGAATAGTGAAAAATACTAAATTTTAATTGACAAAAACTTTTTTAATTGAAATAATTTAAGGTGTTAAATTATAATTTTGAATGATTTGAAGTATATTTATATTGAATTCTTATAATTTAATAAAATTTAGTTCATTATAATTAATTTCCCATTTAAATTTGACATAAACACATGTTAATCTTTTGATAGTTTTTACTTTTTAAAAATCTAATTTTTGGTTTTGACAATGAAAAATTAGTTTAAAATTAATTAATTCAACTTATATGTTTTGAAATTAGTAAAATAGAATTCATTTTTCAATTCGGAATTTCAAAAATATCTTAGGGTGAATTTTTGGTTTTTTCTGAAAACATTCAATTTTTAATAAATAGTGAAAAACACTACGTTATTGTTTAAAACCAACTTTTTATTTAAATAATTATTTATTTTATTTAAATTTATATTACATAAAAATAAATATATAATACCTATATAAGTTCAATGTAATTCATTTGAGTCATTTTATAATAAAATTAGATGTATAAAAATTTATCGAACTTTTTAACGTCTTTTACCCACCTTCTTGGCACATTTGCAAATTTGCATAAAACGTAATTTTACCGCTTCTGTGAATTTAATTTAGAAAATACGAGAGACACAGTTCACATCCGTAAGTAAAATGTGGTTCAATAGGGTGAAAATAATTCTTGTTGAATAGTATCTTTTGAATTTTATTTACCACGGTTAAAAGTAAAAAAGGGTAATTAAAGGTAAAAATGATATTATAATTACCCTAACACATGTAATAATTATATTGGATAAGTTTTTTAAGACAAAAATAAATCTTAGGAATAAAATATGATCCTTTTGGTCCACTTGGATTAGATAAGGAAATTTATTATTATTTTATTTAAAGAAGATTTAAAAGTGTTAAATTCGATGTTTAATAAATAAACCATTGTTAATATAGGGTTATGCATAAAATAAATTCAACTATAAATATTAATTATAAATATAAAATTATTTCTTACATAATAGTATTTTATTTATAATTTTTAGACATTAAATAATTAAATTTATTTATGACACAATGATGAGGTAGTAATTACCTTATTAATGAATGATAAAAATAATTGATATTATAAATATACAAATAAATGTAAATTGAGAATTTTTATGCATTACAATAATTTTATACGTTAATATGACTTCTTAGGGTTGATTCAATGATTTTTTTTGGAATTAATCTTGCTGTTATGATTTTCACAAAAACAAAATACCAAATAGTGTCAAAATTGACATAAATGAGTTTTTAAAACAAATACTATATTATTAAATTATATAATAGTCCTAGAAATATATGGTTCATCCAAAGGACTCTTATAATGATATATATTTCGTTAATTAACCACATGGGGTTCTCTTGGTATTTTATAGTAATTTTAATTACCATGTAATATAAAAATACAAGAAGACGTTGTAAAAGATAAACTATTTAACTAAGAGTTAAGTCTAAAAGATAAGGTTAAAATGGAAACCTAAGACTGTATATAACCCATTAGTTGAGATTATTTCGACCCATAACCACCTAAGTCTCGAAATAAATTAATTTGGAACCATTATAAACTGAAAATTAATTTATAATAAAATAATATTCCAAGATTTTCCGAAAGTGACCATCACCTCACTTAAAAAAAGGTACTTCCCCTTCTCTCAAAGTCACACCTCCAAAGACATTTGGCTCAGCCAACCCCTTCCCAAATATCCTCCAAAAATCTATCACTTCAACCTAGAGGAATTATCTTGAGTATAAATCCAACCTAAGGAGCCCTTTTTTTCAAATCAAATGGAAACACCCAAAGAAGAGGTAATTATATTATCACCCTTTAAAGTTCTTTTCTTATTCTACTTTCTCTTTATTTTTTATTTCTATACCAAAATAATAAATATATTACCATCTAAATTATATAATGTTATTATAAATATGGTACAACCATACTAATTATTCTATGCATCTTATGAATGATAATTTCACCTTGCGTGCGCACGTACGGATTACTTTTTCCACGTCGTGGTGTAATTTGTTATTCAACACTATGTTATTTGGATGGATATAATGATGAGTAATATGTATATAAATAATGAAATTAACAATCTAATTTCTATGTAAAATTAATATACCATCCAATTCCACACCTTTTAATCATTACGGAAATGATATCGTTACTCGTGTGTATGTACGACTTACCGTCTCCACGACGCGATGGGATTCATTTCCAGGTTCACCATTCAAAGATGATTACAAAAATATATATTATTAATAAGTATGTAATATATGAATTAATAATGCTAATGGAGATATATATATATATGTATGTATGTATGTATGTATTTATGTATGTATGTACTTACATAAATCTTATTTACTTACTTCTGTTCAATACGATATGAAAACGGGAACAACGTTTATACGTACGTACGGCCTACCGTCTCCATAAACGATGTTTTCCATTTCATATATCTATCTATTATAAATATTTATATTCTAAATATATATTATATATTAATCATGTTTTATATTCCAGAAGTATTTAAATCATGATCTAAATGATACGATCAAGAATAACAAGTTAAAACACGTACGATAAAAAAGCGATTATTACTCAAAATTTTAATTTAACTTGGGAATCATTATTAAATGGGTATTATAAAGTCATAAATGTATCATGTATGATATAATAAATATTAATATGGTTCTTGTATAATATAATAACATACTATGGTCATTATACATGAGGTTAAACATACCCTCGACCAAAGGAATGTGCAAGGAAAGGGTTAATTCTTCAATCTCATTATTATCCGAGATTGTTTTTGTGTAAGTATTTTCTAGGAGATATTTATTATCCATGTCTGTGTTTCATAAGAGACATTTCAAAATGATTTTTTTAAGGTTATCTTTAACTAAAACGTCATTTTAAATGTTTTAAATGTTTTAAATATTTATTCTTCTAAATATTTCTCATTAATGTCCATGTATTCAAAATGGTCTTAAGGATTTATTTATATGGAATTGATTATTTTAAAATGATAATTCGTTTCAAAAGTTTCAAAGTGGTATGGAACTCATTGATTAAAAAATCTCTTTTAAATGACTTCCTTTATAAATGTGTGACTTTTAAATCATTTCACAAAAAGGTATATTTCCCTCAAAAAGTTTCACTGGTCATTTTCAACTATGTCAACATCCTTTATTGGATATTATTCTTGATTAAGGATGATTTATTATAATACAATATTCCATATTGTATTGAATGAGTTATGATATGTTTGATAGTGGATGTTCTATTTTTATACCCTTCATGGTTTATGGTTGAATTATTTACAATTTGTATGCTAGTTTAAATATGAATGTTTATGTAATGTTTTAACATTTTTATATGAGGAATGTAATGGACTTAGTAAGTGATGGGTGAAGCCCGCTATATCTCCTCGATGAATCGGTGGATCTCATGAGACAAACTAGTGTCTTAGCACAAAGCCTTGACAAAAATTTTATTTTTAGTCTAAGCACAAGGCCTTTACTATGTGGTAATGATGTCTGGCATTAGGCATTACCTCATTATGAAATTAGTTACTACATGAGATTATTGGACTAGTAAAATATCTATGTGCATGTTTATATGGTAATGTTAGATCTAGTTTTTCCATATTATGTTCAGGATTATGATTAAAAAGGATGTTGTTTTTATTACACATTTTTCCTTAAAAGTTTACAGCATCCACTAAATTATTTACCCTTACTGAACATCTGAGCTCACCCCTTTCTTATGGTTTATTTTCCAGGATACCAAGAAGTGTACTATGATTTATGCCAAGGTTTAAGATAGAAGAATAATGGAATTCCAAAGGATTATCTATGTTGGATTTTATGTTATAAATTGTAATGTAAAGTTCATGTATGAAATCTATTTTCTAATAATGAAAAATTGATCGGTCCTTCAGGACTTGAATCCTTGTAATCATGCTAGTGTATTAAAATAATGCACTAACTCCAAGCTTATGGGGTCGGGGCATTACAGTTGGTATCATAGTAAGTTTATTACAATACTTGGAAACTATATTTAGAAAAATATCGATTAGAGAACATTAACCTAAGATAAAATTTAAGTATTAGTATAGAATAACTTCCTAGAATTTTGGTAATGTAGAGATTTTGTGTATTTTCTAAGAAATACATCCCTGTCTAGATAAAGCATGTAGAGGCGGCTCTAGCACAAATGTACCTAGGAGTGAAAAATCTGACAAGGTGTTTCAAGCTTTACCCTAGGTATAATGGTACATGACAATGGGCCTTGATGCACTCTTGGTTACGATACTCCTAGGGGATATGCTTAAAATAATTCACATTTTCATTAAAAGAAAATATGAAGGATTTAAGAGTAAATACTTCCTGAAAAAAATTATGATTATAGATTATAGGCATAAAATTTTCAATTTACATTAGTTATTTTACAAGTTTAGTATTATGCATCGTGATTAATAAACTAACCTATTGTATTCCATTGTTTAGAAATGGCGCCCAGTAGAATGAGTGAGAACACCAGCAATATGTGTGATCCAAAGAGTAAGAAGAATCATATATTTCATGGTATTAAGCCAAAATTTATAAGGGAAATAGTCTCCCATGTATTCTCATCATATTAAGAAATAGTATCATGTGTTAATAAGATAAGTAAACAATTATCTGAGTCCTATGGTTTTGAAGAGAAGTAAGAGAAGAAAAGGATGGTAGAGAGAAATATGGATAAAGAGAAGAGGGGAATGAAGGATTTTCTCATATGTGATAACTGTGGAAATAATCACCTTGGAAAATGCTTGAAGGGAATGGGAGTGTGTTATAAGTGTGGATAAAAGGGACACCAAGTACATGATTTCAAGGGTAAGATAAAGGTTTCAAATGTACAATTCTTAATTTGCAAGAAGTTGCGACACTACGTGAATCAATGTCCCAATCATCGGAGTATACCCCAAATGCTAACATTGGATAATAACCAAGGTATGATATTACCGTAGATGAAGAGGAATGATTAGTTTTTTTATGTTGTTATTAAAGAATTGTGTCATTTGTGTATTGTATTAATGACATACAAGTTATAAGAATTATAAAGTATATAAGGATTGTATTGTAGTACGTTTTCATTAAGGATTAGAGATTTTTTGGTACCAAGAAATGTGACAATGTTTCAAGTTAAAAATTTTGGAAAATAAATGGTTGAAGGAAAGATAAACCTTAATATGGTCCTGATACTGAGGAATTAATTTTGGTATAAGAGATGGTTGATTTGGAAAAATTATATTAGATATTCTTGACTACCTTGGAAATGATTAATTCTTTGTTTATTCCATCACTGTTGGAGTATTCAAATTTTTTGGAAATAATGAATATATCTAGTATTCTATAAGGAATAAGGAAGCATGAATGTAATAAATAAGGTTTTATGGTAATTCAGGGTGTTACAATGTTTTAATAGAATACATGATGATGGTAATCACATGTTATTATGTGGAAAAAAGAGATCTTCAATATGTAATGTTGAAATTCAATAAAAAAAATTAGGCTATAAGTTTGGACATGAAGTATTTTTTATAAGATTAAAGGCTGTAATAGATTAAGTTTGACCTTGGATACTATTGTTAAGATTAAATCATTTCTTAAGATTATTTATGGATTGTTATAAAAAGGACAACATAAAGGTCGGACGACAACCCGTCACATCCGGCAAGGCCATGAGACTTGAACCCACAACTGAAGGGTGAAAAGGGTTCATCACCTAACACTAGCCAATATGATGTCCTGGTTTGTATAATGTAGTTTTTTTTAATATTATAACAAATGAATTATAAATTCGTTATTTTTGGAACCCTAAATTATTATGATAAATAGAATATTTTTTAATTCTATTATCATTTTTGAGTGGATGATGATTTTGTGGTAGGAATTTGTTGAAGGATAAAACTTTACTTGTCAAGTATATTTTTTTCGTCTTATTCTATGAATAAATTATTTCATAAACTTTATAGAATTTATCTTAAAACCAAAAATGTGTTATCCTAATACCTTATGATTTATTGAACCGATGATATTTTAAATCATCATAGATTGATGGCTTTGAGGCCCTCAATTTTACACTTATTTGTGATTGATGACCTTAATCACTACCTATAAATATTTATTTTCTTCCTCCAATTATGTGTCTCTAATTTCCAAAAATGTTCTTCTAATCAAGATCATAACTTGGTGGTGACTTTCCATTTCTCTTTCCCTCTTATTAAGACTAAATTTTATTAACCCATTTTTCGATGTGGGTTTTCCACAAAGGTATTTTTCTATTTTTAACCATTTAATTTAGAAGAAAAATTTCAAATTGTAAGGATGAAATTTATTGAAGGAGGTTAGAATGTAACACCCCAAGATTTCATAGTACGTTATCTCTTCAAAATAATTCAATAACATGCGCAACACACAACACCGAGTACGAGTGCACCACGACTGACTAAACTAGCCATTTAAAAAGTAGTTATAATTTCTATTAACAAAATTTAGAATTTTATATACTCCATATAATTTTCGAATTCATATTATGTGTTTTGGAGACACAATATAAGAACAAATTCATTTTTTTCATATAAAATAAGTATTTTTCCAAAAATGCAATTTTATCCCCTTTTAATGGAGAACCCTTTTTAAAACCAATATTTGACACTTTTATATATTAAATTTAATTAAATTAAATTCTTATTTTTAAGCGGGACATAAAAATTTAGTTTGGATAAATTTTTGGTACCTTTCTGATAACATTCAAATTTTGATGAATAGTGAAAAATACTAAATTTTAATTGAAAAAAACTTTTTAATTGAAATAATTTATAGTTTTAAATTGTGAATTTGAATGGTTTGGAAGTATAATTAGATTATATTTTTATAATTTAATACAATTTAGGTCATTATAAGTAATTTTACATTTAAATTTGACAAAAACACATGTCAATCTTTTGATAGTTTTTACTTTTTAAAAACCCACTTTTTGGTTATAAAAATGGGAATTAATTTTAAATTAATTAATTAAACTTATATGTTTTTAAATTGGTAATACATAATTCATTTTTTAATTTGGAATTTCAAAATTAGCTTAGGGGGAAGTTTTGGTATTTTTCAAAAAACTTTCAATTTTTAATGAATAGTGAAAAACATTACGTTATTGTTTAAAACCGACTTTCTATTTAAATAATTATTTATTTTATTTAAATTTATTTTAAGTAAAAATTGATATATAATACCTATATAAGTTATATTTAATTCATTGGAGTCATTTTATAATAAAATTAGATGTATAAAAGTTTATTGAACTTTTTAACATCTTTTACCCACCTTCTAGGCACATTTGCAAATTTTCATAAAATGTAATTTTACCGCTTCAATGAATTGAATTTAAAAACTCTTAGAGACATAGTTTTCATCAGTAAGTAAAATTTTGTTCAATAGGATGAAAATAAATTTTTTTGTATAGTGACATTTGAATTTTATTTTCCACGGTGAAAAGTAAATAGGGTAATTAAAGGTGAAAATTATATTATAAATACCCTAACACATGTTATAATTCTATTTTATAAGTGTTTTTAGACAAAATTAATACTTAGGATTAAAATATGATCCTTTTGGTCCACTTTTATTAGATTAGGATATTTATTATCATTTTATTTAAAGAAGAGTTAAAAGTGTTAAATTCAAAGTTAAATAACTAAACCATTTTAAATATAGGGTAATACATATGATAAATTAGACTATAAATATTAATTATATGTATAAAAATATTTCCTACATAATGGTATTTTATTTATAATTTTTATACATTAAATAATTAAATTTGTTTCTGACACAATGATGATGCAGTAATTACCTTATTAATGAATAATTAAAATAATTGATATTATAAATATCCAAATAAATTTAAATTGAGTATTTTGATGCATTTCACTAATTTTATAGGTTAATATGACATGTTAGTGTTTATTAAAGAATTTTTTTTAAGTAATCATGTTGTTATGACCTTCAAAAAAACAAAATACCAAATAGTGTCAAAATTGACATAAATGGGTTTTTAAAACAAATACTATATTATTAAATTATATAATAGTCCTAAAAATTTAAGGTTCGGAAAAAGGACTCTTATAATGATATCTATGTAATAAATGAACCAATTGGGGTTCTCATGGCATTTTATAGTAAGTTTATTAACCATATAATATAAAAATACAACAAGACATTGTAAAAGTTAAACTATTTAACTAAGAGTTAAATTTAAAATATAAGGTTAACATGGTAACCTAAACTTATCTAAAAACTATTGTCTGAGAGTATTTCGACCCATAACCACCTAGGTATTGAAATAAATTCATTTGAAGCCATTATAAATTGAAAATTAATATATAATAAAATAATATTTCAAGCTTTTCCTAAAGTGACCCTCACCTCTCTTATAAAAGGGTACTTCCCCTTATCTCAAAATCACACCTCGAAAGTCATTTGGATTGGCCAAACCCTATCCCAATATACTCCAAACTTCTCTCACTTCCAAATTGAGGCCTTAAATTGAGCATAAATCCAACCTAAGGAGCCCTTTTGTTCCAATCAAAAGGAAACACCCAAAGAATAGGTAATTATTTTATCACCTCTTTCACAGTTCTTTTCTTCTTCCAATTTCTCTTTCTTAATTATTTTCATAGAAAAATAAAAAATATTGTACCATCTACATACTATGATGTTATTATAAATATTTTACCACCATACACATTATTATATCCATCCTATGAATGATAATTTCACAATGTGCGCGTACGAACGACTTATCATCTCCACGTCGTGGTATAATTTCTTATTCATCATTATGTTATTTGGATAGATATAATGATGAGTAATATGTTTATAAATAATTAAAATAACATGATAATTTCCCTTTAAAATTAATATATCATCCAATTACACACTTTTTAATCATTAAGAAAATGATATCGCCGCTCATGTGTACGTACGGCTTACCGTCTCCACGACGTGATAAGATTCATTTCCAGGTTCACCATTCAACAATGATTATAAATATATATATTATTAATAAGTATGTAATAAATGAAATAATAATGATATTGGATATATATTTATATAAATATATATATCTTATTCACTTACTTCCATTCAATACGATATGAAAATGGAAACAGTGTTTATGTGCAAGTACGTCCAACCGTCTCCATAAATGGTGTTTTCTATTTCATATATCGGTTTATTATACATATTTATATTATAAATATATATTATATATAAATCATGTTTTATATTTTGAATGTATTTAAATCTTGATCTAAATGGTATGATTAATAATAACAAGTTAAAACACGTACGATAAGGAAAGCGATTATTACATGAAATCTTAATTTAACATGGAAACCATTATTAAATGGGTCGTATAAAGTAATAAATGAATCATTTATGATATAATAAATATTAATATGGTTCTGGTATAATTTAATAACATACTATGTTCATTATACATGAGGTTAAAGGTACCCTTGACCAAAGAAAAGTGCATGGTAAGGGATAATTCCTCAATCTCATTAGTATCTGAGAATGTTTATGTGTAAGTATTTTCTGGGACATATTTATTATCCACGTCCATTTTTAATAAGATAAATTTCAAAATGATTCTTTTAAGGTGATATTTAACTAAAACATAATTTTAAATGTTTTAAATATTTATTCTTTTAAATATTTCTCTTTAATGTCCATGTTTTCAAAATGGTTTTAAGGATTTATTTATATGGTCAAGATTGTTTTAAAATATTAATTCCATTAAAAAGTTTAAAAGTGGTATGGGACACTTTGATTCAAAAATAACTTTTAAATGACTTCCTTTATAAATATTATACTTTTAAATGATTTCATAAAAATGTATATCTCTCTAAAAACGTTTTACTGATCATTTTCAACTATTTCAACATCCTTTATGGGATATTATTCGTGATTCAGGTTGATTTATTATAATAAAATATTCTATATTGTATTGAATGAATTGTGATATATTTTTTATTGGATGTGATATTATTATACCCTTCAAGGTTTATAGTTTAATTATTGAAATTTTTTATGCTATTTTTAATACAAATGTTTATGTTATGTTTCAACATTTTCAGATGAGGAATGAAGTGGACTTAGTAAGTGATATGTGGATCCGGTTATAGCTCCTTGATGCATTGGAAGGTCTCATGAGACAAACTAGTGTCTTGGCATAAGGCCTCGATAAGAAAAATTTGTAGTCTTGGCATGAGGCCTTTACTATGTGGTAATGATGTTCTGCGTTAGGCATTCCCTCATTACTAAATTAGTTACTACATGTGATTATTTGACTAGTTGAATATCCATGTGCATGTTTATATAGTAATGTTTGATTTATTTTTTCCATATTATGTTCAAGATTATGTTTAAAAAGGATTTTGTTTTTATTACACATCTTTCCTTAGAAATTTTATAGCTTATGTTAAATTATTTACCTTTAGTGAGCATCTTAACTCACCCCATTCTTATGTTTTGTTTTCTCAGGATGCCAAGAAGTGTACTATGATTTATATGAAGTTTTAAGCCAGAATAATAATGTAATTCCCAAAGTATTATCTATGTTGTATTTTATGTTAGAAATTCTAAGGTAAATTTCATGTATGTAATCTATTTTCCAAGACTGGTAAACTGATCGGTCCTTCGGGACTTGGTTCCTTATATTCCTGACAATGTATTAAAATAATGCACCGACTTCAGGATTCTGGGGTTAGGGCGTTACATAAAATATATATATATATATATATATATATATTAATATGGAGGAATAGTACATGTGATGGTTGATTCCCTCATCGAATATACATTCTAACTGGTGATCTTTAATAACTAACTTCAATCTCGCCTCACCATTAAGCCAACATGGTGTTTGAAAACTTGAACACACCCCACATTCCCTATAAAAACTGCGCCATACCCTTGTGTCGTCTACCCGAGAACCCTCCTATATTCCATGTGTGAACCTCTGTGGGAACTATGTATCCACCCACATTCCATTACTCAGTGTGCTTGCTATGAGCATTATGCTCCCTCATGTTGCCCTGGGATAACCAGGTAGACAAACTCCCACATTGTTAACCTCTAGGGTCCCAGATATGTGGTTGAGATGGTCCTCATATGGTATATGGTTATAAATATTGTTTGTATACTCTCATAAAAATATTTATCCAAATATTCAATATAAGTCCCATATAATTCTCAATATAAAATGAAAAACTAATTTACTCATCAATTCTCTTCATCCATTCCTCATGAAATTAATATTTATATTTCATGGAATTATTCTTCTTCAGGAAAAAAATATTTTTCATGATAATCATTTAATTATTATTCATGAAAATCAATACTTTAATGTTCTTCCATTCTTCATCCATATTGCAAACACTGTGTCACTCCCAACACAATTGACATTCATCCTTAACATGAAGAACAGATCAAAAATAATTAAAATTATAAACTAAAAGTCTTCAAAATTACATCCTTAAGATAATAAGACTTGATTACTTTCTTAATCATCCATTCATCCATGTTATATTCAATTTTTTATCAATATTTTTTATCTTGGATACTTAAAAATAATTTATAGAAACTTATTTATTTCTAACTTATTCAACATATTTACATAAATGAAATATTTTTATTTCATTGAACATCATTGACCACCAATAACAACCATTTACAATAATACAACTGATACCCAAAGTGGGATGTTCAATATCCACCTTTGTATTTGATAGAAATAACATCAATGTTATTTATAAATGAATATGTCAATATATGAATATATCCCCTTTACTTTTACAAACATTCATTTCACTTTATCTCCACCTTATTGATATGAAATACAAGAGGATTTAATTTTGATATGATATTTATTCTTTACCAACTTCTACTGATACATAATGAAATGAGAAATCATATAATTTTATTAAAGGGTTCCCCACTTTTATTCAAGGATGATGATACTTAAATGAGGTATGAAACTATTTTTGGAGCAATCTACTTGAAACTCTTATACTCACTTAAATAAATAGATTTAAAACATTCAAGTTCACCAAGAAAGATAAGAATCCTTGGAACAATGTCATACTTAAACATTTATTTTATCATTTATTAATAACCCCCCCCCCCTTGTTATGTTTATTATTTTTGTTAACCAAGGATGATATATTAATAAAATTGTTCCTTTTTCAATGACATGATCTTCAAGGAATTTCCAAAATAATCAAATTTGTATGAGGCAATATTTTCTATCAGCTTTATTCATATTCCTTATTTTGTCTTTACCTCAAGGGAAACACTCCTAAAAATCTACATAATAGTGGATCTCTTCAAAAATATACTTAAAGATTTTCCAATATGGAGTATAAACCAAAATGGATCTTCAACTTGTGACTCTCCATATTTGAAAACATTTACAATATCCCCAAGGATAGTCTTCTTAAATACTTTTTATTTGGTATACCAAATATAAGAGTAAACGAGGATGGTATTTTCATTATCCTTTTTGTCCAAGATGTGAAAATACATTCTTAAATTTCATCATAGATGACCTTATATCATATTTTTATTTGAATACCAATTGAGAAATAATTCATAGATGATGACTTATTCATCTTTTATGTCATGAATTGACTATACCCACCCCTTCTAAGGTTCTCCACATAAGAACATTCTTCACCTTTAATAATATACATTATAAGAACAAATAAAATATAGAAATATTAATGGAATTAGGTGGATATTCCTTTCTTCTCAATGTAAATAATAATGTTGAGATAGTTTTCTCAACTAATTTTCTCCATCTCCTCTATTCTTCAGGCTTGAATATCTGATCTTCTATTCTGATTGAGGATACATGGATATTATCACTTATTCAATTTCCTTATTTTTAAAACTTCTTTATTTAAGATATTTTAAATAACTTGTATCACCTAGTTCAACTTTAATCTTTTAAAAGTATTCTTTTTTTGCTGGAATTACTGCTAAATAATCTTTAGTAGTGTGTCCGACCATGTTATACCTCATAAATAAAACTTCACCTTCATGTGGATTGTTTTCAATTTATCTTAAACCCATATTTTCTTATGATTCATTAATTTTTTTTATTCATTATAAATCTACATAATAGATAAATAACATTTCATTAGGAATAATGGAAGTATGTTTGGATCTTCCACATGGATTATCTTAATTTGTATTTATCTTAGTAGTTAATTTGGATGCTATAATATTCTTAGAAATATTGTATTTGGAATCCAAGGTCTTTTCACCATTCATCTTTGATATATTCTTGGAATAAATTTTATTTATAAAAATTTTCTGATTTCTTCCCAAGGTTTCTTCTTCTTTCTTAACCAACTTCTATGGTCTTATATTCTCATCCACTTTGGATACATGCTGAGATGGGCATGCACCATTCTTATGACCATTACCATTTCTTTCATCACATATATTTTTAAGTTTTCCAAATATGTTTTAAGTATATCAATTTTAATTAAAATTTATATGATGATTATCAATCTCTATCATATTTTCTTAACATGGTATTCTTTTTTTATTTTTCATTTATAGGATTCTACCAATAATCAAATTCATAATTCTTGAATCTATTTCTGCACAAACATTGACCCACAAACCATGATATTCTAATTTATTCTATATTAAATTTGTGTGTCTTCTTCATATCTTGTTGGGATATTTGTGGGGAACCATCTTCCACAAACTTTTCCTCATCCACCTAAGTCATGGTGGTAGTCTTCTCATCACCTTTCTTTATCCATAGTTGTAAATAAAATTATAACCTATACCATTCAATATAACAAATTTATAAAAATTAATAGAAGATAGTATTTATGGTACATATTTCTTCACAACTACTTGAGATAGATTATTAGAAAAATTAATGATCTTATTATCACATATTGAAGGTATTTTAACCTCGGATTCCTCTAGTGAAAATTTTGTAGTTGTATCATTTTTCCCATTTTTTGTGAAATATCAATATGTTTTTTCTCAAAATTTGAAAACCAAACATCAAATTCTAGATATTTAATATTAATATATTTTCTCTAATATTCAATAAAAATAACCATATTTTCACAAACCTTATTCATTATTTTACCTTTCTCTGAATGAAACCTTAATTTGTTAGGTAAAAAAGTGTCATGTTCTTTGATCTTCTTGAATTTTTCTTCAAATTGTAAATCCTTAACATAAAGGTAATTTATCGAATTTTATATAAGTGCATGGATATTTTCTTCTAATTACTTATTGAATCCCTCTTTATATTAATCTTAATTAATTCACTTGTATTCAAACTCTGAGAAATTTATTTCAATATCCACTCTATCTACTTTGAATGATCAAACTTTCTTGGAGATATTCATAAATTCTAGAAGTTTTTATTTTAAAGATTTATTTATTACTTATGATATATCCTCAAGATGAGTGATATATTCCTTCATGATTTTAGATATCCCACTGATAATATATACTATTTCATTAGGAAAACAATGCATAATATCCTTTAATGAATCAATTGAAAAATCAACAGACATGTTATCACAGCCTCTAGTGCTTGGATCATCTTCACGATAGTTTTGATATGAACTAACACATACCTCTTGATCACTTGAATATCATAAATAATTTTAGGTAGAGAGAATATACATATCCTTCGTAGAAACTTAATCCATATTTTTTCACTTTCCAAGAATTATATGTCTTCATTATTGGCAAGGCACAGAGATACTAATACTTCATATTCTTTCTAAAAGAGAGATTTATTATTCAACGTTTTTTTCTATTTCTGTCTCACATTAATCATGGTATTGGTAGAAAAATAATTTTTAATTTATTTAAATGATTCTTAACTAAAAATATATCTCATTGTTAATACAAGAAATAAACTCAAATATTTAAAAAAGAATAACTATAATATATAGAATCCAATATAAGTGAATCTTGACTCTGAAACCAATTGAGAGGACCACTTCAGGATACACTCAACACTAAAAGGGGGTAAATTATTTTTGTAACTTTTTCACCAATTATAAATTTTATCTCGTTTACCTCTTCAACCAGTTAGGATCTAGACTCTCTTATTCTCTAATCTATACTATATGAAAGTATATAAATGCAGGTAAAATATGGTACTGGATATTTTTACAAGGTTCACTACTAAATAAGAGAAGATAGTCCTTGTTTTGTATTATAATGACCTATACACATATTCTCCACAATAATGAGACACTAGTTATAGTGGTTTGGAAAGAACACAATATTTATCCCAGTTTTAGTCCCTGAACTTTTGGATGGGAGGGAAAAAATCCTCTTCCCTAGACTGGTGAAAACCTCATCCAACATACATTTCACTATTGGTCCTTTAAACTACCTTCGGAGATAGTATTCACCTTGTTCATAAGTTATTTTGTAACACCAATAGGGTATTACACCTGCTAATACTTTTTATTGATGTAACAGTGATGCTTTTAACTTCACTCTTTTTTTCTTTACTTTTTACTTTCATTTTAGTGGAAAAGAAAATCTTATTCTATTAATAGCAGCAAACTAAAAGCTATGTTATCTTCTCATTCTTATTCCTATGTAAATAGATGTACACCTTTGTTTTATTCTTCCTATTTTCATCTTTGAAAAAACAATAGTGAATATAATATTGATATCTTCTTAGAGTACTTATTACAATGAACTAAACATCTCACATCATCATAGAAATGTATTTAGAATATATTCTATAACCTCCTCAATAGAAATCCAAGCACACAGAAACTTATTGTTATTGTATGTGTTATTCATCAATTATATTTATCTAAGATTCCTTATAATATTTGATGCAAATGACTCGAATATCTCAGATAATTTATTCAATTTTGGTTAACTTCTAAAGGGATTAAATATTTATGTATGTATACAATTCATGTACTATATTATTTTGGTTTCTTTCACTCTCCATCCCAAAAACATGGTGTATGAACACAATATCTTGTTATATAAAATCTTTAAAAGATCCTAATTCATGTATTGTTTAGTTATAACGCACAAGACCTTTGTGAGATTATATCACGTGGTTTCCTCCTCCTTTGTGAAAAACAACAATTTGTCATACTTCTCACTATTAATTGGGTATCAATAGAGTATATGGTATTCGCTTCCATCCATTCATAAGTGCATGAAAAATATAAACTTAATGAATCGTTAAATATTTTGAAACACTCATAAAAATCTTTTAACATAGTGAGAGTGAATTAATCAAGAACTAACTTGTAGAATAGTCCTTCATTCAAGAAGAGAGCTTCATGTAAATTGTTCATTTCAAATATATTTGAGTGTGTTTAGAATAATTCAAATCCATGTGGTTATTCTTATTTCATGAAAGCCAAGGATTTTATTTTCTCACTTCAGGATAGTCATGGGATACATGGTTCCTTTACGTGGCCAAGAGACCTTCAGAACATGGCTTATTTTTCAGGCTTCTTCATGGATGCTCTTTTATCAAAATGAAAATGATGACTCTCAAGATTTAAACAACTTTTACTTAGCTTGGTTCATATCCTTTTATATTCGAGTATCACCACCTATCCTTCATTTATTCAACCCCTTATCTCCACTTTTTATGTCACATTGAACATCCAAGTTAATTCTTTTCAAGACTATCTTAAAACACCTAAATAATTTGGAGTTTCTAAAAAATTCTTTGTTGAAAAACATGGATTCTTTTATTAGATATATCTTGATTTTTATTTCATGGTGAGTATAACACATGTAAGGTAAAATAATCACATGCTTCTCCCCCAGCTTCATGCACACACACTGACTCAAATATTACACTGTTATATGCTGTTTCATCGTAACTAATGCTCTATTTTCTTTCAAAAAATAATTTTCATGAAATATTTATATTTATTTAAAGATTTATTTTCATTTTCATCCTAAAAAATCATCTATATAATTTCAGATTGTGTTGTGTACTCATTTATATTTAAACTCCCCATCTTACAATAACTCTTGCTGTGGATGGAGGTAAAAGATGAAGACCTATGGAGATCAGATGAATACGATCTACCAAATCAAACGGTCAATTGAATGTATGTATTTTTTAATATGGAGGAATAATATATGAATTTTTTGAGTATGAAATCAAATACCCATTTGGTTTTTTTCTCCTTAATAATTTATTTTTTTCTTTATTTACCATTGATTCAGCACCATGGTCGGTACCTAGAACACACCACACAGGCATTTCACAGGCCACATCACACCTATAAATGGTCAAACCAGGCACCCTCCTACAGTCCATGTGAATTAATTTTTGGGCTATATGCATCCAATCACTTTCCATTACTCCACATGATTCTTTTGGGGGGTATACTCCCTCTTAATTCCATGGTAAGGATACGTAGACTACTTCTCATATGGTTAACCCCTAGGGTTCCAAATATATGGTTGAGATACTCCTTGGTTATTATACAGTTGGCTATATTTTTTGGTAAACTTCCATAAAAAGTGTTAGACAAATATTCCACATAATTTCCATATAATTATAAATATAAAATTCTAAACCAACATACTCATCAATTATCTTTATCCATTCCACATGAAATAAATATTTATATTTCATGGACTTCTTATTCTTCATGAAAAATGATGTTTTTAATGATCTTTATTAAATTATTCTTTACGAAAATCTATATTTTCATGGTTTTCACTTCTTCATCCTTATTTCAAACATTCTATAATTCCCAACACAATTGAAATTGGAATTTAACATAAAAAAATAGTTCAAAAATTGTCATATTTTTAAACTCAAAGTCTTTAAAATATCCTCCTTAAGATAATAAAAAATGATTATTTTTTTATCCATCAACTCATCCGAGTGAAATTAACTTTGTTATCAATATTATATATCTTGGATAATTCATAAAATCTTCCAACAAATTCATTATTTCTAACGTCTTCAACAAATTTACATTAATGAACTATTTTTATTTGATTGACCAGCATTGAAAACCAATAACAACCACTATTACGAAATAAAACTCATACACATAGTGGGATTTCCAGTATCCCCCTTAATATTTTTTTTAAATTCCTTCAATGTTATTTACAAATAAATATGTAAATATGTGAATCTATCACCTTTACTTTTCCCAAATTCTTTTCACTTTATCTCCCTCTTACTAACAAAAAAAAATTCACAGAAAAGGGTATTAGTTCATACTTAATAAATGGTTCATCCATTATTTCACTCTAAGTCTACATGAACCATGAACAGTGTAGAAAACATGAGGAATTTACTTAGACAACAAATTTTTCCTTTTCCAATTGATCTTGATACCTGGTGGAATGAGAACTCATATACTTATATTTAAGATTTTTCCACTTTTATTCTAGGATAAAGATGATGAAATTAGATATGAAACGTTTTTAAGAAAAATCAACTTGAAACACATGCACTCACTTAAAAAAATTGATCAAAATATTCAAGATATACAAAGAGGATAAGTAGCCTTGGGTAACTTCAATACTTACACATTTCTTATGTCATTGATTAATTCAATTACTCCCCCTTTGTGTTAAGTTTGTTATGTTTATTAAACAAGGATTATAGATTAAGAAAATAATACCTTTTTCTAATGACATGATATTTATGAAATTTTGAAAATAATCAGATTTGTATGTGATAATATTTCCTAGCAGTTTTCTTCAACTTTCTTCATTTATCTCACCCTCAAGGTAAGCGCTCCTAAACATCTTCATAATGGTGGAAAAATTCATTAATGGACTTCAAAATATTCTAATATATAGAATACACCAAAATAGATCTTCAAATTATGAATATATAGATTTGATAACTTTCAAAACATCACTAATGTTGATTTTCATCAATACATGTTATTTGGAATACCAAATATATGATCAAATAAAGATTGTGTTTTATTTTTCCTTATTTTCCAACATATGAAATCACATTATTTAAAATCATCAAAGATGATACTATATCATATTTTTATTTAAATACAATTTGAGGAATCATTCAAAGATGATTAATTATTTAACTTTTATATCATTAAATGAAATCACTCACTACTTCTTAGGTTCTCCCCCTGATAACATGCTTCACCTTCAGTTCCCTATATTATAACACAAATACAATATACAAAGATTAAGGGAATTAGATTGATCTTCCTTGGATCTTAATTTGAATAGTATGTTTGAGATAGTTTTCTTAACCATGTTACTCTATTTCCTCTATTATTTATTCTTGGACATATAAACATGAATTATGATTCAGTTTTCATAGATCTTATCAAATATTAAATTTCCTTGCCTATGGACCTTCTTTATTAAAGATATTTTAAAGAAATTTCACCACCTGGTGTAACTTTAATCTTCTTAAAGAATTATTCTAGTGCTGAAATTATTATTGAACAATATTTAGAAGTTTGTCTATACATGTTACACCTTACACTTAAAACATTACCTTCACATGGAATATTTTTTCCCTTTTTTCTCTCATCTTTTCTTGTGCTTCTTCAATTTTCCTCATTCTTTACAAATCTTCTAGCTAAATAACTAACATTTCATTAGGAACATTGGTAGAAATTTTGGATCTTACACATGGATTTTCCTAACTTCCATCCATATTAGTAGTTTTATTATACTACACTTTTCTCTAACTTCTTGTAATTAGAATTTAAGGTCTTCTCTCAATTCTTATTTGATACCTTCTTGAGAGATTTTTGTGATAACATTTTTCTAATTTCATCATAAGGTTTCTTCTTATTTCATATCAAAAATCTATGGTCTTTTTTTCTTATCATCTTCTGCTACAAGTCAATATGATAATTCACCATTCTTGTGACCACTACCATTGCATGATTCACATATATTTTCACATTTTCCAAAAAAACTTATGTATGAATATTATTTTTAACCAGCAGATTCTACTTGTCCATCTATATATTTATCCAACATGACTTGATCTACCTCTATGAATTTTCATTTATATGATTTTACAATCAATATAATACATAATTCTAAAATATGTTACAACACCATCATTAACCAACAAAACTTGATTTTATTATTTCTTTTGTATGCAGATTTTGGGTCTTATTCATAGATTGTTTTTCTCTTTGTGGTGAATCATCTTCCATAATATTTTTCGTATCCACCCTTATAGATACCCTATCCTTTCATGAATTAATATTACATAAAATTTGTGGAATACTAAAACATTATACAAATAAACACCCAATGATTGCACTATTCTAGTACCTTTGCAAACATAGAAACATAAACACTGATATATAAATGAGCTACATTATCTCTCGCTAGGTTCTTCTTGACTATCACCCTTCTTAAACACTTAAAAAATAATACATATCTTCATAAAATGGGTAATGAAACATAAAAGGGGGTGGGATAAAATTCTCATTAATGATAAATAAGGGAGATATGTAAGCATAATCATGATCATAAGGGTATGAGAACACGATCATGAAAATATAAGGTTATACCTAGTATATAAAAGATCATATACATGAATCATGGATTAAATATTATAAGTTCATAAGACATCAATAATAATTAAATAAAGAACAAAATCTATGAAATCATAACATAGGAATAAAAAATGGAATTTTGGCAGAAACATAAGAATATATAATAATTTATATAGTAGTCAAGGTATTTCTATCGAGACCATCTTAGTGGAAAAAGTCCATTACTGAACTGGGTTCACATCATGTTCCAACCCTGTATTATTGAACCAAGTCTACTCCTCATTCTAGCCCAATAATATTGAACCGAGTTCATTTCTCATTCCAACACTATAAAACTGAACCAAGTTTACTCCTCATTCCAACCTTATAATTCTAAACTAATTTCATTTCTCATTCCATCCATGTCTATCTCATGAGATATAAATATTTACCCAATGCATTAGAGGGAGATATTGGTCCCACTCATCTCATAATGAAATCAAACATACATATGCTAAAAAATCATAAAAAATAATATCATAACCCCTGAAATTAAATGGGTATCATAAACATGTAAAGAAATCATAACATGTAAAAAAAGATATAAGTTTCATATTCATTTCGTCAAAAGAATAACTTGTGAAAGAGAAACAAATTACATAAACATATAACCTAAGAAATATAAATTAGTTTCATAAAGACTATAACATTAAGAATAAATCATTAATAGAAAGAATATGAATGATACCTTTAGATAAATTCCTAGAAGGTCATGAGTAACATCAACGGATGTTATCTTATATGGAAAATAATTTTTAAATATCATTCAAAAAAATTCTTAAAGAAAATATACTTTCTTATTTCACAAAGGTTATAATTATATAAAACCATTTGAAAATAATTTTCTTAAAACATACCTTGAAAACTTATAAAGAATACTTGAAATCATTTTTAAAAACATTTTCATTGAAAATTTATAAAATAATATTAAAAATATTTTAAAAACATTTTTCTTTGAAAACACTTTGAAATATTTTAAAGAATTATTGCAAATGTTTTAAAAACCATTTTATTGAGAATACTTTTAAAACTTATAAATAAGTCCTAAAAACATTTTAAAAACAATTTTACATGAAAATTTTTAAAATAATCTTGAAAACATTTTGAAAACAATTCTCCTTGAAAACATATAAAAGGGATTTAAAACATTTTGAAAAAAAAGTTCCTCCAAAACATATAAAAGAATCTTGAAAAAAAATTTAAAAAAAATCCATGAAAATTATATTTAAATAAATTTTATTAAAAATTATCAGTTTAAAAATGAATAGTATTATTCAAAGAAATAATGATAGGTGAAATCGTACATGTTGTACGAGTTAAAAAAACATACCATTGGAATTGTAAAAAGGTTTGAAAAATACCTTGTTTGAAAAGAGACAAGAATATTCATTTGAAGTGATTGGTAAAAGGAAAAGGGAAAATTTCTTTTAAATATAATAGGATAATGGTACAATTTTCTTGGAAACCGTTTTTATAAAACATGGCTTTGAAGTAATATAGGTTTCTGATCTAAGAGAGGGTAAAGTCAGGATTTCTTAAAAACACGTTCTTAACTATCTTATATAGCAAAGAGAAGAAAAATTGTACCAAAACATGAATATATCATGAATAACCATAGGAGAATAAAAGTAATGAAGTTTCTTGAGATATGGGTTATAAATTTCATCAATGAAATCATAAACATAAATAATCTTGAAAAGTGATGACATTTTTTTCAATAAACACTTATCACTTGGTAACATCAGATCATACTCTTAATGTAAGAAAATTAAATTAAATTAATCTAATAATATATTGAAATAAAGTAAATTCATGATATATCATGTAAAATGGAACTATACACACCTTAAAAATAATTTAGGTGCATAAAAAAACATGAGTCTTAATGAAGGAAAATTGAGACAAAACTATTTTACCGATTTGGTATGTTTTGAAACTTAAAAACCATGACATAAAGTTCACATAATGGATATTTAAATACCCATAAATTTAATTATAATAAAAATTTAATAAATACATGGGTATTATACATTACACACAAAATTAATTGGTGGTTAAAGAAGCATGTATCTCACAGAAATAAAAAGTGAGATGAAATCCTCTTACCTTGTGTCTTGACTCACATTGAACTCATTAAAACCACATGTATAATAAATATAAATTTATTATAAATATTTTAAAGAATAATATTATTATATCTAGTCTCATATATGGTTTTATAATGAACTGATATTACCCTCTTGTTAACAATCATATGTTAAGGTTTCACTTCGGGTAATATCTGCTTTGTTTTTCCCATGTGTCTTAATTTGTTATATATTTGGTCCTTATCATGATTTCCATAATGTAATAAATTATATAAATATAATTTATTTTCCTTATATTTATATTAAAATAAGTCATAGGATATTTATTTATGAAACTTAATACACCGTTGATGGAGACACTAAGTCGTACGTACGCATGACCGATATTTCTGTTTAACTCTCATGTTGAAAGAATCAAAGTAAAATAAATAAATTTATAAATATGTATATATATATAATTATTAAATTAAATTTATTATATAATATATATATATATCATATATATTCACTAAATATATCCTTAATATAATCTATGTAGTGTATGAATGAATCAAATCTCTTTGAGGGGGTAGTAGTCTACACTACCTCATATAAAATTATCATATTAACACAAAATGGAAAGTATAATGATATGTTTTGTAAAATAATTACATAAGATTAAATGAATAATAAATAAAATATATAACATATATAAATATCTTTTCCATCATCATTTTCAGCATGAGTGGTGGTAATGAAAAAATGGACAATCATCGTTTAGTGAGGTGGTAGTTCGTCGTACATGTAAACAGTATGATCGTTACCCATTAGATGGAGGTGTGTAGGAGTGTAGGTAAAACCATTATCTTAAAAACATTATAGTATATTTATTGTATTATTTTTTTTAAAATCACTTAATAAATATAATTGAGTTTTGTAGAAAGAAAATAGAATAATGGATCTTGGGAGAACATGTTACCTCTTAATCGTGTAACTCTTTTTGGTTTGTACCAAAAGGATTCCTTGGGAAGCTTTATGCCCAAAGGGAGGCTTCTAGTAATAATTTATGGATTTTAGTAAGTTTATTGGGAATATATTTTCTGAACATAATTTTTTTTAGAAGATTGAAGAAGAGGGAGATGTGGTGGCCTTTTATAGGGAAGGAGGAGTGGCACCCTTGTAAATATTTGAAGAGGGAATTTCACCCACTCTTTTCATGTTGAAAGTGGATCCAATAATGATTAAATGCTGAGAAAATTGAGGATAGGGTCTATATATGGAAATAAAATGGATTTTGGATGATTTTATAGGTATTTTTGTGTCTTAAATTTATGGTTTGGTCCTTATTTAAGCTTAATTTTACCTTAACTAGTGTAATTAATTTTCATCATTTTCACTAATATTTTTTGTAAAAACATATATTTAACTTATTATAAATTATAAACTATTATTATTACAAATATTTAATCCATTTTTCCAAAATACAATCATATAATTGGTATAAATTAATTTAAAATTAATCCGGTAGTGCGGTCGACAATGCGTGTTTTTAAAGTAAAAATGATCAAAAGTTTGCTAAGTTTTTTATATCCAAATTCAATGTGAAATTGTATATATTTATATAAATTTCATTAATTGATAAATATATATTATAATTAAAATTTTAAATCAAATTAAAATATAATTTAACGTTATAAATAATTTAGAAGAAAAAGCATCTTTGAATTAAAATCTATTATTTTTCACTATTCATTCAAAATTGATATTTCGTAGAATAACCCCAAAAATTCAATATAAGATAATTTCGAAATTATAAATTCAAAAATGAAGTTTCTTTATAAATTTTAATTTATAAATGGGTTTAAAATTTGCTTTATTATTTTCCCTAGAAGGACATTAAAAGAAGTAAATTTGAGAAAACAGTATTTTTAAACATATATGGACTTTACCAAAAAACATATATTTCATTATAAATATGTTTCATTTATATAAAATTATTATAAAAATATTGTAAAAGTAGTTATTTATATTCATATTACTATGTTTAATGTATAGGTTATAATTATATCAATTAAAAGATTATTACAATAAAATGATGTTTTGTAGAAATATCCATGTTGCGTGTAACATATTCCAAGTCACTATTGCTTGTTGAATACTCCAAGTTAGTGTTGGGTGTAACATATTCCAAGTCGCAATCTAATCTCTGGGTTCCATTTTGATCAAGATAGAATTTATGTCATGTGTAGTGCAAGATTAACATGGTGTTGCATATAATGCAAGCCAAACATAGTGAATTAACATAAAATAAAATATTTTTCGTGTTATGTGAAATGAAAAATATCTCGAAGGTTAAATTAATTTAAAATAAATCCACAAAATATTGGGGTGTAACATTCTACCCCCCCCCCCCCCATGAATTTCCCCCTTTAAATTCATCTAGGATATCAAAGTTTTAATACTTAAAAGTTTCAATCATAGAAACCCACGTCATAAAAATTGATACTAAAACTTCCCTTAAGAAGGGAAAGTTTGACCATTAAAGTTACCCAAAATAACATATAACTAGGTTTCCACATAGTAGAACATAGGTTGTGTGTGAAGATTTGACATGTGCGAAATTCCTGAATATTTATTGGGAGTGATTGAGGTCATCAGTCACAAAAAAGTGAATGATTAATGAAAATTTGAGGGCCTCAAAATCATAAATATATGATGATTTAGAAGGCCATTGGATTAAAAAAATAAGGTATTAGTATAAAACATTTTCTTTTGACCATTATCCTAACATTGAGTAATTATTTTATTAACTAAGTATATAAGGAAATATACTTGTTGAATTTCTCTAAAAAATCACTCATTATTTGTGTTTCTATCAATTTCTAATTCATCAATTACTTTGTGTAATGGACGTCTAAGATTTAACTCTAATACCTAATGTTATAAAAAAACTTTTAGAATATATTAAGGCCCATTAAAGAATGAAAAGTATAACTATTTATATATATATTCATAAAAATCAATATGGTTAACACATTAATCTATAAACATAAAAGTAACACTATTATTTAATCATAAATAATTATTCATCCAAAATAATTATACATTAACTAGGACATCGCATAGGCCAGTGCTAGGCATGAGACCCTTATCATCCATTGGTCATGGGTTCAAGACCTATGGCCTTTCCAGGATTGATTGGTTTTCTCCCAATATACATGATGTCCTTTTCAAAAACTACACTAATATAATTTTCAAAATAGATGGACATCCTTAAAATAAGTTTAATCTCTAAATATCCTTTTAACCAAGGATTTCAGTACAATATCCATACATAAATACTTCCTAAAAAGTTCAACTTAAACATTTCGTGAATGGTTAACCTTATAACCCTTATAAAAGATGAAATCAAAAACATGAGAAAGAAATTCAGGAATTCATCTTATCATTGATTCCCATGTATATCACAAAGAAGCTCATGGTTGTCATATTCCAAACATGTAAATACCCTCATGGTAAGTTCTCTTGGCATATAGTAACAACCTGAATTATCATAAATCATTTTGGAAAACATTCATTCTTCTTTATTCCATATATTATTAGATATATTACATAAATCCTAGATGTTTTTAACTTCATCTGTGATAGCATCAACAACTTATTAGCAAGTCCTTAATTAGTTTTAAGGTCATTAGTACCTTCTAATTTACCTATTTATATCCCACATATCATTATCCAAATAACATTATCATAACATAAGGAAAATATTAAGTTTTATCTTTACCTTAATCATTTGTTTGACAAGGACATCACCTTTCCATTGTATAACTTTTCTATTCCATCAAAACCACTAAACTCGTTCTTGTAAATATAGTGAAATACATAAACTAGAAAAACATTATATATTTCGACTTTCATATAAAATAATTCTTAAAACCAATTACATGATATCTTTTATTATTTCACTTCATCCTTATTCCATTATCAAGGTTATAGCATCCCATTACACAATATCTTTTTCCTTTCACATTTCATTTGTAGTATCATCATTGTCCATAATGCAACCATTACTCATTCCACCTTGTGGATCCTCTTCAGGATATTTCCTCTGGTGAAATTTAGTTGCATAATGACCATTTATTACACACTTAAAACACTTAACCTTCAATTAAAACATAGGAAGGTCAATATTCTCATCCATTTTTTAACCAAAATCTTCATTTTTTCCTTGCACTCACGTGTCTTTGTCTTTTTTTTCACAATCAAAAACGTCTTCTTATTCCTATAATACATTCACTTAGGTGATTCTTTCCACATTCTTGACATAAAGGAAACTAAATCTTATTTCCTCTATGGTCTCTATTACCGGAACTCTCATTGAACTCCTTCTTTATCTTCCTTGGTGAGTCCGAGATTTGGTTATGGTATACGATGTTAATCATGTTCTGCGAAAACTAATTAGGCATGATCAAAACATCATTCACTCTAGTGATCATCCCACTTGACTTCTCATTATCAAGTCATTCATCACATTCAATTTTAATCCAATTCATTTTAGTTCCCTTTGTTGACTAAAACCATAAGCATATTATGAGAATTAGTTATCATAGTAGAAAACCACATAGTCATGAATAGAATTAATTATAGAATTCCTAAATCATAACACCTTCCTTGATCTATGACACCCTAGATTAATCTATGGTTCTTCATAAACAAATTATATTTAAATCCTTTATGATGGTTCATGATGTGTTTTTTAATTCCCAAAGAATATCCATTGGGAGTGTCAAACAAGGTGTGTAGTAAGACCTGTGTTCATGTACCAAATTACCCTGAGTCAAGACTAAAACATATTTTCAAAGTTGTTACCCCTAGGTACATCTGTTCTAGATCCACATACAATTGTAACATCATGGAAGGTATGTATTTCTAAGAAACCAATCACTCTATCCTTTAACAAAATTATAGGATACTTTCCTAAATGTTAACTCATCCTTATACGTATCCTTAGAGGAATCCCAAGAAATATCCCTATATATATACTTGGGGGTCTCACTAAAGTTTTATCATACTTTATTCCAAATTTTAACTAAACCTTTTCATTCATACCAACTATAGAGACCCTCTATTTTTATACATTACATTTTTGGAATACATAAAACATTATACAAACAAATTCCCAAAGACAATAAGTTTCTAGTGCCTTTGGAAACATGGAAGCATAAACAATGGTACTTAATGAACTGTGTTCACTCCTCATTCCATCACTGTAATACTAAACTGAGTTCATTTCCCATTCCAACCCACTAATATTGAACTGATTTAATTTCTCATTCCAGTCCTATAATACTAAACTGGGTTCATTTCTCATTCCAGTCATGTCTATATCATGAGATATAAATATTTACCC
Source organism: Viscum album (assembly GCA_963277665.1). Classification (NCBI taxonomy): domain Eukaryota; kingdom Viridiplantae; phylum Streptophyta; class Magnoliopsida; order Santalales; family Viscaceae; genus Viscum; species Viscum album. Next base: position 866,591,675 of record OY728152.1, on the reverse strand, counting down.
AATTCACTGGAGGTGGATATAGGTTTCAACCATCTCAAAATTAAATCATACATAAAAGTTCCACAAAATCAAAAACAAATCATATCATAAACCATTTAATTAAATGGGTATCATAAACCTGTAAATAGATCATAACATATATAAAAAGATAAAAGTTTCATAATCATTTCATCAAAAGCATAAACCGTGAAAGAGAAAAAAATTTGATAAACATATAACATGTGAAAGAGAAATGGGTTTCATAAAGACCATGACATTAACCATAACCCATTCATAGAATAATATCAATATAATATTTAGATCATTTCATAAAAGTTCTTGAGTAACATCAATGGATTTAATCCAAAATTTAAAATAATTTTGAAACATATTTCAAACATTTTTCTTAAGGAAAATATATTTTATTCTTTGAAAAAGTATTTTTAATACATAAAACCATTTGAAAATAATTTTCATATAAAATAACATGAAAACTTAAAAATAATACATGAAATAATTTTCAAATAAACATTTCTCCTTCAAAACTTATAAAATAAGATTTAAAACATTTTAAAAACCTTTTTCTTTGAAAAATTATTAAGAAATCATGAAAATGTTTTTAAAAAAGTTTTACATGAAAACATCTTAAATAAGATTGAAAACGTTTTTGGAATTCATTTCTATTAAAATACTTTGAAAACATATAAATAAGGCTTGAAAACATTTTGAAAACAATTTTCCTTGAAAATATATAAAATAATCTTGAAAACAATTTGAAAACAATTTTTCTTAAAAAAATATAAAAGAATATTGAAAATATTTTGAAAAAAAAATTACTTTAAATTTATTTTTAAAAATATTTTCTTAAAAATTATCTGTCTAAAAATGAAAAAGAAACTTCAAAAAAATGGAAGAGGTAAATCATTACATGTCGTATGAGGTAAAAATAACATTCCTTTTGGATGGTAAAAAGGTTAAAAAATGTCTTCTTTATAAAGAGAAAAGAATATTCCTTTTAAGGTATTGTTAAATAAAAAAAGGGTAAAAAATATTTTAAATATTATAGGATAATGGTACAATATTCTGGGAAACCCTTTTTAGAAAGCATGGTCTTTAAGAAACATAGATTTCTGAATGAAGAGAGGGTAAAACTGGGATTTCTTAAAAAAACATTCGTATCTATCTTACATACCAAGAGTATAAAAATGGTACCAATACCTAAATATATCATTAAATACTAGAGGATTAAAAAATCAATAATTTTCTTAGGAGATGGGTTATAATATTTCATCAAAGTAAGCATAAACATAAATAATCTTGAAAAGCGATGAGATTTTTTCAATAAAATATCATCACTTGGTAACTTGGGATCAAACACTTATTGTAAGAAAAATAAATTAAGTGAATCATATAATATATTTAAAATAAATATATTAATGATATATCATGTAAAGTGGAATTATATAAACTTCAAAATGAATTTAGGCGCATAACAAAACATGAGTCCTAATGAAGGAAAATCGATACAAACCCGTTTTACCAATTTGGTAAGTTTTGAAACTTAAACCCCATTAAATAAAGGTCATAGAATGGATATTTAAATACCCATAAATTTAACTATAATAATAATTTAATACGTCCATGGTCATTATACATGCCCCACAAAAGTAATGGGTGGTGAATGAATCATGTATCTCATGGAAGTAAAAATTGAGATGAAATCATCTTACCTTATGTCTTGACTCATGTCGTACTCATTCAAAACACTTGTATAATAAATATAAATTTACTATAAATATTTTAAATAACCATATTATTATATCTAATATCATATCTTGTTTTATCATGACCTTATATTACCCAATTTTTAATAATCCTTTGTTAATGTTTCACTTCGGGTAATATCTTTTTTCACATGTGTCTTAATTTGTTATATATTTGGTTCTTATCATGATTTACATAATTTAGACAATGATTTAAATATAATTTATATTCATTATTTTTATTTTATAATAATATGCAGGATATATAAGTATGAAATGTAATACACCCTTCATGTTGACGGTAAGTTGTACGTACGCATTAACGCTATTTTTGGTCAATTGTCATGTTGAAAGAAAGAAATTAAAAGAAATATATGTATATATATTTATATATATAATTATTAAATTATATTTATTACATTATATATATCATATATATTCACTAAATCCATCTTTAATATGTTCCATTTAGTGAATGAATGAATCAGATCGCTTTGAGGGGGCGGTAGTCCACACTTCCTCAAACTAAATTATCATATTAACACAAAATGGAACGTATAAAGATATGTATTTAAAATTAATTAATGAAGATTAAATACATAAAAAATAAAATATATAACATATATAAATATATTTTCCATCATAATTTTTACCATGATCAGAAATAAAGTAAAAAATGAACAATCATTATTTACTAAGGTGGTCATTCATCGTACACGTAAACAGTATATTCATTACCCATTGGATGAAGGTGTCTGTAAGTGTATGTAAAATCGTTATCATAAAAACATACTAGTATATTGAGGATATAATTTTATACAATAATGGAATAAATAGATTTTATTTGGTGGACAAATAAAAAAATGAAGGATCATGAGAGAAGATGTCACCTCTTAATCGGGTAACTCCTTTTGGTTTGTGCCAAAAGGATTCCTTGGACATATTTCTACTGAATATGATGATTTTATGAGAAAGGGAGGTATTTTTAGAATTTTATGGGGCATATATTATCTAAACCTATGTGGTTTTAGTGTTGTTAAGAAGAGGGGGGTTGTGGCCTTTTATTGGGAAGGAGGAGTAGCACTCTTGTAAATATTTGAAAATAGAATTCCGCCAATGTTTTTCATGTTGAAATAAGATCCAATAATGATAAAAAGATGATAAAATTTATTATATGGTATAAATATGGACATTAAATTAATTTTTGAAAAGTATAAAGGTCTTTTTGGGTCATAAATATAACGTTTACCCCTCTGTTAAGCTTAATTTTACCTTAATCGATGTACTTAATTTTAATCACTTTCACTAATATTTTTGTTCAAAATATATGTTGAACTTATTAGATATTATAAATTACGGTGATTACAAATATTGAATCCTTTTTTAAAAATTCCAATCACATAGTTTGCATAAATTAATTTAAAATTAATCTCGTAGTTTGGTCGATAATAAGGGTTTTTAAAGTAAAAATGATCAAAAGATTTCTATGTTTTTCAAATCCAATTTCAATGTGAACTTGGTTAAAATTTACTAAATTTTATTAATTTATTTAAATATAGTATAATTAAAATTTTAAACCAAATTAAAATATAATTTAACCATAAAAATAAATTAGATCAAAAAGCAATTTTGAATTAAAATCTAGTATTTTCACTATTCATCCAAAAAATGATGTTTCTAAGAAAAATCGAAAATTTTATTTCTAAGATAATTTTGACATTATAAATTAAAAATTAAATTTTATAATATAAAAATTATATTTCTAACTACGTCTAAAATTAATTTTATTATTTTTCATAGAAGGACGTTAAAAGAAGTTCATTCGAGAAAACGGTATTTTTCAACAGATAAAGACTTTACCAAAAATAATATGTTTCATTATCAAAATGTTTTATTTATATAAAAACATTACAGAAAATATTTTAAAATTATTTATTAATATTCATATGAATATGTTGTACAGCTAGGTTTTAATTGTCTTATTTAAATAAGTATAATATAAAAATAATGTTTCGTAGAAACATCTCTATTGCATGTAGTGTACACTAAGTCGTTGTTGCATGTTGCATATTCCAATTCGATTTTTCATGTAACTTATGCAAATTCATAATCTATCCTTGTTGTTTCGTGTATACCAAGATAAAATTTATGTCGTGTGCAACACACGATTAACTTTTTGTTTCATATAATGCAATCCAAATAGAGTGTTTTAATATAAAGTAAAAAAAATTAGTGTTACATGAAATGAAAACTATCACAAAGGATAAATTAATTTTAAAAATAATAATTCACAAAATTTAAGAATGTTACAACCCTAGTCATAATAGTAGGCTTCTCATCGCCAGTATTCATCTATAGTTATCCATATTTTGTTTTCCAACTTGTAAAGTTCATGATAATAGATTTAAAAACATTATTACCATATGGTATAGATGGTACCTTTTTCTTCATAGCTTATTGAGATTGATCATTGAAATACGTCATCATCTTCTTATCTTATGTTGGAGTTATTTTATCCTTATAATCCTCTAATGATCATTTTGTAGATATAGAGACTTTATATTTATTTTTTAAAGTCTCAATATGTATCCTCTCAATATTGGAAAATTGAACTTCCAATTTTAGAAATTTCATATTGAGGGTGTTTTTCTAATCTTAAACCATAATAAACTTCTCTACATAAAACATCTTCATTCTTTCAACTTCCTCTTCATGTAGCCTAACTTTTTAAAAAAAAAGTTAACAGAATCAATTTTCAAGCATACTTTTCTAACATATTCTTATAATTTTTTATGGGTTTTGATTATAATATCCATTAATTTAGTTTTTTTAATCAAAATTGGGTACTTACAAATAAATAATTAAAATGGATTTATTTTAATAAATAATGGTAATTTTTTGAAGTTGAATTTTATTTATGAAAATTTTATTTATATTTTATAAGATTTATGAAATTTCATAGGTGTTTAATTATATTATTAGGATGAAAATTGTCCAGGCTTAAGCTATCCCATCAAAAATGGTCGTCCAGCCACTTATCCAACCCACAAGGGGCAGCTGGCCAAGCCATCCTTGGGAGGGCCTGCTCTAGTTGGCAGAGTATGGGGGAATGAGGCCCATTAAGTGTCCTAAGGGGATATAATATCATAGGGTATTAGGGTTAAGTCAAGTCCGGAATGGGTCATGGTAACCTTTGTTTGTTGATGTGTAATATGAATCAATCCTAGGAGACAAATTCTCAGCCGGGGATGAGGTGCATTTCATTATAATCACTCATTGTTCCCAATATCAGTTTGGATGTGGGATTAATGTTCTGGAGTAATTTTAATTTTTTACTAATATGATGATACTTTATTCCACATTCACTCTCCCCATTCTCAGACACATGAGCACCAATGCTCCTCACTGCTCACCATCATCATCATCAACCTCCATTGACAGAAAACACCAAAGAATCACTGGAACCTCCATGGCCACCACTGGATGAGATCAGTCCAAATACACACACCACTACTGAAGGACAGGACCATTAGGGGTCATCTACTACACACATATATGACCCCATGGAATCCAATTCAATCTCCCTCTGAACACTGTAAACCTTGGAGGGATTGAGGGACCACCAATGTTCGCTACTCAACTATCACACTCTCCCCATACCCCGTATCCTGGGCATGTCACAAGCCATGCATGTCTTATACGATCATTTCTGCACCATTTGTAAGTCTACATCACTTAATATCTCCCATGATCAGTGGTAAGAGTTTTTGAAATGTTAAATTTAAAATTATAAAATTAATATAATGACCATATCTCAAAGATAGATTTGGGGAGATCCAAGAGGATGTCAACATTCCAACCTTCCTTTATAAAACAAAGATTTTCCCACTTCTCCAAGAGGCTATTGACACTTGAGTAGGGAATCCATCGAAGGATTTATTTCCATGATACTTCTTAGTTTTCTTCTCCTTCTTATTTTATTTATTTTTAGTTTTATTCTTTCCATGGTAATTTTTTTTCAATTCCTTTCATAATAAAAACAAATAATGCATTTTTTTCTTAATTTTTTTTCAACCATTCTTCTTTTTAATTCTACAATTCTACTTACTCTTCTAATTTCTTCATTTTTTACTATTTTAGGATCTTTATTTTATCATTTATTTTAATTTTTATTCTTTCTCTCTCTATTATTATTTTAATTTCCCATTCTCTTTTATTTCATTGTCTCATTCTCTCTCCCTTTATTATCCTCTATTTATTATTTTTATTTTCTTCCCATTTTACACCATTATGATCTCTTAAACCCGATAATGGGAGGCTGGTCAGAGTCTTGGCATGGGGGAGGTCATGGTGTTCTTGAATTCTTTCTTAAACATTATTTTATTGTTTTTATAGATGTTAGTGTCATGCATGAGTGTGGTGATTGTCCCTCATAAAATGAAACTCAAATATATTTATATTATTATATTTTATTTATTTTCTATCTCTTTAAATTATTATCTCTTCACACGATGAATTTGATCCAACAAATGGATGAAATAGAATATGATGGAGTTGGGTCCTGGAAGATGTCACACACTCAACTAAGGTGATCCATCAACCTTGATTATTATAGGAGGTTCAATTTTTATTTTTTAAGGCATTTGAGATTCCACAATAATAAATAAAATGATATTAATTCATCATGATATTTTTTGAATGGATAATCAAACTAAATTTAAACAAATATGTCATAATAATGAGATAATGAATAACCAAGCTCAGTACCAATTTTATTATTTATAATCACATTCTATTTAACATTTCATGTTACATTAGTTTAAATTTTCATATTTCATGTCATTTCCTTATTCTATAAATCTAATCAAAAACTAAAAAAATTATCATTCATTTAATAAAGTAATAAAAAAAAATAATAGTTTAGGTGAATTATAATTAGTTTTTAAGTAATTGTGAATCTCCTAAATTAATATGACCTTGGTCATCCACTATGTTGCATTAAAAAAATAAATTTTATTTTTCCATTCCCTATGAAAGGAATGCATCAAAACAAGAACCATTTCCAGGGAGTTAATTAGTATTTTGATTTATTTTTCTATATTCACATTGTTGATATTTTTTCACTTTTTTAAAAACAAATAAAAAAATGTTTAACTTACAGTGACCTATCGAATATGGTGTTTCCTTATTTTCTAGATTTTTATGAGAACCTAAATCCAAATTAGAAAAGAGGAGGACATTGAGGAACTCATCCAGAATATTTAAGATAACCTCTAAGAACCATTAATTGAAGGACTGGCCAGATATTTAACTAAATTCTGGGAGTATTTCCAAAACTTTTGTCAAGAAATGGCTAAGGAAATTGTAGGGTGTTCCTTGTTTTCTCCCATTATTTCTGAAGAATTTTCCGATGTGAAAGAACCAATTATTGAGACATTATTGTCTATAGATTATGGTTCTTATATTAATTCAAAATAGGTGATATTATTTTTTAAATCAAATAACGGGGAGTAGGCATTCATAGAATTAATATCTTTCCTGAGGGAGTAACTAAAGGAATATGTTTCTAATGTTTTATCCATAAAATTAATATATTTCTCCCATTACTTTCCTAAATTTTATCTACTGGATAGGGAATAAGAAGATTCCCACATACTTTTCCTTGATGTTTCTAAGGAGAAACCAGAAATTGTGGCCCAAATTAGGGAATATCCATATCCCAACCATCTGAAAGATCAAATCTAATATGACCATGGTGAACTTGAGTGGATTCATTTGGATGAAGAATTTCCAACTGAGCTATATGTGGGAGATCAAAAATATTTGGATGAATTATAAAATTAATTTGAGTTATAACATGATCTCCCTAGTCCTTATAAAGTATAAGATTAATATTTATTTCATATCTTGTTATCTATAGAAGAAGAAGACGCCATAAAAGTGCTGGTATTTGAAGAAAATATGGAGGATCCTAACTACCTACCTCCACTTTCTACCATCAAACTCCTAGATCCACTCACCACTAAAGGTGATATTGAATATGAATGAATTCAGGTAGTTTATCTTATATCAAAATCTATTTAATTTGATTTTATATTATCTAATTTCATTATCAATCCTAACTATTTTTAATTTTTATATTCAAAAAATCTTTTATATGCCTTTGAGGAAGATGATAAAGGGGAACATGAACATGTTGTGGAACACATGGAGCTCCATAATTTGGATGAACATAAATATGAGTAATCCTATGAATAAATACAAGTAATTGAGCCTAAGGAAATCAATAAAGAGTTTCCTTATATTGAAAGGGATAAATTTCATATTAGTAATTAAATTTTAAATTTTATTCAAGTAAAAATACTTGTTTATTCTCGACTTTATAATTCCATTCATTCATCCCATTTTGAGTAAGAATTGGACAAAAAAGACTAGGTTTTACAAGTAATGACCAAGAAGGAGGATTATTCATAATTAATCCAACCCCCACTTTGTAAGCTATGAAAAATTATTAAGGGGTTCTATTATACTATTTCCATGGATCATTCCTCATCACCAAGATGGAATATGTGAAAGCTAGGAAAAGCCACATGCAGTGGTTCACTTTAAGAGATTCAAATTTTCATACTTATTCTAATTCTCATAAAAAAAACTTTTTTTATTAATTTATGGAAAACAATGTTTAATTTTTGGGTTTTTTATTAGATTTATAGAACAATTAAATTGTATGAGTTATGAAAATTTAATCAAATATAACACGTAAGTCTAAACATAATGTGATTACAAATAAATAACTTGGTCCTGAGTTTGTTTTTTCATTATCTCATTATTCTCTTTTATTTTTTAAATCTATTTTTATAATCCATTCATGGAATATCATAAAGAATTATTATTTTTTATTTATTGTTTTGAAATCATGAATACCTTAAATAATATAAATTCAACCTCCTCCTATAATCAAGGTTTATGGAACACCTTAGTCGAGAGTGTGAAATATTCCATGACTTCCCCCAATCATATATTGTTTTATCCATTGATTGGATCAACTTCATCATGTTAAGAGTTAGTCATTTGAATATAGGTAAAAAATAAAATAAAATAATAGAATGTATTTGAGTTGCCTATCATGGGAGACAATCACCACACTCATTCATGTCACTCCCATATATCACAAACATAAACTAAACTTTAATAAAAAATTCAAGAACTCCTTAACCTGTCTCGGGATAAGACTCAGGCAAGTATCCCATTATTGGGAGTAAGAGATAACAATGGTGGAAATAGGAAAGAGAAAATAATAATAATAAAATATAAGAAAGAGAGAGATAATATAAAATAAAATAAAAGTTCGTGGGAAAGGAAGAAGAAAGAAAACACATGAATTGACAAAAAAAATAACATGTGAAGAAGAGATATATATATATATATATAATAAAAAATAAGTGAGAAAATAAAGAATATAAAATATAAAATATAATGAAGAAATTAGAAAAATAAGGATAATAAGATATGGAGAAGAAAATGGATGGAACATAAAATCATGTAAAAAGGCATGTTATTTTTATTATGAAATTAATTAAAAACTATTTAAAAAGAATGAACTAAAAATAAAGAAAACAAAAAATAAGATGAAAACTAAGTGGTAGCATGGCAGTTCCTCCTTTAGTGGATTCTCTCCTCAGGCGTTGAAGGCCTCTCATAGTAGTCATAAAATCCTCCTCGTATAAAGGAAGTTCGGTGCCCCAACCTTCTATTGGATCTACCCAAATCTACCTTTGATATTGGGTCTTTATATTCATTTTATATTTTTTAAATTTTAGCATTTCAAAAAAAATCATGTATATCGTAGGATATCTTTAGTGGAGTGGATTTACACTTGATGTGGACCCGAGCATGCATGGATTGTGTAATACATGGGATGTGGGGGATGGGGTTAGAATGGCAGTGGATGAGTGCACTTCGATGGTCCATCAACACCTCTGGCCTTCATAGTGGCTGGAGGGATCTCTAGTGGGATTCCATGGGGTTTTAAAAGGGTGTAGAAGATGATATTTGGTGGTCTCGACCTTCGGTAGTGGCATGCAGCTTGGGACTGAGCTCATCCAGTGGAAGACATATAGGTTCTAGTGATTTTCTAAATTTTCTAATATATGGTAGTTAAGGATGAAAACAGTTAGTGGGGAGGAGTGGTGGTGATAATGTGTTTGAGCGTGGGGTGAGAAATTATAGACTGAAGCGGTTATGTATTGGTAAAAAATGAATAGTACTTAGGAACATTTGTCCCACATACAAACAAAAACTAGGAATGGTGAGAAATTATAATGAAATGTGTTGCATCTCTAGCTTAGAATCCAACTCTAGGGATAGGCTCCTGGTACACATGTATAAACACATGCTTTCATGGCCCATTTCAGGCTTGTCCAAACCCTACTCCACTATGAGATTGATTCTCTAAGGTCCATTACAGGAGCCTAATGCCCTTATTCTCTACTCACTCAAGATGGACCTCTTTGGGATGGCCTATCTGACTTCCCCCTAGTGGTTAGGCTATGTTTCGGGTTGGCCTTGGTTGATGGGATAGCTTGATCCTGACTAATTTTTTACCAGAAGATAAAATTAAACACTTAAAAATTTTTAAAGACATATAAAATAACAATATAAGTTTAATAAATAAAATTAAACTTCAAAAGTAAATATTATTTTATTAAAATAATTCCATTTTAATTATTTATTTGTAAAATCCCAATTTTTTAAGAAAAAAATTAATTAATGGTTATTCTGATAAAAAATCATCAAAATCATAAGAATGTGTTTGAAAATTATGCATGAAAATTGGGTTTATCAAATAACTCTACAAATTAAAATATTCTTTTCCTAAATCATAAAATATAAACATTATAAAATTAAAGAAAACTGGTTCTAGAAATATTAAAATTTAAAAGAAATTAAATTAAATGATTATCAATGATAAATTAAACTTTCAAAAACCACCAAAAAAATAAATCTAATTTATAAATTTTCAAAGAAACAATTCATTCAAATATTCTAATTTATACTTTTTTAAAATGATATAACTTATTCTTTTATCTATTCAAGATCCTTAATTCATTATTATAAAAAATTTCAAATCATGATCTACCTCACCTTTAAATATTTTCCCTCATCACTCATGATATAGTTCAAATAGATTTATTTTAATATCATGAGAACATGCTTCTTTTCTATAGGCTTGAAAAAGAACTTCTTCCTCCACTTTTTAAAGAAAAAATTCACATAAAATTATGAGGGCTTATCAATTAGGGTTCATATGACTTAGAGGATTAAGGTTGGAAGGAATTGATGTTTAAAATTAAGGCTCAAAGAGGTGTTTTCTCTCTAAAGTACAATGCATGATATAAAAATAAAAATTGTTAAGAAATTATATACTTAAAATTAGAAACTATATATTCCCCCAAAACTAAAATTAATGGCCATTATTAATGAATACATAAATAATTATGTGCACATTCTTGAATGTTTATTTACTTTTATACCTATTTTTATATTTTATTTCTTAAATTAATTTTTTTAAAAGTTATACTTAAAATACACCTCACATTCACCACCTAACCACAAATGATAAAAATAATTGGTTTATTAATGGTTATTTTTTATTCTCCCAAGTTACAACCCACATTTGTTTCATTTTTTTCTCAAGAATGGAAAAAAGTGAAAGTAAACTGTAAAAATCAAAAAACCTTTCTCAATAACCAAAGTATCACCCCAAAAAAATTCTATTAAAATTTATTTCATCCCTTCCACCATGAATCCCTTCACCCCCAAACGTAATCTAAAAAATATCATGAAAAATACTAAGAAGATGGTAGGAATGGATAAAAATGGATTGAAACATGGCGCATTCCTAACAAGGGAATTCGTGGCCTCGATGGGATAAACAAGGACTAATGTAATGGTAGTTTTCAAGGGTAAGTTTTTTTTTAAAAATTCCTCAATTATATTAAATTTACTTTTGTATAGTCATTAGAATTGATAAGTTTCAATGAAAGTTCTTATAGGTGGCATGTCCCAAGATCACTTAAGAAATATTCTCAAGATAAAATATAAAGTACTTGGTCTATAAATAATCTTAGTATTAGAAAATATTATTTGGGAAAATAACTTTTGGAATGACTAATAATAAAAAATAAACTCACATAAATTTCATAGATTAAAAGTGTGAAAATGATAAGGAAATTTTATTTACATGAATCAATTAATTCCTTCATATCATTAGTCCTCATCTAAATATACATACTTCAATTTAATGATTCAATTATATTTTTTACTCGTTCAATATTATTATAAATTAAATCTAAAACTTGGAATCATAGGATTCCAAAGAAACTCATCTCTCTTATATAATGTAAGTAAAGTATAAATTCAATCATAGATATTTAATTTTCTAGTTTAAGCTCAAAAAAGTTTTCAAACAAAAATTTCTAGGAGTTTCAAAGAAAAAAAATTAAAAAATAAACTCCCTTTTCTCATGAAGCTTAAGTATTATTCCTTCACAATTTTGGGGTTGACTTGTTCCATAATGAATACATAAAAGTAAATCATCCAATTTGGCACAAGGATCATTTCATTTATGTTCAAAAAGATAATAGGGAGTGAGCTACATGCTAGACTCATTCTAAATATTAAATTTAAATTTCAATAAAGAAATTAAAATTGGTAAGTCTTGGTATTATCCCCCAAGTGGGCCCAAGTTTTTTATAACCTTCATAGGGTAGTACCAGTTTTCATCCATTTCCAGTTGGTGGATGGAGCTTCTTAGACTTGAACCACTACATGTGGCTTTTCCTAGCTTTCAATTCCTCCGAATTGGTGATTAGGAATGATCCATAGACAAATTATACTAGATCCACCCCCTTAACTATTAGGTATATCTTGTATAGTGGGGGTAGGATGAAGTATAAATCATCCTCCATCTTGGTTTCTAGTTGTGACACCTCCTATTTCTTATATAGGGTTGTCTCAACATGTTATACCTGAATTGAATGATCAATAGGAAATTAAATAGTTTTTTTACATGAAAAATTTTTAATTTTAATTATTAATAATAAATTTATCATTTTAAGTATGAAAATATTATTTATTGGTTTCCTCAGGTTCAACTACATAGATTTCTTTATGGGATTCATTGAATGCATGTTCATAAAAATTAAGGATCTCTATTTGTTCCTCAATATGTGAATTTTCTCCTTTATAATCTTCCTAAAATTCCTAGAAAATATTTAAAAAATATAAAAATTAAAAATAGTTACGACTGTTACACAAATTAGATTTAAAAAATAAAAAAATAGTGTTTCAGATAAGATAAACTCCCTGAATTGGTTTAGCTTCAATATATCATTCAGTGGTGAGTGCCTCTTGGAGTTTGATGGTATAAAGTGGAGTTAGGTAGTTGGGATCCTCCATATTTTCATCAAATTATAGCACTTTTGTGGATTATTCCTCTTTCATGGCTAGCAATATGTGAAACTGTGCCAGCACTTCTAATTTACAGGGATTGGGGAGATCAAGTTGTACCTAAAATTCATTCCATAATTCATCCATATCCTATTTATCTCCCACACATAGCTCAATTGGATAGTATTCCTCATCATTTATCCACTCTAGCTCATCATGTTCATCATGGATCTGATCCTTCTAATGGATGGGCTATGGACACTCCTAAAAATGGGCCTCAATTTCTTGGATCTCCTTATAAAAACCAGGTAATACAAAGGGGCTCTTCTTGTTCCTTATCCACATTATAAAATTCTATAAATTAATGGGAGAACTCAATTAGTTCCTTGGAAATAGTTCTAGTTTTGATGCACACCTATTATAGGGTGTGGAAAATACAAATTTATTTTTCTAATTTAGAATAGTCACTGACTAGGGTTGTCTCCCTAAATGAGATTCACAATTTATTACTTATTCAAATTCACCTAAACTAATTATTGTTATTATTTTATGAAATCAAATGATAAGTGTTTGGGTTTTTATTATATTTTTAGAATAATGAAATGACATGAAATACGAAAATTTAAACTAAACTGACATGCAATGCTAAATAAAGTGTGATTATATGAAATAACTTGGTCCTAAGTTTATTTTTTCATTATCTCATTATTCTCCTTTACTTTTTAAAATTTAGTTTAATAATACATTCATGAAATCTAATGTGAATTATTACCCTTTTTTTAGTGTTTTGAAATCTTGAATTCCTTAAACAATCAAAATTTAACCTCCTCCTATAATCATGATTAATAGAACACCTCAGTTGATAGTGTGACATATTCTATGACTTAGCTCCATTGTATATCATTTCGTACATTTATTGGCTCAACTTCATCATGTTAAGAGGAAATCATTGTAAGATGTGGAAAATAAAATATAATAAAATAATAGAAATATATTTGGGTTGCATTTGATGGGGAAAATTTCCACAATCGTGTATTCAACTCACATCTATCAAAAACACTAAATAAACTTTATGAAATAATTCAAGAATACCTTTACCTCCCTTGATCCAAGCCATGGGCCAGGCTCCCATTATCAGGAGTAAAAGATCAAAATGGTGGAAAGAGGGAAGATAATAAAAATAATAAAAAGAAGAGAGGGAATAGAGAGACAAATAAAGTAAAATAAAAGAGAATGGGAATATAATGACAAATAAAACACATGAAATCACAAACATAAAAATAGAATAAGAAGAGAGAGAAGGACAATAAAAATAAAATAAAATGATAAAATTAAGAACATAAAATAGAAAACAACATGAATAAATTAGAAGAATAAGAATAAGAATAGAAGTAGAAGAATAATGGGGAAAACATAAAATTAAGAAAAAAAATGCATGTGGTATTTTTGTTATGAATGAAAATGAAAAAAAATTACAGAAGAAAAATAAAACTAAAAATAAATAAAATAAAAATAATAAGTATCATGGAAGTGCCTCTTTTAGTGGCTTCCCTCCTCAGGTTTTGATGTCCCCTCACAGCAATAGTAAAATCCAACTTTTATTGAGGTAAGTAGGATCCTATGTCACCCCTTGGATCTCCCTAAATATCCCTGTAAGATCAGTACTTTATCTTTATTTTGTATTTTTAAATTTGAACATCTCAAGAAAAACATCCCATGGAACGTGGAAGATATTTTGAAGCATGTACTTCCACTTGGTGTGGACCTGAGTGTGCATAGAATTTATGGATCGTGTCATACATGGGATTTGGGTCATGGGGATAGTGTGGTAGTGGAGTAGTTTACTTCAGTGTTCACTCAACCCCTATGGCATTTATAGTGGTTAGAGGGAGATGGAATGGGATTCCATTGGTCATTTAAGGGTTTAAGAGATGATCATTGGTGTTCCCAGCCTTCGATAGTGGCATGCATCTTAGGACTGAGTTTGTCTAGTGGCGGTTATATAGGTTTCAAAGATTCTCTAAAGTTTATAGTTAGTGATGGTTGAGGATGATGGAAGCGAGTGGTGAGGAGCAGTGGAACTCATGTGTTAGAGCATGGGGTTAGTGACTATGGAGTGAACAAGAGTTGTATTAGTAAAAAATGAATAGTACTCTAGAATATTTTTCCCACAACAAAACCTAAGCTGAGATCGGTGACTGATTATAATGAAATGCACTGCATCTTAAAATCTGAAGCTTTCTCTAGTGATGGGATCCCGATACACACACACACAGAAAATACACCACGACCCATGTGGGCCTTTGTCGAAACCTACTCTCCCACAATCTAGACTCATCGCGGGACACTGCATGGGCCGGATGCCCCCATGTTCTGCCGACTCGAGTAGGCCCTCCCAGGATTGGCCTGGCTAACCACCTCCTTATGGACTGGCTAAGTGAATTCTTTTCCTTGGCTGATTAGATATCTTGAGCCTGGATAATTTTTTACAATAAAATATTATTAAATACCTAGAAGATTTCATAACACTTATAAAATATCAATCAAAGTTTCATAAATATAATTCAACTTCCAAAACCACCATTATTTTATTCAAACAAATACATTTTAATTATTTATTTTTATGTTACCAGTTTTGAATAAAACAACTAAATTAATGGGTATTATGAATAAAAAACTCATAAATAGTAAGAATATGTATGAAAATTATGCATGAAAATTGATTCTTTCAAGGTTCAAATTATTTCTTATTTAATTTTTATTCCAATTTTAAATCCTTGACATCAATGTTATTTTTAAACTTTTCTTTAAGTTCATGGAACTTTTATTATAGAGTCTTTTTGAATCCCTCTTTCTCTTAAAATTTATTAATCCACTTGTATTCAAACCCAAAGGAACATATTACAATCTCCCCTATTTATACTCCAATGGATATAACTTTATTGGAGAGCTTCATATATTAAAAAAGTTTTTCTTTTAAATCATTCTGCATTACTTATGATTTATCCTTAAGCTAAGTGATGTATTACTTCATGCATTCAAATATCCCATAGATAATAGTTAATAAGTATTTGGTATAACTATCATCATATCCTTTAATTCATCAATTTAAAAATCAAACGACATGTTACCACTCCCACCAATGCTTGGATCTTCTTCAGGTCAGTTTTTATAATAACTATCACATGCCACTTGATCCCTTGAATCACTTAATACATTTTAGGTAGAGATACTATCCATATCCTTAGTTGAAACTTGATCCACCTACTCTTCACATTACAAAATAATATTCCTCCATTGTTATCAAGATATAGAGATATTAATAGTTCTTTTTATTTATTAAATAGGGATTTATTCTTCAGCTTTATTTTCTCTTTCCTTCACCTTCTCATCATGTTATTGTTAGAAATAGAATTATTCTTAGAGATAACTGAATATTAACCAAAACACCTCTTCATTGTTAACACAATAATGAAAAACAAATATTCAAAAAATAATAACTATAATTTAGAGAATCCAATATTGTTTAATCATCCCTCACATACTAATTAAGAGGACCACATTGGGATACACTCGACACTGAGAGGGGGTGAATGGGTATTGGAAAATTTTCCACCAATTATAATTTTAATCCATTTATCTATTAGACCTATTGGGGTCTTGAATCTAATATTCTATTTTCCATATTTTATTCCATTATATGAAAATAGGTGAAATATAGAAGATAATATTTTTATAAAGTTCACTACTCAACAAGAGAATATAGTCCTTGCAGTGCATGGTGATGACCATTACATAGATTATATACTATAATAAGACATAATTTAAAGTGTTTTGGTAAGAAAACAATCCTTAGCCCAGTGTGAGTCCCTATACTTTAGAAGGGGGAGGGAAACAATCCTCTTCCTTGCACCAGTGAAAACCTTGTCCAACTTGAATCTCCTTACTAATTCATTATATGGCCTCTAAAGATAATATTCTCCTTTTTATTAAGGTATTTTGTAGTACCAATAAATTCTTCCACTTGTTATGTCTTTTTATGGATTTCATAGTGCGGACTTGATCTTCACTCCATTATTCTGCACTTGTTACTTGCATAGTTACAGGAATGAAAGTCTTCTTCTATTTGAAATAGAAATCTAAAAGATTATATATCTTATTATTCTTATTCTTATGTAAATATATGTACATAGATCTTTTCTTTTTCAATTTCTAATCTTAAACAATCAATATATATGGTGAATATAGTATCATTATCTTCTTAGTGCAATTATTACATAGCACTGAACTTCTCACATCATATCACGTATATATTTATAATACATTGCATGAATTACACAAATGAAACCATATAACACATAAACCTTCTATTACTTTATGGAATATTCAGAAATTATATTTATTCAAGCTTCCTTGAACTTTTTTATGTAAATGGATTGAATATCTCAAATCATTTGTTCTATTTTGGTTAACTTATCATGTGCTTAAACATTCATGTATTCATGTGTAATGGATCATTCCTTCACAGCCTATTCCATTTTCATTTTGTGTGTTGTAGGTGTTTAGGAAGAGGCTTGAGGAGGTTCCATGGTGGTTAGAGGACCAATAAAGTTGTTGTGGGATATTCACATCATAAAATGTTTATATGAAAATAATTGGTGGTTCAAAGATTTTATAGTCATCCAGTTTCTTGGATTGTATACAGGTGAGTAAGAACCCTTGAAAGGGGTTCATTTCGTGAAATTAATTCATGTTATGTAATTAAATAAAGACATACGTGATGTTAATTTTTTCGAAATTTGAAATTTTAAAAAAACCTGAGCATTTAATGTCATGAATTGGTTACACGATCTGAAAGTGCAAGGATTCCAGGTTATAAATACTTTTTTGGATGATTTTATTCATTCAAATTTGTATTCCTTCTATCTCAAATTTTTTAACCCTACAAATTTTTTAGTGATCTTCCCGCCCTCCTTCGCTCACCTTGATTCATTAGTTTTGGTGGATGCCCATTGGAGGTTAGTGGTAAGACATTCTCTTCTTCTTGGTTATTTTATTCTATTATTATCATAAGGATCCACTACAATAGTGTTTTTTTTGTTTGTTTTGTGAGTTGGGATGCATTATTTATAACTCCTAATGTGTATTACGTTGGTCCATGAGATTTACATGCAGTTGTGGTTTGTGATTATTTTTTCTTCACCCTGTAGTGTGCAACGAGTTAGTAGAGATTCTTTGAGGTAGTTAATCCCTCATTTATCACTTTTTTGTATCATGTGTGAGTTTTTTCTTCTTTTAAATCTATGGGTTATGGTTTTTAGGTATTAAGTTAAGATAAATAATTTACTAGTTGAAAATTAATGTGGGAAGGGGGATGGTTCACATGCTTTTTAAAACATTGATATTTTGTGATGATGTATTTTTATGGGCTGAATACCCCACTAAAAATATTATTAGGGTCCTTTTATCTCATTATATTTATTTTGATATAGAAACCTTGTTTCATGTTTATGCGATATCACTCAAAAATGGAAATTGGATAATATAATGGTTTCACCGGGATTTATGTTTTATGTGATAACACCCCTAAACTAAAGTGAAATGTGATAAAAGACCCTTTGTTAAATCTGTAAAATGTACTTTTATGTGTTTTGAAGTGTGGATGTGATTTTGGGGTGGTGAGGTAATTTTTTTACCTTGCTTTTGGGGTGGTGGGGTGATTGGTTTTTTATCATTCTTTTGGGTCGATATGGTGATGGTTTGTTTGGGTGTGATTTTGTAGTGGTGAGGTGAAGGTGTGTGTGGATGTGATTTTAGGGATGTGAGGTTATGGTTTGTTTGACCATGTCTTTGTGGTCATGAGGTGATGGTTTTTTTGGTCATTCTTATAGAGCGTCATGGTGATGGTTTTTTTTTGCCACTCTTATGGGGTGGTGAGGCAATGGTTCGATGGGATGTATGAGATACTTGTGATGTTTGGTTTTGTTATGCAATCTTTTTAGGGAGTGATGAAATAATTAATTAATAATGATTGAAATAATTAGGGTTTGGTTTGATTAATCAGATGGAAATGAATAATGAAAAAATGAATGATGGGTTGTGTGGTTAAATGTAGTTGATGATTAATAATGAAACAAATGGGTTGGATAATGTAAATGGTATTGGATGTAAATATCAAATGTGTCTTGTGGTTTGTGTGGTGTTATACATTTAAAGTTTGTATAAAAATTGGGGATGTTGTGAGTTGGTTAGTGCTTTTGTTGGGAACCCATAGGTTAGTATTGTGTGTGGCTCTATATATATACTTGTATATTCCTTTTGATTTCTATATACACCCCCACCCACATTGAGAACAATGTTATAACACCCATATTTTCACACAGGGGTATTTTTTTCAACACCCTAGAGATGAGGATATATGGCTTACTACCCGTTCTTTCTGATTATATCTTCCAAGTGATTAGATATACATAGGATGTGATAGATAGATGTATGTTAGTGAACTAGGTGATGGACCAGGTGTTTTTGGGAGAGATGAGATGTGATCATGTTGTGGGGTGATGACCCATTGGTTTTTAGGTGATATTTGATAGGACCATATTATGGGGTGGTGGCTTAGGTGTTTTCTATAGATATGTGATATGACCCTTCTATGGGGAGGCTTATAGTGGGGATCATTCATGGTGAGAGGTGACAACCAGGTTGATGTCCTTCATGCTCCTGATACCCTACTACTCTAGTTATGGAAGTGGTTGTAATGATGCGGCCCAGGTGTCTACAGGCGTGATGTGAGGTGACTATGTTATGGGGTGGTGTAATATGTTATTTTGAAGATATGGGAGTACCAGGACATGAAATGTTGTGGTGTGAGAGCATAAAATTAGTGGGAAAGTGGTACATGGTACCCTTTATCAATATTATTGTAATTTTGTTCTTATAATTAGATTTTTTTTATTTGGTGAGCATGCCTTGGTGTGGTTGGGATGGATAGATGACTTGTTTAGTTGTTTTTGGTCATTTTTTTCCACATGGGTGGATTAGTATACTTATTTCACATGTCCATGAGAGACTATGGTTCTTTTAATGAGTATACATGTATGATCACCCAACATATTTAAACTTATTTTTAGGTTTCCATGATGATTGTGTGAACTATGGTGGATAGTACTAGCTCGAACCTTTTTGGACAGTTGTTGTGTTACTGATTTAGATTTTTATCAGTATTTAATTTTGGGATCTTTTATCTATATCAGTTTATTTATACATTCATGTGGGATGGATTTGGTTTATTTTTATATTTTGTTGTGGAGTTTCTTTTGGATGAATCATCTTAACTGTCTATCCTATATTATTATAGAGGCTAATGCCTCCCATTTTATGATTTTTTAATACCCCCGGTGCCAATTTCCAACCTAGGGCTTACTGGATATTGGACTAGGGAGTCATTATCTCTCTCCCCTCATTGAGGTATCTTTAGAGGGAGGGGTCATGATATAGTGGTATCAAAGGTTGATAGTTGAGAGATAGGATGGATTTTGGATTTTGGAATAGTGAGGATTGGATGTGTTGGTAAGAAAATACTAATAGTTGACCTTAGTTCATGACATTTTCTAGGGAGATTAGCTAGGACATGAGATTTTAGGGCCCCTTTTGATCCATCAAATGAACTCTGAGCTTATTTAACAACCAAGTGATGTGGACCTATGTTTAGGGTAGATACCTAGGAGTGTTAAATGTATCATGGTGACTTGTGTTTCTATTTGAGTTGGGTTTTTTGGGAATATTAAAATTAATAAAGTGAATTAAAATGAATCAAAATAAAATTGCATATTACAAGGATTAGGAAAAAAATTATTTTTAGATATGGCTCATGGAAATCATCTTTATGTGGATCGGGTAGTTTATATTTAGTAGGTTAATCTAGTTGATCATCGTATGGTTGATACGACATAGAAGTATGTGACTTGTAATATGGTGTTGTGCATTTCTCAGCAGTAGTATTTTGGGAAAATATGAGGGTAGTGTTTTGAATGTGGAGACAAAGAGATGGCTGGAGGAGCTCGATATCTCTTTTAATTTGATTCGGGTCTAGGTGGGATACTAGGTACCTTTAGCATATAATTATATGTGGGAAGTTTCTTGTTAGTAGTGGATACTATATCTGGGTGAGAGGAAGGAGGTAGATGTTTCATGGGTTTACTTTTAGAAATAGTTCTATTTAGAGTTCCTTTTGTTGGTCATGAAGGTAGTAAAGAGGTGGGAGGTTCTTTCTCTTCAGTAGGGGATTTTGTTTTGGTGGTAGTTTTGAATCAAGTTCAAGGACCAGATTTATTTTTCTCAAGTATTTTTCCAAATGAGGAGTTTCATGTGATATTTCTTGAGGAGGCGCATTATCCTTCTATCTATAATGTTGTAACTCATTTTATATTGACAAAGTATCTATAGGATCCGAAGAATGTAGAGGTTATTGAGTAGATTCACTCACAAGGAGTTTTACCATGATAGTGGAACTAGTATGCTTCCATGAGAAGTGGGGTTGTTAGTCATACGTCTAAAGAATCAGGACCGTTGAACTTTAGACCAGTTGGGATTCGACATCAATAGCTTCCCTTTCGACCCTCTAGTTCAAGTGGTTTTTGTTCTTTTCCTGGAGATATTAGACGGATTTTTTTTATTTGTGTGGTTTGTTTCCACTACAAAAATTAGTTCCCAATGGTTATTTATTCTTAGTTTGGTGGATGTGTACAAGTTCATCTCTATCCTCAGCATCATTTTGTAGTGATACTGTTTTATTACTAGGGTTTGTAGGCTTATACTCTTCCAAGAGATGATGGAATGGGTAGAGGCAGGCCTCAAGATGTTCCTCATGTTCAGGGACCTCGACCCAAGTGTGGTCATGGAGGTTTCCATCAATATAGAGGTAGAGGTGCTAGTTTTGGTCAGTTTCACATAGTGTAGGAAACCGCACCAGAGGGGTCATAGATCGTTTAAGGTATGATCATTTTGTCATCTAACCTTATTTTTCTTTTTTGATTTAGTATATTCACATTAATTTTTTTGATCCACTCTATTATGTGCTCTAGGAATATATATGGAGATACTTCTTGTTCCCCTAGTGTTTACTATCACAGTTGGAGGCCAGAATAGCTTGTTTGATATGTGTTGGGGAAGTAGACTGATGTTGGGGACATATTAGTCATGTGGGTGTTTTTTCTTGATATAGATTCGTCCATTTGATGTAACCATAGGAATTGAATGGTTCTATTCCATATGTACTATTATCAACTTATTATAAATGAGATTCATGTTCTTGGATGTGGATACATAGGGTTTGGTTTTCCTTGGAAGGCAGGGTTGTCATGTGGGAAGTCAGTGAGTGGATCCCTTATTTATTTGACGGATGATTTGTGAGTTTAATTAGTAGATGTTGGGATAGTGGAGGTCCCTGGGGTCATTGGGGAGTTTCTAAATGTTTCACCTAAGGAGGTTGTGAGGCTCCCCCCTTTAAATAATGTTGAGTTTAAAATAGACTTGTTGCCTCATCATTCTCTAATTTTAATGGATCCTTATCAGATGGACCCTATATATTTGTGTGAGTTGATGCTAAAGGAGTATGATTTGATGGATAAGGGTTTTATTTGGCCTAATGTGTCACCATGGGGTGTTCCAATGTTGTTCTTTATGACTGATAATGGTGGTATGAGGCTTTTTATAGACTACCATAGGTTGAATCAGGTGATGGTCAAGAACTGTTACCATCTTTTAGGGGTAAAAGATCTTTTCAACCAGTAGATAGGGAAGAGTTTATTTTCTAAGATCGATCTGCTATCTGGATATCCCCATTTTAGGGTAAAGTATGGTGATATCATGAACACTATATTTAGATATGGGTATGGGAACTTTTATTTTGTAGTAATTTCATTCGGTGTCACAAATGTACCTGCTATGATCATGGGAGTCATGAACTCTATGTTCCTCAAATTCCTAGACTAGTTCATAGTCGTGTTAATTCAAGACATATTGGTCTACTCAAAGTTGGTGGGGGAGCATGTCAATCATCTCATAGGTATGTTTCAGGTCCTTTGTCACCACCATCTTAATGGGAATTTTTTTAAGTGTGATTTTTCGATGAGATTTGCGCATTTCCTTGGACATGTGATGTCTCATTAGGGTGTGGAAGTAGACTCATTGAAGCTCAATCCAGTTTTTTATTGGAACACCAATGAACATCAAAAATGTTTGCATTTTTCTTTATCATATAGGGTATTCAGAGAGGTTATTAGTCAATTTAACTCGATTTGAAACCCCATTGATTTATTTTACAAGGAAGAACAAGGATTTTGTGTGGACTGATCAGTGATGGGTAGCATTTGGTTAGCTAAATTGGATGTTTTCAGTGATCTAGTGCTTCATTTTCCTGGGGAGGGTGTGATGTTTTAGGTTTTTTGTGACACTTAACATATGGTCTTTAGATGTGAGTTGATAAAGTAAAGGGAATTTATATCCTATGGGTCTAGGATGTTTCTTCCCCATGATCATAATTATTCCACACTTTATCTAGATCTAGTAGTTGGTGTGTGTTTTTTTTGTAGTTGTGGCAACATTACCTCATTGTGGAGTGATTCATGGTCTTCATAGACCACAAGAGTTTGAGGTATATATTTTCTCAGCATTATCTAAATTTGTTTTAGCATAGGTGTAAGGTGTTACTTCAAGATTTTGATATTGAGATCTCTTACCCCTTAAAAATGGAATGTTTTGGTTGAAACTTTGAGGAGGAATTCATTAAAGGATTTTGTTTAGGATTCTGTGGATTTTTTGAAAGGAATGGCGGAGTTAGAGGCCTTTCACTTCAATGTCATTGTGGAAGATGGTAGAGGTTGTTTCTTTAGATGAAATTTTAGCCTTCTCTGATACAGTAGGTAGAGGGGTCTCATTGGGGAGACTCACAAGCATAGGTGATGTGCCATCATGTTGGTTATGGAGATTCTATAGAGGGATAGTCATAGGATGGTTGGAACCGGATGTTGTTTCATGGGAGGTTGTGTGTTCTAGTGGTGGTGTTTTTTAGAGTACTTTGTGAGTTTCATAGATCACCTTTGGCAGTACACCCATGAGTATCCAAGATATATTGTGTCTTGAGGGTTCATTTTTTGGGGATTAGGATGAAATGGGAAGTACAGGATTTTATGGCCAAGTTTTTTCTTCTGTAGTAGGTAAAGGTCTAGAATCATGTTCCTAGTTGTTTTTTTAACCTTTGGATGTTCCTAAGTGGAAATGGTAGGACATAATGATGGATTTAATCATTAGGTTACCCCAATCATAGGGAGGTTCTGATGTTATATGGGTGATCATGGATCAATTAATGAAATCATCCAAATTCTTAGTGATCAAGGAGTTGGGAATAGTGGGTAATTTCCCTAAGAGGTATGTGAAAGATGTGGTGTGGTTTCATGGAGTTTCAATGTCCATTGTATCAAATAGGGATGAATGTATTACCTCCTGAATCAATAGTAGATTACAACATGATTTTGGTTCTCATTTACACCTAAAAATTTATTTCCACCCTCATACAAATGGGAAAATAGAGCATACCATCTATACGCTAGAGGAAATGTTGCAGGAATTCATCTTAAACTTTGAAGAATAATGGCCATGTCATATTCCTTTGGTTGAGTTTGCTTGCAACAATAGTTATCACTCGTCCATTGGTATGGATCTACTTGAGGCGTGTTATAGGTGACTATTTCATTCTCTATTATGATAGATGGAGGTTTGAGTGGTATCATTTCATGGTCTTGATGTGGTAAAGATCACGATAGAGAAGGTTCATCTTTTTTGGGAGAGTATGAAAGTATCACATTACCAATAGAATCCTTATGTAGATTGTAGGAGGAGTTCCATTGAGTTCTAATTTTGGGACAATGTTTTCTTTAAGGTTCCCCTAAATGTGGTAAATTGTGGTTTAGTAGTGGGGGTAAGCTTTCTACTAGTTTTTTTGGGCCCGTTGTGGTTTTGGGGTGATTTGGTGAGGTAGATTATCGGTTGGTATTGCCACCATGCCTAGAGAGGATCCTCAGTGTCTTTCACGTATCTCATCTTCAATAGTATCTTCATGATGACTGTCATGTTGATGAATGGTGGGATTTTGATATCAAGGATGATGCGATGTATGTGGAGTATCTAGTAAGATCTAGGATCATCAAGAGAAGGTGTTGTGTGGAAGGACCATTCCCTTAGTTCACATTTAGTGGAGGACTGGTTTACAGGGGGAGAGTACTTGGCAGTGAGATACATGTATGTGTGCCTAGTACATAGAGCTATTTGAGTTTTTCATTACTCTATTTTTCTTGTGATGTAATTTTTAGACCTTTCTATTCTATGAGTTTTTTTTTGTTTTCTTGATGTGTGAAGTGTGATAATGTTCAGAAAAATGGAAACGAGGGGACATGTTTCTTAATCGAGAATCATTAGCTATGATATGATTAAACTCATGAAGGAAAGTTAGTTCAACCCAAAGTGGATATTATATTAACATGGAGGATGGAATTACCTGATTCATTTGTTTGAGTTGGTTTAGTTCAATGGTTATAAATGTTTTTGGTTTGGGGTATGAGGATTTTGATATGTTTGTGTGGTTGTGTGTGGTGATGTGGTTTTTGTAGTCTATTGGTGGGTTTTACAGTTGGCGTGTTTGGATATTGGTAGCAATGAGAAGTAATGTGATCCTAGATATATATCTCGCAGGGTGGTTGTTCGTACCCCTTTCCTTCTAGGATTGGTTTTGTATTCTTGAGGGTGAGAATAATTTGAGAGAAATTTGATGTAATATTCCTGACTTCTTTGACTATTCTATTTTCTTTTTTGGGTGTTTGAGGTGTTTCAAAGGAATTTTGATGAGGTTTCATGGTGTTTGTAGGAGCAAAAAATCTAATGTAGGGTATTAATGTCATGAAAGGTTTACATGGTGTAAATTGGTAGTTTATGGCTTTTTTAGCCAACCAGTTTCACAACTTGTATGTAAATGAGGAAGAACCCATGAACTGGATTCACATCATGAAATTAATTCGTGATATGTAATTAAATAAAGTTTTAGGATATGTGAATTTCATTAAAAGATATAATTTTTAGAAAACCCAAGTATATCACATCATTAATTGGTTACATGATGTGAAATTGTTAGGATTCTAGGTTTTAAATTCTTTTTTTTGGAATATTTATTCATTTGAATGTGGCGTCCTTCTCTCTCATTTTTTGAGAACTCTTGATATTTTTTAGGGATCTTCTATCCCCCTTCAATTGCCTTGATTTATTGGTTCTGGAAAATGCTTTTTGAAATCTATGGTAAGCCCTTATATTCTTCTTAGTTTTTTTCGTCCGTTATTCTCCAAGGGATTCATTGAGGTGGTACGGTTTTGGTTTGGATTGTGAGTTTGTATGAGTTATTGATAACCCTTGATGTAGTATAGTTTGATCCATGATTTGTTTTATGTGGTTGTGCCTTGTGTTCATTTCTTCTTCTCCCTTTGGTGTGTTATAAATTGGAAGATATTCTTTGAGGTAGAGAATCCATCATTTCTCCTTTTATGCATCATATGGGAGGGTTTTTCTCTTTTTATCTATGGTGATGGTTGTTCTGTATTAATTAAAGATAAATAATTAGATAATTCAAATTGAAGGGGAGAAGGGGAATGATTCTCATGTTTTTTACACCTTTTATATTTTTTGTATGATGTGATTGGATGGAATGAATACCCTACTAAAAATAATGGCTGGTGGGATAATTTTCTTGCATTGTAGTTGTTGTGATATAGAAACCTTGTTTCATGTTGTTGTGAAATCACCCCAAAATGGAATTTATCTAACCACTTATATTTGGATAATAAAATGGTTTCCCATGGATATATGGATTGTGTGATCACACCCCTAAAATAAAGTTAAATGTGATAAAATACCATTTGTTACATATGTAAAATGGTCTTTGATGTGTTTTAATGTGTGGTTTTTCTTTTGGTGGGGTGAGGTGATGGTTTTTGTTTCATGCTTTTGGGTGGAGGGGTGTTGGTTTTCTTATATATGCTTTTGGGTCGATGGGGTGATGGTTTGTTTGGCTGTGATTTTGGGGTAGTGATTTTATGGTTTGTGTGGTCGTGATCTTGGGGTAGAAAAATGATGGTTTTTTGATTATGTCATTAGGTAGCAATTTAATGATTTTCTTTTTAATTATTGTGGGGTGTCAAGGTGATTTATTGTTTGGACGTTCTTGTGGGGTGATGAGGTGATGATTCAATTATAATGATGATACATTTGTGATGTGTGGTTGTGTTGTGCTAGATGTTCGGGTAGTGACAGAATAACTAATTAATAATGATTGAAATGACTAGGGTTTTGTTTTATTAATGGGATGAAAATTGTTAACAAAAAAATGAATGATGGGATGTGTGGTTAAATATGGTTCATACTTAATAATGAAATAAATGGGATGGATAATGTAAATATGATGGGTTGGAAATGAAAAATGTGGATTTTAGCTAGTGTGGTGTTATAAATTTTGAGGTGGCAGCAAAAGTGGGGATATTGTGAGTTGGTTGTTGTTGTTTTTTGAACGCATAGCTTGGGATTGTGTGTGGAAATATGTATATACTTGTATACTCTTATTTATTTCTATACCCCCCCCCCCATGTTAAGAACTATGTTCTGACAACCAAATTTTCACATGGAGATGTTTTTTCCAACTTCTCTATGATGAGGACAGATGGATGGATATCCACTCTTTCCCACTCTCCCTTTCTGGTGAGTAGATATACATAGACTATGATGGTTGTAGGACTGTTAGTTCACTAGGTGATGGCCTAGGTGTTTTAGGGTGAGATGTGATGTGACCATGCTATGGGGCGGTGGTCCTTGTGTTTTTAGGAGAGATGAGATATAACCATGCTATAGGGTGGTGGACCAGGTGTTTTTAGGTGTGATGTGATATGACCTTGTTGTGGGGAAGCTTATTGTGAGGGTCATGCATGGTAAGAGGAGGTCTTGAGGTTGATGTCCTCCCTGTTCATGATACCCTACTATTCTTATCATGGTAGTGTTTTGATGTGATGGACCATGTGTATATACGCATGATGTGATGTGACCATTTTTTGGGGTGGTGGTATATGTTATTCAAAAGATATGGGAGCACCAGGATGTACAACGTTGGGGTGTGAGATAATCACATTAGTGGGAAAGTAGTGTGGGGTACCCTTTATTGATATTATTCTTTTTATGTTTTTTTAATTATCTTGAGTTATTTGGTGAACATGCCTTGGTGAGGATGGGATAGATAGTTGACCTGTTTAGGTGTTTTTAGTTTTCTTGTTTTCTCACGAATGCATTAGTATACTTCCTTCACATGTGCATAGGAGACTCTAGTTTTCTTATTGAGTATACTTGTATGTTCACCATATGTAAATAAAATGATTTTCTAGTTACCCATAGGATTATGTGGACCCTATTGGAAAGTACTAGCTTGAACCTTTTTGAATAGTTATTATGTCACTGCTTTAGCTTTTCTTTTTGGGTATTTACTTTTGGAGACTTTTATTTGTATCAGTTTTTTTATACATTCTTATGGGATGGTTTTGGTTTCTTTTTATATTATGTCATGGAGTTTCATGTGGATGACTCCTCTTATATCTTGATACTATATTATTATAGAGGGTAATACCTCCCATTTTATGATATTTTTATACCATCAGTGATAGTCACTAACCCAAGGCCTACTAGAGGTGGGACTCAAGGGTTATTATCTCTCTCCCCTCATTTGGTACCATTGGCGGGAGGGTCTTGTGACAACATGTAATGCCTAGATTGTCTTATTTCGATTTATTTAACTCTATTTCATGAAAACCACGTGTATAGACATACTTTATAGTTATATAACTTTTTTCTAAGACCCTGAGTCATATACTATTCAGTTATCATGCACTGGACTTTCATTATGGTATATCATGTGGTTCCCTACCCCATCACACAACACAACAGTTCTCAATACCTCTCACTTTTAATCATGTATCAAAAAAGTACATGGTATTATATTCCTTATTCACATAATTTTACAAAGTATTTGTACTTTATGAAGCTTGAAATCTCATGAAACACTACTACAACTTCAATTAACATAGTGAGATTGAATTACTCAAGAACTAGCTCATAGAATATTTCTTTTTCATATAAGAAGGGCGATTTGTGGAACTAGTTCTTCATGAATCTCTTAGAGTGTGTTTGACACAA
Source organism: Viscum album (assembly GCA_963277665.1). Lineage (NCBI taxonomy): Eukaryota > Viridiplantae > Streptophyta > Magnoliopsida > Santalales > Viscaceae > Viscum > Viscum album. The sequence goes on along the minus strand of OY728152.1, from coordinate 866,562,210 downwards.
TTTTAAGGAATGTATATTTTATTATTCCATGAAATCCAATGATCATAGATTCTCACTTTATGATATCCATAGAATTTTCAGTTCCTTCACATGTCCCTAAGGAATATGGAACTTGGCTTCTTATTCTTGCTTCTTCATAGATTCTCTATTTTCACAATGAGAATGGGAGATCTCAAGGTATAAAAACATCAACTTGGCTCATCACCTATCCTTTTATAGGCAATGATCATCACCTCTCCATCATTAATCCACCACATTAGATCTAATTTTCTTGTTTTCTTGAACTTTCTAGATTTAAGTCATATCAAGACTATCTTGAAACACCCAACTCATTTGGAATTTTTCAAATGTTCTATGACAAAAAACATGGTTCATTTTTTATATGAATCTAGATTCTTCCTTCATGGAGTGTATCTCATGTTCATGTAAAAATATTCACATGCTTCTCCCTCAGCTCCATACATGCACACTACCTCAATTATTTCACTGTTATATGTTGTTTCATCTAGAACAAAGATATATTTTTTTACGAGAAACCACTTGCATGAACTAAACAGATTTAATGAAATATTTCTTTTCATTTTCATCTCAAGAAATCATACATATGAGCTTGTATTATGTCATGGATTCATTCTGTAAGAAACAATCCAGTATACAAGAAATCATGGTGAGGTTAGAGGAATAAGAATAAGTCTCATTGTAATCGGATGACTATGATCAATTGAAATGTAAAACCATCAAATTATTCATATATATTAATATGGAGGAACATTACACTCACTGTTTGAGTCGGAAATTGAATATAAATTCATTCAAGCACTCTATAATAAATGATTTTTTTTCCACTTCACCATCAAGTCAGCATCATGGTCGGCACCTGGAACATACCACACATTCTCTGCATGGGTTGTTCCACACCCATGTGCGGTCCACCCAAGAACCTAGTATGTTTCATGCGTGCACCTCTATAGGATCTATGGATCCACCTACATTTCATTACTCCATGCTCTCCATGTTGGTTTTATTCTCCCTCCTTCTATAATGGGTTGTCTTGGTAGACATCCTCCCACATAGTTGACCCATAGTTCCCTGCGTATGTGGTTGATATGGTCCATAGTAGGCTTATGATTGTCTAATTTTTTGGTAAACTCCTAAAAAAATATTTATCCAAATATTTATCCTAAGTTTCATATAATTTTCAATTTAAAAATCTAAAATAATGTACTCATCAATTATCTTCATCCATTTATCATGAAATTAATATTTATATTTCATGGCCTTCTTCTACTTCATGAAAAATAACATTTTTCATGATCTTAATTAAATAATTCTTCATGGAAGTCAATATTTTCATGGTATTAATTTCTTCATCCTTATTGAAAACACTATTTCATTCCCAATAAAATTGAAATAGGTCTTTGACATAAAGAATGGTTCAATAATCGTCAGAATTCTAAACTCAAAGTCTTTAAATAACTTCTTTAAGATAATAATACTTTATTACTTTCATCTTAATCCATTAATGTAAGAAATATTCACTTTGTTATCAACCTTGGATATATTGGGTATTTCAAAATAACTTATATAAACTTATTTATTTTTAAATTCAATAATATATTGGAATCAATGAAATATTTTAATTTCATTGAACACCATTGAAAACCAATAAAAACCATTGAAAAATATTATAACTCATACACAAAGTGGGATCTTAAGGTTTTGGATTTCATTTTATGCCACATATCTTTTATTTTCTTTATCATAAGCTAAATAATTTCTAGAAATCCAAAATCATTGCTAATTTTATCTCACACATAAATTTTAATCTTAAAAACACACTTTATTTCTGAAAATGGGGTTTTTTACCCATTAAGTACACTAATATTAAATTAAATTTTATCTATCACTTTTATAAATTCAATAAAATAAAATTATTTTTGTATCCTTAATCAAAGTTTTAAAGTTTGTTAATATGTGAGATATCATATCTCTGGCATAAAAATAAGTTTTCATGGTAAATATTACTTATCACAATAAAATGATTATTTTTCAAAGAATTATACTTTTATAAATATTGTGTATTTATAAAAAAAAATATTTTAAAATTAAGACTATAATATGATTTTTTATAATATATATATATATGAACACTCATTTAATTAATAATTAATGTTAAATAAGTTTAAGAACACCTAAAAAATTAAATTCCATGTTTCTATAAACACGGTTTTTCAATGCATTATATGTTTTTATTTAAAAGTTAATTTTCACATAATTAGAAATTAAATTGGTTAAATGGAGGTAAAAATCAGATTCATCATATATAAATTTGGTAATAAGGGTCATCGTATATTTTTTGTGATAAAACAATAGCCGTGATTAATATTTAATGAATATTAATAAGGGTTAAAATGGGTAATCAAATGCATCTTGAATTTTACTAAATAAATTTGACACTTAGACCTTTTAGAATACCTTTTATCTATTTTAAAGTGATACCTTCATGTCTCACCAACATTCCCAACCTAAATATCCAAACCCACCTAATGCCCATGTGATACCTTTCTTACCCTTTACCTAACTTTTTTTTCCATGGAGAAGCCCCTTTTGCCGATAAAAGGAGCTCACTCACACCCATTATCTCATATATCTCTACCCAAAAGGAATTGATATTAAATTTACCTTCCCTATATCTTTCTAAATCCACCCCAAGGATTTATTTATCTTATATAGTGTCCTAACAAGATTTAAGAAGATACCTAACAAGGTAAGGGTTTCCAATCTTTCTCTTTCCTTTTTAATTGAAATTATTTGGTTATAATACCATTTTCACATATTTACTCAAATGTAATTTAATGGTATTATTTCCTATTTCATATTTTTCTAATGAGATAAAACATGTACCATATCATTATAGCCTTTTCTCTATGTCATTATTATGTTTTCATAAGAGTTTTTATTCCACCCCTTCCATTTTCAAACCTATATTTTAATTTCATCACGCTTTTAATTATATGAAATTATCACCCATTTGATATATTGAAAATGAGATTTAGCCTCATTAAAATCTTTAAATAAGTCTTACTAGTGACCAAAAATACTAAATTTTGGATAGTAAATACTGTGTAGTTTTCCTATCAATGGCTTCCCAATATGGATATTAGTTGTGGATGAGGCTATAACAGAGATTCACCTGGGGGTAATCACCTTGAAAATGGATAGTTTAGTCTCAAATAAATATTCACACTTGTGTATGATTTGTTAGACTAATACTACACATCTAGATAAACACTCCTAGGTGATATTATTTGGATAATTCACATTCTCTTTACAAACCATATTGAAGGATTTTACTACCATTGATATGGTATCATACCAGTTCAAACTACTAGACTCAATTATTATCTTCTATTGATAAGTCAGAACATTGAAAATACCATTCACCACTATCTCATATTTGTTTATTTTATAAGTATACTTCCTCTTATATTTAAAATACCCCATAGTTTCTGTGTTGATTATTTATTGTTTAATCATCCTCCTTCTTTCTATAGATGGATTATGTCAATGTTGTTCCACTTATTGGCTGGGAAATTATTGATATTTTGTATTTTTTTATATCAATACATGTTTTTATTGATTCTTAAACCGATTTTATTATTAATTTTATTTTTATTCATGTCTGTTATATGGTGAATTCACTGGTCTTAAAGAAGTGATGGGTGGATCCCGGTATTATATAGCCCCTCGATGCATCAGTTGGCCTCATTAAAAAAAGGTTTGGTTATTTGATGTATTCCTACACAATTTAAGCATGATGTCTTGGTTATATCTTTTATGGAAATAATTATGTCTTGGTTGTGACCTTGATGGAAAGAATAATGTCTTGGTTGAGACCTTAACATTAAATATCAAGATGGTTTGAATTATTCATCCCATCACCAGGAATTCAGTTATTGTCATCCATCTTATTGTTTTCATTTCTGTACATGAACATTTTTTTCATTCTCAAGATTTAATAATTTTTAGTTATTATTTATTATTCATGCTTCTATAATTTTTATGCCTAAATGATAGCTTCTTCTATACTTGTAACCTTACTGAATGTTTTAGATCACATTTCTTATGTTTCCATTTCCCTAGGGTACCAATAAGTGATCTAAGAATAAATTTTTGGATAAAAATAAAATGAATAAGAAATTTTCAAGAAGTTTTTATGTTTTATTTTTTTTGTTTCAATATAATATGGGAATCATGTATATATCTGGTATCCCAAAACTTATAAACTATTCATCCCTTTTTTATATAATCTTTATATTTTGTACCAATGTAATAAAGTAACTATTGAATCTAGGTAACTAAATCATTGTTATTAGAGCTTCTATCAAATGAAGTTTAGTAAGAACCTTGAGAACTAGATTTTAGAAGAACATAGTTATCACAAGAATTATGAGAAACCCTTAGGATACCCAAGAATTTTTACTTTAATTAGTATTTTTATGGCCCAATATTCTTAATGTTATGAGATAATTAAGTATATGATATTATTTAGGGATGGATCCTAATTTAAGGAAGGTAAAACCTATCAACATCCATAATCAGGGTAAGGATTTCCTTCTGGATAATGTAAACATGGTTGGTGTTTTAAATAAGAAGATTATGGTAATATTAAGGTAGTTTAAAAAGGTTATTACTAATAATATTCCCTATATGAATCAATATACTAATCCATAACATGGTACAATAATGTCGGAATGCTTCATGTGACAACAACTTTAATCATTCAATGAGATATTTGATCCATTAGTAACTAAAAAATAAATCAAGTACCTAGAGAATATATTTTATTCATTGGTAAGTAATTAAATGGATAATGTTTCCATGTAATTTTATCATCTAAGGGGAGATTCCAATAAATGGTGGTATTTTATTCAAAAAATTAAAGAGTAGGAGATAAAAAAACATGAAATGAGATACTTTCATTGTGATATTCTTGAGAAATAATTACCTATATAGTAATAAGATAATATGTAAAGCAAATTAATTCATTTAAAGTAGATGGAAGATGAAATTATTGGTGAGTATGAGGATAAATTTATAATATTTTCTAGAAATGTTTTAGACTACATATATAAACCATAAAGTATGGATGAATATTTCTTTGATGGTATTAAGATGAGCCTCCTAAGGGAACTAGTAACTCAAACTCTTTCATCATGCAATGATATAGTATCAAGTTCCATAATGTCAGAAAAATAATTATCCAGTTCTTATATTTTCAAATTAAGATATGATAAGAAGAGGATGGTTGAGCACCATGGACAATGAAATGTGGTGATGAAGAAGGTATGGGTGGGAAAATAAACATGTGATGATTATAAAAAGAAACAATCAAGAGATTTATTAATGGAGAAACAATTTGTAACATGTGTGGAGAGAAGGTCTATCTGGATCATGAATGAAAGGGAGAGAAGGAAGTCACTAATATTTGGTTCTTCAATTGTAAATAGACAAGACATTACTCAAACTAATTCTCAAAGTGTCAATGGAATCTACATTATAAGAGGTTTGTGGGAAAGTCCACTCTTTTTTCATTACCACAACTGAATTCAATGTTCATAAATATGTGATAGAATTTAAATTGATCGAAACATCAAAGCTATCTAATATGTTCTTATATTCTATATCTTCAAACTCTTTTATATCCTACTTATTTTATCATAATATTAAAACATTTCCGATCACCCAGAGAAATGAGTTTTCAATCCAAACACCCAATGGAAATATTATTTCAATAAGGGAATTCTCTATTATGATGCATAAACACACCCTACTTTCAAACTTTATTATCAGTGTGATGGTTGACTTTGACAAAATCTTGGGTATGGGTTGTATTTAAAAGTATAATGAAAAAATTTATTACTAAGAGAATGATATTAAAAAAATTCAAGGAGTTGGAGTTATTTGTATTTAAAGGTGAGGCTTCATTATCTAATTCATACTTGTATCCTCCTACAGTATCTTATCTTAATAAAATCCTTGTAGAGGAAAATAAGATATAACATATTGCTATAAAGTACAACTTAAGGATAGAGGATGTTCCTAATGTGCATGAATAAATTGATGTATATCTTGAATAATTACATATAAATCCAACTCATCGTGATGTAGAGTTTTCTATTTATACCATACCATGAAGAAAACCTATATCTAATACTCCATACAGAATATCCTCAATGTAATTAGTCGATTTAGAGAAAAAAATTGCATGATTTGTGTAATATAGGATTCATCAACCCAAGTGTTTCACTTTGGGGAGATCCTATTAATTTTGTTAATAATAATGATGGGTATATGTGGTTATTAATCAATTATAGGAAGATAAATTACATTATAATAAATAATAAGTATCTTCTCCCATATATTGATGACTTATTTGATCAACTTCAAGGAGCTCAATATTTCTCAAAGATTTATCTTCTCTCTGGTTATAACTAAATAAGTGTAAAGAAGGATGATATATCGAAGACTATATTTCATATTAGGTATGGAAATTATGAATTTATAGTGATTACCTTTTGGATTGACTAATGAAACCTATGTTTTTATGCATCTGATGAATAGAGTATTTAATAATTATATCGATAATTTGGTAGTGGTATTAATTAATGATATATTGATATAATATAAAAGATATGGGGATAATGATAATAATTTGTGAATCATTCTTGATACTCTCAGAGATAAGGAATTATATGGATAATTTAATAGGTGTGGATTTTGGATCCAAGACATTTATTTTATTATCCATATTATCTATACAGATGAAATGTTTATTGGTCCTTTAAATAAAAAGGCATTCAAGGAATGGAACATGCCAAATAATATACTAATATATGTAGTTTTCTTTGAATAAAAGGTTATTATTAATGATTGTTTCAAAATTTTGATTGATTATTCAACTCATTAACCAAGATTACACATTAAGGTGTAAAATTCATATTGTTAAGGGAATATGTAGAAATTTTTGAGGATTTAAATAAGTGATTTTACAATGCATTTTTTTTACTCTACTATCATGAAATAAAGTATTTGTGATATATATTTTTTCATCGGAAAAAGGTTTTGATTGTGTTATTATGAAAAATGATAGATTTATTGCATATGAATCAAGGAAATTAAAGATGCATGAACAAAACTATCCAACTCATGATCTTGAATTGGTAGCTGTAATCTTTTCCCTTGAGATATAGACGCACTATCTCTATAGTGATTGATGTGAGATATATAAAAATAACAAGTTTTTGAAATAGATTTTTTCGCAAAAGGACCTCAATATGAGACAAAAAAGATAGATAAAACTACTCAAGGACTATGATTGTTCGATACAATACCACCCTGAGAAGGCAAGCAAGGTGGTTAATGCCTTAAATAGGAAAGATCATGGAGTTATGACCATGATGAGGATAAAAATAGATCTTATATTAATATTGATGGTAAAGTTGGATGTGATAATCCATAAGTAAGGGAAAATCACTCATTTTGAAAATTATTATCATATTATCCCTAATATATAAGATAAAGAAATTCCAACATGAAGATAAGGGTTTTCAAATGAGAATTAAATCAATGAATGATGGGATATTAAAAGACTTTTCCTATGAAGATGGTGTGTTAAATTTTGGAAATATATAATTTTTTCCATATATAAAAAATATTAAAAAGGAATTGCTAGATGAAGCACATATATCAAAGTTATTTATACACCCTAGTAGTATAAAGATAAAGAGGTATTTAAGAGAACATTTCCTATGGGATTTAATAAATTTGTAAATTACAGACGAAGTGTCTAGATGCTTGTTATGCTAATAGGTAATGTCTAAAAGACCACATCCTAAAAGATTAAAACAAACTCTCCTTATACCAATGTGGAAGTGTGAAAATGTTACAATGTACTTTTTTACAGGACTTCCAAGTACCCCTAAATAGAATAATGTTATATGGTTCATTGTAGGTAGAATTACCAAGCCGATACATTTTATAGAAATAATGAAGGACTTACCTCTTGAATTTCTTGTATGACTCTATATCAATGAAGTAGTGAGACTTCATCGTACACACCTATTAATTATATTAGATTGTGACCCTTGGTTCAGTTATAAATTTTGGAGGAACATTCATGATTCTCTCAACACAAATATAGATTAAAAAACTTCTTATCATCCCAAAATTGACATTATAATACATGATGAGATCATGTTATCATTAATTCAATGGTACATTACCTCGGGTGGAATTTATATATAATAATATTTTCTATTAAAGCATCCAGATGGAACCATATGAGGCATCTTATATTAAGATAATTCATACTCCAAATTTTTGGTAAGGATTTAGAGAAAGGAAACCAGTAGGCCCAAAACATGTGGAGGAGAATCCAGGAAAATATGGACTATTTAGAATCATATCAAAGTAGTCAAATGATCTATGAAAAAAAATTAGGAGATAATTGTATTTTTAAATGGAGGAATTGTTCCCATTGATTATTATGGTTGGACCAATGATTTGAGATCCATGAGTCACTACATATCCTGGGATAAAATGAATCAAGCCACACGTAGTTCTTGAATAGGAAGCATTCCAGGAAGGTCTGACCCATACACATAGGGCATAATTGATCCTATTTATTATTGTGGATGGACCTGAGATTTGAGGTCCAAGAATCACTATCGATCAAGCAGTAATAGGAATAAATCCACACATAGTTCATGAATGAGAAACTATCCACACAGGTCTGACCCATACATGGAAGGTTTCATTTTCTCATTAATTTTTGTGGTTGGACCTAGGATTGGAGATCTGAGCATCACTATATATCATGTGATAATAGTAATAAAGCCACATGTGGTTATTGAATGGGAAAATGTAACATCCCAGGTAAATAAAAAAATATGAAATTTTCATATTTATTAATATTTGTGAATTAAATATTAATTTTACCTTAAAAGGGTTTCTATGTTTGATGGCGTACTCGATAGGCAACAATGGGTTTCTTTGAAATCTTACGTTGCACACTAACAATATAATATTATTATTTTAAAGGATAGTTAACGCCTGGTCGTTTTATTGGTGGGAATGAATATAACTAACTAAAATATGATTATACATATTTTTTAAATGTTTTTACATTTATCCAATAAAAGTTAGAGGCTTAAAATGTGAATGAATCTAATTTTAATCATGATTTACTTTAAAAGGTTGATTTACCGCCTTTTGATGGAGAACCCTCTTTAAATATAGTTTTGGTCACTTTTATATGTTCTATTTGACTAAATAAAATTCTTCTTTAGAATCAGGATATCAAAATTTATTTTGGGTAAATTTTTGGTATTTTTCTGATAAAATTCAATTTTTAATGAATAGTGGAAAATACTATATTTTAATTCAAAACTTCCTTTTAATATAATTTATTTATATGGTTAGATTATATTTTTAATTGTTTTTAAATTGTAATTAGATTATATTTTTACCATTAAATACAATATTGGTCATTGGAATTAATCTCACTTTTAAATTGGATATAAACAAGTGTCAATATTTTGATAGTTAATATTTCTTAAAAACACACCTTTTGTTTTGACAATGGGAATTAATTTTAAATTAATTAATCAAACTTATAGTTTTTGAATTTGTTAAAATAGACATCGTTTTTTTAATTTGGAATATCAAATATAGCTTAGGCTGAGTTTTTGATATTTCTCTGAAAAACTTCAATTTTTTGATGAATAGTTAAAACACTAAGTAGTAGTTAAAAAGATGACTTTTTCATTTAAATGAAAATTTACCACTCTATTAATTTAATTTCAAAAATAAAAAATACATGGTAGTTATTATTAAGTAAAATGTGGTTCAATAAGATGAAAAAAAAATTTGGTGAATAATAACTTTTGACTTTTATTTACCATTGTTAAAGTTAAATAGCGTAATTCAAGATAAAAAGAATATCATAATAAAAACATATTACCTAAACACTTTTATTAATAATATTTTATGAGTTATGGACAACCCTGGGCATCCTTTGGTCGATTTTGGGACCCCATGGAGCCTCTTAAGTGTGATAAAGACACTTTATTTTAATTAACTTAAAGTAAACACAAAAATGACATAAACAAATATCTTTTAGTAAATTAATTTTTACATAGGATTATATAAGTTATATTTTTGTCTATAAATATTATTTGTAAATATAAAAATATTTCCTACATCATGGTATTTTTTTATATTTTTTAGACATCAAATAAATAAAATTATTTTTGACACAATAATGAGTTTACCTCATTAATAAATTATTTAAATAAATAAGATTATAAAGGTTAAAATAATATCCAATACCGGTCAAATTCTTATGGGATGATTTTATTTAGACTATGAGACATCTTATATTTTACTTTAATAAGTTTTGGACCTTTAGAAACCTAAAATCATTATATAATAAAATAATATTTTCACACTTTCTTAAAGAGCCCCTCTTCCCCCCTTATAAAAAGCTCTCACCTCTAAATCATTCCTCACACTTCACAATCCCCTTGGATGATCCAACACATGCCCAAATAATCTATCAAGATCTCTATATCCCACCTAGAGTCATTAAATTAGGCAGGAGGTACTTCAAGAAGTCCTTTTGGTTCAAACCAAAGGGAGTTACTCGAATTAAAGGTAACAGTTTCACTTAAATTCTTTTGTTTTATTTTGTTTTATTTTACTTATCCAACCCCATAAACTCTTTTTATTCCTTTATTTTATAACAACACCTATATCCTAAATATAATAGGTTTTATTAATGTGAAGTATTTGAACTACACTTACACACACCTCCGTCTAATGGGTAAAGAACATACTGTTTCTGTGGACGGCAAACTATTGCCTCACAAAATGATGATTGTTCAAATATCTCCAACCGCCTCTCATGGTGGATATTATGTTGGAACTATATTTATATATTATATATATTATATTTATATTGTTTCTATTCTTCTGTATTTTTCATTTGTATAATGCCTTTATGGTTTTCATAGTGTGTAAATACGATAATCTCATTTGAGGAAGTGTGGACTACCACCCCCTCAAAGTGATATGACTCATTAATGCCATATGTGGGACATATAAATGATGGATTTAATGATATTATACTGTAATTATAATATAACTATGTATAATTTTTGTTTTAATTCCATTAAAATAAGAAATATAAATGAAAGTAGTGTTCATTTGTACGTACGGCTTACCGTCTCCATGAATGGTGCATTTCATTTCTTTTTCTCCAAATGTTATGTACTATTATAAAAACATATATATACTAGATATATATTTTATATATGATATCTACATCATGAATATCATTCTGGAGAAAATGGATATTTGACCACATGAACAACTTGTAATTATATGAAGTTCATTTTTGACTAAAGTACCAAATATCAACAAAATAATTGTTATTAACATAAATGATTACAAAATGTTATAACATGGTAATAAGTGATTTAAAAGGAATTATAAACTTAAAAAAAGTTCTTGATCAAGTAGAAATTAAATTTAGTTTATTATTCAGGAGATTAAAGAACGAACGAGTCATGTCGGACATGAGGTAAGGGACTTCGTCTCAATCTCCTTTCATTGAGGCATATTTTGTTTTAATACAAAACTTTATTTTATACATTGTATAAACACATTTTAATTTTCATTTCATTCGAAGGGAATATTTTTCTATGAAGTGTTTTACTAAAAGACAAAAAATAATGTTTCTTTTAACGTAAGCGAAGACAATGAATTTTAGTCGCAGTGAGTATTATTTGATCTTTGGCTTCCTTAACAAGCCGTAATTTTTTTTAAAGGAAAATAAATACCATATACTCTTTTATGTATTTTGGTATTGAAAATGGTTTCGATAATGGATTTGTTATGTCAATATATTTAAGTGATATGTTGTGATAGAAATGTGGGAATTCTTTCATTCAATTATATTTTTTGTATGCGTTATGATTTTATAATGGTACTTGGACATTTGACGGGTGGTTACGTGATAAACCAAATAACAGGTGGTGCCATGATAAACCAGGATGGGTGGTTATGTTATAAACTCTAATGCATTGGGTATTGAAGTTGGACATATGGCTATTCCATTTAGTGATATGTGTGGAAGTCGACCGTATGGTTATTCCATTTAAGTATGTTTATTTTCAAAGTTACCTTTATATGTTATGTGTTATTTATATGGGTTTTATGGTAATATTTTGGTTACAAAAGGGTAAGAAATGATCTTTTTTCAGTAAAGAGTATTTACTACTTCATAAAGGTGAAATGTATTACTTATGATAATGTATTCATAGTTTACTTGTTATTTAAAAAAACTAATATTTTTCCTTCTTAATGTATCCCTTACTGAGATTTTTATGCTCATCCAATGTTTTTGAAATGTTTTTCAAAGGACATAAAGTGAAATAGGGTCAAGTATGGGATCAAGGAAAAGTAATGATGTCTAAAACATGGAACTATACATTACTATTTTATTAAAGAATTTTTATTTTTTGAAAAATATGGGAACTGAGTAGAAGTGTCTACTTTGTAACTTTTGGGTTGTAAGGTAACAATTATGACTTAATTATCTAAAACTATAAACCTAAAAAATATACTCAATGTGAATTATTCATTTAATTCAAGATTATGTAATGTTTTAAGGTTGGGTCCTTATATTTGGTATCAGAGGTCGGTTTGGATAACTTTAGAAGTTAGGGTATTGTTAAATTAATATCCATAAATAAATTTAGGAAAAGATTGAAGTGATATAGAATTTACAGATTACCATGTTGCTTATCCTAAGATATTTCTTTATTGAGAATGGTTTTCTATAGAGGAAACAGGGAAGATATATTGGGATGACATCAGGAGAAAGACAACCTTCCAAATCAGAAACCTAAAATGGTCGGAATCGGAACTGAACAGTTTTTTGCAGTGATGGCATAGTTGACTCGGGATATAAATGGTGGTGGTATCCATGCACAATATTATCCAGATAAACCACATAGGAACATGTTATTAGTGGAGCATTTCATGAGGCAACATCCTCCATCATTCAGAGGATCATTTGACCATGTTATAGCTGAAGGGTGTAGTAAAGCACTGGACAAAATTTTTGATGTCATGGGGTGTTCAGAACATCAAAAGGTTAGTCTCGTTGTTTACTGTTTTGAAGGTGAATCTGATCAGTGGTCGTCGATGGTGAAAAATATCAGGGATAGTGAGGATATTTATGCTCTTGATTAGGATGAATTCAAAGGTATGTTCCTTGAGAAATATTTTCCTAAGGTGGTTCGACTTAGGATGGAAAAAACAATTCTTGGAATTGAGGCAGGAGGATGACTCAGTGGCTACTTACGAAAGAAAGTTCACTCAACTGGCAAGGTATGCTCCAAATTTCATCTGAGATATTGATAGTATGATAAATTGATTTTACTCAGGACTGAATCCACGATATTGAAGAGAATTAGCCTCTCATGAGTTCAAAAGTTATGAAAAACGTTCTCGATGTGCAGAGAAGGTGGAAATGGAGTTTGCCGATGATCAGGTGTTCTTTGACAAACAATAGAATAAGAAGTACATTTAGCAGTCAAATGGACATAATTCATCAAATAATCCTGGATTTAAGAAAAATAAATATCCATATTGTGATAATTGTGGTAAAAGGAATCCTGGAGAATGTTTATCAAAGTCTAGAAAGTGCTTCCAGTGTGGTAATTCTGGTCATATTGCTCGTAACTCTAAGGAATATGATCAAGCGGGCAATGAAAATGCAGTAGTAAGATTTTTTAAGTTCAATGAAATGGGTAATTATGAAAATGAGTGTCCGAATAAGAACTCAACTAAGGGAAAGAATCCAGACTACAAGAATAAAGGGGTGGTGAAATCCTTTGAAACTACTTCAGCAGATGTTGGGCCATCAAATGAAGTAATATCAGGTACACTGTTTGTTTGTTCATATTATGCCAATGTGTTGTTTGATTCAAGGTCTACACATTCTTTCATTTATGATATGTTTTCTAGTAAATTGGTAATTCCATATCCAGATATGAATCCGGAACTTATGGTAAAAACACCTGGAGTAAATGTTGAAACAAAAAGAAATTATAAGAACCTTCATATCCTTGTGTGGAGAAAGAATGTACCTAAAAACCTTATTATTTTACCTCTAGTAGAGTTTGATGTTATTTTGGGCATGGATTGGTTGTCTGTTTATCATGATAAGATTAACTTTAGAGATAAATAGGTTTCTTTTCAGAAAGATTTTCAGTTTTTGTACAATAATGAACCCTTACTTTTGATAACATATCAGGAAGTTGAGAAACTAGTAAAAGATGGAAATGAATGTTACCTAGCATATATTGTTGAAAACAAAGGCACTGTTCAGATTAATGATGTGCCAGTGGTAAATGTGTATCTTGATGTTTTTTCTGATGAGTTTCCTGTTATTATACCTGATCGGGAAGTTGAATTTACTGTTGACTTTGTTCCTGATGCAAATCCAATTTCAAAACCCCCTTATTAAATGGATCAAATTGAACTTTTAGAGTTAAAGAAAAAATTGTGGGATTTATTAGATAAAGGTTTCATTTGACCTAGCACATCACCATGGGGTTCTCCTATCTTGTTTTTTAAAAAGAAATATGGTTCAATGAGACTATGCATTTATTATAGAGCATTGTATAACATCACTATTGAGAACAAGTATCCTTTGCCTCATATCGATTATTTGTTTGATCAGCTCTGGGGAGCTTAGTATTTTTCAATGATTGACTTGAGGTCGGGGTACCATCAGTTGAAAGTAAAGGAAGTATACATTCTGAAGGCCATGTTTCATACTAGATATGGCCATTATGAATTTGTAGTTATGCCTTTTGGTTTAACCAATGCACCTACTATATTCATGGATCTTATGAATAGAATTTTCTGTAAGTTTTTGGATAATTTTTTGGTTGTGTTCATTGATGATATTTTGGTTTATTCTAAAAGAAAAAAGGAACATGAAATTCATTTAAGGGTTATCATGTAAACCTTAAAATAAAATAAACTGTATGGGAAATTCAGCAAGTGTGAGTTTTGGTTACAAAAGATTTCTTTCCTTGGTGACATTGTTTCAAAAAATGGCATAACTATTGATCCTACTAAAACAAAAGTTACTGAATAATGGCCAAGACCCACAAATATAACTGATATATAAAGTTTTCTTGGTTTAGCAGGTTATTACCAGAGGTTTGTTGGTAATTTTTCACGGTTATCTAGTCCAATGACTAAGTTAACTCGAAAAGGAGTTAAGTTCATTTGGACAAAAGAATGTGATGATTGTTTACAAGAATTGAAAAGAAGATTGGTGAATGCTCTAGTATTGGCACTGCCTTCTAGAAATGGTGAGTTTGTTATTTATAGTGATGCTTTGTTAAAAGGATTTGGTTGTGTCCTTATGCCGAATGATCAGGTAATTTCTTATGATTCAAGTCTGTTGAAACCTCATGAGTTAAATTACCCTGCACAAGATTTGGAATTAGCTTCTATTGTTTTTTCTTTAAAAATTTGGAGGCATCATATGTATGCAGAAAATGTGAAATATATACTGGCCAAAAAAGTTTAAAGTATATATTCACTCAAAAATAATAGAACATGAGATAGAGGAGATGGTTGGAATTAATCAAGGATTATGATTGCGCGATCCTTTACCGTTCGGGAAAAGCAAATAAAGTGGCTGATGCTTTGAGTCAATAAAATAATGCTCCATTAACCATGCTATATTTGGAATGAGATCCTTTGGTTTTTGATTTGATGAACTTTGGAATAGATTTTGTTGGTGTAGGAAATTCTTTTTTTTTGTTTTAGGTGTCAGTGAGATCATCTCTATCAGACCAAATTAAGAAAGCGCAGAAGGAATACAGTGAGTTGCCGAAAAATATAGATTTCTTTCAGAAGGGTAATTTGCCTGATTTTAACTTTGATAATGATTGTGTTTTAAGGTTTGGGAATAGATTATGTGTTCTTTGTGATTCATATTTGAAGAATGAGTTGTTATATAAAGCTCATAGGTCCCCGCTTTTAGTTCATCCTTACAGTACTAAGATGTACAGAGATCTTCAAGAGTATTACTAGTGGGATAGAATGAAAATAGATATTACTGATTTTACTGTGAAGTGTTTGACCTATCAACAGGTTAAATCAGAGTGGCAGTTACTAAAAGGGATGCTTAAGTTTTTACCAGTTCCAAAGTGGAAGTGGGAAAATATACCCATGGACTTCGTTGTGGGATTACCAAAGACATCTTGAGGTAACAATGCAATCTGGGTTATTATTGATCGATTAAATAAATCTGCTCATTTCCTTCCTATTTCAGATACTTTGTCTCTAGATCAACTTTATCAGTTGTATGTTAAAGAGATATTCAAGTTACATGGTGTTACCCTATCCATTGTATCTGATCATGATCCCAGGTTTACTTTTAACTTTTGGAAAGGCCTTCAGAAGTCGTTGGGTACGGAATTAAATTTTTGTACATCTTTTCATCCACAATCAGATGGGTAGTCAAAACGAACAATTCAAACCTTGGAAGATATGTTACGTGCTTGCTTGATGGATTACCAGGGAAGTTGGGACCAACATCTTTCTTTGGTTGAATTTTCTTATAATAACAGTTTTCATTTCAGTATACAGATGGCTCCGTTTGAAGTATTGTATGGAAAGCGTCGTCGAACTCCATCTTTTTTGTATGAAGTTGGTGAAAGGAAGATGATGGGAGAAAAATTGGTAAAATAGATGGTAGAAAAGATTTAGTTGATTCAGAAGCACATGAGAATAGCTCAGAGTAGGTAGAAAAGTAATGTGGATAATCGAAGGAAGGATATTTCTTTTGAGCTAGGTGATCATGTCTTTCTCAAAGTTTCTCCGTGGAAGAGTGTGATACATTTTGGTAAGAAGTTAAAGTTGAGTCTGAGGTTCATTGGACCTTATGAAATCCTAGATAATGTTGGATCACTTTCGTAAAAAGTGGTTTTACCTCCATGTTTGTCCCAGGTACACAATGTTTTTCATGTTTCAATGTTGAGAAAGTATATGCCAGATCCATCTCATGTTTTGAGCCTAGAGGTAGTTCGGTTAGAAGAGAATATCTCTTATGAGAAGCAACCAGTCCAAATTCTAAACCATAGAGAGAAAGTGTTGCGAAATATGGTAATTTACTAGGTAAAGGTTTGGTGGAAAAACTATATTGTTGAAGAGGCAACGTGGGAATCTGAAAATGCTATGAGAGATAAATACTACAATTTAATTGATAAGTGAATAAAATTGCGAGGACGCAATTTCCAAAAGGAGGGAAGGATGTAACATCCCAGGTAAGTAAATAAATATGACATTTTAATATTTATCAATATTTTTGAATTAAATATTAATTTTACCTTAAAGGGGTTTCTATGTTCGATGGCGTACCCGATATGCAACAACGGGTTTCATTGAAATCTTACGTTTCACACTAGCAATATAATATTATTATTTTAAATGGTAGTTAAAACCAAGTAGTTATATTGGAGGGAATTAATAGAACTAACTAAAATATGATTATACATGTTTGTTAAATGTTTTTACATTTATCCAATAAAAGTTAGAGGCTTAAAATGTGAATGAATCTAATTTTAAGCATAATTTACTTTAAAAGGTTGATTTACCGCCTTTTGATGGTGAATCCTATTTAAATCTAGTTTTGGTCACTTTTATACATTCTATTTGACCAAATAAAGTTCTTATTTAAAATCATGATATCAAAATTTACTTTGGTTAAATTTTCAGTATTTTTCTGATAAAATTCATTTTTAATGAATAGTGGAAAATACTGTATTTTAATTCAAAACTACCTTTTAATCTAATTTATTTATATGGTTAGATTATATTATTCATTGGTTTTAAAGTGCAATTAGATTATATTTTTAACATTAAATCTAATTTTGGTCATTTTAATTAATTTCACTTTTTAATTGGAGATAAACAAGTGTCAATCTTTTGATAGTTAATATTTCTTAAAAACACGCCTTTTATTTTGACAATGGAAATTAATTTTAAATTAATTAATACAACTTCTATGTTTTTAATTTGGTAAGATAGATATAATTTTTTAATTTCAAATATCAAAAATATCTTTTGCTAAATTTTTGGTATTTTTCTGAAAAACTACAATTTTTGATGAATAGTGAAAATAGAGAGTAGTAGTTAAAAAGATGACTTTTTTATTTAAATCAAATTTTACCACTTATGTGAATTGAATTTTTAAACTCAAACATAAATGGTTGTTATTAGTAAGTATAATTTGGTTCAATAAGATGAAAATATTTTTTTGGTGAATAGTAACTTTTGACTTTTATTTACCGTGGTTAAAAGTGAATAGGGTAATTCTAGGTAAAACGAATATCATAATAATAAAAAAGTACCTTAAAACTTGTCCTAACATTTTTGGATGAGTCATGGATGACCATGGTCATCCTTGGGTCAATTTTGGGACCCCATGGATCCACTTAAGAGTGATAATGACACTTTATTTTAATTAACGTAAAGTAAAGACAAAAATGACATAAACAAATATCTTTTAGTAAATTAATTTTTACATAGGGTTATATAAGTTATTTTTTGACTATAAATATTATTTATAAATATAAAAATATTTCCTTCATCATTGTATTTTTTTAAATTTTTTAGACATCAAATAAAATACATTGTTTTAAAACACAATAATGATGCTCTGTTTACCTCATTAATAAATGATTTAAATAAATAAGATTATAAAGATTAAAATAGTATCCAATACCCATCCAATTTTTATTGGATGATTTTATTTCGACCATGAGTCATCTTATCTTAAACTTTAATAAGTTTTTGACCTTTAGAAACCGAAATCATTATATAATAAAATAATATTTTCACACTTTCTTAAAGCGCCCCTCCTCCCCCTTATAAAAGGCCCTCACTTCTAACCCATTCCTCAAACTTCACAAGACCCTTGGATCATCAAACCCCTGCCCAAATAATCTCTAAATATCCCTCTATTACACCTAGAAGCCTTAACTTAGGCAAAAGGCACTTTAATAAGTCCTTTTGGTTTAAACCAAAGGGAGTTACCTGAATTAATGGTAACGGTTTCCCTTAAATTATTTTGTTTTATTTTGTTTTATTTTACTTCTCCAACCATTTAAAATATTTTTATTCCTTTGTTTTATAACAACAACAATATAATAAAAATAATAAGTTGTTTTTATGGGAATTATTTGAACTACACTTACACACACCTCCATCTAATGGGTAAATAACATACTGTTTCTGTGGAATGCGAACTACTGTCTCACGAAACGATGATTGTTCAAATATCTCCAACCACCTATATTGGTGGAATTTATTATGGAAATATATTTATATATGATATATATTATATTTATATTGTTTCTATTATTCTATATTTTTCATTTATAGAATACCTTTATGGTTTCCTTAGTGGGTAAATACGATAATCTCATTTGAGGAAGTGCGGACTACTGCCCCCTCAAAGTGATATGACTCATTAATTCCATATGTGGGAAGTATAAAGGATGGATTTAATGATATTATATATTATATTATACTGGAATTATAATTTACATATGTATCATTTTGTTTTAATTCCATTAAAATAATAAATGTAAATTAAAGTAGCATTCATGCGTACGTACGACTTACCGTCTCCATGAACGATGCATTTCATTTCTTATCTCCAAATGTTATGTACTCTTATAAATACATATATACAATTGATATATATGATATATATGATATCTAAATCATGAATATCATTCTGGAGATAATGGATATTTGAACACATGAACAACTATTAATTATAAGAAGTTCATTTTTGACTCAAGTACCAAATATCAAAAAAATGACCGTTATTAACATAAATGATTACATAATGTTATAACATGGTAATAAGTTATTTAAAATAAATTATAAACTTAAAAAAATGTTCTTAAGAAAGTAAAAATTATCTTTAGTTTATTATTTATGAGATTAAAGAATGAATGAATCAAGTCAAACAGGAGGTAAGGGACTTCATCTCAATCTCCTTTCATTGAGTAATATTTTGTTTTCATACACGACTTTATTTTATACGCTATATAAACACCTTTTAATTTTCATTTCATTCAAATGGAATCTTTCTCTATGAATAATTTTACTAAATAACTAAAAATAATGTTTCTTTTAACGTAAGCAGTGACAACGACCTTCATCCACCGCGAGTATTATTTGATCTTTGGATTCCTTAACAAGCCATAATTTTTTTTAAAGGAAAATAAATACCATATAATATTTTATGTATTTTGTTTTTGAAAATGGTTTTGATAATGGATTTTTTATGTAAATATATTTAAGTGATATATTTTTATTGAAATGTGTAAATTTTTTCATTCCTTTATATTTTTTGTATGTGTTATGATTTTATAATGGTAATTGGACATTTGACAGGTGGTTACATGATAAACCAAATGATAGGTTGTACCATGATAAACCAGGATGGGTGGTTACATTATAAACTCCAATGCATTGGGTATGGAAGTTGGCCATATGGCTATTCCATTTAGTGATATGTGTGGAATTTGACCGTATGGTTATTCTATTTAAGTATGTTTATGTCCCAAGTTACATTTATATGTTATGTGTTCTTTATATGGGTTTTATGGTAATATTTTGGTTACAAAAGGGTAAGAAATGATCTTTTTTCAATGAAGAGTATTTACTACGTCATAAAGGTGAAAAGTATTACTTATGATAAAGTATTCATGGTTTACTTTTTGTTTTAAAAAAAACTAAACGTTTTCCTTCTTTGTGTATCCCTTACTGATCTTTTTATGCTCATCCCAAGTTTTTTAAATGTTTTTCATAGGAGATAAAGTTGAATGGGGTCAAGGATGGGATCAAGGAAAAGTCATGCTATTTAAAACATGGAACTATACATGATACTTTTTTTTCAAGAATTTTTATTTTGTGATAAATATGGGAACTGAGTATAAGTTTCTACTTTGTAACTTTTAGGATGTAATGTAATAGTTATGACCTAATTCTCTAAAACTCTAAACCTGAAAATATCCTCAATGTGTATTATTCATTTAATTCAAGATTATGTAATGTTTTAAGGTCGAGTCCTTATCAAAACTCTCTACTTAGGTCTGACCCATATGAAAAGGGGGGTATTTTTCCTATTTAATGTTGAAACTAGACCCTATATTAGAGATCTAGGATTTACTACATATCCTATAATAATAGGAATAAAACCACACATAGTTCTTGAATACGAAACATTCCACAATGTTTTGGACCATATGCAGAGGGGGAATTGTTCCTGTTTGTTACTGCATCTAGAATTAGGATTGAAGATTCCAGCATCACTACATATCCATTGATAAAATGAATCAAGACACATATATTTCTTGAATGGGAAAATACCTTATGAAGGTATGAACCATACACATAGGGGGAATCATTCTAATTGATTATTATGGATGGACCCAGGATTGGAGATCTGGGCATCACTATTTATCCTGTGATAAAATTAATAGAGCCACTTGCAGTTCTTAAATGGAGGTGTGATGGGATACCGACACCAAGGTTAGTGGTACTCCTGGGAAAGGTCCATGGTAATGAAAAATTTTATTTCATGAAAAATACATCAACCATGGATTTTAACATCTTGCGGTAAGCACTCAATGTGTGCCTTTTAAGTTATTGCTTCTAAGACTATGAAAACTCTGACATTAATTGATATTTATAGATCATGTGGGGAAGCCTTTACCAAAATTCGGAATCCCACATGATCTATGTTTGGTCTAAGAAACAAGGAATCAAAAATATTTATTTCACTACATGAGAGCGATTAAAAGGAAGGGCGAGGGAATTTTTTATAATGTGGTGGATGGTCCAAAATATAGGATCTATGTTTCTTTATGTATCTCATTAGAGTGAGAATAAAACCATACATAGTTTCCTAAAACTGTTTAGTTTAGAATTCAGTCATGCAGTTTAACATTATACGGTAAGGAAGAAGGTTTACCGACCTGAAAAAGAAGGAATGAAGCCCTATAAAATTTGTCTAGGCATTCAGGGAATATTCTCATGAGATAAATCCCATGTTTTAGATATGGGGATTCAAGATCGACTTTCACAGGGCATCCTATTCTTAGTACATAGGGTAAGACTACATTTTAATGTTATGTGTTGAAGACGTCATCGCACAATCTGATGGATTGTGAGAAAGATGAATATATTGTGTATGGACCTAGGATTTCATATTTAGACATCACTATGTATCTTTTGATGATAGGAATTAACCAAAATTATGTTCTTGAATAGATAAATTCCCAATGTAGATCTGAATCACACAAAGGGATGGAAGTATTTCACATATCATTTTCACATATCTATCTCATGTGCGGTGAATCATTGGTGAGATGATGTTCCCCATCACGTTTAACATCATGTGGTTAGGAAATCTTCCAAGTAGTTTAACATCATTTGGTAGGGACATGTCATTCAATTTAATGTCATATGACCGGGATGTCTTCCTTGTAGTTTATCATTGTGAAATTAGGATATATCTATCATGTAGTTTAACATCATGGGATAATGACATTTTCATTGAAGTTTAACATCATGCAAAAAATAATTTTGGGATGTTTTGTAGTTTAATGTCTTGATACCAAGACTTTATAGAATGAGAACAGTGTATTTTCATGACATTTTTATTGAAACCGTGATGGTCCTCAGGTAAGCCAAGATGGCGTGTAGCCACATCAACGTTTATCCCGAATGTTTATGGCTAATTTAAAAAGAACTCATATCAATATTTCTTTAGAAATACAATATACAACACCTTATATTAAAGAAGTACGGTGACACTAATAAATGTAGTGTTTGAGTCTTCTTATATTCCCATATTTACTTTTCTAGGCTCAATGATGGTGGTGGAGATTCCTTCCCCAAATACAGGATGGTCATTCCTAAGTTCATCCTCTTCTTCTTCCATCTCTATGTCTATGGAGACATTTTCAGAAAAGTTGGGTAATTTTGGGTAAATCTTTGTTACTGTCAAGGTAATATAGACCATGATAATAGATATTGTCATCATGATCTTTCGATGTATTCATAGAGAGATTATAGAAATGATTGTTTTCTCTAATGATATCACAGTGGGCAGAAAGATCCTTGACAACCTGAGTTATAGAGAATGTCTTTAGGGCATCATAAATTTCTCACAAATAGTGGAGGAATTTATAGGATCTCAATAGTGTTTCATTCTGATCCCCTTTATGAATCCACCTTAGCTGATGTGATAGCTATCACTAGTTTTCCTTAAAGGAATGAGAAAAGGTAAACTTTTTATTTAAGGCTTGCACAATCTGAACCCATGATTTATCCTATGGTTATGACATCATAGGATTCCATATCTAGTGAGATTAACTACCCTGGATATAGGGTAAAGTACAATAATATACATTTTCCCCATCCCTAGATATAATTTTCTGATTGAACACTTCCAATCATTTTGATATTTTTCATAATGAAAATACAATATGTCGTATGCATTTGTTACACTCTTTTGATCCCAGATTTTGGGGCACAAATAACATATCCATGTACAGCATATAATGGAGTGTATTTATTATTTGGAGGTGACCCTCATGTCCTTGACAATGGAGGTTTCTATCTTTTAATATCTAATAATTCACCTACATATTCAGGTGAACATAAATCATGCACTCCCATTATGACCCATTTTTGATCTCATAATTGAATGCGGAAAAGGGCCTAAACAAGTCAGGGAGTTTTTTTCTTGATAACTATCTCAATATATCCAGGTCATCCAATTCTTCATTAGGGTTATATATATTTACCTGGTCATACTACAGAGGTCACCTCTCTCATTTTCCTGATGACTGCAGTAAAGTGGTGTTGATGGTTTATGGGTAACTATATATAGTTAACCTCGATGTTTCGAGACCCTTTTTATATTAAGGTTACAAAGATTTGAGTACCTCTCTATATAGAGTAGTTTTTACAAGTGGGAATTTCATTTTCTATGAGAGAGATATCATTGTAGGTAGGATTACCATGGAATATGTTATTAGTAGATTCCCTATGATCTACCTATATACTACTGTGAGGAGAAATATCAAATTAGTGATCACTTTCTTCATCATTTTAAGAGTGTAAAGGCCCTTGAGTTGTTTTGTATGTGCATCAAATAGTTCAAGTACACTGGCATTGAGTAGGTTAGGTATATGTTCCTCATTCTACACCATGGACAGAATATGATGACCTTCCTTTTGGGGTTGAACAGGGATATGAGCCTGATCCATGAAGGCTATTGGAATATGTTGATAATTGTCTGGTGATAAGGGCATATGAGTCTGCTACTGGGATGCTACAAGAGTATAGTACTATGATTCTACATTTTTTGTAGGGATATGATTCTTCCTATAGGTGGTTTCCAAAATATATTATTCCATCTTATATGAAGTGGGGATATGATCCTAGTTTATATATGCATTCACCATTAAAATATGAAGATACACCTCTAGAATGGGAGAAGGGATATGATCCTCCTCCTGTAAGCTTATAAAATATTTTTGAGTAGCTTCATTGATGGAAGTATAATCTTGTTCTGAGGCATGTTCTACTCTCAATTGGTTATCCTTAGTCAGAACAGGTATATGATCCTAGTTTGGTGCCATTGGAATAGTTTTTCGGTCTTTTTGATAAAAATATGAGTTTTTTCCAAGGCATGTCCCACTATCACTTAGTGATCCCTGGTTAGAATGGTGATGTGAGCTCAATCTTATGCCTTTAAAGTATATCGTCGGTCTTTTTTGAAAACAATATGATCCTGTCCAGATGCATGTGATGATCTCTCTTGGTGAGCCCTAGTCAAAATGAGTATTTGATCTCAGTCATGTGCCTCATCCTTTATCATAGTATGCCAATGTTTCTCTTTAATGGGAGAAAAAATGTATTCTTTATCTGGAGTAAATACCTATACATTTTAACCATGTTGGTGTGATACTCTTATTTTTAGGATATGAATGTATTATTGTACCTATATCAATACCAAAATATACTAGTGGATATCCTCTATTGTTGTCACAAAGTACCGACACTTCAACAGGGTATGTACAAGAATGCATGTCTGTACGCTCTCAGCTTACATGATATGTTATTTTATGTCTTTAATTGAAGTGGGGATGTATTCCCACTCTTATACTCCTTGTTCCATTAGAATATTTTGATGGTATTTTTTCACAAAAGTTTGGATCTATTCCTAACCATAATTTTTTCCCATATATTATGGTATACATTGTTTGAACTAGCATCAATATGAGCCTACTTCCTATGGTCTACAACATTCCACATTCAAAAAGTTATCCTTGATTACCATATCTAAATTTACAAGGAGGTGGGATGTCATATAATTCACTCAGTAGGTGACTGGGTGGTATTGGTGATTTCATGATATATCTAGGATCAAGACTGTACTACATCAATAGTACTTCTAAAATCATTAATTTCCACCTGATGCTGAAGATATCTCCCAGAAATTGATATGTCTCATAGTTTACGATCATGTGACCGAGATGTATTTCTTGAAGATTCATTTAATTTGGTAAGGACATTATTATTAAGTATAAATTCATGATACTACAACATTTTTGTGAAGTTTAACATCATGAAACCAGGACATGTCACACATTTTAACATCATGTTACTAGGACATATCGTGCAGTTCAATCATCATGAGAATAGGACTTGGTTGTCCAGTTTAGAATCATGCAACTAGGATTTTTTCCATAACCTATCATTAGAGAAATTTTATGATGTATCTTGGATTAATCGTATATATATTGAATGATTTTAGATATCCTCTAACTCTAACCATCTTTAGATTACCTATTTCTCCCAAAAATATTTAAAATCAAAGCATCAATCTATTTTCTGGCTGATACATCGTGTTGGGGGTAGTGATTTTCAAGTCATATCAACCCTTCCTTACTTGGATTCCATATTTCTAGAAGTTTTACCAAATCATTCTCTATGGAATAATCAAAATACCTAGGGACATGCTTTGTTTGGAAGGAATACACTTTTCTCAATATTATGTTGAAATCTATATGCCTATCACTGGGAGGTATGTGGACCATGATATATTTCACAACTCATGTGTTCTATTTAGAGTTCTCACATGGCTAGAGTGGGGATTCGGGTGTATGTGGCTCCAACATCCCTGTGTCTATCTGCTCTGGATGCCAGTCTTTAAATCCAAAGAAACTCCCTATTATGTTCCTGAGATGTCGGTGGTAGGGGCAGGGGTTGTCATAGCCTATCAACCTTACCTCACTTAGCTTCCCCATCATTAGGAGTTATATCAAAACATTATCCATTTCATAATTAAAGTATTTGGGGACATGTTTGGATTAGAAGGAATATACCCTTTGATTTCTCTCTCTAAGATATAGGAGACCATGGTGCTTCTCTCACGTGCTTCTAATAACTCTTTTGGCATGGGCATATGGTTGAGTTTTGATTATGGATTTCGGAGCCCAGATATTTACTATTTCAATTGTTTTTTTAAAATCATTAATAACCTTGGATGATGTATATGGTTCCCAATGATTAATGAAACATGACTCTCCTAGAGTCTTAGTATCAATGGATGAGGTTGGATGGTTTCTGAAGTACCCCCGATGAGGTGGTAGAAATATCAAAATTCCCCTATATTTGTAGGGTAGGGTATTGAAAATATGAAAATTCCCCATCCCTATGGACTAGGGTGAGGTGGAATGTTGTATGGACTTCAATCGATGAGGGGATGAATATATGAAAATTCCCCCATCTTTGTGGGTTGAGGCACATCACTACATGGTGGGATTCTATAGGATGGTGTTGGTACGTTATTCCCAGGAAGAGATCCTAGTATAATTACCACAGTTATTTCTAATATATCCTTATTCTATCGTATTATTTTAGTTAACTATTCATCTATATAAATTTCCTTGCCATCCTCAAAGAGATGATTGGCAGGATCTATGACAACACTCATTCCTCTATCAGTGGTAGTGCGAGTGGATGATGATGGGATTATAAATGTGGACCTAAAATACTAAATCTATTACTACCATTGGATATATTATCAATCAATATTTCCCTCTAAAATACTGACATGTTCGATAATAACTTTTCTATATTCCTAAGAGATACCATTGATCCCTTGTTTTCCTATGTCGGAGGTAGAAGGTAGGCCAACCTACTATGAATCGAATGACCACAGGAGGGTATGATTATACCTCCCATGAGTGTTTTTATCCAAGATTTATGATAAATCTTTAGATTTAGTTGATATAATATTGACAGAGACATAAGTAGACTAGTTCTTCTCATCAATAGAGTATCTCACTTGACAAGTTGGTTCTTGATATGTTATTTGGTGGGACGATGCCCATAGTACCATTTGGTGGGTTAGTATCCATAGTACCATTTTGGGGCTCAGTGACTATAGTGTAGATAATCCTAGGGTGAGATATGATAAAAATTCCCCCATTCCTATGGGTTGGGTTGCTCCCTAGAATTTCACAGTCACCAATACTAGTTGTGATGAAGTAAGAGGCTCTTTGTTAGTGATGATCTAGGATTTATTTTGGGACACTGTTAAGATACATTGGTGGGATTTATATATATTGTTAGGGAAAGGGATATAATCCTACTCTAAAGCTTAATTATTTAGATACCACTGGAGGTACCTCCTATTGGATTCTCCAATTGGGATAGATAAGGTAGGAACAACTTGCTTTGAAAATCCTTGTGGAATTACGGTCACATTTTGATGACTAAAATGGATGGGAGACCTCATAGGAATCTCCTTAGTGTTTGAGTTTACCTGTTGATTGTCCTCATCCACATCCATGAGTTAGGGGAGGCATATATTTATGTGATCTAGGGACAATCTCCCAAATTAATTTAATGTGGAAATAAGGGAAACTTCTTCTTTTATGGCCAACCATGGGAAATATGGCTAGTGCTAGGTCATCCTTTGGAGAATTTCATGACATGATTAAAAATTAATGATAGTTACATTGATGTGTTACTTATATCTGAAGACGTTTACCAACTAGAACTGGAGGTATTTTGTTCATGACAATGTATGTTGGGGCCTTAGGGACAAATAAGCTTGTCTGGTGGTCTCAGAATCTGTTGGTACATTCAAGGATTATATCTTTACTGTAAGTATTATGATAAGTATTGAAGAGTAAAAAAGACACCTTATTACTATATTATTATTTAAGGATATATTTTTTATCAATTTATTTCATAGTTAAAGGATAAAGAGGTTGTAACTTCATTTATGAAAGGTTTATCATAGTATAAATATGTGTTAGGTTCACCATTTTGTTTCTTGACAAGTGAAGAAAAAAATGTCCTAATGGGAACTAGTTATTATATCTTTTTAAAACTATTAAGTGGATGACACCATTAAAATATTTCACATCAGGTTCTACATTTTTTTCCCAACAAATCTGAAATGGTTTTGGACCAACACATGATTATGGTTGATTGAGGGTGGTTGAACAATTTTTTTCATTAGGTTTACTATATTTTTCTATAATGTAGTCTCTCAATAGTTCCTACAACCATACCTGAGTATGGACCTGTAACGCCCTGACCCCAGAATCCCAGAGTCATTGCATTATTACGTATCATTGGCATGATCATAAAAGATCAAGTCTCGAAAGATCGATTAGTTTAGTAGCTTTGGAAGTACTAGATCCATTAATAAGGTTTAAATTACATCATAAAATGGAAAACTAAAACAACATTGTCTCCATATAAAACACTGAGAGCCCATAGACTATCCCTGGAGGTCAGCCATAATATACTTCTTTTCATCCTGGAAATATAAAACATAGAAAGGGGTGAGCTCAGATTCTCAGTAAGGATAAAATTATATAGGAAACTTTCATAAATAAGCATAAACATTTAAGGCAGTGTATAAGACTAGAACAAAATACTTTTAAACTTGAACTTCAGCATAATATGGAAAAGATAAAATCAAATAATTTCATTTACTTATTCATGTGGATATTATACTATTCAAATAATCACATGCAATATCTATAACCACTTTCGTAATGATGGAATGCATAATGCCAGACTATCATAACCACATAGTCAAGGCCTTGTACCAAGTATACAAATAAGATATAGTCAAGGCCTTGTTCTAAGACACTAGTTTCTCTCATTAGACCTACCGATGCATTGAGGAGCTATAGTGGGCTCCACCCGTCACTTACTAAGTCCAATGCATTCCTAATATGAAAATTTTGAAACATAACATAAACATTCATATTAAAACTAGCATATGAAAATGTCAATACTTTATCCACAAACCATGAATTGTATAAAAATAGCACATCCACAATCAAACATAACTCATTTAATACAATATGGAAGATTGTATTGTAAAAAATTAACCTCAATCAATAATAATGTAGGATATTGACATAGATGAAAATAGTCATCAAAACTATTTGAGAGAAAAATCTCCCTTTTTCTTGAAAACATTTAAGAGTCACACTATTTGTCAAGAAGCCGTTTAAAAATAGATTTTTGAATCAAAGTTTCCCATACCACTTTAAAAATTTTAAAAGGAATTTTAATTTTAAAACTTTAATGTCCATATAAATAAATCCTTAAAACCATTTTTAAAACATGGACATCAATGAGAAAGATTTAGAATAATAAATCTTTAAAACATTTTAAAATGATATTTTAGTTAGAGTTCCTAACCAAAAGAGAGATACATGAATAAAAATAATTGAGGTAATAAAAACTTTTTAATATCATGAGAATAAAGGGATTCATGATATACTATGTCAAAGTACATTATATATACCATATAAAAGTGATTTGGTGTATAACAACAAAGAAGTCTCAATGGAATGTAAATTGGGATGAAATCTCTTATTAAGACTGTATCCTTAGGTTAAAGATAAATTAATGTCATAATTATGTGTGAAAAATATAAATACACTCAATATTATTTGATATTCAGTGTAAATCATTCAGAGTACATTCACACATATTCTTGTAAAAACAACACCAATGAATTGGATATTTAACTCAACAAATGGAGATTGAGTTAAAATTACTCTTATCAAGTTCATATCGATGACTTGAGAATTTATCATTGGAGTGATTATGTGTATCAAAAGTATATCCACAGAAAGGGGAGTTTCAATTATGACATAAGAAAATGAATAGTGATTCCACGCATAATCTTGGAGTAAAATAATCAAGAAAGTATGCGTAAATCCGAATGAGTGGAAATTGAAATTTCAAATTCCCTTATCGATTTGGTAACTTAAGACACATAAACCCATGAAATAAGGATCATAAAATGATGATTTAAATATCCATAAATTAAAGTATATTACACAATGAATACAATCATGATAAATACACACACCACATGCAATAAATAAGTGGCGAACAATGGAAATCTCATGGAATTAAAAGTGAGATAAGAAAATCATTACATTGTAATTTTTCCTTGGTCGAGGGTGGGTTAACCTAATGTATAATGATGAAATAATTGTTATTTAATTATAAAATAATCATATACATTAATATGATATCATATATGATCTTTTAACATTGATTTGTTAATAATATCTTAGTATTATCGTTGTTTTGGGTGTTAACGGATTTGTTTTCCATTATATTCTTTGTTATGTAAGCCATATTTGTTATATATGGGATGTATATTATTCATATTCCGAATTATATCATGTCTCCAAACATTATTTTTAATCATCAAATGAAATTTAGTCTTGAATGGATACAATGGGGAATGACTCGCATCGCGTTCATGGAGACGGTAATCCGTACGTACGCACGAGCGACAATATCATTCTTTTGATATTAAAATAATATATAATTGGATGTTATATCATATATACAGAATCATTATCATGTTATATTTATTATTTACATGAATTACACATCCTTATTATACCCATCCAAATAATAATGTTTTGAATAATAATTACACCACGGCGTGGAGACGGTAATCCGTACATACGCACGTATGGTGACATGTCATTCAAAGGATGGATAGAAAAATGAAGATGGTTGTACCATATTTATAATAACATCACAGTATATATAAGATACTGGAGTTATTATTTTATAATTGAAATAACAAAGAAAGAAGAAGTGGAAGAATAAAAGAACTTGAAAGAGGATGGTGAAATTATTACCTCTTCTTTAGGTTATTCCTTTTGATTTGATCAAAAGGGCTCCTTAAGTTGTCTTTATGAAAGAAAAATAGGGCCTCTTGGATGAAGTGAGGTAATTTTAGAGGATACTTTTTCAGGGTTTTTCCTAGCCAAAATTATTTTATGGTGTGAATTAAAGAGAAGGGGGAGTTCCCTTTTATAAGAGGGGTGAGGGGAACCTTAGGAAAAGCTAGAAATTGTATTTTATAATAAAATCATATTAGGTTTATAATGGATCCAAAGTGAATTATTTAAATTATAAGGTGGTTATGGTTCTAAAAACACTCAACCAATAGGTTTTATATTGGTTTGGGTCACTATATTAACCTTAAAGTTTAGATATAAGTCTTAGTTAAATAGTTTGACATTTACCATGTATCTTTGTATTTTTATATTATATAGTTAATAAACATAAAATATACTTCCAGGATAACCCCAAGTGGTTCATTAATGATTCCCCTATCATTATATAAGTCCTTTTTCTGAACCTTATATTTTTATAAAAATAAAATCAATTAATAATATAATATTTGTTTTAAAAACTCTTTTATGTCAATTTTGACACTATTTAATAATTGATTTTTGTTAAAGTCCTAAAAACATTATTAATTCTAAATAAATTCATTTAATAAATAATAACATGTCATATTAAGCTCTAAAATTAGTGTATGTCATCAAAACTTTCAAATTATATTTATTTTAACATTTATAATACCATTTACATGATTCTTTCATTAATAAGGAAAATATTGCATCATCATTGTGTCATAAATAAATTTAATTATTCAATGTCTAAAGATTATAAATAAAATACCATTATTTATTAAATCTTTTTATCTTTCTAATGAATATTTATAGTCTAATATATATCTTTTATAACTCTATGTAAAAATTGTTTTACTAAAAGATATATGCTTAGGTCATTTTTGTATTTACTTTAACTTAATTAATATAAAGTATCATTATCACTTACAGGTGGCTCCATAGGGTCCCAAAATCGACCCAAATAAGCCCATGGTCGGACATGTATCATCCAATAGGGTTATGACATGTGTTATAGTAATTTAATATTATTATAATATTATTTTTTTACCCTTATTTCCCAGATTTACCCTTTAACCATGGTAAATAAAATATTTACCGAAGTAATTATTCAAAATGTATAAAAATAAAAGTTACCTGTTTACACAATTTGGAAATCATGATTCTAAATTTGGAATCCATTTTTCTAAATTCAAAACATAGAAGTGGCAGAAATTAATTTAAATTTAATTCCTGTTGTCAAAATAAAGATCGTGTTTTTAAGAAATAATAACTATCAAAAGATTGACACTTGTTTATGTCTAGTTTAAATGTGAAATTACATCCAATTACCAATATTGGATTAAATGGTAAAAATATATTCTAATTATACTTTAAAACCACGTAATAGTATAATCTATCACTATAAATTATTTGTATTAAAAAAGTTTTTTTTAATTAAGGTTTAGTATTTTTCATTATTCATCAAAATTTGAATGTTTTCTAAAAAATACCAAAACTTCACCCTAGGATAATTTCAATATTCTGAATCCAAAAATTAAATCCATTTTGAAAGATAAAATTTAAAAAATTTCAAAAAGTGGGTATTACTATTCATAATAGCTACTTTGATTGGTCGTGGTGTGTTAGAATCTAGAAGTTGCGTACAATGCAACCTATTGCATTATTCAAAGGGAAACGTACCGTGAAATCTTGGGGTGTTACATTCTCCCCTCCTTCAATAAATTTTTTCCTCCCAATTTTTAAAATTGGGCTTGGGAATATAATGGAAAGTCCCACATCGAAAAAAGAGTCAATAAAACTATCACTTTAAAAGAAAGAAAGAGAAGTACAAAGGTCACCCGAGATATCCCATACTAGGATTCCATGTAGGAAAACATGGATATGGAAGATAAACTAAGTGTCAAGTTCTGATGGAGAGGGATAGAAAACATGATCAGCAGAAAGTTAACAACAAGAAAACCACAAACATGTGATGGGACAAACGGTCATTACTCTCCTAGTAGGAAAAGTAAACGGACAACATTTTTTTTTTTTGTTTTAAGTTACAATACATAAAGATGAGGAATTCATTTATGAGAATGACTAATAACATAAAGAGATATAATTACTTTTTAAGTATAGTTTCATTCTTTAATAAATCTCTACCACTAACTCATTTTTTTTAAACGATGAGTATTCAAGAAGACTTGGTCACACTAGAAGAGCTAGAATAAACTTCTATAGAATCACATGATCCATGAAGGATAAAATATATATTTACCCTGTCTTCAGAGATTAATCAAAACCAAAATGGTTATTATAAGATCTGATGATCCCCCAAAAGGATATTCCATTAGAGAAATAAACACTAATCTTAATTTCTAAAATTAAACTAACAATACCCCAAAGATAAATAAATACCATTCAATAAAAAATCATCCTTAAAATCCTTCAATATAATCCAAACTAATATTGAAACCCAAAACATAGAAGTATTTGGTTTTGTAGTCTTCCACATTAAATTGTATCTCCAAATGACATCAACTAATCTTAAAGTCACATACTTAAAATTAATTAACCTAATCACATATTCTCTATTATAGGTTAGTCATTTCCATAAATAACCCAAATCAATATAATTCCACAATAAAAACATAGATAAAAATACACCATTACTCCTCAAATTAAATCCCATTGTATTCTATTTTCCTTGGGAATATAGTGTTCACAACAAAGTGAACATCTTCCAAAATAACATTTATCACTTAATCACCAAATCATTGTCCTATACTAAGGGTATTCATTTGATAAGGCATAATATCCCAAATCAACTTATTAATGATCAATAAAATCATTTAACTAAAAAAAATTAGTCACACTAACCAGGGACTTCACGTAGTCCAGTGGTAGGTGATAAATCCCAATCGCACTTTGGTTGTGGGTTCGATTCCCACAGCTTTGTCTGACGCGACGGGTTGTCACACGGTCTGTGTGTTGTCCTTTTTCAAAAACTATATTTTATAACATTACCAAAATGAGATAAATTCCTCAAAATGACCATAACATAATTTAACAAAAATGTGATCTCATACCTTGAATTTTCGTCCCAAAATATAATAACTTGTAATTTCCTCAAACCCAATGATCATATAAAACCAAATGGTTATTTATAATTATATCCATAAGAGAAAATATAAGTCTTCCTCAAATATCATTCTCACATGGAAAACTGAAGGGTTACAAATATAAGATAAAATTATTCCAAAGTAATCCCATAAACAAGGAGAACTAATACTTTTAAACATTTCTCCAACCATTTATTTCCACATACCTTCTTCTAAGACAAGAAAATATCCTATAGAATAAAGAATTCACTCGGGTAATGGTCAGGTCACCTACATTTACAGCAAATTACTGTTAATGGATTCTTGGGACCATTTTTATTTTCTTCCATAGTAATCTTCATTTTTTCTCTGCAATTCTTCACTTTATGTCCTTTCCTGCACGTAAATCATTTTTTTGTTCCATTTAGACACTTTCCTAGGTGTCTAATTCCACATTTCTTGCATGATGGAAATTGAGGATTCTTTTCTCCGAGGTCTCCACTGTTGGAGCTCTTATCATTCATCACCTTTACCTTCTTTGTTGAGTCCGGGATTTGGTAAATATATAGGTTGTTGATCTAATTTTTGAAAAACTTATTTTCCATGAACATGATATCTTTTACGCCTATCAACATTCCATTTTGTTGATCATTTCTACCATCATTCCCACCTTGTAAATCATTCTCAAAGTTACTATGACTTCCTTGGAATCCATCCATTGACCAAAACCAGAAAGCATTATGTTAGTAACAGTAGTCATAAAAACATTTAGAGAATATCATGAAACAAAATTCTCAATTTCAAACACCTTAGGATTAACCAAGGTCATTTATTCTCATATTATATTAAAATACTTCAAATTGGTTTGTAAAGAAAATGTAAATTATCCTAAGCATATCCCCTGGGTGTTTTGTAACCAATAGTGCAGCAAGGCTCGTTGTCGTGCACCAATTCCCATTCGAGTCTAGCTCAAAGCGGTGTTTTCGGGTTTTACCCCTAGGTACATCTGTGCCAGAGCTGCCTCTACCTGCTCATATCCAAACAGGGATGTATTTCTTGGAAAACTCACAAAATCTATACAATACCAAAATTCTAGGAAGTTCATCTATACTAATCCTCAAAGTCTATCTTAGGGCTATGTGCTCTAATCAGAGTTTATCTAAATCTAGTTTCTATGGTTTGTACTAAACTTCCTCTGATACCAACTGTAACGCCCTGACCCCAAAATCCCAAAGTTGGTTCATTATTACATATCATTGGAATTATCATAAAATATCATGTCTCAATAGACCGATTAGTTTAGTAGCCTTGCAAGTACTAGATCCATTCATAAAGTTTACATTACATCATAAAATGGAAAACTACAACAACATTGTCTCCATAGACAACACGGATATCCAATAGACTATCCCTGGAGGTCAGTCATAATATAATTCTTTGCATACTAGGAAAAATAAAACATAGAAAGGTGTGAGCTCAGATGCTCAGTAAGGATAACATTATAGCGGAAACTTTCATAAATAAGTATAAAGATTTAAGACAGTGTATAAGACTAGAAAAAAATCCTTTTAAACTTGAACGTCAGTATAATATGGAAAAGATAAAATCAAATAATGTCATTTACTTATTCACATGGATATTATACTAGTCTAATAATCACATGAAATATCAATAACCACTTTCATAATGATGGAATGCATAATTCCAGACTCTCATAACCACATAGTCAAGGTCTTGTGCCAAGACTAGAAATAAGATTTTGTCAAAGCCTTGTGCCAAGACACTAGTTTGTCTCATGATACCTACCAATGAATCGAGGAGCTATATCAGGCTCTACCCGTCACTTACTAAGTCCAATGAATTCCTCATATGAAAATTTTGAAACATAACATAAACATTCGTATTAAAACTAGCATACGAAAAAGTCAATACTTTATCCAAAAACCATGAATGGTATAAAAATAGCACATCCACAGTCAAACATAACTCATTCAATACAATATGGAAGAATTTATTGTAAAATATTAACCTCAATAAATAATAATGAAGGATATTTACATAGATGAGAATAATCATCAAAACTATTTCAGAGAAAAATCCCCCTTTTTCTTGAAAACATTTAAGAGTCACACTATTTGGAAAAAAGCCGTTTAAAAATAGATTTTTGAATAAAAGTGTCCCATAACAATTTGAAACTTTTAAAAGGAATTTTAATTTTAAAACTTTAATGTCCATATAAATAAATCCTTAAAACCATTTTTAAAACATGGACATTAATGAGAAATATTTAGAATAATAAATCTTTAAAACATTTTAAAATGATATTTTAGTTAGAGTTCCTAACCAAAAGAGAGACACTTAAATACAAATAATTGAGTTAATAAAAACATTGTAATATCATGAGAATAAAGGGATTCATTATATACTATGTCAAAGTACATAATATACACCATATAAAAGTGATTTGGTGTTTAACAACAAAGAAGTCTCAATGGAATGTAAATTGAGATGAAATCTCTTATAAAGACCATATCCTTAGGTTAAGGATAAATCAACGACATAATTATGTGTGAAAAATATAAATACACTAAATATGATTGTATATTCAGTGTAAATCATTCATAGGAAATTCACTCATATTCTTGTAAAAACAACACCAATGAATTGGATATTTAACTCAACAAATGGAGATTGAGTTAAAATTAATCTTATCATGTTCATATCGATGACTTGAGAATTTATCATTGGAGTGATTATGTGTATCAAAAGTATATCCATAGAAATGGGAGTGGAAATTATGAAATAAGCAAATGAATAGTGATTCCAAACATAATCTTGGAGTAAAATAATCAATGAAGTATGCGTAAAGCCGAATGAGTGGAAATTGAAATTTTGAATTCCATTATCGATTTGGTAAATTATGAAACATACACCCATGAAAGAAGGATCATAAAATGATGATTTAAATATCCATAAATTTATGTATATTACACATTTAATACAATCATGGGCAATACACACACTACATGCAATAAATAAGTGGTGAACAATGGAAATCTCACAGAATTAAAAGTGAGATAACAAACCCATTACTTTGTAAGTTTTACTTGGTAGGGGGTAGTTTAACCTCATGTATAATGGTGAAATAATTTTTATTTAATTATACAAGAATCATATACATTAATATGATATCATATATGATCTTTTAATATTGATTTGTTAATAATATCTTAGTATTATCTTCGTTTCAGGTGTTAAAGGATTCGTTTTCCTTTATATTCTTTGTTATGTGAGCCATATTTGTTATGGATGGGATGTATATTATTAATATCCAGAATTATATAATGTCTCTAAACATTATTTTTAATCATCAAATGAAATTTAGTCTTGAATGGATATGATGGGGAATGAATCTCATCGCATTCGTAGAGAGGGTAATTTGTACATACGCACGAGCGACAATATCATTATTTTGATATTAAAATAATATATAATTAGATTTTATATAATATATAAAGAATAATTATCATTTTATATTTATTATTTACATGAATTAGACATCATTATTATACCCATACAAATAATAATGTTTTGAATAACAATTACACCACGACGTGGAGACAGTAATTCGTACGTACGCACGTATGGTGACATGTCATTCAAAGGATGGATAGAATAATGAATATGGTTGTAACATATTTATAATAACATCACAGTATATATAAGATACTGGAGTTATTATTTTATAATATAAATAACAATGAAAGAAGAAGTGGAAGAAGAAAAGAACTTGAAAGAAGGTGGTGAAATTATTACCTCTTCTTCGAGTTCTTCTTTTTGATTTGATCAAAAGGGATTCTTAAGTTGGCTTTCTAACCAAGGTAGGGCCTCTAAGTTGAATTAAGGTATGTTTATATGATATTTGGGTAGGTTTTGGCTGATAAAAAAGGCTTTGAAGGTGTGAATTAGAGAGAAGGTGGAGTGCCCTTTTGTAAGAGGGGTGAGGGGCACCTTAGGAAAAGCTAGAAATATTATTTTATAATAAAATAATTTTCAGTTTATAATGGATAAAAAGTGAATTATTTAAATTATAAAATGGGTATGGGTCTAAAACCACTCAACCAATAGGTTTTAGACAGGATTGGGTCACTACATTAACCTTAACGTTTAGATTTTACTCTTAGTTAAATAGTATGACATTACCATGTCTCTTTGTATTTTTATATTATATAGTTAATAAAATTACTATATACTTCCAAGAGAACCCCATGTGGTTTATTAGTGATGAACCTATCATTATATAAGTCCTTTGGAAGATCCTTAGATTTTTTAAAATATAATATCAATTAATAATATAATATTTGTTTTAAAAACACTTTTATGTCAATTTTGATGCTATTTAATAATTTTTTTTTTAAAGTCATAAAGACTTTATTAATTCAAAATAAATTCATTTAAGCAATCAAAACATGTCATATTAATCTATAAAATTCGTGGATGTCATCAAAACTTTCAAATTATATTTATTTTAACATTTATAATACCATTTATTTGATTCTTTCTTTAATAAGGAAAATATTGCATTATCGTTGTGTCATAAATAAATTTAATTATTAAATGTCTAAAAATTATAAATAAAATAACATTATGTAGGAAATATTTTATATTTCTAATGAATATTTATAGTCAAAGAGAAAAAATGTATAATTCTATGTAAAAATTGTTTTACTAAAAGATATATGCTTATGGAATTTTTGTATTTACTTTAACTTAATTAATATAAAGTGTCATTATCACTTACAAGTGCCTCCATGAGGTCCCAAAATAGACCCAAAGATGCCCATGGTCTTAAATGTATCATAAAATAGGGTTAGGACATGTGTTAGGGTAATTTAATATTATTATAATATTTTTTTCTTTACCCTTATTTACCGGATTTACCCTTCAACTATGGTAAATAAAATATTTACCGAAGTAATTATTCAAAATGTCTAAAAATAAAAGTTAAATATTTACACAATTCGTAACACCTGATTATAAATATGGAATACATTTTTCTAAATTCAAAACACATAAGTGGCAGAAATTAATTAAAATTAATTCTCGATGTCAAAATAAAGAGCGTGTTTTTCAAGAAATAATAACTATCAAAAGATTGACAGTTGTTTATGTCTAGTTTAAATGTGAAATTACCTCCAATTACCAATTTTGTATTATATGGTAAAAATATATTCTAATTATATTTTAAAACCTCTCAATAGTATAATTTATCACTATAAATTATTTGGATTAAAAAAGTTGTTTTAAATCATGTTTAGTATTTTTCACGATTCATCAAAATTTGAATGTTGTCTAAAAAATACCAAAAATACACCCTAGGATAATTTCAATATTCCGAATCCAAAAATGAAGTCCATTTTGAAAGATAAAATTTATAAAATTTCAAAAGAGGGTATTACTATTCATAACAGCTACTTTGATTGGTTGTGGTGTGTTAGAATCTAGAAGTTGCGTACAATGCAAGCTATTGCATTATTCAAAGGGAAAGGTATCATGGAAGCTTGGGGTGTTATAGGACCTATTTTCAAAAGGTTGGAATACCTTTGTGGTTTTAGACCGAATGGTGCTTAGGAACTCACATTGGTTGAGTGGATATGATATCGGTCTCATCACACCCTTTTAGAGGGAATTATTTCTTATTCCAAGACTCTCTTATAGATTTATGATATATTCCTGAAATTATTCCTAGGCCCCAATATGTGACTGGTTACCCATATTCCAATTAATTCATCAAGACCATATGCTGATGAGAACAACTGTGTGTTCCACAGGTTCTCCCTCATTATCTTATTCATTTATGATGCTTTAGTTTATAGACATGCCCAAGTGCTATAGATTTTATTGCTATATAGGGAGGTGGTTGGTGTCTTGAATATGGGATTAAGCCTCTAAGAGGCATCCTTACATATCCTATGATAATAAGAATCAAAAATCATGTAGTTCATTTGACATAGTTTACGGTTGTATAATAGGACTATAACATGTAGTTTAATGTATTGCAGAAATATTTTAAATATAGGGATCGAGCCTTGAAGAGGTGTCTTATATATCCTACTAAGATGTGAGTTATAATCTACATAGTTTTTGTTGTGGTAATATGTATCATAAAATATGTGACAGAAGAAACTTTGACTGAGGATTATGTATATGAGGCTACCCTTAATTGCCTCATTGGGAGTATATCCCTTTGAGTAAAGATGAGATGTAATCAGGCCTATATCCCAATAAAGGACCCACACTGGGGGAATCCTTGTCATTTTATTGGTATAATCATCATAAATCTCTAAGATGATGTTATCCATGCTTGGTGTGAGAAACAATAGTCGGGATAATATTTGACACATCAAATGAGATCATATTTTCACAGGGCTTGCAGATTAAAGTATCCCTTTAAGAGTTAGGATTATTGGTATCATGGAGGATATGGTATAGATCTCAGAATTAAGGAGTTATCCTATGTATTCTATTCATAATAGGAATCAAATTCCTCATAGTTTAGTTTTTTCCTAACCCACTGATGTGTTTTAGGTACATGAGTGTATGGTCAAGGATTGCACTTAAAATGATTCTCATGTACAAGACAACTTTTAATCCCCTGATGGAAGAGGAAGGATGAAATAATCATATAAATAATTTAGTCCCATGAGTCTAGAAGATTTAGGTTATGAAGGTACTTACACTAGTGAATATTCCCATTGGATCTTGGTCCTTAAGAAAGCATCCCATATATCCTATTCAGATAGGAATAAAATTCTTCATAGTTCATCACCCCCTAACACACTGATAGGATGAGATTAGGTATTATTCTCAAAGAAGTTATTGTTATCACTAAAGTTTAGAAATTATAGGGGATTATACCCGGGTGGGTTTCCATGTTTCATATTGATTATTTTTCTTCTAATGGATAAATATAAATAAATACCATGAGAGTTATGCAAAATATTTTTGACATGACACATATGGGTCATCCAAGAACATAACACAAATTGGGTCACATGAGTATCTAACCCTAACACATTAAGGACACTCCAATTATAAAGGGGTTATTCGACTGAAGGTTCTTATTCAGGGAGTTTTCATACTGTAAGTCCAAGTGTGTCTCTTGAATAGAGTTGAAATTCCTACATGACATGTCTTGATTCTCTACCTGACATGTACAGGGTGTTGGTCTGACATGGAAGACAAGTCCAAGGGTGTCTGCATGATGTTTTTTGATTATCTGCCTGATATGTTCAAGGTATTAGTTTGACATGGCTAACATTTCCAAGTGTGTATTATTGGAATTTCCAAGATTCTTTGTATAATAAAAGTTTACATGTCTAAGATTCTTCTCATAATCAAAGTTCACATGTCAAAGATCATTCACTTGATTAGCTATCTTTTCTAGGACATCTTTTCATCATCAAATTTTGACATGTCCATGATATTTTACATGATTATTCGGATTGTTTATGATTTCTTTTCATGATCAAGGCAGAAATGTCTAGGGTCTTTCATGAGGTCAAATTACTTGTATAGGATTCCTTCACATGATCAAGGTAGACATGTCCATTTTCTATCGCATGATCAAAGTGCCTTGTCTATGAATTATTTTCATGGACAAGGAGGATATGTCCAGGTCCTTTGGAATGATCAACTATCTTGTCTGGTATTTCTTCACATGATCAAGGAGGAAATGTATAGGGTTTTCCTAATGATGAAATGACTTGTTGAGACATCTTCATATTATCATATCATACTTTTACAGAATATTTTTCCAGACCAACTAACTTGTCCATGGGTTGTCTCATGATAGTTATAACATGTTAATGGAATTTCTTATGACAATTCTGGCATGTCTAGGGCAGCATGAGGGTATTTCGAGACCAATGATGAGTATTTTGATCACATGATATTAAGAGAGTTATGAAGTGGGGTCTCATGAACATACTCATATCACACAAAATTCAAAGTGTTGGAATCACATGTCCAAATGGATCATGCATCAAGGTCGTATATACCATATTTTCATGGGAGGAGGACTGCATGGCTAAGGGATTATACCAAGATCGCACATCCATAGGATTTCATGGCAATATGAGGTCATGATCATGGGTTCATATGAATGATAATGCCTCATACTTACCTAGGAGTACCCACATGATGGAGTTTCATGAGGATCCATTTATCAGGCGATTTGCATGTCTTCAAAGGAGGTATTTTCATGGATTTTGTTAATATGAGAAGAGTCTACACATTGGAGTCACATTACAGATAAGGATACTTGACTAAGGATTTTTGGAACATTTTCATACATGGGGTTCATGTCCATGGTGCTTCCTTCACATGATCAAGGATCCGTAATTTTTTTTCATGTTGAGGTGTCCACTTATAAGGATACATGAAAGCATTGATAGATCAAGGGTTCACGAAATTGAAAGACTGGGGTTTCATGTGATCCCTTATTCAAGACTACATGAAGGCATTACATGTATACAGGTATATTCCCACGAACACCATCATGGGTGCCCCACATATCTGAGAGCCTACATTGCATGGTCAAATAGAGGCATCGTAAGACCAAGGGTTCTGCCTCTGGACTCTGTATATAAAATAGGCACATGTCAGAGCTTTACACATACATAACATAATAGAGGTTTCCTAATCATCATGTGATTTCATGAACATCATGAGATATCATTATCTTTAAGGGATCATGTGATGAGATCTATGAACTAGTGTAGGGGCTACAAATTAGTCCCACAATCATAGAAGAGTAATTACATGGAAGATTCCTAAAACTAGTGAGGAATCACATGATCACATGAACACACCATATGAACTAGGTGTCACGTGATATTTATTTCTTTATGAGACTATGTGATATTCATTAGATCATGCATTTTTTATTCACATATATTCTCTCTATCTACCTCTCTCATGTGTCTTTTTTTATGGGGAGGTAGCGTTTATATAAGAGTAGGAAGCTCAGTTTATCACCCTTTTTCATGGGGAAGACATCGTGTTCACTGGATGAAAGTAGTGGAGGCTTCGCATGACTCACATCATGAAACTGTGTGATGGATTTGCATGGTGGCATGCTTGATGTATATTGAAGCTTAACGTGAAAA
Source organism: Viscum album (assembly GCA_963277665.1). Classification (NCBI taxonomy): domain Eukaryota; kingdom Viridiplantae; phylum Streptophyta; class Magnoliopsida; order Santalales; family Viscaceae; genus Viscum; species Viscum album. Next base: position 866,518,491 of record OY728152.1, on the reverse strand, counting down.
TTCCAAGGATGTTACATAATTAATGTTTATTCACACAATATCTTCCTAAAAAACTTGTGAGGGATTAACATGATCATATTTTCATGATAATCATCGGTGACTTCATAGTATCAGCTTACCTTCATGCAATAGAATTACATGGTCACATGAACTAGATTTTATCTTGAGAATGATGGGAGGATCTTTTGATAGATTTATGACGTTGCACAACTGTATTCATGAGATAGTTTCCTATAACTTAAAAACTTTTTGTGGCCTATTTTTAATCATTTTTCATTCATTAAATGGATTTTTAGTGGGCTTCGCATGATCATATTCATGCGATCGTGCTTGGACATGTCAGATTTTGAGGTGGTGGATCTTGGTCAGCTTATTATGATCAATTTCACATGGTAAAATAATAAAAAAAATTAAATTCAGAATATTCTTGCATTGTTGTTTCTTTTTTGAACTTCGTGATGTTAGTTATCTCCACCTTAGTATCATCTTTCTATCACAATACCCTTCATTCATCATGTGATCACCTATTATAGTTTTCATGATTGTATTCATGTGATGGCATCTTAGGGATTGATTCTTCAAATCACAATATGGATATAAAAGAAATTGAATGAATGACTTGTGGATGTTGAGTGAGTCCAATATGCCTTGTCTTGATCATCAGATAGGGTTGTCATGGAGGTTCATTTATCATCATAATCATGTGAGCATCAGGTGTGTCCCGCTACATCGAACCAAAGATGTTGGTGAGAACTATATGTGGGAGGAGGTTAAAGATGTCCTGAGAGTGGGATTATATGGATTGGATAATCTTGATCAGATGGAGGTGTTTATTTCCATATGTTTTTATGGAAAACTAATAGTGAAGTGATCAGACAAAACCCCACATCAATCTTCGGATTGTTCAATCTCTACTGAATAAGAATGAGAGTGACCTTCATTATTCGAGCTGAAAGTGGGATCGAAACCCACCACAAATGCACCATGCCCTCACTGATCATTACCTCCCATTGTGAAACACACCTATGAACACCTATAAATACACCCTATTTTACCACCATGATATATCTACTCTACCACACCCATGTCGCGCAGTTGTCTAACAGGCTAGCTCCCAGGGCATGATAGAGGCTACTTCCACATGTTCCTTTGATTGAGATGGTCACCTGGTTGGTTTGGTTACCATATTCTTTTGGAAAAGGTAACCCATAAAACATAAAAAAATATTCTAAGTAAAATTAATATAACAAGGTCCAAAATTAGATTCCATTATAAATCAAAGGATAATCCCAACTATTTTTCTTAAAGAATTCCACCTCCATCTCCTTTGTATAAAAACATGAATTTTATTTTCATGGGATTCACACATCTAAAATATTTGATAATAAATTGTGTGGTGAATTATTATGGGTTCCTATACTAATCTTGTGGAAATATTGGAACCATTTGGAATATGCTCTTAGAAGTAAAGAACTAATGGGGAAAATGAGGTTGAGTTGAGCTAAGGTTGGGTGGTGTTGATTTTTTTAGAGATTATAAAAGATAAAGTCATTAAGGTGAAACCAAGTTCCATAATGGAAAATATTAATCAAATTTTAGAAGTATCATTTCATAATGTATCATTATTCTCAAAGACAGTGAAAGATTAGGGTAAAGTTTGGAGATCTCAGGATCCAGAATGAGCTGAATCTTAGGGATTGTGGTGATCTGCTAGGTTTAGAATACCAATGCAGAGGTTTGATTTTGAAATTAACTTTTTTACTTCTCATGAATTTTGGGGACACCAAAATCCTTTGTGAAGTGAAAATTATAAGTGGCTCAATTTAGTGGGAGTTATCAATAAATTAAGAGTTATTTCTTTCATGGTTTTAATATATCAGAGATAAAAAAGTTTCTATAAGGAAATAAGGTGATTTAAAATGACTGGTATTATAATCTAAATGGTGAAGTGGATGGTAGATTATGTTATAAGGTATAACTAGATGTGAAAGTAATATAATAATCTAAAGGTTTTTACTTTGGTAAAAATAAATTTTTGTTAATTAATATGATTATTTAGATAGTTCTTAGAGTAGTTTCCATATAAAGTTTGTTTCTTGATGAAATATAAGTCAATACCACATTATTTCATGGATACATAGAGGAAAGAGTCTACATGGAGTATACGGAAGGTTTTATACTGAAATGAGATAATTTCATGGTGTGAAAGATCAATAAAATTATATACAGGCTTAATCAAGAACCAAGGAAATGGAATCAAAGGTTTGATAAATTTATAGTGGAACATAATTTCATCCAATATAATATGGATCATTTCTATTCTAATAAATCATATGAAAATGGTAATTTCATCATAGTTCTTCTCTATGTTGATTACTTACTCTTATCTAGGCATGTGATGATGAGACTAAAATAACTGAAGTATAAGTTTTCTGGAAAATTTCAGATGAAAGATTTCGGTACTACAAAGAAGATGTTAGGTATTTTAATTGAAAGAGACATATGATCTAAACCTTTGTTACTTTCTTAATTAGCAAACATACAGAAGGTATTGGTGAGATTTTAAATGAGATATTAAGATCCTATAAACCCTCCTCTAGTCGGACACTTCAATATTCCAATGGATAAAGAACCTAAAATGAAGAACAAGGGTACATGATGAATGTTTCATTTATATTATCTATATAAATTCTAATGTACATGATGTTTTGTATGAGGTTATATATTGGAGAAGTTATGGGAATGGTTAACATGTTTATGGAGAATGTAGGAAAGAATCAATGGGGGTTGTTAAGTGGATATTTTGGTATATCAAAGTCATAGAGTATCTTTAACTCTATTTAAAAATATGTGATCCATTATAAGGGTTTATATAGGCTGAATTTGGTGGATATACTATCTTAAGAATGAGATCCACTAGCTTTATGTTTAATTTTAGAGGAACTTTCATTAGCTAGATGTCTATGTTACATCCGGTAGTTTCATTATCATCCAAAAGGTTGATTATATTGTAATTAGGGAATCATGGAAGGAATAATTTTGGTTGAAGGTCTTGATGGTGATCAAATAGAGGTGATAAATCAAAACATTGTACTATGATATGAAAAGTGAGATTCACTTGGACAACAACCTGATATTTCACTACTGGAAAAAGTTCATTTAACTAAAGTAACACTGAATATAAATACTCATGTAAGATGGAGATATGAAACTATGAAAGGATGAAAGGAATCATAATCTAGTGAATATATTGACTGAAGTTATAAATTTGGAAATTTGGGGAATTGTTGTGCATTAGTGGGGATTGGATAACTTGGAGATCATATGATCCTAAAATCTCCAATAGAAAGGAAGATAGGAACTAAAGAAGGTATGTTAAAAATAAATATTTTATGACCTAGATGTATTTTTGATGTAGTCTATAAAATTATTCACAAGTGGGAGATTTTTTTTCTTGGTTGTGTGTGAGAATGTATTTTTCAACTGAGTCTTGTAGCATTCAAAAAGGTGAAGCTTTTGGAACTACATGCCACTATATGTAAGATTATAAAGATGAAACTAGGTTCTAGAATTAGTTTATGTAATGACTGATTCAAGAGGATGTAAATTGTTAGATCAAGTGGTGAATGAAGAAGTGGTTTCATGTGTGAAATTTATAGGATGAAATTCTAGAATCTTGCAAATGATGTGATTAAAGTAGAGGATGAATTATATAGAACACATTTTTTACAAGGAGAATCATCTAATGTAGTATAACATTAGTGTTCATCAAGATCATGTGGTGGGATATTCATAAATATAATATATAAATGGAACTGGGTTTTTTAGAATCTAGTTTTCATAACTGGTTTTTTAGAAGATATTTTTCATACTCATATATAAATAGATAGAGTGGGGCCACTAAAACTATATTTTTTAGCCACATTTAATATTATGTTAGCTTGTTCATTAGAGTGTTCCATTATAATCTATTATTCCCTATTTTATTGAAGTGGGTTTTCCCATGGAAAATGATTAATTTTGTAACCATGTAAATCAATTTTTTTATCCATTGTATGTTTTACTTATATCTATTGATTTTTAAATTTAGGTTGTGTTTCTAGAGTGCTTGAGAATTTAGAACATGCCTAGATAGGGTGCTTGGTATTCTAAATTCTAGATACAACTTTCCATGGCATTGAGTATTCTAACCATATATTGTCTTTTTTTACACTTGTGATCCATTAGGAACTTCCAGGTTTTGAAGTTAGTAGTTTTTAATTAATGTATCTGGCATAATAGGATAGATATAGATTGAAAAAATTATATGATTATTGATATAAAATTTCAAGGATGATTGTGTTTTAACTCTATTTATGACTAGATTCACCCTCACCATTCAGTGTGCACTATGGGTTACAAGTGAATCCTCATTAGGATACAATAGTGTCTCATCACTAAATGCTAGTACATAGAGGAAAACTAATCTTAAAGAACTTTGGAAATAAGATAGAAATATAATTGTTTTTCATTTCACAATAATAAACACCATTTTATTCTTTCAATTAAAAATAAGATAAATTTGGATTGAATTGAAATGAATATCCATGTCCTGGATCCTAAATTTTATAATCATGGAGATAAACCTTCATATAAGATATCCTAGCCTTTTATATTTGGAAGAAAACTGTTGTGGGAGGGTATATATGTTTGGATTTAATAATATCCATCAGACCACACCAAATTGAATCAATGATCAATATTGTACTCACCCAATGAATTCATGTTTCTATTAGATTGTTCACATTTGGTGAACAGGGTCATCCCACTAGACCCAACCCATATGGCATAACCAATGCACCCATTTAATCTTTTTCCTGACCAGAAACAAGCTAACATTATCCATTAATCATTTGTACTTTAGAAATTATTGATCTAATTTGGAAAAATAAAATCATATCATATTGATGTAGTGTGTGAAGTGAAAATACATCAGCATAACATCAAATTTTTAAATATGTGAATATTTTTGAGATGTGAAATTCAGTAGGAATTTGAATTTTTGTTCATTAGTGCATATGGGGGTAAAATGATAATTTCCACTAGTAAATATTCTTGGAATATTTCAATAATGGTTTCATTGATATCAGGATGGGGTGTTCACCCTTGGTCTGGAATTTGGTTAAATTAAGAGTCGGGTTTATTTTTTATAAAATTTTAATATTTATTAAATAAATATTAATAATTCTAATTATTTTATAATTGATATCTCAAATATGGAGTCTCATATCAAAATTATTACTTTATATTTGAGCCTTAAATGGGGGTTTTACCTATGTGAGGTGTAAAGTCCATTCATATTTCAGGTCCGGAGTTGTACCATTTATTTTTATATTATTTTCTCTTTCCAATACCCCCATTTTATTTCTATGCATGATAGGGATAAGTTCTACCCCATAACACATGTATCTTATTGAACTAAGAGATAATGATGGAGAGGGTGGCTTCGATCTTCGTCTAAAAGGTTCCAAATCATGGTGTAGAAGCTATGAAGCATGGATACTGGATCAAGATTTATTGATTTTTCCATAATGTCAACAATTATTATTATTTTTTTAATTTTAACCACTATATTTATAGTTTTTAATTTTTTTATTATTTTTATAGACTACAGAGATCATTTTATATCCCCTAGAGTCTTGATTTTGGAACAACTGGGGTTTTGGGTGATTTGTGGGGGATTTCCTTTTGGGAAACCCGATCACACGGTGTGTAGTTCAAGAAGACACAATGTGTGTTCTTTAATGAGACAAAAGGTATAATATGGTGACTACATGGTTTGTAGTCCATGTGGAAACCCTGTGTAAGAGGACCCAGGGTATGGTTGAGTACTCGACCAGATTACCCATGTGAGGGTGCATTATGTTTAAAGTACACATACAGACCCTATGTGTAGTACATGAATAGATTCCATGTAGAGTACTTCTTCAAAGTTCATGTGAGTCACACATCTAGGTATTCCATGTTACTTTCATTTTGTGTTTGTTTGAGACACATCGTGTATTTTTTACTTATATGCAAGGATGTCTAAGATATCTGGTTGTGGGTTGTTGGGAGTATACACCATGTACCCTGAGGTACACATCATGTATTATTCCCCTAAAGGGGATTTTATTTTCTTTTTTTCACCCTGTAGTATAAATTAGGATGTAAGGAGTCTATTCTAGGTCTTTTTTGGATATTAAGAGAAGGTGAAAACCAATTTATGTTTTGAGTGAATTTAATAGATAGTTCAAGGATGATAAGAAATAGTTGATAGGATTTTCCTATATTTGCCATATTGTGAGATCTCATAAGTAAATACATACTATCAGTCCTAGGTGCGGGTCATGATGATGAAAATATGACTTGGAATATGATCACTAAGGGCCTTGGTTATATATGTTATCATTTAGATACTTTCACCCTAAATGGGTGTATATTAAATTAATGAAATAAATTTAGTAGGCCAATATAGGTGATCATAGTTCCCTTGAGTAGGGAAGAGGGATATATTAGGAATTAATAGACCCATAGGTCATAATATAACCTTGTGATTCCTTGAATCCTCCAGGATATTTGAGATTATTGTAGGGATATTTTTACTCCCCAGCTAAGATGTGGAGACTTGGGTGGGTATTCCCTTGGTAGGATTTAAAAATAGGATGGGTGAGTGGACCAACCTTGGATGACCTTGGAAAGTCATATGGGCATTATTCCATTCCCCCTAACTGATTTCAGTGTGACTTATCAAGTGAGTCCAGTGAGGCCATAATATTATCATAATGATGTTGAGGGATGTTACTACCACTAATTGACAGCTTAACCTAAGATATGAGAATGAGATAAAGGGACCATGTATGGTTACCAAACTAATATGTGGCCTAGGGGGGCTCATTGGGTTCCCCAATTAGTTGTTGACCCTAAATTGAGTTAGTGTAGGTAAGTGGATATTGTTGATATTTTGTACTTCCATATAACCCAAAATCAATTATGTGAGCCTGATATAGCTATAGAGATAAGGATATGTCATGAACTTTAGTGGATGATCTAGTATGTGTTGGATGGGTTAGTTATAGTCATCCCATATTATTATTCAAATATTATCAAGTGGATATTGACCCTTGAGTTTTATAATATATGAGATGCCTAGGATGGTTCCTAGGATCAAATGATTGTACCCAAGGATGATAATGTTACAAAGTTATATAGGATGGTTCCTAGGAACTTGTGGATACTTGAGGATGGTTGTGATATAATATATGTCTAATTATTCCTTGGATATGACATTATACTTAATAATATGTTATTCTTAGTGATTCCTAGTATCTAGTCATTGTACCTAGTGAATGAGATTCCCTAGGGTCTATTGGGATGTCTATTAATGTGACATGATATTCCTAGTGATTCCTAGGATATGATCATTGTATATGGTGAGATGGGATATTATTATGATACCTGGGATCTGGTGGTGATCTCTTTGATGATAAGATATGCCTAGTGATTCATAGGATCTGTTGTGTGATATGATATTATGATATTCCTAAGATGGTTTCTAGGATTCGGTGGTTATACGTGATATGTAGGAATGTTCATGAGATCCTGGGGTAGGTCTTTTATCCCCCTAAAGATATGAATAAAACTAAAATACATCCATCACTAGTTGTGGTAGGTTTTTTTGATCCTGGGTGGCACCTTATAACCTAATGATCGATGATGTTTTATTTATTTATTTTATGCTATTTATTATTTGGTTAGGCTTGGAAAATATGATGAGTGTTGTCGCATTCACTATCAAACTATTTGTGATTTTTTTACAAAGTTCATAATAGTGGTTGACATAGATAATTATACTAAGGAGAAATTAAATTAAATATACCCTATTATATTTTAAGAAGAAAATAAAAGAAGAAGAAAATGAAATGATAAATATGGGGTTTTGTTGGGCGTTTTTTTAACAAAAGAAAACAAGTAAGGAAACAATTACTTTAAAAAAATGATAGTTATTGTGATCGATCTAATGTACCCCTTCATTAATAATTAATCACGATTCCTTGTGATAAAACTCATTCAAATATGGTTCCCTGTGTTTTTAACCCATAAACCTTAAGAAATATAATGAAACCACAAATATTAGAACCAAATAACACTGGGATAAATTTAGGATTTTAAATCATGGAACCCTACTTTGATTATACTTTTAACAAAAAATTAATATCAGTGAAAAATTATTTAATCACCTCAACTCTATAAATTTAAATTTATTGAGTATGTTTGTCAAACTCAAACCATTCAAATATAACCCAAGTTAACTAAATTTGGAAATGAAAATTTATCTCTTATAATTCAAATAATCTCAGACTCATGTTCAAATTGAAAATCCTTAGAGTGGTATAGAATTTACAAACTCATTTCATTAACCATGATTTTAGGATTTATAGTAATTACATTATTTCAAACCAACTAATTAATGGCTTATGATTTAGACCAGCCATAAAAATAATTACTCTCCCATGGGTGAAATTATCATCATGGAGACGATTTGTATAAGAAACTATTTTGAAAGGATATAACCAAATACCATACAAGATATTTTATTCCATCACCAATAATCAAAATAAAAAGAGTAAAATCAATAAACAAAAATGTTATATTGAAAATTAAAATAGATTATATGCTCAAAATAAAAGTAACACAAAGTAGAAGCGGAAGAGGGGCATGTTTTTAGAATAAATCCTTTCACAAAGACTCTATTATTTAAAATTGATAAATAGTTGTAATTTAACAACCCTACTTGGACACTCTATCCTAAATAAATGAAAAACCAACCCAAAAAGTGAGAAAAATAAATTAAATATAGTATGTTAGGGCTAGTGTTTTAAGTGCCAACAAGGGTATATGTGTCATTCTAACCCTAAAATTTACTCCAACTTTAGATACCTTTCTGACCAAGTTCCCATGCTAAAAAATGTCACTATAGTTTAATGAAATTATCTAAAATTATTTCTCTAACATCAAACAAAATTTTATCCCAATATATGTTTTTATGAAAATTTTATGTCCCAAATGGTGATAAATGGTTCATTTTGTAGAATCCATCATATCTATGTATTAATGGCCATTCTCAACCCTTTTAATGTGGGATATAACTTTCAAAGACCAAAATTAAAATATTGAAAAATAATTTTAGGTTATATCTATAAAATTTCAAGACAAAATTTTTCACTCATAAAATTTTGTGTTAAAATTACTTGAGTGAAATTAAAAGGGGAAAACATAATTTACATGGAATTTTCAAATTCAAGAAAAAACATAAATTTATTTTAAATATTCAAATAATTATCCATGTAAATAAATTATTTCAATATTTATAAAAAAAATATTAAATAAAAACATCTTTTATTAATATCATGTGTACATGAACTAGATATGAAAGCAAATGATAGGTACACTATTGGTGGTGGCTTACTGAGAATTTATTTCTCAAACCTTGAACAGGTACATTGGTGCACGTTCAGACCATATGTTAGATTTTAGGATTAGAATGAGACGTGTAGTGAATTTAGAAGAGTCTCGGTATTGGAGGATCATGTGGAGTAGCTCGATGGGGATTTGTAGTTAGGGATTGAGGTACAACTCAGGGATGATTGTAGAGCCTCTTATTTATTTTATTTATTTTATTTATTTTATTTATTTTATTTATTTTAAATATTTTATTTATTTTATTTATTTTTTATATTTTATTGAATCATTGAGTGATTGGTTTATTTGGAATCACATAATTGTAAGTTTTTATGACCAATTTCTTATGAATTTCAATTTTATTGCATGTTAAGTTTCATTATTTCCACAAATTCTAATTACTTGTGATGGATGATGTTTGTTTATCCCTATTGTTTTTTCTCTAATACAGGTGTATAGTCTCCCCATAGTAACACCCTCATCACTTAATATTATTAGGAAACATTTGGAATATGAGAAGGCACACCTGAGGTCAAGTAGAAATTGTTGGTTTTTGAACTATTGAGTGGTCCAGGGTGGTTGGACATTAAAAAGTAGTATCATAAAATATTATTTTTATCTTAATATTTGGGGATATGGTATATAAAAAATATAATAATGTGTTATAGATTTTTATGGACCCCAATTTGGTGTATCCCAAACACTATAAAAGAGGGAAACTCAATGTTACAAGGGATATAGGATTTATGTTCTTGATTCTTTGTTACATTTGGGTTGATTTTTTCTAAAAGCGATGCACATATTATTTATTAGAGATTTATGTTTTATTTATTTTAGATCTTGGCTTATTGGAAATAGGATTATGTACATGAATCATATTTGGAATATGAGATTCATATGAAATCTATATGATTGTGTGTGATTAATATCACTTACAATAAGGTTTATCTATTTAAATTATCAATAAAAACATGTGTGGTGTTTTCTTATATATAATGTTTTTGAAATTCTACTTAGATGAACCATGGTATATTTTCTCTGATGATAGTTTGTGTGGATTGTATAGTGGGATACTACTCGATGATGATTATATAGTTTCTCCTATGAGGGATGTATATTAACCCTTATATGGTTGGTTTTGGAACTTGATGCCTTTATGATAAATCCATTTATGGGTAATTTTAAATAGGTTTGGTTATATAAATTTTCAATAAAATCACTAAGTGACAAAACTTAATCTAAGTGGTTAGATACAACATGTGTTTTTAATCTCTTAGTATCCTTTATCCACCGCACACAAAATCCCCTTCATTCAGGAAAATTCCCCCAATATCTGGTGGAATCATCAATAATAACAAAACTAAAAAGACCCATAATTAGGTGGGAATAAAAGAAGAATATGAATATGGAGAGTGGGGAAGATTACATATCTCTAATATTCTGAAACAAGACCTGACCAACCATGAACCAAGGGGGATCCAACAAGGATCCCTGGGGGATAAAGAAGAAGGAGTGGGCTGTAAAAATTCCATCTCCTAGGTTATTAATCAGGTAAAAACAAATGGGGTGACTACAAAAGTATAGGTATACTTCCAATTGAACAAAAAGGAACCCATAACCCATCGTCCACCCAATGAAACTCTTGGTGATTCAACCTCTCTACCAGATTCACCGTGTATGCGAAGACTCGTTATGGGGAACCTAGTGGTGTCTATAACCATTGGCTGAAACACCACCCTATTTTGACCCTTTTCTAATCTCCAAATACACCTCCCAAACCTATGAACATAACCAAAAATACCACTTATAGATGTTCTAACTCTAAAAATTATGATCCAAAATGTATCTTGACTTCAATTAATAAATTTGAACTCGATACAACTCCACATTTTTTTATTTTGTATTGAATTGAACATCACTCAACTACCCATGACAGATAATTGAATACACTAACCATTGTTCATAAATCTTTGGTCTGATCCTCAAAACATGTTAGTTATGTCCAATATGACACAACATATTCCAATTCCATTCCACGGTATCTATTTATGCATGAAGCATTGGTCATTCCACCTTCACCTAACCTTACTTGAAAAGACTTGACCCTCCATGCTAATGCACCATCACCTTAACCTGATTACACTGCCTTGTATCAAGGATGTATCATGAAAAAAAAGTAAATCCCATACCAATTTCCAAACCCAAAACTCAATGTAATTCAATGTATGCATCCTCACCCAAAAAAATCCATTGTTTCACTCACCCAATGAGTAATATTGTATCATCGATCTAAATCACTCTCATTTAAATATTGAATCATGTATGATTCATACTTCTTAAGAACTATATATACTATAACACTATAATATAATTTCTAATTATATTTTTTACTGAGGAACCATGTGGAATTATCCTACCAATACACTGGTACCTTAGGAGATTCCTTGACCGACCACCTATCAACTTCCACTAAACCACAATCTTATTGATGTGATGATCATACAAGAAGTGACTGATAAAATTATCCCCACTATAGGAGCATAATTATCATTGTATGGATAAACTACATCATCCCCAATATCTATAAACCATGCCCTATACACTACCAATATAAAAAATGGAAGGGACTAACCCATTCACACCTAAGTGGCAACAATAAATTTCATTTGTAACCAATTATAGGATTACCCAAAACATTTCCCTCAATGTTACAAAAATTCTCTAAAAATGAGGTCCATACCCTCAAATAGTTAGTGGTGAACTCCCAACTATGTGAAATCCTCATACCACTCCTAAATCACAGTACATAATAGTTCTCAACATCTCTCATATGTCACTCTTCCAAATCCATGCACATATAATGTGTCTTTCTATACCCTCTAAGTGGTATCCTACTAAATAAGGAAACTTGTGCTAATTTGGAACCACATCCCAGTCATAGAATCATTTTACCCATACTTCACCATGACATCCAATTCTTGAACCAACCCACCATGGTTTACCATACATCACCTACACCCGAGGACTATATTGTCACCACTAGACAACCACCCATGATAATATCTATATAAATTTCCATTAGAAAAGTAACTAAGGTCCAACTGAGTATAATTCCACCAACATGTTATGTAGAAAAATGTTATAGAAGTTATCACTAACACTTTCAATAATTAAACCCTTCTTCATAACCAATAATCAATCACACAGAATCACATGAATTTCATGTGTATCCAATATTATAAATATTATCCATGTACATATTCCACTTTAGAATCTATAATAGTATAAAATAAACAAAATAACAACCTTAAATTAGCACATCATGCATGAATAAACATCTCAACTATAATAGTAAAAACTAAGAACCATAGTCTTATACCTCTGGTAACTTGGACTTCCCATCAAACTGGTGTTCATGACTCACCGGTATTAGGCCTATATAAAACTCTCATAAATTTATATCTCTGATTAAAAATACCCAAATAGTAAGATAAATTAAAAAAAGGCACTAATACCATTTGTAATGCCTAGACTAAAATTTTTCAAATGACACCCTAGATGGGTCCCCACATGACCTCAGGTTCATTCCCATATGATAGAGGATTACAAAAGTATAAATAACCTATGATAAACATTGGGAAGACTATACTCTAAATATTACATCCCTCAATAATAATTATTAACAAAAAATCATCCACAATAAATAATTAGTGTATGTACATGGATTTATAGATAATGAAAAACCATAAAAAATAATCATAACCATGTTAGATCTCCCCCTGGGATGATCACATGTAAATAATAAAGCATAATAATAAAATATATTGGAGTCTCTACTACCGACCCAAATCCTCAATATAACTTCATCTCTAACTTTGTTAAGATTCTCCTGCCTGATCAACTGTGTAACCTATACTTATATCTACATACCAAACATAAGGTCTGCATGTGCACCAGGGTGCCCGTGTAGGCTTTAAGAAATAATTTTTCGTAGGGTCTCAACAAGTTCCCATAATATATGATATCATTTACATGTGGATACATGAGGAAAATAAATAAAATGATCACATAATATCTACAAGCATGCATGTTGAGTAATTTTGTGCTAATTGGGACACCACAAAACCCGGTCATACCTAGTATAATCACTATGAACCATGTCCATCAAAATATCATGTTCTATAAAGACCATGAGGGAATGTAAAAAATATACCTATACCCATGAATATAGAATAACTAGGGATCCTCTCTTAGTGACCATTGAACCAACTAGAGACTATAAATCTTCTCTCAGTGAATCTCGAACAACATGTAAATTGTTATATCATATCCAGTGAAACATATCAAAAGAAAATCCAAAGGAGGGAAATAATAGATCCAAATTCCCCAAAAATATAGACTCTATCACCTAGGGTATGAAATTCTAAAACCATTTTTATACTCATCTCACCCATAAATTCATCCACCAAGATCCTCATACCATCCCAGACTCTTCCCATCAATACTAACCCTCTTCATCATCCCACGGTGTCCCCAAATCCAACATACCTTACCTAAACCTAGCCTAAAATGTTGGACTGAGTCCTATTATAATTAAAAATCCACTATCCTAGTCTGAATTCCCAAGGACCATTCAAACCAAACCTATTCCCCTAGGTTACTCCTCACCAAGCTATAAGAAAAATTAACTCACAACCCACATTTTGGTCCCATATCACACCTCCCATGAGAGAGATCTCATATCATCATCTAGAGTAGACCCTCCTCATCAAACTATACCAATCCCCATAGAAATTTCCATGCTCACCAAATGCACCAAGTCCACTACCCACCCTCAATAGGGTGTTTCCAACCTTATAAGCAAGGAATGTCCATCTCACTAATAACCCATAGACATGATCCCATAATGCCTACTATATTATCCATATGAGATCCAAACTAGGTTATTCACACCTTATCTCAAGACCAAATACCTATTCCATCCTCTCTCACACTTAATTACAAACCCCACCCCTTTCATATGAAGTCATCAGGATATTCTAAATCGCATGACATGTAATGTATCATTTTCTATAAATTGAGGAGGCTCCATAAAAGCTAATAATTCAATTAAGTAACTCAAAAAACCTATATAATTTTTTCCAAACAAAATACCCATGAAAGAATACATAATCATTCATAGAAAAGCATATTTTTAAGTATTATAGGGACCAACTTCTTCTTTCTCAAAGCTAACCCCTTAATCCAAGTTCAATGCAAACCTTTCCCAAGATCGATCCAAAACCCATGAATCTTATACTATCACATTCACCCCTATATATCATACTAGGTCTAATAAAATTAATTATAAACAATTATAATTAATTATACAATTTAAAATCAAGTGGTGTAACACAAAATAACTCACTAAATCATCTTGTGACATTCAACCTACAACCAATAGTACACACAACGTCCACGGTTCACCCACTCCACCCCATAATACAACAACTTAAAAATAACAAATTTTATCTAATTTAATCAAAATTACTAAATAAAATCTCTGAGAAACATATCATAACCAAAATGAAATAATACAGTGTCAGATCATCATCTCTCGACATCCTCAAGATACCTCAGTGGAAATCCCCTTCATATAGAATGATCTGCCATGTTATGATGGAATAATAAACAATATCCGAACAAAAAAAATTAGATGGGATGAAAAGAGGAAGAAAACAAGGTAGGTTGATAAGGGATAATTCATGTATCTGATGCTCCGAAACAAGCCCCAGGCAACTTTGAACTAAGGGGGTCCAAGATGGATCCATGAGGGACAAACAAGGGGGAGATGGTCATCCAAATTCCCTCTATTAAGCACCAAACTATGTAAAAATGAAGGTTTATCCTAAAATTATGTGTCTAGACCTAATAAAAAAAATGATCCTAGAACCCATCAGATACCTAGGTAGGTATTGTCCACCCATTGGAACTACGGGGGTTACAACCCCTCTATCAGCACTGTAGGGTACCCAATGTCCCCCTATAAGGTACCTAATGGTGTATATACCTTTAGATACAACACTAACTAGATACATCCCTTGATCCATATACTTATCTTCCTCATAAAACTTTAACCACATCTACAAAATTCTCTTAGAGATAAACTAACTTTTAGAATTCTGATTTGAATTCAAATTTTAAAAATATCCCTTTCTCTAGATCTCATAAATTAAAATTCCCTCTAAATATTACCGAAATATAATGATCTAGTTTATTATAAAGTATTAAAATATATATTATTCCAATATTTATAAGTTAAAAATCTTATCTTGATCATTCAATTAATTTCATACCAAAAACAATTCACCTAACACATGTTACCACACCACGAACACAGACTATCATGGTTTTCATCATGTATAAAAGTATGTGATAAACTGATACACATTGATAATGATATCAATTTGGGAGACCAATACACATTATTTTAGATAGAAACATCTAATTCCACCTAAAACATGTGGTTTTTCTATTATCAAGTCAGTCCTCGTGATCTCCTCTACTCAAGATCACCAAGTATAAACTTCATGAGAAGAATTCTCAATGATTATAAACCCCTAACACTAGATATTTATAAATCATCTATGTACCATAAATATGATGTATCTAGACCATAATATTTCTATCAAAATATCATGAATTTATCATTATATTTATAAACTATTATAACCTTTTGATATGAAAAATAATCCAAATAGATTACCATATAAATAGTTTACACTAAAGTAATGAAACAATTATGGTGAGAATAAATATTTCATAAATATCTAAATGAATGATATGGTAAATGAAATTAATACTTCATTTGGGTCTAGGGTACCCACTTCTACAACATTAACTACCTCACATAGCTATGTTTGTGACCAATGTGTCTCGATTTTACATTATAAGTATTGGTATATTCCCTATATAGCATTTCTTGACTATCATAATATATAGAAACCAAGGAAATAAACATAGGAAATAATAGTGGATCTGGTAAGATATATCTAATTCATTTATCTTTTTCTCCCATTTTTTGTTAAAGAAACAAACTTAGAAGTCGTTACAGAGTCTGGTATCAAAGTTTTTTTTCTTTGATCCCTATGAGATCACTCAACCACCAAGTGTAAAAAACCAACCACCCATAGTAGAGTGATATTTAAGATTGGTGATCTAAAATAAATTAATAAAATACTTCTCAAACCATTGGTTTTCCACTATATCATATGTAGTAATTCATTGTCCCCTTAAAATATTTTAGTACCCTTTAAATCACTTCCCATTGAGAATAAACTGAATTACTTGTATACCTGCTCAAATTTCCAACAGCATATGAAATATTAGGTCCTGGAGTAGTGAAAAGATACATGAGATTCCCAATAACCCTTTAATATTCCAATTTTCAAATTTCCCTACCATGATTTGGTAGCACCCTACACCCATAAGTATATGGGTTATAAATTATTGAACCAAAAAATTATTCAAACATTATTAAAAACTTTTCAATGTAATGAGATTAATATAGGAAAATATAATTTTAATTCTTAAAAATTACAATTTCCAATATAAAATTGGATTCACGTGAGTATTTTATACCAAAGTTTCTAGATGAAATAGAATTTTCCACATTTACTTGATTCATATCAGAACCAAAATTTAATATTTCATTGATATATAAAAAAAATAACAACATAATGATTATTATATAACCTGCTATAAACACATTTATCATCATGGTTAATAAGAAATCAATTTGATATAATTATTTCATAAAATTTATCATATCATTCCATTGAATATTGTTTCAAACCATATCAGTATTGTGCTAATTTTCAAACCATATTTTCTTCCCCTGGTACTAGGAATCCTTCCAAATGCTCTATATATATTTTATCCTTTAATTAACCATTTGAAATTTCATTTTAATATCCATTTGGTGAAATTATAAATGATATATGGAAGCTAAGGTAATAAAAATTCAAACAGAATTAGCCACATGAGAATAAATATAAAAATAATATATTAATTTATTCTGACTAAAATACTTTTCTATAAATATGGATTTAAATGTCTCAATTTTATAATAAAAAATAACAAAAAATCCATAAAAAATTAAATTATTTCATCTGTATGGATCAAACAACATTAATTGGCTCTATTAAAGAGTTAATTTTCATTTAAATCATTTATAATAGGATAATATTGAATTATTTTTTATGTTTTCTTTTAGGTTTACTTATAATTCGTTTAATAAGTGAATTTTTCATTAATTTTACCCTATTAATAGGTGAATCCCTAGTTCTTATTATAACATGTCCAAAAAATATTAATCTTGTCTCAGTAATCTTCTCATCAATCAAATCCACTATAATTTTCTCTCAAACACATTCATTTCTAATATTATCCATATTAGTATGCTATATGTCCATCTTAAAATTTCCATTTTTTCTATCCAAATTGTTTGTTTAAGGTGTCTCCTTAATGGTCAACACTCAATACCATATAGAATTGTTGGTCCAAAAATATTCTTATAAAATATACCCTTCAATTTAAAAGAAATTTATAATAAAAAATTACTACATAAGACTTTCGTTATTTTATCCATAAAGTTTGAATCTTTTGAGATAAATCTACATTAAAATCTCTATCAAATTGAATAAATTTTCCTAAATATCCAAAAAAAATTAATTTTTTGAATAATTTTGGCTCCAAATATTACATCAATAATATTTTTATATAGTTATTTTATAAAATGGAACTCCATATATTATGTCTTTTCACTACTAACACATAAACCTTTAGATTCTAAAGTATCCCTCTATAACTCTAACATTAAAAATATATAGTATCTTTGGATTATGAAATGATAATTATATCATCTTTAAAAACAATAAATTAGGTATCTAATATTTAATATGATTTTTAAGTTCATCTAATAACAAATAAAAAATGTATGAGATTAAATCCAAACATTAATATAGACCTATCAAGGTATGGAAATTTTTTGTATCATATACTGGAGTTATAACTTGAGTAAAACTCTATTCATACATTTCATGGATGAGTTTTATATACACCACCTACACCCATTTTCCTTTAATATCATTCTATAAAACCTTTATAAGAAATTTATCATATTCATTTTCTAAATCAATGAAAACCATATGAAAATATTTTTCTTTTTATCAATTTCACAGTCTAATTTTCTTTTCCTTTTAAATACCCATATAAAAACTATTATTTTTGAACCTTGTGGAAGATAAACTAATATTAAAGTATATTTTATGGTTATAAAGTCTATTTTATCCTTTATAGATTCCAAATAGATAAAGAGTAAGATGAAATATCTTCCTTGTAAGTTTAAAAATTATCCTTTATATTCATTAGAATATGATTTTTTGTAATAACATTATCATTAGTTTCTTCCAAAAAGTAAATATAGAAATCAAATCCATATGTTTTGGGTACCCAAGTTCATTTACTTTTATTAACCTCTTCAATCATATCTGATTGATATAATACTTTATTTGAGCAATATTTCTAATTATAAATACTCTTAGGTAAAGTGGTAAACCTTAATTTATCAAATATGGAATATTTGGATTAAATAACTATATTAATATCTATTAAATAAATAGTTTACATAACCATAAATATATAAGCTTAATAATCCCCCAAATACCTTAAAAATATTCAATAAATATATCTTTTACCAAACTTTCCCCTTTAAGGTTAAAGTGATTTAAAATTTTCCTAGAATCCCTAGACCTTTAAATAATTGATATTTAGTTTTCTTTGCATCCATAATATTCATGGGGATATAGTATTTCATATTATGGAACCCTATTTATGATGTGAAATATGGGTAATAATGTATCTCCTCAAAATCCTCATGAGATACTTGAGATAAACATCATAAAATTAATCATTTCCATTAATGTTATATTCCTTCTATTAGCTATATTGTTCTATTGGGGTTAATAGGGAGCCTTCACATCATATATGATCCTCTAGGATTCAAAAATTGAATTACTGTAATATTATATTCTATTGTATTTTAGTTATGTGATAGTAATCATACATTGTTTTTTAGATTTACATTTATAAATAATAAACTTATCTATAACTTCATATTTTTCATTTGAAATTCAGACATGAAAAAAATATATAATGATCATAAATGAAATTAAAAAATTGTGTTCCATTACCTATGGTGGGTGTAACATGAAAATTAAATACATCCCAATGTTTTGATTTTTACAAATTAGATTTCTATAATAAGAAATTAATTCCTATATATTTTAGTTTTCATCTAACTAATACATTTTTTATCATTTTTATCCATGCTAGGCAATGTTTCTATTTTTTTAATGTCATGAATTTTCTTATAATATATATGCCCTAAACTATAATGGCATAAATCAAAAGAATCCAACAAATAAATAGAAACAAAAATCACATTTAATTTTTAAAATTCGTCATGAAAATCTATCTTTAATTCCTTATAGAATGTTTTAAATTCTTCCAAGGAGGGATTTTTTTTATGATGGTTTTGACTATGATGGAATCATCCATATTCATATTTTTTTATTTAAATATTTTAAGATGTATTGAACTTTATAAAAATGATTAACGATATACTTACTATCTAGCTTTATGTAGGAAATAAATTTTAATACTATGAACATTTAATTTTCCACATCCACAATGATGTAATTTTTCTCCAAGTTATTTTATATATCTTTGGTTATCGAAATGTGTTGATATGAATCATAGGGGTTATCGGCCATTGATTTGAGTATATTCCATTGATACATAAGAACATAATTCTCTTATTTCTTCCTTTTTTATAAACTTGGAATGTATCCTAATTAGATTTGGGGATATTATGAGTTTAAATAGCATATACCACAATTAAATTTGAAAGTAGTAAGTGAATCCTCTTTTTACACTTGTTGAAATTGTTTCCATCAAATTTTTGTACCTTAACCATGTTGTTGAGTGTTTCCTTTTCCATTTTGAATTTCATAATATACTCTTAATATGGTTGTAATATGGTGAAAATGTTAGTATTGTTTGTTTGTGAGCATCCATTTTTTAGTTGATTCATGTATCTTCCATAAAGGAGAAACTTTCATAACTACATTCCATGAGGTGTAAGACTATACAGAAAAACATATTGTCCATAACTGTAAAAAGTAGTGACTAATTATATAATATTTTAACTTCAAGATAAAAGGGTAAATCCAAACATCAGTGTGTATGTAAAAGTTGGGGGATGTGATTCTGAAATAATTAATGTGGTGTGGTAAAGTTGGGGATAAATTTTTGAGTGCACATTATTCACTAGGATGATTAGGTGAGGGAGTTTAACATTAGTGTTCACTATGATCAAGTATAAGGATTTATATAATGATCATGTTGTGGTGGAACCATTTTGATTAGAATTTATTTTTGGTACTCATCTATTAATATATGGAGTGGGTTACTTGTATTTTACTTATGTTATTTACATTTAATATTTTCTTATCTTGTACTTTATAGTGTTCTATTATAATCTCTTTTCTAGTCTTCTATTTAAGTAGTTGTTTCATATGAAATAAGATTATGTTTTGAACCACATAATTCCTTGTGTTCCTTCATTTTATGTTTTACTTATGTCTAGTTATTGTTTTATTTATGTTTTTTATTGTGAGTTATTGGGTATTGAGAAGGTGTGAAGATGGGGTTCTTATAATTCTCAATTTCAGAAAAAACAAATTGTGACAACAAGCATTAATAGATTTTAGTGTTCTTTTTTTTATACTTAAGGTTTGAAAGTAAATTCTAGGTTTCAGAGGTTGTGGTTATATTTTTATACATTCATCATAATAAGTGGTATCAAATCTTGACTCATAGTTTTGAATTGAAGGGAAACTAGAATATAAACTTTTGAAAATCATGAGTTACCTTTTATTTACCCTTTTCTAATTTAGTGGGAGAATTTTGTTTCAAAATACATCATGGGAAGAGGTAAAGTTGCAATAGGATAAGTTTGAAGGGTTGGACCACAACTTTTGAAATATGTAGGTATATGAATACTAGTTTTATATGGATCTCAATATTTAATTGATCATGGTCAATCCAAAATCAACGATAAAAATGGAGTTGTAAAGACTTGATAATAATGGTCTTGGTGTAGCCCATATGATATTGTCCCAAAACACCCCCTTCAATATCTATTATGTGAAGATAAGTGATGAATTGATGGAAAATATTTTGTACATGTATTATAAGACTTATGAAATGAACAAAGTGTTTATGTTTAGTTGAATTTTTATCATGAAGATATAGGAAGGAAGATCATTTAGTGGTCATTTTAATGAGTTTAATGTGATCTGGAGTCATATAAAGCCTATTGGAGTGAATTTTAATGAATTTGTGTGGGAATTAATTATTTTATCATCGATTTTTGCATCAAGGGATATGATGGTGACTATTGTGGTTAAGACCATAAATAAGGATTAATTGTAATTCAAGAACATCTATGATTTAATCATAAATGAATAGATTCATAAAAAAATGTTTTCAAGTGTTTCTATAAGTATATTTAGTATGTAACGAAGGGTATTCTCTACTCAAAGAAGTCGTACAAAGATATGAGAAGGAAAAAAAGATAGAAGTTGAGGGAAGAAATTCGGTCACAATGACTCCATATGTCGGCATTATAGAAAGAAGGTAAATTTATGAAAATAATATTGAACGAGGTGTTTCCACTTTGAAAATAATTCTTCTACATCATAGATAAACTCCACATCTAAAGAGGGGATGAAACTTTGATCCTAAGTATCATGATTTCGATAGAGTCATGGATCCTGAAATTTGGATCCTCATTTAATAAAATATCCAAAAGTGGATGCATGTGAAACTATATGTCTATAAACCTTTTCAAGTTTCACCCTATAGATGGATAAGTGCTTGAGGTTATTTATGTGAACATTAAAATAAATAATTTATGTATAATGAACTTGAAAAGTGTCTAGTATATCCCATGTTTATTAAAGTACTCAATTTCCATTGTTTAGGTTGAAAATATGGAATCATTTATTTTTTTTATGGATGGTGTGTGAAAAATCACACATGGTTCCATGGTTATGTCCAATGTCTTGAATGGTGGAACTTTTATCTGACCTAGATTTTGGAAGTTACATTTTATACTGAAGTAGAAAATTTAAAAACTTCAATTTTTTGGCATTAATTTCTTGGTAACATTAGTGAGAAATGTTTATGGACCTTTTCTCTATTGTATTTTTTAAGATTGATCACATGGAGTAAGAAACATGGGAGGGTTTCATCCAAGGTAATCAGCAAAAGGTGTTGGTCAACATGCAAGGAATGAAACTAAAGATTTGGAATATCAAGCTAGTTTATACAGATGTATGGGGGATATAAATGCTTTAATCTCATGGGTGAACACAATACTATGTTACCTTCATCAATGATTTAAAATATATGTGTGTGTGTGTTTATTTTAACACGATTCTTTGTAAATTTAATCATTTTGATAGTTATGGGGGAATTAGATACAGGAATGATGTTAAAATACCTTCATCCTGATAATTGTGGTGAGCGTAAAGAAAGAGAGTTCTGTGAATTATTTTGGATGAACAAAATCTAGTTGAAAAAAAATTTCTCCTGGAATTCCTAAGAAAAATGATTTAGTAGAACGAAAGAGTGAAACAATGAATGAGAGAGATAAGAGCATGAGGATAAGTTATGTATTCCTAAATAAGTTTAGGGATGAAGCATCTAACTTTATAGCTTATCTCCTGAATCAAAATCCTTTCAAACCTATGGTAAACAACTTAATAAATAAATTTGGTCCAAAATAATGTTGATATTTACTAACCCTAATATTTTTTGGTTCTATTGCATAATATCGTTTAAATGTCAAGGATAATTATAAGTTGTAATCTAAGTCCTATACATGTTTCTTTGTTGCCTTTGGTGAAAAAAACTTTGGTTTCAAACTATAGGATAATAATATGTGTTAGATTATTGGATTATGGAATTTCCTCTTCAGAGAGGAGATTTTTTTTAAAGATTGGAACCTATTGGATGATGCTCTTGGAATGAAAGAACCAATAGAGAGAGATGAGGTAGATTTGATCAGAGGTCAGCTGGTGTCTAGTTTTTCAAGTATCATAGAAGATAAAGTCTGAGAGGTGCAAAAAATATCCAAAATGGAAAATATTGGTCAAATTCAAAAAGTACCATTTCCTAATGTATTGGGATGCTCAAGGAAAATAGAATCTTAAGGAAGAGTTTCAAAATCATGGGATTTGGAAGGAGCTGAACATTTGGGATTGAGGTGATCTACCAAGTTTAAAAGAATAGTGTAGTGTTTTGATTAAAAAATTCATTTTTTACTTCTATTGAATTTTTGGGACACTGAAAACCTTTTTGAGGTGAGAAACCTAATTGTATCATTGTAGTGTGAGATATAAATAAATGAATATTTATTCCATAAATGTTTATAATAGATGGTAAATAATGAAATTACCATAATGAAGGAGGGTGCTTCTAAACACGTGGGTTTATCATCAGAAGGAGGAATCGAATGGTAGAGTATAGTATGAGGATTATATAGATGTGAAAGGATTTCAAAAATCGAAAGGTGTGGAATTTGGGGGGGAAAATTCACCTATTGTTAAGAACATGATTATTTAGATATCGCTCATCCTAGTTTCTATAGAAAGTTTGTTTCTTGAAGAACTTGATATCAAGACCATATTCCATCATTAGGACTTAGAGGAAATATATATATATATATATATATATATATATATATATATTAAGTAGTCGGAAGGTTTTATACAAAAATGTGATAAGGTCCTGGGGTGAAAGATCGAGAAAAGTTTATATAGTCTTAAGCAGGAACCAAGGCAATATAATCAAAATTTTGATAAATTCATAATGGAAAAAAAGTTCATTTAGAGTGATGTAGATCATTATTATTTTCTATAGGCATAAGAAGATGATAATTTTATCTTATTTATTCTCTCCATAGATTAATTACTCTTAGTTGGACATGTGATGATGAGACTAGAAGAATTGAAGTATAAATTTTCCAGAAATTTTTAGATGAAATAACTTGGTTCTGTAAAGGATGTGTTAGGGATGCATGTTGAAGGATACATGATACCAATAAAATTGTTTCTTTTTTAATCTAATAACATCTAGAAGGTGTTATAGATATTCTAAATGAGTGATTTTAAGACTATAAACACTCACCAAGAAAGACACTTCAAATTTTCAATGGTGAAGGCACCTAAAATGGATGAAAATGACACTTTTTGAAGATTTAATTTTCTTTATCTGTAGAAATTATGATGTAAACCTTGGTTTCTATGAGTTAAGATTTTTTCCAAGTTGTGGTAATTGTTAATAGGTTTATGATGAATCTAGAAAAGAAGATTTATGGGAGGCTATTAAGTGGATCTTTTGGTATCTCAAATGCATAGTGTATGTGGAACTCTGTTTAAAACTAAGTGATTATTTATAAGGATTTATGGATGTAGACTTTGGTGGATATACTAACTAATAAAATAGAACCACTATTTTTGTGTTTACTTTTATAGAAATTATCATTATCTTTATGTCTAGATTAAAATTGATAGTTACACTATCAACCACAAAAGTTGGGTATGTTAAAATTACTAAAAGAGGGAAGGTATTTTTTTAGTTTAAGGGTCTAATGGTGATTATAATAAGGTAAAAAATTAATACATAATACTTTTATAGGAAAAGGTAAATTCACATGGAAAATAACTCATCATTTCCCTCCCATATGAAGTGAATTCAACTAAAGTACCACTATATCTGAATGATCATGGAAGATAGAGAGATAGAACTATAAAAGGATGAAGGGAATAATAATTTATCTAATATACTAACTAAAGTTATAGATCTGGAATGTATGTTGCATTTTTTTACTTTAGTGGGGCTTGGGTAACTTATAGGTCATAATATCTTGAAAACTATGATTTAATAGAACATAGAAACCAAATAATTGATGTTTAGAATAAAATTATTGTGACCTAAAGTATTTTTTGATGAATTCAAGAAAATTATTCACAAGTGGTATATTGTTGGCTTAGTTGTGTGTAAAAATCCATTTTTTATCTCTATCATGTAATTTTGGGAAATGTGAAACCTTCAGAACTACATGACACTAGATTTCAGACCATGTAGTAGAATCTAGGGTTTATAATGTGTATAAATATTGACTAACTCTAAAGGATGTGATTTTCTATATCAAATGGTGAATCTAGATGTGAGATCATGTGTGAAATTTTTAGGATGAAATTATGGAAGATTTCATGTGATGTGAGTAAAGAATTTGATGACTTGAACAATATGAACTATTCACAAGTAGGGCCAACTAAGGTGGTGGAAATTTAGTGGTCACTAAGATCAAGTGGAGAAGTTTCCATAAACATCATATAGTGATGGAACAAGTTTTATCAGAGTTTACTTTCCATTCTCACATATAAATAAATGGATTGGGGTCACTGACACTATATTTATGTTAGTCACATTTAATATTTTGTTAAATTGTTCTTTAGAGTGTTCCATTGTAATATATGTTTCCCTTTTATATTGAAGTGGTTGTTCCCCTTGGAAAATTTTTGAGTTCTAAACCATGTAAATCTATTTGTTCCTCCACTGTTTGTTTTAAATTTTTATTTATAGCTTCATTTAGGTTGTGTTTTTTGAGTTTACAAGTGTTCAAAAAGATCCTAGATTTGGTGATTGGGAATCATTGTTATCGATAAAAAATTACATGGAATTGAAAATTTAGACCTTCTAATGTCCTTGTTTCACACTTTAGGTACATAAGAAACTTCTAGTTTTTTAAGATAGTGGTTCTGAATTGATGCATCTTGTGTAATAGGATAGAGATGGATTGAAAAACTCTTGTGATAATAGATATAAACTATTGAGTCATGTTTCCATTTCACTATCTTTAATAATATATTCACCCTCACGTCTTCATGAGGTATTATGGGTTTCAATTAAATCCTCCTTAAGATACAATAGTGTCTCGTCAATCGACACTAGTACTTGGTGGAAAATTACTCTTGAAGAACTTTGGAAAAAAGAGGGAAATATAAGAGTTTTTTTCATTACACTACAAAAAACACTCTTTGATTCTTATCGATAATAATGAGATAAATTTGGATTTAATGGAAATGATTTTAAATGTCATGGATCCTACATTTTATAAGAATGGATATAATCCTTCATATAAGATATCCTACCCTTTTAGATTGCATATCCACTTATCATGGGAGAGGATATTTGTTTGGATTTAATATTTTCTATCAGATCACACCTAATTGAATAAGTGATCAATATATTACCCATACAATGAATTAATGTTTCCATTATATTATTCCAAATTTTTTAACTTGTTCGACCAACTAGACACAACACATCTAGCATAACAGGTGTACCCATTTAGGCTTAGGTCCAACCTGATGCAACCCAATATTATCTATTAATCATTATTAGTCCATAAATTGAGTGTTTAATGAGTAAAAATGAATACATATCAAACAATACCATATTTATGTAGTTTTTGAAGTAAAAAGTACTATATAATAAATCCACATTTGTAAAGATCCTTTCTTTTACAAGTTGTGAAATTTTTGAGGAATTTGATTTTTTGTTATGGAAAGATTATAAGGGTAAAATGATAACTTCCCCTATTAAAATATCTCAGGATATTTTTATAATGGTTTTTTTATCTTAGGATGGGGTGTTTACCCTTGGTCTGGAATTTGGTGAAATTATGAGTTGAGTGTATTTTTCAGAATATTTTAATATTTATTACAAAAAATTTAACTGTTACACTTATGAAAACATTTATATCTCCTAGATACAGTCTTATCATGAAATTAAAACTTTATATTTGAGTTTAGATTTTGGTTCTTACCTATTCAAGGTGTGAACTTCATTCAGGTTCTGGGTCCTAGGGTCGGACATTTTAATAAGGGTTTATTTTGTTTTGTTTTATTTTTAATTTATTTTCACTTTTCCCTCTCCCAATTTCCTTCATAAACATGATTGGGATAGATTATCTACCTTATCACATGTCACTGGCTAAATTAAAATAGGAGTGATAAGGAGGCATTGGGATTTATTTAGTAGGTGTCAAATCATGGTGTAGCAGCTGTGGAGCAAGAATTTAGGCTCAAGATTCAAAGATTTTTTCATGAGTTTAGCCATTATTTTAATTTTTTTCCTTTTACCCATTCTATTTATAGTTTTAATTTTTTTAATTTTTTTATGGGCGGCATGGGATCATTTTATGGCCCCTGAAGTCACAGTTTGGGGAGAAACATGGGTTTTGAGCGATTTGTGGGGGGTTTCCATTCGAGAAACTTAATCACACTATGTATAGTTCAATAACACACATTGTGTATTCTTAAATAAGACCAAAGGTAGAATATGATGACAATATAGCTTTTATTCCTTGAGGAAAAACTATGTAGGATGAGCTAGGGTGTGTCTTAGTACTCAGCAATACACCCTTTTTAGGGATGCATAGTGTGAAAGGTACATGGCCAGACCTCATGTACATTACATGACTATATTACATATGAAGTGATTTTTCAAAGTTTGTTTGAGGAACATAAAAATGTATTCCATGTAAACTACACATCATTCTCATTTGATACACATCATTTATTTGGGACTTACATGCTAGGATGGTTGAGATACATTCTTGTGGGTTGTTGGAACACACACAATGTACCCTTAGGTACACATCAAGTAATATTCACCTAAATTTGTTTTTTTGTACCCTAATGTTTGAATTGGAAATGTAAGTATTCTATTACGAGTCTTTTTTTGTATGGAACATGAAGGTGAAACTTTATTGGTGTTTTGAGGACAATTAAGAGATAGTTCAGGGTTGATGAGATATTATGGATAGGATTTTCCTCCATGTGATAGATTGATAGATATCCTAATAAAATAAATGATGTGAGGCCTAGGTTTGTGTTGTGAGGATGACTACATGAATTGGAATGCAATTTTCAAGAACCTTGGTTATACATGTTATCCTTCAGATACTCATACTCTGGAGGGGTGTCAATTAAATAGATTAAGTGAACGTAGTGGGCCTATATATGTTACCTTAGTTCCCTTGATCATAGAAGAGGGTTGGAGTGGGAATGACTGACCCCCATAGGTCATGATAAACTCTTAGGATTCCATAAATCCTTTGATCTAGCTAAGAAGAGTGTGGAGTAAGTTTTCCTCTCCCATTGAGATGTGGAGACCTGGTTGGGTATGCCCTAGGTAGGATTTATGGATAGGTTGTGTGAGTGAACCGAACTTGGATTACCTTGGAAATTAATATGGACAATATTCCATATCACATGACTAGTATCAGTGTGACTTTTCCTATAAGGCTGGTGAGGCCATAATTTTGTCATGATTTTGTCGAGGAATGTTATTCCCTCAAATTGATGGCTTTAACTATGAGTTTATAATTAGATATAGGTACCATGTAGGGTTTATATACTTATATGTGGCCTTAGGGGACTTTGTGGGTGCCCTAGTGAGATATTGACCTTAAATATGGTTAGTGCTAGGAAGTAGGTTCTGTTGATTTTGGGTGTTTCTTTAGAAATGAAAATCATTGGTGTGATCCTAATATGGCTATAGTGACAAGGATAAGTAATCCACTATAGTGGCTAATCTGGGAGGTGTGAGATGGTTTAGGCAGATGGCCAAACCGTATTATTTTTTAGATATTACTAAGTGGATGTTGGCCCTCAAATTTGATAATATATGAGATTCATAGGATGGTTCCTAGGGTTTGGTGATTATACCTACAGATAATGATGTTATTAGGATTCTTATTATGGTTCCTAAGATCTAGTGGATTCCTGATGATGGTGGGGATATATATGATTTCTAGTCATTCCTAGGATCTGGTGTTGTACCTAATCATATGATATTCCAAGTGATTCATAGGATCTAGTCATTTTACCTAGTTGGGGTAAATTCCAACGATTCTTGGGATCTAATGGGACGTTTGTTAATATGATATGAGATTATTAGTGATTCCTAGGATCTGGTCATTATACCTGGTGCTATACTAGATTCTTAAGACACTTAGGATCTATTTATGAGCTTGGTGATGATATGATATGCCTGGTTATAATTAAGATCTGTCAGTTTATATGATATTATGATATTCCTAGGATTTTTCTTTGGATATATTGGTTATACTTGATGTGTAGGGATGTTCATGTGATCATGGCATAGATCTTAATTCCCATGAGCTTATGAATCATTATGAAATACATACGACACTAGACAAAGTATGTTTGGTCAATAACAGGGGGAACCTAAGGATATATGATGTATTATTTATTTATTTGATGTTACTTATTATTCGACTTGGTCAGGAATATTTGATGAGCATTTTTAGAAACACTATCAAATTATTTCTGATTTTTTTTAAGAATCAAAACATAATGGTTGAAATTGGTCCTTCTATAAAGGATTAATTGAATTGAATATCACATATTTGGTTTTAAGAAAACTAGAAAATAAGCAAAAAACAAAATGAAAATGTAGGGTTTTGTTGGGTGTTTTTAACAAAATAAAACATATAAGGATATAATTACTTTAAAAAAATGTCAGTTATTATAATCGAACAAATATAACCATTCATTAAAAATTAATCAGTATTCCTTTTAATAAAATTCATTCAAATATTTTTCCCAAATTTTTTAACACCTAAACACTATGATAGAAAATGAAACCACAAAGATTGGAACAAAACAACCCCAAGCTAACTTTGGGATTTTCAATATTGAAACCCTACTTTGATTTTATTCCCAAATAAAACTTATGATATATGGATAATTTTGGCATCACCTTAACTCCATAAATGTAAATTTATTGAGTATGTGTACTAGAATGAAACCCTACAAATCAATGCCAAGTTGACTAAATTTGGAAATGAAAATTTCTATGACATGATTCACACAAGCACAACTTTACATTCAAAGTGAAAATCATTTGAGTGATCTAGAATTTACAAAATAATTAAATTAATCATAATTTAATGAACTATAGTGGGTAAATTTATTCCAAAAATCTAATGAATGGGGTATGATTTAGACTAACAAAAAAAATAATTACCCTCCCATGGGTGGAATTATCATCATGGGGATGATTTTCATAAGAAATGGTTTTGGATTATGGTTGATGAGATATTAGTTAACTAAGGAATAGTATTATGTAGTTTTATTCATTGGGTGGTTTTTATTACTATTAATTTCTTCTTTCTATATGGGGACATCATGTGTTTCTAAATACCACTTTTTGTTTGTGGTTTAGACCTACTTCCATTGTGAAAAATAATTACAAGGTTTCACACTAACTATATCTAGCTAAGTGTATATTGATACTTATTATATTCGGTTCAATCTAAGTATAAGTATAGAATTGGTCTAGTTTTAAGGATCAATGTTTATTCATGTCATATCAATCATAATTAAATTAGAGGATTGGAATAAGTGGTTTGCATTTTCATTTATTTTATGTTCGTAAGTTTTATTTATATATATATATATATATATGAATATATATATATATATATAGGAGAGCTCAACCCAGGTTAATTGCCCATGTCCATTCAATCATTATTTAATTATTTAAATTATAATTTCTTGTATTATTTTATATATCGATTAAATAATTATTTATTTTAAATTATATATATCAAATAAATATTTTCCACATTATATTTATTAATATATCACCACAATAATTATTTATTAATGAAATTATATATAAAATAAATAATTTTGAAATGATGGTTATTTTATATTTAAGTTAAAAGAAAATGGACTTTGTGTAGCTCCCAAAAAAAACTATACATTAAAGGGTCATTTACCTCATGTCAATGAGAGGGGAAGGATATTGATCTAATTACCTCTGATATTTTACATAGATATAATTAGAGAGATACTCTCCCCATTTGAAGATTTATAGAGATAAACATGAAAAATATACGTGTAATTATTTCTTCACACTATAACACTCTTGTTTCATAATGTTAGATTCTAAAAAATCTAGATCGATGTCTAAAGTTTCATGAATCGCATGTGAATATTTCTGAAGGAGCATAATACCAAGTTCCTAATGAATGAAAATACTAATACTGATTAGAAATCATATATAAAACAAATTTCATGATATAGTTTTTTAAATTAATATTTAATTATAAATTAAGTGTGTTGATCCCATTCAAGGACATGGTTGTATTTTGTCTAATTATTGATATATATGTCTATATTTAGATAAAAACATAAATTGGGCATCCAACCATGACACTTCCACAATGCCTACATACTTTAATCCTTACTTTTATAATCTGACTGAGCATAGAGTTTTTTTTTGTGTTGACATGATGCTTTCCTAGAAAATGACTTTATTTTTAAAAGAACTAATGGGAGTAGTATTGATATTATATAAGTATGAGATCGACAAATAGGAATTTTTCTTGATATTGAAGAAGAATTGATTGTATAGGAATATATGCAATATCAACAAATTAAGTTTATAATAGAACCTCAATGTTCTTGTTTATTTTATTAAAATATATTTTAATACCTCATAATTTTAGGTTTTATTTAAATTAATATTTTTTATTTTAGATAGATAAAATTCAATGGAAATATAATTTTTATTTAATATTGAGAGTATGATGATGGTTTCATATTTTGGTAATTTAAGTTGATGTTTTGGGTTAGAGAATACAGGTAAAAAATATCAGGAGGATTAATTTTTAGAGAATTATAGGGAGAATAATATTGGTGTTGGATCTAGATAGACACTAGATACCGAGTAATAGGGCACTAGGTGTCTGGTAGACTGAATAATATATTAGTCCACTGGTTATTTCATTGTAATAACCAATCATCTAATAACTTATGAGATATTTTTTACAAGGTGGAATGGTTTTCATCTTTACCTTGAGTTTTCTATCAAAAGGGTGGTGGGTATCATTCTAAAGGTAATGTGTGTGTGTGGTGGGGGGGGGGGGGGGTTGTCTCCCCTTCACTATCCTCCCTTATCCTTTTAGCTTATATTGGGCGTCCATTAAGCATCATAGTAAGAATCCTTTTACAAAAATATATTCATATATATTATGTTGAGATAATCCTTATATTATTATTCTCATTGCTTGGTTGTTTAGTATAGTATTTTGGTGTTTTCAATCTAATTTTTTCAGATTTTAATTAATCAATAAAATTAAATTGAAATTATTGGTTGTAAAGTATATTATAATTATGTGAGTTATGTGACTATAATAATTTTCTTTGGTTTTAATATATTTCATGTGTTAGTGTATGAATGGATCATGTGAATGAACACATGGGACCAAAACAGGCACCATGGAGGTCTAAAATTTTATAATTAAATTCATATATTCTAAAAGGACCAATGTGGTTACTCTATAAGGATCATTATATTTTTTATCTGACTAAAGACATCATCACTTAGGGATCCATAATAGAAATTAACTGAAATGGGTATGAATAGGTACTTTTAGTATCCAAAAAATTATGAAATAAATTGTGAATATTAAGATAACTAAATCATATAGTATTCCGTGGGTGAATTGTTTTTTGGATGGATTGATTAAATTTCCACAAATTAAGTTCAAATAAAGTTATTTAAATGATATATAATATGGGTTAATGTTTTATATTACTGATTATATTGATGAGTACGATGTTTTGTATTGTTTGTTACATGTATTAGGTAACTATTATGTTATATAAATATGACTGCATGGAAACTTTGATCTAAAACCAGATTCTTGATGTTATAACATGGTTCGTACATGTGTTTGAGAATAATTATAAAGAATAAAATGAATGTATTAATATGGGAAATGATATGGAATCACTTACCATTTGTAAGTGGGTTAGTCCATGGATTGATACCAATCATGTTACTTAATAGTAATTCTCTCTAGGATTACCCATTTATTTATCTGGATTGAGGTGTTTATAGATTGGGATCTCATTGGTTTCCCTCTATTTATATTATATAAATGGAATAAGATACCATTATTATTTATTGATTTTTTTGGATAGTGATGTGATCAAATAATTCACTAATTGAAAGATGACTTAGAGAGATTTATTCTCATCCTAAAGAGTTCAGTGTTTGAGGTAGATAGAGAATATCCTCAATGGATAAGGATTAATTCTAATTGTTTAGAAAACTGATGGATGGTTATTAAATTGGGTTGTTTAAATTTTCAAGGTAATTGAGGATACCTTCTCAATGTAACTATGTTTATTTATAAGTAAATGGCCTAGTGTAATAGGATTTTTATTCACTTGGGTGGTGAGCCAGTGGGATAGGTTTCAATTTTCTTGGGAATTTAACTAGTGTGATAGATTTTAGTTTTTCTCTAGGGTTGTGAGCTAGTGTTATGGGTTTTGGTTGTTCACTATGGAAGTGATCCAATTTTATGGTTTTTGGTTATTTGAAAGAGATAGGTTCTAGGGAAGCATGATTTTTTTCCTGTCAGACCATTTTTCTAAAAAACCTTCTTGAGTTTAGATTTTTAAAAGAAATTACTAATGATGTGGGGTACCCAATGCTGGTATTGATACTCTGTATAAGGTTCATTAGAATTAAGACATTATATAGTTTGGTTACTAATTCATTGAGGTATATAATCTATGGTTTCATTATATGTGTATGATTTATGGAGAGGCATCAGGGCACACAATTATTTTTTTTTGTTCTATGTATAGTATTTCCATAGAGTTATTGAGAAATCCAATACAGTGAGTTAACCAATTTAGGATTTTTTTGTTAAGGAATAAAGAATACAATACAAGATACTGATATATTTTATCAATTTCCAATTGACATGAGGGATTAGATACATGATAATAGGATAACATTCACAAGTATAAATGGAATAGTGAGATATCACAACTTCCATTCCAATTAATCAGATAAATTTACATTGGTCAAATAGGGTTAAACTCGCATATTCTAACCTAAAATATCACATTATTGAATTTATATGATCAAATTTACTTGGATAATTATTATTCCACAAATTGAGTGTAATATTTATTCTTAATATTAAATTCTCAAGAATTTAATGAGATTCGGAATACACATAATGTGTGAACCTCTAGGAATTTTTCTCAGTGACATTAGGGGAACTTAACTAAAGTACACAATTAGTATTTGGTAATATTTTAATAAACCTATAGATAAATAAGTTTATTTTGCAGAAACAACAACCTACTTTTGATTTCTATTATGTAATATAATCTCTTTTCTACTGATATATCATAACGTGAGATGTATACTAGTCTCATTATGCTATATTATTAATTTATATTTATTTGAATTTCTTAAATGAACTTATTTATAAAAAAATGGTCATAGATTTAATCAAGAAATTCCATTTCAATAAAAAATAAAAAATATCTTCTTCAATTAACAAGCAAGGGGAAATCATTTCTTTTCTTGTTTAATTAATATCATATCACTTATGACACACCCAATGTATGTTATCTCACCATGATTATATATAAAAGCAGTCATATATACATCAAAGTAAATGATTCATGGTACACATTAATAATAATATCACGTCTAAGGACCAATTCTCATGTTCATGGATTGAAATATTCAATGGAACATAAAAAATTTTAAATTTTTATTGGTAGGTTTTTCCTCATGATCTCCCTCCTTGGACATCCCTTGTTGTTAAATTCATAAGAAAAATATCCTATGTATTATGATCCCCCAACACAAAATATTCAAAAATCATCCTTTTTTTATCATATATATGTTATTTATACCATAGAACATTAGTTTGTGAATATTTTCAGATAATTTCTATGTTCTCATTATAGCGGGGAACTACTATAACCATTGGATGATACAAATAATATTTGTGTATTATCACATTAATATTATGTGTAAGAACT
Organism: Viscum album; assembly: GCA_963277665.1. NCBI lineage: Eukaryota > Viridiplantae > Streptophyta > Magnoliopsida > Santalales > Viscaceae > Viscum > Viscum album. The sequence continues at coordinate 866,482,936 of OY728152.1, read as the reverse complement.
GTAATTATATGGTAAGATGTTTATTAATATACTAATAATAAAAATTACAATGTCAGTTGGTTCTTGGGAACCAACTCCAACACTTATTTCACCACTCCTTAATTTTTAGGGACAATTTGATCTCTATTAGGACACATATTCTGTATCATGTAAAATATCTATTTAAAAGTTCATAATATATCTATTTTTCATCACCATAAAATTTCACATTCCAAACTATGTATGGGTGGATTTTTATTCCCTTGGTTATTTTTAGTCCCAACCACTTTTTTGTAATATTTCAATCAAGTTTCATAATAACCACTCATTTCAAAAAATAATTTTTGAAACACCAAAAATCATTAAGTCATTCTAAATCAAATTCATGAAAGAAAACCATTTTTATTTGAAATCATTCCATGCGATGAAACCCTTATCACACATACTATAAAAAATAAACTATTTCCTATTTCAACTCATTATGGGTTAACATGACACAAATAACATTCCTATGAGGTTATAACCAATATCTATTTTATTTAGATTTCATAGTGAATTAATGTTTTATAAAAAAAAGTTATCCATTCATTTTTATGGATATATTTTGGGTCCCATCTATACAATTATCCATAACTACTAGGAATCCTATGACTCAAATAAAAAAATTTACTCTGAAACCATTTCCCAACACCCCGACCTAGGATCTTGAATCTCAAGACCAGAAATAGGATTCCAAATGTCCTTAAATGTATTCCTAGATTTCTAGCGGCTATGAACAGTTGATGATAGATAAACTAAACCATTAGGAAATGACTTTATTCCAGAATAAAAAATAAAACTATATATATAAGGCATTAAAAAATGACTTTAAAACAAATTAATAATGGAAATATACTCATTTTACATATCTAGCATAAATCCAATATTTAAAACAAACTAGATGAGACACATGCTAACATAAAATAAATTACTCAAACCCTAATACCCTAACTCATCTACCAAATATTTATAGTGTTGCTACATCTCTCCACTGATGAAGAATGATGTATTTCCTTTACATGAATCATTCCCAGTTATTGTTATATATCCACTGAAGTGCACGTGAAGGGGTCAATATAAAATTAGTATAATTTCCCTAAAGATTATAATAAAATTTCAGTCATGATAAATCTTATTATTCAATGTAAATTAACCATGATAAATCAAAATAATTTTCTTTTAAAAAATTTATTTATTCAAACATTTACAAAACCATTTCTAAAATAAATCATGACATACTAAATCATAATTTCATAATTTTCAAGAAATAACAAAATCCAAACCTTTCATTTAAAATAATCCATAGAACATTTTTTATTATAAAAAACATAATTTTTTAATCGCATATTTTTTTATTCTCTATGAAAACTTCTCATTATCACAAATCCAAGGAAAATCCTCATTTTATCAAATCTATAAAAAATCATCATTTTTTCAAATCCAAGGAAAATATTTTTTTTCCAAATTGAAGTAAAATATCTATTTCTAAAAATATGATAGAAACTCTCTATTTACCAAATATCTAATGAAAACTCTCAATAAACCTAATTTAACATATTATAAGGAATTTAAAATCATAATCCAATAAATCCATAACTAATTCATTTTCTATGTTATGTAAAAACTCATCACTTATATACACATCCAAACATAGACCATAGTGAGTTTTGCCTTTCATCCCCAGATATCTTAATCATTATAGCCTTAACAAAAAAATCTCTAAAAATCTAATTTAACATGGATGAAGCTTATATGCTTCATAAAAAGGGTATTGGAAAATATATTTTACACACACACACATATCATCTTATAATTACAAATAAACCATGTAAAATATTTTCCAAATACCAACAACCTATCTGGTTATTTCCCAAAAAAAATAATTTAATATAAAAATAATATATTTTATGTCACTACCCGCCCTCGGGGTCCGTGCCGTGACTACCCCAAGCCCGCCTTCCAAAGGCCAGGGGCTGGCGACTAGCACCAAGGCGTAAATCCCAGTAAAAGGGAAGGAATTGCCTTTGTAAAGTAAACAAACACCATAGAGTAAGCAAGCGGAAAGTAAACACTAAACAAAAGCAGAGTACGACTGAAAGTGCGGAAAAGTAAATGGGCCAGTATACAAACCCAAACTGAAAGTAAAGTACAACTCGAAAGGGAAAACAGCAACTGAAAAGTAAAAACCGCTACTCCGAGCTGTCCACTGGAAATCCCACCTGAAGGGTGGGTACAGATAGCTCCTCTGCTCCACGGGTCCCGCCGTCCGCTCCGTGCACGTCCCGCCCAGTGGTCCACCTCCGAGTACCGTCCCGCTCTGCAAGCCTCAGCTAAGGTCAATGTTGTCCATCGTCTGCAACCAACACAACGTAGTGCGGGCAAAGCCCGTGCAGGGGTGAGTATAAGCTACTCAGTAGGGACCCCGAGACCCCTGAAGGTCTCTCAAATCCACAAAGGATAAACCATGAAGAAAAGTAACAATCACGAAGTAACATCCAAAGTTGATTAGGTATATGCCCATACTTATACCTATGTCACCAATTTCCGTTCGGCTCCAACACTGAGTCCAAGAACAACCCAAACCACAAAGAAGAGTAAACAGTAAATCCACACAGGATAACAGTACAAGTCCACACAGTTTATAACAAGTTTATGAAATCAACGAATAACAATTACCCAGGTATATTCCCATACATATACCTAGGTTATCAAGCGACCCATCTCAATCATGAGGAAACACAAAGATCATTGACTCAGCTCAAACCAGGATTTTCATTATCGAAACCGCAAAAGTTGAAGAGCCCCAACTCTGAAGTGTACAGTGGTCCTGTCATGACTCCGAGGTACTTCTCACTAACCTAAGACTGCTGAAGTACTCCTCCTGTAGAGTATCGCGGGTCTGCTGCCAACTACCGGGCGCTCCGTCCGCTGAGGGTCTGCTGCCAAATACCGGGCGCTCACCCAGATAGCCTACTGAGGTGCTCCTCCTGTCGAGTACCGCGGGTTTGCTGCCAACTACCAGGCGCTCCGTCCGCCGTGGGACTGCTGCCAACTACTGGGCGCTCCGTCCACTGGGCTAGTCGACTCACTCCAAGTCGAGTCGGTCAAGCAGTCGTCAGGTCTCAGTCATCTACACGGTCTCCGTACTCCGCACGCACGTCTCCACCGTCGCGGGTTTGTCGCTACAACCAAGCGCACACACTCCGTAGAGTATCGCGGGTCCGCCGCTACAACCAAGCGCTCCACCGCCAAGGGTCTGCTGCTGCATCCAAGCGCACCACCACTGTCAAGTACCACGGGTCCGCCGCTACACCCAAGCGCTCCACCGCTCAAGGTAAAAAGAAGATTCAGCTCACACAGGTTTGATAGCACTGTTCCACGTAGGATCGCTGAGTGCTGTAGTCGTCGTCGTCGAAACCACACAGGATCTCTGTACTGTCGTTGTCGTAGTCACAGTAGCTGTCGTAGCAGTAGTAGTAGCAGTCAGTCGCAGCCAGCACTAGGGTTCCCGCACACAGCAAGCTCGTTCAGAGGGTCCGCTCCACGAGCCGAGAGGCTGATACATCAACTGTCACAAGGTCCAGAGTTGATGTATCCAAAAGTTCCGTATCGTCAACAGGAACTCAACGCAACAGACGGCGCGTCGATCGGACGCCCGGTCTGAGAGTTATTGGCATTTTCGTCTCCGGGGCCCGGTTGGTTTTTAAGGCAAAACCAACCCGACCGTACACCACCTGCGTCCAAACCTCGGGCGGAGTATGCCCAAAGATCCGTCTCACTAAGAGGAACACAACGCGACTGACGGCGCGTCAATCGGACGTTCGTGGCTCAAGATTTGAGTGTTTCCGCTCCGAAGGCCCGGTTGATTTCGTGAACGAACCAACCCGGCCGAACTCAAAGTAATCCTAAACCTTGAGTGCGATATACCGAAACGACCGTCTCGATCCAAGGATCGCGTTGCCGCTGACGGTTCGTCGATCGGAGGTCCGAGGCTCAAGTTATGGGCCAAAAACCGATTCAGGTTCGAAACGGGGGGGTCCGGGTCCGGGCTGACCCGGCCCGACCCCCCCCCCCCCCCCCCGGGGCGGCGCGGTGGCCGGCGGCGGCAGCCGGCGGCGGCGCGCGGCGGTGCGCTGAGGCGGCGCGGCGGCGCGCGGAGGCGGCGCGGCGGCGCGCGGAGGCGGCGCGGCGGCGCGCGGCGGTGCGGCGGCGCGCGGCGGTGCGGCGGCGCGGGGAGCCGCGGCGGCTTGTCGCCGCGAGGAGGCCGCACGCGGGGGTTATGCCCCCGCTGATTGATAAGGCGGCGCGGCCTTGTGCCGCGCCATTTGCAAGAAACGGCCCCCACGTGGGGGCCGGTTTAATTAAAAGAACCGGGGGGCTGCTGCCCCCCTTTCATGGAACCGCCCCCCTCTTAAAGAGGGGGGTTTTACATGCTGGCCGGGGGATTAATTCTCCCGGTTTAACTCCATCCGGCCGGCCAGTTGGCCGGCCGGTTTTCTCCAACGGGACCGGAAATTCCGGTCCCCCCCTTCGGCTTCCGACGCCGGCGGCCCGGCCGCCGGTCTTCTCTTCCGCCGCGGCCCGGAACCGGCCGCGGTCTCCTCGTTCCGCCGCGGCCCGGAACCGGCCGCGGTGTTCGTCGTCCGGCGCGGTCCGACGGCACCGCGCCCCTTCGCTGTGCTTTGATATTCATTCAACGCGGCGCGACGGTGTCGCGTTCTTGTTGTTTCTTCCATTGTGTGCGCGCGACGGCATCGCGTAAGTTAATCGTAAAATTAACCGTGTGGTGCGACGGCACCACGCCACCTTGCTTCCGCCCGCAAGAATAAACAACATGAACGATGGAGGGGGGTTCGGCCGTGTTCATGCGGTCCGGCCCCCTCACGTTAAAAATAATAACGCAACTTTTAAATAATACAAGCCACACGTTAGTCTTGCTAAAATCACGATCAAGAATAAAATAAGGAAACCAAAAAGAAATCAACAACCCCTACCTCGGGTATAAGGTTCGAAGATTCGTCTACGTTCCGCGGAAGACGGCGTCGCGGAGGTCGGGCGTCGCGGTCGTCGTTCGTCAAATCCGTTGACGAAGGGATATGCCCGAAGAGATACGTCGTTGGCGAATCTTCGTATGCCGACGAAGAAGGTCCGAGGAGGAAGTGGCGTCCCCTTCGTTGACACGGTAAACGAAGAATGGAGATGCGGCGTTCTTCGTCGGAGCTTGAGCGTTCTTCGTCAAGATGAACGTTCTTCGAGTTCTTCGTCAGAGTTGAAGAAGAAGAAGAGCTCTCCACCTCTCAAGAAGACAAAAAAATAACCCCAAAATAAAATAAGACAACATCTTATTTTATTATCACATAACACATTAGAATTTCAAAGGTTTGAAATTCAAAAGGTTTAACTCCCATAATTAATAAGGTAACTCAAGCCAATAAATGAGGCGTTAAGGGAGTTGGGAGAATTTGAAAGGATTAGGGGTTCGTGTGGGCCTCACCACACTTAATCCTCCCAAGGGAGGTTAAGTGGGTGTGGGTCCCACTTCCAACCTCCTTTGATAGGTTTTAACAAGTTATAATAAAATTGTTCTACACAATTTTATTTAACTCAAACTAAAAACCCCAAAACTAACTTTCAACCCGCAACAAACGCAACTCCCGAAAAGGTCTCTTTAAGCGAATATCGGCGCTGCGAGTTCATCGGTGCCCTCGGATTTCAATTCCGAGCATCGGATCAAAAGTTAGGAATTCACGCTCGTTCGTTCACTGAACGTACCCGAGCCAATCTTCGGAAATTAATTCCGGGCACTCCGGGCCTCGGAATCAGGTGCCGTCTGAAACCGCGCTCTTGTAAAATTCTAAAGAAAATTAAGAAAAAAATTTCCTTGAATTTTACGGGTCTTTACATTTTAAACATTAAAAACATAATAAAAAAATAATTAAAACATCCATAATTAAATAAAAAAATCAACTACTTTGAAAACCCCTTTTAAAATTCTCAATATAAATACAAAACACTAATGGAAATAAACTCATGATTTTCAAGAAAACACAATTTCCGTCAAAAACCCCCTTTTCATTAAATCATGATTTTCACACAAGTTATTCATTTTAATCAGTGATTAATTACAATAAATTAAAAAACCAAGAAATTATCCAATATCATAAAATGGATTAGGTCAACAAACCTGAACATGTCAGTTATTGAAAATTACCAATTTCTAGAGTCCAATATCACAAGACGAGATCAAATTTGAAAAAACATATCAAGATAAATGAAAAATATATAACCATATAAATATTTTAATATATAAAACTTATCTATTAAAATATCTAATATAAAGATAAATATATTATGAGATAGAGAGATAAATAAATTTAGATCAAAGAATCTATAATTTCCCCAAGATCATACTTTTTATTCAATGATAATTTGATCAATACTCAAGAGAAACTCATTATTCATTGATAAGTAATACATATTTTCACTCCCAATGAGACCTAAAATCAAAAAGATGTGTAATAGGGTGTAAAGTGGTATTTTGAGAGGCTAATTTAAGTTAAAAATACAAATCCATGTAATGAATACTGATACACATAGTTATTACACACAATTATGCATTAAATACACCAAACTTCTCTAAATATCCTGGGTTGATTTCTAGGTCTCTTGGTTAGCTCAGATATTTAACCAAACTATAATCATATTTATCTCTGAGATACTAAAATATTTTTTCCCATGCATGTTTATCATACATATTCTAGTTAATTGTGCATCTATATGCACACCTCTTTCTAGTATTCCATAAACTTCAAATTTAAACCTTAAAACCCCAAAACCCAAAATGAAACTTTCCTATAAAATACCATGTATCACACATCCTTTTTTATCATACAAACTAGACCCACACTAGATGCATCCCAATAAACCTCATAGTTATTTCATGGCCCAAGTAAAATGAAAATTGGACTAAAGTTTAATCTCCTCTTCAACTCCTGATACATAATCTCAAAACTATCATCCCATGGGAACTTCACTCTATTCCAATTCAATGTTTTAATCAGTTTATCTAAATGGTAAATTTCCTAAATAAATAATCATTAATTTCTAGGAATCCCCCATGAAACTTTGATTCTCAAAAACATTATTGGTAACTTTCTAAGAAATCCTTCCTTCAACATCTTTAGGATCTATATATTTTTTATAGTTAGAAACTAGATGCCTAAAAAAATCACTTCCTAAATCTAAAATTATAATTTCAACATTTTAACATATTTTTTTTCATTCCTCAGAGTCTATAAGATAATAGATATATTCTCCCAATGTTCCATATAAAATCATGAATAGATCTATATGTCATTAATAATCATGGTCGTCAATGAGTCTGAATAAGGGTGGAAAACATGATTCATTAAATACATGAAAATGATTAGATTATTGGTTACCATGAAAAACATCACAAAAACTCAAAATTTACATATCTAGTCATGAACACTATATTTGGTACATCCTTATCTCACACCCTCAATTGATGATACTCTCAATGAAGGCCAATTTTAGAGAACTATCAAGACCCCCTCAGTTGACCCAATGGTTTATCAATCCATATAAATAGACACTCATTCTTGATAGTGGATTGATTGAACCTATTATAGTTAATATATAACATAAAGAACCCATCATCCTTTTTGTTAAAAATCACCAAATCACCCTTAGGTGATACTTTATTCCTAATTAATACCCTGAATTAAATGACTTGAAACTAAATATTGAATTATATAATATCAAGAAAATTCATGTGTGAGATGTAAATACAGATAGGATTAATACCTAGTGTAATTTTTATCAACAAATTAACTTCTATCTATAGAGTAAATCCTCTAAAATCCTTAGGAAATACATCCTAAAATAAATCCATTATTAGAGGAAAAATGTAATTATCCTTATTCTAATATTAACCAAGAATCGTCCTTTAAATTTGATATATAATAATCCTCATATGACTCAAATCAAATTAAGTATACAATAATGATAATACCACTCTCCTGATAAAATATTAGACTACTTAGAAGTAAATAATTTCACTCATCTTTGGATGAAATCAATGAGATCCAAAAAAAAGTTTTAACTAATTAATTCTAATAATCACATAAAAAATCATCTCTAGAATAAATATGTCCCAAATATGATTAAATTTTCTGATAGAAATGGTTCAATATGGACATCTTCTAATGGGATATACTCTTTTACACAATAGTGTATCCATATTCTATACTCTAAGATATAATTCAATATCTATGTCAATTCTTACACAAATAAAAGGATTATAAATTAATGGGATACACCAATATTAAATAGTATACTAGCCATGATAAAATTGATAAGTACTAGAACTCTAAAAGTTTAATTTCCATCACCAAGATTAATCGTAACATACTCCATGGTAAATTACTCCACTAAATTTGCCACATGAAACTTACCCCAAGTCATCTAACCACCCAAATCCATATCTCCCCTACTAAGTCTACCCATTAGAATCTCTACCTCCTTTTCTCATAGATGAAAAAATTTAATTATAATTACAAAAAAAGGTTTTTTATATCATATTTATTTGGATTTTAATATCGGTAACCTCATGATGTTGTTGCAGGAAACATGGTAAATAAGTTTTTCACATCAATTATTATTAACTGATGTCATAAATGTAAATATTTTTCTATGGTTTTCAAATTTAATTTTGCAAAAAAATAACATGATAAAGTCTCTTATAGATATTTGTTTACATCTTTTTCTTAAAAAAATCATATAAAACTACCTAAAAATACATATTTGAAGATGATTTTGTACATCGATTATATCAAAACCAATGTGGAAAACCATTTATCAAGTTGGTTATGTAAACACTGACATGATAATTCTTATTTTAAAATCTTTCAAATCACTAATAAAATAACCAAGGTGAAAAAAAAATTAAATTCAATAATTTATAGAATCCTAGTAGTAGAGAAACTAACTAAAAATAGAAAAACAACATCACAAAATTAATTCATTTTAACTTTACAATTTGAAATTTAAATTTTACATTGTAGATTACAAATAAACTAAAACCTAATCAGGCCGGTGAAATAATCTACCCATTCAATTTATAAGTGTCTTATCTCTTTTTCAGTATAAGGAAAAGGTTCATAAAAATACTACTAATTAAAAAAATAATTTAACATGTTTTCTGAAAAATAATTAATGAAATATTAAATAAAAGTTTATACTAAAATCAAACCTTCTATAATTTTTTAAACTGGCATGATTGAAATTATTTCAATCATAAATCTTAGAACATAGTATCCATATTTCTTTACTCATTATTTAAGATGAGAATTCTATTTAAAAATAAATTTTTATTTCAAAAATAACATTTTAAGTACTTTTTATTCTAAATATTCTATTTAAAATTTTTATAAATCCACTATTAAATAAGATTCTAAGTGACCAAACACTTTTTTACTAATAAACCAGTTGGATATCTTCATACATGACTCAGGTGTTCAGTATTTCTCAATACAATAGATAAAATATCCTTCCTACCCTCATCTATGATGATCCCATGTGTGCTCTTATCCTCAAGGGATGCCTAAATAGAATATTTGAAAAATTAATTTATGAATCACAATATATAAAGATTTAATTTAACTTGAGTTAAAAAAATTAAATAAATTCTTCAATTAAGCTAAAAGCCTAGACTATTCATAAGATATTGTCCCTTTCTTATCATCTAGGTCCTCTTCCATTTTTCATATCTATCTTGGGGAAGGAAGGTCAGCCTCTACAAAGCCTAAAAACTCAACTCTCAATTTTTAAAATTTTTTAGAAATCATTTTTTCTTCTAATAAAACATACCCTCAATGGGATAAAGTATAAGGGTATGCATTTTTATATCAGATCTCTTAATCAGATCTACTTTTTTTATAAATTAAGAATAAATAAACCATTAATATGATCATTAATATAAAAAAATATAAAAGAAAACATTTCACTTACCAAAATTATTCTTTTCATTTACTTTCAAAAAACTTATTCTATTTATCTTAATCTATAAATGGATATATATCACATTGATTTGGATGTTTTTTATCCCTAAAAATGAAATCTAGTTTGAGTGTTTATTTAAAATCCCTCCATATTCTAGCAGCCAAATCTCAACATTTTTTCTTAATTCCTCTATTATCAACTATATCATATGTCATTTAATAGGAAAGAGAAAACCTATATTAGTAAAAGTATTTCATGATATGTAAAATAATAAAAAATGGTTTTACCAAAATTATCTCCCGTAATTTATAGATTTTAACTTTATCAAAAATTCCCCTATTAGAAATAATATTACTAACTTTTCCTCAGGCTAGAACTGCAATTATGGTATTATTATTATTATTATTTTGAATTTGGAGCCCTAGGAATATCATTATCATCAAACTCAACTAGTATCCTTTATTCCCAGCTATGGGAAACTAATAATATTGTTAAACATCTTTTTCCATGTTTACCAACCCTCAAAGTATTTTTGGTCCCTATGGAAGTATATAGATCCTTTAAAAAAGGATGAGGAGTCTCCTCAGTAAGAGTATGTGTATGGTCCTCCCTAGAAGTACGTGTATGGTCCACCAAAAAGCTCATAGTGAAATAGATTTTTGATCTACCATTATCCTATAAATAAAATTAATATATAATTAATACAAAAATATACAAACCCAACTATTACATATAAATTTTAAGGAAAAATGAAAAATGATCCAACAAAAATTAAACAAAACTAAAAAACATTTATTCTAATTTTTTTAATTAGTTAACAAAAATGATAATAACATTAATGAGAGATGAAAGGAAATAAATAAATGAAAACAAATCTAACTGCAATATAAAATTTTGAATAAAAATTTTAAAATGATACAAACAAAATTATATAAGCCACACTTTACCATATTCATTAGAGGGTCTCTAATGCAATACACCTTTTTGGAGTAGAGTTACTCTAAAAATGGCGTGTTAATGGTAAAAATTATCCAATGTATTACACCATTTTTGACACCGAAAAGAATAATATTTAAATATACAATTATATATATTTATTTATTTAACATATTAAATTATGTTTATTTGTTTTTTCCAGAAAATAAATCAATATAAAATTTATGTAATGGTAAACATAAGTTTATTAAGGGTAAACTAAAGAAAACTAAAATAATTTAAACAAATAATTTAAGTTATTAGTTATAATATTTTTTCAATAAAAAAATAAAACTAATATATATAACATTATATGAAATTTTAAAAATTAAAAAAGAATTAAATTTTATAACCTTTAATATTAAGAAATTAATAAATTTTTATTATACCAACTTCCTTCCTGAGGATAATTATATATGGAATAAACCATGTCTATGATGTTTCATCAATATTATTTGTTAATATTTCCATGTACGTAGAGATATCACATAAATGAGCATCTTTTTCAAGTTTGTAATCACAAACATGCTATTTTTTAATTGTAAAATGATAGACCACTGCATATTGGATGGATCAAAAACATATAATTTTTTCATGTGTTTCCAGGATAAAAGGATTAGTTGTGTAATCCAATCTATTAAAATTAACTATTTTCATACCAAATTCATTATGTATGACACTATTGTTACTGAGAACCCATTTTTATTCAAATACTAGAACTAGAAATTTAATTTAATCACCCTCTAATATTTCTTCAATGAATCCATAATATTAACCTGATGCAGATATTGGGTTTTTTTTGGCACTTGAAAAATGCATTTCTTATATAAACACCAATACACTACTATTCTAAACTTTACTTCTGTTATCCTAATCTTTCAAATGAAATGTATAGTGATTAATTCCATACCTCAACCATGTTATCAAATTTAAACTTGTACCACCCACTAACCATCTCGATGTTTCTGATACATCTGATCTACCATGCACAACCTCTTTAAACCATGGAATAAATGTTTTTTATGCTCATTCAAAATCCACATATCTTTATTCTTTTGATCACATTATTTTATCACATTAATATGCATTGTTATATATTGTTAATCATCATCTATGTTATTCAAGATCTATAAATGTATTTTCTTTATCTGTTCACTTATCAATGATTTTACTTTCATTACATTGATCTTCTTTCCCTTATAATTGACTCGTTCATATAAATATATAGGCAAACTGATGTAGTCCATTGTAGACAAGTAGTTTTTACAAAACTCTAAAACCTTTTAAATAATATACTTCTCAACAATTGAGGCTTCAAGTGAATATAGATTCTTAACACATCCCTTCAATATATTCATATACTTTTAAGAAGGATACATCCAATATAGATATAAAGGTCTGTAAATCTTTATTTCTCACACTAAACAAACCATTAAATGCACCATGATATCAAAAAAAAGATGGAGGAAAATACATTTTCAATTGAAAAAGTATATAAACTGCATCCCTCTTAAAAAAACTAATGAATTAAAATTAATTACTTTGTTAAAAATTGAATTAAAAAAATATCACACCTTCATGATAGTAATTCTGACATGGATGGTCAATATTTCATTCAATATAACTAGTAATATTTGTTTCATCGTGATATGACAATCATTATATTTCATACCTATCAACTTCAAATATTTTAATGAAACAAAATTTTTTAGATTTTAAGAATGCGCCATGTGGTACTTTGATACCATTGAGATATAGAAAAAATATATTTTCTCCCTATTGGATAATGTATGAAAATCTGGAGGAAGATATGTTCATCTTCCATTAGGAGAGGTAGATAACTCTAAATATATTCTCATTGAGAGTAAGTCCAATACTCCTTTCAACCCATATTTAGTCATTCCTTTAATATCTTTCAATGTTTCAATAAATCTAACAAAAATATTCATATCCATATATAGTAAATCAATTTTATGTTTGTACTCATCATATCTTCAATACGTAAGTTCAAAAATATTGACAGTTTCATCCAAATATTTATATCATTAACTAATTTTTGAGTCTTTCTGAAATTGACACCAATGTTTTCACCCTCTTAAAATATTAATTTGTGGGAAAAGGTTTTAGAGTAATATCAAATTCTTAGGAGTCATTTAATGCCTATGTTAATATTTAATAAGATTAATCCATATAAAAAACCTCTTATGACTCATTTATATTGTTTTTCTACCATGTTGTAGTTGATAACATGAAGTCTGTTGTTTAAAAAATGGACAAGATTTATGCCCCTTAACATTATATACATAAAAAGTTCATATGTTGAGAATTAATTTATAGTGAACGAAATCATTTCATGTAGTTGAAAATGTTTCATTTTGTTGGAATCATACACACTAATACCTTCATCCCATAAAATTCTTAAATAATCTATTAATGGAGACAAGAAAAAATCCATATCATTTATAGGCTATTTTGGTCTAGAAATCCACTGGTGGAAATCCCACCTATACCAACACTTTATTCCCAACTATTTAAAAAACTATTGGAATAAGGATTCTTTACCAACGGTTTTAGAAAACCATTGGTATACATGGTTTTATGAAAGGTTTTACCAACAGTTTAATAAAACTGTTTTTTATATATTTACTTTTTCCAACGATTTATGTCAATAATTGGTATAGTGTACCACTATCCCAATGAATTTTACAAACCATTGGGATATAAAATCCCCAAATCCCATGTGGGAAACAACCTCTAGAACTGATCTCAAACATTTTTTTCTAAAGGATATCTCCACGCTGTTTCAAACCCTACTTCCCGACATGATCTCGATGTGCTAACTCTACTTTCCAACCAGTCATCTATCTTTGATTCAATTAATTTTTGTTCTTCCACTGCAAATCAGTACATCTTCCTTCATTTATTTTATATTTTTTGTTCAGTTTTGCTGCAATGCAGATCCCCTTTTTCTTTAAATTGGTTCTTTATAATTCCCATAATTTACATTAGATCTGTTGGTGTAAATTAGACCAAACATATGGCCACCCATGGAGAGTTCCATTTATATAAATGTTAAAGTGGTTGAGATAAAATCTTAACCCAATTAATTTTTTTGGATAGATTAGTTAAATGATTAAAGAATAAATGGGTAGATCTTTGTAATAAGAATTTTGTGAGTTTTGAGAGACTAAATTACATTGTTTTAATGTGTTATTTTTTATGAAAATTCCTATGAGGATTTTGAAATTGTTTAAATGATGTGTTTTGGATTTCAATCTAGATATAGTTTTCAATAAAGGAAAATGATGTTTAGAAAGTGGATAATGATTTAAAAGGAGGTATTGACCTCAAAGTGATTTGAAAAATGGGTTTATTATTATATTTTAAATGATGATTTGAAATGAGGGAATGATTCCCTTTTTTGAAAATTCATTAATTGATCTTTTAAATGGGGTGAAATGGAAATGAATTCCTAGAGGCATGGTTTAGATTTTTCAAAGAGGAAGACCCATGTTTTAAAGGATGGCTTCAAGGTGATTTTAAATTTTTATACTGTTTTGGAGTTTTATGCCATGATAATGGTGTTAAGTTTTATTTGATCCATTTTTTGGTTTTAAAGGTTTGTGGGGACCTTAGTAAATGAGGTGATAATGTTTGAAAATGATAAATTATTAAAGTGGAATGTTAATGATATTAAATAGGTTTAATGAACATTTAATATTTATTTTATTGAAAAGGAAAAGTGTGTTGAACCTCAGTAAATGAGAAATTATTTTTATAAAATGGTTGAGATGTGAGACTAAATCTCTAACAGTGTGTTTGAAGGCCTATCGAGGTTATAACTCTACTTTTTAACTAAAAATGATTCACATCACCCCCCCCCCCCACCCACATGCAGACCCCCCCCCCCCCGAACACCCCCACCACCTGGACACCCCCTGGAGAGACCCCCACCCCCTGCAGACCCGTACAGACCCCCCCCCCACACCCTAGACAGCCCCCCCCCATTGAACACCCCCACCCCCTTGGACACCCCACCCCCCGCACACCTCCACCCCATGGACATCCCCCCACCCCCTACACACCACCCCCGCCCCCCAGGATAGCCCCCCATCACCCTAGACAACCCCCCCCCCTATGGACCCCCACCCCTTGGATAACCCCCCACCCACGTGCAAACCCCCACCCAACCTAGAGCCCCCCCCCCCCCCCACCCCATTGGACACCCCCCCAACCCCACTAGATACCCCCCTGGATAGACCACCCACCCCCACCCCTTTGGATAGCCCCCCTCCCCCTTCGCAGCACCCACCCACCCTAGACATTCCCCACCCCTGGACATCCCCCACCCCTGGACATCCCCCACCCCCTAGACATCCCCCCTACAGACCCATCACCCCCCAAGACATCCCCAACCCCCTGAACAGCCCCCCCCCCCCACATCCCTCTAGATAACCCCCCTGCACACCCCCCACCCCCACTGGATATCCCCCACCCCCTGGACAACCCCACCACCTCACACTCCCACCCCCTGGACCCCCCCCCCCCACCCATATAGACCCCCATCTCCCCTGCACACCCCACCCAGAACATCCCCCCCCAGATACCCCCACCCAATGGACACCCCCCCCCCACCCTGCTATAAATCCTCCCTACCCCCTACAGGCCCCACCCCCTAGACAGCCCCCACACCCCCCTACAGACCCCCCCCCCCCCCCAGGCAGCACCCCCACCTCCCCATGAACAGCCCCCCACTACAAACCCCCACCCCCTGTACACCTCCCACCCCCAGGACAGCCCCCCCATCCAAATGCACATCCCCACCCCCAGGATAGCCCCCACCACCTGGAGACCCCCCATCACACTTTCTAGTATGACTCCATGCATGAACACCATAAGATGAGCCAAATTCTCACAGTCACCCAAATTCGATACTATAATAACTGAAATTGTCCTACCGAACACACCATAGTGTCCTAAACTGATTCATTCTGAAGAATCATAGATCTCACCACCATAGGAATCATTATATGGGACAAGATTTTATAACTCCAATGGAATTCAAAATTCTATTCAGTTCCATCACACAATATCAATGAAAGACAGAAGTGAATTTTCATTACCCAAACCTCATTCCTGGTTTTGAGCTAAACCAATAACTCACTACCAACAACTGAAACATGAATAAGATGAACTTCCTTGAAAGGAACTAGATTATTATTACAAAACTTATTCATACTTGATAGTTTGAGATCGATGCAGTTACAACCCACATTATTTAGGTTTATAAAAAATAGTAGTTAGTTCACTTCCCATGTCTAGACATCAAATAGAGGATATGGATGGAGTAGATAGAGCTCATAATCATAGGAAGAGTATTAGTTAATCTTCATATATAATTACCTTCTATATTCTGAATTCAATTCTATATGTGTTATAAAGAATTCAATTCTATATGAACTGAATTTTGAATTGAATACGTTATACATAAAATATATCAAGTGGTATAGTTCTTCCTCAAATCTATGAATACTTGAGAACAACAATATTTGTATCCTTCAATGTCTCTTGGATTTAAAATATCTCTATTTTTTATATATATGATGTATTGTTCTCTCAGAATTCTTACATAGTTTATTCAAGTTCTTTCAAAATCCACTACTTTCATCTTTTTCAACTTGCATAATAAATTGACCCAAAATATCATTGGAGTAAAATATTCCTTATTTAAAATATGGATTCTCTATTAGTAGCAGGTAATATTTTCTATTTTAAATCTTCCAAAAATATTCTCGATTAATTCTTCCTTCAAAGGCTCATGGATTCGAAATCTCTATTTCTCTTTGACACAAGATGTATAAGACTCTCAAAATTCTACCATAGATTATATATGTTATCTCAATATTCAAAACTTTCATGGTATTATATTTATAATTGTAGTAAATTTCATATATTTATATTAATTTATAGTATTTTGTAATAAATACAGTATTTTTTTTTTCTTTTATATTATCATTCTCATATAGAGTAGTGTGTTAGTTATGGTTTCATATAAAGTAAAAAATTCTCATTTACCTAAATATATTTTTTATTAAACTTCAATATTATTGAATTTATTTTGATGAAATTACTTATAAAAAAATTATAGAATAGATAGAAGTTGGATGTATGAAACCAATCAAATCTCAAGTGATTTTCAAAACAATTTGGAGATATTTTTAGATTGTTCATTTCACAATGCCTCAGATAGTGGTCACATACACTTCCCATGTTACAATTGTGTTGGAAGACCTTGGTTGAGCTATGAATAAGTCATATAACACATAACCAAATATGGTTTTCAAGAAAACTACTATGTATGGTATCATAATGGGGAGAAAATGAAATCTCAAAATGTTAATGATCCAAATGAGAGGACTGTATTGATGAACTTTTTATATGAATGGTTTATGTTTATTCATCATCAAGAAAAATAAAGGATTTTGACCCAAGAAGACTTAGATATGAGCACACATGATGTTTCTAATGAAAATGATGATGTTGTCAGGGTGAAAAAATTGAATGATGCTTCTACCACTCCAGTATATCAACAATTTAGTAAAATGAAAAAGATATAATTTTTAATATGATTGTTTCATAGGAAAACTATGTATGAGATTTCTAATACTATCATCAATTACATTCCTACCTTCTTGAAGGACTTACTTCAAGATGATGCAGATATTCCCTCAAACAACTATATGACATAGAAGTTAGTTGAGGAACTTGGATTTTCAAGAAACAAAATTCATTCTTGCCCAAATGATTGCAGTTTATTCTGGGAAGAAACTGTTGAATTAAATAATTTTATAAAATTTGGGACATCCTGCTGGAAGCCAAAATCTGATGGAACACCATCCCATGTTTAATAGAAAGTAATGTGGCAATTTCCATTGATTCCCAAACTCCATAATATTTTTATGTCTGATTATATATCAATAAAAATGTGATGGTATTATACGAAGAGAAAGAAGACTAATGATGAGTTGGTTCAACCGGAAGGTGGATTTTCATAGAAGATATTTGATTCTCCATAACTTGATTTTGCAACTGACATGCATACTATGAGTTTGTGTCTTTCATGTGATGGTTTTATTCTTTTGGGGAAGATGCTTACTTCGCACAGCACATGGCCTATTTTTATACACATTTATAACCTTCCCCCATGGTTGTGTATGAAAAGACCTTTCACTTTCATGAGTATAATCATATCTTTCCCTTCTAATCCCAGAAATGATATAGACGTATACATGAAACCTTTAATAAAATATTTGAAACTTCGTTGGAATGTGGGTGTGTGCACATACAATTCATGTTCAAAAAACATATTTTAGATGCGTGTTGTGATTATGTGGATGATCAGTGATTTTCCTGCTTATGCAATGATTTATGGATGGAGCACAAAGGGAAAACTATCATGTCCTATTTTTATGAGGAATACATGATCAAAAAGACTGAAACATCATTGTAGTTTTAGTTTTATGGGAAATCAAAGATTCTTTCCAATGGACCATCCATATAGAAATAATCATTGAATATTTGACAATACCATAGAGATCGATGATACACCTCAGCATATATTTGGAACTGATGTGCTTAATGAATTGAAAGATTTAAACTTTTCATTCGGTAAGGGTCAAATGAAATCTAGAAAGAGAAATAATGTTTCCACTAAAACATGTTACAATTGGAAGAAGAGGAATATCTTATTTTATTTTCCTTATTGGTCAACCAGATTGTTATGTCCTTTCTTAGATGTAATGCACATTGAAATGAATATAGGTGAAATGTTGCTTTTGATTCTTTGAAATGTTAATGGAAAGACAAAAGATGATTTACGATCTCGGTGTGACTTGGTGGATGGGGCATCAGACCAGAATTACATCATATGTGTATCAATGAAAATAAATGGAAAATTCTATTAGCTTATTATGTGATGACACTTACATAAAAAAATTAAATTTCTAGAATTACTTGATACTATTAAAGTTCCTGATGGCTATTCAAGAAACATATCTAAATGGGTCAACATAAGAGAGTTGAAGATAAAATATTTGAAGACTTATGATTATCACATCCTTCTGTATAAGTTTATTCCAATAGAAATCCATCATATTTTGTTCAATAATGTAAGGGTGGTTGTTATTTGACTGTGCCACTTGTTTAGAGATCATTTTGCTGAGAATTTTTCCAAGTCTTACTTGTAAAAAATGTTGGAAGATGCCCCATTAATTTTGTGTGAGTTAGAGAAAATATTTCATCCATTATTTTTTATATTCATGTTGCATCTGATTTTCCATATTACAAATGAAATACTTATCATAGGACCTATTACTTTTCTTTGGATGTATCCAAATGAAATAAATATGTTCACATTAAAGACTTATGTTTAAAACAGAAATCATTCTGAAGGTTCTATCGTGAACAGTTACTTGGATCAAGAATGTATGGATTTCTACTCTATGTATTTGTCTGATCTTAATAAAATAATGAACATACCAATGAGGAATGAAGAAGAATAGTATGAGAAAATTGAACCACGTTTTCCATCACTTACTCAAAAAAGAGGAATTCCTTGATCATATACATTGATGAAATTAATCCTTGAAGATCAGATGATGACACATCACACAGTTTTGTTCAACTATGATTTGTTTGATGACTACATCAGGTAAGTAAATTGAATATGTATATCTTACATATCTGTTAAAATATTCATATTTTTATCTACAGGGAACATAAATCAATGATAAATAGAAAGCATCGTTCGTTATCTTTGAGAATGAGAGAGACTTTTCATAGAAAAGAGTTTTCTGCTTAGTTAAAATTGAAGGTAAAAATATTACAATTTAAAATAATTAAATCAATATTTAATTAAGTTTAATATTCATCTATATTTTAGGTATTGAGTTTTTCTACTGAATCTGTCTCTGAGGAAATAAGTTCTTTGGCTTTTAGTCCTAATATTGTGGTTCATCACTATAAATCAATTTTTATCTATGTGTGTAGATTTATTATCACTGAATGAGAAAAGAACATGAGAAAACAACATTATGGTGTTATGGTTACTGACACAAAAGACAATTATGTTAGTGAATCAGATAGCTGACCTCGATTTGAAAATGTAGGTTATTATGGAGTCATTGAAAAATAATAATATTGGATTATTACTCTCATGGATGATTCACTTTGATGAAATTAAAGTGGTTTGATTCGATGATGAGGTAGGGAACATTTATTGATGATTGTGGATTTCAAGTAATTGATATGACTTGTACTCTTGCTACTGATGAACCATGTGTATTTTTATCAATGGAGAAATAGGTTTTTTATGTCAAAGATCATCTTTGACCTGAATTTGTGTCATTATTGAAGTAATTACAAGACATATTTTTGATGATGGTGATGATGGAATTGACACCATCCATACTAACATTTAAACTGATCCATTTATTAATTTTTATGGCTCCAATAGATCTATTGTAAGAGTTGACTATGAATCTGAAGTTTTGGTGAAAAATATATAGAATCATCCATCCATGTTCTCAATTCTTTTGTTTTAGCTCAACTTGGGTTGTTAAATTTTGTACTATTCAAATTGATTTAATATTTATTGCAAATATATTGTATCCAACTTGACCTTAATGTGAATTTTCAATATTGGTTGTAGTTTAATTTGAAAATCATTTTCTAATTTGGAATTGAACTGTATTCAAACCTATGAAACCAATATTTCTAACTTGGTGAATATTTCAATGTTTTATTGACCATGGATGCTTGACCCCAGAACCCATAAATCCCCTTATCCCCTTTATTATATTTTTTTGGGTTACACATTTGTTATCATTTTCTAATTACTTCCATATTTGTTTTCAAATGATGTAAATGAAACTGATTGAAGAGATGTGATGAAAAAGGATGACGGACAACAACTGTCAGATGATTGAGATGGGTGTTCCTCCACTAGTGCCTGTTGTGGGTATTTTATTTCAAATATATAATTAAATTACATATAATTTCCTGTGTTTAATTTTTTTTAAACGTTTTTGCATGATCCACCACTCAAGTGATAGTTATTTGACAAGGATCCTAGTAGTGGTCACAATTCTTAGGCTAGTTTTATGATTGAGGGTGGTACGAGAGCTAGACAATCTAGTCGGCGTACCCGATTAGACCGTACCCCTCCCACAGACATACTATCTATCTTACATTCTAATCTTGGTGTGTCATTAGGGAGGCATGGGATATTTAGTCCTCCCATGTTTTCACCACCCTTTTCATCTAATCCTCTTCACCCATCTTTACAACATCTGATGATTATTCCTACTCCCCATCCATATCATGCATTTCTCCAGCCATCTGTGCCTTCTTCTTTTACTTTTGCTTTATTCTCTCCAAGATTATATATTCCATCTTCTTTTACTTATGATTTGTAAGATTTTGTTTCCTAGAACCAACTGTTTTTACTTTTATTGCATTTATATTTAATTTATTTAAATATCAAACATCTTATTACATATTTTTCATTGTTCCGCATGACTGTGATGTAATAATGTCCTAGAGTTTTTGTTGCATTGATAAGGTCATGGAAGTTCCCTACTATTATGAGAACCTTGAAATTATATAACAATATTCTTAAATATAGTTCTACAGTTGGATGAAATGCTATGATGGGACACATAGCACGCAGACTGTCAGGTGAGAGTACTCATTAGCAGATGCGACTTCCTCACATGAAGTTCTCACTTGGTAATCTCCAAGATTATAGATTATGAGAACATAGCCGCTAGTAGGAATTCCACATGTTCTGGTGTCATTGGATATTTCTATCTGCGAGTATGTGTAATAATCCTTATAATTTAATATTATCATTAATACTTGTCACAACTCACGCACATTGATTTACTAATGAAAACCATCACACAGACAATTGGTGGGAAGTAGGGTACGTTGGGTGCGTCACAAGTGGCATGTTATTAATGGATAAGTTGAGGAAGGATTTGTCCCTTCTATATATAGAAGTTTATATATCATCCCTTAGATTGAAATAGAACTGTCACGCGAAATTCCATGGCCACGGTGTAACAATGAGTTTATTTTAGGTAGTCAATGAATTATGTATCAATCATAAAAGTTGATGACACAATCATGAAACCAACTTGAGGAGATATTTCAACAAAGGGATTATATTACATAGTGAGTGTTCATATTTTTATTTCATTTTTTCGACTTTAAGTTCTTTCTCTTGTGTGCCTTGACCCATTTCTAGATAGTACTCTTGAACTTTAGGCAATCCCACCTAATGCCAATGAGAAAGAAGCCTAGAGGGTCACACACTAAGTGTTTCGGGTGGTGTCGGTTAAATTATATTTGAATTTGATTAATAAATATTATTATCAAAATAAATGAATAATTTTATTGAAGTTAAAATGATTTCATAAATTAAATAAATATTTATTCATCAGATTGTAGGTAAAATATATTTATTTATTTTATTGAACATTTAATAAATATTTATTTACTAGTTTGTAAATTAAATATTATTTTAGAGAATAATTTATTTATTTGGGCGTTCAATAAATGGAAGTGGATTTTGAGAAGACCAAGGCTGGTCTGATAGTAAAATAATTATTTTCAAGATGATAAATAATTATTTAACTAGTTGGCACAAATTAAAATAACGCTCCTATTTTTTTGTGACACAAAATTTTTTTTGTAATTTTTTTGCACAAGTTGGTGCACCATAAATAATTTCACAGTATTATTATTAATATCATGGGTTTTCTCTAAGGTTATGAATTCATTTAATTGATATTATGAAATTAAATATTGTAACTGAAGACCCATGTCAATAAATAGACACTTACATCTATTTTGTCATGTGCTAAATTGAAAGGTTGTTGAATTGAGAATTATTCAGCTATACAATTTCTCTCTCGAATCCTCTTCCTTCCCCACTCAAGAATGAGAGATGTTCTTCAAGGACAAAGAAAAAATGATCCATAAAGATCGACACAAGACACTCACTTCGCAATGCTAGCACCCAGAGAATGAGTGGTGTCGATTGGAGGCCATCGGAGCATGTGTGAATCACTGTTAGAGGGATTCTATTTTGGATCCTCACTAGTGAAATGAGATAAACCAGAAGGGTCATTACAGATGATCAACATCATAAATGAAGAAAATACCAAATATCCAGGTATTCTTTTCTTTATGAAATTAATTAAATTAATTATAAACATGATGTGAAATATCCGCTCTAAAGGTTTCGGGAATATTCCTTCTTTATCTAAATCTTTGATTCTATTCTATGGAGACTGGTGTTCATCATTGTATTGATCCTAGAATAATCATTGATCATGGTAAAAATTAAATTTGGGTGCCATCCCAACCATGCTTCCATTATGCCTGGAACCTACAAGTGGTATTAAAGGGGTTACATCATAGTTTATAATTATTTAAATATTTCATTGATGATTTACCCATTTAATAAATTAGTTGTTTCAATTCAAGTTAATCATTATGAAAATCTAAATCTTGAGATCTGTTCATCCTCTTTCGTATCTCATTCACCTTACAGAAATAATCTTTTCTCTTAATTTTGGTTAAAATAAAATAGAGGATCTCATCCAGAGGTTCCAAAGCTCCATAGTCGTACAACACTCGAACGCACAACATGTATTCGACAGTACATATCGTGTAGTGATGATTCAATGCATTATATTGGTCTTCCAAACCAAGTTGTGTGTTGGAGTCTTTATAAGTCTTAAATGACTTGGTGTGTTGACCAGGAATAGGTGGCATGCAATTTCTAGATTACACGTCAAGTAGTCCACTAGACATGGTGTGTAGTCCCTTAGAGTTAAGGTTGGACTGTGTACCCCCTACATAGCTTGCCTAGTTGGAAACCGTGTAATGTGGATACTACACGATGTGTGGCCCACTGAACACACTATATACTCAGAATATTTTTGAAGTACATCTACACACCATGTCCCTGGGCATGTACTT
The DNA here is from genome assembly GCA_963277665.1 of Viscum album. NCBI lineage: Eukaryota > Viridiplantae > Streptophyta > Magnoliopsida > Santalales > Viscaceae > Viscum > Viscum album. The sequence continues at coordinate 866,458,870 of OY728152.1, read as the reverse complement.
TGTATGGATGATGAATGATAGTACACGCCGTGTAGTTGTAACTACATATCGTGTACCCATCCAAATTTTGCAGATTTGTTAAAATTTATTACTATATTATACAAACCCTTGAGACATGTACCATAGTGTGGGAGTAAAGCTGAGGCACAACATGTGATATTTTTTTTATATTTATGTGCTTAATTTAACATCTACTTAATAATAATTTCTACTCATAAGGTAGTTATTTTTTGGAATTCACCGGTATGCCTCCAAGGTAAAAGTTATATACAAATATAATTTTAAATGAATTTATTTGTTTAAAATTATGATGGATGATAATCTCAAGGAAATTCATAAAACCATTTAAGATAAAATGATTGATTAATTAAAGATGATAATTAATTAATTCGAGCGTGATTTATCTTAAATAAAAATGATTAAATAATTAAATGCTAGTTTTATTTATGCGTAAATATCATTGCATGTATGGATGGTCATGAGCTATACCAAAACATTTGTATGTGGACAGTTTCTTTTAATTTATTTATTTAAATAAAATTTGTTGGTCGGCGAGCATTCTCCTCATTAATATGTAGTGCATGTGTGCCCGTGGTTTCTTTTATGTAAAACCCCTTTTTACCCCTCACCTACATGTGAGTTAAAAAGGCATATGCAATGGATGGAACTGCCAACCTAGTGGAGGTGGTTCAATCTGTAGCTGATACAAAACCAATACCATGAGATATAGAAGTGGATATGTGGAAAGCTGTAAACATGAACCCAAAAGATTCAAGGTGTTTCTCTCCTAGGTCAAGGTTATTTTATCAACCTCTAGATAAACTAACCATTAGAAAATCTCATGATCATTCCCTTTTATTTATTTTATTTCTATTAGATGTGTGGTTTATCATTATGTATGTGTTGTCATGATCACATAATTAATGAATTAAAAAAGCATGCAATATGGAACTAAAATAAACCAGGATTATGCGTAAATATTTTCAAGATATGGTTAATCACTTAAGTAAGTTCTACTTAATATTAACAAGCATGTGATAATTATAATAATAAATTCATGTATAAGAGATAAAAATATCTTAAATAAAATATTAAGTCAGGCCAAGCCTTTCATTACTTGATTTAGGGAAAAACTCAATAAAACTATGTGTTTGACCAACCCTTATTCAGAAACTTACTTTTATACAAGAAGCCCTTACGAAAGGTTTTGGGTTGACTTAACCATATTACATCAAGAGGAGTATACCTTGCTAGACTTGGTGTAATATTGGGAGAAAGAGTTGAGGAAATCCAAATTCTGGATTTTAGGATTGGGGAGCCCACTCAATGGATCAAAGAGCTGTGAACTCATAGTTGGAATAGACATTCCTAACTAAATACCTTAAAATAGCTTGACCAACCCTTGTTGGGGTTATGATAAGGGGATTATAGATCCTTTCCACTAGAATGTCATGGAAAATGGAAATTCTGAGTTCAATGGTGAGGGACATTGGGATTTGATAAAATAGTGGGAGACTTAATTTATTATTTCTCATAAAAATGTAATCAATAAAGTACTAATGATCTACTCTTTTAATTGTACAATAAAAATGACAATCTCATCAACCACACTATCCCTATGATCAATTATATATAAAGACAACATCCTCACTAGCATTAACTTCCAGGAATGGTTTAGATGCCTTTAGGTTATCCTACTCCATGAACATAAGTCTTACGTGTTGAAGTCAGCATTAGCTGATCCTCCTACCAAAGAGGCAAGTGATGAGGATTTCCTGGTCTATGAGAAACATATTAATGATGCAGTTGACATTCAATGTTTGATGTTGTCATCAATGTCTCGTGAGATCATGAATTCTCATGAAAACATGGATGCTTATAGAATGCTCGAGCACCTCCATGGTCCTTACCAAGAGAGAGAAATACATGAAAGGTTTGAGATCTCCAAGGCACTATTTCAGAGTAATCTTGGAGAGGATTCCCTAGCTGGATCTCATGTAGTCAATCACATTGGCTATATTGAGTGCCTAGAGGTTTTAGGGTTTAAACTCCCTAAAGAACTAGGCACTAATCCCATTCTTACATCACTCCCTTCGAGCTTCTCTAGATTTGTTTTTAATTTTAACATTAACAACATTGAGAAGTCTCTATCTAATATTATTATCCTCATTTTCAAAGTGGACAAATATATGAAGCATGAAAAGCCTTCTGCCCTTATGGTGAATAAGAGGAAAGGGAAGGTGAAGAGATTTAATCCCAAATCTTCTTCACAATCTTCCAAAAAATGTAAGATCAAAGGGGAGGCAAGGGAAAAAGAGGCTATTTGTTTCACATGTGGTAAGAAATGTCAATGGAAGAAGAACCACACCCAGCCTAAGAAGTAAGAGGAAGCTTCAGGTGTATTTGTTATCGAACTCAATCTATATGTTTCTACAAATTAGATATTAGATATAGATTTCGGTGCTCACATATATATCCAAATATAGGATCTGAGTATATTCAAGAAGATTGACCGAGGGGAGGTAGATCTGGGAGTAACCAACGGATCCATAATTGTTATTGTAGATGTCAGGGACTACCACCTCACATTTCCAACTGGGATGATCTTGTAGTTGTCAATGGATTTTTCTTCAATTTTGGAAATGAATGTTTCTTCTTTTACAAAGATAGAATTTTTTTTGGTAGGACACATTTATACAATGGTCTTTACGTGATGGATTACACAAACCAAGTAATGTAAATCGATAACAAATATACTTCACATGAATCATACCACACCCAAATTTGGAATCACTAGATAGGTCGTGTAAATGAGAAATGCTTGAAAAAATTACATCAAGATGGATATTTATATTCTTTCAAACTGAAAACACTTAGCATATTTCATGAATGTTTACAAGGAAAAATGGCCAAATCCCCATTTAGAGGTAAAGGTGAAAGGGTTAAATAAATTCATGAATTGGTCTATACCGATGCGTGTGGACTATTTCCAGTTGAAGTATGGGGAGGGTACTCATACTTCATAACTTTTATTGATGATTTTAGTAGATATGGATATATCTACTTAATGAGGTATAAGTTGGATTCTTTTGATAAGTTCAAATAATACAAGAATGAAGTTGAGAACCATATTGGTAAGATGTTTAAGAAAATACGCTCAGACCGAGGTGGAGAATATCTTAATCAAGACTTCATTGATTAGTTATGGGAGTTTGGGATCCTATCCCAACTCACTCTTTCTTACAGGCCCTAGTGGAATGGTGTGATTAAAAGGAGTAATTGCACCATGTTGGACATGGTGAGGTCAATGATGAGTCATGTGAGTCTTCCATTATCCTTTTGGTGATATGCGTTACAAACAGCGGCGCACATACTAAACCAAGTACCAAATAAATCAATAAATGGTATTCCATATGAGTTCTAGAGTAGAAAGAAATCCATGTTATCAAATTTACATGTGTGGGAAATAGATGCATTTATTAAGGCCTCCTCAGGTAAAAAACTTGCACCCCGAGGCACAAAGTGTGCCTTTATAGGATACCCCAAAGAAACAAGGGGATATTAACTTTACAACCTCTAAGACAAAAAGGTTATCATGGCAAGACACGCCATATTCTTTGATAGGGAACAAACCTAAAAAAGAGATAGTAGGAGTGAGATAGACTTCGATGAAGTTGAGGATCAAGGTATACAAGAGTTGGTACAGGAGAAAATTCCACAAATCCACGTGGAAGAAAGAACTATTTCAAATACACAAGAATGGTGTAGGATTACAAGAGAGGTTAGAGAACATGAATGGTATGTTTTTCGAGTTACTGAGGACGATGACTCATTATTAGTTTATAATAATGATCCTCTAACCTACAAGAAAGAAATAAGTGTCAAAGATGTTTCCAATTGGAAAGAAGCCATGAATTCTGAAATGGATTCCATATACCAAAACCAAGTCTGGATTTTTGTAGATCCTCTAGTTGATGTAAAGCCTATTGGTTGCAAATGGGTATTCAAGAAGGAAATGGATATAGAAGGACAATTCAGTACCTATAAGGAATGACTGGTTCAAAAGGGTTCAAACAACATCAAGGAATTGAAAATGAAGAAACCTTTTCTATAGTTGTAATGATGAAATCCATCATAATTCTATTGTCCATTGCCTCTTACCATGACTATGAGATTCAGAAAATGGATATCAAAATAGCCTTCTTTAATAGGAACCTTTGGGAAGATGTCTACATGAAACAACCTGAAGGATTTATGACTCCAAAGGATTTAAATAAGGTATGAAAGTTGGATAAATCCATTTATGTATTAAAGAAAGAATCCAGGTCATAGAACATTTGCTTTGATGAAGTCGTAACAAAATTTGGTTTTATCAAGAACAAATTTGAGCCTTGTGTCTACAAATAGTTTAGTGGGAGTGCATTCGTTTTCTTAATAGTATATGTTGATGACATATTACTTATTGGAAACTAGATACTAGTCTTACAGTATCTTAAGGCATGGTTGAATCAATGCTTCTCTATGAAGGACTTGGGTGAGGTAGCATATATTCTTGGGATCAAGATCTATCGTGACCGATCCAAGAGATTTCTGGGCCTATGTCAAAGTACATACATTGATAAGTTACTAAAGATATTCAGTATGGAACAATCTAAGAAGTGATTGTTTCCAGCATCACATGGAATTCATTTTTCCAAGAAAATGGTTCCTCAGAAACATGTGTAAAGAGATATAATGGCAAGGACTCCATATGCATCAGCAATTAGGTTATTCATGTATGCCATACTATGGATGTCGCCTATGCATTGAGTGCGGTAGGCAGATATCAAGTTTACCCAGGTGACCGCCATTGGATGGCAGTCAAGAATATCCTAAATTATCTGAGGCATATAAGGATATGTTCCTAGTTTATGGAGGAGAAGAGGAACTAGTCATTAGAGGATATGAAGATGCTAGTTTCCAGACAGATCAAGATGAAATAAAGTTGCAAACAGGATACATCTTCACTTTGAATGGAGGTCCAGTGAGTTGGAAGAGCTCAAAGCAGAGTGTGGTTGTAGATTCTATAGAAGAGTCTAAGTATATCACAGGTTTTGAGGTAGCTAAATAAAAAGTTTGGATGAAAATATTTGTCCAGGATCTGGATGTGATACCTAGCAGTAAAGATCCCATCACACAGTACTGTGATAATACTGCAGCAATGGCTCTCTCAAAATATCAAAGGTCACGTCAGTGAAAGAAGCACATACTTTGGAAGAATCATATATTGAGGGATTTTTCTCAGAGAGGTGAAGTGGAAGTGAGTAGTATTTACATGGAAGACATTGTGGTAGACCCCTTGACTAAAGCCTTGACTCAGTAGAAACATGATCACCTTGTGAGTTCTAGCGGACTGAAAGTTGTAAATAGTTGCCTCTAGTCCAAGTGGGTGTTTTTAATAGTTGGTGTCCTAGAACCAACTAGTTTCACTTAAATTACATGTATATTTAATGTATTAAAATATTAAACATCTTATTACATATTGTTCATTGTTCTGCATGACTGTGATGTAATAATGTCCTAGATTATTTGTTGCATTAATAAGGTCATGTCAGTTCCCTACTATAATGAGAACCTTGAAATGCTATATCAATATTCTTAAATATATTTCTACAGTTGGATGACATAGTATGATGGGAAACATAGCATGCAGACCGTCAGGTGTGAGTACTCATAAGAATATGAGACTTCCTCTCATGAAGTTCACACTTGGTAATCTCCAAGACAAAAGATTATGAGAACAGACCCTCCAGTAGGAATTCTACATGTTCTAGTGTCATTAGATATTTATATTTTCTAGCATGTGTAATGATCCTTAGACATTAAGATTATCATTAATACGTTTCAAGACTCATGCGCTTTGATTTACTAACAAAAACCATCACACAGACAGTCGGCAAGAAGTAGGGTATGTTGGGTGCGTCATGAGTGGCATGTTATTAATGGATAAGTTGAGGAAGGATTTTTCCCTTACATTTATGGAAGTTGATATCTCGGCCCTTTTATTGAAATAGAACCGTCTTGTGAAATTCCATGGCCATGGTGTAATGATGAGTTTATTTCAGGTAGTCAAAGAACGATGTATCAAGCATAAAATTTGATGACACTGTCATGAAATCTGCTTGATGAGATATTGTGACAAAGAGATTATATTACACAGTGAGTGTTCTTATGTAGATGTCATTTTTGTGACTTTAAGTTCTTTCTCTTGGGTTCCTTGACTCATTGTTAGACATTACTCTTGGACTTTATGTAAGCCCGCCTAATTCCAACGAGAAAGAATCCTAGAGGGTCACACACAAAGTGTTTCTGGTGGTCTTAGTTAAATTCTATTTGGATTTAATTAATAAATATTATTCTCAAGAGAGTGAAATAATTTTATTCAAGTTAAAATGATTGCATAAATTAAATAAATATTTATTCACCAGATTGTGGGTAAAATATATTTTTTTATTTTATTGAATATTTAATAAATATTTATTTACTAGTTTATAAATTAAATATTTATTTAAGAGAATAAATTATTTATTTATTTATTTGGGTGTTCAATAAATGGAAGTGGAGTTCGAGCGGACGAAGGTCGGTCCGATAGTAAAATAATTATTTTCAAGACAATATATAATTATTTAACTAGTTTGAACAAATTAAAATAACATTGCTATTATTTTGTGACGCAGACTTTTATTTATAATTCCATTTTACACAAATTGGCATACCATAAATAATGATGTGGTATTATTATTAATAGCATGGGTTTTCCCTAAGGTTATGAATGTATTTAATTGTTATTGTGCAATTAAATATTGTAACTAAATCCCCATGTCAATAAATAGACAAATACGTCTATTGTGACATGTACCGAACTGCATAGCTGGCGAATTGAGAATTATTGACCTAAAAAATTTCTCTCTTGAATCCTCTTCCCACCCATCTCAAGAAAGAGAGACGTTATTTAAGTCTGAAGAACAAGCGATCAAGAACGACCGACACAAGACACTCTCTTCGCCGCGCTAGCACCCAGAGAACGAGTGGTGTCGATCGGAGGCCATAGGAGCACGTGTGGATCACCACTAGCGGGATTCTATTTTGGATCCTCGAAAGCACAACATAAAAATCTGGAAAGGGTCATTTAGAATGATCAACATCATCAATGAAGAAAATACCGAAGATAGAGGTATTGTTTTCTTTATGAAATTAATTAAATTAATTATACACATGATGTGCAAGATCCTCTCTAAAGGTTTCGGGACTCTTACTTATTTATCTAAATATTTGATTATATTATTTGGAGACTATCATTCATCATCGTATTAATCCCAGGATAATCATTGATCATGGTAAAAATTAAAGTTGGGTGTCGGCCCAACTACACTTCTGCTACGCCCGGAACCTACATGCTTCACCACAGTCTGTGCCTGCTGAGCATACACTAGGACACACTCCACCTGTATAGGGTGTTCCTTCAGTTTCTATGGATCCAACGGTGCCCACTGATCAGACTTCCACAGGTATATTTATATAACCCTAACAAATTTTTATATCATAATTTATTTTCATTATAACATGTTTTGATATGATTTTTGTTTTTCTTTCAAAACAAATACATCTACTGGTAGGAGGAGGGGGCGGGGGATCACATGCATGTGTGAGGTGTGGAACTACGACACACAGTTGTTGGTGGACTATAATGAATATAATTAAATCGTAGAAAAAATGGGAGAGTAACGTCGGAGTTTTTTTGTGATTCTTTCCAAATACTCTGACGTCATTCCTGTCAGCCCTCTCTCATAGTGAAAGCTTCCAAATGAAGTCAAGGATAATTCTTGGGCATAGATATGGGTAAAGAATTTGGTTTTATTTAATTTAATATATTATTTTTGTATTTATATAAATTAATATTTTCCTGTCATCTTTAGTTTAATTTCCCTGATGGTGAGGGTACACGGTTAGCACGACAACAGGAATTAGGTGAGATTTGGAGAGGCTACAGACATGATTTGTATATTGGATGGAATGTTAGAGTTGTCACAAAGTTGGAGCTGATACCTATCATGGTTTATTTCCTAATATAACAGTATTGACAAATTATTACTCATTGGATGACTACCAAGTTTAAGGTATTAATCACATTTGATCTTTTAAAATGAAAATTTTCATGATTTTAATTAGTAATATCTTTTTTATTATTGAATTTTATTTAGGAATCATCCAAAAAAATAACAAAAATTCTAAAAAATACCTTCACACCATGGGGCATACTACGATGTCAGATCATGAGAGGAAGCAGGTTCGATAGTTTATAATTTTTTTAATACTTTAACTTTCTATTGATTACTCTATAAGTTATTCGATTTATATAGTTTTGATATAAATTTAGTTATGAAATTCATTATTGGTAACTTATTTTAAATTATGATTTCCTACATTCAATTTCATTTCAGAGGTATAAATTGAATATTGAAGGATTTGTGCCTCAAGCAAAACTATTTTGCTTGAGTAGAAAGAAAAATATGGAAGTATTGTTAACGAAGTTACACAACAGTAGATTGTAAGTTTTACATTGATGATTTAAAATTTTAATATATATTTTTTTACTTAATAATATATTTAAATTTGTAAAATACTGCTTTGGATGCTCTTTATGCCCAGGAACCTGACAATTTGGGGCCAAATGATCATTTACATCTGGTGTTGGGAGATGAGCACTCTAGAAGAGTATGCTTCTATCCTAGGAAGTGTATAGTTCAAACGAGGTATTGTCCCTCTTCAAGTACCGTTTGTACTTAAACCAAGTTGGAAAAGGTTGAGGCATAGGCATAACAAGACGAAAAAAGGGCCACACAAACGTAAGAATGAGTTTAAAGGTAAAACACTGAATTCATGAAATTGATGCAAGTTTTATGCCCATCACTTCCACCAAAAGGCCAGTGTGGCTTGTGATTCATATATGTCGTTGATGAGTTCATTATATAGTGAACTAGGTGGAAGTTCTTGTGTTGGTCGAGATGATGTGGTTCTTAAATATGGCAATGGAGATGGTGATGAATAGGTCGAGGGAAAGGATGATGTAGAGGAAAAGGGCAATGAGGAGGGCGAGGCGGAGGATGAGGGCGAGGAGATGGGAAAGGAGGATGTTAAGGATGAGGGCAGGGATGAGGATAGGGATGAGGACAAGGATGAGGGCAGGGATGATGATGGGGAAAAATATGAGGATGAGGATGAGGCTGATGATGATGGTGATGATATGATAGTTATGAGGGACAGATTGATCTGTTAGATTTTTCACTGATATTACTAAGATTTGATGTTTGATGATTTGATGTGAATGATATTTCTAAGATTTTATGTTTGATGATTTGTTTTGTCTGAATATATGTTACATCTTTTCCTCCATTTATTTTGGATTTTTTCATTCAGTTTTGCTACAATCTTGATTCAAGACTCTCCTTTCGTTAGCATCATTTTAGTGATTATCTTTTTTTATTTTATCATATGTTGGTACATTATAATAACTAGTGATATGTGGATTGGAATATTATAGTTTTGGAGTTTTATGGGTGTTTCATGGTTTACCCACACAGTTAAGAGTAACCACATGGTTCACATGTAGAGGGTTCAATCATGGAGATAGAGACATATTTAAATGTGTTTTGAGATTATAAGAAAGGGTTTCTCTTTTGAAATTCATGTTTTCATGTTTGAAATTTAATATCTTTGTCTGTAGGAATTTATTAAATACCATTGAGTCCTTTTGAAATGGATTTAATGTTGTGTTATAGATTTTGATTCCATTTCATTTTTTATGGAGAAAAAACTATATTCTAAAAAGGAAATTGATTTAATGTTAGGTTTTGAACATGACTTGTTTTAAAAAGTTTTTTTATAATGAATTAGAATAGTTTTATTGAAATGAGTGTGTGTTTTTCCCATTGAGATAATGAAGTAATTTATATTTGAAAATTATTGGGGAGCGTGGTGTAGGTGGGGAGGGGATGGGTTGTGCAGGTGGGGAGGGGTGTGCAGGTTGTGAGGGGGTGGGGTGTCTAGGGAGAGGGGGTGTGGGTAGTCCATGTGGGGTGGGGGTGTGAAGGGGTGTGGAGGCATGTCCATGGGGGTGGGGGATGTCCAGGGGTGGGGGTATGTGGGGGTGTTGTCCAAGGGGTGGGGTGGGGGCTGTCTAGGGGGTGGGGGTCTGCAGGGGGGTTGTCCAGTGGAGGGGGTGGGGGCTGTCTGGGGGGTGGTGTGTAGGGGGGTGGGGGTTGTCCAGGGGTGGGGGTCTGCAGGGGGTGGGGGTTGTCCAGGGGGTGGGGAGTGTGTAGGGGGGATGTTTGGGGGGACTATTTGGTGGTGGTAGTGATGTACAAGTGGGGAGGGGTGGGTTGTGCAAGTGGAGGGGGGGTTGTGAAAGTGGGGAGGGGTGTGGGATGTATAGGTAGGGGAGGGGTGGGTTGTGTCGGTGGGAAGTGGGGGTGTGGGTTGTCTGGGGGGGATTTGTGTAGGTAGGGTGATGTAGGGGTGGGGGTTGTGGGAGGGGGATATAGTGGGTTAGGGGGGTTGTGTTGGGGGGGATGTGAAGGGGGTAAGGGAGCTGCAGGGGTGTGGGTGAGGGGGATGCAGGGGGGTGCCGGTAGGGGGGTAGGGGTTGTGAGAGCTACAATGGGTGAGGGGGCTGCAGTGGGTTGGGGGGCTATGGGAGCTATAGTTTCTCATCATACTGATTGGAAATCCTAAATCCATCCTAGTTTCTAGTGACAATAAGGATTGCTCAGTGGATTTAATCCTTCCCATATAGTCCTTACTTCCATTACCCTTTTCATATTCTTCCATCCTTGATGATTTCTTCATGCTAGCTTGAGAAATATATTTAAAGTACACCCCTTATCTAACCATTGGTGAGTCACCATTCTTCTTAACTTGAGAATTATCCCCAATTAATTATTGATTTTTTTGTTCTCCCCACTATAGAACCATAGTAATATGGCTCATTCCAAGCTATAGTTCCTCCCAGCATTGGAATTTACTACCATGACATGATTCTAGTGGTCCACCAACCCACTCAGTGTGGTTCTCAATGCCCCTCACCTAGACATGTGCAAGAACGCTAGCCTTACACTTGTAACAACACATTCTTATCTTTTTCATGCTAAAATGGGCATGCCTTCACCATCCAAGAAAAATGTGAACACTTTACCTATTACTAGAAAATCCTTATCCAACTCTCAAAACACACCCTTTATGCCCAAATAGATTCACCCGATACAGTTTTTGGATCATCATAATCTATCTACCATAAAAACACTAGTCATATATATATCAGAAACCCCTTCTTGAAAACGTTTGGATTTCACTATATACACACTGCCTAAATATCCAATCATGACGACTTTAAGAATAAAGTAACCCCATGGTATTTTAAGTACCCACACCAATGTTTTTACCTAATTCCCCATGTGATATCCTCTGTTGGATCATCATAAACCATCATAAATCCAACACCCATGCTCAGACTCCTCCCAATATCACATCTCAATTTATACATGGAATTCACCATAGAATCCAAATGCATTTGGGTCTACTTATTCACCAATATCATAATGTTATCATTCTATCCCATGGTCGGCTCCACACTCTCATGGTCCTCCCATCACAAGTGTCACATGAACATAAATATTAAATCACTCCCTACCATAAGAGTGTTGTTGCCTTCATTTCACTAGACCAAACTCCCAACCTCCATGAACAATGCTCCATTAATTTCCAAATTCAAGGATTGGGTGTGGTCAACCCACTATCAACTAATATATAGTACAAAAAAATTTACCACGTGTTTCTCTATTCTGATAACAACAACCACAACATGTAATAAGATCCATCTCACACATGCTGCTCATTCGATGACACTCCCCTTATTCTCGTCCAAAGTTTCAGGTCACCACACCCACAATAATTTTATCAAGATTTCACAATACCAATTAATATAGAGTGTTTAATGACTTATTTTCATCGAAACACAGGGGTCACATGTCATGTTATGACAAATTTTTAAACTTGAATTACTGAGATTTCCTTTAGCATGTTAGTTTAATTTTTAGAAGAATCACTCTAAGCACTTTTCTATTATACCAACATCCACACTAAGGATAAAACCACCTAAATAAAAACTAAAATGTGATGTAATTTAAAATACTCAAGTGTACACCTATTCTCACACTACACTTAAAATAATAATAAAATAATCTCCGGTTCAGGCATCCAAATGATCCTTCCCTCCAATACCAACCTTGATACCAGAGCACTAGAACTCAAGGTACCTTCCTTAAGAAAACTAAGTCATCACCCTAACAACATAATATACTTGATAACACCTCTGTTAATTGATTCCATATGATAAAACATCTACATATTCCCCACACATCTAAAACACTTATGATCTAGGGTTGATCTCGTTCATGGATATCCTCAATCACTAAACCCACAAACTCAACAATATCCTAATATGTGATTATAGATCAATGGACTCTCAAAACTAGTCCCTTTAGTCCAGGCTCACACATTACACTTATCATGTGCGGAAATTCTACCCTTGTTCTAAAACACATGAAATCTAATACACTAAGGATAACTAATTTCCCTAAGTCATGCAAGACCATTGATACACACCCATTATCATCATCACTAAGTTCAAAGACACCTACTCTAGGGTTTAATACTTATACAGGTTTAAAATCAACCACCCTACCCACTCTCAAGTTAGTTATAAACTTACAAGGGTCATGAGAAACTATGATATAAGATGATATCTCATAGCTCCTAAGGTTGCATCTCAAACAAAATATAGTAGGTTACATCCCACTATCTAGAACATCTTGTATCCATAGGTGAGGTATGTTTAATAGATTATTTTGAGTGAGGTATGTTCTTTGTTCCGAGTCACCACACATGACATCACCCCCTCAAATGGAATAAAAAATGTGAAGTTTTTATTAGTTTTTAAAATTATGTATGTGGTATTGTAGGGTTCTTGGAGATGTTTGTATATGGTATTGTAGAGTTTTGGAGTATGATTTTGGTTTATGCAATGTATTCAATGTTGGAGGCTGGTGTATGAAATATTGGAGGCTTCTTTGTTAAGGTTTATGTGTGCAATGTCGGAGCTGTTGTTATGTATATTGACTTCTGTGTGCAGGTTTATGTGTGAAATGTTGGAGCTGATGTGGAGATGAAAATCTGGGTGAATACTATACTAATGGTTTATAACTGTCGGTATAGTTCTGAAAGATCATGTGTTTTCCAATGTTTATGTATATCCATTGAAAAAACTATATACCGATGGTTACTAAACCATTGTTATTACACTATTTTCTTTGTAAAACAATAGTTTTAAACTGTTGGTAATTATCTATTCCAATGGTTCTATGAAACCATGGGAAATTGTAAGTTGTGTACCCCATACCAACGGTTATTTATAAACTGTTGGTATATGTGTATCCCAACTCCACACTACTCAATGGTTTGGTAAACTTTTGGGATATTTTATGCCAACGGTTTACCCCCCCCCCCTCCTCCCCCCTTATGCCAACAGTTTATAACCATTGGTATATTTTAACGTTCTAACGGTGATCATTAAACTCAACATAATATATTTCCACTTCATAAAAAATTTAGTAGATATGTTTTAAATTACCAATATAATAGACCATGATCTATGTTTAATACTAAGGTTTTGATATGGATTCATTCCATATATTCATATTCTAAGTCTAACATTTCTAACTTCATTTTTGAATGTCGGAAATTGTTGATCAGTTTTCTTCCATAATAGATAATAAGTTATATTAGGTAATTTTTCGTTAGATATCCACTCATTTATATTCCATCATTACCTTTTTGAATCATTTTAATTTTCAAATAAATGATTCAAATGATTAATTATGGGAAGATACCAGATTTCATTGTAGGAGGCTCTGTAATTTCTAAATCATGTCATGATATTTATTTCAACTTATATCATGATGTACCATATTTAGGACACTCTAACAGACCTTTTTATACCTTCATATATATCAAACATTAATTTATGAAAGCATGTATCTTCATGTACCCCAAACCCATCATGAATAATATTTTCTTTACATTATAATGTGAATCTTGAATATCATTGTCTTTACAAAGTATGACTTTCAACGGTTGCAGCAACTCTAAAAATATTTTTTCACTCCATCAATTTTTTTACTTCAAGTTAATCAATCTTAAAATCGTTGATAAAACTATAAATTCCATATAAATTTGATACAATGGTTTTTTAGCATCACCATATAAATGCTCAATTATCATTTCTTTCCCAATTTATTTTCCTTCAATATCATGAATAATTTATTTAACTTGATCAGACTTATAATCTTAAAAATCATCATCATCAATAGATCTTGAATTCTTACTAATTTCACAATTCCAAATACAAGTTCTATAACTTGAAAAAAAACATGAAAAATTAAATGATCTTTTATTTTTCTACTTTTAACATCTTTATATTTAAAATTTTCAATCATGGAAAAAACAGGTCATTATTTGGAAAAATTCATTTAGAAAATTCCAAAAAAAGCATCAACACCTTCCGCATATTCATCACTTGTTCATAATGTAGTAATCCAACATCGACTCATTATTTACTATAACAAATATCTAGAATTAAAAATATTTATTATATTCTAAAATATAATTTAAAATTTACTTTTATAAATAACAATAAAAAAAATTCCATAAAATATTTCACCAATAAAAGAAATATGAAATATTGGGAAAATAAAAGTACCACTTTGAACATATTTAATTATCATTCTATAATAAAAAAATATCAAAATGTATCATGAAATTATAATGATCATGTAAACACCTATTCAAAATGTAGAAAAAAGATTCTATAGAAACACATTAATCAGTAAACTAACATAATTTATAAAACCAATTAATCTAATTATCATCTAATCAAACCTTAATCTACAAAAAATCATTCAAAAATTAAAAATTAACTTATATGTGCAAATAATCAGAACTAAAAAAATAGTGAATTTAAGGTGACATCAATGGAAAATTGGAAATTCAAATACAAATTAAAATACCTTGGATGCAAGGAAAATGGAAACAATAAGCACAAACCATAAATTTATATCATAAGGGTGTGATTGAGAAGTCAAAACCAATGGGAAGAAGGTACATAAAGACTGAAAGTGGTTTCCAATTATTGGTGATGGTGGAAGATGGTGGTGGGTATAAATTAAAAGTGATTCAAGGTAACCAAATCAAAGAATAAATAGATTTAAGGCCACCTAATTGAAGATATAATGGTTAGGGTTTGTCATGTGAGATAAAAGCAAATTCTATCAGGTGAAAAAAATGAAACCAAAATGACTGGTCTTGATATTTGATTAAAATTTTAAAGGTTTTTTACATTGTTCATTAAATAACTGATTTGAAAAAATGGTTTTCCAACATCATTTATTAAAACATTAACATGAAAAATATGCACATTTTATTTTTCCAATTATTTATTCAATAATTTATGTGAACCCCATTTTTCATGTCAGTTATCTATAACCAATGGGAAAAATGTATCAAATTAAATGAAATTTGAACTAGTGAATATTATTTTAAGGCCCAAAAGTCTAGGCATGAGATTCTTGTGTGAAGTAATAATCCTAACTTATACTTTTATGAGTCCACTTCTAATGAAAATTATAAATATTACCCATCGTTTCAAAAGAATAGCATTTATTTGGATCACTGGGATATAAATATGAAGTATAGACTATATTGTCTCACTAATAATACTCTAAAAATACCCTACCACATTAAAAAGATATTATGAAGTATTCCCCTAACCCCCTGATCGCTCACTACCCAAATGATAATTATCAATCTTCATATTCTTACTACCTCATGATTTACTATTATCCAAATCCATATTATTTTCCCCTTCCAAATCATTATCAGTTGTCAATACTTTGCTTCCCACTTTTTTAAAATTATGTAAACAAATTAATCTTAAATATGAATAGAGGTTTGATC
Organism: Viscum album; assembly: GCA_963277665.1. NCBI lineage: Eukaryota > Viridiplantae > Streptophyta > Magnoliopsida > Santalales > Viscaceae > Viscum > Viscum album. Next base: position 866,442,766 of record OY728152.1, on the reverse strand, counting down.
ATAATCCATACTTAAAATGATGATCCTTGATAGATTTATCTCTAACCAAATTCATAAAATAATAGAGTAAATCTATGAACCTAGCAATATAATCATGAACATAAATACCACACTATTTTATATCCATAAATTCCTAGTCATGTGGTGTAGAATATGGTAAATAATACCATGATTAATCTCAAAAAAATTATCCCAACAATTTACAATGTTAACATGCATACTGCCATGAACTAACCCGGGTTGACCTGGAACCGGTCACCCGAGCCAGCCCGCGACATGGCCCGAAGGGCGTTCCTAATCCCCACGGGCTGGAAACCAGTGTCGGGCATCAAAATCTAAATGTATGGAATGATTTTTCCCATGAAAAAAAAGATAAACAAATAAAAAACTGATGATAAAAAAACATTCTGTGGAAAGAAAATAAAAATGAACATACCTCCATGTGACCTTATAGGTCACCACCCAACTCAAGCTCAAACCTTCTCCAACACTGAGCAATTGAACCAGGAACCTGAACAAAAACTCCACCTACAATTGAAATAATATGATAGGTGTGAGCACTGAGATGCTCAATAGGTATGACAAATATAACCACGAAATACATGTATTCCCTTTCCCAAAACAATCCAAGGACACAAGTTTGAAATACAAATATAAAAGTTGGTTTTTTACACTTTAAAGTAGAAAATGTGTTTTCCCATTTAAAAACCCAACACACGATACATACCATTTCAAAAATCATTTTTCCTTTTATAAATAAAATCCAAAACATAATATAACAAAACTGGGCTAGAGTAAAACAGGTAAAAAGTGAAAAAAGAAAATAAATTAGTGCAATGGAAAGTAAACAAGAAATGTAAATAATCCAGTAACCATGGGTGATCCTAAACATCCCTTGAAGACCCCTAGACATTTTTGATTTTGGAACCACCTCTCGGCGTATAGTTAAGCTTATAACTCTATAACAAACGGGCCACCATATAACTGACCAATCCAGTGGAAAAGCCCGCCTGGCCTAACAACCAATCCCAGGGGTACCAACCCGTCTAATCGAGTTTGATCAGCAACCGTCACTCGATCATCTAAAAGATGCTCAGGAACCCATGGTGGTTAAAATAATACCATGTAAGTAGGAAGGCTCTTGCACGCATGACTCATCTCACTGCACTTTCCTTCCCCAAACACAGATGCTTATTGTGCATTCACACATAAAGGGTTACCCTAGATAGGAGTGCCCCCAAATACACATTCAATCATTTCACATTAACAAAGTGTCAATCGGGCTGTCACATCACATAAGCATTCAAACCATCTTTTAAAACACCTTAATTTTCCAATTGGGAATTCACATTTTCTAAATCACATTATTTTCAAAAATCCCCACAAAACATCACCTTTATAAGTACCAAGCAACATGGTCCTTCAAGTTTACGCACCCAAACACATCTACCAAAATAGTTCCAAATCATTTCTAAAACCATTTCCAAATATACTATATCAAACGAGCCTTTAAATTTCTCAAACTCACACCAAAACACATTTCAAATAAAAACAACCAGGTTTTAATGAACACATTAAAATCATTCTAATAAATCAACCAACGGGACCCAAACATCATTTAGAAAACAAGGACCATTTTCAAAAATTTACTGTTCACTTTCAAACCAAACCTAAACTTACACCAAAACACCTTTCACCCATAATTCACGTTCCAAGAATCATTTAATAAATCATTTACCCAACCAATAAAATGTTTCAAAAAGAACACAACAAAATATTTCATCACAATTTCACCAATTTCACATGATGATCCCACTTTAAAACCAATTTCATAATCAAATACTTCAAAATTTATCTTCTTACCTTTCAAAACAGTTCAAATTTTCAGGCATTGTACCCCTTTAAAACATTTTTCATTCCATTTTTTAATAAAACATGTCGCTTTATGAAATGTGCCAAAAATCCCCTACGCCAAACACACACCCAAAACCATTTTCAAACAACCAACCAAACACACATTCCTTAAGGTCCACGCACTAAATCAAATTTACCCAAAATACACTTACCAAAGACATTTCCAAAATGTTTCTAAAGTCAAGTGCAACTCCAATTTCCCAATATTTTATCAAATGAGCATTTTCAAACTTTAGTAAAAATGCTTGATTTTATAAAATGTGTCAAACATGTCCATAAATTTATTAAAACAAGTGTAAGTTTATATGCACAAAAAAAATAATTGATTCAAAACTATCTTTAGAAAATCCAACTACCATAAAAACATCATAACAATCAAATGACATGCTTTACCAGTGTACAGACTATATATAAAAATTTATTAAAACACCCAAGAATGAAATAAATTTATTCGAAAAGAGAAATCATGGAAACACCTACCTCGAACCAAGCACAGACACAGCAACACTTTAGCATAAGGTAAAATAAACCCTCGTGTACCAAATTTCACACCCAAAATAACTATAAAAGAACACCAGTTACTAACTGAGGCATTATGGTTTCAATAAATTAATGAAAATCCTAAAAACTAAGGAATTTCCCGAAGGCAAGGTTGTCAGATGGGGCAGAGTAGCGGGTAATCAGAAAACAGTGCGTGCAGGGGGTTCGGGTTTGCCTATGCTGGTCGGAAAAAGGGACAGCTAGGACGTGGGGGTCGGGAGCGGGCTGGTTGAGGCCTGAGGCAGAGGGCAAGGGAGGAGGGGTCTTGAAGTTGCTGTTGGAGCAGCTGAGCGAGGGTGGTCGAAGCTGGCGTAGGGTGCTAGGTGAGACCAGGCGTGCGGGTCGGGAGCAGGATGGTTGAGGCCGGAGGTAGAGGCCAAGGGAGATGGGGTCTTGTGATTGCTGCCAAAGCGGCTAGGTGAGGGCGGCTAAAGATGTAGGAGGGTGTTGGGTGATACTAGGCATGCGGGTCAGGAGCACTAGAGGTGGTCGGATGTAGGAAGAGGTTGGATAGGTGGCTGGGGGCCAGATCACGGTAGGGGGTGTGGGGTCCCGGGCGAGCGCGAAGGGGAGAGTAGAGAGGTGGGAGCCGACGAGGTGGTTTGGGGCCGGATCGCGGAAGGGGGTGCGGCTGGCCAGAGGCACGGAGCTGGGTCAGCAGGAGGAGGGGAGGCCGAGAGGAGGCGCATCGAACAGGGGGGCTGGTTCGTAAACTGGGAAGGGGGGCTGGTCGGGTAGATTTAGGGTTTGTATTTTTTCATTTTATCTTATAATAACAATAATAATAATAATAACTGTATTATTATTAAAAATCATATTATTGTTATTATTATTATTAAAAAACTTATAAAATTATGTTTAATTTAATTTAACCTACTTTATTTTATTTATTTATTTTTTTCAGTTACCATTTAATTAATTCATTTATTTATTTCGAATACTGGGGCAGTTGCATTGCTTGCATGTCATCCGATGCATGGTTGAGAAAAGTGTGCCCGAACTGTGCCACCCGGTACTATCCACTTGAAGGGTCAAGTTGCGTGCTTTCCACGTGGTTCTATAAACTGTGCGCGAGTCACGCGCCATAACTCCAACACACTCGGGCGTCTATACAGGCAGCATGCACTTACTCCTAACTGCGCAGGATGACCGTGTAAAAGTGGAAAAATTGTCTGAAACCCAAAATAATAATTAAAGTAATTAAAAATAATAAATCTATCAAGTTTGGGTGTGACAATTTTCTCCACCATAGACACTTTCTTCCCCCATAAAGTCCTGAAGCCGTAAGTTGATCAAGAATTGAGTCCATGCCTGAAAAGAACCAGAAGAACCGAAGAAAACAGAGAATCTCAGGATAACCTTACTTTAAACAGGTCACACTCGACTGATTCAATATAAAACTAAAGCCCGAGGATGAGGGGAGAACACGAAGGGGTTCTCCCCACCACAAGAACTCAACTAGGGAAGAAATTTAACACCCAAACATACCACCCTGGGAAGGAGGCGACGCGGGAACTCCCAGCCGATCCAAACTAACTTTTATAGCACGAGAGAACAACACCTCAACTGAAACTTGGAACTCTCGACCTGGACCAAAAACTCTGAATACTGGAGAAAAACCCCTAAGAAGAACTTAACTAAAATAGAGAACCCAAGTATAACCCCAAGTCGTAACTCCTTCGCAGACACTTATATATTGAAGTGAACACTGCTAAACCAGGATCAACCCATATAGGGGGAAAACACACATTTAAGAAAAGCACATGATTCAGAAAACCATGATCAGACAAACAAAATTTTTTGGATTACAATAGAACATGTCTGTCATAACTCCATGATAAGATAATGAACTTACAACAATGTCAAAACTATAACAGAAAAAAAACATGAAGGAAAAGATTTTAAATGTTCCACCGCCAACATGGAACACAAAACCCAAACAGAGGCTTCACACACCCGGTAACTCCTGACTGCGCGCGAGCTTCACCCTGAAACATGTGGCTGAGGCTCTGATGGTTGAAGCATATCCTGCTTCATAATCAGGCACTAAAATTCCTCAAGTCACAGCATCTTCATCAGGTTATGCTTCCTATAAAACTTCTCCAAGTGACCTAGATAGCCGCAATGATGACACATCTTTGGAGGGATGTGACATGACGGCTTCGCGTGCCCGAACTGGCCACACTTGTGGCACACCACTGAACAGTCCAACAAACTGGATGTCAGAACCACTGTAGATGACTCTTTAGCAACAGGTTCCTCTGGCACACCCTACTCGCCAGATGGGGAACCTTTACAAGCAACCAGATATGATGGATTTCTGACCATCTGTGCTCCGAAGACCAACTCATCTAAGAATGACTCATCCAATAGATTCTCGAAATGATGGTCCTTATAAGGGAGGACCTGCTCCTTGATATCTAGACGAAGGCCCCTGATGAAGAGATAATTCTTCCTCAAATCATGTGATTCTACCTCTAGATAAAAGGAAACAAGTTCCTTGAAGTGGTCAACATATGCTTTCACCATCCTTTGGCCTTATTGAATACACATTATCTATTCCCTTTTCTTCATCTTAACCTCTTCAGGTATAAACCATCAGATGAATATGTATTTAAAGACATCCCACGTCATCCCAAATTGCAGTGATGGTGGGGTGAACAACTCTCATTCGTCCAGTGATGGACCTTAGAACATTCCCAAAACAGCACGCACTCTGACAGCTTCGGGAGTTCCCAATACTCTGCAGACATGTTCGACCTCTTCAAGACACTCTGTTACTTCTAACGGAACCCGATCACCATGAAGGATAATCAATGTCTAATAAGGACCAAAAACTGGGCATGACATATCGGAAACCTTGGCAACCTTTCTGGGCAGCATTTTATGAACAACATATAAAACATAGATCCAAAACTGATATCAAGTCGAAGAAACATCAAAGAAAGCACCTTCATCCAAATCAAACAGCTCAAAATAAACAAGAAAATACAAACACAACTCAAAAATTCCTTTTTCAAAATCCCCTTCCCATTTTAGATTTCAAAACCACCTTCCTTCAAGGCCACTTTCCAAATACCAAACCCACTTTTCAAACCAAATTCAATTTCCCAAAAATCATTTCCCCTTTTAATTTTGAAAAACATTCTTACATCAATCAAAACCAAAAAACCCAACTTACAACAAACCATCGGGGCGAGGAACTATAATTTACACTTAACATGGTGACATGGTAGTGATCCATGCCCCAAGAAAGCGTAAACGACTAGAAGAAGCTCAACTATACAATCAGACTCCACGTGAGTCACTAATCCATGTGAGGTCATGAAATGTCATTGTTCTACCTCCATTTTCATTCCTAAATCCCAAAACAAAAGAAAAATACTCAAAACTCGGACTACCCCTAGAAACTTGAGGTTCAGAACAAGTAAGAGTTCATGATTCCATTACCGTACTTACCTATCGAGTCCCGACAATCCTAATCTCCATCTATTGAACACCCAAAATAAAAGGAACCTCCTCTGATACCATTTTGTCATGAACCAACCCGGGTTGACCCTGAACCCGTCACCCGAGCTGGCCTGTGACATGGCCCAAAGGGCGTTCACAATCCCCATGGGCTGGCAACCAGTGTCGGGCATCAAAATTTAACCGTTGGGAATGATTTTTCCCATGAAAAAAATATAATCAAATAAAAAACATTGATGATAAAAAAAACTAGTAGGAGAAAAAAAATATTACCGAACATACCTCCTTGTGACCTTCTAGGTAAACACCCAACTTAGACTCAAACCTGCTCCAACACTGAGCAAATGAACCAAGAACATGAACAAGAACTTCACCTGCAACTAAAAGAATATGATAGGCGTGAGCACCAAGATGCTCAGTAGGGATTCCAAATATAACCATGGAATCCAAGTATTCCCTGTCCCAAAATAATCCAATGACACAAGTTTGAAATATGAATATAAAAGTAGGGATTTTTTAATTTAAATTAAACAAAGTGTTTTCCCATTTAAAAACCCAACACACGCTACATACCATTTCCAAAATCATTTTTCCTTCTATAAATAAAATCCAAAACAGAATATACCAAATATGGGCTAGAGTGAAACAAGTAAAAAGTGAAAACTGAAAATAAACTAGTGCAACAGAATGTAAACAAGCAATGTAAATAATCCAGTAACCATGGGTGATCCTAAACATCCCTAGAAAACCCCTAAACATACTCAGTTTCGGAACCACTAGCTGGATTATGGTGAATCTCCTAATTCTATAACCAATTGGTCGCCCTATAACTGATCAATCTAGTGGCAAAGCCCACCTGGCCTAACAACCAATACAGGGGGTACCAACCCGTCTAATCGGGGTTGATTAGCAGCCATCACTCAATCATCTAAAAGACACCCAAGAACCCATGGTGGTTATAATAATACCATGTAAGTAGGAAGGCCCTCGCATGCGTGACTCATCTCACCGCACTGTCCTTCCCCAAACACAGACGCTTCTTGTGTGTTCACCCATAAAGGGTAACCCTATATAGGAGAACCCCCAAATACACATTCAATCATTTCACATTAAAAAAGTTCCAACTGGGGCGTCACATCACATAAGCATTCAAACCATCTTTTAAAATACCTTAAGTTTCCAACTGGGCATTCACATTTTCCGAATCACATTCTTTTCAAAAATCACCATAAAACATCACCTTTAGAAGTACAATGCCACATGGGCATTAAAGTTTACACACCCAAATACATTTACTAAAATAGTTCCAAATCATTTCTAAAACCATTTCCAAGTATACTATATCAAACAGGCCTTTAACTTTCTCAAACTCACAAAAAAACATGTTTTAAATCCAAACAACCAGGTTTTAATGAACACGTTAAAACCATTCAAATAAATCATACAAAAGGGCCCAAAAATCATTTAGAAAACAAGGACCATTTTCACAAAGTTACCTTTCACTTTCAAACCAAACCAAAACGTTCACCAAAACACCTAGCACCCATGATTCACATTCCAAGAATCATTTAATAAATCATTTACCCAACCAATAAAAGGTTTTAAAAGAACATAACAAATTATTTCATCACAATTTCACCAATTTCACATGTGGATCCCACTTTAAAACCAATTTCATACTCAAACTCTTCAAAATTTATCTTTTCACCTTTAAAAACATTTCAAAGTTTTAGACAACGTTCCCCATTAAAACATTTTTCATTCTAGATTTGAGTAAAACATGTTACTTTATGAAATGTTCCAAAAATCCCCTACACCAAACACACACCCAAAAGCATTTTCAAACAACCAACTAAACACATGTTCCTTAAGGTCCGTGCACTAAATCAAATTTACCCAAAATACACTTACTAAAGTCATTTCCAAAATGTTTCTAAAGCCATGTGCAACTCCACTTTCCCAAGGGTTTATCAAATGATCATTTTTAAACTTTAGTAAAAATGCTCTATTTTATAAAACGTGTCAAAAAAAGACCATAAATTTATTAAAACAAGTGTAATTTGTAACATCCCTACCCGGATCAACTCTAAGATAGTGGCCAGATCGATGCGTCACATGACCTCAAGCACATCTCCTCAAACACTAGAGGATGTCGACTAGCAGCAAGGGCCTTTTTTGTCTAAGGGGGGGGGACTATGCACTAATAGGTAATATGTATTATCACAGCGGAAGTAAAAAAAATTAATAATAAATAAAGGAATCATATAAATGAATAAGCTACAGTAGAAGTAATATGGATAATCCAATTTAATAAGAATCAAGTGCAGAATCTCAAAAAACAATGTCATTCCATGATGTATTTCTAAACTTAAAACATAGAAAATAGAAACCCAAGCATACTGTCAACTAAAAAGAAAATACACAAAGTGCGACAACTACACCACGAGCAAGGCTCGGTCCTCTGCCTCAGTATCCATCCTAAGAAGCAAGAAACAATCAAGCATTAGAAGTAGGATGCTTCCTTTTGTCAATACCTGCAAACATATAATCTACTTGGGTGTCAACGAAGTCCAAGTAGGGTGTGAGATAAAATCCCAGTTGGTCAGCACCCATGGTGTCTAAACCTTTCCATTTCGTGCAAAAATAAAATGCAGTGTGCCACTATATAACAATTTTAGATAATTTATTAAGTGCAATGAAATAATTAACTCGGTCCGGGTTCCAAATGGCACCTGTCCCTAATCACCTGCTTCGGCCTAAGCCGGAAGTCTGAAAGGAGTACCTATAAGCAGAATACACATATGCATATATATGAATCCTATAAGAGTAAGGTAAAACAATGAAGAGGCATATCCCCAAGATTGTGCTTTAACTTGGGGTCTAAGTCACGTGTCAATCAGGTGTACTTCAACTCACTAGAAAATATCTCAAATCTCAAGGGACTAACAACGACATTAATATAATCCTTTAGTGCATCATTATTAAGGTTCAAGTTGAGATTTGGAGTTTGATCCCATCTCGAAGGTATCGCTACGGAACATCCTTCAATTATCCAATACCATCGACCCCATCCAAGGTAATCTTTCGAAATACCAAGTGTCGCTCGAGGAATGGCTTTTCCCTGAGTCTGTCCTGATCTCACAAAAAGGGGTTGAGTATCATCCAAGGCTAGCTTAGACACATTGCCAACAGATCTGTCTCAATGGGCCCTTTTGGAACCGGTGTCACTCATAAGTATTAGAAAGCCTGGGGAAGTCTTGGTCTAGAAAATCCAACGACACCGCCCCCAGCATGTAGTGGTAACTATCAGGAATAGAGGGTCTAAGCATGGCCCTTAATATAGGACCCACATTCTTTCCCTGTCCTGAATTTAATTAAAGTTTTCATATCAGTAGATATGACATAATAAGCATATGAAATTGCATCTTGAAAACTATACAGATATACTCGTGCATCACAAGGTACAAATTAAATTTTGCAGCATAACAATATTAACAAGTCAAGATACTACATCAACATAAGTAGATAAATTCACTTTTTAATAAACAAATAATTCAGCACAACCAACTACCAAGAATCCAACAATTCATGGTTCATAATTAATCTAAATTAATAATGTAAATTCAACAACAAAAATAAGCTACGCAACACATGCAGTTAATTAAATTAAATGTTCGGGCATGCACATTTAAATAAATACATAATTCATCATAAAAAACTACCAACGATCCAACAAATCAAGTTTCATAATTATTCTAAAATAATTATTTAAATTAAACACAACAAAAATAGATTGTGCAACACATGTAGTTAAATGAATTAAATAATTGGGCTAATGGAAAAATATACCGACCACGTCGTCACACCCAAAGAGGTGTCCGACCATGTTGAAACAATTTAAACAATTTAATTTATATGAATTAGGGCTACAACAATTAAGTGGAATAGTTAAATTGAAAATATTGGGTGGATTTTCACAAAGTCGGTAGGCACCGACAAACGGCACAATCATGTGTTTTCATAAATCACAACGAAATGGAGGGAAAGAGAGTAGACACCCTACCTTATGGTCGTAGATGATCCTATGATCCGCGGTAGACTTTGATTTGACCTAAAATGGAAGAAAACATTAGATTTTAGAAAAACCCCAAAATATGGTAAAATTATTCCACGACGAACTGAGCAAAAGAATTGGAATGAGATCTTAAGATTCTTGGTTTGTGGGATAAGTCTTACCAAGAGGTTCATAGCGCACCTGACGGTGAAGAAAATGGACGACGAACAGAGGTAAGACGATCTTCTGAAGGGAGGAGAAGGTGGTGTGCACCATATAGGGAGAGGGGGTGTGCCACGCACAGGAGAGTGAGGAGAGGAAGAGGGGACAAAAGAAATAGAAAAGGAAAGGAAAGAAAAATAAAAAATAAAAAAGGAGATAAATAAATAATATAATAAAAATCAAATGGTGGAATAAATTAAATAAATAATTAAAATTTGTTTACCTCATTTAAATTATTTTTAATTTTTCTCCAACCGTATCTATTTTATTATTTATTTTTATCCCTCTTTAAATTCCATTAATTTCCTTTAATCCTTTTTAATTATTTTTAAATTAAACGCTATGCTATGGGGCGACATAATATTTTACATAAATCCTGAACAATCATTTAATTAATTTTAATAACTGTCTGGGACCCGCAACAGGGTGCGCAGGTGCACACCGTGGGTTGCTTTAAAGATTTGGATTAAAAACATAAAAGTCCACAAATTTATTTAAGTCAACTTGTTAAAAGCATTTATGTAGGTAATTAATAATATTTTATCTAACCCGACAATAAAAAATTGACTAATGTATATACGTGTTATATATATATATACACATCTTTATATTCATATATATACATCCACACATGTATATATAACTATATATATATATTTAATCTCATATATATATATATATACCTCATATAATATACATCAATGTTTTTGTCCCAATATAATAATAATAACAAAAATTAAAATAATTATTATTATTTAATTCAACCCATCAATGACACCATTAATATTTTAATGACAACAATCATTAAAAAAAAGATAACGGTTATTAAAATAATATTGATTGCAGATTTGTATTTAGTTGGAACAATTAATAGTATAACATTTATTACATTGCACATTTATTATTTGCACGACGATATAATTTATTAATTGTGGTGGCACATTTTTATTTTTTATCATCAACGCAAATAATAATATTAATAATAAAATTATTATTATTATTTCTAATAGCCAACAGAAATATTTATAATCAAAATAAATTATCTTTGTGTGCATTATGACCAAACGTCTAGTGCTTGCAAAGGTTATACCCTGCCTAAGGTAAAACTCATGTCCCGGAACTATTGGTGGTCTCAGATTTGTTATTTGACACACCGTTTGTGAGAAAATAATTATTTATTATATAAAAAACGGAATAATTAATTAATTAAAAATAAATATGGAATTATCATGTGCGAGGGTGCCAAACACCTGATACGAATCAAGGTTATACCCTGCCTAGGGTAAACCTGGCGTTCCAGACCTAACGGTGGTCTCAGATTTCTCGTATAACGCACTTTTTGAGAGTTATATCAATTTTTTGAAAAGAAACAAACACGCATATGAATAAAATAAATTTACTATTTTTATTCAATCAATTCCGCAGTGTTGACTATTGGAATAAAATGTTCTGACGCTCAGTTTTTAAAACCGACCTGTCCAGTTCACGGAGAAAAAAAATTAATTTCATTTGTTTTTTCATCTGGTTTAAAACACGGAACGTTTCAACCTTCCCACCATAGAATGTCTCATCCCCAAGAAGCCTTCGGGAACAACGTATCCTTCACCCGATCTATAGGGTCATGTAGTCTCGTACAAAAGGTCGTGTTGTGCCTCTAAACACCCAACGAACTTTTAAGCATTGGTTAAGAAAATGGAACATAAGACATTAAGATCTGGTCCAATGCTCATTCTCCAACTAAAACACTAAGACGGTACCTATCCAAAAAAATCATCTAGAGAAATGACCATGTCATCATCTCATTAACTTTTGGCCCAAGGTTACTTACCACCTTAGGTTTTAAAGTTAGAAAGAGGAAAATTCTAAGTCATGACCCCTTCCTCCAATGGAATTTTGTACAAGACATGACCTTAAGTGTTCTAGCAACGTTTCTTTCTTGATTTCTAAAACAGATAAAACGGTCGATTCCCCATCGCCCTTAAAGACCAAGTCGATCCGGGTTTTTATGAAACGCCCTAGTCGACACAAACCCCACTTCTCTCACCTAACGACGTGACATAAAAAGGTCCTTCACTGACCGCTTTATTAAACAAGAGAAATAACTAGTCAAGCCACTCTGGCCGACCGTTTAAGAAGATTCTTGGCTTAGATGGAAGGTGTTTTATAGACTAAACTATGATTTCTTATTTAATTGTATCTCACATTTACCGCAAACACATCCTTCGAAGTTCATACCTAATCTCCGAGGGTGTTCCTTGATTTAGGCATCACCGAGACCGCTAACAAGTTCGGGGTAACCTCGGATCAGCATGAAATGAGTGAAAGGAACTAATGCAAGGTAGTCTATACTCCATGTTTACGAGTGAGACGTTGGTACAAGAACAATATGTCCAAAACAGGTTGTTGACTGAGCCCATAGCAACATCCACCTGGTGGTCACATTAGAAGAAATGACTGGTGTACAAGAGTTCATCCAAAGAATTCCTACATGGGAATCGGAGGGTCACTCAGGACTAACCAAATCCTTGATAAGAATGATGCATCAGTGTGAAACACTGAGAAAACCACCCTAAACAAGCCCAAAAAATTTTAAAGCATTAGCATGGAATATGACTGATGCTCTCTTAGTGTATTAAAGATGACGATAATATAGGGGACATGCTCATCACTTAAGGAAGAGTACACTAAGAGGATTTAGATATTACTAGAAGGAAAACATTTAAACAATTTGCATGAAATCCCAATCGAACTGGTTGGTGTGTCAAAACACCAAAGTCTCTAGATGTTATCCTGAGCATTGGGAAGAACTTGATTCCTTTAACACAGAAGTTACTGCACTATAGAGATGACCCAAAACATATTTAGCAACTCAAGACTAGATGATTACATTGAACTCAAATGGTTCATCACAACGTTAAGCACTCAACGGTACCATGTACGTGAACGCATACTACCTTGAGGTGATACAGAAGCAAGATGACTTTTAGCTTAGAGGACGACGTATTGAATCATTCATCGCTATGGAGAAGAGAGGGTTGAACAACCTATGAAGAAACTAACCATTCTTAAGGCATGCCTAACCTGATGTAAATGATCATTTCCAAATGCTCAAGCCCGAAACAAAAGTAAAGGGAAACATGACTACCCATCTGAACAAGGGTGTCATTTTAAGCAAGGTGGTCCAACTAGGGACAATGGCATGCGAATGGTTCTATTCCAAAGAAACTCAAGGAGAAAATCAAACTAGCCTTATACAAGGGTCTTAAAAAGAGGACATCGCTATAGGATCCATATCCAGAGCCCTTTATATTTAATCGTAGTTAATATTTAATCATCAAAAAATTTAATCAAAATATCAAGTACCATTTTTCAAAAAAAAACACAGGGTACTTTCTCTTAACCAACGACTCAAGGAAAAAAACAGGAAATCTTTTTAAAACTCCATTTTAAAACTTTTTACATTAATTGAAATCATGTCCTTAATTGGGAAATTTATCACATAAATTCCTTTTAATAAGATAAGGTGACCTATAGGGGTCCCACTAAGACGACCTGAGTTCATTAGAATGCAACCCAAAAATAATTGTTTAATTATTAAGATTCACAACACCCATATCGGGTTATCTCATAAGGAACATACACCAACTAGCCTACTTGGTCCTAGTTGTGCCTTTAGGTAGTTAACCAATTAATTTGAAATTATAACATGCTCAGACACATATCAGTCGAGATATATGGGTGGCTATCAACCTAATAAGTGACTATACACTTTATAGTTTTTGGAATTTGGCTCCCATTAAAAGGAAACCAATAAATTTTAGCAAAGAAACCAATTACATAAAAAAAAGTCTATCATGTCACTACAAGAAGATAATAGAGACAGACATGTTGTAATCATAGAAGCATAACATTTAAATCATAGAGACATGCTAATAGGCATTGAAGCATGATACAATACAAACATGGTATTAAACAGGTAGCATGGAAATAGGATAGCATGCAAAATATATCACTGAAACATGGTAACTAAAAAGGCATGCTAAACAAATAAAAGGCATGACATGCATTCAAGGCACACAATTTGAATCAACAAAGAGCCTAAAATGCAACTACATGGCATGGAACTATGCATTTAATTTGAATTCCTAGGTGCCTATTATGATGCATGCAATGCTTCATCCTTACCCTAAAAGGCCAAGGGTAAAATATCATAAATTCCTTAAATTCATAAGCAACATAAATTACACCAAATCACTCGAGGTGAAATCATATCAATTGTAACATCGAAAATAATCAACAACAATCCCAACCCTGACCACTTGGTGATTTCTCGTACGTGGGGTGATCAGTCCCAGACACGACTATTAACCAAGCACCGACACATTCCAAGTCTCCTGTCTACCAAACCAAAATAGTAAGACAAAATAAAATACCACCTCGCATACCACTTTGTAACGTCCTGACTCGGCTCATCTCTAAGATGGTGGTTGGACCGGTGCGTCACATGACCTCAAGCGCATCTCCCCAAATGCCAGAGGCTTTCACTAGCAGCAAGGGCCTTTTTGTGTCTGAGGGGGAGACTATGCCCTCATAGGTAATAGGTATTATCACAGTGGAAGTAAATAAAAATTAATAATAAATACAGGAAGCATATAAATGAATAAACTGCGGTAGAAGTAATATGGATAATCCAACTAAATAAGAATCAAGTGCGGAAGCTCACAAAACAATGACATGCCATGATGTCTTTCTAAACTAAAAACATGGAAAATAGAAACCCAAGAATACTGTAAACTAAAAAGAAATGACACAAAGTGCGCCAATTTCATCACGATCAAGGCTCGGTCCTCAGCCTCAGTCTCCATCCTAAGTAGAAAGAAACAATCAAGCATCAGAAGCAGCACACTTCCCTTTGTCAATACCTGCAAACATATAATCTACTCAGGTTTCAATGACGGTCGAGCAGGGTGTGAGATAAATTACCAGTAGGTTAGCACCCATGGTGTCTAAACCTTTCCATTTCGTGCAATAATAAAATGCATTGTGCCACTATATAAAAATTACAGATAATGTATTAATTGGAATGAAATAATTAACTCGGCCCAGATTCCTAATGGCACCCATCCCTAATCACCCACTTCGGCCTAAGTTGGAAGTCTAAAAAGAGTACCTGTAAGCAAAATACACATATTCATATATATGAATCCTGGAATAGTAAGGTAAAACAATGAAGAGGCATACCCCCAAGCTTGTGCTTTAACTTGGGGTCTAAGTCATGTGTCAACCAAGTGTGCTTCAACACACCAGAAAATATCTCAAATCTCAAGGGACTAAAAGCGACATTAATATAAACCATTAGTGCATCATTATTAAGGTTCAAGTTGAGAGTTGGAGTCTGAGCCCGTCCTGAAGGTATCGCTACAGAACATCCTTCAATTATCCAATACCACCGAGATCATCTAAGGAAATCTTTCGAAAGAAGAAGTGTCGCTCGAGGCATGGCTTACCCTGAGTCCGTCCTAATCTCTCAAAAAGGGGTCGAGTATCATCTGAGGCTAGCTTAACCACATTTCCAACAGATCTATCTCTATGGGCCCTTTTGGAACCGATGTCACTCATAAGTATTAGAAATTCTGGGGAAGTATCGGTCCGGAAAAGCCAACGACACCGCCTCTCAATGCGTAGTGGTAACAGTCGGGAATGGAGGGTCTAAGTGTGGCCCTTAATACGAGACCCACCTGCTTTCCTCATCCTAAATTTAATTAAAATTTTCACAGAAGTAGATATGACATAATAAGAATATGAAATTGCAGCTTGAAACCTAAACAGATACACCCATTCATCACAAGGTAAAAATTAAATATTGCAGCATAACAATATTAACAATGCAAGGTACTGCATAACATAAGCCAATAAATGCACTTTTAAATAAACAAATAATTTATCACAAACAACTACCAAGAATCCAACAATTCACAGTTCATAATTTATCTAAATTATTAATTTAAATTCAACACAAAAAATAGGTTACGCAACACATACAGTTAATTAAATTAAATGCTTGGGCATGCACATTTAAATAAATACATATTTCAGCATAAACAACTACAAAATATCCAACAATTCAAGGTTCATAATTATTCTAAAATAATTATTTAAATTAAACACAACAAAATAGGTTGTGAAACACATGTAGTTAAATGAATTAAATAACCAAGATAATGGAAAAATATACCAACCACATCGGCAAACCCAAAGGGGTGTCTAACCACGTTTCAAAAATTTAAACAATTTAATTTATATGAATTAAGGCTGAAACAATTAAATGGAACAATTAAATTGAAAAGATTGGGTGGATTTTCACAATTTCGGTAGGCACCAATGAATGTCACAATCGTGAGTTTTTATAAATCATAACAAAATGAAGGGAAAGAGAGTAGACGCCTTACCTTATGGTCGTAGATGATCTTATGATCTGCGGTAGACTTTGATTTGACCTAAAATAGAAGAAAACAAAATATTTTTGGAAAACCCTAAAATAGGGTAAAATTATTCCATGGAAAACTGCGCAAAGGATTTGGAATGAGATCGCACAATTCTTGGTGCGTGGGATAAGCCTTACCAAGCGGTTCACAGCGCACCTGACGGTGAAGAAAACAGACGACGAATGGAGGTGCGACAATCTTTCGAAGGGAGGAGAAGGTGGTGCGCACCACATAGGGAGAGGGGGTGCGCCACACACTGGAGAGGGAGGAGAGGAAGAGGAGAAAAAATAAATAAAAAGGAAAGGAAAGAAAATAAAAAGGTAAAATAAAAATGAGATAAATAAATAAAATAATAAAAATAAAATGGTGGAAGAAATGAAATAAATAATTAAAATGGTTTTACCTCATTTTAATTATTTTTAATTTTTTTCCAACAGTATCTATTTTATTATTTATTTTTATCCCTCCTTAAATTCCATTAATTTTATTTAATCATTTTTAATTATTTTTAAACTGAATGTTGCTCTATGACACGACGTAATATTTTACATAAAGCTTGAACAATCGTTTAATTAATTTTAATAGCTGTCTAGGACCCGCAATAGGGTGCGCAGGCGCGCGCCCTGGGTCGCTTTAAATATTTGGATTAAAAACTTAAAATTCCACAACATGATTTAAGTCGACTTGTTAAAAGCATTTATGTAGGTAATTAATAATATTTTATCTAACCCTACAATAAATATTGACTAATGTATATATGTGTTATATATATATACACATCTGCATATTCATATATATACATCCACACATGTATATATAACTATATATATATATATTTAATCCCATATATATAGATATACCTCATATATCTATACATCAATGTTTTTGTTCCAATATAATAATAATAAATTTAATTAAAATAATTATTATTAATTAATTCAACCCATCAATGGAATTATTAATATTTTAATGATAACAATCGTTAATAAAAAAGATAACGATTATTAAAATAATATTGATTATAGATTTATATTTAGCTGAAACAATTAATAGTATAACATTTATTACATTGCCCAGTTATTATTTACACCGCGACACAATTTATTAATTATGGTAGCACATTTTTATTTTTTTATCATCAACGCAAATAATAATATTAATAATAAAATTATTATTAGTATTTCTAATAGCCAACAAAAATATTTATAATTAGAATAAATTATCTTCGGGTGTGATATAACCAAACGTCTGGTGCTTGCAAAGGTTATACCCTACCTAGAGTAAACCCCACATCCCGGAACTATTGGTGGTCTCAGATTTATTATTCGATGTACACCGTTTGTGAGAAAATAATTATTTATTATCTAAAAAAAGGAATAATTAATTAATTAAAAATAAATATGAAATTATCATGTGCGAGGGTGTCAAACACCTTATACGAATCAAGGTTATACCCTACCTAGGGTAAAACCAGCATTTCGGACCTAACAGTGGTCTCATATTTTTCATAAGACGCACCATTTAAGAGTTATTTAAATTTTTTGAAAAGAAACAAACACGCATATGAATAAAATAAATTTAATATTTTTATTCAATCAATGCTGTAGTGTTGACTATTGGAACAAAATGTTCTGACGCTCGAGTTTTAAAATCGGCATACCCTGTTAACAGAAAAAAAATTAATTTTATTCACTTTTTCATCTGGTTCAAAACATGGAATGTTACATAAGTGTATATGCACAAATAAAGCATTGATTAAAAATAATCTTTAGTAAACCAACTACCATAAAAACACTATAACAATCAAATGACATGATTTACCAGTGTGCAGACTATATATAAAAATTTATTAAAATGCCCAAGAATCAAATAAATTCCTTTGAAAAGGAAAATCAAGGAAACACCTACCTCAAACCAAGCACGGACGCAGCAACGCTTCAACTAAAGATAAAATAATCCCCCACAGACCAAACTGCACACCCAAAACAATTAGCAAAACATACTAGTTACTAACTGAGGCATTAAGGTTTTGATAAATTAATGAAAATACTCAAAACTAAGGAATTTACCGAAGGAAATATTGTTGGAAGGGGCAGAGTGGTGGGTATCCAGAAAACAGCTTGCGCAGGGGGTTTGGGTTTGTTGCTGCTTGCCGAAAAAAGGGCCGGCTGGGACGTGCGGGTCGGGTGCGGGCTGGTCGAGGCTGGAGGCAGAGGGAAAGGGAGGTGGGGTCTTGTGGCTGCTGCTGGAGCAGCTGGAAGAGGGTGGCCAAAGCTGGCGGAGGGTGCTGGGAGAGACCAGGTGTGGGGTCGGGAGTGGGTTGTTCGAGGTAGGAGGCAGATGGCATGGGAGGCGGGGTCTTGCAGCTGCTGCCGGAGCGGCTGGGTGAGGGTGGCCGAAGCTAGCGGAGGGTGCTGGGCGAGACCAAGCATGGGGTTCGAGAGAACCAGAGGTGGACGGATGCGGGAGGAGGCTGACTGGATGGCTGGGGGCCAGATCGTTGTAAGGGCTGCAGGGTCCCGGGCGAGCACGAAGGGGCGACCAGGGAGGCAGGAACCAGCGAGGTGGTTGGGGGCCAAATCACGGTATGGGGTGCAGCTGGCTAGAGGTGCGGTGCGGGGTCGATAGGCGGAGGGGAGGCTAGAAGGAGGCACGCCGAACGGGGGGAGTTGGTTCGCAAACAGGGAAGGGGGGCTGGCCCGGTAGATTTAGAGTTTGTTTTTTTCATTTTATCTTATAATAATAATAATAACAACAATATTATTATTAAAAATAATATTATTGTTATTATTATTATTAAACATTTTATAAAATTTTGTTTAATTTAATTTAACCTACTTATTTTATTTATTTATTTTTTTCATTTACCATTTAATTAATTTATTTATTTATTTTGAATACCGGGGCAGTTGCATTGCTTGCCTGTCGTCTGATGTATAGTTGAGAAAATTTCACCTGAACCATGCCACCCGGTACTACCCGCTTGCATGGTCAAGTCACCCACTTTCCACGCGGTTTTATAAACTGTGTGCAAGTCACGCACCATAACTCTGACACACCCGGGCGTTCATGCTGGCACCGCGCAGTTACTCCTAACAGTGCGGGATGACCGTGCAACAGTTGAAAAATTGTATGAAACACAAAATAATAATTAAATTAATTAAAAATAATAAATACACCAGGTCGTGGCGTGACACATACAAAAAAACCAACTGCAATCAAATTATAAGTAATGTAATACAATTCAACAAAAATGACTTTAAAGTAATAATAATGAAGAATCCTTTACAAGAATCCAAAATAAAAATAAAATCATCTCTATAATATCTCCATATATCTTCTCCCATCTACAAAGGACCCTTCCCATTTTCTATAGTTCCACACTTAAAATCTGTATTCACACAAGATGTGTGTATACATGGTGTGAGAAAAAATCTCATTAAAAACTATTGTGACCCCAAGTATCACCTAGAGTTTGGCATCCTCTTATGTTAGTGGTTTAATGCTATATAATTATTTTAATATATCATTAAAAGTAGACATCACAAAATTTCATTTTTTAACAAAATTACCTTGATACCACATATACATGCATTTTCCAATATTGGTAGATTCCCAGAATATCTACTAAATTATGTAACATCTAAACACATAGATCATATACTAACCCTATTAAACACATCATAAATTTAGTATCCCTACCAAGCACATGGAAATTCCATTTTTAGTATTACACATGACTTTGGAATGTTATATATCATGTCCTAATATAAAACCTATCCAATCCTATGGCTTATATCATGTTGTATTCTAACTCAAGGCTTCACTATAAATTTAACAAATCCCTCTCAACACACTTTTCAATAGTTTTTATATCACAATATCTTAAATACTATATCAAATATATCAAAAATAATTGATTCTTCATTTCCCATTAAAATATTTAAAATCATATAATACCCCATTATAAATTAAAAACCCATCATTTAACTTCAACCCATTTTATTCATAAACCAATACCAATAATTTTAAGCATATAAATTTTTTCTTTATCACCTTTTTACTTATTTAAGAATTAACATTTTCACCTTGAAAATTCTCACTCAATAAATCAAATCCCAAACTAAACTTTTTAGGAAAAAAATATATTTATAATCCCATTTCAACACCATAAAACACTTTTCAATTTTTAAAACAATAAAAAAAAACTATGTCATTTATTCCTTCTATTTATTCACCAATAAAAAAACCTTCAAAATTTAAAAAAAATTATAACATTTCAATACTACTAAATAATTCCGTACTTTATTTTACAGAAAAACCATTTTAAATAAAAATATATATTAAATAACCCCCCCCCCCCCCCCCAACACATATAATTGGAATTTAATCATTAATTCTACAACATTAACTAGTATTCAACATTAAAATTATTTCAATATCCTATTTATACTTGTAATTTTACTTTAATAATTACAATTTATTTTATCAAAACTCAAAAATTAATACAACTAACTCACTCCCATATGTTTTAAAAAAACATCCATTTTAAAGAATAAAATGTATTTTCATCACATTTTAATAATTCATGACATGTAATTTCCCATTTTTATGTTTATATTAGTTTACATGATTCACATAACATCAATATAAATTACAATAAATCCCAAATAATTAAAATTTTACCATTAAACAACAATATCACCATTTCCAACGCACAAAAAAATATATTATTATTATTATTATCTATGACAGTGATGATAATTTGCACTTATTTATTATCACTTATTTCCTTAGGTTTTAAATATTATATAAATATTAAAATTTAGTTTCATTAACATATCATAAGTAAATTACATTGTTTTCCCCAATTAATTCATTTAATTTACTCTTCATTGGAATGAATTCCTTATTTATCACATTAAGCACACAAAATGCTAATATTACATATAATAATTAAATAATTCATATAAAATAATTATATTAAACATAATATAAATTTAAAATATCACTTTCACCTTATTTAATTATTAATTTACACCAAGGGTGGATGAATATGTCCTCTTTAGTTGCCAGGAATCTATATTTTCATCAAATTAAAATAAAGAGGATAAATAGAATCATCGAACTCTCATTTCCTTATAAAACAACATAGGGAAAAAATAACTCAAACTATCATGACCACCATGAAACTCTATATTTCTAATAACATCGAGAAAGGAGTGTGATTTCATTAGAGGAAGCATAATGAGAAGAGAGAACATTTAGAGAAAGGAAATCTGGAGTATTGTTCATCCAAGAAGAGAAAAAACCAATTTAATCCCTAAATATTATGAAATCATACTTATATAAATTCACTTCATTAAAATGAATTTTTCCCATGGAACTATCTTCCATATGAAGTTATAAATTAATTTATTATATTAATTTATTGAGATGTATTATTTTTATTTTATATTTTATTCGGGGTAAGAAATACATGAAATGTATTGGAAACATTATAACATCCATACATTTTATATTCATGCATGAAAGGTTATCAAGGTTTTGAGGGGAATTTTTATGAGTCTTGTACTCACTCTCTATATGTGCACTTTACACTCACATGAAAATATTATTTTCTTGATTTATAGTTTCATGGGACTTTTTCTTGGAGGCCTGGATAGAGAGATGATATACTTTCTAATAGACTAAAAAATAGGCTTATTTTATTTTCATTATATTTATTTAGTTCTAACTTTGAATTGAGTTATGTTTTTTAGTATCCTATGAAAATTTATTTTTTATTTTATTTTTATTTATTTTTTTCATGACTTTTATGATTTCTATTTAGATTTTATTTTTTATAGTTTAATTTTAAAAATTATTTTTATACTCGGTTAAGTAAAGTTGTTTTATAATTGATTAGTATAATAATTTCATTTAATCCTAATTATGGATCCATATGTTTTAAATTTAATATTTATTTATATATATATGAATTTTAGGGGAGTAATTCTATATTTTTGATACAAATCCAACATGATACTTTAAAGAGATTGATTGGAGAGAAATATTTTCCCCATGATTTATATAAACCGTTAATTCTTTTTTTTATCTTCAATTGTTGAAATAATTTATTGGAGGTTAGAAGTGATTTTGCTCATGATGTGGTGCATTCTAGGTTGGGTCATTATAATAGTTTTAATATATATTATAATAAGTACCAAACCCAATATTGAATATAATATTGGTAGGCTGATCATATATACAAGTAATTTGTGTTACAATTATAGGGATGAAATTAATATTGTTTTCAAATACTTGAAGTTTACTATGAATTATTGTATATTTTTTAGTGTCAATAATCACGTTTTGAAAGTTTTTTTCACTGTATATTGGATTAATAACTTAAAAGATAATTATCTAAAAAGTTTTTAATTTTTACATTTGATGAATGAGAAAATTTTATGGGGAATTAAGAAGAAATCATGCATTACTAATTTTACATATGCTTCTGAGTTTGTTGCCTTGGTGATGATGGGAAAAGAAATAAAATAGCTTATTCCAATTCTACTAGACCAATCATTTTGGTCCAGTACCATAATTCCAATAGAAATTAATTGTAATAAACAGATAATATTTATTTGGAAAAAACACTATAAACAAAAAATAAAAACATATTTCTCTAAAATATGACTGTGCAAGATAATTGATAAAATATGGTATCACTAACATAAGTTTTTGTAGTCCAAATTAAAATTTATTATAATTACTAATGAATTTATTTTCAAGGGATTTGATCTAAAATACTACCCTAAGAATATATTTTAAATTAAACTAAAAAATAACCAATTATATAACCTTGATTTAACATGTTATAATTTTAAGTATTTAAGTTTAATGTAAGAAATTTTATTAGTTATGTGAACAAAAAACCAAAATAATAAAAACTATATAAGTAATTGGTAGTTTTTACCTATAAAAAATTGAGTGTTACTTGTTATACTTATAATGAACTGGGGAAACTTTTTAATATAATTATGGAACTATTTTCTCACATACATAAGAATATGAATGAATATATTATTATAGGGTTAAATACTTAATATTTTAAAAAAATCATGAAATGATACATGGAAAGTGACCATGATAATTTATATAATTAAATGAAAATTTGATTCTTTAAATGAGTTTATATAAATTTATATTTAATGATGTGGGTTATAGTTTAATATAAGTTTTAACTTATTTATTTGTTTAACTTTTATTCACTAATACTATGTAAGAGTTCATATCAAACAATAGCTTTATTTTTTTAAACCCTCTTCCGAAAGAAGAAAATTTTTGGATCAAAAAATTTAATTTCAAAACATTTTTAGAACCATGGGGAATTTTTAGAGTCTATTTAAAATTTTTTATAAAAAAAATTAAATGTTAAATGGAATGTAAAGAGTCTCGCATTATAAAATATGGAATAATGAAGTGGTTATTTAAGGTGGGATATCACTCTCATCCTTGATTCAAAGAGATATGAGATAAAGGTTCTCCCATGTGAACTATCTGCATACACACACAAGGAAATTTTATTTTTCAAGCAACACCCTGAGATTTTATGAAATATTTCTTTCAAATAAATTTAATTTCTTCGATATCTTTCATTACATGAAACACCGAGTTTAAACAAACCATAATATATGATTAAAATATTATTAATTAATGTGAAAATTATCACATTGTCATTGGATTGGAAGGTATGAATATTAATAAATAAAATATGAAAAATTTATGGTTTACACATTCATATAATAAACTCATTGCTATAAACTAATTATAAATGAAAAAATTCATTTTAAAGTAAAAGAAAAAAATTTCTGAAAAACTATTTTTATACACACAATATGTTTTAATATTAATAAATTAAAATAGTCATTATTGGTGAAGTATTTTAATGAAATTAATATATTATATTTTCAATCAAATATTTTATCATTTATCTAATATTTTTTCTAAGCATGGGAGAAGAATAAATCTGGTTTTATTCTTAAAAAATATATTTTTTTTCTAAAAAGTAGTTTCATCACATTTTACGCACTTATTTTATTTTTTTCCACTTTTATAAAATATATTTGAAAATATTACCTTAATTTTTTAAATCATAATTTCAAAATTATCTTATAGTTAATTTTTAATAATTTTTAGAAAAGATTAATTTTTCGATGAATTGTGAAAAATACTGTTTTTTATTAAAAACTCTATTTTTTGTTTAAAGAGTTTAAAAAAGATACATATTGTTTTAAAATGGTTTTAGAAGGAATTTTAGTCCAATTAAAATATTATTAATACAATTTAGTTCATTATAATAAATTTTATGTTCAATTTTGACATAAATACTTTTTTTATTTAAGAAAACCTTTTCTTTGGAAAACCGCTTTTCATCACGCTTATGGGTTTAATTTTAAATTAATTTATACCAATTATATGAATTGAACTTGATAAAATTTATTCCATATTTTTAATCATAATATTTAATATTATTTAATAATTTCAACTTTATTTTTAGTCGCAATGAATAGTAAAAATAGTAAAAAATTAATTAATGTGGTTATTGTTAAAATGGGTTTACCGAGGGGGTTAAACCAGAAGATAAGGGTAATTTTGCGAAATAAACTTTTATAAATCCTATTATATATCCATATTTATACCTTATAATATATCACCTTATAATATCTATCCATTTAGAATCATTTTTATTGAGAATGACTTTATCGGTTTTATTCATTTAAGAAATTTCTATGTGGGTCCTCACCCCCACTTATAAAAGGAAATCCCCCTCCTATTTCATTCACACATAAAAAGAATTTTTTTATCTAATGAATAAAAAAATAACATTCTTAATTACATTTACACAACCTATAGGCCTTTTTTTATTATAAAACTCACCTAGGAAGGATTTTGGTGTGAACCTAAAGAGGTTGTTCAAAGAAGAGGTATTGTTCTTAACTGATCATTTTTGTTTCATTTATTATTTCACCTCCTTGAAATATTATTAAACTATTAATAAATAAAAATAATAATATTCCATATACTGATATGTTATTATATTAATGGAATAACCTATATCCATCAAATAGGAAATGAAATTATTGATCGTGTGTACGGAGGACTACTGCCTCACAAACCGATATAAATTTTTTTTACATCACAGCCTCTCACAGATTGATATAATGATGGATTTAATGTATATATATGATTTTTATGTAATAATTATACTTCTTAAATTATAAAGTCTTATCTACCTTATTACCTTCCAATCTATTGTAAAATGATAACATTGCTCATGTGTACGTGTGGATTACCGCCTCTATGAAGTGATGTGATACGTTTCCATTTTATTTTGACATGGATGGTAATAAGTATATTTTTAATGAATATATATGATATTTATTATATATAAATTATTACATAAATTTTATGTATTATTTACCTTTATTTTGTTTCATCCATCGAAAAAATGGAAACAACGTTCATGCGTATATACGGCTTATCATCTCCATGAAAGGTGTAATTCATTTTTCTATATCTAACTTTTATAGACCACTAAAAATAAATATATAATGAATATATATTATATTTATATCATGATTAAAATTATGTAGATCATGTAACCATGATCAAATTACAAGGACCAAAACTGCCAAGCCAAAACAAACATGAAAAATGAAGTAATTATTACCCGGAACAATGATTTTAATAAATAATTGTTAATAAATGGGTGATAAAATGTTATAAGTAAATAATATATAGTATTATATATATTATTATTTGTTTTTAATATAATTATAATAAATTTATATTTATTATACATTATTTTCAAACATGTATGAAGGGAATCAGATTTGAGGTAAGATATTTTCATCTCACTTTTATTTTTGTGGGACTCGTGTCATATTCACCACTTGTTTATTTTATGTGGTGTATATACTGAACATGAATGAATTATATTATTTTTATTATTATTATGAAATTTATGTGTATTTACATATCTATATAAGGTTATTTATTTCATGGGGACTATGAATCAAAATTTACCAAATTGAAAAGGGATTTATGTTACAATTCCATTATTTATCGGGATTGTTTTTATTATGATTATGATGATAAAATTTATTGGTATAACTCTCAAGAATTTAATGAGTTTTATTATCCTCTATTTATTTCTATAGAATACATTTTTCCTTTCATTTTTCTGTCTTTAATAACTAAAGATACCAAAATGATTTTTTAAGGAAAGTTGACTTTATTTATATATTCAATCAAAAATAAATTCTCTTACATGTCCATGTTTACTAAAAAAAATTAAATAATGTTTTTAATATTATTTAATGATTTATTAAAGAAATTTTTACTGATCTTTGAATCATTAAAAAATGTTTTAAAAGGAATATTCTTGTTATTTTACGAATGTGGTTCTTTTGAATTTTTACCAAAAATGTGATTGGAATCTTTGTTTTAATGTATACATAATGAATGTAATTTTTCACTTTAATGACCACATAATTTTTTAAATCTTCCATTAAAAGTTTTCAAGGTTATTTTTAAATAAAATTTTTTCCTTAATATTTTGTAAATTTTTAGATAAATTATTTCAAAGTGAAAAAGGTTTTTTCCCTCAATAAACGTTCTAAGTTATCTTTTAAAGGAATTTTTCATATAAGATGAAATCCATTTATTTAGCCTAATATTTCTTGGGAATATTGTCCCATTAAACCATCCTTATTATTTCTCTATATATTTTAGTATTATGATGAAGAGATTTTTATGAATCTCATTCCTTTTCTATAAGTTATGTTGTGATGAATTGAAGAAATGATTAGGAAACCCATTTCTTTTCCATTGGTTATGTTGTGATGAAATTTTTATAAAAATCATTACTTTTCCATAGGTTATGATATGATTAATTTATGAAATGATTATGAAACCCGTTCCTTTTCCATGGGCTATTATATGATGAAATTTTTTTGAAACCCATTTCCTTTTCATGGGTTATGATATGGTGAATGATTTATGATCTTGTGGCACACATCTGTATGATTTTCATTATTTGACACATGGGATTGGAATTATATATTCCACTAATGCATTGGGTAAATATAGATATCTCATGAAAAAAATATGACTATAATGGGAAGTGAACCTGGTTCAATAAGGAACTATGTCCACTATCATAGTCTTGGGAGTGAACCTTGAATACTACTATGGGTTGGGGAGTGAACCCATTCCACTATGATAGTCTTTGGAGTGAACCTTGACCACTATGATGGTTTGGGGAGTGAACTAAATAAACTATGATAGTCTATGTAATGATCCCTGAATACTAAGGAAATTATTTTTTATGCTAATTTTTAGGCCACAAACTTATGTCTTACACCAATGTTATAATCTCATGGATCATGTTCTTTAATTATTTTATGATTCATGTCTTATAAACTGAAAATATTTACACCATGACTAATGATTATGATTTATGATATACAAGGTATAGTTTTAAAATGTTATACTCATGTTATTATACCCTTATTCTCATGTTACGTTTAAGTGATCATTGATATCTCTCTTGTTTACCCTTACTAAGTATCTGATATCACACATTATTATATTTTCCTTCCCAAAGTTATGAAGAAAGTTATTAAGTATTATATTTCTATAAAGCATTATAGTTATTAAGAACTTAGTGGGTGATTATGTAGTTCACTTATATACTAGTTTTTTATGTATCCAAGTTTCCAAAGGTATTAGATATATAAAATTATAACATGAATCATTATGTTATGTAATGAATATTCATCTATTAAGATATGATGTTTGTGTATGAAATTTATGGGTATTTTAGTTTCTATTCGATAATGGTTTAGTTAAACATTGGAAAATTAGATTAGGAAAAATTTAGTGACAACCCTTAGGATAATCCTATGTATAAGAGAAATTTTTAAGTTATGGTAATGAAATGAGTGTGGTTTTTCTAGAGAAACATCCATGTATAGATACTAAAAGTGGAAATGGTTTTGACATAGATATATCTAGGGATAATCACCCCAAAAATAGTTGGTCGATTATAACTCATCCATAATTCTAGTTCATAGTGAGTGTTCCCTTATTAATCCCCTAGTTTGATGCTCTCAGGGGGTATGCTTGGATAACTCACATTTTCTTTTTGAACCATTATGAAATATTTGAATAGATAATGACCATGAATAAATTAGGATAAACCTAAGTTGTCATATATTAAAAAAAGGTTTCTTGATTTAGACATACTATAAATTATTATTGATGATTATTTGGTTTCCCACTATGATTATTGTTGCTCACACTATAATTTTTTTGATTTATTCATTGGCTAGAACCTGAGGGAAATGTGTTAACCTTGAATGTGATGGGAAAATAAATTTTTATGAGAAAAAAATGGGATGATGAATATATTAAAAGATATTTTTGTTATTCCTAATCATTTATCATGATATATAGTTAACAACCTACACCATAACTAACTGTCACACTCACTAAAGAAGTAAAGAATGGAGTTCACTAAGAGCCCGAGTGGTGGATACCATGGGGGAATGAAGGAAAAATTTCCTTCATTTTAAAAAATTGAAAAGAGAAACCTAGGGGAATGTCTCAAAGGAATTTGAAGATGTTTTATGTGTCTAATAGAAGAGAATAAAGAATTGGATTTTTGGGGGGAAATAAAGAGTACAATGGAAGGAAATAAACCTCATCTTATGGATCCATTTATAGTTTGTTGTATTAAATTTGGGGAACCTGGTAATTATCTAAATCAATTCCATCTTATAATTTCTAACTCCTAAAATAAAAAATGGAATATATCATGTTAAATCTTGTATGAATGTTCCTTATAAAAATATTATTAATGTTGAATTTGATGTTATTTTGGGAATGGATTGGATTTCTTTACATAAATACAATATCAATTTACAAGGGAAGTCATGTTTGATATTTTGAATCAACCTATGATCATATATCAGTGTGAGGATAAATATGAACTTCCAATGGAAATCAAAACCATTATATGGGTCTATATTCCTATTAAAAAAGGTGTGTTTATCTCATATGGTTGAACAGAAACTCAATATCAATGATATATATTTTGTGTAGAAGTTTTTTTATGTATTTTCAAAAGATTTTACTATTATTCCACAAAATAATGAAGTAAAGTTTTCAATATAACTCATACCCAGTGATACACCTATTTCAAAGATTCCATATAGAATAGCCTTGATTAAGTTATAGGAATTGAAAAAGAAAGTCCAGGACAATTTTAAAAAGGGATTTATTCTTCCAAGTGTGTCAAATTAGGGTGGACTTGTTCTCTTTTTTAAGAAAAAATATGTATTTATGTGACCCTACATTGATTATCAATAACTAAACAAGATCAGAATCAATTAAAAGTATACACTACCCCATATTGATGAATTTTTTTATAATCTGTATGGATCTCAATACTTATCCAATATTAAACTTCATTTTGAATGTCATCAATTTAGGGTCACAAATTAGGATATACTCAAGACATCATTTCATACCAGGTATCAATACTATGAATATATAGTGATACCATTTTGTATTACCAATCCCCACACTATCATCATGGATTCAATGAATAGAGTCTTATAGGTTACCTTGACAAGTTTGTGGTAGTATTTATAGATGTTATTATTATATTTTCAAATATAAAGGAAGAATGTAAAGATCACTTTATTATTGTATTTAAAAACCTAAGGAAGGATATTTTTATGAAAAAATTACAAAGTGTGAATTTTGGATACAAAAGGGTTCATTTTTGGGTTGTATAATCTCAAGAGAGTTTATATCAGTAGATTCATCAAAGTTGGAAGTTATTGAACATTGGTTCAGACCAACCATAGTAACTGATATCTATAGTTTTCTTGGTTTGTATGGATATTATTGGAACTTTTTTTACAATTTCTCATGAATATATAATCCACTCACCAAGTTAACTCCAAATGGTGCCAAGTTACTTTGGATAGATAAATGTGAAGAAAATTACATGAAACTAAAGAGATTACTAGTTATCACACATGTGATAACATTAACCTAAAGTATATAAGGGTTTGTAATCATTAGTGATTCATATAAGAAGGTAATATGATGATTCATCAGGAAAAATTACATTTTTATAGATTATACCTCATGAAAATTGAAGGTTCATGAGAAAAAATACCCAAATCAATATTGGGAGTTAGCTGTAGTAATTTTTTCACTAAAGATATAGAGGTATTATCATAATGGAGAAATATATGATATATATAATGGTAAAAAAATTAAACTATATATTCACATAGAAATATTCAGATATGAACCAGTGAATATGGTTGGAACTGATTAAATATTATAAATGCTCAATACATTACCACCTTGGGAAAGAGAATAAGTTGGTCGATTCTTTGAGTCAAAAGGATCATACTATCTTATCAATGTTTAGGATCATAAAATATATATTTTTTATGTATTTTAAAATAATGGATCTGGAAATATTGAAGGAAGGGTTGAAATATTATTTTTATCAAATGAGTTTTCAACCATTTATCCATGTGACGATTAAAGAGGCTCAGGAGGAGGATGTGGAACTATAGAAGAAGGTGTGAAATGTTCCTAAGTTTAACCATCCTTATAATGGAATGATATGTTTTAGGAACCATGTATTTGTTCCATCCATACTATATTTTAAGGATATATTAGAGGTGGATAATAATTATTCATCCTTTATTCATCCTAGAATTATGAATATGTATAGGGATCTGAAAGAGTATTTATGGTGGGATGATATAAAGATAGATATTATAGAGTTTGTATCTTGGTTCTTGTAATGTCATCAAGTTAAGGCTAAGATACTTATTTTAAGGGTATTTTACAACTATTTCCCATACTAGAATATAAATGGGAAAAAATCTCCATGGATTTTGTCATTAGACTCCCTAAAATATATATGTGTTATAATGATATTTGGGTTGTATTTGATCGACATACAAAGTTATCACACTTCATTTCTATCAGATAATATTTTTCTATGGATCAAATTTCCAGGATATACATTAAGGAATTTTTAATGTTACATGGAGTACCATAATATATTATATATTATAAAGTTCCTAGGTTTACCTTTAAGTTTTAGTAAAGTATTCAGTAGTCTATGGATAAAGAGTTGTGTTTCAGTATGGTGTATCATACTCATACATATGGTCAGTCTTATAGGAAAATTCATATCCTAGAGGATATATTGAGATTGTTTTTTTATATTTCAAATATGGTTGGGATCAACGCCTTCCTCCAATAAAGTTTTTTTACAATAATAGCTTTAAATCAAGAAATAATATAGATCCTTATGAATCCCTCTATGGAAAAAATTATTGAAATCTAGTGTGCTAGGATGAAGCTATATAAATAAATATATTAGTACTTGATCTCATGGATAAAATTATATAAAAAGTAAGAACCATTCAATATGAAATCAAGGCAGCTTAGAGTCGAAAGAAAATTTATGCTGATAATTGTCGACATGATCTAGACTTTGAAGTTACTGAGAAGGTGTTTCTGTGAATTTATCCATAGAAGAAGGTTATGATATTTTGGAATAAATGAAATTTCATCCCTTTTTATATTGTCCCCTTCAATATTCTTGATCGATTCAGTATGGTAGCTTATGGTTTGGAACTTCCACTGAACCTCTATCAAGTTCACGATGTATTCCATGTATCTCTCTTGAGGAATTACATACCAGATACTTCACATTTAATCAACTAATAATACATTACAATGGAGAAATATCTCTCTTATAATTAATAACTAGTGGAGATTTTGGATTATAAAGATCAAGTTCTATGAAACAAGACCACTCACCTAGTCAAAGTTTTATGGTGAATCCACCAATTTCAGGAAGCTACATGGGAAACTAAGGATAAGATGGGTTAGAATTATCCTCAATTATTTTTATTAGTGTAATAAAATTTGAAGTGAAAATTTATTTTTAAGGGGTAATAATGTAACGTGTTGTGATTTTATGAAATATTTTTTTCAAATAAATTAAATTTCTTCAATAGCATGTGTTACATGCAACACTAAGTTTAAAATAACTATGATATACTATTAAAATTTTATTATATACTGTGATAGATATCTCCTAGACATTAGATTATTAGGTATAAATAGTAATAACTGTATTATGAAAAACATAGGTTTTACACATGTATAAAATAAATTCATTAGTTATCAATTAATTATAAATGAAAATAAAAATCATTTGAAAGTAAATGGAATATTTTTCTGAAAACGGTTTTTATACACTCAAAGTGTTTTTATATTAATAAATTAAATTAGTCACTATTATTGAATTATTTTAATGAAATTTATATATTATATTTTCAATCAAATTTGTTATCTTTCATCTAATATTTTTTCTACAAATGTGATAAGAATAATAAAAAATATGAATCTTTATTAAAAAAATTCATCATTTAAAGAACATAAAAAGTTAAATTTTAGTTTATAATAGTTTATAATGTTAAATTAGTTCAATTATACTATAATTAATCCAATTTATATCATTTCAATCAATTTTATATTTAATTTTTACATAAAATTGTTTTATAATTCATAAAACATTTCCTTTGGAAAACTTCTTTCCATCGCACTTGCGGGTTTAATTTTAAATTAAGTTATACCACTTCTATGAATTGAATTTTATAAAATGGATTGAATATTTTGAATAAAAATATTTAATAATATTTAATAAGTTAAAGATAAAAAAATTTCATAATGAATGGTAAAAACAGTAAAAAAAATATTTACTGCTGTTAAGGTTAAAACGAGTTTACCAGGGGGATTAAACCAAAAGATAAGGGTAAGTTTACCAAATAAAATTGTCTAAATCCAATTTTATGTACATATTTAGACTTTATACTATGAAAATTTATAATATCTATCCATTTGGAATCATTTTTCTTGATAATGACTTCATTTTGAATTCTTTTAAGAAATTTCTAAATGGGCCCTCTCCCCCACTAATAAAATAAAATCCCCTATCCTCTTTCATTCATACTTAAAAATCATTTTTTCATAAAATAACTTCCAAAATACCTTCCTTAATTAAATTATCATTACCTAGAGTCATTTTTTTATTATAATATCCTCTTAGAAAGTATTTCTGTGCCAATCTAAAGAGGTTGTCCGAAGATGATGTATTGTTCTTAACTAAGAATTTTTGTATTATTTCTTCTTCCTCCTACTTTAAATATTTTTCAAATATGATAAAATAATAAAAATATTATATTATATATAATTATAATTTATTATGTTAATGAAATAACCTATATCCATATCCTCTTCTGTCAAATGTAAGGCAAACTCAATGATAATGTGTACAGTGGATTACAGCCTTGCGAACCAATTTAATTCATTTTTCATCACCACCCCTCATGGATGGATATAATGATTTATTTAATTTATATATATATTATATTTTATAAATAATTATACTTATGTAATAATAATATAATATCTACCTTCTTACCTTCCAATCCATTGGAAGGCAATGATGTCTCTCATGCGTACGTGTGGACTGCCACCTCCACGAATCAATCTGACACATTTTTAATTTTATTTTGACATGGATGGTGATAAGTATATATTTAATGAATATATATTATATCTATGATATAGAAATTATTTTTTAAATTTGATTTATGGTTTACCTTTCTTTTGTTCCATCTGTCAAAAAAATGGAAACAACGTTCGTGCATACATATGGCCTACCGTCTCTATAAATAGTGTAATTATTTTTTATATCTCTAACATTAATGGATTACTATAAATAAATATATAATGAATATATATGATATTAAAATAATTATTAGAATTATATATATTATTTATCCAAGATAAAAGTACAAGGAGTGAAACTACCAAACCAAAACATACATGAAAAATGAAGCAGTTTTCACCTGGAATAATGATTTTAATAAAGAATTGTTAATAAATAGAAGATAAAAGGTTATAAGTAAATCATATATGGTATGATATATATTATTATGGTTGTTTAATTGATTTATAATAAATCTATATTTATTATATAGGAGTTTCAAAAGTTAATGAAGGAAATCAGATTTGAGGTAAGGGATTTTCATCTCACTATTATTTTTGTAGGACACATGCCATATTCACCATGTAATGGCCCGGACCTCTCCGGTCCATTACTTTGTGGAATTTTGGTGTTGGAGGTGTTCTGGGAGGTCAAGGGGACTTATCCCCAACACTTTGCCAATTTTCTAGTTCTGTGAACAGTGTTTCCAGTTTTATGAACAGTAACAGATCGGTGTGATAGATCGGTTTCACAGATCGGTCTGACAGATCGGTTTCACAGATCGGTCTGACAGATTGGTCTCACCGATTGGTCTGACAGATCGGTCTCACCGATCAGTTTCATAGATCGGTCTGACAGATCGGTTTCACAGATCGGTCTGACAGATCGGTTTCACATATCGGTCTGACAGATCGGTCTCACCGATCAGTCTGACAGATCGTTCTCACCGATCAGTCTGACAGATCGGTCTCACCGATCAGTTTCACAGATCGGTCTGACAGATCGGTTTCACAGATCGGTGTGACAGATCGGTTTCACAGATCGGTGTGACAGATCAGTTTCACAGATCGGTTTCACAGATCGGTGTGACAGATCAGTTTCACAGATCGGTTTCACAGATCGGTGTGACAGATCAGTTTCACAGATCAATTTCACAGATCGGTTTCACAGATCGGTGTGACAGATCAGTTTCACAGATCGGTTTCACAGATCGGTGTGACAGATCAGTTTCACAGATCGGTTTCACAGATCGGTTTCATGTACAGTAACAGTGGGTGAACAGTGTTTCCATACTCCTACAGTTTTGCCCCTTTTGACGTTTCCTTTGACGTAAAATACATTTAAAGCCTTATTTTAAGGGATCTTAAGGCTGTTTAAAATACCATAAATCCTATATTAATTATTCCTAAGGCTTGGAATGTTTTACTTGGTCAAACCGCGTGGGTTAATGCGATCCGTTTTTAATGGAGAATTAACCGGATCTTAAACTGTCACCCCATTAAATCTTAAAAAGGGACGAGATATCATTCTTCCTTGTTCTTTCCCTTTGTTCTCGATTAAGAGGCACTAGAACCTTTCAATCCTTTCCATAGGAGTTGCACAATCAACCTTTACTACTAGGATCAGTTCCGCTCTATTGGATGCAACCGAGCCGTGTCGATCAATCTTCGATATAAGCATCCTCTGGTGGATGCAGTTGTCACGAGGGGAGGATCGTGACCTGTTGTGTGGATAAAGGACGTCAAGAACTCTTCGAGGTAGGGGATTCATGGCTTCTCTAATTGTGTATGTGCAATCGTAGAATTAGCATGATTTATTCCTTTGGATCACAATGAAATTGACCTAATTATATACTTGAACCGGATTAAAAGAATTGGTTGATCGCATGTTGTTGCTTTATACCGTGATAACGGTTTGCCTCATGTTTTCCTAGATATAGTGATATCTATGTTTTCTTTGATTTGTTGTTCATTCATGATATAAATTGATAATGAACGTAAAGACGGAATTAATTGTTAATTAATTGGCTAAAGATAAAGAGGCATGTAAATTAATCTGGTTATTGTCGTTGTTGTAGTTGTTCTAATTTGAGGATAATAAAATTAGGGAAGTAAGCATGGTTATTTAATTATGATAGCTTGCTGATTAGGTATCCATGATTGGAACCTACGAATAAAAAATCTGTTAATTCCATATGGATTAGAAAACAGATTATGTGGGAATTTCAAAAGGGTTCTGAGTTACCCGCTTTCTTGTAAGGCTGAATGCCTTGTGGTTTGGAGCTCTGAGTGCTCATTGTGTTTGAAGGCTGAATGCCTTGTTAAAGGTCCGAGATCCCATTTTGTGATGTTTGTTTTCCTACTGCTCGTGCTGTGATGTGAGCCTGGATGGCTGTTGTGATATGTGGAGGCAAGGAGACTTGTGGTTGTGGCATCGGATGACGCCTAGTGTGGCGAGATGCATCGGTTTATGCATATGGGTGTCGGGGAGGACACCAGGGGTGATGGAATGGGTTGGATGTGGTTTCTAGTTGCTTGAGGTTTTCTTGAATGTTAATCTGCTTTGCTTTTCCCCACTGCTCAAGGCGCTGGTCTTTCTACCATTCTTCTGAAGGAGGCGAAGACGCGCGGGGTATGCCACGTGCTTTCCGTGTTTAGCCTCTCAAGGGAGAATCGGTATATGCTCTTTCTATAGGCGGCAAAGACTCGACGGGTAGTATATCTACTCACCGTGTTGAGCCTCCTTTTTGTTTAGAAGCATAGGATGTTTTTCTAGAATTCCTGGGAATGTGGAAAAGTAATTCTGTAATGAATGTTTGATTAGATGGTGAAAATCCACGGGGATGGAGATGCTGGAATTTAAAGGTGAAGTGAATCTTAAAAAGGAGCAGTTGTTTTTTAAAGTGATGCCAATTCAGTTTAATGTGGAATTGTTCATTCTTAATTAATGTTTAAAGAATTAATTAATGTACAGTGGAACTGATAAATGAAAATGGAGTAATCTAATAAATCTCTTCAATTGGTTGTGTGCTTATAGGATACCTAGTCTTTGAAGTAGCAGCCTGGAGTCTGAGAGACGTTAGCTGCAGTTGTATCTAAGACTAGGTAATGCCCATAGTGTGGATGTGAGATACATATATATATATTCTATACTTTTTGGGTTTCTATACGCTACTCCACCTTGTCGGTAAGGGCAACTGACACCCCTGGGATTCTGAGCCCTGGGGGGTGTTTTCCCCAATATTCTGATGGGAGGTTGAATGGCTGACTACCCCCTTTGGCCCCGCTCTCTTCTCTTGGTAGATCTTTGTGCTGGTAGGCACAGTGGTTAGTTTTACCCATATATGTGTGTAGAGGGCTGTAATGGCTTGTGGTTATTTCACACACATATATTCTGGATATAGTATCCTATGGAATACTATAGGTGTAACGTGTATAGGCTGTGATGGCTTGAGGATCCTTACTCGGCGTATGGGCTGTGATGGCTTGAGGTATAATACTCGACGTATGATACACGTTATACGAGCTATGGTGGCTCCTGGAAACTACCTGGTTACCTTGGTTGTGAGGATGGTGTGGTGCTTAGCCCAGGTGTCTGCAGGAAAGCCTTTGTGGTGCACGAGGTGCAGGTTGTGGAGCTTAGCCCAGGTGTCTGCGGGAAAGCCTTTGGAGAGAGATGCACAGGACGTATGTCGTTGGGGCAAAGCGGAAAACAAGTGGGGAAGTAGTAGCAGGGTACCCTTGATATTCTTTACTATATTCCATATTCTTGTATGCGTTACTTGGTGAGAGTAGCCATGGTGAGGTTGGGAACATAGTATACCTGTTTAGGTGACGAGTTAGTTTCACTTGTTGTTCACTGGGCTTTAGCATGCTTTCTTTACTTTTGCACGAGAGGCTTGGGGAGGATCCTACTGAGTATACTGTTATACTCACCCTATGTATGTATAAACTATTTTTCAGGTCACTTGGAGCAGGTTGGAGATCAAGCTGGTTACTACTAGCTTGCGGTTGGTGGAGGAGCTGTTCGGGCTTGTGGTCGCTGCCGTTTTACTTTCTTTTGGGTACTTTTAGTTTTCCCTTTCATTTGTAGTACTTTTGCATGAAATTTCATATATGTACTTGGGTTTCTTTTATTTTTCAGTTATGAGTTGGAGTTGGTTGGAGTCTATTCTATCTCTCTCTTCTGCATGTGTTCTCTTAGAGGGTAATGCCTCCCATTTGTGTGTGTATTATACCCTCGGTGCTAGTCGCCAACCCGGGGCCTACTGGAGGCGGGACTCGGGGGTCATTATCTCCCTTCTCACATTGCTGGCCCAGGAGGGGTACACTTTGTGGGGAGGGGGTCGTGACAGAGTGGTATCAGAGTTCTGGTTGAGGGATAGGACGGAGTTTGGAGTTAGGCACAGGTGAGGATGCATGGGATGGTAGGGCAACGGTGTCATTCATGTTTAGAAAGTGGGGTAAACACTGGAGACCGGCAGAGACATAGGCGTTCAGGGCCCCCTATGATCTGTTGCACGGACCTTTAAGTTTACAATGGCTACTAAACAAGTGATACCGATTGTAGGGTAGAGACCTAGGAAAGGATCATGCATCATTATTCTTTGCGTTTGTGTTTGAATGGGTAGACCTTGGGATAGGTAACCTAAAAAAATTTAATAAAACAAAACAATTAATTAATTAATGTTGAGTCTTCCATATTCCAGGCTTAGGAGCTCTAACAGTTGTTATTTTACAGGTATGGCTCCAGGTCGACGTCCTCGTCAGGTTTGCGCAGAAGATGCCCAGCAGGCTGTTCCAGCAGATCGCCGCTAGGTAGAGGTTGACGACGATGACACTTGGAGGAAGACACTCCGAGAGTTCTAGCGCCAGAGTCTACAGAAGTACGAGGGCTCCGTTTCAGATGCAGTCACAGAAGACTGGTTGGAGGAGGTCGAGATAGGCTTCAGTTCGATTCGTGCTCGGAAGGAACACTGGGTGTCCTTGGTTGTGACGATGTTGCGTGGAGCCGCGATACAGTGGTGGTTCTTGTTCCTCAGGGATCATGAGGAGTCAGCGATCTCATGGGAGGAGTTTCGAGATAGGTTTAGAGTCGAGTTTCTTTCATCGACTGCGAAGGCGTCCAGTCACCAGGAGCTACTCACCCTTCGATAGGGGAGCTCCAGTGTTCGAGAGTTTGGAATCCGTTTCAGGAACCTTCTACGATATGCTTCAGACCTATTACCAGATGATGAGGCCAGGGCGAGGCATTTCGAGGAGGCTTTGCGTCCAGAGATCCAGCGCCAGGTCACCCCATTTATGATGAAGACATATCTTGAGGTACTGGCAAGGGCAGAGGTTGTTGAGAGGACTTTGGCTAGGACCGTATTGTCACGAGAGGGGAATCGTCATGATTCCTCATGAAGTAGAGCTGTGGTCCGGGGTTCCCGGTTTTCAGGACAGAAGAGTTTCCATTCACCTGGGGGTAGGTCCCAGCCCTTCCCATCTCGTTTCTATGGAGGCAGCAACTCTCATGCCTATGCCAAGGGATCAAGCGCTTGTTTTTCTTGTGGTGGTCGTGGTCATCAGCAGCGGGAGTGCCCGACCTTTCAGAGCAGTCATCGTGCACCAGGCGCTCCACTCCAGGTTCCTCTGTTGAGGCAGTTCCATCCGAGGCAGCAGCAGTAGGTTGCACTAGCTTTAGATCACCCGAGGGTAGATGGAGCAGGCAGAGGACAGCCCCATGACGCTCCCCGTCCTCAGAGAGCAGAGCGCGGCCGTGGTGGTGGTCGTCATCAGGGTCAGAGAGGCCATGGAGGTGGTCGTGGTCAGCTTCATGCTCTAGCATTGCCAGCTCCAGGCGAGCCAGACGTCGTCCGAGGTACCCTTTGCTTGTTTTCTACCTTGGTGTATGCCTTGTTTGATTCAGGAGCGACACACTCCTTTATATCCCCTACCCTTGTCCACGCTTTGGGACTTGAGGTGGAGAGGCTTCCAGTGCCCTTGGCGTTGACTACGCCAGTTGGAGGTCGAGCTAGATTGTTTGAAGTTTGTAGAGACTGTGAGCTAGTGTTGGGGCAACACCGCTCTTGGGGAGATTTCCTATGTTTGCGAATACAACCATATGATGTCATACTTGGCATGGATTGGTTGTATTCGGTGCAGGCTGTTGTAGATTTCTACAGGAAGAAGGTCATTTTCTTTGATGAAGATGGAGAGAAAGTGGTGTTTGTTGGTGAGAGAGATCCTCTGATGAGTCATAGACGAGTTCCATCCTTATCATCCATGATGGCTGGGATGACTCTGAGTTCTTCAGAGGTTCAACAGCTGGAGTTTCCTAGGGTCGTAGAGGAGTACCCTGACGTCTTTCCAGAAGAGGTTGTATCCTTCCCCCTCGACGAGAGATCGAGTTTAGGTTCGAGCTACAGCCGGGAGCGTCTCCTATCTCTATGTCTCCGTATAGGATAGCCCCTTCTGAGTTACGAGAGCTACGTATACAGCTCGATGGTCTGTTGTAGTGTGGTTTTGTTCGGCCAAGCGTGTCACCGTGGGGTGCACCAGTTTTGTTTGTGAAAAAGGCTGATGGCATTTTGCGGTTGTGTGTCGATTATCGTCGGTTAAACAAAGTGACAATAAAGAACCGTTATCCTCTCCCGCGGATTGATGACCTATTCGATCAACTGAAGGGTGCAAGTTGGTTTTCAAAGATAGACTTTCGGTCAGGATATCATCAGATGCGTGTAAAGGATGAGGATATCCCGAAGACTGCTTTCCGCTGTTGTCATGGGCATTATGAGTTTGTTGTAATGCCATTCGGTGTGACAAATGCTCCAGCTGTTTTCATGGGGTTGATGAATGCTGTGTTCCGTGAATTCCTGGACAAGTTTGTTGTGGTTTTCATCGATGACATCCTTGTGTACTCCACATCTGAAGAAGAGCATGCAGAGCATCTACGAGCCGTTTTGGGAGTTCTTCGCCAACATCAGTTGTTTGGGAAGTTGTCCAAGTGTGAGTTCTGGGCTCGAGAAGTTCGTTTCTTAGGGCATGTTGTGTCCCAACAGGGAGTAGCTGTGGATCCTTCGAAGATAGAAGCAGTGGTGTCTTGGCCAGCCCCCAAGACCGTGTCAGAGGTGCGAAGTTTCCTTGGTCTCGCAGGCTATTATAGGAGGTTTGTGGCTAATTTCTCCCGAGTTGTGACTCCTATGACATCTTTGACCAGGAAGGATCAAGCGTTCATATGGACTGATCAGTGTCATATAGCTTTCGAGTATCTAAAGGAGAAGTTGGTAAGTGCTCCAGTCCTTTGTCTTCCAGCGGAGGGAGTCCAGTTTGATGTTTTCTGTGATGCTTCACATCTGGGACTAGGCTATGTTCTCATGCAGCAGAGGTCTGTTCTTTCTTATGGGTCTCGGCAGTTGCGTCCCCATGAATGCAACTATGCCACCCATGATCTTGAGTTGGCAGCCGTGGTGTTTGCACTGAAGTTGTGGAGACATTACCTCATTGGCGAGCGCTTTGTGGTTTTCACCGATCATAAGAGTTTGAGGTATGTTTTCTCTCAGCGGGATTTGAACTTGCGGCAGCGTCGGTGGATGGAGTTCTTGCAGGAATACGACTTCGAAATATCGTATACACCTAGGAAGGGAAATGTTGTTGCTGATGCACTGAGCCTAAAGTCACGTAATGATGTTGTGCGTGAATCTAGTGATTCCTGGAGAGTGATGGAAGAGCTATCAGCTTTGCATCTTGATATGGGAGAAGTTGGGGGTAGAGGTTGTCTTTTCCAGATGACGGTGCAGTCATCCCTGATGCAGAAGGTGGAAGAGTCTCAGTTGGGTGATCTAGAGGTGGAAGTTTGGAGAGACAGAGTTGTATGTGGTGAGGCCCCTGATGGTTGGTCGGAGGATGAACAACATCGAGTGTTATATCATGGCAGGCTTTTTGTTCCCTTGGCGATGCGCGAGACGGTTCTCCGAGAGTTCCATATTTCACCCTTGGCGGTACATCCTGGTGTGAAGAAGATGTATCGATCCTTGAGGAGTCAGTTTTGGTGGCCTGGGCTGAAGCGCACAGTTGCAGAATGTGTGTCTCGATGTTTAGTCTTCCAGAAGGTGAAGGCTGAACACCGTGTTCCTGGTGGTCTTCTCCAGCACTTAGAGATTCCTCAGTGGAAGTGGGAGGACATCTCAATGGACTTTGTTACAGGTTTACCTCGAGCTCCGGGAGGACATGATGCTATATGGGTGGTAGTGGATCGTTTAACAAAATCATCCCACTTCATAGCGATCAAGGAGTCGAGCTCAGTGGAAGTTTTGTCGAGGCAGTATCTGGAGGAGGTGGTGAGGCTTCACGGAGTACCGAGGACAATCATTTCTGATCGAGATCCTCATTTTACCTCTAGGGTGTGGAGAGGTCTCCAACATGCTTTTGGCTCTCAACTGTGCCTTAGCACTGCTTTTCATCCTCAAACGGATGGTCAGACAGAGCGAACAATCCAGACTCTTGAAGACATGTTGCGCTCTTGTGTTCTTGATTTTGGAGGTTCATGGGTGAAGCACTTACCCTTGGTAGAGTTCGCTTACAATAATAGTTTTCACTCTACCATCAGCATGGCGCCGTTTGAAGCCTTTTATGGCCGGCCATGCCGTTCTCCATTGTGCTGGACTGGGGTTGGAGAGTCAGCAATTCTCGGACCAGAACTAGTGAAGAATACAACAGAGATGGTTCAGGTGATTCGTGAGAGGATGAAGACAGCACAGGATCGTCGGAAATCTTAGGCTGATCAAAGAAGGAGACCCTTAGAGTTTAATTTTGGGGATCTTGTGTTTCTAAAGGTGACTCCCCGTCGTGGGCAGCGAAGGTTTGGTCGTGGAAGTAAGCTTTCTCCCCAGTTTGTTGGGCCTTTTGAGGTGTTAGCTCATGTTGGAGTTGTGGCGTATCGAGTAGCACTCCCCCCTCATATGAGTCGGATACATGATGTTTTCCATGTATCACAGCTCCGTCATTATCTTCATGATGAATCTCATGTTATCGATTGGGGAGAGATCGATATTGACGATGATGCAACCTTCGAGGAGCGACCTGTGGAGATCCAAGACCGCAAGGAGAAAGTGTTGCGTGGGCGTTCTATCCCCTTAGTTCGTGTCTTGTGGCGACACGGTGGCATGGAAGAGAGTACCTGGGAGCGTGAGTCACAGATACGTGCTCAGTACCCAGAGTTGTTTAATGTTTAACTCCTTTCATGTAATGATGTTTCCTCTCTGGTTAGACCTTTCATGTTTTATTTATGTACCTTTGATGTGATGTTGTGAATGAATTGTTTGGGTATGGATTTTTTTGTTCCCGGATGTCAGAGTTTTGTTCCAGCTTTCGAACAACTCATGGTGGTTTTCCCCTGAGAGGTATCTTATGGGGTGGTTGTTTCGGACCCCTCTTTTCTTCTGGGTTGGTTTTTAATTCTCGAGAACGAGAATGTTTTGAGAGGTATCTAATGTAATGTCCCGGACCTCTCCGGTCCATTACTTTGTGTAATTTTGGTGTTGGAGGTGTTTCGGGAGGTCAAGGGAACTTATCCCCAACACTTTGCCAATTTTCTAGTTCTGTGAACAGTGTTTCCAGTTTTATGAACAGTAACAGATCGGTCTCACTGATCGGTCTGACAGATCGGTCTCACCCATCGGTCTGACAGATCGGTCTCACCCATCGGTCTGACAGATCGGTCTCACCGATCAGTTTCACAGATCAGTGTGACAGATCGGTTTCACAGATCAGTGTGACAGATCGGTCTGATAGATCGGTCTCACCGATCGGTCTGACAGATCGGTTTC
The DNA here is from genome assembly GCA_963277665.1 of Viscum album. Lineage (NCBI taxonomy): Eukaryota > Viridiplantae > Streptophyta > Magnoliopsida > Santalales > Viscaceae > Viscum > Viscum album. The sequence goes on along the minus strand of OY728152.1, from coordinate 866,398,622 downwards.
ACAGATCAGTGTGACAGATCGGTTTCACAGATCGGTCTGACAGATCGGTTTCACAGATCGGTCTGACAGATCGGTCTCACCGATCGGTCTGACAGATCGGTCTCACCGATCAGTTTCACAGATCGGTCTGACAGATCGGTTTCACAGATCGGTGTGACAGATTGGTTTCACAGATCAGTGTGACATATCAGTTTCACAGATCGGTTTCACAGATCGGCGTGACAGATCAGTTTCACAGATCGGTTTCACAGATCGGTGTGACAGATCAGTTTCACAGATCGGTTTCACAGATCGGTGTGATAGATCAGTTTCACAGATCGGTTTCATAGATCGGTGTGACAGATCAGTTTCACAGATCGGTTTCACATATCGGTGTGACAGATCAGTTTCACAGATTGGTTTCACAGATCGGTTTCATGTACAGTAACAGTGGGTGAACAGTGTTTCCAAACTCCTATAGTTTTTCCCCTTTTGACGTTTCCTTTGACGTAAAATACATTTAAAGCCTTATTTTAAGGGATCTTAAGGCCGTTTAAAATACCATAAATCATATATTAATTATTCCTAAGGCTTGGAATGTTTTACTTGGTCAAACCGCGTGGGTTAATGCGATCCGTTTTTAATGGAGAATTAATCGGATCTTAAACTGTCGCCCCATTAAATCTTAAAAAGGGACGAGATATCATTCTTCCTTGTTCTTTCCCTTTGTTATCGATTAAGAGGCACTAGAACCTTTCAATCCTTTCCATAGGAGTTGCACAATCAACCTTTACTACTAGGATTAGTTCCGCTCTGTTGGATGCAACTGAGCCGTGTCGATCAATCTTCGATATAAGCATCCTCCGGTGGATGCAGTTGTCACGAGGGGAGGATCGTGACCTGTTGTGTGGATAAAGGATGTCAAGAACTCTTCGAGGTAGGGGATTCATGGCTTCTCTAATTGTGTATGTGCAATCGTAGAATTAGCATGATTTATTCCTTTGGATCACAATGAAATTGACCTAATTAAATACTTGAACCGGATTAAAAGAATTGGTTGATCGCATGTTGTTGCTTTATACCGTGATAACGGTTTGCCTCATGTTTTCCTAGATATAGTGATATCTATGTTTTCTTTGATTTTTTGTTTGTTCATGATAGAAATTGATAATGAACGTAAATCCGGAATTAATTGTTAATTAATTGGATAAAGATAAAGAGGCATGTAAATTAATCTAGTTATTGTCGCTGTTGTAGTTGTTCTAATTTGAGGATAATCAAATTAGGGAAGTAAGCATGGTTATTTAATTGTGATAGCTTGTTGATTAGGTATCCATGATTGGAACCTACGAATAACAAATCTGTTAATTCCATATGGATTAGAAAACAGATTATGTGGGAATTTCAAAAGGGTTCTGAGTTACCCGCTTGCTTGTAAGGCTGAATGCCTTGTGGTTTGGAGCTCTGAGTGCTCATTGTGTTTGAAGGCTGAATTCCTTGTTAAAGGGCCGAGAGCCCATTTTGTGATGTTTGTTTTCCTGCTGCTTGTGCTGTGATGTGAGCCTGGATGGCTGTTGTGATATGTGGAGGCATGGAGACTTGTGGTTGTGGCAGCGGATGACGCCTAGTGTGGCGAGATGCATCGGTTTATGCATATGGGTGTCGGGGAGGAAACCAGGGGTGATGGAATGGGTTGGATGTGGTTGCTAGTTGCTTGCGGTTTTCTTGAATGTTAATCTGCTTTGCTTTTCCCCACTGCTCAAGGCAGCTGGTCTTGCTACCATTCTTCTAAAGGAGGCGAAGACGCGCGGGGTATGCCACGTGCTTTCCGTGTTAAGCCTCTCGAGGGAGAATGGGTATATGCTCTTTCTATAGGCTGCAAAGACTCGACGGGTAGTATATCTACTCACTGTGTTGAGCCTCCTTTGTGTTTAGAAGCATAGGATGTTTTTCTAGAATTCCTGGGAATGTGGAAAAGTAATTCTGTAATTAATGTTTGATTAGATGGTGAAAATCCACGGGGATGGAGATGCTGGAATTTAAAGGTGATGTGAATCTTAAAAAGGAGCAGTTGTTTTTGAAAGTGATGCCAATTCAGTTTAATGTGGAATTTTTCATTCTTAATTAATGTTTAAAGAATTAATTAATGTACAGTGGAACTGATAAATGAGAATGGAGTAATCTAATAAATCTCTTCAATTGGTTGTGTGCTTATAGGATACCTAGTCTTTGAAGTAGCAGTCTGGAGTCTGAGAGACGTTAGCTGCAGTTGTATCTAAGACTAGGTAATTCCCATAGTGTGGATGTGAGATATATATATATATTCTGTACTTTTTGTGTTCCTATACGCTACTCCACCCTGTCGGTAAGGGCAACTGACACCCCTGGGATTCTGAGCCCTAGGGGGGGTGTTTTTCCCCAACATTCTGATGGGAGGTTGAATGGATGACTACCCCCTTTGGCCCCGCTCTCTTCTCTTGGTAGATCTTTGTGCTGGTAGGCACAGTGGTTAGTTTTACCCATATATGTGTGTAGAGGGTTGTAATGGCTTGTGGTTATTTCACACACATATATTCTGGATATAGTATCCTATGGAATACTATAGGTGTAACGTGTATAGGCTATGATGGCTTGAGGATCCTTACTCGGCGTATGGGCTGTGATGGCTTGAGGTATAATACTCGACGTATGATACACGTTATACAAGCTTTGGTGGCTCCCGGAAACTACCTGGTTACCTTGGTTGTGAGGATGGTGTGGTGCTTAGCCTAGGTGTTTGCGGGCAAGCCTTTGTGGTGCACGAGGTGCAGGTTGTGGAGCTTAGCCCAGGTGTCTGCGGGCAAGCCTTTGGAGAGAGATGCACAGGACTTATGTTGTTGGGGAAAAGCGGAAAACTAGTGGGGAAGTAGTAGCGGGGTACCCTTGATATTCATTACTATATTCCATATTCTTGTATGCGTTACTTGGTGAGAGTATCCATGGTGAGGTTGGGAACATAGTATACCTGTTTAGGTGACGAGTTAGTTTCACTTGTTGTTCACTGGGCTTTAGCATGCTTTCTTTACTTTTGCACGAGAGGCTTGGGGAGGATCCTACTGAGTATACTGTTATACTCACCCTATGTATGTATAAACTGTTTTTCAGGTCACTTGGAGCAGGTTGGAGATCAAGCTGGTTACTACTAGCTTGCGGTTGGAGGAGGAGCTGTTCGGGCTTGTAGTCGCTGTCGTTTTACTTTCTTTTGGGTACTTTTAGTTTTCCCTTTCATTTGTAGTACTTTTGCATGAAATTTCATATATGTACTTGGGTTTCTTTTATTTTTCAGTTATGAGTTGGAATTGTTTGGAGTCTATTCTATCTCTCTCTTCTGCATGTGTTCTCTTAGAGGGTAATGCCTCCCATTTGTGTGTGTATTATACCCTCAGTGCTAGTCGCCAACCCGGGGCCTACTGGAGGCGGGACTCGGGGTCATTATCTCCCTTCTCACATTGCCGGCCCAGGAGGGGTACACTTTGTGGGGAGGGGGTCGTGACACACCACTTTTTTCTTTTATGTGGGGTATAAAATCAACATGAATGTATTTTATTATTATTATTATGAAATTTATTGGTACTTATATTTTCGTATAATTTTATTTATTTCATGGATACGATGATCCAAAATTTACCAATGTGGTAAGGAATTTATGTTACAATCTCATTATTTACCAGGATTGTTTTAATTATGCCTCTGATGATGAATTTTATTTATTTACATCTCAAAAATATCATTAATTTTCTTCCATTATAGTTATTTCTACAGAATACATGTTTTTATTTTATGTTCCTCTCTTCAATAACTAAAATGAATAAAAGAATGTTTTTAATAAAAATCAACTTTATTTATTTCTTCAGTTGAAAATACATTCTCTTCCATGTACATATGTTTTAAGGAAGTTTTCCAGAATTTTTCTCCTACTCTTAAATGATTGATTAAATACATTTTTACCCATGTTTTGATTTTTACAAAATGGTTTAAAAGGAATATTTTTTTTCCAAACATGGTAATTTTGACCTTTTACTAAAAAAATTAAAGGAATATTTTTTTAATCATACACGTCATGAAAAAAAATTTCCAATGTCATGATAGCCTAATGTTTTGAATATTTCTTTTTAAGTTTCCAAGATTATTTTTGAGGAAAATTTTTTCCGTAATATTTTAGAAATTTTCAGATAAATTATTTCAAAGTTAAAATGTTATTTTCCTCAATAAATATATCAATTGATGTTTTAAAGGATTTTTTATCTAAGATGACATAATTTAGTGTTACCTATTCTTTAGTAGGGATATGATCTGATGACACCATCCTTATTCTTTCTCTATATTATTTATGATTATGATGAAAATATTTTTATAAAACCCATTCCTTTTATACATGTTATGTTATGGTGAATTTATTAAATGATTTTGAACCCCATTTCTTTTCCATGAGTTATGATATTATGAAATTTTTATGAAACTCATTCCATTTCCATGGGTTGTGCTTTGAATAATTGATGAAATAATTATAAAATATGTTTTTTCATGGGTTATTCTATGAAGAAATGTTTATGAAAATCATATATTTTTCATGGATTATGATATAATGAATGATTCATGATCTTATAAAAACATATTTTGGATTTTCATTATATGATGGGTGGGACCAAAATAATATATCCTTCCAATGCATTTGGTAAATATGGATATCTCATGAGATAAATAGGACTAGAATTGGGAGTGAACCCAGTTCATTAAGGGACTCTGTAAACTATAATATACTTGGGAGTTAACCTTGAATACTAATATGGATTGGGGAGAAAACCCATTAAACTATTATAGTATTGGGAGGGAACCTTTACTGCTAAAATGTTTTGGGGAATAAACCCAATCTACTATTTTAGCCTTGGCAGTGAGTCTTGACTACTCAAGAAATGATTTTTTTATTATTTTTATGCCACAAACTTATGTTTTATACTAATGTTATTCTCTAATGGATCATATTCTTTGATTCCTTTATGATTCATGTCTTATAAACTCCTAAAGTTTATTCCATGAATCATGATTATGTTCTATGAGATACATGGTATGGTTTTCAAATGTTATGATCATGTTCTCATGCCATTATGCTCATGTTATGTTTAAGTGAGCATTAATATCTCCCTTTTTTACCCTTACTGATCATATTATCTCACCCTTTCATATGATTCCTTTCCCCATTTTTTAAATAAATTTATTAAGTATTATATGTCTTAGAAGGGTTCTGGTTATGAACAACTTAATGGGAGATAATGTAGTTCACTAATAGATGAGTTTATTATATATCCAAGTTTACAAAGTTACTATACCTAGAAGATTATAGAATGGATCATTATGTTATGTAATTAATATTCATATATTAAGATATGACATCTATGTATGAAAAGTATGGGTTGGAGTAGTTCATTTTCTAGTTTATTATATATGTCAATGTGAGGTAGGTAATACCTTACAATTTTGAAGGTTATAATCATGGGATCATATCATAGTTTGATCAAACTATAAATATCAAAGATCATGGGATGAATAAATATATTCATTTATCCTTGGTTTAGATTGATCAAATATGTATAACCATTTGAATTATTGTCTTGATTTGTGGTATCAAACAAGTTAACTATGGTTGAAACTGGAATGACTTACACACACTTGTTTAATAATAAATCAACCCAATTAATATGGATAGGATACCCAATTAAATTATTACTAGCTTTATATAAATTTCATATGGTGTTAACATAAAATTTAATTAATTTTTCTAAAAAAATCTTCAAATTTCATTCCTCTACTATGAAGCATCATAGTCCCCCTGTTATAGTGCACCAATTAACAATATTTCTATTCAACTTATGTTCACCAATTAGTCAATGTATTTTCTTATATATATATAATTCATAATTCCATTATAAAAATATTTCAATGATTTCCTTTTTTCTACTTAATTTGTGCGGTTGAAATAAATTTTAAAAATAATGACTACATGTCTTCATAAAACAATATACTTGCATTCATATATATCCCTTGAGATCTATTTAAATACAGCATTATATATGGATTACAAAACTAAAATTGTAATATATTGATACCATTGATGAATTTTATGTTGTCATACTCCTTGAGAGTAGATCAAACCCCACCACTTTGGTAGTACTATAGGTTGAAAGAAAACCCTATTTAGGATACAACGTTGGTTCATGACTCAGCACTGGTACTTAGTGGATAGAAACCCTTAAATAACTTTTTAAACAAGAGAGTAATGTAAGTGTTCTTTTTTGATTCAATAAAAAATACTCTTTGATACTTGTATAATAAAATGAGATAAATTTGAATTTAATTTAATTGATTTCATGACATCTCGGACCTGGATTACACTTAACATGTGCTCCAAACATGGTTGGCCACATCACCACTGGAATGACTCCCCATAAGCCAAGGGCTTCCAACTAGAAAAAGGGGTTTGTAAGTAGTATAATGGGGATACTATACCCCCATGTCAGAGTAACACATTAGATACAACAAATAGTAAATAGTAGTAGAAGCATAATCAATCAGACATATAAAGTAAACAATATAAGACTGAGTAACTGGATAATGTAACAAAAACATCATAGGCATGTTTTTAATAAAAATATGTGTTCATGGAATGCGGTTACAAAAAAAGGGAATAGGTAACAAGAAATTAAAATTATAAAAAAAAAGAGAAAAAGATGAACAAAATTCTATATTCTATCCATAGCATCGAAAGCACATTATCAATCCCCTGATCCTAAGCTCCATCTAAGAAAAAGAATCAGGAACCTGTATAGGGTGTTTTCCACTATCCATACCTTTAGGAAAATAGTCTTCTCAGGTTCCAAAGTTTTTCTAAGTAGGGTGTGAGATAAATCTCATTAGGTCACCACCAATGGTGTCTATCTATAATCTGAGAAGTTGATCATATATATTCAGATTGTGATAACAAGGTGCAAATTAATGTAGTGAAGCATACATAAATAACCTCCTGCTCAGATTCCTAAAAGATACCTAGTGGGTCTACCTGCTTCAGCCCAAAGTTGGTATGTCTGACCAAGTCCCCATATGTATATATACATATATACATTATAACTGAAATGGGGTAATAATTCATCCAATCCATACATGTATATAGAGATTGTTACTATAATGGCATAAGAATACCTCCCACCCATACATGTATATAGAGATTATCATTGGTGTGAGGTAATAATGCCTCCTACCCATACACATATAATAATTTGGCATGGGGTTAGAATTCCTCCCACCCATTCATGTTCTCTCACCCATACACATATAATAAGATGGAATGTGATAATAATGCCTCCAACCCATTCATGTTCATATATAAATCAAATCATTCAAGGCGCCCCACATAGAATTTATCATTTTATATAAGGCACGGTCAAAGGAATGGGATCACCATCCTTATATCAAGTTCATTTAACAAAAAAAACCATTTCATAAAATGAATTTATAATAAATCATAACAAGGGAAATTACATTCCATACCTTGAAACCATTCCATTAAAACCAATTCATTTTAAAGGTTAAATCCATATTACCCTAGACAACATATACAATCAAACCATCCAATTTTCCTAGAATGAAAATTTTATTTCAAGGCACAGGTGCCAAGGGAAAAGTGTCAAGGTCAAATACTCATATGCCCATTAGGAAAACTCCAATTGAAAATGGGTTAATCACCATTGAGGCACCTTGATATACATCTATTACACTTAAGTCAAAGGTTATTTCAATTAAAATTCAATCCATGAGCTGAATTGGGTTCCATGTATTTTGAATCATTTGACCCAAATGGTCATTTTCAAGGTGCCACACCTATGAGTGTCCATATAAAATAAGGGTGATTCTTAAACCCATAAACAAGAACCAGTTCACCTATATCAAGGCACTAGGTTCATTTAGATATTAAGGAATCAACCCAAAAAATGAGCTTGAATAAGTCCAGCTCGTGGCATGAAGGAATAAATACGAAATGTCCAAAACTCAAATGGAAAACTATATAAAAACCTATCTTAGGGATGTAGATGAATCATCACTTGATATTGACCTTATAATCAAATCAGGTTAGAAGATAATTTTTTTTAGTCCAACACGCTGAAAATAGGTAGAATAGGCATGCATATAAATATCACAATGGATTGTGAGATTAACTAGAGAAAAGAGGATACGTGAGGTTAGCCTTACCTTGGGATATCTAATTATTCCTTTGGATCAAATATCAGTCGCCGGATAGAGGAATATCAAGAGATCCAATCTTGGGAGAATATTTGATCTCAAAGAGGGGAATAAGAGTAGGTTTTGTACACTGGGGTGAGGGGAAAATAAAAATTAGATTTTATGTTGAAAGAGGGGGGAGATGGTAAGTTTTTTCCAAAACCTATTGTGTATGGTTTCTGCACACTATTTACAAACCGTTCACAACCTGTGTGGTAAGGCCCTATCCCCCATCTACAGAAGGATACAAAGGTATGTTACTGGTCCTTATGGTTCTAGATAAACCATGAATAATTGAAGGTTTCGATGTCTATATCCTCATAGTTTATACAAACCATGTGGCCTGGGTCACACGATTTACACTAACCATACAGCCTGGGTCACACGATTTACACTAACCTTGTGGCATATCCTGTAGCCCACTTTTCCTAACCTATAGGCTCTAGAATATTCCCAAACACTCCTTGAGCCTTCCCTAGGCCATATTATACCTTTAACATGATTAAAATAAGGATTCAAAATGAAAAACCAATGATTTGTACCTTGGTTAAAAATTGGGTCGTGACAACCACCCCTTCTTAACCAACTTGTCCTTGAGTTGTCCTTCTAAGGGAAAAGATATAGTGTCAGCAAATAGTTCCAGCCACTGAGATAGTATATCAGCTTCCCACTCCTAGTTATCATCATGTACTCAGTCGTATGTCCATAACACTTGTACATGAAAAATAGACCTACCTCGGAGTTTCTCCACACTCCAATCAACAATACATAGAGGATACTCTTAAAAGGAAGCATCCATATACATCTCAGTCACATTAGGCTGAAATACATGATATGTGTCTGGATATTATTATCTACTCTTAGATACATTATATACATCATGCATGGACTGGTATCTATGAGGAAGTTCCAACAGGTAATCCACCGGTCTAATGCGCATCACAAACTCAAAGGGTCCAACGAACCTCGATGATAGCTTACCATGTTTCCTAATACATCTATGCCCAAACATAGGTAAGAATTTCAAGAAAACCAAGTCTTCGACCTTGAATAAAAAATTTCATTAGTGTCTATTGGCATAAGACTTTTATCTAGACTGAGTTGTCAACATGCGCTCCCTAATTAGGTGGAACCACTATGTAGTCTCTTGAACAAGACGAGGCCCAAGAATAGTTTCTTCCCCTACCTCTAGTCATTACATAGGTGAGAGGAAAGGCCTTCCATATAAGGATACATAGGGATATATCTTAATGGTAGTCTAGAAGCTATTTTTATAAGAAAAATTGATTAGGGGAATGTGTTTCACCCAAGAACCCCCAAAGTTGAGAACGCATGCACAGAGAATATCTTCTAGCACATGAATTGTAAGCTATGTTCTTCCATCAGTCTATGGGTGGTAGATCATGCTCAAAAGTACCTTTGTACCCAAGGTCATATGAAACCCCTTCCATAATCATGACATGAAACAAGTGTATCTATCATAAATGATAGAAAGAGGTTCTCCATAAAGACATAATATCTTCTTGACATACAGTCTCCCTAGCTCATCTACCGATAAGGCCTCTCAAACAGGTAAGAAGTGTTTGGACTTTTTTAAATGACCAACAACAACCTACACTGCATCATTTCCATGAGGTGACCTAGGTAAACTGGTCATGAATTCCATCAAAACATCATCTCATTTCCACTCAAGAATAGACAATGGTGGAATAATCCCTTTCAAATGCTGATGTTCTGCCTTCACCTACTAACAGGTGGAACATCACGTGATGAAACTGGCTATCTCACACTTTATACTGGCCCACCAGTATTGGTATCTTAGATCTTGATAAATTTTGGTGACACTAGGGTGAACTACTCATGTCGATATGTGGAAATACCTCATCAATTTATCTCTAATATCTTTTAGCACCCATACATTCCCACAAAAAAAATATAGTTTCATCCCCATTGACCATCCAACCAAAATGGGTATCATCATCTGAGACACTTTACTATAGAACAAGGCCTTCAAGATCAGATATATGTATCGACCTTACTCGTTCTAAAAGAGTATATGTCATCTATAAGGATGAGATTATAGTCTGAACATGGTCCTCCTGAACCTCAACACATATCTCTGAGATTAAGGCTATGATATTTCATTCATCACTGGACTCCTATACCGCCTGTGTCTGATGCTTTAGATTCAGATCATTAGCTACGGAATTCCCTTTTCTTATAGTGTAAGAAAGCACAAAATCAAACGATTGTAGGTAATCGACCCACCTATGCTACTAGTGATTTATATCCCACTGTGTGAAGATATATTTTAGGATTTCATGGTCTATGAAAACCACAAAATGATCTACCAATAAATTGTGTCTGCAATAGTGTAAGGAATGAACAACAACAGAAAGCTCAAGGTTATGTGTCAGGTAATTCCACTCAAGAGGTCTCAACTGATAAGAACTATACACAATGACTCACTCATCCTACATCAGAATAGCTCCATGCTCAACACCTGATGTGTTACATTAAACTGTATAGGCCCTTCTTAGATCTAATAGTATCAGTATTGGAACTAAATTTAGTCTTCCCTTTAAGTCCTAAAAGGATGCTTCCCAAGAATCATACCATTCTAATTTTACACCCTTCTTTTTCAATCCCATGAGCGGTGTTGTAAGGCATGAGAAATCCTGGATGAAGAATCTATAATATCCAACAAGACCCAAGAAACTCATAATATAAAATACTTTCTTGGGTTTCTCCCAAGAAACTATATCTCTCACTTTCTCTGGGTCAATATAAATTCTTGACTCTAAGATGATATGACCCAAGAAGTAGAATTTATCGATCCAAAAGTGGCATTTACTAAGCTTAGCATTGATCTAATGTTCTCTCATCATATTCAAAATAATCTCAATATTAGTTTCATGGTCATGTATAGATCATGAATACACTAGGATATATTTGATGAATAAAACCACAAAGTAATTTAGATACTGGTGGAAGACCCAGTTTATAAGAGCCCTGAAGATAGTAGGTGTGTTCGAGAGTCCGAATGGCATGACCAGGTACTCATAGAGACCATACCTACTCCTAAAAGTTGTGTAAGTTATGTCAAAATTCCTAATAGAAACTTGATGATAGACCTACCTTATATATATCTTTTAAAACACCTTAACTCCTCGTAGATGATCAAATAGGTCATCTATTCTAGGAAAAGGATACCATTTATTAATAGTCAATAGATTCAACTGATGGAAATCCACAAAAATCCTAAGGGTATCATCCACTTTCATGAAAAAGAGGATAGTTGAACCTAAAAGAGAAGTTTTGTGGTGTATAAATACTTTTTCTTCCAATCCTCCAACTGGTTCTTGAGCTCTAGAAGCTCATTTGGTTCTATAATATAAGGATGAATGGTCATAGTTTCTTCTCCTAGCACAAGATGAATATTAAACATCTACCTATCGCAATGGAGGTATACTAGAGAAGTATTTGAGAAATACTTCTCTATAATGATCCACTACAGGAGGAAAGATGGAAAGTTGTAACCCCTAGTAATCAAGGTATGGACTGGAGACATGTGTTGTAACACTACCCAGCCTCTGTTTCTTGGTTCCTGTTTGTGTCACACTGACATCACATTCTCCCTTGTAAATGTCCATAACACCCTCTGGTGATGTAAACATCACCCTATGATGATAGAATTCAATACAGGCTCTGTAGGGAACTAACTAGTCTATCCCAAAGATTTCATAAAAACATGACATGATGAGGACATAGAGGTTCCATAAAAAAGGTAATCGCCCAACTCAAGGGTAAAATTCTAAAAGCGGTGAATTCCCTCTAAATGGATACCTTAGGGTGTATCAAGAATCATTATGCCTAGATAAAAGTCGATTTCTAGGATCAAAATCTTAGTGATTTCCTCAGATATAAACAAGTGAGATGCTCCTGTATCAAAAAAAGAAGACACTAAAGTGGAGGCTACTATAATAGTACCTCATATAGTATATGGTTTGGCACTCTGATCCTACAACATAGGATGGACTGGAAGTAATTATCCTCTACCATGGCCTTGATTTACTACCTAACTACCCTAAACAGACCCGCTATATTGGTGCTGATAAATATATGTATGTTTTCCTCTTCCTCGAACACCATAGATTCCTGAATTACTGGTGGTTTCTAAATTCCTAACTTTCATGATCCTGTTAATCCCTCTCCTAATTGAGGAGTAGGTGAAAATCCCTACTCACTAGGCACCAACAGTAAAATCCTGTAGAAATGGTGGATAAGGCCCATCCTTCCACAACCTCTGCAATCGACTACATTTTGCAGACACTACCTCTTGAAGTGCCCTAGCTCTCCTCACCAGTGTAAGATAGGAAAACTACCTATGAAAGGATAAGAACCACTGTTACCACTATGATATTCCTCAAAGCATTGTTTTCATCCATAAGAGGATCCACTAGAATCCTTTGGTGTCAAACTTCCTTGGCTCGCACCATCCGCCTCCCTCAAATTTCGCTCTATAATTAGGGCCTGGTTGACAATATCAAAAAAATTGTCATCCTAAACACATTACTTGTGATTATATAGCATAAAAAACACATCCTCAAATCACCTAATAGCCATCAGATCATAAGCAAATAGAGAGGAATAAAATCGTTGTAGCTTAGTGAAATGGGATTAATATTCCATAACTAAAATGGTTCCCTATTATAGATTCATAAACTCTCTAGCTTTATCATCCCTTAGAGTCTGGGGAAAGAAGTAATCATAGAAGACAGTCAGAAAGTTATCCCGGACCATATAATTATGTTGGACTACCTAGGTGATTACATCACACCACCTCTTGGATGAATCCTAAAGCATGTAAGAATCTATTTTGACCCTCCATTCTGGAGGCATCTCCATATTCTCAAATATAGATAGGATCGCTGCAATCCAAGGCTCTACAACAAGTGGTTTTCCATCCCCTGAGAAAGTAGGAGGATGCTACTGCTGAAACTCGTGAGTTTACTCTATCATGGTTGGGGTAGGTCATACTCTTAATTGCATGTCCTAAAACATACATAAAAAACCCTCTCAAAACTAGGAATTAGAACCCACATGTAGAATAGGAAGAGGATCCAAAGGTGTCTCAATAATTGTAATGACTAGTGGCTCAAGGCCCACCACCTTAGGAATAAGTTTGTTACAGCCTTCAAGGTGCATGACTAGAGGACATTGTGGTGGCATAATGCTACAATTACAAACAAACATATTCGAATGGATTCAATCAGTTCAAAATATTTCATTTAATAAACTAGGATAGGTAATAAATACTTCCTATTATAACATAAATTCCTCTATGACCGCTTCAAAATTCACGACTATACGTTGGAACAAACCATAACAGTCCATAAGAATAGAGAAACACCCACTACCCACTACAAATTCTAGGTTTGGGTCAATATTATATTCTAGGATTGTTTAAGATGGTTATTCTCATGTTATAAGTCATTTTACATTTGAAAACATACTCATTTAACATTGAACCATTTGAATCAGTAAAATCCAATAATATCCCATTTTCCAGACCATAAGGTCTCATACACCTTATGAACCAAAATTTGGCACTCATTTGGATGTCATTTTAATATCAATTGTTCTTATCCATGTAATTATACCATTTTTAAATGATTGATCTTGCTTGAATGACATTTTATGATCCATAAGGGACCATACACCTTACAAATCAACGAGTGGAACCCACTAAACTCACACCATTATATGATCCAAATCATGTAAGAGATTTCATCACAATTTAATATATAATGACAAGGCACAATAAATATTCAACAAGAAATGCTTGATAAAATTTAAACATGATATGGAAAGAATTCATAGCCTATTCATATTGTACATATCATGATGCATGATCTAATTCATAACCCTAATTTCATCAAGCAATAGTAAAGAAATTATAATTTCAATGACCTCGATATAATTAACTTCACAAGTCATGTGTATCACCCAATGGTGAAATCATATCAACTTTAAATAGATAAATAAATAACAATCATAAGTAAGGAAACTTGGTCTTTACCCCGTACATGGGTTTATGACACCCAAAATTGGATTATAACTAAGTCCCTAAGAAGTCCAAATCTCCATTCTATTTTATAAAAATATTAAAGAAAGAATGGAACCTCTCAGATACCACTTTGTGATGTCCTTGACCCATATTCCACTTAATTTATGCCCTAAACACAATTGGCCACATGACCCCTGGAGAGTCTTCCCATAATCCAGGTTCTACTGACTAGTAGTGAGGGTGTGTAGGTAGTATATCAGGGAGAATATACCCCCATGTCATAGTAAGAAGTGGATACAGCAAATAGTAAACACTGGAAGAAGTATAATCAATTATATAGATAAAGTAAATAGTAGAATATTGAATACATGAATAATATCGTAGAAGCCTCATAGGTAAGTCTCTAATAGAAATATATATACATGTCATGCTAGTAAAAAAAGGGAATAGGTAATAGGAAACTATCCTGCTAAACAAAAAGTGAAAAAGAGGAACAAAAGTCTAGATTTTCTCCATAGCGTCACAAGTGAATGATCGATCCCCATCTACAAATCTCCATATCTAAGAAAAAGAGTCAACAACCTGTATAAGGGTGTTTTCCTCTATCCATAACTATAGGAAAACAGTCTAATTTGGTGCCAAAGGCATCCAAAGTAGGGTGTGAGATAAATCGAAGTATCCCACCACCAACGATGTATATGTATAATCTAAGTAGGTGCTCGTATCCATTCAGTGTGCAGTAATAAGCTAAAAAGTAAAGCATCATAGAATACATAAATAACCTCCCGCTCAAGTTCCTAAAGGATACCTGGTGAGTCTACCTGCTTCAGCCAAAAGCTTGTATGTTTGACCAAGCCACCATAGGTATATATATATATACACACACACACACATTATAACTGAAATGGTGTAATAATTCCTCCCATCCATACATATATATATAGATTGTTACTAGATTGGGGTAATAATTCCTCCCACCCATACATGTATATAGATATTATCACCAACGTGAGGTAAGAATGCTTCCCACCCATACACATATACCATAACTGGCATGAGGTAAAAATTCATTCCACCCATACATATATAATAAGCTGTCATGGGGTAATAATTCCTCCCACCCATTCATTTTCATACATAGATCAAACCATTCAAGGCATCCCACATAGGATTTATCATTTTATAAAAGGCATGTTCGAAGGCATGATCTCTCCATCCTTACATCAAGTTCATTTAACAAAACAAACTATTTCATATAATTCCTTTATAATAAATCATAACAAGAGAAATTTCATTTCATCCCTTGAAACCATTCCATTAAAACCAATTCATTTTAAAGTTCAAATCCATCTTACCCTAGCCAACCTATATAAGCCAACCATCCAGTTTTCCTCACATGGGAAATTCATTTCAAGGAAGAGGTTTCAAGGTCAAAGGGTTAAGGTCAAATAATCATATGCCCATTTATACAATTATAATTAAAATGGGTCTAAGAACTATTCCGTTACCTTGATATACATTAATTACACATGCGTCAAATGAAATTTCAATTAAAAGTCAATCCGGAAGCTAAATTGGGTTCCATTAATTTTGAACCATTTGTCCCAAATTTTCATTTTCTTGGTGTTACACCTATGTG
Source organism: Viscum album (assembly GCA_963277665.1). NCBI lineage: Eukaryota > Viridiplantae > Streptophyta > Magnoliopsida > Santalales > Viscaceae > Viscum > Viscum album. Next base: position 866,382,624 of record OY728152.1, on the reverse strand, counting down.
TGTCCATATAGAATAATTATGATGCCTAAACCAATATAAAAAACCAATTAACCTATATTGAATCACTAGGGTAATTTAAACTTGAAGGAATCAACAGAATAACAGATCTCGGCAAAGGCAGGCTCATGGAATAATGAAATAAATATGAAATGGCCAAAAATCAAATGGAAAACAGCATGACCACCTACCTTATGGTCATAGATGAATCTGTGATAGATATAAACCTCATATTTGAAGTAGGTTGGAAGAGATCTTAGTTTTATTCTAATGCCTTGAAAATAGGATTAATGAGACTATATCTAAATAGCACAATTCATGGAGATATTAACTGAATAGAATAAGATTTGTGAGGATAGCCTTACCTTGGGATATTTGATGCTTCATTCAGATTGAATATCGGCCGCTGAATGGATGAATAGTAAGATATCCAAGCTTAGGAGGAGATTTTATCTCAAAGAGTGGAAGAAGACTAGGTTTTGTCCATTGGATATAGGATAAAAGAAAAATTATATTTCAATTTGAAATAGGGGAAATGGTAATTTTGTCCCAAAACATATTGTGCACAGTTTATGTGCATAGTTTACAAACTTTGTGCAAACTGTGCATTAAGGCTTTGTCCCCAATCTGCATTAGGTTTTAGGACCGTAATCCTGGTCTGAATGGCTTCATAAAAACCATTTGGACTTACAGGTTCCCCTATCTACAGCCTCACGGTTTACACAAACTGTGTGGCCTGGGTCACATAGTTTACATTAACCATGCATCCCAGATTACAGCCCACTTTTCCAGACCTCTAGCCTCCAAACAAGCCTCATATTCTCCTCAGTCCTTCCCTATTCCATAGTATACCTTTACCATGATTAAAGTAAGGATTAAAAATGAAAAACCAATGATCTATACCTTGGTCAAAATTCAAGTCATTATAGATTTTCCATCCCATTGATCCTTGATTTTATATCCATGGAGATAACCCTTTAGATAAGGCATATTACCCTTTAAAATTAGATATATGTCAATTCTATAAGGGTATATCTATTTATATTTAATCTTATACATTATATCACACATGATTAAATAATTAATTCATATCATACCTACTCAGTGAATAGATATATTTTTTATATTTTACTTGTTCGATGAATCAGGTTTACCCATTGGACATGACCCATATAGTATAACCAATGAACCTATTCAAGATCCGGACCAAAAAAATATGACACAACTAGATCTATTATTCACTATTACCATTGGTTTTTGACTATCTGATTTGAAAAAATAAATTCAATTAAAATAACATCACAAGAATATGGTGTGTGAAGTGAAAAGTGTGGCATCATATAGCCGCATTTAATGATCAAGCACACATATGTGCATAGTGCGGTATACAATCCCACCATATGATTTTATCCCAAAAATTTATCATTTTTTAATAATGATAACATTATCCCTTGTATTATGTGGCCCCCTTTTCATCCATTTTTTCATTTGGGACTCACATCCTTGTCTTCACCTACAAAATAAATAAAATTAAAAAATTAAAAAGAAATCTAAAATCTAAAAATCATATATATATTTAAAAAAACTAAAATTAAATTTTATTTTCAAGATAAATTATAATAATCATATAAAAATATTCATAAATAAATTTATCTCGTTATTTAAACCTTTACATAATAGAGGCAGATAAAAACAAAATAGGGAAACGAGTCGACACTACCAAAAACATGTAACTCTTGTTTTCAACTAGATTCATTCTATACAATTATATTCAAATCTCATAGTTCTTTATATACTTTTATATGTCAATATGTACATGTTTCTTTTATCCTTTCATTAATTTTTTAGAGAAAAAGTCAAAGGATCTTTGGAGCAGCCCCAATATTATGTTCACAAAGGTAAACCAAAAAGTGTTCCCATGTTTCACTACTTATATTATATCCTTGGTTCATTAAAAAAATTTAAAATCACCCACTTTTCCTCATTATAACCAAAAAATATTCTCTTAGGATATAATATATTTTTTTTATTCCTTCACACGTATGATATAATTTCCTTCATTGAACATATATATGAAAATTTATCATATGTAAAGTTAATATCCCATCATTGGTGAATTTTTTATATTGGATTTAAACTGATTCCTACGGAGACTTTTATACACCAACTCCTTTGAAAGTCCCTTAGTTAATGGATCTTCAACATTCTTTCCCAATATAAAAAATATATAGTTATAATATCATCCTTTATCAATCAAAGGAACTCAAGCCTAATGAAAGCATGATTAACTATTATTTTTTAAAAAATTCAATTGGATCAAAATTATAATAACACATTCATCATACCATGTTTTTTCATCCATATATCATTAGAAAATAAATTTAATTATGAAAATAATATAATAAATGGTAACTTGGTGAAATGGATTGATACTGGTGTACTCTTATCGTCTCTAAATCATTATAGATTAAAGGCACTAAGAGAGGAATCCTTTAGACCAACCGCATGTATACCATAGCCCTTGGTTTTCCTTTATACAATCTTTATGTGATATAATTAAAGTATCAGGTGTTTTATAATGCACCTTTGATTCTGTGAAGAACTTGTGATCAATTTATGGTGTGGAATCTATCAAAATTTTTTCTTCTTTTAGTTTCTTTCCCTATAACTTGAGATAATGAGTGGGAGGAGATATAATTCATTCAAGATATGGACTATATATTTTTTTAGTTTAAAATGTATTTAAATAGTTTGGTTAAACATTAAAAAAATTCATTTTTTTATTTTGGAATTTAAACTTTAAAATGAACCCAAAACATTCACCAAAATCTTATTTAACTTACTATAAATTTTTTAAATATTTTGTCACTCAAAATGCTCTAACATGTCAATTGATAAAATAAAAACCATTAACTTGTATATTTACCACCCATAATTATTTAATGAACTATGAACAGGTAATATTCATTTGAAAAAATAGTATTTTTCTTATATTAATTTATATACTAAAATAACTTATGAAGGCCTAGAGAAATAAATTAAATTCTCATTATTATAAACTAAAATAAGATATAATTGAATTTATTTAATTAATTATTTTTAATCATTCATACTTGGAAACTCATCGGCCCACCTATTTGGGTCTCACTTTTCCCTAAACTCAAATCCATCCAAATTGGTGGAACTTATGGATATTCTTTGTGGGTGGCCCTCTAGTCCCTTCAACTCGATTGAAGTGAATTATACTAATAAACCAATAATAGTATCTAGAAACACATCATGGAACCTAAAGAGATAAGGGTAACTTATACTTACTATGTAATATAATATTTTTTTTGTTTTAAAATATCTTATAAGAAGGATGCATACTTTGAAACATCATCCTTTAATGTTTTATTTATATTTTGTTGGCTATATTTGATATAATTTCATTTACCTACTATATCCATATATTTATTCAAGTAACTAGTATTCTAGTTAAGTGGAAAATATATCTTCTTCCTATATTTGAAAGTGATAAATATTTTCCAAGCCATTCAATCAATTTCATACCACTAACGATGCACCTGATGTATTATTCATCACAATAAACATAAATTTTTATAATTTTAACCTTGTATTGATGTATGTAATCAAATTATAGACATTGATAATGAGTTCAATTAAATATACCTATACACATTTTTGTAGATAGTAACATCCTATGACACCCAGTATATGTGGTGTTTCTATTAGTATGTTAATCATCATGATCTCTTCTATTTGAGATCACCAGATGAAAACTTCATGAGAAGAAGTATCAATGATTATGAACCCCCATATCCAAATAGTTAGTAATAATTTATATCCCATTAGTATATTTTATTATAACTATAGGACATATGTTTAATAATTCTATAATAATATCAATAGGTTCTCATTATAATTAATAACTGTTATAAAATTTTGATGTGAAAAATAATTTAAGGATATTACCATGTGAATAATATACACATAATTAATTACACTATTATGGTAAGAATAAATCATGCATAACTCTATGTATACATGATATAATAACCATAAAGTGCTACTTAGGTTGGGTCTAAGTAACCCACTTTTACAAAACTCCCACATACACTAGATCCAACTTGTAAACATTAACTTGTTAGTTATCACGTGATAAAACATGATTATATTTAGTTATGGATTTATTAATTAGGTCTTACATGTTTTTATCCATGGATACTCTATTATATATTACTTCGCCTCCTCAAGTAAAATCCCTCAAGAAATGATACCCCTGAGTATATACCTTTTTTTCCTCTGTCATAACCTTGATATATTTTCTAGTTATATTGTCATAATATTATCATTATATAAATTTTGAAAATAAATTAATTTCTTGATATTATTCGAAGAATTGGAACAAATAATTTCATATTTATATTTCTTCTTTAATTGCATTAGAAGTAGCAACATACTAAACTTTTATAGACATGGCTACCACTATCTATAATGATATTCTATTGTTTATTTAATTATCCTAAAAGAGCTACTAGATTAAATTGATCTTTAAGAAGATTGGTTTTTTTCTTAATAACTAGTGATACTTTCTCTAGAAAAACCAAGAACATGTCCCTTGTACTCTCGTAATTACTATTGGCTATTTTTGAATATTTTCCTTTGTAGTTATCCTGGATTTATTTGATATTTTCCCCACATGATTTATACATATGAAATATAATAACTAGTATATAGAATGGGATATATAAAAGATAAAATAAATAAATCATATGGAGTTATATTCATTATCTTAACATCCTAAAGTGTCATAAAACATCATCTTATAGAGATTTATACCAGGTGATATAGGAAATAATTCTCTCTTGAATTGTTCCATCTTGTATTTTTCAATACTTTTTCAATGAATGTACTATGACTTGGTCTAATAAAACCACATAGAGATATATTAGTTAGTATTGTTACTTATAAATTATATTTATAAGTTTATTAATTCATGGATAAATATTTTTAACTTATTCGTAACTAACTATAATACTTATACATGTTTTTTATACGTTATCAACATATTTTAATTGGAAAACCATGGAAATCCCACTATATTATTATAAATTCATGGAAAAATGATATTCTCTTGATTTAATGTCTACTTAGATATATAAATTGATCCTTGAGGATTTAATATATTAATCATGGTGTACAACTATAGTGATTTGAATTCAAATGGATTTCAGCATCTCTATTGGTGAAAAGGTTTTCACACATTCAACACCATGACTAATCTTAAACCTTTAACCCCCAATATTGATATATATGTACTATCTTTACCATATATTCCATGTTTCTCTTAAATACCCATTTAGAACCTATTGGTATTACATTATTTGTAAATAATACCTAAATAATGAATTGATTTTAATATATGGGATCCATTTTTAAATTCATATCCACCAGTAATTTTTAGCATATTTTATATTTATTGATTCCTTATAGGATAAAGATTTATTATTATTAATTAATAATATATCACCTAAATCAATTCTTATAAAACCATCTATCATTGGTTTTATAAATTTCCGACATAATATGTGTCTTTAAAACTTTCCCTTTCCATGAGATATTGTGGAATTTATTCCTATGAAAAATACCAAAACATCTCAATCCTTGACTTTATCAAATTCCATATTCCTCCCACTATCTCAATTAGAGATATGAAATCTATTATAGAAATATAATCTTTCTTTGGTATTTATGCAATATCATTAGTAACTTTTATAATAATAAACTGAGATTCAATTTGAATATTTCTTGATGCAAGTTTATTTCTTTACTTAGACATTAAAAAACCTTTGAATCTAAAGAATTTTTTTGTGACATAATAGATTTTTTAATATGATTACTTATATGATATCCATTTATAATTATAGTTGGAATATGGTTAAGTATTAACATTATTATTTGAAATGATTATTATAAATAATAATGGGAGATTTGTAAAGCTTACAAGACTTTTCATCAATCTCACCATGACTAAAAAGGTGTATTTAATCCTTTTAAAAAAACCACAGAACCAATTTGTATAAGTTAATGTGAGTTTAAGAATAAATTTACTCTATATTTTAATGATTTATGAATCCTTGGTCAATATATTCTTTAACTTAACTTCCTGAAGCATATTTTATCTTGTACCAAACTCATTATCTATATCATATTTATATTACTTAAATATATTAAATTAATATCATGAATTACATGAATTTAACTTTAGAATCTAATTAAATATTTCGCATATATCTTGATTAACTAATTATATAAAAATTTTGGCTTTATCACCTTTAATATCAAAAGGTGTCTTGGTCAATATAACTTATAATTAATCATGCCAAATACCTTAAGTGTTTTAACTAAAAAGAGTATAAACACCATACTTAGTATATCATTGATATTTTTTTTCTTTTTCTTGACTAAGTATCATATTTCCAAAACTGGGTATTATTTGAGTCTTATATTTTATATTCATCATTATTTTTTATACAGGATATTTACTATTCAAGTATAATTAAACCATTAATTAAGTGTGGTATACCATAAAAATATTTATTTAAAACATGAAATAAAACCTTATTGTGTATAAACTCTATACTAGGATAATTTTTTTAGTAACACATATAACTTAATATATCTTTTAAATACAAGAATTTTTCTACCTGAAAATGTGAAGTTTGTTTTTTCTTAACTAGATAATATTGTATTTAATATCTATTAGAAACTTGATGATCCACTTTATTCTTTTAATCATGATAAACTTATTTAGTTCTTATATTTTGATACAAATTCATGAGTCACAAATTATATCTAATACCTAATAAGTGTAACTAGAAATATTACATGAAATGATGAATATACCTGAAGTAGAATATTTTTATTGTTTCTTATTAAATTCATTAAAATTTATCTTCTAATGACATTTCTTGCCACGTGTGGTATAAATATACTTATGTTCGATGTTATACCTATTTACCTTTGGTTTATTATAAGTATATTGTGAAGGAACCTTTGGATTTACAATTTTTATTAGTCTTTTCATCTTTCCTTTCCTTTTGTTCGCCATAAGTATGGATGATTCTTATTTAAATTGTTAATATAGAACCATATATAAAAGATATAGAAGCAGTTTCTACAATTTTTTGGTTTTTTAGTTATTGCTAAAAAATAGAGTAGTTGGGTGATAAGAATGAAATAATGAGATTTATTAAAATATTATTATTCAACTTGAGTCACAAATATAATAATTGATTAATGTACTTTATCATATTTATAATATAAGGGTCATCTTGTATTCTATCTTCCAACTTAAATTCAACTAATGAAATGATATTATCATTTATTTCCCACTACAATTTCTCCTCAAAAACTTCTTGGATATGAGACAACATGGTGTAACCATCCATGTCCTCTAGTTTCTTTCATAACTCATTGGAAATTTATGATAACATTATGATGTAAACATCAAATTTTTTATCCATGAGTCTCCTGTAAGATTATTTTTCTACCTCAATTTCATCCTAAGGTGGATCATTGGGTAATGGGGACTCTAACTCATGCAATTTATTTTCATGTCATTGTAATACAAGAAATATCATCTCCACTCTTGGAAATTAGTATTAGTGAAGAAATTTTAATTTCCAATATTAACCATAATGAATTCATGGTATTAATTTAAATTTTTTTACAAAAATAAAACTTAGTATAATATTAATTTTATCATGATTACATATTTCTTAAAAATTATATATTTATTAATATTAAATATCTCTTATTATTTTATTCAAATCATAATATCCCTCAACCATTGAATTAAAATAATTAGTTTCTTAAATATTACATTGGTAAAGGATCATTAATCCTCTCTTCATAGTCTGATCTATGAAATCACCACTACTCTGAGAGTATAAGGTAGTGTTTTCCCAATAAACAATATTAACATATGCCTTCTTGATCTATTGAGTGGTGTCTCATCTCCTATGAATCCAAAACTTATATTTCCTAAATATTTCATTAAAAATATCACCAATATTGATATAGATACTTATTTTATACTAATTTTAGTTATGTAAACCCATCACTATTTCTTCAACTCCCTAATATAAGAAGGCATCCTAAATTATGGCTAATGATAACTCTAAACTATGGTTTTATTCCAAATTAATGGATTGAATGTGTTTATGAATTAAAATTTATATTGAGGGATTTTAAGTTATTTTATTTAATTTTAAAATTAAATTCAATTCTATTTATCATGTTTGTTATTATACAATCTCACTCGCAACTTTAACCATATATAAATAGAAAACATTTATCATGTGTTTATTAATTTTAATTATTCATGCTTGTTAACTATTATATGTGATCATGTATCATATATACATCTTAAAATAATTAACCATGCATGAAAAAATAAATAAACTAATATGATCATGAGTTGTTATATAATGTTTGATCCGACAATCTGATAATGGATGAATAAAGACCCAAGACGAATTAATTTTAATAATCTATATACATGAATTACAATTCCCCATAATATATTATGAATTGATTCTTATTTGAGTTCATGATAGATATAATCTTGAACTATTACATTGTGAACATATCAACTCTTTACAGTGTATACTCACACATAGGTGAGAGGAACTCAATATGTGGGAATTACATTTTATCGCTCAAATATGGACTTACATTCCCTTATAAAATTAAATAGTGAGGTATGATTCATAGATCATAAAAAATAAATTTAAATAATTAATTATTATATTCCACACATCTATTCAATAAATAAATTAAATATATAGATTTCATAAACATGAACGGGTTGATCTCATCCCATGGTCGGTCAAAAAACACCCACATTACATAATAAATAATAAATAATAACTCATTTAATTTTTTATAAAATATAGAACTAAACAACCATAATGTTACAAGATTATAAGGGTTCCAGCACCTCATCAGGGATATTTCTTCCAGATTATCCAGTGGAGAACCTGGGAGAAATCCCCCCAGTGAAGTAGAGGGAAAATTCCCCTGTAGAAAAATTCTTCACTAAAATTCGTTTTAAAGGCCATTAATGAATTAAAATACCATTAAAATTATTTTATATCTTATTAAACATGTCCTAGACATCCAAAAAATAATTATAAAATTACAAATTTCTTAAATTAATTTCTAAAAAAATAAATTTTATCATTTTTTACCTAAAATATGCCCCTTGAATATTACTAGGCTTGGGTTTCTGCTTGTTGGGTTGTGAAATTCAATACAACCTGACATAGTTCCAAGTAAATTATGGGGGAAGTTACCAAACATGGGGAACTACCATTTTTTAAAAAAAAATTAATGTGGCTCATGCTTTTTATAGGTCCACATGATCAATGTCACAGACCAATTGTGTGGGGTGGCCGCTAGCTGGGTAACAGACCACACTATCGCTCACTAACTTTTTTTAATTTTTTTTTCTAATTACAAAGACATGTTTTGAAACTATTGACTCCATAAATATTCCACATTAAATATACTTTTTCATTATATATATATATATATATAAGAAAAAATACATCAATCTTCATATATCCATATATTGGTCATCCAACCTCTAATCGATGCATTGTTTATGGTGTTGGGACCATATAAAATCCCTATACTCTCATTATAATGTATTTATTTAAAATTTTGAGATAAATTTTTTCAAAACTGTTCTAATACCGAATAAAGGAACCTAAGTGGTTTGGAAGCATGATTAACCATTATTTTAAAAAAAATGACAAATCAGTATAGTAACACTATATCTAGTGCACTAAGGTTTGGGTTCATCCATAGATCATGTGAAAATAAATTTAAGTAGGAAAATAAAAAAACCTAGTAACTTAGTGGAACGAAACCATATCGGTGTACTTAACCCATCTTCATATCATCATATCTTGAAGTCACCAAGAGAGGAACTCTATATATCATCCATACATGAATAAAATCCCTTGATTTTTTATTTTAAAATCTTTATATACTTTCATGAAAGGAACAAGTGCTTCACAAATACCCATATGGATCGTATGAAGAAACTATGATTAATTCAAGAAGAAAAGTCAATAAAAACTTATTATTCCTTTGTTTAATCCCTTTATAACTTTTTAGAATGATATAGAGGAGAGTGAATTAATGCAAGGGTAGGAATATCACATTTTTTGGTTTAGTTTTTTTTTAATATTTAGGTTATTATTTCATAAATTTATTTTTGATCCTTTTGAAAGACAACCTTGAAAACAAAGACAAATGTTTTCCATTTATTTAACTTGAAATAAATATAATGAATATTTTATCACTCACTTATAACACTCCAACACATCACATGATAAAATAAAATCCATTAACTTGGATCATTAACAATTTTAATCATTTAACATACTATAAACATGTAATGGTCATTCAAAAAATAATATTTTTCTCGTATACACTTATATACATAAATAACTTGTGAATACCATGAGGAATAAGTTAAATTATCATTAATCTAAACTCAAATAATATGTAATTAAATTTATTTAATTATTTATTTTTGATATTTCATACCCATATGTTCACTAGCTCCTGTATGTGGGTTTGACTTTTTCCTCAATACCAATTCAACTGATTTTTTAGAACTTATGGATACACTTTGTATGTGAAATTATTGGCTCTTTATCTCGATAAAAATGAATTATACTCACAAACTAAGAGTATTATCTTGAAAAACATCATATCCCCAAAAGAGATAAGGGTAATTCATAGCTACGACAATCTCCTATGAACACTTACTATGTAATATAGTCTTTTTATTTCAAGATATCTTATATAGAAGGATGCATAATTTGTATCATTATCCTTTAAGGATTTATTAATATTTTATTGACCGTATTAGATGGAATTTCATTTGTTTACCATATCCATGGACTTTTTCAAGGAACTACTGTCCCAGTCAAGTTGGAACACCCCAACTAAAATTTATTGAATAGTTTTATATTTTGGTTTCCACTTGTTCTCAAACTCTCCTCCCCATATACTAGATCCACTAACTAGTGGAAGGAGTCTGTGATAAACATTTGGGACACTATAGTCACTATAACATATCCATGAATGATAATAAATAATAAAACATAATGAAAAAATAAAATCAAATTACCCATATAGATTTATTTCCAATATTAAATTATAAAAAAAAATAAACATGCATTGTGCTATAACAAATGAACAATACAATCACACAATTATAAATCTAAGTATACCATCCCAATCATGATCAAATATATAGAATAAAATGGGATAATAAAACATATAGTATTCTATAATACCAACCTCAATCCTCAACCTAAATCTATTCTCCAAGACTTTTAAGATTCTTTATCCTGATCCACTGTGAAACATGTTCTCAAGAAAGAATATTTAACATAAGGTCCACACATACATTAGGGTGATCATGAAAGTTGTGAAACATACATCTTATTAGGGTCTCACCAAGTGACCATAATATATTTCAATGTATACATGTGGATTCATGAGAAAAATAAGTAAATAAATCATGAAATGTATACAAACAATAAATTCTGGTCATTTTGTGCTAACCAAGACACCATAAATTATGACCATACCTAGTCTCATCACCTCTGAGGAACCATGTTAATTATAATCTAATGTCATAGTAATTTTATTAGGTAAAGGAAAAATAGATCCATAATTGGTTGTATAGAACAACTTGGGATCCAAAATTAGTGACCCTCGAACCAACAATTAGTTGGGAATCCTCTCTTGGTGATTCCAAGACAACCAAGAAACTACCTAATCATAGATAGTGTGGTATATCATAAGAAGATCCTAAGAAGGGAAAAAATGGATCCAACCTCCCAGATTAATAGAACTGCACCAATAAAAGGTATTTCCCATGGATAATCATGTATATTAGAGTTAGATCTTGAGGAAGTAAATAATATATCCAGTTCATGACCCAAACCCACTAGGAACCCCTCATGGGATTGCATTGAAGATGAGAGTGCCCCCCTAAGTCCACCTTTAATAGGATTTGGGTTAGTGACTAGCACGGAGGGTATAAAACATACACATAGGATGAATTTCCCTTATATATCCCAGTAATAGATATTAAAACAATAAATAAATATCAAAATATAAAAAAAAATCCAAAATAAATGCACATTTCATGAATATGTAAAAAAATAAGAATACAAAGATAAAATACCAATAATCTACAAGGCATCAACTCCATGGAAAAACTCAAACTACAAGTTGGTTCTATCTATCTCAGTCACCAAAGTCACAAATGTAGCTTTAATTTTTACATGTTTCCACATCATTTATATGTGATTTTTATTATTTAGTATTTAAAATGTGTTTTATATGAGAGATTAATGAATTTGGGTCATTTTTTGTTTAATTTTTCATTATTTGAATATTTTTTTTAAAATTATGTTTTTGGTGATTAATTGATAATTTTTTAGTTCTTTAATTTCTATATATTTTATAAAAAACATTTTAGTCATTTGCAATAAATTTTTATTATAAAAAAAATTCAACTTAACATCATATGGTTTTATTTTAGATTAAGTTTTTTAATTTTTCTATGTTAATATTTTTATTGGAATTTGTTGGAATAATTTTTATTCAGATTTTTATGTTTTGAATTTAATGTTGTTTAATTTTTCACTTTGATTTAATAATTTTCACATATAGTTTAATTCTATTTTTATTTTGAAGATGTCTAAAGATATGTGTGTTGTTAAAGAACTATTATAAAGGTAATTAATATGATTTATAAATGTATTTGAAGGATATATAAGGGTTATTTTTTAAAAAATGTTGTTATGTAAGGTATTTATCCCACAAACAAAACTCACATAAGGGCACATACAATGCATCACAGAGCTGCATCAAGGTATCCCCCGTGTTTATGATGGTTTCATCAAGGTATCTATATGAATGGAAACCTATGTGAGGGTGCCATTATGTCTATATAGTGTTGTTTCAAGGTCATATACACAATATAATGGTAACATTCACTAGTTAAAGGGTCAAGGATAACTACATTACTGTAATCCAATGTACAAAGAGCATTGCACAAAGGCCCCATGATATTTTTAAAAGAAACCTCAAGGTTGTTCTACATTTCATGGGTTGTATGAGGGTAATTTCAAATATTGTGTATAGGTAATTCCTCATTACAATATATCCACATAGAGGTGTTACAAATGATTTTAATTCACATGTGTTTCCTAAATATTTAAATCTAATTTAAATAAAAGGATATCTCAATCCAAGCTTGAGAAAGAGTTCACTAAATCCTTTAATTCTTATTGAGAAACCTAAGAGTAGTGCACCAAACTAGGATACAAGACAGGATTCATCTAAAGATTGAACCTATGTAGGAGGAGTGTATTCAGTTAGAGAAGCTTAACTATAATCACTAAAGTAGGACTAGGAAAAACTAAAGACAAACTAGTGATTGTGCTATGTGGAAGACACTACATATTAGATAGTTTGTGGTTTCTTTATAATTTAATTTTTATTAGAATGGGATTCCACATTCTGTGATGTTGACTCTCATTATATAACTAGGATTATGTTTTTTAAATACAAAGTACGTTCTTATCTTTACGTATGTTCTTCAACATTCCACAATAGAGGACCAACCCATAAGTCTAACAGTGATGCTTTAAGTTGACTAGTGATTCATATATCAATTTTATTGTCTCCTTATTTTTCACTCATGGATGACAGTGATGGTTAAATAGGGAAATTTGATGATGGGTTCACTCAAAAAATCAGTTTTATAATCTTCCTCATTTAATATTTTTCCTCTTCTCTATTTTTTCGCTCAAAAAAAGTATTAAGTGTGGTTATGTAATTGGATAATCGTATAATTATTATTTTATCATGTGATGCATCCTTACTTAAATGACTATGTTGGGTTACCCTTATTACAGCCTTGGAGATTAGGTCATGCATAGGGAGAAAATATTTGTATAAGTGTACATTGTTTTTTGTGAGATAGGTGTCTATATCAATATATAAATCATACACTGGGTGGGGTTTAGTATTAATGGTTTAATTCCTTCAGTATATTTGTGATAGGCATTAAAATATTGGATCAAATTGGGACTAGTCTAGTTTCTCACCAAATTTATTTTCCTTTTCCTTGCATATTTTTTCCTTTATTCTTGTTACCTTTTATCTTTGTTTCTTTCTTAATCATTGTTTTTCATGTTATCTTCACTTCTTTCAAAGTATAAAAAAATACAAAAGAAAATTAAAGGAATTAATTTTATGAACACATTAATTCCTTAATATTAACTAAAGGTTATCCACTGTGTAATATCTACGGAATTTATAAATTGTATTTTGGTGGGGCATATAATAGCCCAACACCAAAATTAGCACTATTACCAAAGAGGGAGGTTTATCTTAATGTTTCTTTAATTTTCATTTAATTATTGCTTTCAAAAGTGATAGACACTAATAATTTTGATACAAATTCACTATTATAATACTCTAAGGTGCATTAATTTTGTATTGTTATAGAATTTTTTCAAATCTTTATTAGAGAGAAATTAGTTAGAGAACCCAAAAAAGATTATTTTATTCTTATTGAGTGGATTTTTTATCTTTTTAAGAATCCAACTCAACTCAATATAATCATAAGAGGAGGTAAGTATTATAGAAAATTGATTAAGAATACCCTAAGTAAGAAACTGAATAATGGATGGTGTTTCATAATTACCAACATGACATTCATGTGGATTAAAAGTTAGAATTAAAAATTCAATATACTAAGTGTTTTTTTGAGTCCTGAAAAGACAATAAACCTCCAAAATTTGAAGAAGACGGATCCTATTTGGAAGATCAATTAATTTTTATTTCTCATTGGAATGATTTTTTATGTACTGGCTCATATAATGATTTTTTAATATATGAAAAAATTGAACCAGGTGAAGAAACAATCTCTTTTTCCATGGATCATACTACAACTGAAGTGGTTTACTTTTAGGAGAGGTTATGTGAGGATGACTAACTTTTTCCAACCATTTACATACTCAAGATAGTGTTTGTTTTTAAAGATAAAGAGAAAGTATAACACTTTTAGGGGAATTACTATATTATATAAAAGTCTCTTTTCTATTTCATCATGATTATATTGAGACTGGTCTTTATTTTTATTCTCCCTTTATAGGTATTGAGGTGTTTATTTATCTTTTTTAACTCCTAGAGAGTTTGGAGGAAGTTTAATATGCACCTAATGAGGCACTAATAAAGCTCACAAATTTGATCAAAAATATAAGTATAGGAACTTTTTAAGATAATAAAATTGAAGCACAAACAAGGTGTCAATTTTCAAATCATAAACATCCAACCTTACTGGATTATATTGTCCTCTTCACTTGAATTTAATTGATGAAAATGAATTTTATTTTTAAATGGTTGAAGTTGTTTTTATTGTTAAGTTAGGCTTGGAAATTTAAAATGAGACTAAATATGAGGATGTGGCTCCTCAGTTTTTATCTCAACTAATCCTGGACTATATAAATTGAAAAAGAACATGAAGAGGAGGTCGAAACATATTTATACATTTCTAAAGTGGACCCTATTTTATATGTTCTTGAATCTCAGTTTAGGAACCATTTTGCAATGAAATACACTAGAATGAAGTCCATTTGTGGTTTATAAGAAATAATCCACATCCCCCATTAGATTTGGGATGAAATCAAGACTTTCTAGTCATGGGAACTATAAATACATCACCCCTTGGGGGTTATCTGTAGAAATTGTATTTATTTTATTTTTATTTTTCCCATTTGTTTTTTAATAAACATTTTTATATTTTATATATAGGGAATAGAAGGAAATCATCTTTACACTTACCTAAATTTAAAAATACATTGTTTTTTAACTCTGATTTATTTTTTTATTTTTCAATTTTGTAATGATTATAATTTTGAAAATAAGAAGGAAGTGTATTCCATAAAGTGATAACCATCTCTAGTAGCTTAAAAAGGGTTTCAATGGTTGTATGCTTCCACCCTAGAACCCTTTAAGAGTTTTAATTCTTATTATATTCTATAAATCAAGTGTGGGGGAGGGGTACATTTCAATTCATTTCCCTTCTACTATTTTTTGGATTTCATGGGATCCCAAGATTGGTAGATCTATAAAATACGTTTTAATTACTATTTTTTATAGAAAATTATTAATATTATCAGCTTAGACCATGGGTTTTTACCTTTGAATATGATTTTTTCATGCTAAATTTAGATATAACTGATGGGTGTTAATGATTTCATTTAATATTTTTATTGAAAATAATTTTGAAATAGTTTTAAAGTCTTAATTAGTATCCTAAAAAATCATTTGGTCTCTTTAATAATTTTAAAAATTCCTTAAAAATGTTTTGGGTACTTGTTGAATTCAATAACTAACAAACTATTTTTTAAAGAAAAAATTATTTATTCTATTCATAAATATAATTCATTTACACTATGGTTTTTTTTAATATTATATGTTGAGTTATCCACCTATTTTTAAATTAATCGAACAGCATAATTTTATAATTTTTGGATGGAAAAAATTGTGAATTTCAATAACCAAGAGGAGCTACAAACTAAAGAAACTTTGAATCAATCTCTCGTTAATTTAAACTCTAGTTTCATTATATTTTAAGTTTAATTTATAGATTCTAATCTTAAATTTTTTCTATTTATAGGAGATGAATTATGACCAACCATAGGAGATTTACTCAAATAAAAAAAAGGAGGTTATTTTTTCTTGAACATATTTTATAGAGATCCTATTTTAGGGGTGTTATTATTTTAATTTTTTACATTTTTTCTCCTCATTTATTTTGACTGGAGGACTGATGTTGTTTGTATTCATGAAATGGTTAAAAATTGTATTCATGAGTGTTTTTTCATGATGAAATTACATGTTTAAATATATTATTCACTACTACTATTTTTATTTATTTTTTGATAAAATTATGAATTACATTCTTGTTTTATACTTCTTTGAAAAACTTTTATAAATTTAAATTGTTAGCATGTATATTTTCTAAAAACTTTACACTGTAATAAAATTTCTAAGTAGTAACCAATGGAAATATTTTTTATTCTCACTTTTTTTTATTTTTTTTTTGGGTGGAAAATATGAATTTTGAACTTACCCTTAAAACTGTAAATGATTTTGAACATATAAATTTGAAACTTTATTTTGAACCTTCATATATTTTTAATGTTCTATAATCTTGATATTCAACATTAGCGATAATTTAGAGTTTTAATTGTTGGGGAGGGGTTTTATTTAATGTGATAAACTATATTTAATTTAAAATAGATCAAAAATGAATTAAAATTTTTTAAAATTCATTTTCTTTCAAGCATTAATATTCTTTTTCTATGGTTGTGAAATTTTATTAAATTTTAGGAATATTTTTCTACTTAGAGTGTTTTATCATTTCTTTTTCCCCTTGGATTACATCTATTCACATAATTTTAATTATTATTTTAAAAATTATTACGTGTGGTGAAATTTTGGAAGAAATATTTATAGTATTAACTGGTTTTTAATATTTTTATTGGATTTTGAACTCAAAATATTTGTATTTAAATGGGCTATAAAATTAACTCCTAATCCTTGTGAACTTTTTATTCAATAAGATAAAAATAATAGATTGGTTAATTATTTTTACTTTTATTTATTAAACACACTCATCTTCCATCTATTTCTAATTATTTTTTGTGTTAATTATGTGATTCTATTCAATTAGAGAAAAATATAAGTTTGGAAGAACATTTAAATGAAAAGTGAATTGTGTTTAAATATTTTCAAAAATTTCAAAATCAATCACTTTTGTAAAACTAAAACCAACTTTTTTTCAAAACACCTTATTTTGAGTAAATTAATCATATTTACATAATTGAAATATTTTATAGGGAAATTTTTTTTTCAAAATCAACTCTTAGTTGGAATTTAAATTGTTTTAATTTTGGTATAATGGATTTTAACTGAACTTTATGAATTGATTGTTTGAATAAAATTAATTCTTTAAGTGCGGGGGAATTATACATGGATTTAATTTCATACATTTTTTAAACATAATTTATTTTATGTTTTGATGATTTAGTGTTAAAAATGTGTTTTAAATGATATATTATTGAATTTGGATCATTTTTTGTTTAAGTTTTCATTATTTGAATATATTTTTTAAAATGTCTGTTTTTAGTGCATAATTGATAAATGTCTAGAACATTAATATCCATATATTTTAGAAAAAATATTATAGTTGTTTTTAGTAAATTTTCATTATAAAATATTTTTCAAATGATTTTGATAAGGCTTTATTTTGGAATAAAATATTTTATTATTCCATGTTAATATTTTTAATAGAATCTATTGGAATTATTCTTATTTAGATTTTGAAGTTTTAAATTTCATGTTTTTTAATTTTCCACTTTTAACTAATAATTTTCAAATATTGTTTAATTATTTTTTAATTTTGAAATTTCATAAAGTTATTTTTACTATGAAGGAACCAACATAAAGGTAGTTAATTTGCTACATGGATGTAGTTGATGGATGTGTAAGTGTTATTTTTATGGAAAGGCGGTTTCATAAAAGTACTTATCCTACAAAACCCAGCTAAAGTAAGGGTAAATATATCACATCGCACGGATTCATTAAGGTTCCCCCATGTTTTTGAAAGCTTAATCAATGTATCTCTACAGTTGGGAACCTATGTAAGGTTACAACCATGTCCATGTCATGGTTCTTAAAGTTTATATGAACTATGTAAGTGTAACATGCACTCACATAAGGGTCATATCTAACTATGTCAAGGTAATAGTTCTTACAAAGGGTTCTATATAAAGCTCCTATATAATTTACAAAGGTTATGTCAAGGACATTACGTATTACAAAGGATATGTTATGGTCATGACCATCATTTCATATGGTTAATGTTGTGTTATAATAGATCCATTTAAAGGTTTTTTGAATGAATTTAATTCACTCAGGTGCCATAAATTCTCAAATAAATTTTAAAGAGAATGGGACCTTGATTCTAGATCGAGAAAGAGTTTTTTATGCCTCCAAAGCATGTTGAGGAAGTTAGGAGTAGTGAATTGAATTAAGATAATGGACCATAATCTTCCTAAGCTTTAACCCATATGGTAGGAATGCATTTAGTTAGAGCAGAATTACTATAATTTCTGAATTGGAACTAAGATAATGTGAATATCAACTTGGGAGAGTGAAACATGGATGACTTGAACTATTAGTTAGTTTGTAATTTCCTTCCAGTTTCTTTTTTATAAAAATATAATTCTTCATTTTATGAGGAGGATAGTCATTCTGAAACCTAGATTCTATTTTTTAAATAAAAAGTGTGTTTTATATTTCCCTATGTTCTTTAGTATTTGGAAATATAGAATAATCATGTTAGTCCAATACTAGGAAGTGAATCTTAAAGCTAACTAGAGATTCCAATATCAAGATGATCATTTCTTTTTTCTTCGCTCATGGATAGCAGTGATGGTGAAGTGGGGAGATGTAGTAGCATGTTCACTCACACAATATTAAAACTATTATTCACTTAATATTTTCCCTCTTCTCTATTTATTTCACTCGATAGATCATCTTAAATGTGTTTTTGTAGCTGGATGATCTCATTAGGATCATTTTAGATTGTGAGACACCCATTATTAAATGACTATGTTGGGTGAATCTTATTACAATTTGGGAGGGAAGGTCATGCATAATGAGACATTCTATGTATGACCGTTCATTGTTTTTGGGGAGATGGGTTTCTGAGCTGAGACATCAATCATGCACTGAGTGAGGTTGAGTATTGATAGTTTAATTCCTTTAGTAGATCCATAATTGTAAGTATAATAGTGGATCAACTTAGGACTGGTCAAGTTTATCACTAACATTATTTTCCTTTTCCTTAACTATATTTTTATTTATTCCTATTTTCTTTTCTATTTTTTTATTTCTCCATCACTATTTTATTTTTTATTTTTATAGATTTCAAAATAAACAAAAAAATATAAAAAAAATTAGTGTTACTTTGATAAAAACATTTACTCATTTATATTACCTTGAGGTTATCCACTGTGTCATATATAGAGATTTTATAAATTATATTAAACCAAGACTATGACATCCCAACACCAATCACCCTAGAAACCTGAAAAAAAACGTTCATATATTTATAGGGGTGAGAATTACATGTATACTCAGTAGAACCATGCAAAAAATATCTTGTGAAAATGTGTATAGAGGTATTTAAATCCATCAGTGAAAAAAAACTAATAAGAAATTAATAGGTCAACTGCCACCAAGCCTCACCAAGGATCACTCACTAAATGTCACATCTAATAATAGTAAATTAATATCAAAAAAATATAATAAGAAGGTTCCCCAAAACCACTTCCCCATCATTTTTTCACCATCATTCCCCAATGTCAAATGTCTTGTGCTCAGTCCCTTATAATGGCATGTCATAGCACACCATATCTCATATCACAACCATATTTCATACCTTATCCATATCATCTTAAACATCTTATATCCACTTTTATATATTTAATATCATCCATCCACCACATACCTAGGATAGTAGGGTATTGTGAACATGAACAACATCAATATTGTTCCCTCCTCCTACCATGTACAACCCCCACCATGAAATGTCATCCCATAAATACCCCAAATGTTATTCTAGTACACTATGTTCATCCTCATAAAAACCACCATAGGTTCTACTAGTACATCATGTACCTCATCATATAAACCTCATAATGTTTTTCGATACACCATGTACCTCCTCATCAATATATTGTGCAGTATTCCAATACACCACATACTCTGGTAGTATGATCATACCAACCTTGATTTGTCACATTCTATGCTACACCTTGTAGGGAGAGTGGGGAAGAGGTATTATTCAGCTATTTTTTCCCTTACCAACCTAGATATTAGGGGGGAAACCAAGTACCCAAAGTGTATTGGGCGTCGATAAGGGTCCGACTCATGTGGGGTGTGTATAAAAATTACAAGGAAAATACAAGTACAGTTATATCCACACGCAAGTCCAACTAGGAAGATTTACCCAAATAGTAATCCCATATCCCACAATCATCATCACATTACCTTCACCACACACCGCCACTGATTCTAACTAAAACACCACAACCATCCCCACTTCTTATACAAAATAGCCACAACAAACATTTACACCAAATGATTTAATCATAAAACTATTTTTAGATGTACTATTTAAAAAATAATTTACATTCATTAAATTATTTGGTTCTATATTTAATAAAAAACTACTCCCATACAATTCCCATATTAATTCCATCCATTACTTATTAACATTTCATTATTACTAGTTATTGGACTATGCTACTATTTGGAAACTATAAAGAAACCCACAAAAACCAATCATTCCATGACCACATGATAAAATTCACATTCCACTTACAAATCATGGTAATTCAACAACAGAATTATTTTATAACCCACAACAAAAACCTCAAACAACATTGTATAAACACCACAAAATCATCCCATAACACATCCCATGCTAACTAACACAATCAATCTACCCCAAAAATACCATTCAATGTAGCCTCATTTCCCCACACAAGTCATATAAACTACCTCACGATAGCCCCCATATTAACCACACAATCATATCCGCACAAAAAAGAAAATTAAAAACACATAACAAAAGATTTTAGAATCCAATAATTTCCATTCTTATAAAAAAAATTCTTTCATTCCAATTTTTTTATCCACACAACCAATTCCTTTCTATATTTAAGTTATTACCATTTTATGAAATTTGATTACAATAAATAAAGAAAAAATCAACATAAAAGGTTTAATAACAATAATGATTTTTAGAAACTATAAAAAGTAGGCATAAATCTCATGAGAAATATCAAAAATCAAGTAAACACATGCAATTCATCTCATCGCCCTTCAATTTATATTAGTTCAAGTTTATTATATTTGTTAACGCATACATTTTATTTATACAAGGAAACAAAGATTGAAACCCCAATAGTTTATATATAAAAGAAGAGATTTCTCAAATCCCCTACTTCAACTGAGGTTTCAATGATCATTATGTAAAAACAAAATAGAGAATATATGATCTCAAGGTATGAATAACATGAAGGAAACCCCAACAATCTATAACATTTCCATAACCATTATCTACTAACAACAACATCTCCCAAATGAAGTACTCTCACAACCATATCCGTATTCGAGTGAAAAAATAGAAGAAAATAGAAGGAAAAAGGGGAATAATTGGCCTTAGATTAAATAATTCTATATCTCACAATGAAAATGATTAAATATCATCAAATAGGCTTAAGATACTGTAAAAATTCACATCATATAACTAGTAGTTTGAGAGAAATTGAAGGAAAAATGAAAAAAAATGAAGGGGCTACCGAATTTATACCTGGGATAGAAAATACATGTTCATGGCATGATAGATCATCTTCATAGAGTGACCATACCAAAATTTTAACTTGTAGTGACACTAATTATACTCATGTCATGACTGGTCAATATCCACTAAGGATACAAAATCCATGTTATGAATCCCCTAGATTTCTCCCATCTTAAACTTATTCAAAGATTCTGATCTAATTCAACTAAAGAAGGGTCACATTGTGACCCATAATATCATGAAGTTTCACCACCTAAGATATAGGCACTCAAAAACAGGCCTATAGGGATTTTCACCATGATAGGTAGGTCACATTGTAAATAACACCATCACAAACTCCTCATATTCAAACCTAATATGCATGTTAGAGTGTCCATGACCACGCTTTGTACCCCATATATGGAGAATAAATAGATCTACCCAAGGAACATTTGTGTCATGAATCATCCTTACACGTCACAACCTACCAAACTATATAATCACCCTCTACTATAGTGAACACTTCATATCATGGCCTAAACAACCACATCGTGACCTCTTATTCCTAGCTAAAATCCAAACTATGATCAACAAATTACCACAAAATGGGTTTTCACTATGCCACCCTTTAATAGTGCTAAAAAAAGAATTGATAAAGGGGGTACCTTTACCATCACTAAAAAAAGCATTCATAAAGGGTGTCTTTAATATTGCTAAAAAAAGAGCTGTTAAAATTAGCCCTTTATTAGTTCTTTTTTTAGTGCTGATAAAGGTACCCCCTTTATCAGTTCTTTTTTTAGTGTTGTTAAAGGGACCCCCTTTATCAGCGCTTTTTTAGTAGTACTGATAATCAGGGGTCTTTATCAGCACTTTTTTTACTAGCATTGATAAAGGGTATATTTAAAAAACTATATTTAATTAAAAATAATATATTAATATATAAATATATAAATATAATTATATTGATATAAATATAATATACATTTTTAAAATATGTTTTAGATAAGTATAAATAGAAATTTACACTTAATATATAAGATATTTAGTGAGAATGGCTTATAAAATATCTAAAAATATTTTTTTAAATAATAATTTTCTATTTATTAATAATTAGTAGTCATTTAATAAAAATTTGAATATAAAAAATCAAAAAAATCAGTAAAAGATTGAAAATAAGTTGAAAATGTAACTCAAACTTCAAACAGCCATAACTTTTGATTCAGGTGTCCTTTTGAACTCTATCACATATCAAATAGAAGTCTGCGATGAGCTATACACTCCTGGTGACATATGTAAACCTCTGTCAAATGTTTTTAGCCCCAGAAAATCCCAAAAGGCCTCCAAATATGAGTTTTTAGTCGGGATACCCAAATTTTTTAACATTTGATGGAATTTCAGCCTCATTTAAGGGGGGCGTTTTCCCTTTTTCAATGGAGAATCAATTTATTCTGATATATTACATTTATATTGATATTATGGATTTTAAATTTTATCGTTTTTCATAATGTAATATTATTTATAATCAACTATATAAAAAATATATTTTATATATATATTTATACACTTAAAAATTTAATTTTATAAATAAATAATTAAACATATTTACATATAAAATATATTTCTCAATATATGTTCCTTATATAAATAAAAACTAATATCCATTTTATTTAAAATACAAATATATGAATATTTATATACCTATATAATGTGTGTGTTTGTGTATTTGTGTGTGTCTATATTAACAAACTGATATATATATATATATATATATATATATATATTGTAACATATGTGTGTGTGTGTGTGTGTATTAACAAATAATATATATAAATATGTATAATTATACTTATATATACACATATATATAATGTGTGTGTGTGTGTTTCTGTTGTATATATGTACTTATTTACTTATTTATAAACACACACAAAAACATATTTTATAAATGTATTTAAAATGATATTATAAATATATATTAATATATGAATAAATATACAGATAAAAAATATAACTAAATATATATATATGAAAATAGATATAAATACATATTAATATAAAAATAAATATATAAATATATAAATATAATTAACTGCATATATATTAATATATGAATGAATATATATTAATATTAATATATATTAATATATTAATAAATATATATTAATATATGAATAAATAAAACTTTATATATATATATATATATCATTAATTGGAGAACAAAAGAATATTGGATGAGTGGTAAAGGTGCAGGCACGAGGGGGAGAGTTCTCGGGTTCAAATCCCAACAGAGGTAGGGGTGTGTGGGTGGGTGAAGTGGTGGCTAGTGCTTTTAAAAGGTGGGGGTGGATATGTAATGAGGGTTTTGGTTTCCTGGGTGTGTGAGTGTGTGGGGGTGTCATAGCGCTGTTGAAAGGGGGTCAAATGCTGTTAAAACCCCCCAATTTGCAGTTTTTTTAATTTTTTTAAAACTTTTAACAGCACTAAAGAAAAGCACTGATAAATGACCCTTTTATTAGTACTTTTTTTAGAACTAATAAAAGGGGTATTTATCATCGCTTTTTTAACTACTGATAAAAGGGACCCCCCCCCCCCCCTTTTAATAGCGCCTCAATTATTATTGTTTTTTAGCACTAATAAAGGCCTTTTTTAGCATTGATAAAATCCTGTTTTGTAGTAGTGACACAATTCCACCTCTAAACTATGACTAGCATCCCTAACACCTAAATTTTAATACCTGAGACCATACTCTACTAGGTAAACACAATGTATCGAAAACTAGTTCATAAGGTGCAATCTAAAGAGCCTTTATTCATGATTATATTTAAAAGTTAAATTCATAAATTCTAGATTTTATATTTGATTAAAAGGATTTCATATTGGGATTAATTATATCAAAATTATATTGTGGTAAATTTTTTGGGATTTTCATGAAATGTTTTATATTTAGCTAAATAGTGAAAAATACAATTTTTACCAAAATCTATATATTTAAATAAACAAGAACTATAAGTTTATAATACCTTTTAATTGATAAATGTTGTAATAAGTAAAAATATATATTTTAGAAATACTATGTTGAGTTTATAAAACCTATTATTAACATTTTAAGGACTTAATTAGTAATTTCTAATAAAAATGATTTTTTATTTCATTTTAATTAAATATTATTTTGGAAAAAATTAGTTTTGAGAGGACCACTTTAAGATACGCTCAACACTAAGAGGGGTCTAATTAAGGTAGGGAACATTTTCACAATTTGTAACTTTAATCCATTTTACCTATTAAACTTGTAAGGATCTAGATTCTATTCTTCTCATTTTCATATTGTATGCAAGAATATGAAATAAGGTAAAATATGGAACATGATATTTTTTCAAGGTTTACTAATCAGTAAGAGTAGCTAGTCCTTAACATGTATGGTGATGATCAATAAATGGATTATACATTATAATGATACAACAATTACCATGGTTCAGTAAGAAAACAATCCTTAGCCTATTGTGGGTCCCTACACTTTAGGAGGGGGAGGAAACAATTCTCTTTCCTGGACTGGTGAGAAAATTATCCAACTTGTAGATCCTTTTTGGTTTTTTATACTACCTCTGAATAAATTATTAACTTTATTATTAAGGTATTTTTTAACACCAAGAAATCATTCCACCTATTAAGAATTTTTATGGATTTAAAAGTGATACTTTGATCTTCAATACATTTTTCTTCACTAGTTACATTCATAGTAATGGGAAAGAAAATCTTCTTTTATTCACAGCAGAAAACTGAAAGCTGCTATGTCTTATTATTCTTCTACCTATGTAAACAGATGTACACAAATCTTTTCTTCTTCTGTTTTTGGTCTTTAACAAACAATATCTATTTTTAATGTAGTACCAGTCTCTTCTTAGTGTACTTATTACACTGCACTGAACATATCACATTATTTCATGCACTTATTTACAATACATTGCATGAACTCCTCAACAAAAAACCTAGAACACATCAACTTGATATTATTTTATGTCCTATTCAGTAATTATATTTATTTGAGCTACCTTGAACTGTTTGATGTAAATGGATCAAATATATTTGATTATTTTTTTGTTAACTTCTCAAGTGCTTAAACATTTTCATATGTATGCAATGAATAGATTATCTTCTTCCTATTTCCTGTACTCTAATTAATGAAAACCTAGTTTATTCACACAATATACAGTTATATAACACCTTTTAGAGACCATATTTCATGAACTATTCATTTCTCATGCATGTGACTTTCGTACTAGTATATCACGTGGTTTCCTCCTCCTTCATACAACACAAAAATTCACAATAATAATCACTAATCATCTTATATCAACATAATAAATAGTATTGTATTAATTCGTAACATAAGTGTATGTAGGATCTAAACTTCACAAAACTTTGAAGCTCACAGAACACTATTTCAACTTCATGTAACATAGTGAGAGTGAATTTCCCAAGTACTATCTTGAGGAACAATTATTCTCCCTAAAAGAAGAGAGATTTATTCAATTAGTTTGTTTTGAATCTCTTTAAGTGCTTTTAACACAATTTTAAGGCTTTTTTTTCTTATTATTCTATGAATTATGAGTCTCATAGGTTATCACCTCACAATAGCCATTGGCTTCATGGTTCCTTCACATAGACAATAGGCTTAAGAAACTTGGATTCTTCTTCATGATTCTTCATGTTGGTTATGTTTTCACAATGAAAATAAGATCTCTCAAGGTTTAGCAACATCTATTTGGATATTAATTCTTCTTTTATAGTTTAGGATCACCACATATCCTTCATTCATTCACTTCTTTAGCTACTCTTTTTATGTTTCATCAAAATTATGAGATTTAATCCATTTCAAGACTATCTTAAAACACCCAACTTGTTTAGTGTTACTCAAATATTATACAAAAGAAAACATGGAGTATTCTTTTTTATCTGATGTTGGATTTTTCCTTTATGGTGAGTATCTCACGTTCATGAAAAAAATAATCACATGCTTCTCCCTTGACTCCATACATGCACACTAGGTCAAATATTTCACTATTATATGTTGTTTTATCTTAACCGAAGCTCCATTTTTTCAAATATTCACTTTCATGAAAGACATATATTTCATTAAAAAGTTATCCTCATTTTCATCTAGATAAATCATCCATATGAACTTGGATTCTCTCATGGATACATTATTCATGTGACACTCCAGTGTAAAGGAACTCTCGGCGAGGTTGGAGGTAGAAGATGAAGTCATGTGGTGATCAGATGTCTACTATTGATCAAATTGAATATCCAATAAAATGTATATTTATTTTAATATGGAGGAATATTATATGTGATAGATAATTCCCACATTGAATATACATTCAGTCTGGTGCTCCTTAATAACTGACTTTAATCCTCCCTCACCATTAAGCTAACACCGGGTTCGAAAACTGAAACACACCACACATGCCCTATATGGGCCACACCACACCCTTGTGTGGTCTACCCAATCACCCTCCTATATTCCAATTGTGGTCCTCTGTGGGCAATATGCATCCACCTACTTTCCATTACTCCATGCACTCCCTATGATCATTATACTCCCTCATGTTTCCATGGGCTATCTAGGAAGACTCACTCCAACATAGTTAACCTCAAGGGTCCCAGATTTGTGGTTTAGATGATCCTTGGTTGGTATATGGTTGGAAATATTTTTTAGTAAACTCTCATAAAAATATTTATCCAAATATTCAACATAAGTTCTATATAATTCTCAATATAAAATTCCATACCAACTTACTCATCAAATCTCTACATCAATTCTTCATGAAATTAATATTTATATTTCATGGAATTATTATTATTCATAAAGAATAATATTTTTTATGATATTGATTGAATTATTATTCATAAAAATAAATAGTTTTATGTTCTACAATTATTCATCCCTATTGAAAATATTTTTTCATTCCCAACACAATTGAAAAAGATCTTTGACATGAAGAACAGTTCAACAATAATCAAACATATAAACTAAAAGTCTTCAAAATAACTTCTTTAAAATAATAAGACTTGAGTAATTTCTTCTTCATCCATTCATCTATGTTATATTCACTTTTTTACCATGATTATATATCTTGGATACTTCAAAAGAAGTTTCAAAAACTTCATTCTTTCTAACTTATTCAACATATTTATATCAATGAAATATTTTCATTTCATTGACCACCATTGAAAACCAATAAAAACCATTTACAACAAATAAAATTGATACACAAAGTGGTATCTTCAATATCAACCTTTTTATTTTATATAAATACCTTTAAAGTTCTTTGTAAATGAATATGTCAATATATGAATGTCTTCCCTTTACTTTTCCAATCATTAATTTAACTTTATCTCCCCTTGTTGACATGAATAAAATGTTCATGTGAATGGGTATCATTTCATACTTAAGAAATAAACCATCTATAATTTCACTCTAAGTATATGTGATCTATATTCGGTGTAGAAAACAAGAGGATTTAATTTTGACATCCAATTTATCCTTTATCAATTGCTCTTGATACATCAAGAAATGAGAAATCATATACTTTTATTAAAGGTTTCCCCACTTTTATTCCAAGTTAATGATACTTAAATGAGGTATGAAAATTTTTATAAAACAATCAACCTAAAACTCTTATACTCGCTTCAATAAATAGATCGAAAACATTTAAGTGCACCAAGAAAGATAAGCAGCCTTAAGAGCACTTCGATATTTCAACATTTCTTTTATAATTTATTAATTCAATCACTTCCCCTTTTTGTTAAGTTTTTTATTTTTGTTAGCCAAATATGAGATATTAATAAAAGTGTACCTTTTCTAATTAAATGATCTTTAAGGAATTTCCAAAATAATCATATTTTTATGAGGAAATATTTTGTGTCATATTTCTTCATCTTTCTTAATTTGTCTCCCACTCAAGGGAAATAATCCTAAACATCTTTATAATGGTGGATCTATTAAATAATATACTTCAAGATGTTTCAGTATGAATTATAAACCAAAATAGATCTTCAACTTGTGACTGTCTATATTTGAAAACTTTCAAAACCTCACCAAGGATGGTCTTCTTCAATACTTTCTCTTTGGGATACGAAATATAATATTAAACCAAGATGGTTTTTTATTTATCCTTTTTTACAAGATATGAAATTACATTCTTTAACTTCATCAAAGATAACCCTCTATCATATTTTTAGTTGAATATCAATTGAGTAATCATTCAAGGATGATGACTTCTTTATCTTTTCTATCAAGAATTGATAAAACTAGTTGCTTCTCTAGTTTTCCCCATAATAACTTTCATCACCTTCAATTATATATATTATAAGAAAAAATAAAATATAGAAATATTAATGGAATTAGGTGGATCTTCCTTGTTTCTTAATTTGAATACTAATGTTGATATAGTTTTCTAAATCAATTTTCTACATTTACTCCAATCTTCATGATTGCATATCTAATATTCTATTCAGATTATGGATGTGTGGATCTTATCACTTATTCAATTTCCTTGTTTTTAAACCTTATTTATTTAAGATCTTTTAAAGAAATTGTATCACCTGGTGCAGCTTTCATCTTCTTCAAGTATTCTTTTTGTGATGGAATTACTACTAAATAATCTTTAGGAGTGTGTTTGACCATGTTATACCTCAAACATAGAACTTCACCATCATGTGGAATCTTTTAATTTCCTTTTAAACCCATATTTTCTTGCGTTTCATTCGTTTTTTTAATTCTTTATAAATATTCTAGATAGATAACTAACATTTCATTAGGAATAATGGAAACAATTTTGGATATTTCACATGGATTCTCTTAAGTTCCATCCATATTAGTATTTCTTATAGATACTATACTTTTCTTAGACTTTTTCAAATTAGAATCCAATTTCTTATTTCCATTCTTCTTTGATATATTCTTGTAATAAATTTTGTTTGTAACATTTTTCTAATTTCTTCCCAAGGTTTCTTATTATTTATTAACCAACTTCTATGGTATTCTTTTCTCATCAACTTTGGATACATGTTGAGATGAGAATGCACCATTCTTATGACCATTACCATTGCATGCATCACATATATTTTCAAGTTTTCCAAATATGTTTGAAGTATATAGATTTTACATAACATGTATATGATGATTCTATATCTCTATAATACTCCACTTGACATGGTATTCCTTTTTGATTTTTCATTTATAGGATTGTCCCAAAAATCCAATTCACAATTCCTAAATCTATTATAGCACCAACATTGACCCACAAACCATGATCTTCTAATTCATTCTATATGAAATTTTTGGGTCTTCTTCATAAATTTTTGGTCTCTTTGTGGGGAACCATCTTCCGCACACTTTTTCCTATCCACCTAATTCATGGTGGTGGTATTCTCATCACCTTTCGTTATCCATAGTTTTGAAACAAAATTCAACATATACCATTCATGATAACAAATTTACAAAAAAATATTACAAGATGGTTTGTATGGTACCTATTTCTTCAAAAATACTTGAGATGGATCATTAAACAAATTCATGATATTATTATCACATATTGAAGTTATTTTATCCTTAGAATCCTCTAGTGAAAATTTGGTAGTAGTAGCAACTGTCCCCTTCTTTTGTGAAATCCCAATATGTGTTTTCTCAAAATTGGACAAGAATACATCAAATTATATAAATTTCATATTGGGGGGTTTTTCTCATATTCAATAAAAATAAACTTATTTTCACAAACCTTCTTCATTATTTTAAATTTCTCTTCATGAAACCAAACTTTTTTTCCAACAAAGAGTCAATTTCTTTGATCTTCTTGAATTTTTCTTCCAATTGTAAATCCTTGACATAAATTTTATTTATAAAAAAATTTATATAAGTGCATGGATATTTTATTCTAAATATTTCTTAAATACCACTTTATATTCAACTTCATTAATCCAATTGTATTCAATCTCTAATAAATTTATTTTGATATCCACTCTTTCTACTCTAAAGGATCAAAATTTCTTGAAGATATTCTTAAATTCTAAAAAAAATTATTTAAAAGCTTTATTTATTACTTCTGAAATATCCTCAATATGGGTGATATATTCCTCCATTCTTTAAAATGTCTCACTAATAATAGATAATAATTATTTAGGACAACCATGCATCATATCCTTTAATGAATCGATTGAAAAATCAACTGACATGTTATCACTACCACTAGTTCTTGGATCATCTTCATGAAAATGTTGATAATAACTAACATGTACCTATTGATCACTTGAATATATTAATGAATTTTAGGTATATAGACTATAAATATCATTGGTGGAAACTTTATCCATATTCTCTTCACTTTCCAAGAATTATATGTCTTCATTATGGGCAAGGCATTGAGATATTGATACCTCCTATTCTTTCATAAATAGGGTTTTATTATTCAGTGTTTTTTTTTCTATTTATTTATCCCATTAATCATGGTCTTGGTAGAAATAGAATTTTTCTCAAAGATAAATTAATCTTCAATAAAACTAAATTTCATTATTATTACAGTAAATAAACTCAAATATCCAAAAAATAATAACTACAATGTATAGAATCCAATATAGGTGAATATTGCCTCTGATACCAATTGAGGGGACCACATAAAGATAAAATAAACAATAAAGGGGGGTGAATTATTTTTGGGAACTTTTTCACAAATTATAACTTTTATCCCTTTTACCTCTTTAGCCAGATAGGATCTAGACTCTCTTATTCTCTAATTTGTACTATATAAAAGTATATGAATGCTGGTAAAATATGGAATATGATATTTTTACAACATTCACTACTAAATAAGATAATATAGTACTTATTGTGTATAGTGATAACCAATACACATATTCTCCACTATAATGAGACACTAATTATAGTGGTTTGGAAATAAAATAGTCTTTATCCTAGTTTTTGTCCTTATACATTAGGAGGGGGGATCAATCATATTCCCTAGACTCACGAAAACCTAATTCAACATACTGATCCTTAATAGTCCTTTAAACTACCTCCAACGATAGTATTCACCTTTTTAATAAGTTATTTTGTAACACTGATAAGGTATTACACCTGTTGATACTTTTTATTTATGTAAAAGTGATGCTTTGATCTTCACTTCCTTGTTCTTTACTTGTTACTTTCACAACTGTGGGCAAGGAACTCTTCTTATATTCACAGAAGCAAACTAAAAGATATATTGTCTTCTCATTATTATTCCTATTTAAATATATTTACATAGGACTTTTCTTCTTCCTATTTTTATCTTTGAAAAAAATATCAAAAGTGAATATAGTATTGATATCTTCTTACTGTACTTATTACACTACACTAAACTTCTCACATTATCTTAGGCATTTATTTTAAATACATTCCATAACCTCCTAAAATGAAATACTAAAACACATAAAATTTATATTATTTTATGTGTTATTCTTCAATTATATTTATTCAAGATTCCTTAAACTATTTTATGAAAATGGATCAAATATCCTAGATAATTTATTCTATTTTGGAAAACTTCTCAAGTGATTAAATATTCATGTATGTATGCAATGCATGTACTATCTTCTTCTATTTTCTTTCACTCTCATTCCCACAAACCAGGTGAATGAAAACATTTTATAGTTATATAACACCTTAAAAAGAACCTAATTCAGGTACTGTTCAGTTATAATGCACAAGACCTTTGTACTGGTATATCGCGTGGTTACCTCCTCCTTTGTGCAAAACAAAAATTTGTGATACTTATCACTATTAATCATGTATCAATAGAGTACATGGTATTAGATTCCTTCCTTGCATAATTGTATGAAAAATATGAACTTAATTAATCTTTAAATATTGTGAAACACTATTGAAACTTCATGTAACATAGTGAGAGTGAATTAACCAAGAACTGGCTTCTAGAACATTTATTCGTGCAAGAAGAGACCTTTATGGAAATAGTTATTTTCAAAGATATTTGAGTGTGTTTAACACAAGTCAAAGTCATTTGGTTCTTCTTATTTCATGAAATCCAAGGATTTAAGTTTCTCACTTCAGAATAGTCATGGGATATGTGGTTCCTTCATATAGCCAAGAGGATTTTAGAACATGGCTTCTTTTTTATGCTTCTTCACGGATGCTCTATTTTCAAAATGAAAATGAGAACCCTAAAGGTTTCAACAACATCATCTCATATTGGTTACTATCCTTTTATTGGTGAGAATCACCACCTATCCTTTATTCATTCACCCCATTAGATTCACTTTTTATATCGTATTAAACTTCTAAGGTTTAATTAATTTCCTGACTATCTTAAAACACCTAAATCATTTGGCATTTCTAAAATATTCTATGCTGAAAAAAATGGAGTCTTTTCTTATATAGATATTGACTCTTACTTCATGGTGAGTATCTCACATGTAAGGGAAAATTATTTCATTCTTCTCCCTCAACTCCATGCACACACACTGCCTCAAATATTTCACTATTATATATTATTTCATCTTGACTGAAGCTCCATTTTATTTAAAAAAGTCACTTGCATGAAATAAGTATATTGAATGAAAGATTTGTTTTAATTTTCATCCTAATAAATCATCCATATGAGTTCATATTGTGTTTTGGAGTCATTCGGATTGAAACACTTTGACGTATAGGAACTCTTGGTGCGACTGGTGGTAGAAGATGAAGACCCATGATGATCAGATGAATATGATCGATAAAATTATAAGGCCAAAGGAATGTTTATATATTTTAATATAGAGGAATAATACATGCATTAGTCGAGTACCACATGAAATATCCATTCAGTCTGGAACTCCTTAATAAGTTATTTTGTTCCTACTTCACCATTGATCTGACACTGAGGTCAGCACCTAGAACACACCACACATGCCACATCACACCTATGCATGGTCAACTCGGGAACCCTCCTATAGTCTATGTGAATTAATTTTTGGTCTTTATGCATACACTCATTTTCCATTACTCCACATGCTCCCTGTGGGTGTTATACTCCCTCCTAATTCCATGGTAAGGAAAGATAGACTACTTCTCTCATGGTTAAATTCTAGAGTTCCAAATATGTTATTGAGATGGTCCTTGGTTTTCATATGGATAGATATATTTTTTTGTAAACTGACATAAAAAGAGTTATCCAAATCTTAAAATTAATTGCCATATAATTCTAAACATAAACTTTTAAACCAACTTACTCATAAATTATCTTTATAAATTCCCCATGAAATAAATATTTATATTGCATGGCCTTCTTATTATTCATGAAAATAATATTTTTCATGATCTTAATTAAATTATTCTTCATTAAAATCAATATTTTCATGGGTTTCACTTATTCATCGTTATCTCAAACATTGTATCATTCCCAACACAATTTACATGGGTCTTTAACATGAAAATTAGTTCAAAATTATCATATTTTTAAACTAAAAGCCTTTAAAATAACTTCCTTAAGATAATAAAACATGATTATTATTATTTTTCCATCCATTCATCCAAGTGATATTAACTTGCTTATAAATCTTAGATATATTGGATAATTCATAAGAGATTATAACAACTTCCTTTTTTCTTACTTATTCAACAAATTTACATTAATGAAATATTTTATTTCATTGAATACCATTAAAAACCAATAACAACCATTGAAAATAAATAAAAACCATACAAAAAGTGGGATTTCCAATATCCCCCTTTGTATTTTTTTGTAAATGCCTTAAAATTTCTTTAAAAATGAATATGTCAATATATGAATCGATCCCCTTTACTTTTACAAACTTATTTTCAATTTCTCTCCCTATTATTGAAAAAAAAATCATCAAAGAATGGTATCAATTCATACTTAATAAATTTTCCATCCATAATTACACTCTAAGTCTGCATGATCCATGAATAGTGTATAAAACAAGAGGATTTGATTTAGACAACAAATTTGTCCTCTACCAACTAATCTTGATACCTCATGAAATGAGAACTCATATAATTTTATTCAAGGGTTTTTTGATTTTATTCAAGGATAAAGATGATTAAATGAGATATTAAACTTTTTTAATAAAAATCAACTTGAAACTCAAGAACTCACTTCAAAAAATAGATCAAAACATTCAAGAGAAACAAAAAGGATAAGAAGCCTTGGGTGACTTCCATAATTCCACATCTATTATGTTATTGATTAATTCAATTAATCCCCTTTTTTGTTGAATTTTTTATTTTCATTAACCAAGGATGAGAGATTAATAAAATCATAAGTTTTTCTAATGACATGACATTTAAGAAATTTTGAGAATAATTAGATTTTTATTAGATAATAGTTTCTAATAGTTTTATTCAACTTTATTCATTTATCTCCCCCTCAAGGGAAACACTCCTGAACATCTTCATAATGGTGGATCTCATCATGAATAGACTTAAAAATAATCCAATACAGAGAATACACCAAAATAGATATTCAACTTATGACTATCCAGATTCTATAACTTTCACAACATCACTAAGGATGATCTTATTCAATACATGTTCTTTGGGATACAAAATATATAATCAAATAAGGATGGTGTTTTCTTTATCCTTTTTTTCCAAGATATGACATCACATTATTCAACATCATCAAAGATGATCCTATATCATATTTTTAATTAAATAACATTTAAGGAATCATTTAAGGATGATAACTTCTTTAAATGTGTTTTCATTAATTGAAAGCACTCAATGCTTATATGGTTCTCCCCCTGATAACTTTATTCACCATTAATTCCCTATATTGTAGAACAAATACAATACAAAAAGATTAATGGAATGAGATTGATATTCCTTGGTTCTTAATTTTAATAGTAAGTTTGAGATATTTTTCTTAACCAAGTTACTATATTTACACCACTCTTCATGATTTTACATCTAAACATGAATTCTAATTGATTTTTTATGTATCTTATCACATATTCAATTTCCTTATGTGTGGACCTTCTTTATTAAATATATTTTAAATAACTTTCACCACCTGGTGTAACTTTTATCTTCTTAAATAATTATTCTAGTGCTAGAATTATTGTTAAACAATATTTATAAGTGTGTATATTCATGTTAAACCTTAAACATAGAACCTTACCTTCACATGGAATATTTTTTTCTCTTTTTCTCCCATCTTTTTCTTATTCTTCTTCCAATTTCCTCATTATTTTCAAACCTTCTAGCCAAATAACTAACATTTCATTAAGAATATTGGAAAAAATTTTGGATATTACAAATGGATTCTCATGAGTTCCATCCATATTAGTATTTTTTTATACTTCACTTTTCTTTTACTTCTTGTATTTATAATCCAATGTCTTCTCACAATTATTATTTAATACCTTATTTGAATATTTTTCATTTATAACTTTTTTCTGATTTATTCATAAGGTTTATTCGCCTTCCTAATCCAAATTCTATGGTCTTATTTTCTTATCAGCTTCGGGTACAAGCCAAGATGATCATTCACCATTATTGTGACCACTACCATTTCATGATTCACATATATTTTCAAGTTTTCCAAAAAAATTGAAGTATAAAGATTTTTTTAACCAATGGATGCTACTTCTCCATCTCTAGATTTATCAAACTTTACTTGATATCCCTCTATGATTTTTCATTTATAGTATTTTACCAACAATATAATACATAATTCTTAAATTTATTTCAACACCAACATTGACCAACAAACCTTGATTTTCTTATTTCTTATGTATTCAGTTTTTGGGTATTATTCATAGCTTATTGTGATATTTGTAGTGAATCATCTTCTATACTCTTTTTTATGTCCATAATTATATAAAACCTATCTTTTAATACATT
The DNA here is from genome assembly GCA_963277665.1 of Viscum album. Classification (NCBI taxonomy): domain Eukaryota; kingdom Viridiplantae; phylum Streptophyta; class Magnoliopsida; order Santalales; family Viscaceae; genus Viscum; species Viscum album. The sequence continues at coordinate 866,345,194 of OY728152.1, read as the reverse complement.
AAAATTACATAACATTTTTGGAATACTTAAAACATTATATAAACAAATGCCAAAATATTGTACTAGTCTAGTGCCTTTGGAAACATGGAAACATAATCACTGATACATAAATGAGATACACTCTATACTTCTAGGTTCTTATTGACTACCACCTTCTTAGACACATCAAACATAATATATATCTTCATAACATGGGGAATGAAACATAAAAAGGGGTGAGCTAAAATGATCGGTAATGGTAAACAAGGGAGATATCTAAGCATAATCATGATCATAAGTGTATGAGAACATGATCATAAAAATATTAGATCATACCCTATATATCAAAGATAATATACATAAATCATGGAATAAATATTAGAATTTAATAAGACATTAATCACAAGGAAATAAAGAACATAATCTATGAAATCATAACATAGGAATAAAAATGGAACTGTGGCAGACATATAAGCATATATAATAATTTCTAGAGTAGTAAAGGTATTTCTTCTAAGACCATCTTAGTGGAAAAAGTCCTTTACTATATTGGGTTCACACCCCCTTCCATCCCTATATTACTAAACTAATTCCACTTCTCTTTATATCCCTATAATATTGAACCAAGTTCATTTTCAGTTCCATCCCTGTAATATTGAACCATGTTCATTTTTTTTTCCAACCCTATAATACTGAACCGATTTCATTTCTTGTTTCAGTCATGTCTATCTCATGAGATATAAATCTTTACCTAATGAATTGGAGGTAGATATAGATCCCACCCATCTCATAATGAAATCATACATACATGTGACACAAAATCATAAACAATCATATCAAAACCAATGAAATTAAATGGGTATCATAAAACATGTAAAAATATCATAACATGTGGAAAAAGATATAGGTTTAATAGTCATTTCATCAAAAGAACAACCTGTGAAAGGGAAATGGATTTCATAAACATATAACCTATTAATGAGAAATGGGTTTCATAAATACCACAAAATTAAGAATAACTCATTCATATAAATAATATGAATATAACCTTTAGAACATTTTCTATAAGGGCATGAGTAACATCAATAGATGTCATCCTAGATAGAAAATACTTTTGAAATATCTTTCAAAAATGTTTCTTGAGGAAAATATAATTTATTCTTTAAAAATTATTTTTAATACATAAAATCATTTGAAAATAATTTTCTTAGAAAATACCTTGAAAACTTATAAAGAAGACTTGAAATCGATTTTAAACCTTTTTCATTTAAAAATTATAAAATAATATTAAAAAAAATAAAAAAAATTATTTGAAAACTTATAATGAAATATTGAAAATGTTTTGAAAACATTTTTAATTGAAAAAATATGAAAGAAGCTTTATTTGTTTTGAAAACCATTTCTTTGAAAATAATTTTAAAACTTATAAATAAGGCTTGAAAACATTATGAAAACAATTTTCCGTGAAAATATATAAAAGAATATTGAAAACATTTTGAAAATAGTTTTCCTTTAAAATATTTAAAAGAATCTTGAAAACATTTTGAAAACAATTTTCCTTGAAATTTAACTTTAAAAACATTTTCTTAAAAATTATAAGATTAAAATGAAAAGGAATCTTCAAAGAAATGATGGAGGGTAAATTCATATATGTGATACGAGGTTAAAAGAAAATTCCTTTTTCATGGTAAAAAAGTTAGAAAAATGCCTTGTTTAGAAAGAGATAATAAGATTCATTTTAAGGGATTGATAAAAGAAAAAAGGGGTAAAATTTATTTTAAATATTATTATATAATGGTACAATATTCTTGGAAACCCTTTTTATAAAACAAGCCTTTGAACGAATATAGATTTCTGACCGAAGAGTGGGTAAAGTTGGGATTTCTTAAAAACACTTTATTAAATATATTACATACCAAAGAGTAGAAAAATGGTACCAATACATAAATATATCCTTAATAAATATATGAGAAAAAATCATGAATTTTATTGAGATATGGGTTATAATATTTCATCAAAGTAATCATAAACATAAACAATATTGAAAAGCGATAAGATTGGTTCAATAAACTCTTTTCACTTGGTAACTTGGGATCATACTCTCCATGTAATAAAAGGAAATTAAATGAAGCTTATAATATCCTGAAAATAATTATATTCATGATATATCATGTAAAATGGAATTATATACACCTCAAAAAGAATTTAGGCATATAACAAAACATGAATGTCAAAGAAAGAAAATTGAGACAATTTTTTTTTACTGATTTAGTAACTTTTGAAACTTAAACCCCATGAAATAAATGTCGTATAATTGATATGTAAATACACATAAATTTTACTATAAGAAACACTGAATACATCCATGGGCAGTATACACACTACACAAAAGGAATGGGTGGTGAATTAAGCATGTATCTCACAGAAATAAAAAGTGAGATGAAATCCCCTTACCTTGTATCTTGACTCACATCATACTCATTCAAAACACCTATATAATAAATATGAATTTATAATAAATCTTTTAAATAACCATATTATTATATCTAATATCATATATGTTTTTATCATGACCTTATATAACCCTCTTGTTAACAATCCTATGTTATGATTTCACTTTAGGTAATATCTGCTTTGTTCTTCACATGTGTCTTAATGTGGTATATCTTTGGTCCTTATCATGATTTCCAAGATGTAAAACATTATTTAAATATAATTTATATTTATTATATGTTAATTATAATAATTCATATGATATATATGTATGAAACTAAATACACCATTCAAGGAGACAGTAAGTCATATGTAGGCATGACCACTATTTCTGTTTAATTGTCGTGTTGAAAGAAAGAAAGTAAAATACATATATGAATAAATATTTATATATATATATATATAATTATTAAATTATATTTATTATATCATATATAATATATATATTTACTAAATCTATCATTAATACATTCCATGTAGTGTATGAACGAATCACATCGCCTTGAGGGGGCAGTAGTCCACACTTCCTCAAACGAAATTATCATATTAACACAAAATGGAAAGTATAAAGATATGTATTTTAAAATTATTATATAAGATTAAATACATAATAAATATAATATATAACATATATAAATATATTTTACATCATAATTTTCACCATGATAAGTGGTAAATGAAAAATTAACAATCATCGTTTAGTGTGGCGATAGTTCGTTGTACACATAAACAGTATGTTCGTTACCCATTAGATGGAGGTGTGTTTAAGTGTAGGTAAAATTATTAGCATAAAAACATCATATTATATTTAGGATATTGTTTTTTATACAATAATTTAATAAATATATTTCATTGTTGGAGAATGAAAATTGAATAATGGATCATGAGAGAAGACATTACCTCTTAATCGGGTAACTCCTTTTGGTTTGTGCTAAAATGATTTCTTGGATAGATTTTTCCCAAGGGGATGATTCTAGGATAAAGGAAGGTATGTTGGGAAGTGTATTGTATAGATATTTTCCAAACATAAGAGGTTTTATATGTGTGAAGAAGAGGGAGAGATGGTGGCCTTTTATAGGAAAGGAGGAGTGACACTCTTGTAAATATTTTGAGAGAGTTTCACCAACATTTTTCATGTTGAAAGTGGATAAAAAAATGATCCAAAGATGATAAAATAGAGGATTAAGTATAAATATTACCATAAAATGTGTTTTTTTATTTTATAGGTTGTTTTGGGTCTTAAATTTAAGATTTAGTCCTTAATTAAGCTTAATTTTACCTTAATCGGTGTGATTAATTTTAATCACTTTCACTAATATTTTTAGTTAAAAATTAAGATTACCTTATTAGAAATTATAAATTAGGTTTATTAAAAATATTTAATCCATTTTTATAAATTTTAATCACTTAAGTATCATAAATTAATTTAAAATTAATTCAGCAGTCGGGTCGACACTGCGGGTTTTTAAAGTAAAAAAATAATCAAAAGTTTGCTAAGTTATTTATATCCAATTTCAATGTGAAATTGTTTAAAATTATCTATATTGTATTAATTTATAAAAATATATTCTAATTCAACTTTTAATAAAAATTAAAATATAATTTAACCTTATAAATAAATTAGATGAAAAAGTAGTTTTGAATTAAAATCTGGAATTTTTCACTATTCATCCAAAAAATGAAGTTTCGTAGAAAAATCCAAACAATTCACCCTAAGATAATTTTGACTTTATAAATTTAAAATTTTAGTTTATTTTATCATATTTTCTTTATAAATGGGTCTAAAATTTATTTTATTATTTTTTACAAAAGTACATTAAAAGTAGTCCATTCGAGAAAATAGTATTTTTAAACATATAAGGACTTTACCAAAAATAATATACTTCATTATCAATATGTTTTATTTATATAAAACCATTATAAATAATTTAAATAATTTATTACTATTCATATTGCTAAGTTTAATTTCTAGGTTATAATTATCTCATTTAAATAATTATAACAATAAAATGATGTTTCATAGAAACATCTGTGTTGTAGGTAAAATATGCCAAGTCATTGTTGCATGTTGAATACTCCAGGTCAATGTTTCATGTAACATATTCCAAGTTTCAAGTTAATCTAGGTGTTCCGTGTAGAGAAATCTAAAATTTATGTCATGTGTAGTGTATGATTAAATTGGTGTTGCATATAACGCAAGCCAAACATGGTGATTTAATATATAATAAACTATTTTTAGTGTTATGTGAAATGAAAAATATATAAAAGGTTAAATTAATTTGAAAAAAAATAATTCATAAAATCTTGGGGTTTTACATTCTACCCCCCTTAAAATTAATTTCACCCTTTAAATTTATCTAGGTTATCAAAGGTTTAACACTTGAAAGTTTCATTCATAGAAACCCACATCATAAAAATGGATACAAAAACTTCCATTAAAAGGAGAAATTTTGAACCATAACAGTTACCCAAAGTAACATATAACTAGATATCCACATATAAGAACATAGGTTGGAGGTAAATATTGGACATGAATTAAAAGCATAAATATTTATAAGGATTGATTGGGGTCATCAATCACAAAAAATTGAATGATCAAAGAAAATATGAGGGCCTCAAAGTCATAAATCTATGATGATTTAAAAGGTCATCGGTTCAACAAGATTTAGGTATTAGGATAAAACATTTTCTTTTGGTCATTATCATAACATTTAGAAATTCTTGTATTAACTAATAATATAAAGAAATATACTCACTTTATATATTTATATAAACAAAATTCCATTCTTTATTTGTGATTTTATTAATTTCTAATTCATCCATTTCTTCATGTAATGGACATCCAAAAATTAATTTTGATGCCTGAAGTGCTAAAAGACACTTTTAGCAGATCTTAAGGCCTATAAAATAATGAAAATTACTAACATTTATCTATAAATATTCTTAAAAAGAAATATGGTTAATAAATTAATCTTTATAAATAAAAGTAAAACTATTATTTCATCATAAATAACTATTCATCAAAAATAATTATACATTAACCATGACATCGTGTAGGACAGTGGTAGGTGTGAAACCCTTATCATCCTTCGGTAATGGGTTCAAGACCTGTTTCCTTGTAGGAATTTTTTGGTTTTCATCTGATATAAATGATTTCAATTTCTGAAACCACACTAATATAATTTCCAAAATATATAGACATACTTAAAATAAGGTTAATCACTAAATAGCCTTTTAACCAAGGTTTTCAATACAATCTCAATAAATAAATACGTCCTCCAAAGTTTAACTTAAACTTTTCGTGAATGGTTAACCTTATAACCTTTTTAAAAGATAAAAATCCAAAACTTTAGAATGAAATTCATGAATGAATCTTAACATTGATTCCCCTATGTAACACAAAGTAGCTCTTGGTTTTCATATTCCAAACATGTGAATAACCTCATGGTAAATTCTCTTAGAACATGGTAATAACATTAATTACCATAAATCCTTTTGGAAAATATTCATGCTTACTTATTCCATAGATTACTAGATATATTCCATAAATCCATGAAGTTTTTAACTTCATCCATGATATCATGAACTACTTTTCAACAGTTCCTTAATTAGTTCCAAGGTAATCAGTACCTTCCACCAATTTACTTATTCATATCATGCATATCATTATCTAAACAACATTATCATAACATAAGGAACATAGTCAGTTTTATATTTCCCTTAATCGTGTTTTTTTCATGGAAATAACATTTCCATTATATAACTTTTCTATTCCATCAGAAACATTCAACGTGTTCTTTTAAATCTACAGTGAAAAACATAAAGAGAAAAAATCATTATATATTTCACATTTCATGTAAAATAATTATTAAATCAAATTACATAAAATATTTTATTATTCCACTTCATCCTTATTCCATTATCAAGGCAACCACATCTTATTACACAATACCTTTTTCCTTTCACATTTCATCTGTAGTCTCGTCATCATCTGTAATGTAACCTTTACTCATACCTCCTTATTGATCCTTTTCAGGATCTTTCCTCTTGGGAAATTGAGTTTCATAATGACCATTTATTACACACATAAAACACTTAACCTATTATGTAAACTTATTGAGGTAAATATTCTCATTCATTTCATTAACTTAACTCTTCATTTTTCCCTTACAGTCGCTTGGTGTCCTTTTTCTCACAGTCAAAACATCTTCTTATTCCTTTAATACGTTCACTTAGGTGATTCTTTCCACATTATTGACACATAGGAAACTAAATCATCTTTCCTATATGGTCTCCATTACCTAAACTCTCAATGAAATCCTTTTTTCTCTTCCTTGGGGAGTCTGAGGGTTGGTTAAGTTATACGATGTTAATCTTGTTCCGTGAAAACTAATTAGGCATGATCACAATATCTCTAACTCCATTGATCATACAACTTTACTTCTCATAAACAAGTCATCCATCAAAATAAATGTTAATATAGTTTCTTCTAGTTATTTCCATTGAATAAAACTATAATCATAGCACGAGCATTAATTATTATAGTAGAAACCCACATATTCATGAAAATAATTACTTATAAGATGTCTAAATCAGGAAACCTTCCTTAATCTATGACACCCTAGGTTCACCCTAGGTTATTTATAGACAAATTATATTTAAATACTTTATGATGGTTCATGAAGAGTTTTTTAATTCCTAAAGCATATCCCCTGGGAGTGTCAAACCAAGTGTGCAACAAGGCCCATTTTCGTGTACCAGATTACCCCAAGTTAGGCCCAAAACATCTTTTTGGAGTTGTTACCCCTAGGTACATCTATTCCAGATCCAAATCCACTTGAAGTATTCAGAAAGGGATTTATTTCTAGGAAACCACTCACTCTTTCCTTTACCAAAAGTATATAACATTTTTTTAAATGTTAACTCATACTTATATTTATCCTTAGATACATCCCTAGACATATCCTTAGAAATATACATAGGGATATCACTAAATTTTTATCATCCTAAATTTCAAACATTAACTAAACCTTTGATCTGATACCAACTATAGTGACCCTCTATTTTTATACATTAACATTAAATAACATTTTTAAAAGACTTAAAACATTATACAAACAAACACCCAAAGACCATACTAGTATAGTGCCTTTGGAAACATGGAAACATAAACATGGGTACATAAATGAGAAAAAATTTCCCCCACTAAGTTCTTTACTATCACCCTTATTAGACACATAAAACATAATACATACCATCATAACCTGGGGACGGAAACATAAAAAGTGGTGAGATCAAATGATCGGTAAGGTTAAACAATGGAGATATGTAAGAATAATCATGAACATAAGCGTATGATAATGTGATCATGAAAATAAAAGTTCATAACTTGCATATCAAATATCATATACATGAATCATGGCATAAATCTTGGAATTTCATAAGACATGAATCATAATGAAATAAATAACATAATACATGAAATCATAACATAGGAATAAAACATGGAATTTTGGAAGACACGTTAGCATCTATAATAATTTATATAGTAATAAAGGTATTTTTGTAGAGACCATCTTAGTGGATAAAGTCCTTTATTGAACTGGTTTGACACTCTATTCCAACCTTGTACTATTGAATTGAGTTCACTCCTCATTCCATCCATGTAATACTGAACTAACTTCATTTATCATTCTAACCCTGTAATATTGAACCGAGTTCATTTCTTGTTCCAGCCCTGTAATATTGAACTGAGTTCATTTCTAATTCCATTCATTTATATATCATGAGATATAAATATTTACCCAATGAATTAGAGGTAGATATAGGTCCCACCCATCTCATAATTAAACCATACATACATGTGCCACAAAATCATAAACAATCATATCATAACCCATGTAATGAAATAGGTATCATAAACATGTAAACATATTATAACTTATGGAAAATGATACAGGTTTCATAATAATTTCATCAAAAGCATAACTCATAAAATAGAAACTGATTTCATAAATATATAACTTATTAAAGAGAAACGGGTTTCATAAAGACCATGACATTAGGCATAACCCATTCATATAAATAATATGAATAAAACCTTTAAATCATTTCCTAGAAGGGCATGAGTAACATAAATGGATGCCATCTAAGATGGAAAATAATTTTGAAATATATTTCAAACATGTTTCTTGAGGAAAATATTCTTTCTTATTTGAAAAATTATTTTTAATACATAAAACAATTTGAAAATAATTTTCTTAGAAAATACCTTGAAAACTTATAAATAATACTTGAAATAATTTTGAAAAACTTTCTCCTTGAAAACTTATAAAATAAACTTTGAAACATTTAAAAAACCGTTTTCATTAAAAACTTATAAATAAAGCTTGAAAATATTTTGAAAATGTTTTAAAAATATTTTTACTTCAAAACATATTAAATAATATTGAAAATGTTTTGAAAACAATTTTCCTTGAAAACATATAAAATAATATAGAAAACATTTTGAAAACTACTTTCCTTTAAAACATATAAAATAATCTTAAAAACATTTTGAAAAGATTTTTCATTGAAAATTAATTTTAAAACATTTTATTAAAAATTATCTTTTTAAAAATGAAAAGGAAGATTCAAAAAATGATGGTGGGTAAATCCATACATGTCGTTCGAGGTAAAAAAGAACATTCCTTTTGCATGGTAAAAATGTTAGAAAAATAACTTGTTCAGAAAGAAAAAAGGAATATTCCTTTGAAGGTATTGGTAAAATAAAAAAAGGGAAAATATATTTTAAATATTATAGGATAATTATACAATATTCTTGGAAACCCTTTTTAGAAAACATGGCCTTTAAGGAATATAGATTTATGACTTAAGAGAGGGTGAAGTCGGGCTTTCTTAAAAACACTTTATTAACTATTTTTTCATACTAAGAGTAGAATAATGGTAACAATACATTAATATATCATGAATAACTAGAGGATAGCAAAATTCAAGAATGTTCTTGAGATATGGGTTATAATATATCATCAAAGGAAGCATAAACCTAAACAATCTTGAAAAGTGATGATATTTTTTCAATAAACTTTTATCACTTGGTAACTTGGGATCATACTATTAATGCAAGAAAATGAAATGAAATTAATCTTATAATATCATTAAAATAATTAGATTCGTGATATATTATATAAAATGTAATTATATACACCTCAAAATTAATTTAGGTGAATAACAAAACATGATTCTTAAAGAAGGAAAATTAAGACAAAACTATTTTAAAGATTTGGTATGTTTTGAAACGTAAACCCCATGAAATAAATGTAATAGAATGGATGTTTAAATAACCATAAATTTAACTATAATAAAAAATTAATACATCCATGGTCATTATACATTCCACCCAAAAGGAATGGGTAGTTAATGAAACATGTATCTCACAGAAATAGAAAGTGAGATGAAATCCCCTTACCTTATGTCTTGACTCACGTCATACTATTTCAAACCAACTATATAATAAATATAAATTTATTATAAATATTTTAAGGAACCATATTATTATATCTAATACCATATATGGTTAGTTCATGACCTTATATTACCCTCTTGCTAACAATCTTATGTTAAGGTTTCACTTCGGGTAATATCCTCTATGTTTTTCACATGTGTCTTAATTTGTTATATTTTTGGTCCTTATCATGATTTCAAAAAATTAAACCATTATTTAAACATAATTTATATTCATTATATTTTTATTATAATAATCCATAGGATATAGAATTATGAAATGGAATACACTGTTCATGGAGACGGTAAGTCGTACGTACGCATGAACGTTATTTCCGTTTAATTATCATGTTGAAAGAAATAAAGTAAAAGAAATATATGTATATATATAATTATTAATGTATATTTAATATATCATATATATAAAATATATATTAACAAAATTTATCTTTAATACATTCCATTTAGTGTATTAATGAATCACATTGCTTTGAGGGGAAGGTAGTCCACACTTCCTCAAAAAAAATTATCATATTAACACAAAATGAAAAGTAGAAAGATATGTGTTAAGAAATAATTAAATAAGATTAAATAGATAATAAGTATAATATATAACATATATAAATAGTGTTTATATCATAATTTCGACCATGAGAGGCACTAAAGGAAAAATGAACAATCATTATTTAGTGAAACGATAGTTCGTCGTACACGTAAATAGTATGTTTGTTACCCATTGGATGGATGTGTGTGTAACTGTAGGTAAAACCCTTATCATAAAAACATCTTAGTATATTTGGTAAAAAAAATTTGTTATAAGATAATTTAATATAGATATTGGAGGGGTGGAGAAAGAAAATAAAAGAAAGGATCTTGAGAGAAGACATTACCTCTTAATCGGGTAACTCCTTTGGGTTTGTGCCAAAAGGCTTATTTGGATAGATTTATATCCAAGAGGAAGATTATAGGAGGAATTTAGGGATTTTTATAGGTTTATTGGGTAGATATTAGCCAAACCTAAGTGGTTTGAGAGTTTTCAAGAAGAGGGAGATGTAGTTACTTTCTATAGGGAGGGAGGAGTGGCACTCTTGTAAATATTTTAAGGGAAAATTCCACCCACATTTTTCATGTGCAAGTGGATCAAATAATTATCCAAAGCCGATAAAATGGATTATATGGTCAAAAAATTGCCATAAATTGATTTTGGACATGTTTAGAGGTCGTTTTGGGTCTTAAATTTAAGGTTTAGTCCTTAGTTAAGCTTAATTTTACCTTAATTGATGTAATTAATTTTAATCACTTTCACTAATATTTTGGGTCAAAAAATAATTTTGTAACAACCTGAACTTTTGAATAATTCTTGTTTCTTAAAATTTTGTGTTATTTTATTTTTTACTCAACAATACTATATCCTTTAATTAATTAAGTGAGTATAATTAAAATAAGACCAATGGGTTTTGACTATTATATGACCATTGGAAACTAAACTCTTAACGTTATGATTATTTTTTATAAATACAAGTGATCATGGTTAATTAATATAGAAAGAGGATTTGATGGACTCATCCAGTAGGCTCGGGTTGTACGAAGCTCATCTATCGGAGCATGGGAAGGAGGTTGCGTCACTAGGCTTTGCTCTGGACCAAGCCCAATATGAGCTTTAACATGTAAAGCTTGAACGGAATCGCCTATGGGAGAAGTTTATGTTGATAAAGATCACCAATCATGCAATTTTGTCTAAGCTGCCCAAGGATTCTATCACAATAGCACATCTTACACTTAGGTCCTATACAGGTGTTATAAGGGGCTATGTAACAAGACCTTAGTTACGTTGTGTAATCCTTTTGTATAAATAAAATTTTTATTTGTTATTATGTTAAATTTTTTGATTTTAAATGTTAAAATAAATATAGCATAAATTTATAGAAGTTTCATATTATTGGTGAATTTTGAAAAGGGGCATTTTAAAATATTTTTCTACACATTAAGTAATTAATAATGTGAAATGATTTTCAAAAAATGGTCTTTTATAGTTATGATGAGTAAGAAATTTAGAGTCTAATAAGATTAACTTAATTTTTAGTGAATAGTAAAGTATGAAGAGTAATATTGCCCTTATGAATAGTAATGTGACCAGTGGAATAGTAAACTCACTTAAGAAAGTATAAATATAATTTAGGCATCTTGTTTGGTAATGTGATTTTATAGCACAAGTAAATAACTGTTTTAGAAATTATTAGTTAAGTATTAGTATTTTTTGGGGTAAATAGTGTTTTTACTTAAAAATTAAATATATAATAATTAGAAAATTATGTTCATAAAATGGAGTTCATTTTTTAATTAATATCATCGATATTAGGTTAGGGTAAATTTATGAGATTTTTATAAAATGTTTTGTTTTTCGGTGAATAGTAAAAATACAGTTTTGAGTTTCGTTGTGATTAATGACATCATTATTGATGTAATAATGATGTAATAATTCTGTTAGAATTTTTAATAGTAATATATTTTATGAGGTGTCCCAAGTTTCCAATATCATGGGCAAATACCATGGTCAAGCCCATGGTTTTGTAAATACCACTGATGAGGTGTCCCTTGGAAATTAATTAAATATTCTCTCACTTTTTATATAAATACCAACCCATTCCTTCATAAATTTCATTCCAAATTCATCATAAACGAAGATATGGTATTTTTACCTCCCAAGGAGTCCTACCAAGGTTCCCTCTATCCCCCCAAGGTCCCAACCTTCAATCTTTCGAAGTTACTCTTCAATGTAAGGGAACCTTTCACCCTCCTCTTTTAAGTCATGACTTCCTTTATGTTATGTCTTCTAGTTTCCATCTTATAATGTTGGGGTATGTTCTTATATATCCTTATTACTATCCATTTCATGTCCAAATGATGAGATACCCTTTCCACTCTCATCAATTGATTTTCTGAATTTTTAAGTGATGCTGTTAGGATGCCGAATTTTCATAAAAGAAATCACATTTTCTCTTTTCTTTCAAGTTTCCTTTTCATGTGGTATGTTATTAAAATATACACACCATGATATTAATTCTATTTTATTTTGTCCCTATACTGTAAAATTATTCATTTATGGATGGGATACCCTTTTCTCCACTCTTTTTATTATTTTCTAAAATCATGTTATATAGTTGTTATGCTGCAGAAATTTTGTCTCAAATTTTATCTCTCTTTCTCTCAAGAAATTATCTTATATTATTTATGTGAATACCCATACCTATTTCGTTTCTATGTGTGTTAATACAGACATAAAAATGATATTCTTGATTTTGGAATTGACATACATAAAACCCTTATTCCCTTTCCATGGGTTATAACTGACATAATGATCTTGTTTTTAAACACTTTTTAAAGCGTCATGATTTTGATATGAAACTCATTAATTTTATTCTCTTTGGGTTATTTATGAAATTTATAATTATGATATATGTGGATCACATGAAAATAAATACATATTAAGGGTGTGCCCTGATAGCACTCCAATGCATTGTGTAAAGAATTTAATCTCTAGATATAACAAGTTTCACGATACCTTGGTGAATAACCTCAATAATATTTTATGATGCCTTGGGGATGAACCTTGGTGATATGTTCATGAATGTATAAATTAAATTTTGTAGCCACATATAAAAGTTATTATTCAAGTTCTTTTAATTATGATATTCCTATACTTCAGTTGATCATGTCTCTATGTTTTTCATCAAGTTTTTATTGATATCACAAGTAAACTAATTCCCTTGCTTTCCTTACTGGGCCTTCTGCTCACCCTTTCCTTTGATGTATGTCTCCAGGTTATGATATGTAGTAATTTTACTTAGGATGAACCTTTTATGAAGTCTTACAAGTGGATTATAATAATTTTTAATGTTTTCATGTATATTGTTCCTGATTTCCAAGACACTAGACTTTAAAGATCCTCTGTTTGTAAAATGTAATGAAAATTTATGTAATAAAAGGCGGGATGTCTTAGTTGGTATCAAAGTATAGTTTATTTATTTATGGAAATTAGGCTTTGAAATATTTAGGAATAACCCTATATAAAAGTTTAAATATTGGAAAACTTCCTGGTATTTTGGTGAAATATTAAGTAAGTGGTTTTTGAACAAATAAATCCTTGTCTAGATACAAACAAGTGGATGTGGCTCTAGCACATATGTAACTAAGAGTGAAAACTCTGACAAAGAGTTTCAGGCTTGACCCGGGGTATCTTGGTACACGACAACAGGCCTTGTTTCAATCTTGTTTTGACACTCCTGAGGGATATTTTTGGTTAATCATAAGCTTGTTATGAATTATTATGAAGGATTTATAGAGAAATGTAATTGTTTAAGCATGAAGTTTTAAGACATAAAACCCTTTATAGTTAAAATATTAATAAATGAAGTAATATTCTCACTAAGGTTTTATTCTTTTAGAAAATGGTGGGAAATAGGAGGAACTTTGAAAATGGTGACCGTAATGGACCATGTGCTGACTTCCCTCTGATGGATGCTGAAATGGAAACATTCATGAGAATGATGAACCAACTGACTCAAGTTAAGGTAAATAACTTGAATCAAGCTGGGAGACCGATCTCACCATGAAGGGAAAAACATTCTGTTGATTCCTTTATGCATCAATGACCACAAACCTTCAGTGGATCTACTGACCCATTGATTTCTGAACAGTTTATTAGCACTATCGAGAAAATCTTTTTTGTGCTCCATTGTTCAGAACAAGAGAAGGTAACCCTGGTTGTTTACCTCTTAGATGGAGAAGTTTATCAGTAGTGGGAACTGATTAAAAACATGAGGCCAAGAGTGGTGGATGAATCTTTGGAGTGGGAAGAGTTTATAGGGATCTAATTCAGTAATTATTTCCTTCATTCTATTAGAGAAAGAATGGAGAAGAAGTTTCTCAAGCTAAAGAAGAAGGTGAATGAATCTATGGGAAGCTACGAGATGAACTTCACAAGGATTTCATGTTACCCCTATAGCTTTGTCATGGATCCAAATGGTAAGATTGATATATTCTTTGGTGGACTGAGACCTCATCTATGGAATAATCTATCCAATCGAGACTATATTATTTTTGAGGAGATTGTGCAATGTGCAGTGAAAGTCGAAATGGAGTTTGGTGAGATGCAATGGTCTCATAAATCCAATGATAAGAAAAGATCTATGGATCCAAGCTTAGGGTGTAATTTTTATCAGGTAAGAGGAGGCAAGAAAGTGAAACTTCCCATGTGTAATAAATGTGGGAAGAAGCATTCAGGGAACTGCCTGCTTGGGAGAGGTAAGTGCTATAAGTGTGGAAGAGATGGACATATCATGCAGAATTGTTGTAGTTAGGAGAAGCCTCAACTCCCAAACACTAATGACAAGGGGAAGATGGTGCAGGACCTACCTGATGTCCAATTCTATAATTGTGGACAACTTGTGAACTTTTCCAATCATTTTCCAATCTGAGGGCACTGGAGGGGAATCACCATCAGCCTCAGCAAAGGCCAAGGGAGCAGGGTCATACTTTTTCAATCACTACGGATGAAGTTGAAGTGTCAAATGATGTGGTGGTAGGTACTCTTATTGTTATCTCAAAGCTATCATGTACTTTGTTTGATTCTAGTTCTATGAATTCTTTTATTTCCTCCAAGTTTTCAAAGAATTTAAAATCAACCCCTGAATTGCTAAAAGTAGAGTTATCAGTCAAGACTCCTAGTGGGATTATCCAAGAATTGTCAGTATTTAGAAACTCTAGTATTTACTTTAGTGAGCACAATCTTATTTCAAATCTAGTAGTTATTCCCATGCTGGAATTCGACATTATACTAGGGATAGACTGGCTCTCAAAGTATAATGCTAAGATCAAATGAAGAAGCAAGGAAATATCAGTAGTCTTGAATGGAAAACATACTGTTATCTTCCAAGGAGAGATATCTCAACCTATTATTTTTCTAGAAGAACCTCCTATATCCATATTTATAGAGTTTATCGGTGAAGAAGAAGAATTAAATGAGAGTTTAAGGATAGAAAATGTCTCCATCATCCAGGAATACATTGACATATTTCTTGAAGAGTTACCCAGACCTCCCCTAGAAAGAGAGGTAGAGTTATCCATTGAATTCATACCTAGATCTCCTCTGATATCAAACACCCCATATAGGATAGAAAATGTGGAGCTGGAGGAATTAAAGAAACAACTCCAAGATCTTTTGGAGAAGGGGTTTATTCGACCAAGTGTGTCTCCTTGGGGAGCACTTATTCTCTTTGTGAAGAAGAAGGATGGATCAATGCGGTTATGCATTGATTATAGAGAACTTAATGGGATCACAGTGAATGAAAAATACCCTCTTCCAAGAATTGATGAATTATTTGACCAACTTCATGGGGCTTAATTCATGTCTAAGATTGATCTTTGATCTGGTTATCATCAATTGAGGGTGAAGAAAAAAGATATTGAAAAAACTACCTTCCGATCAAGATATGGGCATTATGAGTTTGTTGTTATTCCCTTTGGACTGACTAATGTACCTACTATTTTTATAGATTTTATGAATAGAGTCTTTAAGGACTACCTTGATAACTCTGTGGTAGATTTTATTGATGATATTCTGATATATTCCAAAATTTCCAAGGAGAATGAGGATCATCTAAAGGTTATTTTGAAAACTTTTCAGAAGGGGAGGCTTTTTAGAAAGTTCATAAAATGTGAATTTTGGTTACAATAAGTTTCTTTCTTGGGGAACATTGTAACCAATGAAGGAATCACAGTTGACCCTACAAAGAAAAAGGTTGTATAGGAGTGGCCTCAGCCTACAACAATAACTGAGATTCATAGTTTCCCTGGATTATCGAAATATTATAGGAGGTTTTTGAAAAACTTTTCATGGCTTTCTAATCTAATAACCAAGTTAACTCGAAAAGGGGTCAATTTCATCTTGAAAAAGGAGTGTGAGGAATGTTTCCAAGAGCTGAAGAAGAGATTGGTTATTGCACTCATGTTAACTTCACCCTCAAGTGGAGGAAGATTCGATATTTTTAGGGATTCATCTCTGAAAGGGCTTGGGTGTGTCCTCATGAAAAATTAAAAATTCATATCTTATGCATTGCGACAGTTGAAGACTCATGAGAATAACTATCCTACGCATGATCTGAAGCTGGCTTCAGTCATTTTTTCTCTGAAGATATGGATGCATTATATTTATGGGGAGAAATGTGATATATACATAGACCATCAAAGTTTGAAGTATATTTTCACACAAAAGGAATTGAACATGAGACAGAGGAGATTATTGGAACTTATCAAAGACTATGATTGTTCAATTCATTATCATCCCGGAAGAGCAAACAAAGTCGATGATTCATTAAGCAGGAAAGACTTAGTTGTTCTTTCCATGATGAGGATTCAAAGAGATCCTTTGATCAATGACCTAGTAAATCTGAACATGGAAATTATAAGGTAAGGGACATCATCAACCCTAACCCAAATAATTTCTCAACAATCATTAATATAGAAGATCAAGAAATATCAGAAAGAAGATCCTTTGTTATAGAAGAATTTTGAGGGTGTTAAGGATGGGAAGTTTCCTGAGTTCAATATTGATCAAGAAGGTTTAGTGAAATTTCATACAATAATATTTGTTCCATCTATTTTGGAAATAAAGGAGCTGATAGATAAAGCTCTTATATCTAATTTCTCTATACATCTTTGAAGTACATAAATGTATAGAGACCTTTGTGATCATTATTGGTGGGATAATATGAAAAGGGAGATTGTTGACTACACTTT
The DNA here is from genome assembly GCA_963277665.1 of Viscum album. Taxonomy (NCBI): domain Eukaryota; kingdom Viridiplantae; phylum Streptophyta; class Magnoliopsida; order Santalales; family Viscaceae; genus Viscum; species Viscum album. The sequence goes on along the minus strand of OY728152.1, from coordinate 866,327,422 downwards.
AAGGTGCCTGGTATGTTAGCAAGTGAAGGAAGAGTGACAAATTCCTAAAGGGGTATTGTAACCACTACCCATACCCGCATGGAAGTGGTACAATATCACAATGGACTTTGTCACTGGTCTCTTGCCGAAGGAAACAATGTGATATGGGTTATTATGGACCATCTCACAAAGACTGCCCATTTTATATCTATTCAAGAAGATTTCTCTATTGATCAACTTGTCAAGATTTACATGAAGGAAGTGGTAAGGTGGTATATATTTCCACTTTCTATCATATCTGATGGTGATCCAAGGTTCACATCAAAATTATGGAGAAGTCTTCAATATGCTCTGAGCAATAAATTGAATTTTAGTACAGCCTATCACCCCTAAAATGATGGCCAACTTGAAAGGACTATTAAAACACTCAAGGATATGCTGAGAACATGCTCAATGGAATTTAAAGGTGGATGGTATCAGCATCTCCATTTAGTTGAGTTCTCTTACAAAAACATATTCCACTCGAGCATTAAAATGGAACCCTATGAAGCTCTATATGGTAAGCGGTTTAGAACTCCTACTTATTTGCATGAAGCTGGTGAGAGAAAGATTCTTGGGTCTGATCTTGTGCAAGAGATAACAGAAAAGGTCCATGTCATCCTACAACACATTAAGGCTGCTCAAAGTCAGCAAAAGAGCTATACCGACAACCATCTAAGGTACATGGAGTTTTATATTGGTGACAAGTTCTTTCTTTGAATTTCACCTTGGAAGAGATTCATGTGGTTTGGGAAGAAAGGGAAGCTCAGCCCTATGTACATTGGCCCCTATGAAATCCTTGATCGTATAGGAGCAGTGGCCTATCATCTTGCACTTCCTCCAAATCAAGCACAAGTTCATGATGTCTTCCATGTATCCCTCTTGAGGAAGTACTTACCTAACCCTTCACATGTACTAAATCTAGAGGTGGTAAAACTTGAACATGACCTCTCTTATAAAGAGAAGCCAGTGGAGATCTTGAATCGTAGGGACAAGGTTATATTCAACAAGACTACCCACATTGTTACGGTGTTTTGGAGGAACCACAAATATAAAAAAGCCACATGGGAACCCGAGGACTCTATGAGGTATAAGTACCTACACCTTTTCTCTTCTAAGGGTACAAGTTAAAATTTTGGGGATGAAATTTCTTAAGGAGGGAAGAATGTAATGACCTGAACTTTTGAATAATTTGTTTTCCTAAAATTATGTGTTATTTTATTTTTTACTCAAAAAAACTATATCTTTTAATTAATGAAGTGATTTTAATTAAAATAATACCACTGGGTTTCAAATGTTATATTACTTTTGGTCAATATGACCATTGGAAACTAAACTCTATACTTTATGATTATTGTTTATAAATACAAGTGATCATGGTTAATTAATATAGAAAGAGGAGTTGATGGACTCATCCAGTATACTCGGGTTGTATGAAGCCCATATATCAGATCTTGGGAAGGAGTTTTCGTCACTAGGCTTTGCTTTGGACCAATCCCAAGCTGAGTTTCAACATGTGAAGCTTGAATGGAATCACCTCCAAGAGAAGTTCAAACTGATAAAAATCACCACCCAGTCAATTTTTTCTGAGCCACCCCAAAATTATATCATCATAGCACATCTTACACTTGGGTCCTATACATGTGTTATAAGGGGATATGTAACAAGACCTTAGTTACATTGTGTAATCCTTTTGTATAAATAAAATTTATATTTCTTATTATGTTAAATTTTTGGATTTCAAATGTTAAAATAAATATAGGATGAATTAATAGAAGTTCCATATTATTGGTGAATTTTGGAAAAAGGTAATTTTAAAATATTTTTGTATACATTAAATAATTAATAATGTGAAATGGTTTTCAAAAAATGGTCTTCTACAGTTGTGATGAGTAAGAAATTTAGATTCTAATAAAATCAACTTAATTTTTAGTGAATAATAAAGTGTGAATAGTAATATTACCCTTATGAATAGTAATGTAACCAATGGAATAGTAAACTCACTTAAGAAAGTATAAATATAATTTAGGCATCTTGTTTGGTAATGTAATTTTATAACATAAGTAAATAACTGTTTCAGAAATTATTAGTTAAGTATTAGTATTTTTTAGGTAAATAGTTTTTTTACTTAAAAATTAAATATATCATAATTATAAAATTATTTTCATAAAATGGATTTCATTTTTGAATTCTGAGCATCTATATTAGGTTAGGGTGAATTTATGAGATTTTTATAAAATGTTTTGTTTTTTGGTGAATAGTAAAAATACAGTTTTGAGTTTCGATGTGATTAATGACATCATTAATGATGTAATAATAATGTAATAATTTTTGTTGACTTGTGAATAGTAATATATGTTATGATTTTATCCAAGTGGCTAATACCATGGTCAAATGCCATGGGCAAGCCCATGGTTTTGCAAATACCACCGATGAGGTGTCCCTTGGAAATTAATTAAATATTCCCTCACTTTTGTTATAAATACCAACCCATTCCTTCATAAATTTCATTCCAAATTCATCATCAATTAATATATGGCCTTTTTTACCACCCAATTAGTCCTCCCAAGGTTCCCTCAATCCCCTCAAGTTCCCAACCTTCATGATTTTGAAGTTACTCTTTAAGGTAAGGGAACCTTTCACCCTCCTCTTTTTAGTCATGGCTTCCTTTATGTTATGTCTTCTAGTTTCCATATTATTATGTTGGGGTATGTTTTTATATATCATTATTACAATAAATTTTATTTCCAAATTATTATAGACCCTTTCCACTCTCATCAATTTATTTCTGAATTTTTAAGTGACGTCGTTAGGCTGCCGAATTTTCGTAAAAGAAATCACATTTTCTCTTTTCTTTCAAGTTTCCTTTTCATGTGGTATATCATTAAAATATACACACCATGATCTTATTTATATTTTATTCTATCCCTAAACTATAAAATTATTAATTTATGGATGGTAGACCATTTTCACCTCTCTGTTTATTGTTTTCTTAAACCCTGTTATATAGTTGTTATGTTGCATAAATTTCATCTCAAAATTTATCTCTCTTTCTCTCAAGAAATTCTCTTATCTTATTTATGTGAATACCAAGACCTATTTCGTTTCTAGTATTGTTCATAAATACATAAAAATGATATTATATATTCTATAATTTACATACATAAAACCCTTATTCCCTTTCCATGGGTTACAAATGACATAATGATCTTGTTTTAAACACTTTGTAACACCATGATTTTGATATGAAACACATTTCTTTTATTATCTCCAGGTTATTTATGAAATGTATGATTATGATCTATGTGGATAACATAAAAATAAATACATATTAATGATGCACCCTGATATCACTCTAATGCATTGGGTAAAGAATTTAATCTCTAGAGATGATAAGTTTCACGATACCTTGGTGAATAACCTTGGTAATGTTTTATGACGCCTTGGGGATGAACCTTAGTGATATGTTCATGAATGTCTAAATTAAATTTTGTAGCCAAATATTCAAGTTATGATTAAAGTTATTTTCATTATGATATGCCTCTAATTCCATTTCTCATGTCTTTATGTTTTTCATCAAGTTCTTATTTATATCACAAGTAAATTGATTCCCTTGCTTTCCTTACTAGGCCTTTTGCTCACCCTTTCCTTTGACGTATGTATCTAGGTTATGAAATTCAGTAATTGTACTTTGGATGAACTTTTTATGAAGCCTTACAAGTGGATTATAATAATTTTTAATGTTTTCATGTATATTGTTCCTGATTTCTAAGACACTAGACTTTAAAGATCCTCTGTTTGTAAAATGTAATGAAAAGTTATGTAATAAAGGTGGGATGCCATAAATTTGAACTTATTAGAAATTATAAATTATGATGATTCAAAATATTGAATCCATTTTTTCAAATTCCAATCATATATGTGGTATAAATTAATTTAAAATTAATCTTGTAGTCGGGTCGACAATGCGGGTTTTTAAAGTAAAAATAATCAAAAGTTTGCTAAGTTTTTTATATCCAATTCAAATGTGAAATTGGATCCAATTACTTAAATTTGATTAATTTAAAAAAATATTCTAATTAAATATCGAAAAAAATATAATTTAACCTTAGAAATAAATTAGATCAAAAATTAGTTTTGAATTAAAATCTGATATTTTCACTATTTATCCAAAATTGAAGTTTCTCAGAAAAAAAAATATCCCTAAGATAATTTCAACATTATAAATTAAAAAATGAAGTTTATTTTATCAAATTAAATTTATAAATGGGTATAAAATTAATTTTATTATTTTTTACAGAAGGACATTAAAAGCAGTTCATTCAGGAAAACGGTATTTTTAAATATATAAGGACTTTACGAAAAATTATATCTTTCATTATAAATATGTTTTATTTATATAAAACCATTATAAAAAAATATTTGAAAATTATTTATTACTATTAATATAACTAATTTTAACAGCATGGTTATAATTATCTTATTTAAATAATTATAACAATAAAATGTTGTTTCGTAGAAACATACGTGTTGCGTGTAATGTATGATAAGTCACTATTGCATGTTGAATATTCCAAGTTGATGTTTCATGTAACGCACTCCAAGTTACAAGATAACCTTGGTGTTTTTTTATACCAAGCTAAAATTTATGTCATGTGTAGTGCACAATTAACTTGGTGTTGCATATAACACAAGCCAAACATAGTGTTTTAATATAAAATAATCTTTCATTAATATTACGTGAAATGAAAAATATCATAAAGGTTAAATTAATTTGAAAAATATAATTCACAAAATTTTGGGGTGTTACAACCCTAGACATAGTGGTAGGCTTCTCATTACCTTTCTTCATCCATAGTTATCTAGATTTTTTTCCAACCTGTAATGTTCGTGATAATATATTTAGAAACATTATTACAAGATGGTATGGATGGTGTTTATTTCTTCATATATTCTTTATATTGATCATTGAAATAATTCGTCATCTTCTTATCACATGTTGGAGCTATTTTAACTTTATAATACTCTAATGAACATTGTGTAGATGTAGAAACTTTCTCCTTATTTTTTAAAGTCCCAATATGTATCCTCTCATGATTTTTCAATTGAACATAAAGTTCTAGACATTTCATATTGAGTGTGTTTTTATAATACTAAATCATAAAAAACTTCTCTTCAGAAACCATCTTTATTCTTTCAACTTCCTCTTCATGCAACCTAACTTTGTTTTGTAAAAAAGAGTTGACAGACTCAATTTTCATGCTTAAATTTTTAACATATTCTAATGATTTTTATGGGTTTTAATCAGAATACCCATTAATTTAGTTTATTTATTCAAAATTGGGTATTTACAAAAAAAATAATTAAAATTGATTTATTTGAATAAAACAATGGTGATTTTTGAAGATGAATTTTATTTATGAAAATTTGATTGATAATTTATTAGTGTTATGAAATTTTATAAGTGTTTAATTATATTATTAGGTTAAAAATTAGCCAGGCTCAAGATATCCCATCAACCAAGGCCTGCCAGCCACTTAGCTAACCAACAAGGGGCAGCAGGCCAAGCCAACCTAGGGAGGGCCTTCTCGATTCGGCAGATCATGGGGGTATCATGCCTATATATTGACCCATGGGAAGTCAAGATTGTAGGGGAGTATGATTGGTCCAAGGCATGCATGGTTCATGAAATACCATGTGTGTGTGTACCCGGAATCCATCCCGGGAGCAGGCTTCTAAGCTAGGGATGAGGTGCATTTCATTATAATATCTCATCATTCCTAGCTTCGGTTCTGATGTGGGAAAAATGTTACCAAGTACCATTTATGTTTTACTGATATGATGCCACTTTACACCACATTCACTCACCCCAAAATCAGAAACACAAGCGCCGCCACTCCTCACTACTCACCATCATTATCCTTAACCTCCACTGACAACAAACTCTAAAGAATCACCAGAACCGCCATGGCCACCACTGTATGAGATCGGTCCTAATATGTACACCACTTTCGAAGGTTGAAACCACCAAAGATCATCTCATATATCCTCAAATGACCCCATGGAATCTAATTCAAACTCCCTCCATCCATTGTAAAGGCTAGAGGGATTAAGGGACCACAGAAGTTCGCTACTCCACTATCATGCTCTCCCCATGCCCCGCATCCCATGCATGGCACAATCCATTCATGTCATGAATTCTTGGTTCCACACTAAGTGGAAGTCCACATCACTGAAGATCTCCCATGATATGTGGTAGGATTTTTTTTGAAATGTTAAATTTTAAAAATATAAAATAAAGATAATAACCCAATCTAAAATAGAGATTTGGGGAGATCCAAGAGGAGGTCTAGGTTCCTCCCTACCTCTATAAAACAAGGATTTTCCCACTTCTATGAGTGGCTATTGACACCTGAGGAGGGAATCTATCTAAGGAGGTGTTTCTATGCTATTGCTTAGTTTTTTTATTCTTCTTATTTTCTTTATTTTTAGTTTTATTCTTGCTCTATAATTTTTTTCAATTCATTTCATAATAAAAACAAAACATGAATTTTTTTCTTAATTTTTTCCCCCATACTTCTATTCCTAATCTTCTTCACCTTATTCTTCTAATTTCTTCATTTTTTTCTATTTTAGATTCTTAATTTTGTCATTTTATTTTATTTTTATCCTTTCTCTCTCTCTCTTCTTATTATCTTTTTATTTTTGTCATTTAATGTGTTTTCTTTCTTTTTCCATTACCATTTTATTTTATTTTATTTTCTCATTCTCCCTCCCTTTATTCTCTTCTTTTTATTATTTTTATTCTCTTACCATTTTTCACCATTATGATCTCTTACTCCCAATAATGGGAGGTTGACCAGAGTCTTGTCCTGGAGGAGGTCAAGGTGTTATTGAATTATTTCTTAAAATTTATTTTATGTTTTTGATATATGTGATTGGAATGCACAGGTGTGGAGATTGTCCCTCATGACATGCAACTCAAATATATTTCTATTATTTTATTTTATTTATTTTCCCTCTCTTCTAATGATTATATCTTCACATGATGAAGTTGATCCAATCAATGGATGAAATATAATATGATGGAGCTAGGTCCTGGAAGATGTCACACACTCAATTGAGGTGTTCCATCAATCTAGATTATATGAGGAGGTGAAATTTTGATTGTTTAAGGCATTCTAGATTCCACAACACTAAATAAAATTACAGTAATTCATCATGAGATTTCATGAATGGATTATCAAAATAAATTTAAACAAATAAAGGATAATAATGAGATAATGAAAAACCAAACTTAGGAATAATTTTATTATTTATAATCACATTCTATTTATTATTTCATGTTAGTCTAGTTTAAATTTTCATATTTCATGTCATTTTATTATTCTAGAAATATAATCAAAAACCCAAAAAAGAATAATCATTGGTTTCATAAAATAATAAAACAAAAAAATAAGTAGTTTAGGTGAATTATAATAAGTAAGCAATTTTGAATCACCTCAAGTGATATGACCCTGGTTAGCCACTGTGCTGCATTAGAAAAAAAAATCTTTTTACATGCCCTATTATAGGCATGCCTCAAAACCAGCACCATTGATGGAGAGATAATTAGTAGTTTGATTTATTTTTATATTTTCACATTGTAGATATTTTTTTCATTTTTTTTATTTAAAATAAAAAAAATGTTTAAATCACCCCAATCTATAGAATATAGTGTTGCCTTATTTTCTAGATAGGTCAGGGGAGCCTGGAGCCAAATTAGAAAATAGGGAGACTTCAAGGAACTCATCTAGTATCTTAAAGATAACCTTGAAAACCCATCAATTGAAGTATTGTCCATATATTTAACTGAATTATGGGATTAATTCCCATAATTTTATCAATAAATGGCCAAGACAATAGTAGAGTGTTCCTTGTTTTCTCTGATCATTTCTAATAAAATTCCCCTGGTGAAAGAACCAATTGTTGAGTCATAATTTTCTATGGATTATGGTGATTATATTATTTTTATATAGTTGATATTATTTTGGAAATAAAATAATGGGGAGTAGTCATTCAAAGAACCAATATATTTCCTGAGGGGGTAACTAAAGGAACATGTTTTTGAAGTCATATCTCAGGAACTAACTGAGTTCTCCCATTACTTTCCTAAATTTTAACTATTGGATAAGTCATAAGAAGTGTTCACTTTATTCTTCCTTGATTTTTATAAGTATAACCTAGAAATTGTGGCCCAACATGATGATTATCCATAGCCTAACCATCTAAATGATCAAATCCGAGATGAACATGATGAGATAAAGTGGATTCATGACGAGGAAGACTTTCCAGCTGAGATACATGTGGGAGATCAATGAGATTCAAATTACTTTTGGAATTAATGTGAAGTATAACTTGATGTCCCTAGTCCCTGTAAAGTAAAAGATCCAACACCATTTCATATCTTGTTATCCATGGAAGTGTAAGAAACTATAAAAGTTCTAGGATTTGAAGAAAATATGGAGGATCCTGACTACCTACCTCCACTTTCTACCATCCAACTCCATAGGGAACTCACCACTGAAGGATATATTTAATTTGAATGAATTTAGGGAGTTGATCATATATAAAAATATATTTCATTTGATTTTATTTTATATAATTTTATTATCACTCATATCTATTTTGAATTTTTAGATTCAGAAAATATTTTATATTCCTTGGAGGAAGATGATAAAGGAGAACATGAACATGTTGGGGAATGCATGGAGCTCCTTAATTTTGATGAACATGCATTTGAGGAAGCCTACAAATAAATCCAAGTAGTTAATCCTAAGGAAATCAAGACAGAGGCTACTCATATTTAAAGGTATAAATTTATTATTAATAATTAAAATTTAAATTTCGTTTAAGTAAAAATCCATTTTTACTTTCCCTTTGATAATTCAATTCATGCGGCCCATGTTGAGCTAGAACAAGATAGGAAATAGGAGGATTCACAAGTAAAAACTAAAGAGGAAGATTCATAATTCATCTTACCCCCCACCATGCAAGCTATACCTAATTTTGAAGGGGGGGGGATTTGGTATAATTTTTCCATGGATCATTCATCATCAATAAGAAGGAAGAAGTGAATGCTTGGAAAATCCATATGTGGTGGTTCACTTTAGGAGATCCACAGTTTCATACTTTCTTATTCTAATTCTCTTAAACAAATTCTTTTATTATTTTATGAAAAACAAAGATAAATGTTTGGGTTTTTATTAAATTTCTAGAACAATGAAATGACATGAATTATGAAAATTTAAACAAATATAACATGTAATGACAAACATAATGTGATTAGAAAGAAATAACTTGGTCTTGAGTTTTGTTTAGCATTATCTCATTATTCTCTTTTATTTTTAAAAAACTATTTTGATAATCCATTCATGAAATATCATGATTAATTACGATCCTTTTATTTAGTGTTGTGAAATATTGAATACCTTAAACAATCTAAATTCCACCTCCTCCTATAATCAAGGTTGATGGCACAACTCAGTCAAGAGTGTGACATATTATAGGACTCAGCTCCATCATATGTTGTTTCATCCATTAATTAGCTCAACTTCATCATGTGAAGAGATAGTTATTGGAAGATAGGGAAAAATAAAATAAAATAATAGAAATATATTTGAGTTTCATGTCATGGGGTAAAATCACCACACCCATGAATGTCACTAACATCTATAAAAAATATAAAATAAATTTTAATAAAATATTCAAGAACACCTTGACCTCCCTCGGAACAAGCCTCAAGTCAACCTCCCATTATCAAGAGTAAGAGATCAGAATGGTGGAAAGAGGGGAGAGAATAAAAATAAGAGAAGAAGAAGATATAGAATAATAAAATAAAATAAAAGATAATGGGTAAGGAAGAATAAATAAAACACATGAAATCACAAAAATAAAAATAGAAGAAAAAGAAGAGAGAGAGAGAATAAAAATAAAATGAAGTGAGAAAATTAATAACATAAAATAGAAAACATGATGAATAAATTAAAAGAAAAATAGAGAATAAGATAAGTAGAAAAAAATGGTTCGAACAAAAAATTATGAAAAAAAAGGAATGTGTTGTTTTTACTATAAAAGGAATTAAAACAAAATTATAGAAGAATAATAAAACTAAAAAAAATAAAATAAAATGAAGAATAAAATTAGGCAGTAGTATGTCAATGCCTCCTTTGGTGGCTTTCCTCCTTGGGTGTTGAAAGCCTCTTATAGTATTGGGAAAATCATCCTTATATAGAGGAAGTGAGGATCCCCAACCTGCTCTTGGATCTCCCTAAATCTCCTTTTGAGATCATGTCTTTATCTTTGTTTTATATTTTTTAAATTTCAATATTTCAAAAACAATATCCTGCAGATCATGGGAGATCTTTATTGGAGTGGACTACTACTTGGTGTGGAACTGAGCATGCATGGATTGTGTCATGCATGGGATATGGGTCATGGGGATAGTGTGATAGTGGAGTATTGGACTTCGATGGTCCATAAACCCCTCTGGCCTTCATAGTGGCTGGAGGGATCTCTAATAGGATTTCATGGGGTCATATGAGGGTGTAGAAGATGATCCCTGGTGGTTCTAGCCTTTGGTAGTGGCGTGAAACTTTGGACCAATCTCATCTAATTGAATCTAGGAGGTTCTAGTGATTATCTGAATTTTTTAGTTTGTGGCGGTTGAGGATGACAATAGTTAGTGGTGAGGAGTGGAGGCGCTCATGTGTTCGAGTTTGGGGTGAGAAACTATGGAATGAAGTGGCGTCGTATTGGTAAAAAATGAATAGTACTCAAGAATATTTGTCCCACATCAGAACCAAAACTGGGAGTGGTGATCACTTATAATGAAATGTGTCGCATCTCTAGCTCAAAAACCTACTATGGGGATAGGCTCCCAGTATACATGCACAAACACGGGCTTCCACAACCCATGTGGGACTTGTCCTAATCCTACTCCAATGCGAGCTTGATTCCCTAAGGGCCACTGCATGAGCCTAATTCCTCTGTACTCTACTGACTCAAGAAGACCCTATCGAGGATAGCCTAGCTGACTTCCCCCTTTTGGTTTGGCTAAGTGTCTGGTTGACCTTGGTTGATGGGATAGCTTGATCCTAACTAATTTTTTATCAGAAGATATAATTAAACACTTAGAAATTTTTATAAAGCTTATAAAATATCAATCAAAGTTTCATAAACAGAATTCAACTTCAAAAATAACCTTTATTTTATTCAAATAATTCCATTTTAATACTTTATTTCTAAAATAAAAATTTTTAATAAAACAAATAAATTAATGGGTATTTTTATTAAAAACCATCAAAAATTGTAAGAATGTGTTTGAAAATTATGCATGAAAATTGAGTCTGCCAAATACCCCCACACTTAAACTATTATTTTCCTAAAGCATAAAATATCAACATTATAAAATGGTAGGAAACCAATTCTACCAATATTCAAATTTAAAATTAATTAAATGAAATAATTGTCAATGTTAAATTAAACTTTCAAAAACCCACTTAAAATATAAATCTAATTTCTCAATTTTCAAATAAACAATTAGTTCAAATATTTTACTTTATCCCTTTTTAAAATGAAGGAACTTATTCTTTCATCCATTCAATATCCTTAATTCATTATTATTAAAATTTTCAAATCATAATCTACCTCACCTTTAAATATTTTTACTCATCACTCAAGATACAGTTCAAATAGAGTTATGTTCATATCATGAGAAAATTCTTATTTTCCATAGGCTTGTAAATTAACTACTTCCTACACTTTTTAAAGACAAAAGTCACATAAAATTATGAGGGCTAATCAATTAAGGTTCATATGACTCTGAGGATTAAGGTTGGTAGGAATTGATGTTTAAAATTAAGGCTCAAAGAGAAGGTTTCTCTCTAAAGTAAAATGCATGATATAAAAATTAAAAGTGTAATGAAATTATATCCTTAAAATTAGAAAATTTGAATTCCCCCAAAACTCAAATTAATGGTCATGATCAATGAAAATATAATGAATTATGTGCACCTTCTTGAATTTTCCTTTACTTTTATACCTATTTTTTTCATAAAGTAATTTTTTATTTTTATTTTATTTTTTGAAAGTTATACTTAGAATAAACCTCACATCCACCACCTAACCACATATGATAAAAATCATTGTTTTGGTAATGGTTTTTTTTTATTATCCCAAGTCACAACCCTTATTTTTTTTATTTTTTTCTCAAGAAGGTAAAACACTGAAAGCATAGTGTAAAAATTTTAAAAAAACCATTCTCATTACCCAAAGTATCACCCCCACACTTTTTCCATTAAATTTATTTCATCCCTTCCGCCATGACTCCCTTCACCCCCACAATTAAACATAAAAATATCATGAAAAATACTAAGAGGAGGGTAGTAATGGATAAAAATGGCTTGAAACATGGCTCACTACTAACAAGGGAATACATGGTCTCTATGGGATAAACATGGATTAATGTAAAGGTGGTATTCAAGGGTAAGAGGTTTTAAAAATATGCCTTAATCGTATTAAATGTACTTTTTTATAGTCATTAGCTTTGATAAGTTTCAATGTAAGTTATTGTAGGTGGCATATCCCAATATCACTTAAAAATATGCTCAAGATAAAATAAGAATTACTTGGTCTAGAAATACTCTTAGGAATGAAACATATGATTTGGGACAATAACTCTTGGCATTAATAATAATAATAAATCAATTCACGTAAATTTCATAGATTAAAAGTGTAAAAATGTTAGGGAAATTTCATTTACATGAATCAATTAATTCTATCAAATCATGGGTCCTCATTTAAATATCCATTCTTCACATTAAAGATTCAATTATCTATTTTAGTCATTAAATATCATTATCATTGAAATCTAAAACATGTAATCATAGGTTTCAAAAGAAACTCATGCCTCTTAGATAATTAAAGTAAAGTATAAATTCAATCATGGGCAAGAAACTTTCCAATTTAAGCTCCAAATAGGTTTCATAAAAAAAATTAGGGTGTTTGAAAGATCAAAATTTAAAATTGAACTCCCTTTTCTCATGAAGATTAAGTATTATTCCTTCACTATTTTGGGGCTACCTTGTTCCATCATGAACATATAAAAGTAAATCATTAAATTAATCACAGGGATCATTTCATTTAAGTTCAAAAAAAATAAGAGGGAGTGGGTTTCATGTTGTACTCATTCTAAAAATGAAATTTAAATTTCTATAAAGAAAGTAAAAGGGATAATTCTTGGTATGATCCCCCCAAGTGGGGCCTATATTTTGACATCCTCTATAGGGAATTACCAGTTATCATCTATAGTTAGTTTGTTGATGGAGCTTCTTAGACTTGAACCACCACATTTGGATTTTCCTAGCTTTCAATTCTTCCTTATTGGTGATTAGGAATGATCCATGGGAAAATTATACCAGATCCCCCCCCCCCCCAAACAATTAGGTATAACTTGCATAGTGGTGTAGGATGAAGTATGAATCATCCTCCTTCTTGTTTTCTAGTTGTGAAACCTACTCTTTCTTGTCCAGTGTTGGATCAACATGGGTTGTATGAATTGAATGGTAAAAGGTAAAGTAAAATAGGTATTTTTACTTGAAAACAAATTAAATTTGAATTATTAATAATAAATTTATCCTTTAAAATATGATAATCTTATTTATTGATTTTCTTAGTCTTTCCTACTTAGATTTCTTCATGGGATTCCATGAATGCATGTTCATAAAAATTAGTGAGCTCCATGTGTTCCTAGACATATGCCTGTTATCCTTTATCATAATCCTATAATGCATATCAAAGATTTTCCAAATCTAAAAATTAAAAATATTTAGAAGTCTTACTCAAATTAGATTAAAAAAATAAAAAACAAATAGAGTTTGATATAAGATAAACTCACTGAATTGGTTCATCTTCAATCTCTCCTTTAGGGGTGAGTGCCTCTTGGAGTTGGATGGTATAAAGTTGTGGTAGTTAATTGGGTTCTATAATATTTTCTCCAAATTCCAATACTTTTGTGGTTTCTTCCTCTTCCATGGATATCAAGATATGCAATGGTTCTAGCTCTTCTAATTTATAGGGATTTGGGAGATCAATTTGTACCTAAAATTAATTATAAAATTCATATGTATCTTGTTGATCTCACACACATAGATCAGTTTGAAAGTCCTCCTCATCATGAATCTAATCTATCTCATCATATTCATCTTGGATCTAATCCTTCTCATGGTTGGGAAATGGATACTCTTCAAAATGGGCCACAATTTCTTGGATATTCTTATAAAAATTAGGGAATGCTAAGGTGGCTCTTATTGTTCATTCTCTACTTGATAAAATTCCATAAAGTAATGGGAGAACTAAATTAGTTCCCTGGAAATGGTGCCAGTTTTGATGCACACCGATCATAGGGGATGGGAAAAAAAATTATTTTCCTAATTTAAAATAGTCACTGACCAGGGTCATCTCCCTAGAGGAGATTCACAATTTCTTACTTATTCAAATTCACCTAAACTAATTTTTTTATTATTACTTTATGAAAAACAATGAAAATGTTTTGTTTTTTTATTATATTTATAGAATAATTAAATGACATGAAATATGAAAATTTAAACTAAACTAACATGAAATGCTAAATAGAGTGTGATTAGAAATAAATAACTTTTTCTTGAGTTTGTTTTTTCATTCTCTCATTATTCTCCTTTATTTTTTTTAAATTTAGTTTGATAATACTTTCATGAAATATCATGTGAACTACTACACTTTAGTGTTGATAAATCTTTAATGCTTTAAATAATCTAAATTCTACCTCCACTTGTAATCAAGTTTGATGTAACACCTCAGTCAAGAGTATGCCATCTTCTATGAACCTACTCCATCATATATTGTTTCATACATTTATTGGATCAACTTCATCATGTGAAGATATAATCATTCGAATAGAGGGAAAATAAATAAAATAATATAATATAAATAGATTTCAGTTGCATGTAATGGGGCACAATTTCCACACCCATGCATGACACATACATTTATCACAAACATAAAATAAACTTTAATAAATAATTCAAAAACACCATGACCTCCCTCAGTCCAAACCTTGGGTTAGACTCCCATTATAAAAACTAAAATATCACAATGGTGGAAAGAGGGAAGATAATAAAAATAATAAAAATAAGAGAAGAAAAAGAGAGAGAAATAAAATAAAATAAAAGATAATGGGAAATTAAGGAGAAATAAAACACATGAAATCACAAAAATAAAAAGATAAGAAGAGAGAGAGAGAATAAGAATAAAATAAAATGAGAATATTAAGAACATAAAATAAAAAATAGAATGAAGAAATTAGAAGGAGAAGGAGAAGAAGATAAGGATAAGAAGAATGTGTGGAACACAAAATTATGAAAAAAATTCATGTTTTATTTTTATTATGAGAGGAACTGAAACAAAATTATAGAAGAAGAATAAAACTAAAAATAATGAAAATAAAATTAATAAAAAAATTAATAAGTTTCATGGAATTCCATCCTTCAGTGGCTTCCCTCCTCAGGTTTTGATAGCCTCTCGCAGTAGTGGTAAAATCCTCTTTTCATAGAGGCAAGGAGGAGCCTCAATCTCTTCTTGGATCTCCTTGAATCTCCATTTGAGATCAGGTATTTATCTTCATTTTATATTTGTATATTTAAAAATTTCAAATAGAACCCCCACAGATCGTGGGAGATATTTAGTAGCATGGACTGCCACTTGGTGTAGACCCGAGTGTGCATGGTGTGAATGGATCATGTCATGGATGGGGTGTGGGTAATGGGGACATTGTGGTATTGGAGTAGTGGACTTAAGTGGTCCCTTAACCCCTCTAGCCTTTACAGTGGTCAGATGGAGCTGGAATGGGATTTCATGGGGTCATATGAGGGTGTAAGAGATGATCATTAGTGGTCCCAACCATCGAAAGTGGTATACATATTAAGACTTAGTTTATCCAGCGATGACCATGGAGGTCTAGTTGATTCTATGAAGTTTTTAGTCGGTGTCAGTTGAGGATAATGGAAGCGAGTGGTGAGGAGCAGTGGTGCTCATGTGTTCGAGTGTGGGGCAAGTGACTATGGTGTGAAGTAGTGTCATATTGGTAAAAAATGAATAGTACTCTAGAACATTTGTCCCACATCAGAACCTAAGCTGAGAGCGGTGAGCACTTATAATGAAATGTGCCACATCCCCGAATTAGAAGCTTGCTCTAGGGATGGTCTCTTGGTACACAAACACACACACATGCAAACAGACCTCCACACCCCATGTGGTCCTTGGTCCAACCCTACTACCCCATGATCTTGACTCCCCATGGGCCACTACAAAGGGATTGATGCCCCCAAACTCTACTGACTTGAGCAGGCCCTCCTAGGGTTGGCCTAGCCAGCTTCCTCCTTGTGGGTTGGCTAAGTGGCTTGTTGGCCTTGGTTGATGGGATATCTTAATCCAAGAAATTTTTTTATGAGAAAATATAATTAAATACTTGTAAAATTTCATAACAATTATAAAATATCATTAAAAGTTTCATAAATAAAATTCAACTTCCAAAATCATCATTATTTTATTAAAATAAATCCATTTTAATCATTTATTTTTAAATTCCCAATTTTTAATAAAATGAAAAAAATTAATGGATATTATGATTAAAAATAATAAAAAATTATAATAATGTGTTTAAAAATTATGTATTAAAATTTATACTATTAAGAGTAAAGTTATTTCTTCTTTAATTTTTATTCCAATTATAAATCCTTGACATCAATGTTATTTTTAAACTTTTCTTCAAGTTCATGGAACTTTTCTTCTAGAGCCTTCTTGAATCCCTCTTTCTCTTAAACTTTATTAATCCACTTGAATTCAAAATCCAAGGAACATATTTCAATCTCTGCTCTTTTTACTCCAAAGGATATAACTTTCTTGGAGATATTCATATATTATAAAAAAACTTCTTTTAAATCTTTCTCCATTACTTATTATTTCTACTCAAGCTAAGTGATGTATTACTTAATGCTTGAAAATATACCATAGATAATATATACTAACTCATTGGTATAAACATGTATAATATCCTTTAATTCATCAATCGAAAAATCAACTGACTTGTTACCACTCCCACCAATGCTTAGATCATCTTCAGGTTAGTTTTTATAATAATTAACATATGCCTCTTGGTCCCTTGAATCACTTGATGAATTTGAGGTTGAGAGACTATTAATCTCCTTAGTTTAAACTTTATCCACCTACTCTTCACTTTCCAAGACTAATATGTCTCCATTGTTAACTATATATGTATATACTAATAGTTCCTCTTATTTAATCAAGAGGGATTTCTTCTTCATCTTTCTTTTCTCTTTTCTTATCCTTCTCATCATGGTATTGTTATAAATAGAATTATGATCAGAGATAACTTAAACTTATTCAAACTTCAATTCATTATTAATACAAAAAAGAAACTAAAATATTCAAAAAATAATAACTATAATGTATAGAATCCAATATAGTTTAATCATCCCTCTAATACCAATTAAGAGGACCGCTTTGGGATACACTCAACACTAAGAGGGGGTGAATCGGTAGTGGTAACTTTTCCACTGATTATTATTTTAATCCATTTTACCTCTTAGACCTATTGGGGTCTATAATATATTATTATATTTTATGTAGTGTATTCTAGTATTTGAAAACAGGTAAAATATGGAACATAATACTTTTACATGGTTCACTACTCAACAAGAGAATATAGTCCTTACAATGCATGGTGATGACCAGTACATGGATTATCTACTATAATAATACATAAGTTACATTGGTTTGAAAAGAAAACAATCCTTATCCTAGTGTGGGTCCATATACTTTAGAAGTGGGAGGGAAACAATCCTATTCTCTGGACTTGTGAAAACCTTGACCAACTTGAATCTCCTTACTAGTTCTTTATATTTCCTCTAAAGACAATCTTCGCCTTATTCTTAAAGAAGTTTGTAACACCAATAAATTCTTCAACCTATTAAGTCTTTTTAGGGAAGCAAGGTGATAGTTTATTTTTTCATTCCTTTGGGTTCATGAGGTGATGGTTTTCTTGGTCATTCTTATGGGGTGGAAAGGTGATGGTTTTTTTTCATGGTTGTGGGGGGTGAGGTGATGGTTTGATGGGATGTATGATTTTCTTGTGATGTGTGGTTGTGTTATGCTATATTCTCAGGTAGTGATAAAATAATTAATTAATAATGATTGAAATAATTAGGGTTTGGTTTGATTAATGGGATGGAAATGATTAATGGATAAATGAATGATGGTTTGTGTGATTAAATTTGGTTGATGCTTAATAATGAAACAAATGGGCTGGATAATGGAAATGGGATTGGATGTAAATGTGAAATGTGGTTTGTGGTTTATGTGGAGTTATGCATTTAGAGGTGCCGGAAAAATTTGAGATTTTGTGATTTTGTTAGTGTTTTTATTGTGAACCCATAGGTTGGTATTGTGTGTGGTTATATGTATATACTTGTTTATTTTTTTTGATTTATATATTCACCCCACATGCATTGAGGACTATGTGTCGATACCTGTATTTTCACACAGGGTATTTTTTCCAACATCCAGGAAATGAGGATAGATGTCCTACTACCAGTTATTTCCTAATCTCTCTTCAAAGTGAGTAGATATGCATATGATGTGATGGAAGGAGGTCTATAAGTAAACTAGGTGATGGACCATGTTTTTTCGAGATAGATGTGATGTGATCATGTTTTGGGGTGGTGGACCATGTGTTTTTAGGTGATATGTCATACGAACATGTTGTGGGATGGTTTCTTAGGTGTTTTCTGGTGATATTTGATATGAACCTTTTTGTGGGGAGGCTTATGGTGAGGATCGTTCATGGTAGGAGGTGGGCACCAAGTTGATGTCCTTCATTCTCATGATACCCTGCTACTCTGGTTATGGAAGTGGTTGTGATGTTGTTCTGTGGGTGTTTGTAGGTGTCATGTGATGTGATAGTGTTGGGGGTGGTGGTATATATTATTCGGAAGAGATGGAAGCACCAAGACATGTGATTTTGGGGTGTGAGAGCATAAAATTAGTGGGAAAGTGGTACAGGGAACCCTTTATTGATGTTATTCTTATTATGTTCTTATAATTGGATTTCATTATTTTGTTCTCATGCCTTGGTGATGTTCGGATGGGTAGATGACATGTTTAGGTGTTTTTGGTTCTATTTTTTTCTCATGGGTTGATTAGTATATGTATTCCACATGTCCACGAGAGACTTTGGTTTACCTAATGAGTATACTTATATTCTCACCCTACATATTTAAATTGATTTTCAAGTTTCCATGAGGATTGCGTGGACTGTGTTGGATAGTACTATCTTGGACCTTTTTAGATAGTTTTTGGGTCGATGATTTAGATTTTATTTTGGGTATTTAATTTTGGAAACTTTTACCTATATTAGTTTTTTTATACATGCATGTGGGGTGAATTTGGTTTCTTTTTATATTGTGTTAAGGAGTTTCTTATGGATGATTCATCATATTTCTTGGTCCTATATTATTATAGAGGGTAATTCCTCCCATTTTATGATATTTTTATACCCTTGGTGATAGTTTCCAACCCAAGCCCTATTAGAGGTGGGACTCGGAGGTTCATTATCTCTCTCCCCTCATTACAGTATCTTTGGTAGGAGGGGTTAATGATAGAGTGGTATCAAAGGTTGATAGTTGAGAGATAGGATGGAGTTTGGAGTTAGGCATAGTGAGGATTGGATGGGTTAGTATGAAAAAAGTTTCATTTGACCTTGGTACATGACATTGTCCAGGGAGAAAGGCTAGGACATGGGATTTTAGGACCCCCTATGATCCATTGCATGAACTCTGAGATTATTGAACAACCAAGTGAATTGGACTTTCTTTCAGGGTAGATGCCTATGATAGGTACATGAATCATGGTGAATTGTGTTTTTTTATGTTGGGTTGTTTTTGGAAGTTTAAAATGAATAAAGTTAATTAAAATGAATCTAAATAAAATTACATACTACCAGCCTTAGGAAATTCTTGTTTACTTTTCAGCTATTTCTCATAGAGATCATTCACATGTAGCTCAGGTAGTTGATATTTATTAGGTTGATCCGGTTGATCATCGTAGGGTTGATCTGGTTGATCACCGTAGGGTTGATCTGGTAGAGTATTATGATTCTTGGAAGAGGGTTTTTTGAACTTTTAAATGACATTATTTGGGAAAATATGAGGGTGGTGTTTCAGAGGTAAAGATAGAGAGATGGATGGAGGATCTCAAGATATCTTTCAGTTTGATCTAGGTCCTAGTGGGATAATACATCCCTTTAGTATATAGTCAGATGTGGGGAGTTTTATAATATTTGTGGATATTGTATCTAGGTGAGAAGAAGGAGGTAGATGTTTCATAAGT
This sequence comes from Viscum album, assembly GCA_963277665.1. Classification (NCBI taxonomy): domain Eukaryota; kingdom Viridiplantae; phylum Streptophyta; class Magnoliopsida; order Santalales; family Viscaceae; genus Viscum; species Viscum album. The sequence continues at coordinate 866,306,923 of OY728152.1, read as the reverse complement.
TGACTTTTAGAAAGAGTTCTAAGTAGAGTTACTTTTATCGACCATGAAGGTAGTAAAGATGAAGGAGATTATTTCTCTTAAATAGGGTATTATGTTAGTGTGGGATTTTTTTAATAAAGTTTAAGGACCTTATTTGTTTTTCTTGAGTTCTTTTTCTAAATGAGGAGTATCATGTGATATTTATTAAGGAGGCACTCCATCATTATATCCAGTATATAGTTACTCCTTTTATATTTCCAAAGTATCTAGAGGTTTAGAATAATGTGGAGGTGATTGATAATATTCACTCACAATGAGGTTTACCATGAGAGTGGAATTGGTATGGTTCCTTGAGTAGTGGGGTTTTTAGTAGTAGGTCTCAGGAAGCAGGACCTTTGAAGTTTCGACCAGTTGGGATTCGACCTTAGCAGGTTCCCTTTCAACCTTTTAGAGATAATGGTTTCCATTATTTTCCTAGATATATCATACTAGTTTTTTTGTTTCTAGGGTTGGTTTCCATAGAAAAAATTAGTTTCAAGTGGTTATTTATGCTTAGTTTGGTGGAGGTGTACAAGTTCAAATCCATCCTCGCCAGCATTTTGTAGTGAGGCCGTTTTTGTAGTAAGGTTTGTAGGATTATACTCTTCCAAGAGGAGATGGAATGGGTAGAGGTTGGCCTCAAGATGTTCCTCATGTTTAGGGATCTCATCCCAAGTGTGGTAATGTATGTTTCCATCAATAGAGAAGTAGAGGATTTTGGTGTGGTCAGTTTCACACAGTGGAGAAAACCATACCAAAGGGGTTAGATATTGTTCGAGGTATGCTCATTTTTTCATCTAACATTTTTAGTTCTTTATTGATTCGGGATATTTTCATTCATTTGTTTCACCCACTCTATTATGATCTCTAGGACTATATAAAGAGAGGATTCTTGTTTCCCTAGTGTTTACTATGCCAATAGGAGGCTAGACCATCTTGTTTGACATGTTTTGGGGGTGTAGACTAATGATGGGGACATATCAGTCATGTGGGTGTTTTTTCTTGATACAGACTCATCCATATGATGTAATCCTTATAATTGAATGGTTATATTCCATACATGATATTATCAACTAATTATGAAGTATATTAATGTTCTTGAATGTTGATACACAGTGTTTGGTTTTCGTTGGTGAGTGGGGTTGTCAGGTGGGAAGTTGGTGAGTGGATCACCTTCTTTCTTTGATGGCTAAGTTGTTGGTTTAATTAGAAGATTATGGGATAGTGGAGGTTCTAGGGTAATTGGGGAGTTTCTAGATTTTTTTCCCAATGAGGTTTTGATGCTACCCCCTTTACATTATGTTTAGTTCAAAATAGACTTTCTGCTTGGTGATTATCTAATTTTGATGGATCCTTATCAGATGGAACCTATGGAGTTTTGTGAGTTGAGGATAAAGGTGGATGATTTGATGGATAAGGGTTTTATCTAGCCTAATGTGTCACCATGTGGTGCTCCAATGTTGTTCTCCATGAAGGATGATGGTGGTATGAGGTTGTGTATAAACTATTGTAGGTTGAATCAGGTGGTTGTCAAGAATCTTTACCATCTTTTGGGGATAAAAGATCATTTTGACCAGAAGATGGGGGAGAGTTTATTTTATAAGCTCGATTTTTAGTCTGTATATCATCATTTGAGGGTGAAGGAGGGTGATATCCTAAACAAAATATTTAGATGTTGGTATGAGTTCTTTTATTTTGAATTCATGTAGTTTGGTGTCACAAATTCACCAACTATGTTCATGGGAATCCTGAACTCTATGTTCCAAAAATTTCTAGACTAGTTCATAGTCAAGTTCATCAATGACATATTGATCTACTCAAAGTCAGAGGGTGGAATGTTAATCATCTCATAGGTATATTTTAGGTCCTTTAACACCACCAACTTAATGGGAAGTTTTCCAAGTGTGAGTTCTAGATGCGAGATGTGAATTTCCTTAGATATGTGATATCTCATTAGGGTATGGAATTGGACTCATTAAAGATAAATGTAGCTATTTCTTTGGAAACACTAATGAAAATGAAAAATATTTTCATTTTTCTTAGTATTTCAAGCTATTATAAGAGTTTTTTCCTCAATTTATCTTAATTTAAAACCCCATTGATAGCGTTGACAAGGAAGAACCAGGATTTTGTGTGGACTGATCAGTTTTTAGAATCATTTGGTTACCTAAAGGGGAAGTTTTTTAGTGATATAATTCTTCATTTTCCTAAGGTGGTCGTGATGTTTTAGGTGTTTTGTAACACTTCTCATCTAGTATTTATATGTGAGTTGATACAAAAAGGGGTAGTGATATCTTATGGGTCTATGAAGTTTCTTCCCCATGAGAATATTTATTCCGCCCTTAATCTAGATCTATAAGTGTGTGTGTTTTCTTTTAAGTTGTGGAAGTATTACCTCGTTATGGGGAGCTTCATGGTGTTTACGTATCATAAGAGTTTGAGGTATATCTTTTCTCATCATTATCTAAATTTGTGACAACAGAGGTGTAAGGAGTTACTTCAAGATTATGATTTTGATATCTCTTACATCTTAAGAAAATGGAATGTTGTGGTCCATACTTTGATGAGGAAGTCGTAGAAGTATTTTGTATAGAAATCTGGGGATTTTTTTAAAGGAATGGAGGAGTTGGAATCCTTTCACTTCAATGTAATAGTGGATGATGGTAGAGGTTGTTTTTTTAGATGACAGTGTAGCCTTCACTAATATAGTAGGTGGAGGGGTATTAGAGGGGATACTCACAGGAATAGGTGATGTGCCATCATGTTGGTTATGTTGATTCTCTATAGGTATAGTCATAGGATGTTTGAAACTGGATTTTTTTTCCATGGGAGGTTGTTTGTTCAGATAGTGATGTGTAAGAGAGTACTTTTTTAGTTTCATAGATCACCTTTGGAAGTACACCCATGAGTATATATAATATGTATTTTGGCTTGAGGATGAATTTTTTGTGGCTTAGTATGAAATGGGAAGTGGAGGATTTTATAGAGAACTGTTTGGTTCTACAGTAAGTAAAGGTCGATCATCGTGTTCCTAGAAATTTGTTGCAACCTTTTGATGTTCCTGAGTGGAAATGGTACAACATATTGATGGATTTCATCATAGGTTTACCCCAATCATTGGTAGGTTGTGATTCTATATGGGTGATCATGGATTGGTTGATGAAATCATCTCAATTATTAGTGATCAAGGAGTTGGGCATAGTGGGTGATTTGGCAAAGAGGTATGTGGAAGAGGTGGTGTGGTTGTATGGAGTTTCGAGGTATATTATCTTAGATCGGGATGCATGTTTTACCTCACGAGTTTGGAGGGGATTGCATCATGATTTTAGCACTCCGTTACACATCAAAAACTTCATTCCACCCTTAGATGAATAGGGAAATAGAGCATACCATCTATATGTTTGAGGACATGTTACGGGAATTCATATTATACTTCAAAGAATCATGGTCATGATGCTTGCCTTTGGTCAAGTTTTCATACAATAATACCTATCACTCATCCATTAGTATGGATCCATTTGAGGCATTATATAGGTTATTGTTTTATTCCCTATTATGATGGAACGAGGTTTGAGAGGTATCATTTCATGGCCTTGATGTGGTATAGACCATGACCAAGACGTTTTAGCTTGTTTGTGAGAGTATGAAAGTTGCATAGAACCGATAGAAGCCTTATGACAATCGTAGGAGGAGTCCCATTGTGTTCAACATTGGGGACCATGTGTTCTTGGAGGTTTTGTAACACCCCGAGCTTCCACGATACGCTTCTCATTCAATAATGCAATAGCTTGCATTGTACGCAACTTCGAGTTCTAAAACACCGCGACTAATCAAAGTAGCCATTATGAATAGTAATAACCACTTTTTAAAATTATAGAAATTTTATATTAGAAAATGGACTTCATTTTTGAATTCGTAATATCGAAATTATCCTAAGTTGAAATTTTTGTAACTTTCTGAGAACTTCCAATTTTTTATGAATAGTGAAAAATACTTAAAACAACTTTTTTAATCAAAATAATTTATTGTGATAAATTATACTATTTAGTGGTTTTAAAGTATAATTAGAATATATTTTTACCATTTTATCCAATGGTGGTCATTAGAATTAATTTAACATTGAAATTGGACATAAACAATTGCCAATCTTTTGATATAAATTGTTTCTTAAAAACACGCTATTTGTTGTAACAGCGGGAATTAATTATAAAATTAATTAATGCAACTTATATGTTTGGAATTTTTTAAAATAGACATTATTTTTGAATTCGTAATATCAATTATAGCTTAGGGTGAAATTTTGGCCTTGTTCTGAAAAACTTCAATTTTTGATGAATAGTGAAACCACTAAGTGGTAGTTAAATAACTGATTTTTCGTTTAAATGAAATATTACCACTTCTGTGATTTGATTTTCAAAAATCCGACATACATGGTTGTCATTAAGAATTAAAATGTGGTTCAATGAGATTAAAATAATTTTTTTGGTGAATAGTAACTTTTAAGTTCTTAATCGCGATTAGAGGTAATTAGTGTAGTTTAAGGTAAAAATAATGTTTTAATAATATGAGATGAGCTTGACACTTGTACTACTCCTATTGGATGAGTCATGTCCGACCAAGACAACCCATGGGTAAACTTGGGGACCCCATGGATCCACTTTAGTTGGAAAATGACATTAATATATATTTATTTAATGTTAAAATTAAATTGACACAAACATGAGTTATTTTACTAAAACAGTTTTTAAGTGGGGTTACACAAGTACAAATTTTGACTATAAATATTCATTAGAAAGATAAAAAGATTTCCTACATCATATTATTTTTTTTATAATTTTTATACATTAAATAAATTAAATTATTTATGACATCATTATGATGCAGCGATGACCTCATTATTTAACGATTTTAATAAAATGAAAAGATAATGTAACATCCAAGTCTTACACTTGTCCAAAGACTATTGGATGGGTAGATTTCGAACCCTTATCACCTTATCCACTAATTATATAAGTTTGGGACCTTTAGAATCCGAAAAGCAATGTGTAATAATGTAACATTTCAATCTTTCCAAAAGAGCCCCTCCTCTCCACTTATAAAAGGCCCCCACATCTCCCACCTTATTCACACCTTCAAGCAATTTTGCTCGGCCAACCTCTACCAAAATACTCTCCCAACTTCCCCCTATTACTCCTAGAAGCCTCACTTTGGGCAGAACTCTTCTCAAGGAAGCCTTTGGCTCAAATCAAAAAGAGTTACCCGATTTTGAGGTAATGTCTTCTCTAATGTTGTTTTGTTTTATTTTTCTTCTCCAACCCCCTAAAATCTTTTTATTCATTTCTTTTGTAACAAAACCAGTATCCTCAATATACTAGGATGTTTTTATAAGAAGGATTCTAGCTACACTTACACACACCTACATCTAATGGTTAAAGAACATACGGTTTCTGTGAATGGAGAATTTTTGCCTCACGAAACGATGATTGTTCAACACTCATATAACACCTTCAAAGGTGGCCATTAAGATGTCACTATATTTATATATGATATATAATGTGTTTATGTTTTACTTATGCTTCTGTATTTCTCATTAATGGCATACTTTATGATTTCCATTATGGGTAAAACGTGATAATTTCATTTTAGGAAGTGCGGACTACCGCCCCCTCAAAGTGATTTGAATCGTTAATGCCATATGTGGGATGTATAAAGGATGGATTAAATGGTATTATACACTATATTATACTGTAATTATATTATAAATTTATATCATTATGATTTAATTCCATTAAATATGAAATAGAAATGAAAGTAGTGTTCATGCGTACGTACGGCTTACTGTCTCCATGAACGGTGCATTTCATTTCTTACCTCTAAATGTTACGTAATATTATGAATGAATGTATATACTGGATATATATGATATATATGACATATAAATCATGAATATAATTCTGGAGATAATGTATATTCTACCACATAAACAACTTGTAATTATAAGAAGTTTATTGTTGACTCAAGTACCAAAGATCGACAAAACGACCGTTATTAACTTAAATAATTACATAATGTTCATAACATGGTAATAAGTGATATAAAAGGAATAATTAACATGAAAAAGGTTCTTAAGTAAATAGAAATTAACTCTCGTTTATTATTCAGGAGGTTAAAGAACGGTCGAGTCAGGACAAGACGCAAGGTAAGGGAATTTCTTAACCCAATTTCCATTCTTTGGGTTAATCTCCTACTTTCAAATTATGTCATGATATTATTATGTCATATCTTGTATTTATACTTTCTTTATGTGTACTTATAGTTAATACACATAATAGATCTATTTTATTTTAAAAATGATCTTTTTAAGGACTTTGTCTCAATCTCCTTTCATTGAGGCATATTTGGTTTTATACACAACTTTCTTTTATACGGTGTATAAACCCCTTTGACTTTTATGTTTATTCAAAAGGAATATTTTTTTATATGAAGCGTTTTACTAAACGAAAAAAAGGGAATGTTTTTCTTTCCGCACATATGCGGCGACAACGACTTCTCCGCCGCCGTGACCATTATTTGAGTTTCGGCTTCCTCTACAAGCCATCACTTTTTTTTAATGAAAAATAAATACAAAGTTTTAACTTTCTTTTATTTTGGTATTGAAAATGGTTTTGAAAGCGTTTTTATTATATCAATGTGTTGTATTGATATCTTGTGATTGAAATGTGGAAATGTTATGTTTCCTTTATGCATGTTTTATGTGATACGATTATGTTATGGTTTATGATATGTTTAAACCTATTCATATGAGGAATGTATTGGACTTAATAAGTGATGGGAGGAGCCCGCTATAGCTCCTCGATGCATCGGTAGGTCTCATGAGACAACTAGACGTGGAATTGGCCGAGGCCCTTTCCCAATTTGATTTATGGTTTTGGCCGAGGCCTTAATCATTTTAGATGTCTTGGCTAAGGCCTTGACAAAATGTTTTAGAATGTCTGGCATTATACATTCCCTCATTATGAAAGTGGTTATTGATATTGCATGTGATTATTCGACCAGTAGAATATCCATGTGGAGAAGTGAATGGCATTATCTCATTTTACTTTTGCCATATTATGTTGATGTTCAAGTTTAAAAGGCTTTTGTTTTAGTTATACATTGCCTTAAATGTTTATGTTTATATATGAAAGCTTCTGCAATATTGTTATCCTTACTGAGCATCTGAGCTCACCCCTTTCAATGTTTTAATATTTTCCAGGATGTGAAGAAGTATTTTATGAATGACCTGCAGGAATAGTCAGAAGAGGATATGAGTGTGGACTATGAAGACTTTGTTATTAGTTTTTTTTACTTTTTGATGTAATGTAATGTTTAAGAATGTATCTAGTGTTTCCAAGGCTACTAAACTAATCGGTCTTTCGAGACTTGATCTTTTGTGATCATGCCAATGTTACGAAGTAATGCACCGACTCTGGGTAGCTGGGTTCGGGTCGTTACAGTTGGTATCAGAGGCAGTTTAGTACTAACCTTGGAAGCTAGATTTAGATAAACTCTGATTAGAGAACATAGCCCGAAGATAGACTTTAAGGATTAGTATAGAAGAACTTCCTATAATTTTGGTATTATAGAGATTTTGTGAGTTTTCCAAGCAATACGTCCCTGACTGGATACGAGCAAGTAGAGGCGGCTCTGGCACAGATGTACCTAGGGGTAAAACCCGAAAACACCGCTTTGAGCTAGACTCGAATGGGAACTGGTGCACGACAATGGGCCTTGCTGCACTCTTAGTTACGACACTCCCGGGGGATATGCTTTGGATAATTCTCATTTTCTTTATAAACCACTATGAAGGGTTATGATTATATACTTCCTCAAAGAAAACATTTTTATGATTATGGATTATATCCATAAATAGTTCAATTTATGTTAAGTGTTTTATAAGTATGGGATTATGTATTTTGATTCATAAACTGATCTAGTTTATGCCATTATTTAGAAATGGCGCCTAGTGGAAGAAATGGAAACCGTATCAATGCACGCACTCCATGTAGGGATTTCCCTCCTGCTCAAGATAATTATTGTGGAGCTGGAGATACAACTGGTGCTGATCAACTTATTACCATACTGGGACAACTCACTCAGGTTATGAATAATAACCTTACTTGTATGGAGCACCCTGATCCGCAGCGTGGAGGATCAATGTTAGATCGATTCATGAGGCAACAACCACCAACGTTCAATGGGAGTACAAATCCCTTAGTAGCTGAGCAATGGATAAATTCCCTAGAGAAAATATTTCAGGCTTTGGGGAGCAGTGAAAGGGAAAAAGTTATCATGGCAGTTTACCGCCTCACTGGAGATGCCGATCAGTGGTGGTCGCTGATGCAAAAAACAAAGGAAGATGATGATGTATCGAATATGGAATGGAGGGAGTTCAAAGAGATTTTATTAGAAAAATACTTTCCTCGTGACCATCGAGCAGATATGGAAAGGCAATTTCTGAGTCTGAGGCAGAAGGAGGATGAGAATGTCGCAAAGTATGAGGCTAACTTTACAAGGTTAGCGAGGCATGCTGCCGATTATATACGTAACCCAAGTAGTAAGATTGATCGTTTCTTTGATGGGTTAAAACTATTTCTCCTTCGAGCTTTAGTATCACAATCCTTCTCATCATACGAAGATATTGTCTCGTGTGCTATCAAGACAGAAAAGGAATTCTCTAAGTCTTATGACAACAAAGTAAAGCAAGAGAAGAAGAGAACGGTGGAACAAGAGACAGATAAAGGGAAAAAGGGAAAGAAGGATTTTCCATTATGTGATAATTGTGGGAAGAATCACCCTGGTACTTGCCTAAAAAGAATGGGAGTTTGTTATAAATGTGGAGAAAAGGGTCACCAGGCTCGTGATTGCAAGGGAAAGAAAGAGGCTATCAAAGTTGAATGCTACAATTTTAGAGAAATGGGTCATTATGCAAATGAATGTCCTAAGCGTCAGGGAAACTTACCTCAGAAAAGTCCAAGGGATCAAGGACAATCTTATGCTGTTACTACAGTTGAAGCAGAATAACTAATGTAATGGTGCTTTTGGACTCATGGATTATATTCTGGTTATTAGAATAATGTGATATATATATAATGATTTTACTGTAGTACTTGTTGATTTCAGTAAGGTTTTAATATGATGAAGGTAATTATATTTTTAGTATGTGACAATAAGAGAAACTTTACTTTGTTTGGGGAATCTGATAAATTGATTTTGGAATTAAGAGACCTTTTAGAGAAAGTCTAGACAGGGGTATTTTGGATAACTATAATGGTTGGAGTGGATTAAGTTGATCTTTGAATAGTATTGTTTAAGGTTAAAAAATTTATGGAGATTATTTTTGGAATATTATGATACTATAGTTTTAGGAAAAGGACAACCTGCAGGGTGGGGAATAACCCGTCGTGTCGGACAAAGCTGCGGGAATCGAACCCACAACCATAGTGCGACAAGCCTTTATTTCCTACCACTAGCCTATAGGAAGTCCCTGGTTATTACAAAATAGTTTTACTAATCTAAATGGTATGTGTTAACATTTGGAACCTTATACAATTAGGATAAATAGAATATTTTTGAGTTCCGTTACCATTTGGAGTAAAAGTTGGGTTTGTGGTAAAAATTTATTAACGAATGAAAGTATACATAACAAGTATGTATATTCCTTTAAGTTCTTAGTAAATCTCCTAAATAAATTCCTCAACGTTATAAAAGGTAACTTAAAACAAAAATGTTGTCGGTTAACTTTTCCAACTGGGGATTCAATGACCGTTTAACCAATCACAAGTTTGTGATTTTCTTGTGGTTAAACTTTCTCCTAATCTTGTTTTCTATAACTCTCCATCAGACCTTGATGGTTTGTTTCTCCTCCATATCCATATTTTCATAGAATCCTAGAATGGGCTATATCGGGTGACCTTTGTACTTATCTTGCTTTCTTTTAATGTTATATATTTATTAACCTTATTTCCGATGTGGGTTTTCCTCAAAGGTATTTTCTCTTTTCAACCTTTTATTTTCAAAGAAAAATTTCAAATTGCGAGGACACAATTTATTGAAGGAGGGGAGAATGTAACACCCCGAGCTTCCACGATACGCTTCTCATTCAATAATGCAATAGCTTGCATTGTACGCAACTTCGAGTTCTAAAACACCGCGACTAATCAAAGTAGCCATTATGAATAGTAATAACCACTTTTTAAAATTATAGAAATTTTATATTTCAAAATGGACTTCATTTTTGAATTCTTAATATCGAAATTATCCTAAGTTGAATTTTTTGTAACTTTCTGTGAACTTCCAATTTTTTATGAATAGTGAAAAATACTTAAAACAACTTTTTTAATCAAAATAATTTATTGTGATAAATTATAATATTTAGTGGTTTTAAAGTATAATTAGAATATATTTTTACCATTTTATCCAATGGTGGTCATTAGAATTAATTTAACATTGAAATTGGACATAAACAATTGTCAATCTTTTGATATAAATTGTTTCTTAAAAACACGCTATTTGTTGTAACAGCGGGAATTAATTATAAAATTAATTAATGCAACTTATATGTTTGTAATTTTGTAAAATAGACATTATTTTTGAATTCGTAATATCAATTATAGCTTAGGGTGAAATTTTGGCCTTGTTCTGAAAAACTTCAATTTTTGATGAATAGTGAAACCACTAAGTGGTAGTTAAATAACTGATTTTTCGTTTAAATGAAATATTACCACTTCTGTGATTTGATTTTCAAAAATACGACATACATGGTTGTCATTAAGAAGTAAAATGTGGTTCAATGAGATTAAAATAATTTTTTTGGTGAATAGTAACTTTTAAGTTCTTAATCGCGATTAGAGGTAATTAGTGTAGTTTAAGGTAAAAATAATATTTTAATAATATGAGATGAGTTTGACACTTGTCCTACTCCTATTGGATGAGTCATGGCCGACCAAGACAACCCATGGGTCAACTTGGGGACCCCATGGAGCCACTTTAGTTGGAAAATGACATTAATATATATTTATTTAATGTTAAAATTAAATTGACACAAACAAGAGTTATTTTACTAAAACAGTTTTTAAGTGGGGTTACACAAGTCCGAATTTTGACTATAAATATTAATTCGAAAGATAAAAAGATTTCCTACATCATAGTATTTTTTTATAATTTTTAGACATTAAATAAATTAAATTATTTATGACATCATTATGATGCAGCGATGACCTCATTATTTAAAGATTTTAATAAAATGAAAAGATAATGTAACATACAAGGCTTACACTTGTCCAAAGACTATTTTATGGGTATCTTTCGAACCCTTATCACCTTATCCACGAATTATATAAGTTTGGGACCTTTAGAATCCGAAAAGCAATGTGTAATAATGTAACATTTCAATCTTTCCAAAAGAGCCCCTCCTCTCCACTTATAAAAGGCCCCCACCTCTCCCACCTTATTCACACATTCAAGCCATTTGGCTCGGCCAAACTCTGACCAAATACTCTCCCAACTTCCCCCTCTTACTCCTAGAAGCCTCACTTTGGGCAGAACTCTTCTCAAGGAAGCCTTTGGCTCAAATCAAAAAGAGTTACCCGATTTTGAGGTAATGTCTTCTCTAATGTTGTTTTGTTTTATTTTTCTTCTCCAACCCCCTAAACTCTTTTTATTCATTTCTTTTGTAACAACACCAGTATCCTCAATATACTAGGATGTTGTTATAAGAAGTATTCGAGCTGCACTTACACACACCTACATCTAATGGTTAAAGAACATACGGTTTCTGTGAATGGCGAATTTCTGCCTCACGAAACGATGATTGTTCAACACTCATATAACACCTTCAAAGGTGGCCATTAAGATGTCACTATATTTATATATGATATATAATGTGTTTATGTTTTACTTATGCTTCTGTATTTCTCATTTATGGCATACTTTATGATTTCCATTATGGGTAAAATGCGATAATTTCATTTTAGGAAGTGCGGACTACCGCCCCCTCGAATTGATTTGAATCGTTAATGCCATATGTGGGATGTATAAAGGATGGATTTAATGGTATTATACACTATATTATACTTTAATTATATTATAAATTTATATCATTATGATTTAATTCCATTAAATATGAAATAGAAATGAAAGTAGCGTTCATGCGTACGTACGGCTTACCGTCTCCATGAACGGTGCATTTCATTTTTTACCTCTAAATGTTACTTAATATTATGAATGAATGTATATACTGGATATATATGATATATATGACATCTAAATCATGAATATAATTTTGGATATAATGGATATTCTACCACATAAACAACTTGTAATTATAAGAAGTTTATTGTTGACTCAAGTACCAAAGATCGACAAAATGACCGTTACAACTTAAATAATTACATAATGTTCATAACATGGTAATAAGTGATATAAAAGGAATAATGAACATGAAAAAGGTTCTTAAGTAAATAGAAATTAACTCTAGTTTATTATTCAGGAGTTTAAAGAACGGTCGAGTCAGGACAAGACGCAAGGTAAGGGAATTTCTTAACCCAATTTCCATTCTTTGGGTTAATCTCCTACTTTCAAATTATGTCATGATATTATTATGTCCTATCTTGTATTTATACTTTCTTTATGTGTACTTATAGTTAATACACATAATAGATCTATTTTATTTTAAAAATTATCTTTTTAAGGACTTTGTCTCAATCTCCTTTCATTGAGGCATATTTGGTTTTATACACAACTTTCTTTTATACGGTGTATAAACCCCTTTGACTTTTACGTTTATTCAAAATGAATCTTTTTTTATATGAAGCGTTTTACTAAACGACAAAAAGGGAATGTTTTTCTTTCCGTACATATGCGGCGACAACGACTTCTCCGCCGCTGTGACCATTATTTGAGTTTCGGCTTCCTCTACAAGCCATCACTTTTTTTTAATGAAAAATAAATAAAAAGTTTTAACTTTCTTTTATTTTGGTATTGAAAATGGTTTTAAAAGCGTTTTTATTATATCAATGTGTTGTATTGATATCTTGTGATTGAAATGTGGAAATGTTATGTTTCCTTTATGCATGTTTTATGTGATACGATTATGTTATGGTTTATGATATGTTTAAACCTATTCATATGAGGAATGTATTGGACTTAATAAGTGACGGGAGGAGCCCGCTATAGCTCCTTGATGCATCGGTAGGTCTCATGAGACAACTAGACGTGGAATTGTTTGAGGCCCTTTCCCAATTTGATTTATGGTTTTGGCCGAGGCCTTAATCATTTTAGATGTCTTGGCCTAGGCCTTGACAAAATGTTTCAGAATGTCTGGCATTATACATTCCCTCATTATGAAAGTGGTTATTGATATTGCATGTGATTATTCGACCAGTAGAATATCCATGTGAGGAAGTGAATGGCATTATCTCATTTTACTTTTGCCATATTATGTTGATGTTCAAGTTTAAAAGGCTTTTGTTTTAGTTATACATTGCCTTAAATGTTTATGTTTATATATGAAAGCTTCTGCAATATTATTATCCTTTCTGAGCATCTGAGCTCACCCCTTTCAATGTTTTAATATTTTCTAGGATGTGAAGAAGTATTTTATGAATGACCTGCAGGGATAGTCAGAAGAGGATATGAGTGTGGACTATGAAGACTTTGTTATTAGTTTTTTTTACTTTTTGATGTAATGTAACGTTTAAGAATGTATCTAGTGTTTCCAAGGCTACTAAACTAATCGGTCTTTCGAGACTTGATCTTTTGTGATCATGCCAATGTTACGAAGTAATGCACCGACTCTGGGTAGCTGGGGTCAGGGCGTTACAGGTTTCCCCTCAATGTGGGAAGTGGTGGTTTAGTAGTGTTAGTAAGATTTCTATTAGGTTTTTTGGGCCCTTTTAGGTGTTGGTACTAGTTGGCGAGGTGGATTATTGGTTTCCATTACCACCGCAGCTAGAGAGGATCCGTAATGTCTTTCACGTCTCTTAGCTTCATCAGTATCTTCATGATGACTATCATGTCATTGACTAGTGGTATTTGGTTATAAAGGATGGCATGATGTATGTTGAGTATCCAATATATATCTAGGATCACTAAGATAAGGAGTTGTGTGGATGGACCATTACCTTGGTTCACATGTTATAGAAGCATGGTTTACTAGGGGGAGTACCGGGGAGTGAGATATATGGATGTGTTCCCAGTACTTGGAGCAATTTTGATTTTTTATTTTCTCTATTTTGCTTGAGATGTAATGTTTATACCTTTATATTATATGAGTTTTTTTGTTTTATTGATATATGATGTGTGATAAAGTTCTGACATATCGAAAGGGTAGGACCTATTTATTAATCGAGATGCATTAACTGTGATATGATTAAACTCATGCAGGCCAGTTATTTTTACCCAAAGTGGATAGTATCTTGACATGGAGTATGGAATTCTCTAATTTATTTGTTCGAGGTGGTTCAGTTCAATGGTTTTAGAGATTGTTGGTTTATTTTGTGTGGAGGTTGAGATGGTTGTGTAGTGGTGTGGTTGTGTGTGGTGATGTGGTTTTCGTGGGATGTTTGTGGGTGTTACGGTTGGCATGTTTGGATGGTGGTATCATTTAGGAGTAATGAGATCCTTGATAGGTATCTCATGATGTGGTTGTTCAGAACCCTTTCCTTTTTGGATTGGTTTTGTATTCTCAAGGATGAGAATTGTTTGATAGGTATCTGATGTAATAGCCCATTCCTTCCTAGACCATTCCATTTTCAATTTTGGGTGTTGGAGTTGTTTCAAAGTAGGATTTAGGAGGTTTCATAGTGGTTAGAGGAGTAGAAAATATACTGTGGGGTATTCATGTCATGAAAGGTTTACAAGATATAAATTGGTGTTTCACAGCTTTTGTAGCCAACCAGTTTCATAGCTTGTATGTGGATGAGGAGGAACCCATGAACTGGATTCACATCATGAAATTAATTTATGACACATAATTAAATAAAGTCTGAGGCTATGTGAATCTCATTGGAAGAAATAATTTTTAGAAAACCTAAGGATTTCACATCATGAATTGGTTACATGATGTGAAATTTTTAGGATTTTAGGTTTTAAATTCTTTTATTCGACCAATTTATTCATTCAAATGTGGCTTCCTTCTCTCTCATTTTTTTATAACTCTGGATATGGTATAGGGATCTTCTATCCCCCTTCCCTCACCTTGATCTATTGGTTCCAGTGTATGCTTTTCGAAATCGATGGTAAGCCCTTATATTCTTCTTAGGTTATTTCTTCCATTATTATCCAGGGGATCCGCTATGGTGGTGAGTTTTTGGTTTGAGTTATGAGTTTAGATGATTTTTTTATATCCCTTGAATAATTATAGATTGATCCATGATTTTTTATGTGGTTTTTCCTTATGGTCATTTCTTCTTCTCCATGTGATGTGTGGTGAATTGGTAGGGACTCTTTGAGGTAGGTAATCCCTCATTTCTCTTTTTTTGTATCATACGGGAGGGTTTTCTCTTTTTTATCAATGGTTATGGTTTTTCTAGATTAATTAAAGATAAATAATTGGCTAATTGAAATTTAAGGAGGAAGGGTAATGATTCTCATGTTTTTTACACCTTTGATATTTTTGGTATGATGTGATTTTATGGGATGAATGCCTTGCTAAAAATCATGGTTGTTGGGAGACTTTGATTTCCTTATAGTTGTTGTGATATAGAAACCTCATTTCATATTATTGTGATATCACCCCAAAATGGAATTTGGCTGACCACTTATATTTGGATAATAAAATGGTTTCCCTTGGATTTATAGATTATGTGATCACACCCCTAAAATAAAGTGAAATGTGATCAAAGACCCTTTTTTAAACATGTAAAATGGTATTTTATGTGTTTTAATGTGTGGTTGTTCTTTTGGGGTGGTGAGGTGATGGTTTTTCTGAACATGATTTTGGGTGGCGGGGTAATGGTTTTTTTGGCTCTAGTTTTGGGGTGGAGAGGTTATGGTTTGTTTGGAATTGATTTTGGGGTGTTGAGTTGATGGTTTGTGTGGTCATGATCTTGGGGTGGAAAGGTGATGGTTTGTTTGGTTGTGCCTTTGGGGTATTGAGGTGATGGTTTTCTTGGTCATTTTTATGGGGCGGAAAGGTGATTCTTTGTTTGGTAGTTTGTGTGGGGTGGTGAGGTAATGATTCTATGGGAATGATGAGATGATTGTGATGTGTGGTTGTGTTGTGATATATGTTCGAGTAGTGATGGAATAATTAATTAATAATGATTGAAATTACTAGGTTTTGGTTTTATTAATGGAATGTAAATGATTAATGAAAAAATTATTGATGGGATGTGTGGTTAAATGTGGTTGATAATTAATAATGAAATGAATGGGTGGGATAATGGAAATAGGATTGGTTGGAAATGAAAAATGTGTATTTTAGCTTGTGTGGTTCTATAAATTTAGAGGTGGTAGCAAAAGTAGGGATATTGTGAGTTGTTTTTTGTTTTTTGTTTTGAACCCATAGGTCGGGCTTATGTGTGGATATATTTACATACTTTTATATTCTTATTTATTTCTACACTCACCCCACCCACATAAACCACTATGTGCCAACACCCATATTTTCACATGGGGGTGTTTTTTCCAACATCTTGATGATGGGGATAGATGGATGGATACACACTCTTTCCCACTCTCTCTTTCAAGTAAATATATATACACATACTATGATGGTTTTAGGTCTTTTAGTGCACTATGTGATGGCCCGGGTGTTTTCAGGTGAGATGTGATGTGACTATCCTATAGGGCGGTGGTCCAGATGTTTTTGGGAAAGATGAGATATAACTGTTCTATTGGTTGATGGCCCAGGTGGTTTTAGGAGAGATGTGATATGACATTTTTTTGGGGAAGTTTATGGTGGTGGTCATGCATGGTAGGAGGAGGGTGCAAGGGTGATATCCTTCCTGTTCATGATACCCTACTACTCTAGTTATGGTAGTGTTGTGATGTGATGGCCCAAGTGTCTATGGGCATGATGTGATGTGACCATGTTGTGGGGTGGTGGTATATGTTATTAAAAAGATATGGGAGTACCAAGACATACAATATTGGGGTGTGAGAGAAGTACATCAGTGCGAAAGTAGTGTGGGGTACCCTTTATCGATATTATTCTTATTATGTTATTATAATTATATTGAGTTATTTAGTGAGCATGACTTAGTGAGGTTGGGATATATATTTTACATGTTTAGGTGTTGTTGGTTATGTTGTTTTCTCATGAGAGCATTAGTATACTTCTTTCACATGTGCATGGGAGACTTTGGTTTTCTTAATGAGTATAATTTTACATTCACCATATGTATATAAAATGATTTTCAAGTTACCAATAGAATTATATGGACCGTACTAGATAGTACTAGCTTGAACCTTTTTGGACATTTGTTGTGTCACTGATTTATCTTTTCTTTTTGGGTATTTACCTTTGGAGACTTTTAACTATATCAGTTTCTTTTATAAATGCATGTGGGATGGTTTTGTTTTCTTTTTATATTATTTCATGGAGTTTCTTTTGGATGATTCATCTTATATCCCAATCCTATATTATTATGGAGGGTAATGCCTACCATTTTATGAGATTTTTATACCCTCAATGCTATTCACTAACTCAAGGCCTACTAGAGGTAGGACTCTAGGGTCATTATCTCTCTCCCCTCATTTGGTACCTTTGGCGGGAGGGGGTTGTGATAACATGTAATCCAAGGATTGACTTCTTCCTATTTCTTTCACTCTATTTCATGAAAAAAATGTGTATAAACACACTTTATATTTATAAAACTCCTTATCAAGACCCTAATTCATGTAATATTTAGTTTTCATGCACTCGACCTTCATGATGGTATGTCATGTGGTTCCCTCCTCCTTCATGTAAGACAACAGTTCTCAATACCTCTCGATTTTCATAATGTATCAACAAAGTACAAGGTATTACATTCCTTATTAAAATAAGTGTATATAGGATCTGAACTTCATGAAGATTTAAAGCTCATGAAATACTACTGCAACTTCAATTAACATAGTGAGAGAGGATTACTCGATAACTAGATCATAGAATAGTTCTTCTTCATGCAAGAAGAGAAATTTATGGAACCAATTCTTCATGAATATCTTAGAGTGTGTTTGAAATAATTTGAAGGCATGAAGTTTTCATTCTTCCATGAAATCCAAGTCTTATAGTTTCTCACTTTGTGATAGCCATAGTATTTTTAGATCCTTCACATATCCAAGAGGCATATGGAACTTGTCTTCTTCTTTATGATTCTTCATATATTATCTATTTTCACAACGAAAATGAGAGCTCTAAAGGTTTAAAAAACATCAACGTGGCTCATTCCCTATCCTTTTATAGGCAAGGATAACCTCCTCTCCTTCATTCATTAACCACCTTAGCTCCACTTTTCATATTTTTTTGAACTTTCTAGATTTAAGTCGTTTCAAGACTATCTTAAAAAACTGGACTTATTTATATTTTTTCAAATTTTCTATGCCAAAAAAACATGGTGCCTTTTATTATGTGAAGTTAGATTCTTCCTTCATGGAGAGTGCCTCATGTTCATGTAAAAATAATCACATGATTTTCCCTCATCTCCATGCATGCCCACTACCTCAAATATTTCATTGTTATATGTTGTTTCATCTTGACCAAATCTATATTGTTTACAAGAAACCACTTGACATGGATTTAATTAAGGATTTCTCATCATTTTCATCTCGAGAAATCATCCATCCAATATTTTATTGTGTCATGGATTCATTCATCATGAAGCAATCCAGTATATAGGAAATCTCAATGAGGGTGGAGGTATAAGAAGAAGTATCATGTTGATCAAATGACTATGATCGATTGAAACACACAAAAAATTGAACTATTAATATCTTTTAATATGGAGGAATAGTACACACACTGGTCAAGTTATAAATTGAATATCCATTCATTATAGCACTCATTAATAAGTGATTTGTTCCCACTTCACCATCAATATGGCACCACGGTCAGCACCAAGAACATACCACACATTCCCTTCATGGGTCGTGCCACACCCTTGCGTGGTCCACCCAAGCACCCTCTAGTGTTTCATGCATGCACCTCTATAGTCTATATGGATCCACCTAATTTATATTACTCTATTAACTCCCTATAGGTGTTATACTCCCTCCTTCAATAATGGGTTGTCTAGATAGACTACCTCCCACATGGTTGACCCATAGTGTCCCACATATGTGGTTGATATGGTCCTTGGTAGGCTTATGGTTGGTCATATTTTTTGGTAAACTCCTATAAAAATATTTATCCAAATCCTAAACATAAGTTCCATATAATTCTCAATATAAAATTCTAAACCAATATAGTCATCAATTCTCTCCATTCATTTATCATGAAATAAATATTTATATTTCAAGAAATTATTTTTCTTCATGAAAAAATAATATTTTTCATGATCTTTATTAAATAATTATTCATGGAAATCAATATTTTCATGGTATTAACTTCTTTATCCTTGTTAAAAACATTGTTTCATTCCCAATAAAATTGAAACAGGTCTTTCACATAAAGAATGGTTCAACAATCATCAGACTTCTAAACTCAAAGTCTTTAAAATAACTTTTGTAAGATAATAATACTTCAATACTTTCTTCTTAATCTATTAATCTAAGATTATTTGCTTTTTTTCAAGTTTGGATATCTTGGATACTTCAAGATAACTTCTAGAAACTTATTTCCTTTTAACTTAATTAACATATTGACATCAATTAAATCTTGTTATTTCATTGAGCACCATTTAAAACCAATAAAAACCATTGATAACAAATACAACTCATTCACAAAGTGTGATCTTCAGGTTTTGGATTGATTTTTATGCCACATATCATTTATTTGTTTTATAATAAACTAAATTATTTCATTAAATCCAAAATCATTGATAATTTTATCCCACGCATAAATTTTAAGCTTAAAACAAACTTTTTTTTTCTAAAAATAGGTTTTTTTCACATTAAATGCACTAATATTAAAATAAATTTTTTCTATCTCTTTTAGAAATACAATAAAATAAAATGATTTTTCTATCCTTAATCTAAATTTTAAAATTATTTAATATGTGAAATTTCATTTTTTGGAAAAAAATTATGTTTCCAAGGTAAATATTACCTATCACGATAAAATGATTAGTTTTCAAAGAATAATACTTTTCTAAATATTGTGTATTTATAAAAGGATATTTTTTTAAAATTAATACTATATTAAGAAGTTTAGGAATATATATATATGAACACTAATTTAGTTAATAATTAATGTTAAATAAGATTAAGAACACCTAAAAATTTAAATGTCATCTTTCTATAAAAATGGTTTTTCAATGCATTATATGTTTTGATTTAAAAGTTTATTTTCACATGATTAGAAATTGAATTGGTTAAATGGAGGAAAAAAACAGATTCATCATGTATAAATTTTTTAATAAGGGTTATCTTATATTTTTAGTGATAAAATAATAACCATGATTAATATTTAATGAAGATTAATAAGTGTTAAAATGGGTAATCTGATGTGGCTTGAATTTTACTAAATAAATTTTACACTTAGACCTTTTAGAATACATTTGTTAGGTTTTAAAGTTATACCTACATGTCTCAAAAACATTTCCCAACCTAACTCACCAAACCCACCTAATCCCCATGTGATACCATTCTTACCCTTTACCTAACTTTAGTTTCCATGGAAATGCCCCTTTTTTCCTATAAAAGGATATCACTCACACCCATTATCTAATATATATCTACCCTAAAGGTATTGATCTTAAATTCCCCTTACCTATATCTTTATAAATCCCTCACAAGGATTTAATATCTTTTAAGTTGTCCTACCAAGATTTAAGAAGATACTTAGAAAGGTAAGGGTTTCCAATCCTTCTCTTTCCTTTTTAATTGAAATTATTTTGTTATAATACCATTTTTGCACATTTAAAAGATTTTAATTTCATGGTATTATCTCCTATTTCATATGTTTCTAATGATATAATACTTATACCCTCTCATTATATCCTTTTCCCTGTGTCATTATTATGATGGAATAAGGGTTCTTATTCCACCCCTTCTATTTTCTAACCTATATTATAATTTCATCATGATTTTAATTATGTGAAATTATCACCCATTTGATATTTTTAAAATGAGATTTACTCTCATCAAAATCTTTAAATAAGTCTTTATAATTCCAAAAAATTCTAAATTTTTTAAAGTAAAGAGTGTGTAGTTTTCCTAGGAATGACATCCCAATCTAGATATTAGTAAGTGGATGTGGATATGACCCAAATGCACCTAGGGGTAATCACCCAGAAAATGGATAGTTTAGTTTCAAATAAATATTCACTCTGGTGTATGATGTGATAGACTAAGACTTCAAATCTATATAAACACTCCCAAGGGATATTATTTGGATAATTCAGATTCTCTTTACAAACCATAATAAAGGATATTCCTAACATTGTTATGGTATAATACAAGTGAAAAATATTAAAATCAATTATTATATTCTATTGATAACTCATAACTTTGAAAATAACATTCACCACTACCTCATATTTATTTATTTAATAAGTATACTTCCTATTATATTGAAAATACCCCATAGTTTCTATGTTATTATGTATTTTTTAACCATCCACCTTCTTTCTATGTATAGATTATGTCTATGTTGTCCCACTTATTAGCTGGGAAATTATTAAAATTATTTATGTTTTTATATCAATACATATGTATATTGATTACTAAATAAATTTGATTATTAATTGTATTTTTATTCATATATTTTATATGGTTAATGCATTGGGGCTTAAATAAGTGATAGGTGAGCCCAGTATTATATATCCCCTCGATGGATCGGTTTGTCTCATTAGAAAAAAAAGGTTTGGTTATTTGGTTTATTCCTACCCAATATAAGCATGATGTCTTAGTTGTATCTTTGATGGAAAGAATGATGTCTTGTTTATGACCCTGATGGAAAGAATAATGTCTTGGTTGAGGCCTTAACATTAAAGATCAATATGGCTGTCATTATGAATCCCATCACCATGAATTCATTTATTATCATCCATGTCATAATTTTCATTTCTATACATGAATATTGTTTTCATGCTCAAGATATTAATAATATGTCAATATTATTTATTATTCACTCCTCTATAATTTTTATTCCTGTATGATAGCTTATGTTATACTTGTGACCTTACTGAATGTTTTAGATCACATTTATTATTTTTCTATTTCCCTAGTGTACCAATAAGTGATATATGAATAAATTTAGGGATGTAATAAAATGAATAATAAATTTTCAAGAAGTTTTTATGTTTTTTTTTATGTTCCAATATAATATTAAAATCATGTATATATCTGGTATCCTAAGACTTTTAAACTATTCATCCGTTTGTGATATAATCCTTATATTTTTTACCAATGTAATAAAGTAACTATTTAATCTAGGTAACTGGATCATGGTAATTAGAGTTGGAATAAAAGGAATTTTAGTATGAACCTTTGGAACTATATTTTATAAGAACATAGTTATCATAAGAATTATGATAAACCCTTAGGATAACCAAGAACTATTAATTTAATTAGTATTTTTATGGATCAATATTCACAGTTTTATGAGATAATTAAGTATATGATATTATTTAGAGATTGAACCTAACTGAAGGAAGGGAAATTGTATTAGCATCCGTAATCAGTGCAAGGATTTTCTTCTAGAGAAAGTAAACATGGTTGGTGTTGTAAATAATAATATTATAGTAATATTAAGGTAGTTTAATTAGGTTATTACTAATAATATTCCTTATATGAATCAACCTATTAATCCATGACATGGTGCAATAATGTTAGACCGCTTCATGCGACAACATCCTTCATCGTTAAATGAGAACATTGATCCATTAGTAGTTGAACAATGGATCAAGTCCCTAGAGAAGATATTTTTTTTATTGGTAATTAAATAAATGTATAAATTTTCCATGGAATTTTATCATCTAATGGGATATTATAATAAATGGTGTTAATTGACTCAAAATATTAAGGAGGAGGAGGATATAGAAAACATGGAATGGAAGACTTTCATGGTGATATTCTTTGAGAAATAATTCTCTCGATATAAATAAGATGATATGGAAAGGAAATTAATTAATTTGAAGAATATGGAAGAGAAAATTATTATTGAGTATGAGGATAATTTTATTATATTTTATAGTCATATTTTAGACTATGTATATAAACCATAAAGTAGGGTTGATTGTTTCTTTTATGGTCTTAAGATGAGAATCCTAAGGGAACTAGTCACTCACATTTTTTCATCATGCAATGATATAGTATCAAGTTCCATAAATTCATAAAAATAATTATATGATTATTATATTTTCAAAGTAATCCAAGATAATAATAGTATGGTTGAGAACCATGGAAAAAGAAATGTGATGATGAAGAATAAGGGAAGGGTGGTACATTCAAAATGTGATGATTATGGAAAGAAACACTCTTCATATTTTTTTAATGGGTACAACAATTTCTTACAAGTGTGAAGAGAAGGTCCATCTAGATCATTAATGAAAGGGAGATAATAAAGTTGCTAATATTTGGTTCATCAATTATAAATAGATGATACATTACTCAAACTAATTCCCAAATCATCAAGGGAATCTAGTTTAGAAGAGGCCTCGGGAAAATTCCAAGCTTATGTGATCAACACAACTGAAGTCTGAGTTCCTAAATATTTGATAGAAAGTAAATTGTTCATAAAATCAAATATGATATTATATGATATTATATTATATATCTTAAAACTATTTTATACCCTATTTATTTTTTGACAATATTAAAACATTTCCTATCACCCTGAGAAATAATTTATCAATTCAGACACCCAATGGAAATATTATTTCAATGAGGGTATGTCAATAATTCCCCATTATGATTCATAAAACAACCTACTTGAAAAATTGATTATCATACCCATGGTTGAATTTGACATAATCCTGGGTATGGTTAGTATTTCAATGTATAATGAAAATAATTATTACTAAGATAAGGAGATTAAAATTTTTCAAGGGGGTGGAGTTCTTTGTATTTAGAGGTGAGGCCTCATTATCTAATTCATAATTGGATCCTCCTCTAGTATCCTACCTAAATTAAATCCTTATATAGGAAAAGAAGATATAACCTATGGCTGTAAAGTACAACTTCAGGATATAGGATGTTCCTACTATGCATGAATACATTGATGTATTTCTTGAATAATTACCTATAAATCCAACTCATCATGATGTAGAGTTTTCTATTGAAACCATACCATAAGGAAAACCTATATCTAAGACTACCTATATAATATCATCAATATAATTAGTATAGTTGGAGAAAAAAATTACAGTATTTGTGTGATATATGATTCATTTTCCCTAGTGTTTCACATTGGGGAGATCCTATTCTTTTTTTAATAAGAAGGATGGTTCTATGATGATATGAATCAATTATAGGGAGATAAATGCCATTATAATAAATAATAAGTATCTTATCCCGTATATTGATTACTTATTTTATTAAATTACAGGATCTCAATATTTCTCAAATATCAACCTTCTCTCTGGTTATCACTAAATAAGGGTAAAGAAGGATGATATATCAAAGACTATATTTTATATGAGGTATGAGAATTATGAGTTTACAATGATTCCCTTTGTATTAACTAATTAATCCTATGTTTTTATGGATCTGATGAATATAATATTCAATGATTATATTAAGGATTTGGTATTGGTATTAATTTATCATATCTTGATATACAATAAAAGATATGGGGATCATGAGAATCGTTTTTGAATCATTCTTGATACTCTCAAAGATAAGGAATTGTATGGGAAATTCAATAGGTGTGGATTTTGGATCCAAGATATTTCTTTTCTTATACATATTATCTATAAGGATGGAACATTTATTGATCCTTTAAATACAAAGGCATTCAAGGAATGACCCATTCCAAAGAATATAACTAATATACGTAGTTTTCTTAGCATAACAGGTTTCTATTGATGATTTTTTTCAAAATTTTGATTGATTATCATACTCATTAAACAAGTTTACAAATAAAGGGGTAAAATTCATATTTTTAAAGGATTGTGAGTAAATTTTTTAGGATTTAAATAGGATATTTTTTAATGCACTATTTTTTACTCTACTATCATGAAAGGAGGGATTTTTAATATATAGTGGTTCATTGGACAAAGGATTGGATTGAGTTCTTATGAAAATGGATAGAGTGGTTTCATATGCATCAAGCAAATTAAATATCCAATAACAAAACTATCCAACTCATGATCTTAAATAGGAAACTATAATATTTTCCTTGAATATATGGAGGCACTATCTCTATAGTAATTAATGTGAGATATATACAAATCACAAGTGCTTGAAATATATTTTCTCATAAAATTAACTCAACATGAGATAAATAAGATGGATAGAACTACTAAAGGACTATGATTTTTTGATACACTGCCACCTTGAGAAAGAAATAAAGGTGGTTGATGCCTTAAGTAGGAAAGATCATGGGGTTATGACCATGATGAGGATAGAAAGGGATATTATATTCATATAGTTGGTAAAGTTGGATATGGTAATCATTAAGGATGCAAAAATCACTCATTTTAAAAATTATTATCATACCATCCCTAATATATAAGATAAATAAATTCCAACATGAAGATAATTATTTTCAAAAGATAATTAGATCCATGAATTATGGGAGATTAACAGACTTTTTTATGAAGATGGTGTGTTAAATTTTGGAAATAGATCATGTGTAACATATATAACTAAGATTAAAATGTAATTACTAGATGAATCACATATGTAAAACTTATTTATACACCCTATTAGTATAAAGATCTTTAGGTATTTAAGATAACATTTTAGGTGGGATGGTATGAAGTTGGAAATTATAGAATATGTGTCTAGATTCATGGTCTGCTAGTAGGTAAAGTCTAAAAGATCGCATCCTAAAGAATTGAATAAAACTCTCCTTATACCAATTAGAAGTGTGAAAATGTTAAAATGGAATTTTTTACAAGACTTCCAAGTAATCTTAAAAATAATAATGTTATATGGTTCATTGTAGGTAGCTTTACCAAGTCTACACATTTTATAGAAATAAGGAAGGACTTATCTCTTGAATGTATTACATGACTCTATATTAATGAAGTAGTGATAATTCATGGTGCACACCTATCAATTGTATCTAATCGTGACCCTTGGTTCATATATAAATTTTGGAGGAACCTTTATGAGTCTCTCAACACTGAGATAGAATAAAACACTGCCTATCATCCCCAAATTGACATTATAATACATTTTGAGATCATGTTATCATGAATTCCACGGTACATGGGATCAATATATACCTCAGGTGGAATTCACATATAATAATAGTTTCTATTCAAGCATCCATATGGAACCATATAAGGCATTTTATAGTAATAGATTTCAAACTCCAATTTGTTGGGAAGAAGTTATAGAAAGGAATCAAATGGCCCAAGAACTTGTGTAGGAAAATCTAGGAAAGTATGGACTATTTAGAATAATATCAAAGTAGACAAAAGATATATGAAAATAATTAAATGAAAGAATTATAATTTTATGTGGAGGCATTATTCCCATTGATTATTATGATTAGACCCATGATTGGAGATCCATGTTTCACTACATATCTTGTGATAACATTAATCAATCCACATGTAGTTCTTGAATTGGAATCTCTCCACGTAGGTATGACCCATACATAGAGGGGGTAATTGTTCTTGTCGATTATTATTATTAGACCCAAGATTTGAGATCCAAGCATCACTATGTATCCTGTGATAATAGGAATAAATCTATACATAGTTCTTGAATGTGAAACTCTCCACATAGGTCTGACCCATATATAGAGGGGTACATTGTTCTCATTAATTTTTTGTGGATGGACCTAGGATTGGATATCTGATCATAACTATGTATTATGTGATTATAGGAATCAATCAACACATAATTATTGAATGGGAAACTCTCCATGTAGGTCTGACCCATATGTAAAGGGGGTATTGTTCCTACTGAAAGTTTCAATTGGACTCAGGATTAGAGATCTAGGAGTTAGTATGTATCTTGTAATAACAGGAATCAAACCACACATAGTTATTGAATGTGAAACTTTCCACGCAATTCTAAACCATACGCAGAGGGGGGAATTGTTTCCGTTGATTGTTGTGAATGGACTGAGGATTGGAGATTCGGGTATCACTATATATCATTTGATAATAAGAATCCAGCCACACATATTTATTGATTGGGAAAATCTCTTATACAGGTATGACCCATACATAGAGGGGGGAATTATTATCTTTGATTATTGTGGATAGACCCATGATTAGAGATCTGGGATTCACTATATATCATGTGGTAAAAGAAATAAATCCACTTGTAGTTCTTAAATGGAGGTGTGATAGGAGACCAACACCAAGGTTAGTAGTCCTCTTGGTAAAGTTCCTTGGTAATACAGAGTTTTATATCATGATAGGGACATCAACCATAGAGCTTAACATCATGCAATAAGGACTCAGGGTGTTCCTTTAATGTTCTTGTATTCAAGACCATGATAACCCTAATATTAATTGATATGTCTCGATCATGTGGGTAAGCCTTTACCAAAATTCTAAATCCCACATGATCAATGATCAGTGTGAGAAACAAGGAATGTAAAAGGTTTATTTCACCACATGAGATCAATTAAAAGGAAGGAAGATGGAATTTTGTATAATGTGGTGGCTGGTCCAAGATATAGTATATTGTTGTCCCAATGTATCTCATTGGAGTGAGAATCAATCCATACATAGTTATAGAAAACATTTTAGTTTAACATCATGCAGTGTGGATGTCAGTCATGCAGTTTAACATTTTGCGGTAAGTAAAAAGGTTTTCTGACCTCAAAAAGAAGGCATGAAGCCCTATAAATGTTTTCTAGTAATTAAGGGAATCATCTCATGAGAGGCATCCCATTTTTATGATATGGATCTTCTTGAGTTGGTTTCCCAAGGAATCCTATGCTTAGTACATAGAGTAAGACTACAGTTTATTGTTATGTGTTTAAGTCATCATTGCTCAATCTGATGGCTTGTGAGAAAGATGAATATATTGTTTATGGACCTAGGATTTCATATTTATACATCACTACATATCTTATAATGATATTAATCAATCCACACATATTTATTGAGTAGATAAATTCCCAATTTGGATCTAACTCACGCATAAGGATGGGGGAATTTCACTTATCTTTTTCATAGATCTAGCTCATGTGTGGTGAATAATTTGTGACATGATGTTCCCCATCAAGTTTAACATCATGTGGTTAGGAAATATTATGTTTATTTTAACATCATGTGGTAAGGACATATCATGAAATTTAATGTCACATGACTAGGACATCTTCCTTGCAGTTTATCATCTTGCAATCAGGATATATCTATCGTGCAATTTAACATCATGCAACAATGACATTTTACTTTTAGTTCAATATCATGAGGAAAATATTTTGGGATGTTATGTATTTTAAATTCTTTCTATCATGAATTTATATCATGATAGAGATGCATTTTCCTTATTGTTTTATTGAAATCTTGATGGTCTTCAGGTAAACCTAGATGGCATGTAGCCACATCAACATTCATCCCGAACATTTATGTATAATTCAAAGAGAACATGTATCAATGTTTATTTATAAATTAAATATACATCGCCTTATCTTAAATAAGTATGGAAACACTAATAAATGTAGTTTTTGAGTCTTTTTATATTCCCATATTTACCTATCTGAGCTCATCGATGGTGGTGGAGGTTCCTTCCTCGAATATAGGAGGGTCATTCCTAAGGTCATCCTCTTATTCTTCCATCTCTGAGTCCGTGAATACATTTTCAGAAATTTTGGGTAATTTTTTGTAAATATTTTTTACTATCAAGGTAAGAGAGACCATGAGAAGATACATTGTCATCATGAACTTCTGAAGTCATCACAGAGAGATTCTAGAACTGACTGTTTTCTCTAATGCTATAACAGTGGGCAGAAGGAGCCTAGATATCCTGATTTATAGATAATTTCTTTAGGGAATCATCAATTTCTCACTAATAGTATAGGTATTTATAGGATCTCAATATAGAATTTGTCTAACCTCCCTTTTATGAATCCACCTTAGGTGATGTTAAAGTTATCACTAGTTTTCCTTAAAGGAATGAGTGAAGGTAAACTTTTTATTTAAGGATTGAACAATATGATTCCATGATTTCTCCTGTGGTTATGACATCATAGGATTCCATACCCTAGGAGCTTCACTACCTTTTATATAGGGTAAAGTAAAATAATCCACGTTTTCCCCATCCCTAGATATAATTTTCTAACAGAACATTTCCAATCAGTCTGAGAGTTTTTATAATGCAAAGACAATATATTGTATGCATTTGTTACACTCTTCTGATCCCAGGTTTTGGGACATAGATAATGTATCCATGTTCAACTAATAAAATATTTTATTTATGATTTGTAGGTTACCCTTTTATCCTTGATAATGGAGGTGTCTATCCTTTAATATCTAATAATTCACCTATATATTCGAGTGAATGTAAAGAATGCACTCCCATTATAAACCATTTGAGATCTCGGAATTAGAGGTGACAACAGGAATGAACAAGTCTGGGAGTTTGTTTCTATATAACTCTCTCAATATATCCATGTTATTAGCTTCTTCATCAGGGTTATATATATTTACCTGGTTAGACTACAGAGGTTGCCTCTTTAGGTTTCCTGATGACTGTAGTGAAGTGATGTTGATGGTTGATGGGGAACTATATATGGTTAACCCTAATATTTTTAGAACCTTTCTATATTAAGGTACATAAGTTTTTAGGACCTCTATATATATATTTTTTGGTAGAATGGGAGGATTTCATTTTCCATGAGAGAGATATCACCGTAGGGAGGTTGACTATAGTGTATGTTAGTAGTAGAGTCCCTACAATCTATATATATACTACTGTGAGGAGAAATATCAAAGTAGTGATTGATGTCTACTTCATTTAAAGAGTTTAATGTCTCTTGATTTGTTGTGTATGTGTGTTTAATGGCCTCAAGGACACTATCAGTGAGTAGGTTAGGGATACGAGCCACATTCTACATCATGGATAGAATATGATGACCATCCTTTTGGGATTGAGAAGGGATATGAGCCTGATCCATGAAGTCTATTAGAATATGTTGATAATTTTCTAGTAATATGGGGATATTATCCCACTATTGGGAAGCTACTACATTATGTTGATGACATTCTTCATTTTTGGTGGGGATGTGATCGTTCCTATAGGTGGTTTCCAAAATATATCAGTCCATCCTAGATTAAGCATGGATATGATCTCGGTTTATATATGAATTACCCATTGAAATATGAATATGGACCTCTAGAATGAGATAAGGGGTATGAGCCTCCTTCTATAAGATACTGAAATATTTTGAGTAGCTTAATTGATAGGAATATAAGCTTGTTCTGAGGCATGTTCCACTCTCACTTGGTTAGCCCTAGTCAGAACGGGGATATGAGCTCATTCGGGTGAATTTGGAGTATTTTGTTGGTCTTTTTAATATTAATATAAGTTTTTTCTAAGGCATGTTCCACTCTCACATAGTGATCCCTGGTCAGAATAAGGATATAAGCTTAATCTTGTGTCTTTTGAGTATATTGTCGGTTTTTTAGACAAGAATATAATCATGTCCCAAGGCATGTTCTACTCTTTCTTGGTGATCCCCAGTCAAAATGAGGATATGAGACAAGTCATTTGCCTCTTACTTTTTCATAATATTCCAATGAAACTCTTGGATGGGTTCAATAATGTATTCTTTCTCCATAGTAACTACCTGTACATGTTAATTATGTTGGTGTGATGCTCTTGTTGTTGGGATAGGAATGTATTCTTTTCTCTATATCATCACAAAAATATACCAGTGGAGATCCTCTATTATTGTCGAAAAGTACTGAAACTTCAATAGGGTATGTACAAGAATGAATTCATGCATGCTCTTAGCTTATATGATATGTTATTTTATGTCTTTAATTGAAGTGGGGATGTATTCCCACTCCCATCTTCCTTTCTACATTAGGATATGTATATGGGATTTATGCATGGAAGTGTGTATCTATACCTGCCCCATGATTGTTTCCCATATATTATGGAAGAGTTCATTTGAACTAGCAGGTATATGAGCCTACTCTCTCCGGTCTATAACTTCCCATATTCAAAAAGGGGTCCTTGATACCCAGATCTGAGTGTCCAAGGAGGTGTCATGTCGGATAACTCCCTCAGTATGTGACTAGGCGGTATTGTTGATTTCCTGATATATCTAGGATTGATATTGTACTACATCAATGGTACTTATAGAAACTGTAATTTCTATATGATTCTAACAATATCTCTCATATATTGATATGTAACATAGTTTACCATTCTGTAACTAGGACGTGTTCAATGCAGTTTCACGTAATTCGGTAAAGACGTTGTAATGAAGTTTAACTTCATGAGACTACAACATTTTTGTAGTTTAACATCATACAACCAGGATGTGTCACACATTTTAACATCATATTACTAGTACATATCATGTAGTTTAATCATCATGAGACCAAGACGTGGTTGTGCAGTTTAGAATCATGCAACTAGAATGTGGTCCATAACCTATCAGGAGAGAAATTTTATGATTTATCTTGTCTGAATAATATATATATTGCATGATTTTAGAGATCCTCTAACTCTATCAAAACTTATTTAACCTATTTCTCCAAAAAATATTTAAAATCAAAGAAGTTATCTATTTTTGTGGCTGATACATCAGTGGTAGGGGTAGTAATTTTCTTGTCCTATAAATCCTACCTCACTTGGATTCTATATTACTATGATTTTTACCAAATCATTCTCTATGGAATAATCAAAATACCTAGGGACATGTTTTTTTGGAAGGAATATGCTTTGCTCAATCTTGTGTTGAAATATGGTCTCTTATCATTGGGAGGTATGAGGTCAATGCTTTATTTCACAAAATGTGTGTTATATTAAGAGTTATCACATAGATATAGTGTGGATTTAGGTGTAGGTGTCTCCAACATCCCCTTATCTATCATCTCCTGAATCCTGTCTTTAAAGACAAAGCAACTCCCTATTGTGTTTCTGAGACGTCGGTGGTAGGGGCAGTGATTGCCATATCCTTTCAACCTTACCTCACTTGGCTACCTAATCATTGGGATTTATATCAAAACATTCTCCATTTCATAATAAAATTACCTAGGGACATGTTTTTATTAGAAGGAATATACCCTTTGATGACTCTCTTCAAGAGATGGGAGACCATGATGCTTCTCTCGCGTGCTTCCAATACCACTGTTGGCATGGACACATGGTTGAGTTTATATTATGGGGTGAGGATCCTATGTATTTACTAGTTTGAGGGTATTTATTAAATAATTTAGGGCCTTGGATGATGTATATGCTTCCTAATTATTAAATAAACCTGACTCTCCTGGAATATTTGTGGCAATGGATGAGGTTGGATGGTTTTTGGAGTACCGCTAATGAGGGTGTGGAAATATGGAAATTCCCCCAGATTTGTAGGCTGGGGTATTAAAAATATTAAATTTCCCCCATCCCTATAGCCTATGGTGAGGTGGAAAAATTTATAGACTTCATCTAATGAGGGGATGAAAAATATGAAAATTCCCCCATCTTTGTGGGCTGGGGCACTTCACTGCATGTTGGGCTTCTATAGGAAGGTGTTGGTATTTCATTCCAAGATAGAAATCCCGATAGAATTACCACAATTATTTCCTATATATCCTTATTATATCATTGTATTTGAGTTATATATTCCTCTATATAAATTTCCTTGTCATCCTCAAGGAGATGATTGGAAGGATCCATGACAACACTCATTACTCGGACAATGGTAGGGTGAGTGGATAATGAAGGGAGTCTCAATGTGAACCTAAAATACTAAATCTATTACTACCACTAGACATATTCTCCATCAAAATTTCCCTCTAAAATACTAACACGATCGATAATAACTTCTATAGATTCCTAATAGATACCATTGATCCCTTGTTTTCCTATGTAGGAGGTAGAAGGTAGTCCAACATGTTATGACTAGGATGACTGTAGGAGGGTATGATTATACCTCCCATGAGTGTTTTTGTCCAATATTTATGATAAGTATTTAGATTTGGTTGATATCATATTGACAGATACAAAATTAGATTGTTTATATTCTTCAATAGAGTATCTCACTTGACAGGTGGGTTCCTCATATGTTGTTTGGTGGGATGGTGCCCATAGTACCATTTGGGGGGTTAGTGTCCATAGTACCATTTGGGGGGTCTTTGGCCATAGTAAAGACAATACCAAGGTGAAATATGATAAAAATCCCCCCATCCCTATGGGTTGGGGTGCTCCCTGGGATTCCACATTCACCAAGACTAGCTATGAGGATGTCAAAGACTCTTGGATAGTGATGATCTAGGAATGATTCTGGGCCACTATTAAGATACATTGGTGGGCCTCAGAAATATTTTTAGTGAAAGGGATAAAATCCTTCTCCATAGCTTCATTATTTAGATACCCCTAGAGGGAGCTCTTGTTGGATGCCCCGATTTGGATGGATAAGGTAGGAACGAATTCCTATGTAGATCCTTGTGGAATTAAGGTCACATTTTGAGGACTAAAATGGATGGTAAAACTTATATTAATATATTGAGTACTTGATTTGAACTGTTCATTTTACTCATCCACATCCCTGAGGTAGGTAAGGTATATATTGCTATGATCTAGGTACAATTTCCCAAATTAATTTAATGTGGAAACAAGGGACACTTCCTCTTTTGTGGCCTACTGTGGGAAAGATGGCCATTGGGAGTTCATCCTTTGGAGGATTTCATGAGATGATTCAAAATTCAGGATAGATCCATTGATGTGTTACTTCCAGACCAATACATTCACCAAATATAATTAGAGGTGTTTTTTTGGTGAAAACATATGTCGGGGCCTCAGGGACAAAGTAGCTTGTCCAGTAGTCTCAGAATATGTTGGAAGATTCGATGATTTCATTTTTATTGTAAGGAATATGAGAAGTATTTAAGAGTAAAAAAGAAACCTTATTAGTGTAGTATCATTTAAGAATACATTTTTTATCAATTACTTTCACGGTTAAAGGATAAATAGGTGGTCCCTTCGTTTATGAAAGGTTTAGCATAGTAAAAAATGTGTTAGGTCTGCCATTTTTTTATTGACAAGTGAAGAAAAAAATGGATTGATGGGAACTAGGTAGTATATCCTTTTTAAACTGTGAAATGGATGACACAGTTAAAATATTTCACATTGGGTTCACCATTTTGTTTCCCAACAAATTTGGAACGATTTTGGCCCAACACACGACTGTGGTTGAGTGAGGGTGGTTGCATAATTGTTTACATAAGTTTTACTATATTTTTCTATAATTTAATCTCCTAATATTTTTTAAACCCATAACTGAGTACAGACTTACTTTCCAAAGGTAGGAAGGCCTTTGGGGTTTTATACCCAATGGCACTTAGAAACTCACATTGGTCGAGAGGATAGGAGATCAGGCTCATCACACCCTTTTAGGGGGAATTATTTCCTATTCCAAGACTCTTATAGATTTAATATATATTCATGAAATCATTCCTAGGACCCAATATGTGACTAGTTACCCCTATTCCAATGACTTGATCAAGACCATATGCTGATGGGAACAACTTTGTGTGCCATGGGTTCTCCCTCATTCTCTTATTCATTTTTGATGCTTTAGTTTATAGCCATGTCTGAGTGATCTAGAGTTTATTGTTGTCTAGTGAGGTGGTTGGTGTCTTGGAGATGGGATTGAACCTCTACAAGGAATCCTTATATATCTTGTGATAACATTAATCAAACTCATGTAGTTCATTTGGAATAGTTTATGGTTGTATGGCAGGACTATAACATGTAGTTTAAGATCATGTAGAAAGAACGTAAATATAGGGCTTGGTCCATGAGGAGATTTTCTACATATCATACTAAGATAGGAATTAGAATCTATATAGTTTGTGTTATGGGCATATATATCATAAAATATGTGATAACAGAAACCATGAGTGGGGCTTATGTATATAAGGATGCCCTGAATTGCCTCATTGGGATTATATCCCTTTGAGTGAAGATGATATGTAATCAGGACTACATCTCAATGAAGGTCCCACACTGGGGGAATACTCATCATGTTATTGGTAAAATCATCATAAATCTATAATCCCATGTGAGCCATGATTGGTGTGAGAAACAAGATATGGGATAAGATTTGACACATCACAT
Organism: Viscum album; assembly: GCA_963277665.1. Classification (NCBI taxonomy): domain Eukaryota; kingdom Viridiplantae; phylum Streptophyta; class Magnoliopsida; order Santalales; family Viscaceae; genus Viscum; species Viscum album. The sequence continues at coordinate 866,271,361 of OY728152.1, read as the reverse complement.
GAGAGCATATTTGCACAGGGTTTACACATTAAAGTTTCCCTTTGAGAGTTATGATTACTAGTATCATGGGGGATATGGTATAGATATCAAGAATTGAGGAGTAATCCTATGTATCCTATTTATAATAGGAATCAGATTCCTCATAGTTCTATTTTTCCCTAACCCATTGATGGGTTTGAGGTCCTTGAGGGTATGGTCAAGGATTACACTTAAAATTACTCTTGTGTACAAGCCCACTTTTAATCCCATGATAGAAGAGGAAGGATAGAAGACTCATAGAAATAATTTAGTCCCATGAGTTTGGAATATTTGGGTTATGGAGGGACTTACACTAGGGAAGATTTCCATTGGATCTCTGTCCTTGAGAAGGCATCCTACGTATCTTATTCAGATAGGAATAAAATTCCTCATAGTTCGTCGCTCCCTAACACACCGATAGTTTAGGATTGGGGATTATTCTCAAAGAATTTATAGTTATCCCTAAGGTTTATGAATGCTAGGGGATTATAACAGGGTGGATTTCCATGCTTCTTATTCACTCCTTTTCCTCTGATGGATAAAGATAAATAAATTCCATGAGAGGTATGCTAAATATTCTTGACATGACATAGAGGTATCATCCAAGAACATGACACAAATTGGGTCACATGAGTGTCTAACCCTAACACATTATGGACACTCCCCTTATAAAGGGGGTATTCGACCGAAGGTTCATATTTAGGGTGTTCACATAGTGTAAGTCCAAATGTGTCTGCCAAATAGAGTTGACATTCCTACTTGACATATCTTGATTCTCTACCCTACATGTGTAGGGTGTTGGTCTGATATGGAAGACAATTTCAAGGTTGCATGCCTGACATGTTTTGATTGTCTGCCTAATATGTTCAAGGTATCAGTTTGAAATTTCTAAGTGTGTCTGCCAAACATAGTTTGATGCATGGGATATGCTACTGAGTAAGAGGTATAGATATGGTGATGCCTTATATGTTATGAATGTGAAATCATTTTTTGTGTTTTATCATGAAAGGTCTAATATTTGTGGAAGGCATGATCATTTAGATATAGTTTCATGATATCCCTTAAGTTTTTTTGATGAAAACCACTTAGAGTGCTTTTGGTAAAAAGGTTTCATTCTAGAGGGAAGGATCAGTTAGAGGCCTAATACTATTGAATTTGGGTATGATTCTATATGATATCTAAGATTATGATTCTATATTGTTATATATACGATGGATAGATCATGGTTAGACACTTTTTATTTTTAAATGACACAAGGATTGGAAGGTGATCACATGATAGACCTTAGCATGGGTGAAATTCCTAGATTTTTAAGAGGATCATCGAGGATTCTCCTAGATATATGATATTGAAATTTTGAGTTTCATACTTGGTGGTTTAAGTGTGTGAGCCTTTTATTAATGATATAGGACTCGATATGACCCAATTCAGATGATATAGCAAGGTAGAACCGGGGTATACGCCTTCTTGGGTATGCTTTATTTTGGTAACAGGGGTTGTTGAGCACTGTTATAAATAAATACTTGTGAAATGTCATGTGGTTTGTATGGAATTTTTTATAAGTTTATTTCACTTAAAATTTCACATAGATATTTTTTTAACACTTATGGGAAGGGTTTCCTGGGGTTTGGGATGATATTGAGGTGATACGCGGCGGTTATGTGTGGTGTTGTTGAGTTATGGATCATTGAGTATCAATATACAAGCATAGGATTGATGGTTTTGAAGAAATTCCTATGTGAATATATTCCTAGAGGTTTATGTAAATGATATTTGTCCCTATTTGGGGATGGGTGAAACTAAATATGGATTGGGTTATTGTGGTATAGTCGATCTGACCCTACATAGTGTTAGGGGTTGATAGTCTGGATGAGCATGGATCTGAAGGAGTGTCAGGAATATAATGATATAAACTATTAATGTTTCTCTAAAGTATTGTTATAATGTATTACATATGGTGGTTGAGTTCACCATTAGTCATGGAGGGTGTCACAATAATCATGGATGAAATTCAGTGTATGTCGAGGATAACATTCCTTGTGAGTTAGGAATAATTAGCAGTTAATGTTTCCTATTGGAACTCTAGTATGAGTAGGATAGTTTTATCCATATATTATGTTTAGTAATGGAAATAGAAAGTGAAATGGAGGAATTACCCCCATGTGTGTAGAGTACTGGGTACAATGAGATCGATAGTTGTACGGTTGATGTAGAACTAGGGTATTGGTGTAAATATTGATCCAATTGTTATATGGAAAATACTAGATTTGGATTTAGTATGTGATATCATATGGATTCCATATGTTATCATGAATATTTTAATTTAATTGATGTGATCTAAGAGTGAGTTTAATCGGAAGTGAACTAGTGCTTGTGTGAGAATAAGGTAGCAGATTTGGTTGGTTGAGGATCCAACCATGGAAATACACTAGGAGTTAGGTTTGGACTTCAGTGTGGGTGTTTGGATGATCTTAGGATTACTTTGAGAGTTAATGAATCGTGATTAGGTTATTTTATTGCACATTGATGGTTGAAGATAATTTCTTTCGATAATGGTCAGCTAGAGGAGGGTTGACTTGTGTTTTCATATGAAACTAGGTGATGTCTGATGAAACCTACACTGAGTGGTTCATTGAACTAATTTGAATTAATTTTTTGTAATTTATTCCAATATTGGGGAGTATCATGGCTTGGATTCAACACTTCTAAGCTAAGTTTTACAGTAGGGAGTACCATAAGTCCAAGGATGAATTAATTAAATACATTTTAGTGTCTCGATATAGATAGGTTTGGTTAATCATCATCTCAGGGTTTGGTGATGATGACAAGTGGGTAGATTGGTTTTTTAGGAATAGTGAACTCTCATGTTTGAAGTTTCTTCATGGAATATTGTTTTTAATTTTGAGGTATAATGTGATTATTTAGTGATAAATTGAAGTTTGAGATAGGTCAAGTTTTTTATTTAAGGACCTTTGGGGATTCTCGGGGATAATAAGTGCTATGGTGGGGAGGTTGTAAAGACCCACATTTTTATGGGTTATGAAATTTATGAGGAATTTTAATTTTTTATCTCAACTAATTATGAGGTTAAAATGTTAATTTCCTCTCATAAATAGTCTCATGATATTTTTTAGATGGTTTTATTGATCTCAAGACATGGTGTTAACCCTTGGGATAGAATTTGGTGAAATTACAAGCCAAGTATATTTTTTAAAATATTTTAATATTTATTAAAAAAATATTAATTATCCCACTTACTCAAAAGTTGATATCTCCTAGATGGATTCTAAGATTGAAATTGTAAATTTGTGGTTAAGTCTAGAATGGATGGTTTTACGTAGGTGATATGTGAACTTCATTCATCTTTTGAGTACCAATTCATGCCTTTTAATGTGAGTTTTATTTTTATTTTGTTTTATTTTTATTTTATTTTATCTTTACCTTCCCCCCCCACTGAGATTGTAAGAAACACTAGTCATCTCATTTCATTACTAGGATCATCACCATATCCTATGAATCCTAGGAATATCGCCTCTCTCCAGGTGGAACAACCAAATCCTAGGAATCATTGGGAATCTTGTATCATATCATCGAGCATCCCACCAGATCCTAGGAATCCTAGTAATCACCCATCTCACTAGGTACAATGACCAAATCCTATGAATCACTAGGAATATCATATAATCAAGTAAAATTCTAGATCCTATTAATCAGTAGGCATCTCATATATCACCCTCGTCAGGTATCCACCCGATCCAAGGAACCATCATAATCATTTCAACAACAACATCATCCTCAAGTACAATCATCATATCCTAAGAACCATCCTATAACATCTTGTATATTTTACTTATTTTGTTAATTTTTTATATGAGATTTATCTAGTAGGTTATCAGTTGATTTATGTTTATAGGATCATGATTCGATATGACTTGTTATAGCATGTTAGGTTTTATTACTATTGTGTACTATGATTACTTATAATGGATGTTTGGTTATGTATGTTGTGTTTTTCACTAATATGAGTGTATAGTCTCCCCAAAGTAACACTATAGACCTAATATTCTATTCATCAGCATCTAGAATACGAGGCATGTTCGAGGTCAAGTAGTGACTACCATCTTGAGAACTATTGAGTGGTATAAGGTGGTAGGACATTACAATATTTCTCAATTGTGCACATGTGAGACTCACCTCCTTTTATTCCCCCATAAAAATAAAACAAAAATAAATATTTTAAAAAATAATAACCAATAAATCACAAAAAATGTTGTAGGGGGACATGCTCATCAAGCATGTGATGATTCGATGAGTTGAGTTAGGGGTTGTATGTCCAGCAAAGATAACAAAAATTAGAGTTGTGACAATGATTAGGTGTGAAAATTAGTTTTGTGATAGAGATATAAGGGGGAAACTATCAAAAAGTGGTGATTATATCTAATAATTAGGGGATTGGGGTAGAATATTACCATGTGGGTTCCTTCAAGTTGGTCTAAGATTAACTTAAAATATTTGTTTTAGGACTAATTTTTTTCAAGAAAACAACGTTAGAATTTGTATACCCAAACCTTACATTATTTGGTATTATTAAAAGGATTGTAAATAAGGGTATGTGATGATTAAATTTAAAAATATATTTCACACAATCCATATTAATTGGATGAAAAACATTTCATCCCATATTCAACCCAACCCTTAGTAAAAAAATCAGGCAATTATAAATCACATGACATATGATTAAGAATTCACTTTGAGTCAAAGAAACTCAATGCCACCTAATTCTTCACTTAAGGAACTCATATTCACTATCCAATTCACCTAAACCCAAATTCCTATATCATTAAAAATCATTCATAAACAAGCATATGGTTAAGTATTATAGGGAACACCTACCTATTTTATAGAATTACCCCCTTAATCCAAGCTTCATCTGAGCCTTATCCAAGCCTAAGACAGAATATGAGAAGCTTACTCTATCCCATAAACTCATATATCATATACCAAGGATAGTAAATTAATTATAAAAAATTATAATTAATTATAAAATTTAAACTCAATATACATAACACTCAAAAACTCAACAAATCATCCCATGGTACCAAATTCATAACCAACGGAATGTGTAAGGTCCATAGTGGACCCATGAAACTTCTAGGAGAAAAACCCCCATCATCATACACCTAAAAAATCACTAATTTAATTAAATTGAATAAAAATTTCCAAGTAAAATTACTAAGTGAGAAAACCTAATCTAAATGTTGAAATACAACATGTGTTTTCCATATCTCAATATCCTTGAGCCACCACACACCAAATCCCCTTCATTTGGGAATATTAAACTAATATCTAGTGGAATCATCAAAAATAACATAACTAAAAATACCCAAAATCATGTGGGAATAAAATAGTAATATGAATATAGAGAGTGGATAAGATTACATATCTCTAATATGCTGAACCAAGACCTGACTGACCATGAACCAAGGGGGGTCCAACAGGGATCCCTGGGGGAGAAACAAGAAGGAGTGGGTTGTCTGAATTCCCTCTCTTGGGTTCTTAAACAATTAAAAAAAGGGGTGACTAAAAAAGTATGGGTGTACCCCCAATTGAACAAAAAGTCACCCATTGCCAATCATCCACTGAGTGGAACTCTTGTGGCTGAAACCTCTCTACCATCACCACCGGGTACCCGAAGACTCACTATGGGGTACCTAGTGGTGTCTATAGCATTTGGTTGCAACACCACCCAACTTTGATCCTTTCCCAATATCCTAATACACCTCCCAAACCTATAAACACAACCAAAAACACCACTTAGATATGTTCTAAATCTCATAATTATGATCCAAAATTTATCTTGACTTCAATTAATAAATTACAACTTGATACCACTCAACATTTTTTAATTTTTTATTGAATTTAACATAGCTCAATTGACCATGAAAAAAAACTGAATACACCAACCCTTATTCAAAAATCTTTGGTCTGATCCTCAAACATGTTAGTCATATCAAATATGACACACCATATTCCAATTCCATTCCACTATATCTATTTATGCATGAAGTATTGGTCATTCCACCTTCACCCAACCTTACTCAAAAAGACTGATCCCTCCATGCTAATGCACCATCACCTTGACCTGATTACAATTCCTTATATCATGGAGTCATCATGAAAAAAAATGAAATTACATACCAAATTCCAAGACTAAAACTCAATGTAATTCAATGGTTGTATCCTCACCCAACCAAATTCATCGTTGCACTCCCCCTATGACTAACATTGTATCATATATATAAATCAATTCCAGGATTACCAAAAACATTTCCCTCAATTTTCATCAAAATTATCTTGAAATGAGGTTTATACCCTAAAATAGTTAGTGGTGAACTCCCTGCTATCTGACTTCCTCATACCACTCCTCAAGCACAGTACTTAATAGATTCCAACATATCTCATGTGTCACTCTTCCAGATCCATGCATATCTAATGTGTCTTTATCTACCCTCTCAATGGTATCCCATTCAATAAGGAAACTTTTTCTCATTTTTAACCACATATCAGTCATAGAATTCTTGTACCCATCCTTCAACATGACATCCAATTCCTAAACCAACCCACTGTGGTCTACCCTACATCACCTACACCTAGAGACTATATAGTCATCACTAGACAACCACCCATGATAATATCCATATAACTTTCCATTAGAAAAATAACCATGGTCAAACTGAGTATAATTCCATCTACATGTTATGTAGGAAAATGTTATAGAAGTAACTATTAATAGTTTCAATAATTAAACCCTTCTTCATAACATGTAATCAATCACACACAAGCACATGAATGTCATGTGAATCCAATATTCTAAATATGATTCATGTACATATTCCACTTTCCAATATAGAATAGTATAAAATAAAAAAACCCTCAAATTAGCACATCATACTTGAATAAACATATCAATTATAACAGTAAAAACCAAGAACCATAGTCTTATACCTCTGGGTAACTTGGACTTCCCATCAGACCGGTTTTTATGACTCACCAGTATTAGGTCCATATCAAGATCTCACACATTCATATATATGATTAACAATACCCAAATAGTAATTATCTAATTTCTCACTTCCTCTCTCTTAGATGGTGCCTTTCTCTCCCAGTCATCCCCCTCTCCTACTCGGCTCATCTAGGGTTTCCCCTTGAAACCCTCTGCTAGGGATCAGCAGCGCGTCTAAGCGCCACACCTCTTTCTTCCTCTCTTCTTCTCTTTTGCCTCTTTCAATCTTATTCCAGCTCTGTGGGTTGTTTTTAATTATTCTTTGATTTGTGGCTTCAGCGCTCATCTCCCAGAATGATTTCTTCGGTCCTGTTAAAGGTCGTTCCTATTGAAGCCTCTGGCTTCCACAACCGTACTCTGATCTCATGTTCCACTGCTCATCTCCAGGTCGTATTTGGAGCGATGGTAACACAGAGGTTTTGGGTTAAGTGGTTCGGTGGTCGTCTATTCTTTAGGTGCTTCTGTCTCATCTCGATCTTGGTTTTAGCTTCTGATATCATTATCACCATTCTTCCATCGTCTGGAGTCCTCAGTCGCTCAAATCCCTGCCCTGACCTAAAGCACCTATGCTTCCCTCCGAGTCGGATCCTAAGCGGTGGTTCCATAAAGGTTTTTGGAGGTGGGGTTTGGCGAATGATGGTGCCTCTCGCGTGGTATTTTTTGGTTTTTGGTGAAGGTTTGTTTGACTTATTTTCCTTGGTGGTTGATCTGTTCGAGACATGCTCGGTGAAGTCTCGATGGTGTGTTCCGGTTTGGTTGTGATCTATTTTGGCTTTGGAGTAAGCCTTTGGTGGTTCACGACGGTGTTGTTGCTGGTTATGGATCCTTTCAATTCGTGTTTTGATGAAGTGAGTTCGATTTGTACTTGTGTTTTTTCTGTTTTTGCTTTGCAATGGTTGGTTTTGTTTTTTCGGTGGTTGCGTATGGCGATTTCCGGCAACAGTGTGATCTCGGGATGGTGAAAATGGAGATGGTGGGCGTACAACTCGAGGTGGGTGCGTGACGCGAGGAGGAACATCAAGGGAGGTGTGATTATTGGATCAGTTTGAATTTGAAATTTTAAATTTGAATTTGGATCTTGTATTTTGTTCAGTTTTGGTTACCGCTCACCCAAAAAGTGGGTATCTTGAAAATAAAAAAAAAGTGAATTTTTAGTCACCCAAATAGTAATAAAAATTAAAAACAAGGCGCTGATACCATTTTTAATGCCTTGAATAAAATTTCCCAAATGAAACCCTAAATGGGTATCCATATGACCTCGGGTGCCTCCCCATATGCTAGAGGCTTCCCAATAGTATAAATCATATATGATCAACATTGGAGAGACTTTACCCTCAATATTATAGCCATAAATAACAATAAATAACCAAAAATAATCCATAATAAATAATCAGAGTATGTATATGGATTTAAATATAATGGAAAACCATAAAAAATAATCATAACCATGTTAGACCTCCCCCTAGGATGATCACATATAAAGAATAAAACATAATAATAAAATATATTGGAGTCTCTACTACCGACCCCAAGCCTCACTATAACTTTATCTCTAACCTTGTTGAGATTCTTCAACCAGATCAACTGTGTAACCTATACTTATATCTACATACCAAACATAAGGTATGTATTTGCACCGAGGTTCCTATATAGGCTTTGATAAATACTTCTTCATAGGGTCTCACCAAGTTCCCCTAATGTATTTTATCATATACATGTGGATATGTGAGTAAAATAAATAAACAGAGCACATAATATATACAAGCATGTGTGTTGAGTAATTTTGTGCTAACTGGGACACCACAAGACCTGGCCATACCTGGTATAATCACCATGATCCATGTTTATCACAATATAATTTTATACAAAGACCATAAAGGAAAGGAAAAATAGATCTATACCCATGAATATAGAATAACTAGGGATCTTCTCTTAGTGACCATTGAACCAACTAGTGATTATAAATCTTCTCTCAATGAATCCCAAACAAAAGTAAATTTTCATATCATATCCAGTGAAACATATCAAAAGAAAATCCTAAGGAGGGAAACAATAGCGCAAACTTCCCACAAAAGATGAACCACACTAGTACAAGGTGGGTATCATGGTTAATCATGTATATTATTAGTGAATCATGGGGAAGGAAACAAAAAATCCAACCTGAACCATACCATAACTAGGTAGGTATCATGGTTAATCATGTATACTGAAAAAAAATATCGAGGATGGTAAAAATAGAGTCAAACTCTCATACAATATGAACCACACTGGCATAGATTAGGTCTTATGGATAATCATGTGTATCATAAGTGGACCCTGAGGAAGGAAATAATGGATCCTACCTCATGTACAAGCTGAACCATTCCATCATCAGGTAGGTATGATGGATAATCATGTATATATAAGGGAATCATATCCCATATCCCACTATCAGTTATCCATATCATACATTTAAAGAATCACATACCCTAGCTCACAGCTTGGATACCAACTGTATAAGACATAGCTCTACTACATCGGTCACATTTCATTATCCATCTAGCCTCACAAGCCAAAATTCACAAGATAGACCCTATCACCTAGGGTATGAAATGATGAACCCATCAGTATACTCATATCACCCATAAATTCATCCACCTAGATCCTCATAGCCAACCCAGACTCTTCCCATCAATACTAACCCTCATCATCATCCCACGGTGTTCCCAAATCACACATAAACTACCTAATCCTAGCCTAAAATGTTGTACCAACTCCTATTCTAATTACAACATCACTATCCTGGTCCAAATTCCCAAGGACCATTCAAACCAAACCCATTCCCCAAGGGTACTCCTCGCCAAGACATAGGAAAACATAACTCACAACCCGCATTTAGGTCTCATATCACACCTCCCATGAGAGAGATCTCATATCATCATCTAGAGTAAACCCTCTTTATCAAACCATGCCAATTCCCATTGTAATTCCTATGCTCACCAAATGCACCAAGTCCACTACCCACCCTCAATAAGGTGTTTCCAACCATACAAGTAATGAATGGTCATCTCACTAATCACACATAGACATGATCCCATGATACCTACTATATTAACCATATGAGATAAAAACTAGGCTATTTTCACCTTATCTCAAGAAAAAAATACATATTCCAACCTCTCTTACACTTAATTAGAAACCCCACCCCTTTGAGATGAAGTCATCAGGTGATTCTAAATCGCACAACACATAATGTAGCATTTTCTCTAAATTGAGGAGGCTCCATGAAAATTAATTATTTAATTAAGTAACTCTAAATCCCAATATAATTTACCCCAACCCAAATCACCATGATGGCATACATAATCATGCATAGAAAATCATATGTTTGAGTATTATAGAGACCAACTTCTTTTTTGACAAAGCTACCCCCTTAATCCAAGTTCCATTCAAACCTTTCCCAAGATCGATCCAAAACCCATGAATCTTATACTATCACATTCATACCTATATAGAATACTAAGGCTCATAAAATTAATTATAAACAATTAAAATTAATTATAAAATTTAAACTCAAGAGGTACAACACCCAAAAACTTGAAAGGAATAGTTTGGGATATTCCTAAAATAAGAGGGGGTGAATTAGTGTTGGGGACATTTTAATCCAATTCCTTCTTTTTATCCCTGTACCTATTGACCTTTTAGGATCTTGATTCTCTTATTCTCTTTTCCTCGTTGCATGAAATACTATGAAAGTATTAAAATATGCACATGATATTTTTACAATGTTCACCACTCAATAAGAGCAGCTAAGTCCTTATCGTGTATGGTAATGACCAGTGCATGGATTCTCCACTATAATGTAGTAACTGTTACAGTGGTTGACTAGGAAAACAATCCGCTAGTCAGTGTGGCTCCCTAAACTTGGAGGAGGGAAGAAAATAATCACTTCCCAGTGTTTCTCCCTACACTCGGAGGGGGGAAGGGAAATAATCCTCTTCCAACTTACAATGAGTAGGATATACCCTTACACTCGCTGGTTCTTTATACTACCAGTGTAGACAATCTCTTGCAGCCTCTAGCGGGTTCTTTATACTTTCTTTGAAGACATTCTTCTCTCTGTTCAAAGAGTTCTCAACACCAAAATAATCTTCCACCTGTTGAGACCTATTGGATGCTATAGTGCTACTTTTTTCTTCCACAACCTTCTTCTTCTCCTTGTCACTTACTAAGAAGCATGAAAGTAACCAACCTCTTATTTCTATGAAGAAAACATGTAATCTACACACTCTTATTCTTCCGCTTATTCAATGAAAAACCATTTTCAATGAAACCTACTCTTATTCATACTTTCTATTTCAGTGAAAAAACAACTGCATTGAAATGTTATTCTTCTTTTCTTGATAGAATCACAAGTTCTCTTTGTGATTGTTAAAACAATGAAGTCCAGCTCAACATAGAATTATCATAGTAGACCAGAAGATGGTAAGAACTTTTATCACAACTCACAGCTTGAGTTCCAATCCCTACTTGCATTCCACCCATCTTGCATGCCTCCCTTCTTATGCACCACCAACTACTTGCACACCACACTTGTTCACAACTCAAAACTTGCACACTACTTCAGGATTAGACACAACACACTTTTTTCACACAACTCCATGCTTGCACACCTCTTAAAACTTGCATGCCACTTCTTTTTGCGTGCCACTCTGCTTGCACACCACTCTACTTGTGCGCCTCCCTACTTGTGCACCTTATGAATAACTCCTAACTTGCACGACACTTCATCGTGCGCGCCAATTTATACTACTTGCATGATCAGAGCTCAAATTTTCTATTAAGTGTTTAGATTAGAAAAATGAGGAGGTTGTTCGTCTATTTATAGGAATTTTGGTGACTTTCCCTCCACATACTCTTGTGTGTCATTCCTACCTGTGTGTCGCTATATCACTTGTGCGCCGCTCCATAAATTTCATGCCACTTTATTTCCTTTGTCATATTTTGATGTGATGATGTTGAAATATGACTTGCATGCAACATACACTTGCGCACCGCTTATACTTGCATGCCACACTTGTGCTTCGCTACTTGACTTGTGTTCCACTTTCTTTCCTTTTTCATATTTTGTTGTGATGATCTTGAAATATGACTTGTTTGCACCATACACTTGTGCACCACTTATACTTGTGCGCCACACTTTTGTGCCACTCTTTGACTTGTGTGACACTTTCTTTCCTTTTCCATATTTTGATTTGATGATCTTGAAATATGACTTGCACACAACATACACTTGTGCACCACTTATACTTGCGCACCATAATTGCACTCCACTCTTTGACTTGCGTGCCACTTTCTTTCCTTTTCCATATTTTTATGTGATGATCTTGAAATATGACTTGTGCGTAATATACACTTGCGCTCCACTTATACTTGCACTCCACACTTGTGCACCACTCTTTGACTTGCACACCACTTTCTGTCCTTTTCCAAAAACACTTATTTAATTTCACAATCCTTCATACGGCTTGCATCACTAGTTCTATAAACTTATGATATTTTTAAAATATAAATTATAAAATCATCATCATAGTTTTTTCCATTCTCATAGTTCCAAGCCAATGCACTACTTCCTTTTTTCTTTTCATCTTCAACAATCATCCTTCTTTCTTATTATACTCGTTGGAATATGAATTCCAATGTACTTCTTCATCCTTACTTCAAACCCTAAATTCATTTTGGAGTGTTAATTCCAAATAAATCCAATCATCTCTATTAATCCAAAAGTGGAGGCTTGAGGCTTCTTTAAACACCTTAAATGTTGCCGACAATGTATCACCTTTGATACATGTATTTGGAACTATAAGAATAGTGAAGAAAACATCTGAATTCAAGGAAATTTATAATGCATGACCATCTTAGAATTCCAATCCCTTCCACAATCTCTCTTCTTCTTCATCCATCATTATCTACTTCATGAAAATCATATTATTATTTTCTTCAAGTAATCTCTTTCATGGTTCTCATGCAATCGTGAAGCATTTCATGGTCTTCTTAAAATCCTCATTCTACTTCAATTATCCTTAGATGGATGATACTTCACCATTATTCATTGTTTTAAACAATGTGTCACCTTTGAAACAAGTTCTTTGAACTTAGGATTAGTTCAAAAATTGTCTGAATTGCATTCTCCATCAAATTTGGAGTTCTTTTTCATCTCCTTCTTCATTTTGACCAATATTGACAACTATTGACAATAAATACAATCTTCATACACAAAGTGGTCCCAAAAATCTCCCCATTTGTATTTTTTTGTCAATACCTTAAAGTATCCTCAAATTAATGTGTCAATATCAAAATGATAATCTTCTCTCTCCCTTATTTTTCAAACTTTCAATTCACTTTATCTCTCCCTTATTGACAAGAAATAAAAAGTTCATGGTAGAGAGGGTATTAGTCCTTACTTAAGTAGTGTGCCATCAATCATTTCACTCTAAGTATACTTGAGAAAAGCTCGATGTAGAAAACAAGAAGATTTGATTTATACAAAAAAGCTATCCATTATCCACTAATCATGATACCTTATGAGATGAGATCTCATACACTTGTCTTCAAGGGTTTTCCACTTTCATTCCAGTCTGAAGATATTGAATGTGATAGAAAATAATCAACTTGAAATTCCTACACTCACTTAAACAAACAAATCAAAAACATTAAATTGAAATTGGAAGAATAAGTGGCCTTGGGGAACTTTATTATTCTTATGTCACTGAATGACTTATTTACTCCACCTTGTAAAAATATCTTTATTTTGAGTAACCAATGATGAGATATTAAGAAACGACATATCTTTTCCAATGACATGTTATTCAAGAAATTTCCAGAGTAATTGAAGTTTATACTAATTGAAATAATAACTCTAGCAACTTCATAATATGTCTCCACCTCAAGGGAACACTCCTCATCATCTTCATCAATGGTGATCGCTCGTCATATTAATATTTTAATATCAATTGATGAATCTTCCATAGATGACAACTTATTTAGTTTTTCTAGCAGGAGTTGATAGTAATCACCGCTTCTTAGGTTCTCCCCCTAATATCTTGCTTCACCTTCAATTCCCTATATTATCATAACAAATACAATACACAAAGATTTAAGGTAATAAGGTGGGTCCTTCTTTCTTCTTCAATGTGAGCAGGAAGGCTGGGATTATTTTCTCAACCAAGATGCTCCATTTTCTCCACTCCTCACAATTTCACATATAATCTTCAATTCTGACTGTGGTTGTGTGGATCTCAATACTTCATCCATTTTTTTGTGTGTGAATCTTCTTTCTTCAAGAGATTTCCAATAATTATAATCTCCTAGTGCAATTTTCATCCTTTTTGATAAATTCTTATTATCCTTGAATAAGTTAAATGAAATTTTTAACAGTGTGACCATCCTTGTTGCACCTCACACAGAACTTCCTGAACATGAGAGTTTTCTTTTGTTTCCAACCACTTATTCACCTTTTCTTCATCATGTGGAATCTTCTTATTACTTTTTGTAGTATCCTTATCATGTGAATATTCCTCCTTTATCATTATATGCATATCATTAGGCCAGATAAACAATATGTATTTAGGAACTGTGGAATAATGTTTGTAATTTCCACATGGATTCTTTAGAGTGTCATCCTTCTTGATTGTTCTTTTGGATACACTACCTGTCAACTTCTTGGATTTATAATCCAAGGACATCTCATTTTTCCTCCTTGTAATCTTCTTGGTAGAATTTTATTTTGCAACATACTTCTGTTTACTTCCCAATATAGGTCCTTCATTAGTTTCTAGCTTCTTTGGTCTTCTGTTCTTATTAGCATTGAATACATTCTGAGATAAGCATGCACCATTCTTGTGACCACTCTCATTGCATACATCACAAATGTTGTCCAGCATTCCAAATCTTTTTGCAGTATACAGATGCTTCTGGATCTATGGACATTCTTCTTCTTTTCTATCTTTCTCCCCCTTGAGATGGGATTTATTTTTGCTTTTACATTTAAGGGATTGTACCAATAATTTAGTGTACAATTCCCAAATCTGTTGCAACACCAGCATTGACTCGTAAATCTTGACTTATTGATATCTTCTGTATTATATTTTTGAGCCTTCTTCTTGGAGTGTTGTGTTATATCTGGGGAACCATCTTCCATATTCTTATTCTTATCCACCTTATCCATGCTGGTAGGCATATCATCACCTTTACTCATCCATACTTATTTAGAATTTTTCTTCCAACTTGTAATTTTTATAGAAATAGGTTTAAAAGCATTAGTACAAGTTGGCATTGATGGCACCTTCACTTTATCAGCTTCTTGTGATAGATCAATGAGTGAATCCTTGATATTCTTATCACATGTTGAAGGTATTTTGATAGTATAATCCTCCAGTGATCATTGAGTACTAGCAGAAACTGTTTCTTTCTTTTGTAGAGACTCAATATGTGTCTTCTAAAGATTGGTCAACTGAGTTTCCAACTCTAGACATATCATATTGAGGATGCTTTTTTGGTCTTCAATCATAGTTATATTATCTTAAAAATCCTTCTTCAATCTTTCAACTTCATCTTCATACATCTTTAATTTGTTTTCTAACAAAGAGTCAAGTTCCTTGATCTTCTTGAAATTTTCTTACAGATATAACTTTTTGACTTCAGTGCTCCTTTTCATCTCATCTTAAAGTGAATGGATCTTCTCTTCTATGGACTTATTGACTCCCTCTTTCTCCTCAAATTATTTGAGCCATTTTGAGGAACTTATTTCAAATTCCCTCCTTGTTGCTTAAAATTCTTCAACCTATCTGGAGAGATTTAGACATTCAATAATTTTTTATTGAAATCCCTTCTACAAAACATAATTTTCTTCTTATGGCTGGGTGACATCTTCCTGCATGCATTTAAATACTCCACAAATAAGGGATGAACTTTCTTCATGGATATCATGCAGAATAGCTCTTAATATTTCAACTGATAATTCTTGAGAGGTTGTAGATTGGTCATCACCTCTTGTGCTAGCATTTTCATCATGAGAATAGTTTTCAAATGTACTAACACATATCTCCTGATCACTAGAGGTAGGAAGGTTTCCCATATTCTTGGTGAAAATATGATCCACCATCTCATTAATTTCCATGTCTGGTATGTCTTCATTTTCATCAAGGCATGGAGATACAAATACTTCCTCTTATTTACATAAGAGGGACTTCTTCTTCGGCTTTCTCTTCTCCTTCGTTTTCCTGTTCATCATGGTTTTTGTAGATATAGAATTATGCTCAGAGATAAATGAATCTTCATCAAAACCACACTTCATTGTTGACTCAGGAAAGAATCTCAAGTCTTCAAAAGAGAACATCTTCAATGTAGAGAATATAACATAGGTGAACCTCTCTCTGATACCAATTGAGAGGACCAGTTTTGGATATGCCTAACACTAAGAGGGGGGTGAATCAGTGTTGGGGTCTTTTAAAACCAATCCCTTCTTTTTGTCCATATACCTTTTGACCTATTAGGATCTTTATTCTCTTTTTCTCTTTTCCCTGTTTCATGAAATACTATGAAAGTAGTAAAAATATGCACACAATATTTTTACAAGTTTCACCACTCAATAAGAGAAGTTACGTCCTTACCATGTGTGGTAATGACCAGTGCATGGATTCTTCACTATAATGTAGTAACTATTACAGTGGTTAACTAGGAAAACAATCTTCTAGTCAGTTTTTCTCCTTACACTTGGAGTAGAGAATGAAATAATCACTTCCTAGTGTTTCTCCCTACACTCAGAGGGGGAAGGGAAACAATCATCTTCCAAATTGCAATGAGTAGAATATACCCTTACACTCGCTGGTTCTTTATACTACTAGTGTAGATGGTCTCTTGCAGCCTCTAGCTGGTTCTTTATACTGCCTATGAAGATAGTCTTCTCTCTGTTCAAAGAGTTTGCAACACTAAAATAATCTTCCACCTGTTGAGACATGTTGGATGCTACAGTGCTACTTTATTCTTCCATAACCTTCTTCTTCTCCTTGTTAATTACAAATAATCATGAAAGTAAGAAACCAATTCATTCTCTATAGAAAACTTGTAAGCAGCACACTCATCTTCTTCTGCTTCTTCAATGCAAAACCAGCTGTACTGAAAACTACTCTTCTTCACACTTTCTCTTTCAATGAAAAACCAACTACACTGAACTCTTATTCTTCTTCTTCTTGATAGAATCACAAGTTCTCTTTGTGATTGTTAAAACAATTAAGTCCAGATCAACTTAGAATCATTACAGTTGACCAGAAGCTGGTAATAACTTCTAGCACAACTCACAACTTGTGCGCCAATCCCTACTTTCACACCACCTTGCTTACGCGCCTCCCTGCTTGCGCGCCACCAACTACTTGCACGCCAAAATTGTGAACAAATCACAAATTGTGTTCCACTTAAGGATTAGACACAACAAACTTGTCACACACAAATCCCTACTTGCACGCCTCTTATAACTTGTGTGTCACTTCTGCTTGCGCATCACTCTGCTTTCATGCCACTCTTCTTGTGCGCCACTCTACTTGTGCGCCTCCCTACTTGCACACCTTATGAATAAATCCTGACTTTCGCAGCACTTTAGCTTGCATTCCACTTTCTACTACTTGTGAGATTAGAGCTCAAATTTTCTATTAAGTGTTGATCTTAGAAAAATGAGGAGGTTAGTCATCTATTTATAGGCATTTTGGTGACTTGCACACCACATACACTTGTGCGTCGTTCTTGCTTGCACACCGCTCTATCAATTTCAGGTCACTTCATCACTTGTGCGCCACTTTCTTTCCTTTGTCATATTTTGATGTGATGATGTTGAAATATGACTTGTGTGCAACATACACTTGTGCACCGCTCATACTTGTGGGCCACACTTGCGCATCACTTCTTGACTTGCACACCACTTTCTTTCCTTTGTCATATTTTGATGTGATGATCTTTAAATATTACTTGCGTGCATTGTACACTTGCACTCCACTTATACTTGCGTGCCACACTTGTGTGCCACTCTTTGACTTGCATGAAACTTTCATTACTTTTCCATATTTTGATATGATGATCTTGAAATATGACTTGCACGCAACATACACTTGCACACCACTTATACTTGCATTCCACACTTGCACACCACTCGTTGACTTGTGTGCCACTTTCTTTCCTTTTCCATATTTTGATTTGATGATCTTTAAATATGACTTGTTCACAACATACACTTTCATGCCACTTATACTTGTGTGCCACTCTTTGACTTGAGTGCCACTTTCTTTCCTTTTCCAGAAACACTTTCTTACTCTCCCTATACTTCATAAGGATTGCATCACAAGTTCTCTAAACTTATGATATTTTTGAAATACAAATCAGCAAAGCATCATCATAGTTTTATCTATTCTCATAGTTACAACCCATTCACTACTTCATGTCTTCTCTTCATCTTCATCAATCATCCTTCTTTCTTCTTATACTCTTTATAATATGAATTCCAAAGAACTTATTCATCCTCACTTCAAATCCTCAATTCCTTTTGGAGTTTTAATTTCAAAGAAATCCAATCATCTCTATTCATCAAAAAGTGAAGGCTTGAGGCTTCTTCAAACACCTTAAATATAGCTGACAATGTATCACTTTTGATATATGTATTTAGAACTTTAAGAACAGTTCAACAATCATCTAATTTCAAGGAAATTTGTAATACATGACCATCTTAGAATTCCAATCCCTTCCACACTCACTCTTCTTCTTCAACCATCATTCTCTACTTCATGAAAATCATGTGATTCTTTTCTTCAAGTAAGCTCTTGCATGGTTCTCATGCAATTGTGAAGCATTGCAAGGTCTTCCTCAAATCCTCATTCTTTTTCAATCATGCTTAGATGGATGATACTTCACCATTCTTCATTGTTGTAAACAATGTGTCACCTTTGACATAAGTTCTTTGAACATAGGATCAGTTCAACAATCATCTAAATTGCATTCTCCATAAACTATGGAGTTTTTCTTCATCTCCTTCTTCATTTTGACCTGTATTGATAACTGTTGACAACAAATACAATCTTCATACACAAACTGGTCCCAAAAAAACTCACTAAATCATCTCATGACATCGAACCTAAAACCAATAGTACAAACAAGGTCCATGGTTCACCCACTCCACCCCTTCATCCAACACATAAAAAATCACAAATTTTATATAATTTAATCAAAATTAAAAAATAAAATCTATGAGAAACATATAATAACCAAAATGAAATAATACATTGTCATTTTATCATCTCTCGGCATCCGCGAGCTACCGCACAGAAAATCCCCTTCATCTAGAATGATTCCACCGTGTTATGATGGAATTATCAACAATAAACTAAAAAAATCATAAAATTAGAGGGGATGAAAATAGGAAGAAAATAAGGTAGATTGACAAGGGATAATTCATATATTTGATGCTCTGAAACAAGCCCCGACCAACTTTGAACCAAAGGGGTCCAAGAGGGGTCCATGAGGGAGAAACAAGGGGGAGAGGGTCATCCAAATTATCTCTCCCAAGAACCCAAATAAGTAAAAATTAAAGGTTAAACTAAAATTATGGGTCTATACCTGATAAAAAAATGAACCTAGAACCCATCATATACCTATGGAGGCATCGGCCACCTAGTGGAATTCCTAGGGCTACAACCCCACTATCAGCACTGTAGGGTACCAGGTGGCTCCCTATAAGGTATATAATGGTGTTTATAACCATTGGATACAACAATACCCTGATAAATCCCTTTATACATATAATTATCTACCTCATAAAACTTTATACACATCCTAAAAATTATATTGGAGATAAACTAACTTTTAGAATTCTGATTTGAATTCAAATTCTAAAAATATCCCTTGCTCTGTATCTCACAAATTCAAATTCCCTCTAAATTTTTTAGAACTATAATGATGTAGTTTATTATAAAATTTCCAAATATATATTACTCTAATATTCATAAGTTACAAATCCTATCATGATTATTCAATTAATTTCATACCAAAAAACATTCACCTAAAACTTGCTACAACACCATAAACACAAACTTTCATGGTTTTCAGCACGTATAAAAGTATGTGATAAATTGATACACATTGATAATGATCTAAATTTGAGATACCAACAAACATTTTTGTGGATAGAAACATATAATTCCACCTAAAACATGTGGTGTTCTTATTAGAAAGTAAGTCCCCATGATCTCCTCTACTCGAGATCACTAAGTATAAACTTCATGAGAAGAATTATCAATGCTTATGAACCCTTGACACTTGATATTTAGACATCATCTATGTCCCATCAGTATGAGGTATCTAGAATATAAGATTACTGGAATATTATCATGAATTTATCACTATATCTACGAACTACTATAACCTTTTGTTATGAAAAATAATCAAAGGATATTATTATATAAATAGTTTACACTAAAGCAATAAAATAATTCTGGTGAGAATAAATCTTGCATAACTCTATATATGAATGATATGGTAATTTAAAATTAATACTTAATTTGGGTATAGGGAACCAAGTTTTACAACATTCACTACCTCAAATAGCTATGTTTTTTAACAATGTGTCTCAATTTTACATTATAAGTATTGTTATATTCCCTATCTATCATTTCTTTACTATCACAATATATAGAAACTAAGTAAATCAACATAGGAAATAATGGTGGATCTAATAAGATATATCTAATTCATTCATCTTATTTTTATATTTATTTTTAAATTAACAAACTTAGAAGTCATTATGGAGTCTGGTATGTAAGTTTTTTTCTTTGATCCCTATGAGATCACTCAACCACCAAGTTTAAAAAAACCAACCACCCATAGTAGAGTGATCCTCAATATTGGTAATCCAATTTGAATTAAAAAATCCTTCCAACACCATTGGGTTTCCACTATAGCATATGTAGTAATCCATAGTACCCTTCAGATATCTTAGTACCCTTTTAATCACATCCCATTGAGCATAAATTGGATTACTTGTATACCTACTCAACATTCCAACAACATATGCAATATCAGGGCTTTTATTAGTGAAAACATACATGAGATTCCCAATAACCCTTTCATATTCCAATATAGAAATTTACCTACCATTATTTGGTAGCACCCTACTCCTAGAAGTATATGGGGTAGATATTAGTGAACATAAAAATTATTCAAACCTCTTTAAAACCTTTTCAATTTAATTAGATTAATACAGTAAAATATAATTTTTATTCTTAAAAATTGTAATTCCCAATATAAAATTGTCTTCACCCGGGTATTTTATATCAATGTTTCTAGATGAAATAGACTTGGCCACATTTACTTGATTCATATCAGTACCAAAAATTAATATTTCAGTGATATATACAAAAATAAAAACATGATGATTATTATATAACCTACTATAAACACATTTATCATCATGGTTAACAACAAATTTATTTGATAAAATTATTTCATAAAATTTATCATATCATTCCTTTGAAGATTGTTTCGAACCATATAAGTATTGCGCCAATTTTCAAACCATCTTTTCTTACCTTGGTATTAGGAATCCTTTTTAATTCTCTATATATATTATCTTTTAATTAGCCATTTAAATTTTCATTTTAACATCCATTTGGTGAATTTATAAATGATATATGGAAGCTAAGGTAATAAGTATTCTAATAGAATTATCCACATGAGCATAAATATAAATATAATCAATTAATTTCTTTTGAGTAAAATACTTTTCTATAAATATGGATTTAAATTTCTCAATTATACAATAAAAAACAACAAAAAATCCTTAAAACAAATTAAATGAGTTCATCTATATGGATCAAACAGCATAAATTAGCTATATTAAAGAGTATATTTTCATTGAAATTATTTATAATAGGATCATCTTGAATGATTTTTTTAAGGTCCCATTTAGGTTTACTTATAATTCTTTTAAAGTGAATTTTTCATTAATTTTACTCTATTAATAGGTGAATCACTAGGTATTCTTATAACATTTACAAACAATCTTAATCTTTTCTCAGTCATCTTATCATCAATCAGATACACTGTAATTTTCTCTCAAACACATTCATTTATAATATTTTCCATATTATTATGCCACATGTCCATCTTAACATTTTAATTTTTTCTGCCCAATTTTTTTTTAAGGTTTTTCTTTAATGGCCAAAACTCAATACCATATATAATAGTTTTTCTAATAATATTCATATAAAATATACCCTTCAATTTAAAAGAAATTTTATAATCAAAAATTACCCCATAAGACTTTCTCTATTTTATCCATAAATTTTGAATCCTTTGAGATACATATACATTAATATCACTATCATATTGAATAAATGTTCCTAAATATATAAAAAAATTAAATTTTGAAATAATTTGGGCTCCAAATATCACATCCATAATATTTTTATATAGCCCTTTTCTGAAATGGAACTCCATATATTATGTCTTATCCCTACTAACACAAACACCTTTCAATTCTAGAGTCTCCCTCTATAACTCTAACTTTAAATATATAGTCTCTTTGGATTATGCAATTATAATTATATCATCTATAAAAAAATTAGGTATCTCGTTTTTAATATTATTTGTAAGTTCATCTAATACCAAATAAAAAATTTATGGGCTTAAATCCAAACCTTGATGCATACCTATCAAGGCAGGGTAATTTTTAGTGTCATATACTAGAGTTCTAACCTAAGTAAAAAATTTATTCATACATGTCTTGGATGTGTTTGATATTCACCACCTACACCCCTTTTCTTTTAATATCTGTCTATAAAACCTTTATATGAACTTTATCATATTCATTTTCAAAATTAATGAAAACCATATGCAAATATTTTACTTTTTATCAATTTCACCGTCTAATTTTCTTTTCCTTTTAAATAATCATTTAAAAACTATTAGTTGTGAACCTTGTGGAATATAAACTAATATCTAAGTATATTTTTCTGTTATAAATTTTATTTTATCATCTATAGATTCTAAATATATAAAGCAGAAGATGACATGTCTTCTTTGTAACTTTTAAAATTAGCCTCTATATTCATTATAATATGAGTTTTCTAAATAATATTATCATTAGTTTATTCTAAAAAGTATATATAGAAATTAGATCCATATGTTTTGGGTATCCAAGTTCATTTACTTTTATAAAACCCCTCTATCATATCTAATTTATATAATAATTTATTTGAGCCATATTTCTCATTCTGAATATACTTAGGTAAAGAGGTAAACCTTAATTTATCAAAGATAGAATATTTAGATCCAATAACTATATTAATATCTAGTAAATAATTAGTTTACATAAACATAAATCTATAAGATTAATAATAATCCACATACCCTAGAAATATTCAATAAATATATCTTTTACCAAATTTTACCCTTTAAGGTTAAAGTGATTTAAAAATTACATGGAAGCCCCAAACCTTTAAATAATTGAGATTTATTTTTCTATACTTCCATAATTTTCATGGAGATATAGTATTCCCTATTATTGAACCCTTTTTATGATGTGAAATATGGGTAATAATGTCTCTCCTCAAAATCCTTATGAGATAATTGAGATACACATCATGGAATTAATCATTTATATTAATGTTCTATCCTTTCTCTCAAATATATTGTTCTTTTGGGGCTAATAGAAAGTCTTTAATTCATGTATGATCCTCTAGGATTCAAAATTTGAAGGACTATAATATTATCTTCTATTGTATTAAAGTTGTGTGATTGTAATCACACATTGGTCTTTAGATTTACTTTTACAAATAATAAATTTATATATAACTTCATATTTTTCATGTGAAAGTCAGACATGAAAAATTATAGTACGGTCATTAATGAAATTAAAAATTAGTTTCCATTATCTATTGTGGGTGTAACATGAAAATAAAATACATCTTTACATTTTAATTTTGAAAAATTATATTTCTATAATAGGAAATTATTTCCTATATATTTTAGTTTTCATGTAATGAATAAATTTTTTATCACTTTTATCCATGCTAGGTAATATTTCTATTTTTTTAATGTCATGAATTTTCTTATAATATATATGCCCTTAACTATAATTTCATAGATCGAAAGACTCTAAAAAATAGACAGAAACAACGATCACATTTAATTTATAAAATTCATCATGAAAATTACCCTTTTAATAAAGAACCCACTCTTTGATAGAACAAAGTTATATACTAAAAATACAAGTTTAAACCCATGTTTATTAAAAAAATATACATGAAACCAAGTTTATATGAACTTTTAGTTCATACAAAACATCATTCAAATTAAGTATCTTTCTATACGTAAACTCAAACCTTACCCTTCCCTTGTATATTTACACATATTGAGTTCCCAGTGTATAGTGACATCTAGCCATTGATATATAGCATCTAATTAAACTATGATTTTTTATTTCATGCATATTATGTAGCATGGGAATCTATCAAATAATAAGTGATATCCTCAGACACATTGACTTCAAAAATCATGGTCATTAAGTGATCCTTGATAGTGTTATTTCCATATTTATTCTTATGTTAATGGAAGTCTCGTATGAAGTTTCATGTATTTCCATATAAGTAACATTCCCATTCCTTATTATTGAATTTCACATTCCCCTTTTAAGGGTGATTTTGAAATTTATATCCCTTTGAAAACTCGAATGGGCTAACTCCCTCCACCATGTGAACCTTGGATTTATTATCCTTAGATTTGTTTACCACCTCATGATTTTTATATTATTCATCTATTTAGAGATATTTGATTGATTCCTTGAGGGTAAATATATCTTTTATTATTTATAAATTGTTTTACATTCTTCCAAGGAGGGATTTTTTCTATGATGGTTGTGACTATAATGGAATCATCCATATTCATATTTTTTTATTTAAATATTATAAGATATATTGAACTTTGTAAAAATGATTAACAATATACCTACTATTTACCTTCATGTTGGAAATAAGTTTTATTACTATGAACATTTCATTTGTCACATCCTCGGTGATGTACTTTTTATCCAAGTTATCTTATATCTCTTTGGTTATCGAAATGTGTTGATATGAATCATAAGGGTTATCAACCAATTATTTTAGTATATTTCATCGATACGTAAGATCGGTATTCTCCTATTTCACTACTAAAAAAACAGGCAAGGGAAGCTCTACCCTTTTAAAGTTACAAGTAGTGAGTGCATCCTATTTTGAAACCTTTTGAAATTATTTCCATCAAATTTATCCACCTTTACCACATTGTTCAGTATTTCCATTTCCATTTTAAATGTAATAATATAATATTAAGATTTTTTAGATATGGTGGAAATATTAATATTGTTTCTTTATGAGCATATATTTTTTATTGATTCAAGTATCTTCCATAAAGTAGAAACTTTCATAACTACATTCCATGAGGTGTATGACTATATAGCAAACCTAGGGTTCAAAACTAGAAATAATAGTGACTGATTCTATAATATTTTAAGTTCTATAAAAAAGGGTAAATATAGACATGGGTGTGTATATAGAATCTAGGGGATGTGATTCTGAAATATTTCATGTGATGTGGTAAAGTAGAGGATAAATTGTTGAGTGAACACTATTCACGAGGAGGATCATCTGAGGGAGTTGGGAATTATTTTCCACCATTATCAAGTGAAAGGATTTATATAATGATCAAGTGGTTGTGGAATTAGTTTGATTAGAATTTATTTGTGTCACTCATCTATAAATAGATGGATTGGGTCACTTGGATTGTACTTATGTTAGTCAAATTTAAGATTTTGTTGTCTTGTACTTTTTAGTGTTATATTGTAATATCTTTTCCCCTTTTCTATTGAATTTTTTGTTTCATATGAAATAATATTAAGTTATGAACCACATAATTACTTATGTTCCTTCATTTTATGTTTTACTTCTGTCTAGTTCTTGTTTGGTTTAGGCTTTTTTTGTGAGTTCTTGGGTATTGAGAAGGTGTGAGGCTGGGGTTCTTGGGATTATCAATTTCAGAAAAACTTTTCCATGAAATCAAACATTAATAGGTTTTAGTGTTCTTGTTCTATACTTAAGGTTTGGAAGTAACTTCTAGGTTTCAGAGGTTGTGGTTATCAATTTATACATTAATCATAATAAGTGGTATCAAATCTTGGCTTAGAGTTTTGAAGGGAAAATCAAATAGAAACTTTTGAAAATCATGAGTTACATTTCCTTTACCCTTTTCTAATTTAGTGGGAGAATTTTGTTTCAAAATATATCATAGTAAGAGGTAAATTTTCAACATGATAAGTTTGATGGGTTAGACCATGTATTTTGGAAGATGCAGGTAGAGGAATATTTGTTTTAGAAGGATCTCAATATTTAATTGATCTGGGTGAATCCAAAAGCAATGATAAAAATGGATTTGGAAAAACTCGACAAGAATGTTCTAGGTGTATCCCAAATGATGTTGTCCCAAAACATGCCCTTCAATATCTGTTATGTGAAGATAAGTGATAAATTGATGAAAAATATTGTGAACATGTATGATAATACTTTTGCAATGAACAAAGGTTTATGGTTCTCTGAATTTTTAGCAAGAGGATATGGGAAGGAAGGTTATTGAGTGGTGATTTGAATGATTTCAATGTGATCTGGAGTCAACTAGAGTCTGTTGGTGTGAATTTCAATGAAGGTGTGTCGGAATTAATTCTTTTATCATATCTTTTGGAATCAATAGATATGATTGTGACTATTGTGGGAAAGTCCATAAATACAGATTAATTGGACTTCAAGGACATATATTATTTAATAATAATTGAATAGATTCAGAAAAAAAATAGTTCTAGGTGTTTCTATAAGTATATTTATCATGGAAGGAAGGGGATTATCTACTCAAAGAAGTCAGAAAAAGAGATGAGAAATAATAAGAGATAGAAGTTGAGGGGAGGAATCTGGTCATAGTGACTCTATATCTTGGAATTATAGAAAGAAGGTAAATTTATGAAAATACTATTGAGAGAGGTCTTTCATCTTTGAAAATCATTCTTCCATGTCATCAATAAACTCTGTAGCTAAAGGGGTGATGGAACTTTGATCCTAAGTATCATGAATTTGATAGATTCATGGATCCTTGAATCAAGATCCTCATTTCACACAACATCCAGAAGAGGAATTATGTGAAACTATATGTATGTAACCCTTTTCAAGGTTCACCTTATGGATGGATAAGTTCTTGAGGTTGTTGATGTTAACATTTGAATAAAGAATGGATGTTTAATGAACTTGAAAAGTGTATTTTATATACCAAGTTTATTAAAGAACTCAATTTCCATTGTTTAGTTTGACAATTTGAAATAATGTATTTTCTTTATGTATGGTGTGTAAAAAATCACACATGGTTCCATGGTTGTGTCCAAAGGTGTGAAAGGTGGAACTTTGTATCTGACCTAGATTTTGTAATTTACATTGTGTACTGAAGTAGAAACTTTCAAAAGTTCAAAGTTTTGGCATGAATTTCTTAGTTAAATTGGTGATAAAGGTTTATAGACCATGTTTCTATAGTATTTTTGAATCTTGATCACATGGAGTAAGGAACATGTGAGGGTTTCATCAAACGTAATAAAAAAAGGTGTTATTCAACATGTAAGGAATGGCATTAAAGATTTATAATATCAAGATGGTTCATACAGATGTATATGGGATAGCACTGCTTTAATGTCATGGGGGAAAAATACTATGTTACCTTCATCAATGATTTAAAAAATAAGTGTGGGTGTTTTTCTTTTAACACAAGTCTTTGGAAATTTCATCATGTTGAGAGTTATGGTGGAATTCAAGACTGGAATGAAGTTAAGACACCTTTATCCTAAAAATGGTGATCAGTATAAAGGAAGAGAATTCTAGGAATTTTTTTGGATGAACAAAATCTAGTTGAAAAAATATTGTTCCTAGAATTCCTGAGAAAAATGATGTAGTGTAACGAAAGAGTCAAACACTAAATGATAGAGACAAGAGAATGAGGTTAAGTTATGGATTCCTAAACGAGATTAGGGATGAATCAGCTAACTTTATAGCTTATCACATAAATCAAAATCCTTTCAAACCTATGGGGAAACAACTTATGGAAGAAATTTGGTCTAGAATAAAGTTGATATTTACTAACCCTAATATTTTTTGGCTCTATTGCATATTCTCATGTCAATATCAAGGATAAGGATAAGTTGGAAGCTAAGTCTTAGACATGTTTCTTTATTGAATATGGTGAAAAAAACTTTAGTTTTAAAATCTAGGATAATAATCAGTGAAATATTATTAGATTATTGAATTTCCTCTTCATAGAGTACATCTTTTGTAAATATTGTAACCTATTGGAAGATGCTCACTAAATCAAAGAACCAATAGATCAAGATGAGGTAGAGCTGAGAAAAGGTCAGTTGGTGTCTAGTTTTTCAAGGATCGTAGAAGATAAAGTATTAGAGGTACAAAAAATATCTAAAATGGAAAATACTAGTCAAATTTAAAAATTACCATTTACTGGTGTATTGATATGCTCAAGGAAAATAGAATCTCAAGGAAGATTTTCAAAATCACTGGATCTAGAAGGAGCAAAACCTTAGGGATTTAGGTGATCTACTAGGTTTAGAAGACTAGTGCAGAGTTTTGATTCCAATTTCATTTTTTACTTCTCATGAATTTTTGGGACACCAAAAACCTTTTTTAGGTGAGAAACCTAAGTGGATCATTGTAGTGGGAGATATAAATAAATAAATATGTATTCCTTACATGTTTCTAATATATGGTAGATAATGAAATTACCATAAGGAAAGAGGATGCTTATGAACAAGTGGGTTTATCATCAGAAGGAGGAATCAAATGGTAGAGTATAGTATAAGGCTTATATGGATGTGAATGTATTTCAAAAATAAAAAGGTTTGGACTTTGGTAAAAAATTCACCTATTTTTAAGAACACAATGATTTATATAGTGCTCATCCTAGTTTTTATAGAAAGTTTTTTTCTTGAAGAACTTGATATCAAGACCATATTACATCATGAATAATTGGAAGAAAAAGTATACACGGAGTAGTTAGAAGGTTTCATACTAAAATGGGATAAGGGTCTAGTGTGAAAGCTTTAGAAAATTTTATATAGGCTTAAACAGGAACCAAGGAAATGGAATCAAAATTTTGATAAATTCGTAATGAAAAAAATTTCATTCAGATTTATGTAGATCATTATTATTTTCATAAGGCATATGATAATGTTAATTTTATCATAGTTATTCTCTACATAGATGAATTACTCTTAGTTAGACATGTGATGGTGATACTAGAAGAATTGAAGTATAATTTGTCCATAAATTTTTAGATCAAAGATCTTGGTTCTATAAAGGATATGTTAGGGATGCATGTTGAATGAGACATGATATCCAAAAAAAATCCTTTCTTAATTAGATCATATCTAGAAGGTGTTTGATGGATTCTAAATGAGTGAGTCGAAGACTGTAAACACCCACCTGGACAGACACTTCAAAATTTCAATGGTTAAGGAACCTAAAATGGATAAAAAGGGAAATTTTTTAAGGTTTAATTTTCATTATATATAGAAATTATTATGTACACCATGGTTTCTATGGGTTTAGATATTTTCCAAGTTGTGGTAATTGTTAATAGGTTTATGGTGAATCTAGAAAAGAAGAACTGGGAGGCTATTAAGTGGATCTTTTGGTTTCTAAAATGTAGAGTGTATCATTCACTCTATTTAAAACTAGGTGATCCTTTATAAGAATTTCTGGATGCAGACTTTGGTGGAGATACTAAATGATAAAATATAACCACTAGATTTGTGTTTACTTTCAGATAAATTATCATTGTATTTATTTCTAGATTATAACTGATAGTTAAACTATAAACCATATAATTTGGGTGCGTTGAAATTACTAAAGTAGGGAGGGAATTTTTGTGGTTTAAGGGTATATTAGTGATAAGAAGGAGGTAAGAAATAAATACATAGTACTTTTATTGGAAAAGTAAAATTCACTTGGACAAGAACTTAGCATTTCACTCCCATATGAAGTGCATTCAACTAAAGTACCACTATATCAGAATGATCATGGAAGATAGAGAGATGGAAATATACAAGGATGAAGGGAATAATAATCTATCTAATATACTGAATAAAGTTATAGATCAAGAATGTATATAGAATTATTGTACTTTAGTGGGGCTTAGATAACTTTGAGGTCATAAAATCTTGAAAAATCTGATTCAAAGGAATAGAAGAACTAAATAATGGATTTTTAGAAAGAAATTTTTATGACCTGAAGGAATTTGTGATGAATTCTATAAAATTATACACAAGTGGTAGATTATTAGGCTTAGTTGTGTGTAAAAATCCATTTTTTATCTCTATCATGTAATTTTTGGAAATTTGAAACCTTTAGAACTACATGACACTGGATGCAAGACCATATACAAGAACCTAGGGTCTAGAACTAGTATAAATAGTGACTAATTCTAAAAATTTGAATTTATAGATCAAAGGGTGAATCTAGATGTGGGATCATGTGTAAAATCTATAGGATTAAATTCTAGAAGCTTTCATGTGATGTGAGTAAAGAAAATGATGACTTTCTCAACATGAATTATTCACAAGGAGGATCAACTAAGGTGGTGTAACTTTAATGGTCACCAAGATCAATTGGAGCAGTTTTTATAAATATCATATACTGATGGAACTAGTTTTATCAGAAGTTAGTTTTCATGCTCATATATAAATAAATGGAGTGGGTCACTGACACTGTATTTATGTTAGTCGCATTTAATATTTTTTTAACTTTTTCTTTAGAGTGTTCCATTGTGATATATTTTTCCTTATTCTATTGAGGTGGTTGTTCCCCATAGAAAAGTATTGAGTTCTAAATCATGTAAATCTATTTGTTCCTCCACTGTGTGTTTTACTTATGTTTATTTATAGTTTCATTTAGGTTTTGAGTTTTGAGTTATTGAGTGTTCAAAAGGTTCCTAGATAGGGTGATTGGGAATATAAATTATATATAAACATTTTCATGGAATTGAATATTTAGACCTTCCAATGTTTTTTTTTCACACATGAGGCCCATAAGGAACTTTTAGTTTTTGAAGATAGTGGTTTTGAATTGATGCATCTTGTGTAACATGATAGAGATGGATTGAACAACTCATGTGATGATCGATATAAACTATTTAGGCATGTTATGATGTCACTCTCTTTAAGAGTATATTCACCCTCACCACTTCATGAGGTATTATGGGTTTCAAGTAAATCATCCTTAAGATACAATAGTGTCTCATCAATCGACACTAGTACTTAGTGGAAAATTACTCTTTAATAACTTTGGAAACAAGAGATAAATAGAAGAGTTTTTTTCATTACACTACATAAAACACTCTTTGATTATTATAGATGACAATTAGAGAAATTTTGATTTAATGGAAATGATTTTCCATGTCATGTATCCTACATTTTTAGGCACAGATATAATCCCTCATATAATATATCCTACCCTTTCAGATTGGATAGCCACCTATCATGGGAGGGTATATTTGTTTGGATTTAATCTTGTCTATCAGATCACACCTAATTGAATAATTAATCAATATTTTACCCACCCAATGAATTAATGTGTCCATTATATCATTACCATTTGGTGAACTAGGTCGACCAACTAGAAACAACCCATCTAGCATAACCGGTGCACCCATTTGGGCTTAGGTCTGACATGATGCAACCCAACCTTATCCATTAATCATTAGTAGTTTAAAAATTGAGTGTTTGATGAGTAAAAAAAAACATCTCAAATAATATCATATCAATGTAGTGTGCGAAGTGAAAAGTACATTATCATAAAGTCACATTTGTAAAGATCTACGTTTTTATAAGTTGTGAAATTTATGAGGAATTTGAATTTTTATTATGGAGTACTTATAGGGGTAAAATGATAATTTCCCTTAATAAAAGATCTAGGTTATTTTTATAATGGTTTTTTTTATCTTAGGATGGGGTGTTTACCCTTGGTCTGGAATTTGGTGAAATTATGAGCCGGGTGTATTTTTCGGAATATTTTAATATTTATTAAATAAATATTAACTATTCCACTTATCAAGACATTTATATCTCCTAGAAAGAGTCTTATATTGAAATTATAAGTTTATAGTTGAGTTTGGATTAGTTTTTTTACCTAGGAAAGGTGTAAATTTCATTCGGGTTCCAGGTCATAGGGGTAGACATTTTAATGGGGTTTTATTTTGTTTTGCTTTCTTTTTATTTTATTCTCACTTTTCCCTCCCCCAATTACCTTCCTACACATGGTTGGGATAGATTATCTACCTTATCACATGTCACTAACTAAATTTAGAGAGGAGGGAGAAGGAGGAATTGGTATTTATTCGGTAGGTGTAAAATCATAGTGTAGCAGCTGTGGATCACAGATTTGGGCTCAAGACTCAATGATTTTTCCATGAGTTCATCCATTATTTTGATTCTTTTCCTTTTACCCATTCTATTTATAGTTTTAATTTTTTATTTTATTTTTTTACAGACTGAATGGGATCATTTTATGGCCCCTGGAGTCACATTTTGGGGAGAAATAGGAGTTTCATGTGATTTGTGGGGGTTTTCCATTCGAGAAACTCGATCACACTATGTGTAGTTCAATAACACACATTGTGTATTCTTAAATAAGACTAAAGATAGAATATCATGGCTATATAGTTTGTAGTACTTAAGGACACATTATGTAGGATAACCCAGGGTGTGACCGAGTACTCGAACATACAGCCTATGTAGGGGTGCATAGTGTGAAAGGTACATGGTCAGACCTCATGTATAGTACATGACTAGATTCCATATGGAGTAATTGGTCAAAGTTTGTGTGAGGAACACAAACATATATTCTATGTGAATTACTCATCATTATTATTTGATACACATCATATATTTGGTACTTATATGCCACGATGGTTGAGATACATGCATTTGGGTTATTGGAAGAAACACCATGTACCCTAAGATACACATCATGTACAATTCAGCTAAAGTGGTTTTCTTGTACCCTAAAGTCGAAATTGGACATGTAAGGATTCCATTATGAGTCTTTTTCTATATGGAACATGAAGGTGAAACATATAAGGAACCAGCCTTATTAGATTAAATAATATTGAATTTATTCAAGAAAAATCTTCCTTTTAAATTGAGGATCTTTTCAAGTTTAGAGCTTTAGAGAATTGGGATATAATACATTCATAACATTACACATTAATATAGAGTGGTTACCATAAAAATAATACTCATTTCTTCCAAAATAAAAAATTTTCAAATAAAACATGATTTCTTTGAAAATTCTTCAAAAATTTAACATGGCTTCCTTAATTTTACTACACATCCATTTAACCTATGAAAATCATTTAAAACTTGGGATGAGCACAAATATCTCAGTAAGGGATATAAAAAGAAGGAAAGTTCATGAATACTTGTAACATGTGAATACATTTTAAAAGGAATACTTGTCACCCATATATACTTACTTTGTGTAACATTAGATTTCCAAAAGATCACCACAAAACATAAGAACATAAATGGAACCATAAAGGTATATTAGATCATTACGTACATAATCTTGTAACCCTCTCATCTACCTTATAATTTGTAACCCTCACGACTACCTTACAATTTGTGTAACCATCGCAGTTACACTTGGAGTAACCATACAGACAACCTCCAACTTACACATACCCAATTAATTAGAGGGAAATATAGGTCCCACCCTTCATCATAAAAAATTCCTAATAACAAGAACACAATCATGCAACATGAATAATTGCATAAAAACATTTCCATTGAAATTACATAAAACAGAATTTTAAAAGAGGAATTTAAAAGAAAATCCCTTTACATAAATCATATAATTGAAGTGAGACTTAATAGAGTAGATGGAATATGTATATACACTGTAAATACACATAAATAATCATAATAGAAACAATTTCCATCACAAAAACAATTTTAATACCACATAAATAATGAAGTAGAAGGTTAACCCAAAGAATGGAAATCGGGTTAAGAATTCCCTTACCTCAGGTTTGTCTTACTTCCAACTCATCTAAACCCCCTATATAATGGTCAAAAGAGTGTTATTAATATCTTAAATAAACATATACATATTTATTAAACCTTATATAATAATTTAATTACATCATTTCATCTTTTAATTGTTAGTATTTTCTTCCTTGCACTGTTTTGGGTGAGTTCTTTACATGATTTTCATTATCGGTTCATGATGGATTGTCCTTGTCGATTGAAAGTGAAACTCTATAATTTGAATGGATGATTATTTACATATTTACATAACCTTAAATTATACCACTTATAATTTTTAATTCTTACATGAAGATGATTCATAAGTTAAAACATTAATGATGTTTGTTTAGATCATTTTAGTGGTTCTTTGATAATAATGACCTCATTTTGTTTTATAAATTAAAACCATGTGTACAAAATAATTACAGAACCATGTATGAGACATAATACATATATTATAACCTTGTTCAACCATAAAAATGGTTTCATTACCTGCCTTTAAGGAATTAAAGCATATTAAAATCACATCGTCCACGATGTATGTAATACAACACATCACGGACAATGTATTTAATTCCTTGAATAACTGGGATAGGAGAAGAATATTGATGAGTAATTTTCCATGAAAATGATAAAATCCATAATATACATGATTCTTGAGCTTTCATGCCTCTTATATAAGAAGAGGTGGGGAAATAAAAAGAAAGTAACTCAAAATAAAAGAAAAATTGAGAAATCTCTTAGGAAAATTTGACACCTTGACGGTGTCACTTAAAATTTCATAAAATATTTTGATGAGAGGAAAGGTGTATCTCATCATTACTACATAATATGGGCAGTAAGGGGGATATGGAATGTCATATCCCAACATAATCCAAAGGTAAAGAAAAATAATAACATAAAATGAAAGAAAAGTAAGAAAATAAAAGAGGATGTTTACCTCTTGATCTCTTCTCCTTGAGATCCTTCTTAAGACCTTTGGTTTTGGCCTTTTGGTGAGGCCAGTAGCTCTAGGATGTGGGGAAGAGACTTGGGAGGATTTTTGGGTAGAACTTAGGTAAGGATCAAGGCTTTATAGTTGTGGTAGGAAGAGGGGAATGAGGGTGGTATTTATAGTGGAGGAGAGGGGGTATTTTTCATTATTTTAATCATTATTATAATACTTTTGCTCAAGACTATGAATAATCTTAATTCATGTGACCCCAAATAGTAATAATGGAATTTTAGTTCTAACCAAGTGGTCTTAAATCACTTATGATGTCATAAATAGTGTATTTTATTGATAATTTGAATATATGATATTTTACCATATTTCACTATTCATCGAAAATTCAAGAATTTCATAAAAATCCAAAAAATTCACCCTAACCATTTATCGATGTGTAGAATTCAAAAATGAACTCCATTTTTCGAAAATAATTTTCTAAATATCATTAATTTAATTTTTAAATAAAATCATACTTAATTCAAAAATTAATAATTTAAAAAATATAACTTCTCTTATATCACATTGAAAAATTAATCAAGATGTCATTATCTTAAATCCCTAATAAAATAAAATAATAATACAATTTACTATTCATTGGGGTCATATTACTATTCATAAAGGTATGTTACTATTCACCAAAAAAACAAGTTGGTTCTATTAGGCTCTAAATAACTTACTGAACACAATTGTAGATGACCATTTTTCGAAATTCAAAACAAAGAAGTGAAAAAATTATTTTAAAAGGACAGTTATAAATATCTACTTAAAACAAACTTTCATGAATTTCAATTTATTTTTAGAAAACCTTGGGGTGTTACACTATCCCCACCTTCTAGAAATTGTGTCCTTACAATTTTATTTACTTATTAAACAAGTGAGGGTGCCTTTCTCTCATAGCATTTTTAGACTCCCATGTTGCTTCTTCAACCATGTGGTTTATCCACAAAACATTTACCTAGTGGATTACATTATTCTGCAATACTTGTTCTCATCAATCAAGAATCTGTACTGGTTTCTCTTCATTGGAAAGGTTCTCTTCCAATTGAACTGCTTTTGGGCTCAAGACATGAGTTGAATCTGGCACATACTTTCTTAACATTGAAACATGAAAAACATTGTGTACCTAAGACAAACTCGGAGGCAAGTCTACTCAGTATGCAACTGGCCCAACTTTTTCCAGGATTTCAAAAGGACTGATGAACCACGGACTTAGCTTTCATTTCTTACCAAAATGCATCACACTTTTCCAAGGATGGATTTTAAGGAAAACTTGGTCACCTACCTCAAATGAGAAGTCTTTATTTCTGTTATCTCTATAACATTTATGCCTACTCTGAGTTGTTCTCATGTGCTGCTGAATCCTCTTCACTTTCTTAGCCACTTCCTCTACTAATTTTAGCCCCATCAACTTTCTTTCACTGACTTCATCCCAAAACGCTGGAGTCCGACACCGCTTTTCATACAATGCCTCAAAAGGTGCCATCTGTATACTAGAATGAAAACTATTATTATAAGAAAACTCAACTAAAGAAATATGTTGATCCCAAATTCTCTGATAGTATATTGAAAAATCTCAAAGCATATCCTCTAAATTCTGAATCGTTCGTTCTAATTCCCCATCTGATTGAGGATGAAAAGCTGTGCAAAAAATTAACTTTGTGCCCAATGACTTCTGAAGTCCCTTACAAAGGTTTGAAGTGAACTTGGGATCCCGATCAGATACAATAGAAATAGGAAGTCTATGTAACCTAATAATCTCCTTGAGGTACAGTCGAGAAAGTTGATCCAAATACAAAGTATCTCGAATAAAAATAAAATGTGCATATTTTTTCAGCCGATCAACAATAACCCAAATCACATTATTACCTCGATATGTCTTAGGTAGTCCCACCACAAAGTCCATGGATACATTCTCCCATTTCCACTCTGGAAATGGAAAAGGATGAATCATCCCCTTCAGTAACTACCGATCTACTTTTACCTATTGACATGTCAAACATTTCATGGTAAAATCAGCAATATCTCTTTTCATTCCATCCAACCAATAATACTCCCAAAGGTCTCTGTAGATCTTAGTACTACCAGGATGAACTGAAAATGGAGAACTATGAGCTTCACACAACAATTCTTTCTTCAACTGGGAATCACAAGGAACACACAACATTTTTTCAAATCTTAAAACATAATCTTTATCAAGGTTATATTCTAGAAACTTATCCATTTTAACCAATTCTACCTTTTTCTGTAGATCATGGTCTTCCTATTGCGCTTCCTTAATTCGGTCTAATAACTATGACTGCACTAAAACCTGATACAAAACAGAGGTATTTTCTACACCAACAACTTCTAAGCCAAAATTCATCAAATCATTAATCAAGGGATCATTTTCCAAACGTAGCATGGTTAATGATGCATGATGTTTTCAACTCAAGGAATCCACCACTTTGTTTTATTTTATCAGATGATAATTGATTGTGCAATCATAATCCTTTATCAGTTCAATCCATATTCTCTGCCTCATGTTTAATTCCTTTTGAGTGAATATATACTTCAGACTTTTATGGTCAGTATATATTTGACATTTGGCTCTGTATAAATGATGCCTCCAATTTTTCAAAGAAAAAACCACAACTTCCAATTCCAAATCATGTGTGGGATAATTTAACTAATGAGGTTTTAGTTGTCTTGAAGAATAAGCAATTACCTAAACATTTTTCATCAAAGCACAACCTAGTCTATTCAAAGAAGCATCACTTTAGATTACAAACTCACCATTTCGGGAAGGCAAGGAAAAAACTGAAGCATTCACCAATATCTTCTTCGGTTCCTGAAAATAAACATCTCATTCTTCTGTCCAAATATATTTAGACACTTTTTGTGTTAACTTAGTTATCGGTCTAGATAACCATGAAAAGTTCTTCACAAAACGTCGTTAATAACCTGTTAACCCAAGAAAACTATGAATCTATGTAACATTTTTAGGTCTTGGCCATTCATCATCCACTTTTGTTTTGGTAGGATCAATTTTTATTCCATCCTTATTTACAATGTACCCAATAAAATAAATCTGTTGCAACCAAAAATCACACTTGTTTAATTTTCCATACAGTTTATTTTCTTTTAAGGTTTGTAAAACAACCCTTAGATATTTTTCATACTCCTCTTTATTTTTAGAAAATACCATAATGTAATTAATAAACACAACCACAAACTTATCCAAGTGCTCATGAAATATTCTATTTATAAAATTAATGGATATAGAATGTGCATTAGTTAATCCAAATAGCATAACAACAAATTCATAATTTCCATATCTAATATTAAAGGTTGTTTTTAGGATGTCATCCTCCTTTACCTTCAGCTGATGGTATCTGGATCTCAAGTTAATCTAGGAAAAGTATTGAGCTTCCTGGAGCTGATCAAACAAGTCATAGATATGAGGAAAAGGATACTTTTTAAATAGTGATGTTATTCAAAGCTCTATAATAAATGTAAAGTCTCATGGAACCATCTTTCTTTTTAACGAATAAAATAGGATCACCCCATGGTGAAGTGCTAGGATGAATAAATCTTTTATCAAGAAAATTCTGCAACTAATTTTTCAATTCAAGAAGTTCTATTTGAGTCATATGATATGGTGGTTTTGAAATTGGATTAGCATTAGGAACTAAGTCAATTGTGAATTCGACTTCCCGATCAGGTATGAAAAGGGGTAACTCATCAGTAAAAACATCAAGGTATTCATTTACCAGTGAAACATCATTAATCTGAACAGTTCCCTTGTTTTCAACAATATGAGCAAGATAAATTTCATTTCCATCTTTCAACAGTTTCTCAGCTTCCTGATATGTTATCAATTGTATGGGTTTATTCTTATATACAAACTGAAACTCTTTCTAAAAAATAACTTTGTTAGCTCTACAATCAATCTTATCATGATAAATATAAAGTCAATCTATTCACATAACATCATCAAACTTGACTAAGGGTAAAACAAAAAGGTTTGAAGGTAAATTATTTCCATAGACCACAATAG
Organism: Viscum album; assembly: GCA_963277665.1. Taxonomy (NCBI): domain Eukaryota; kingdom Viridiplantae; phylum Streptophyta; class Magnoliopsida; order Santalales; family Viscaceae; genus Viscum; species Viscum album. The sequence continues at coordinate 866,232,084 of OY728152.1, read as the reverse complement.
AAGGATTCTTATAATTCCTATTTTCTATAATATTTCCCCTGTTTTTTTAACAACAAGTTTCGGTCTCATTTGTTGTGGTGATATTTCCAATTTACCAGAAAATTTCTTAGAGATGAAGGAATGTGTAGAACCCATATCAAACAAAACTTTAGAAAAATCAGATTAAACAAAAAAATTACCTAAAGCAACTTCATTGTATGGCTCGGAATCTTCTGACGTAGTCGCAAAAGATCTCATTACACATTTTTGCTTATATTTTGGCTTCTTCACATCATTTGAATCTCTCTTTGGGCAGGCATTTGCATAGTGATCCATCTCCCTAAATTTAAAACGCTTTATAGTTTGATTATCTAGATTAGTATTAGGATCATTTTCATTACAATTTTGGGCCATATGTCCAAACTTACCACGTCAAAAACACTTCCCATTTTTGCTAAGACATTCCCCAAGGTGATTCTTGCCACACTTTTCACAAATTGAAAACTATATTTTCTTACCCTCAGATTTATTTGGTTGATTATTACCTATCGCTTACCATCTGGACCTCTTCTTTACTTTGTTTCAAAAATTCATATTATCAACAAAAAACTTCATTTATACCCTCTCAGCACATCGGACAAGTTTCTCATAACTTTTGAATTCATGGGAGTTCAACGCCCTTCGATACCTTCACTTTAGTCCTGAGTAAAAGTGGTTTATTTTGATATCAAGATCCAGAATAGGATTTAGAGCATACCGTGCCAGTCGAGTTAAGTTTTCTTCATACACAACCACTGAATCTTCCTCATTTTTCTTTAATTCAAGGAATTTCTTCTCCATCCTAATTCATACCATCTTAGGAAAATATTTTTCAAGGAAAAGTATTTTAAATTCATCCCACTCTAAGGCATAAAAATCCTCTATATCCCTGATATTCTTTACCATTTACCACCACTAATCAACTTCATCTTCAAAACGATAAATAAAAAGACTTAAATTTTGATTATCTGAACATCCCATAACATTGAATATTTTTTTCAAGTGCTTTAATCCATCCTTCAGCTACTACTGGGTCAGAAGATCCATTAAAAGCATGAGGGTGTTGTCTCATAAAATATTCAACTGTTGTCATGTTTTGTTGTGGTACCTCTGGTTGTTCTATTGCATGGATTCCACCACCATTTATTTCTTGAATTATTTGAGCCATTACTGTCACAAACTATTTAGTTCCAATCTCTACCATTTTGGGATACAGATTTGGAAGGATTTCGTTCTGTCGGTGCCTCTCCTCTTCAGCTTCCTTATTCCTTCTATGGACAACCATTCTGAACAAACATATCTTATTCAAACCAACATGGTAATATTTAAATTCTATATCATTTCAAATTGACCCTAGAGTAAAAAAACATTTATGGTAATATATTAACATCATCCTACCCCTAAAGTTATCGAAACCATCCTCTGATACCAACTATAAGGACACAGCCTTATTACATTACATAATCTAGAATTTAGTCAAGAAAACTCTTCATTTTACATTGAGGATATTTTAAATTTTATATTTTTATAGAACTGTGACATAATACATTCATATCATTACACATTAGTATAGAGTAGTTACCATAAAAACAATACTCATTTCTTCCATAATAAAAACTTTTCAAATAAAACATGATTTCTTTGACAATTAGTCAAACATTTAACATGGATTCCTTCATTATCATAAACATCCATTTAACCTATGAAAATCATTTAAAAGTTGGGACAATCACAAAGAGCTCAGTAAGGGATATAAAAGAAGAAGGAGAGTCCATGAATACTTGTAATATATGAAAACATTTTCAAAAGGAATACTTGTCACCCATATATACTTATTTTGTGTAACGTGATATTTCCAAAAGATCCCTAAAAAAAATAAGAACATAAATGGAACCCTAAAAGTATATTTGGGAATTACTTACATAATCTTGTAACCCTCTCGGCTACCTTATAATTTTTAACCCTCACAACTACCTTACAATTTGTGTAACCATCGCACTTACACTTGGAATAACCATACGGTCGACCTCCAACATACACATACCCAATGAATTGGAGGGAAATATAGGTACCACACTTCATCATAAACAATTCCCAAGAACCAGAACACAATCTTACAACATGAATAATTTCATAAAAACATTTCCATTGAAATTATGTAAAACATAATTTTAAAAGAGGATTTTAAAAGAAAATCCCCTTACATAAATCATAAAATTGAAGGGAGACTTAATAGAGTGGATGGAATATGTATATACATTGTAAATAAACATAAATAATTATAATAGAAACAATTTTCATCACACAAACAATTTTAATACCACATAAATAATGAATTAGAAGGTTGACCCAAAGAATGGAAATCGGGTTAAGAATTCTCTTACCTCGGGTTTGTCTTACTTCCATATCGTTTAAAACTCTTGTATAATGTTTAAAATAGTGTTATTAATATCTTAAATAAACATATCTATATTTATTATACCTTATATGATCATTTAATTACATCATTTCATCCTTTAATTGTTAGTATTTTATTCCTTGCACTATTTTGGGTGAGTTCTTTACATGATTTTTATGATCGGTTCATGATGGATTTTTCTTATGAATTGGAAGTGAAGCTCTATAATTGGAATAGATTTGTATTTAAATATTTATAGAACCATAAATTATACCATTTATCATTTTTAATTATTACATGAGGATGATTCATAAGTTAAAACATTAATGATGTTCGTTTAGATCATTTTAGTGGTTCTTTGATAATAACAACCTCATTTTGTTTTATAAATTAAAAACATGTGTAAAAAATAATTATAGAACTGTGGATGAGAAATAATACATATATTATAACCTGGTTCATCCATAAAAATGGTTTCATGACCTGTCTTGAAGGAATTAAAGCAGATTGAAATCACATCGTCCATGATGTCTGTAATTTGACACATCACAACAATGTTTTTAATTCCTTAAATAAGTGGGAGAGGAGAAAAAGATTGATGATGAAGTTTCCATGAACATAAGAACATATAGAATTTACATGATTTTGTAGCTTTCATGCCTCTTTTATAAGATTATGTGAGGAAACAAAAAAATAAAGGAACTTGAAATAAATGAAAAATTGAGAAATCTCTCTTGAAAATTCGGCAGCCTGACGGCGTCACTTAAAATTTCATAAAATATTTTGATGAGAGGAAAGGGGTATCACATAATTCTAAAATAATATGGGAAGTAAGTGGGATATGATGTAATAACCCGGTTTTTTGCTGAGAAAGACTTTGAAATATTCTTGATGATATTCCAGAGTAGCCCCTTCAGACGGCGTGCAATTCCGAGCCTCGGAGTGGCCGGAATTAAATTTTCAGTGTGTTCACACTAAAAATGCTAAATAAATGGGATAACTCTTAAACGGAGCTTCAGATCAGAGATCTGAGTGTACGGATGGGTCCGTAATGGAGTGTTTACCCTAGGAACGACATAAAACTTGTCGGCGCGGGATGTTTGGACCCCTCTCTCGCTTTCGGAAGGTTAAACGGATAAATTAATTAATTTATTTGTTTTTTTAATGTTGAAACGCAGGTATCTTTTAAACGGTGGTTCGGATTGGAAAACCGAGGGCACCGTTGAGTTCAGAGCATGCCGTTTACCCTAGGAGGGGTGTAAGTTTTGCGGGCGCGGGCCGTCTGTGAAAAATGGCCCTAGGGGCGTTTTCGTAATTTGGTGGCCTCGGGCGCTAAGTTTAATAACTTTTGAACGGGGTCTCGGAATAAAATTCAGAGACCTCCGTTGCGCTCAGAGCGTGGTTCTTAGCCTAGGGGAGGCTAAATCCGGACCCCGTCGGGAGTTCGGGTACGGGGGCCCACGGGCGGGAGTTTAAGTGTTTTGTTTTTAAACACTTCTCCCCCCCCCCACCCTCTTCTTCTTCTCCTTCTAACTCAAACCATCCCCCTCTCCTCCAGCTCCGGAGAAGCACTCCGGCGAGGCACCTCCGATGAGCCAATTCTGGCAAGGCAGCGGAGCGGCGGCAGACTCCCCGTGAAGCTCCGGGCATCGCCCAAGAGGTAGGAGTTTATTGTTGCGTTTTTCTTTCAGGTACCACCTTTGAACCTAATTTACACCCCCGAATTGTTGTTTGATCTTCGCATAAATCCCATAGATGCATAGTATACTTTTTTATCTTTCCAACGCATATTTCGGAATCAAAATCTGAGGTCGGATGAGTTCGGGGTTGATCGTCGAAGGTTGCGGGAATTCTGGGTTGTCCCGGCGAATTCCGGCGGTCCGGCGGGTTCCCAGGGCGGCGCGGCTTCGGTCCGTGGCGGCGGACGGCAGTTCCGGGATGGCGGACCGGCTTCGGCTCCGGGCAGGCGGCGCGGCGGCCGTGGCTTCGGAAGGCGGCGCGGCGGCACTTGGAGTGGTGGCGGAAGGCTGGTGGCGCCGATAGGGCGCCGGCGAGCGGGAGAGGGGCCGCAAGGCGGCGGCCCCGTGCGGCGCAACAACGACCCGCACTTTGCGGGTCGTTGCGTGGAACAGCCGACCGGCCCTCGTGGCCGGTCGGCGGAGAATCACGCGCGGCGGGTGCGCAGGTGTGAAGGGGAGCGGGCCGCGAAGCGGCGGCCCGCGGCTCGGCTGGACCGGGCCCAGCTGTTGGGCCGTGGTCCAGCGGGCCGGCCCAAGCAGGGCGGACCGGCCGGACCGGGCCGGTCCGGCCCAAGGGGCTTTGCCCCTCAGTCTTCGGACGCCCGTATTTCGGGCTACGGGCGTCCGTTTTGCGCGCCGTCAGCGGAAGCACGGACCTTGCGTCAAGGGAAATGCTTTGAGGTGGTTTCGGGAATTTTTAATTCCCGAAACGAGGAGCCTCGGTGGCGCGACACGTATGTCGAGGGGTTTGTCGGTTCGTCGGCGGATCTTGTTTTGGACGGCGCGGACGCGTCCGACGTACATTTTGAGCGCTGTCAGTGGCGTTGAGACCCTAGCATCGAGGCGGAGGTTTCCAGGGTAGTTTCAGGCATGGAGGCCGAAGTTGAGGTGCGGGCCCCACGGCCCGTCTTTTGAGCTGCGTGCAGCTAATAGCGACTTTTTCCTCGGACGTCCGTTCGGGGCGTGCGAGCAGTCGATGTTGGGTGTTTTTCCGAGGGCATCGTGTTGGCGCAGTCTGTCCGCTGTAATTCCGCACAATGGTGCGGGGCCCGCGAGGGCCGTTTCAGGAGTTGACAGTGATTTCCAGCTTTATCATCGGGCGACCGTTTTGGACAAGTGGGTAGTCCATTTCGTGTACTTTCTCGAGAGGATCGCAACGGTGTGATCCGTTCATTGGTTTTTGGGACCGGGATGCGGGTCCCACGTGGCACCGCTCGTTTGCAGTGCGCCGGGATGCATCTTTTTCTCCGGATATCCGTTTCACTTGTGTGAGTAGTGCTTTTGACGTGTTTTCCCGAGGGGATCGCAATGGTGCGATGCGCCCGACTGTTTTCGGGGCCGAGGCTCGGGATCACGGGACGTCGTTCGGGTGTGAGGCGGTGTTGGTGACTTTTCCGTCGGATATCCGTTGGAGGCGAGTAAGTAGTCGATCTCGTGCGTTTTTCTGTGAGGATTACAACGGTGTGATCCGTTTGGCTGTGCGGAGCTTCTTGCGCGATCTTGAGAAATGTGGAAGCATGGAAGGTGCTCCAGTGGTGGTTCTCCCTACCTTGGTTGTAGTGGACCCTTGGCGTGTGATCGCGCATTCTTGGGAGAGTGATATAAATGGTTCACGATATTTGGTTGGCCGTGCCTGGGCCTTTGAGGTGGATTTGTTACGTCACGCCTTCGCGTTGACGTTGGGTGTTGTGCGCATGATAGTCTTGGGCTGGAGACAAGGTATACTCTGGGAGTATACGAGAACGCTTGGAGGTACGTGTGGTTTGTACCTGAGACGTTTGTGCGCTCAGTTGGGGTTGACGTGGGGCCGCATGTCGTGTGGGCCCCATGTGTGTGTCGTGTTCTGCCTTGCGTACTTGGACCTCTCGCGGCGTAGAGGGTCCATTTGTGCTCGTTTGTTTGGGCTAGTAGGGTGGAGTTTATCTCCCCTGGCTTTGTGCTTGTTTGTTTGACCAGCAGGGTTGAGTGGCCTCCCCCTGGTTTCGCTCTCGATGGATTGGCCGGTAGCGGTGCTAGTGACACCCAGTGCTGGAGCAGACGTTGCACCTCTTTTGGGTGAGTTGTTCTGGAGTTGGGAGGTTGTGCGATAACCACTCTGTGTTCAGTTGTCCAGTGTTGTGCCCTCTAGTGGAGATTTCTAGAGCAGTTCTGAGTTCTACCCTCCAGCGGGGCTGGGCAGTGGGTTGCTCACTGACTTCTAGGGTTTACCCTCCAGCAAGGACTGGGTAGTGTGTCACCCGACGCTATTAGGGTCTACCCTCCAGCAGAGACTGGGCAGTGGGTCACCCGACCTTATTAGGGTCTACCCTCCAGCAGAGACTGGGCAGTGGGTCACCCGACGATATTAGGGTCTACCCTCCAGTAGAGACTGGGCAGTGGGTCACCGACGCTATTAGGGTCTACCCTCCAGTGGAGACTGGGTAGTGGGTCACCCGACGACCTCTTAGGGTCTACCCTCCAGCGGGGCTGGGCAGTGGGTCACCTGTTGTCTAGTTCCAGGTCTACCCTCCAGCACGGCTGGGCAGTGGGTCGCCTGTCGACTTATTCCAGGTCTACCCTCCAGCGGGGCTGGGCAGTGGGTCGCCTGATGACGTATTATGGTTTACCCTCCAGCAGGGCTGGGCAGTGGGTCACCCAGTATCTTATTATGGTCTACCCTCTAGCGGGGCTGGGCAGTGGGTCGTCGGATGATGTATTAGGGTTTACCCTCCAGCAGGGCTGGGCAGTGGGTCACCCGATATTTGGTTATGAATTACCCTCCAGCGGGGCTGGGCAGTGGGACACCTGTTAGCATTCCAGACTCAGTCCTTTCTACTAGGCTAGTCTGTGGCTTCCTCCGTGGTTTTCGGAGCGGGACCCTTGGTTGTATGGGTCAGTGTTGTGACGACCTTGACTTTGAGGAGACCTCTCGACTGCAAGGCAGTGACGAGGTGTGGTTTGACTCTCCCTAGAACTCTCAAGTGCGAGGGGCACTTTCCCCACCGAGACGTGTTCTTGTGACGCGATCTAAAACCGTGCGGGCGAGTTAGTGCCACCCAAAGCGGATAGTGTCAAGGTATGGTGATTGAGCCCCTTGGCTTGCGGTTCGGGGCAGACGTGCGGGATGCTGGGCATCGATGGTGTTACTTCTGGGACTATTGGCTACTCTTTACTTGGGATGAGCTACGGGACGGAGATCCCCTTACAACGTTGTTCGGGCTTCTTGCTGAGCATAAGGATATGTATATACCTTGTTCGAGTACCCACTTCTTGGGTTTGGTTACTATCCTTCCAGAAGAGGCGAAGATGCACGGGGTATGCCACGTGATTTCCGTGTCTAGCATCTCATGGTTGGATGAGTCTACTCTCCTGCTAAAGGTAGCGAAGACTCGACGAGAAGTTCGTCTTCTCACGGTTTCTAGCTCCTTGTGCCTGGACGAGTCTACCTTCCTTTCTCTTGTTGGGTTGAGTTGGACTCTTTACTATACTCTCTTTTGTACCCCTTTACTTTCCTGTTCGCTCTACTACTCACCCTTTGGTACCTCCTTTTGTTTCTCCCTCGAGCCTTCGGGGTATCCTACTGAGTATTTTTATACTCACCCCTACTTGGGCTTTGCCCGCACTTGGTGTGCCCTTGCAGACGACAGACCGGTGGAGCGTGACTTCAGTGGAGCGTAGGAGCTTGGGAGCTTGGACCGTGTGCAGTGGTCGTGGCCGGGTTCCAGGTGGGAGACTCGTCAGCTGTTTCTTTTGTTTACCTATTGCCGGGTTGTGTCACCTTTTGGTTGGGCGCGTGTTTTGCCCCTTTTTTCATATTGTACTGTTAGAGGTCGATGCACATTGTGGTCTCTATATAGCAGTTTCCCTTTACTTTGCTTGCCTTTTCTTTTAATCTGCACTTTTGCATTGAGTGTGTTGCGTGTGTGTGTGTGTGTACAGGTGCTTAGGCAAAGGCCTCCCCGAGTTATTGTGCCTTCGGCGCTGGTCGCCAGCCCCTGGCCTATGGAGGCAGGCCTGGGGTAGTTGCGGCTCGAGCCTGGGTAGGGTCGGGTCGTGACAAAGTGGTATCAGAGGTGGTTCGTTCCTTGGGACGTTGTACGGACGTCCCTAAAAGAGGAATTGGTTGGTATTTAGGGAAACAGTGTTAACGTGTCTCGAGAGCAGCTCTCAGGCCAGGGAGTCCAGTGATGGTGCGGCGGCTGACGTATCCATTCACCAGGACCTTGATAACCCGCTTGTCGACTCGGCATGCTGAGACACTTGTTGTAGGGAAATTGGTTTGTTCATCACATAGGACCAAGTCTTTGACTGTCCTTCTTGAGTCAGCTCCCCACCGTTGCTATTGGTATATACATATATGCTCGTCTGACCGCAGAACTCCTTGATAATATTCAGGATGTCTCCGCGAAGACAGCCAGCCCAGATACCAGCTTTGGTTTGTGACGACGACCCTATGAGCTACGAGGCCACAATCCAGGACCCATCATGCGAGCCCTTTCTCCGGGTGGGTTGGTAGCAGCACCCCCACCTGTTGAGCAGCAGACAGCTTTAGCAGAGCAGGCAGAGCGTGAGCGCAGATTGAGCGCGCTTCGTGAGTTCCAGCGACGGAGACCGCTGAGGTTCAGTGGTGAGCCAGACCCTCAGGCAGCAGAGGTTTGGCTCGAGGTAGTGGTTCGCCTTTTCAGGCTTGTGCAGACGCCGACAGATCAGAGAGTGGCTTTGTCAGCCACCCTTTTTCGTGGAGTAGCTTGGCGTTGGTGGAGTCTGGTGACTCAGTTTCTTGTAAAGTCGTCGCTTTCGTTGGACGACTTTCAGTTGTTGCTCCGTGAGGAGTTTTTCCCCTCCTGCTTGCGCTCTGTTCGGATTCAGGAGCTCTTGCAGTTTCATTAGGGAGGGATGACGGTGGCCGAGTACGCGGCTGGTTTTGCAGACCATGCACGCTTTTACCCGAACTTGGTCTGTGACGACGACCTCCGAGCGCGGATGTTTGAGCAGGGTCTCCGCTGAGAGATTCGTGCTGTCATAGTACCCTTGGGCATTTCCACATATGTTGGGGTGCTAGAGCAGGCGCTGGTGACAGAGGGATTCCTGTCATGTTTTGCAGTTGGTAGTGGCAGTGGGCACGACGGAGCCGGGACGTCTCCCGTAGCTAGAAGGCGCCGGAGGACAGGGCCTCGATGCAGGTGGCCTTCCCACTGCCGGTTTCGGAGACATGGTCGTATACCACTGTGGAGAAAAGGCACAGGGCCTCAGTTGAGGATGCCCTTCCGTGAGTGGATCCCGGGCCGTGGTCGTACACCACAGTGGCGCCGGAGGGTACCAGGGCAGCCCAGAGAGCGCTGGTTCTATGCTTGTGACGGGCGAGGTCACTTGGCACGAGACTGCCTGACCCGAGTTGCTGGGAGCATCGGGCAGGCAGCAGGCACACCACCACGGAAGAGGTAGCACCGTGATCGGAGTGGTACCCAGAGAGGTGGTGCTAGCAGAGGAGCGGGAGGAGCTGGAGGTGGGGGACGATGTTACGAGATCTCCCCATCACCACTAGGCAGTCCACGTCAGGCTCCGGGAGCTGACAGTTGGGACCGCGGGTAGTCGCGAGCTTTGGATGTCTACGATCCTGCAGAGCACGGGATGGTGAGAGGTACCCCTTGTGACCCTTCTAATTCTTGCAGTAGAATTGTTAGGATCTGCGTGTGAAATGCTTCTCTTCCGGCTACTTGTTTGAGGTGTTACCATGGTGACGCAGGGCGTCGGGTGTAACCCTGTGTTGGTAAGTAGAAAGGAGCGAGACCTTTTCCTTTAGTCGATGGTGTTGACTCCTTCGCCTTTTGAGCCTGTAAGAGAGCATCGACTGTGGAGCCTTGCGTGACCAGATATCCTTAGGTGTTCCACCATATGGATATTCTGAAGGAGGGAATCACCGGGCCTTGTTTCAGGTGCGGGCGGTGATTCCAGTCGTGGCGTGCGACGTAGAGGTTTGACCGGGGAGGGGAGCTACCCCCGAGAGCCTTCGGGCCATTTGGGACCGTGTAAAGGGATGGCGAGGTTCCCTACTGCCTTGCCCTAACCCCAAAGTCTGGAGTGGGTGCACGACATCGGCAAGGGTCGACCTCACATGAACAGATCAATCCTTTGGTCTGTGTGCGGTGACGCAGAGCTATGCGTGGGTTCTTCAGGGTATGGGAAAGCCAGGTGGGGGATCAGTACCCTGTGTTGCTCCCTAGTTTTACTTTTCAGGGACGAAAATCTTGAAGGATGGAATGATGTAAGAACCCGGTTTTTTGCTGAGAAAGACTTTGGAATATTCTTGATGATATTCCAGATCAGCTCCTTCAGACGGCGTGCAATTCCGAGCCCTGGAGTGGCCGGAATTAAATTTTCAGTGTGTTCACACTAGAAATGCTAAATAAATGGGATAACTCCTAAACGGAGCTTCAGATCAGAGATCCGAGTGTACGGATGGGTCTGGAATGGGGTTTTTACCCTAGGAACGACATAAAACTTTTCGGTGCGGGATGTTTGGACCCCTCGCTCGCTTTCGGAAGGTTAAACGGATAAATTAATTAATTAATTAATTCGTTTAATGTTGAAACGCAGGTATCATTTAAACGGTGGCTCGTATTGGAAAACTGAGGGCACCGTTGAGTACAGAGCGTGCCGTTTACCCTAGGATGGGTGTAAGTTTTGTGGGCGCGGGCCGTCTGTGAAAAATGGCCCCAGGGGCGTTTTCGTAATTTGGCGGCCTCAGGCGCTAAGTTTAATAACTTTTGAACGGGGTCTCAGAATAAAATTCCGAAACCGCCGTTGCGCTCAGAGCGTGGTTCTTAGCCTAGGGGAGGCTAAATCCCGACCCCGTCGGGAGTTTGGGTACGGGGGCCCACGGGCGGGAGTTTAAGTGTTTTGTTTTTAAACACTCCCCCCCCCCCCCACCCTCTTCTTCTTCTCCTTCTAACTCAAACCCTCCCCCTCTCCTCCAGCTCTGGCGAAGCACTCCGGCGAGGCACCTCCGGCGAGCCAATTTCGGCAAGGCAGCGGAGCGGCGGCGGACTCCCCGTGAAGCTCCGGGCATCGCCCAAGAGGTAGGAGTTTATCGTTGCGTTTTTCTTTCCCGCACCACCTTTGAACCTAATTTACACCCCCGAATTGTTGTTTGATATTCGCATAAATCACATAGATGCGTAGTATACTTTTTTATCTTTCCAACGCATATTTCGGAATCAAAATCCGAGGTCGGATGAGTTCGGGGTTGATCGTCGAAGGTTGCGAGAATTCTGGGTTGTCCTGGCGAATTTCGGCGGTCCGGCGGGTTCCCAGGGCGGCGCGGCTTCGGTCCGAGGCGGCGGACAGCGGTTCTGGGACAGCGGGCCGGCTTCGGCTCCGGGCAGGCGGCGCGGCGGCCGTGGCTTCGAAAGGCAGCGCAGCGGCGCTTGGAGCGGCGGCGGCAGGCCGGTGGCGCCGATAGGGCGCCGGCGAGCATGAGAGGTGCCGCGAGGCAGCGGCCCCGTGCGGCGCAACAACGACCCACACTTTGCGGGTCGTTGCGTGGAACAGGCGACCGGCCCTCGTGGCCGGTCGGTGGAGAATCCCGCGCGGCAGGGGCGCGGGTGTGAAGGGGAGCGGGCCACGAAGCGACGGCCCGCGGCTCGGCTGGACCGGCCCCAGCTGTTGGGCCGCGGTCCAGCAGGCCGGCCGGCGCGGGTTGGCCCAAGCAGGGCGGACCGGCCGGACCGGGCCGGTCCGGCCCAAGGGGCTTTGCCCCTCAGTCTTCGTACGCCCGTATTTTGGGCTACGGGCGTCCGTTTTACGCGCCGTCAGCGGCAACGCAGACCTTGCGTCGAGGGGATGCTTTGAGGTGGTTTTGAGAATTTTTAATTCCCGAAACGAGGGGCCTCGGTGGCGCGACACGTATGTCGAGGCGTTTGTCGGTTCGTCGGCGGATCTTGTTTTGGACGGCGCGGACGCGTCCGACGTACGTTTTGAGCGTCGTCAGTGGCGTTGAGACCCTAGCATCGAGGCGGAGGTTTCCAGGGTAGTTTCAGGCATGGAGGCTGAAGTTGAGGTGCGGGCCCCACGGCCCGTCTTTTGAGCTGCGTGCAGCTAGTAGTGACTTTTTTCTCAGACGTCCGTTCGGGGTGTGCGAGCAGTCGATGTTGGGTGTTTTTCCGAGGGCATCGCGTTGGAGCAATTTGTCCGCTGTAATTCCGCACAATGGTGCGGGCCCCGTGAGGGCCGTTTCAGGAGTTGACGGTGATTTCCAGCTTTATCACCGGGCGACCATTTTGGACAAGTGGGTAGTCCATTTCGTGTACTTTCTCAAGAGGATCGCAACGGTGTGATCCGTTTGTTGGGTTTCGGGACAGGGATGCGGGTCCCACGTGGCACCGCTCGTGTGCGGTGCGCCGAGATGCATCTTTTTCTCCGGATATTTGTTGCACTCGTGTGAGTAGTGCTTCTGACGTGTTTTCTCGAGGGGATCGCAATGGTGCGATGCGCCCGACTATTTTTGGGGCCAAGGCTCGGGATCACGGGACGCCATTCGGGCGTGAGGCAGTGTTGGTGACTTTTCCGTCGGATATCCTTTGGAGGCGAGTAAGTAGTCGATCTCGCGTGTTTTTCCACGAGGATTAAAACGGTGTGATCCGTTTAGATGTGCGGAGCCTCTTGCGCGATCTTGAGAAATGTGGAAGCATGGAAGGTGCTTCAGTGGTGGTTCGCCCTACCTTGGTTGTAGCGGACCCTTGGCGTGTGATCGCGCATTCTTGGGAGAGTGATATAAATGGTTCACGAGATGTGGTTGGCCGTGCCTGGGCCTTTGAGGTGGATTTGTTACGTCACGCCTTCGCGTTGACGTTGGGTGTCGTGCGCATGATAGCCTTGGGCTGGAGATGAGGTATACTCTGGGAGTATACGAGAACGCTTGGAGGTACGTGTGGTTTGTACCTGAGACGTGTGTGCGCTCAGTTGGGGTTGATGTGGGGTCGCATGTCGTCTGGGCCCCATGTGCATGTCGTGTTCTTCCTTGCGTACTTGGACCTCTCGCGGCGTTGAGGGTCCCTTTGTGCTCATTTTTTTGGGCTAGCAGGGTGGAGTTTATCTCCCCTGGCTTTGTGCTTGTTTGTTTGACCAGCAGGGTTGAGTGGTCTCCCCCTGGTTTCGCTCTCGATGGATTGGCCAGTAGCGGTGCTAGTGACACCCAGTGCTGGAGCAGACACTGCACCTCTTTTGGGTGAGTTGTTCTGGAGTTGGGAGGTTGTGCGATACCCACTCCGTGTTCAGTTGGCCAGTGTTGTGCCCTCTAGTAGAGATGTCTAGAGCAGTTCTGAGTTCTACCCTCCAGCGGGGCTAGGAAGTGGGTTGCTCACTGACTTATAGGGTTTACCCTCCAGCAAGGACTGGGAAGTGGGTCACCCGACGCTATTAGGGTCTACCCTCCAGCAGAGACTGGGCAGTGGGTCACTCGACGCTATTAGGGTCTACCCTCCAGCAGAGACTGGGCAGTGGGTCACCCGACGCTATTAGGGTCTACCCTCCAGCAGAGACTGGGCAGTGGTTCACCGACGCTATTAGGGTCTACCCTCTAGCAGAGACTGGGTAGTGGGTCACCCGACGACCTCTTAGGGTCTACCCTCCAGCGGGGCTGGGCATTGGGTCACCCATCCTCTAGTTCCAGGTCTACCCTCCAGCACGGCTGGGCAGTGGGTCACCTGTCAACTTATTCCAGGTCTACCCTCCAGCAAGGCTAGGCAGTGGGTCGCCTAATGACGTATTATGGTTTACCCTCCAGCAGGGCTGGGCAGTGGGTCACCCAGTATCTTATTATGGTCTACCCTCCAGTGGGGCTAGGAAGTGGGTCGCCGGATGATGTATTAGGGTTTACCCTCCAGCAGGGTTGGGCAGTGGGTCACCCGATATTTGGTTATGAATTACCATCCAGCGGGGCTAGGCAGTGGGACACCTGTTAGCATTCCAGACTCAGTCCTTTCTACTAGGCTAGTTTGTGGCTTCCTCCGTGGTTACCGGAGCGGGACCCTTGGTTATACGGGTCAGTGTTGTGATGACCTTGACTTTGAGGAGACCTCTCGACTGCAAGCTAGTGACGAGGTGTGGTTTGACTCTCCCTAGAACTCTCTAGTGCGAGGGGCACTTTCCCCACCGAGACGCGTTCTTGTGACGCAATCTAAAACCGCGCGGGCGAGTCAGTGCTGCCCAAAGAGGATAGTTTCAAGGTGTGGTGATTGAGCCCCTTGTCTTGCGGTTCAGGGCAGACGTGCGGGATTTTGGGCATCGATGGTGTTACTTATGGGACTGTTGGATACTATTTACTTGGGATGAGCTACGGGACGGAGATCCCCTTAAGACGTTGTTCAGGATTATTGTTGAGCATAAGGATATGTATATACCTTGTTCGAGTACCCACTTTTTGGGTTTGGTTACTCTCCTTCCATAAGAGGAGAAGACGCGTGGGGTATGCCACGTGCTTTCCGTGTCTAGCATCTCATGGTTGGACGAGTCTACTCTCCTGCTAAAGGTAGCGAAGACTCGACGAGAAGTCCGTCTTCTCACTGTTTCCAGCTCCTTGTGCCTGGACGAGTCTACCTTCCTTTATCTTGTTGGGTTGAGCTGGACTCTTTACTGTACTCTCTGTTGTACCCCTTTACTTTCCTGTTTGCTCTACTGCTCACCCTTCAGTACCTCCTTTTGTTGCTCCCTCGAGCCTTCGGGGTATCCTACGGAGTATTTTTATACTCACCCCTGCTTGGGCTTTGCCCGCACTTGGTGTGCCCTTGCAGACGACGGACAGGTGGAGCATGACTTCAGTGGAGCGTAGGATCTTGGGAGCTTGGACCGTGTGCGGTGGTCGTGGCCGGGTTCCAGGTGGGAGACCCGTCAACTGTTTCTTTTGTTTACCTGTTGCCGGGTTGTGGCACTTTTTGGTTGGGCGCGTGTTTTTTCCCTTTTCTTTTCAGTTTGTACTGTTAGAGGTCAATGCACATTGTGGTCTCTATATAGAAGTTTCCCTTTACTTTTCTTGCCTTTTCTTTTACTCTGCACTTTTTCATTGAGTGTGATGTGTGTGTGTGTGTACAGGTGCTTAGGAAAAGGCCTCCTCGAGTTATTGTGCCTTCAGCGCTGGTCGCCAGCCCCTGGCCTATGGAGGCGGGCCTGGGGTAGTTGCGGCTCAAGCCCGGGTAGGGTCGGGTCGTGACATATGGAATGTCATATACCAACATAATCCAAAGGGAAAGAAAAATAATAACATAAAATGAAAGAAAAGTAATAAAATATAATAGGATGTTTACCTCTTGATCTCTTCTCTTTGAGATCCTTCTTAAGACCTTTGGTTTTGGTCTTTTGGTGAGTCTAGTAGCTCTAGGGTGTGGGGAAGAGCCTTGGGAGGAGTGTTGGGTAGAACTTAAGTAAGTATCAAGGCTTGATAGGTGTGAGCGGAAGAGGGGAATGAGGGTGGTATTTATAGTGGAGGAGAGGGGGTATTTTTCATTATTTTAATCATTATTATAATACTTTTGCTCAAGACTATGAATAATATTAATTCATGTGACCCCAAATAGTAATAATGGAATGTGAGTTAGAATCAACTGGTATTACATCACTTATGATATCATAAATAGTGTATTTTATTGATAATTTCAATATACGGTATTTTACCGTATTTCACTATTCATAAAAAATTCAAGAATTTCAGAAAAAATACCAAAAATTCACCCTTACCATTTCTTGATGTTTATAATTCAAAAATGAACTCCATTTTTTGAAAATAATTTTCTAAGTATCATTAATTTAATTTTTAAATAAAATCATACTTAATTCAAAAATTAATAATTTAAAAACTATAACTTCTTTTATATCACATTGAAAATTTAATCAAGATGTCATTATATTAAATACCTAAGAAAATAAAACAATAATACAATTTACTTTTCATTAGGGTCATATTACTATTCATATTACTATTCATAAGGGTATGTTACTATTCACCAAAAAAACAAGTTGGTTCCATTAGGCTCTAAATAACTTACTGAACACAATTGTAGATGACCATTTTACGAAATTAAAAACATAGAAGTGGAAAAATTATTTTTAAAGGATAGTTATAAATATCTACTTAAAACAAACTTTCGCGCATTTCAATTTATTTTTCAAAAACCTTGGGGTGTTACATTATCCCCGCCTTCTAGAAATGGTGTCCTCGCAACTTTATATACTTATTGAACAAGTGAGGGTACCTTTATCTCATAGAATTTTCAGACTCCCATGTTGCTTATTCAACCATGTGGTTTCTCTATAAATCCTTTACGTGGTGGATTACCTTATTCCAAAATACCTTTTCTCATCAATCAAGAATCTGAACTAGTTTCTCTTCACAGGAAAGGTTCTCTTCCAGCTGAACCGCTTCTGGGATCAAGACATGAGTTGAATCTGGCACATACTTTCTTAACATCAAAACATGAAAAACATTGTGTACCTGAGACAAACTCGGAGGAAAGGCTACTCGGTATGAAATTGGTCCAACTTTATCTAGGATTTCAAAAGGACAGATGAATCACGGACTTATCTTTCCTTTCTTACCAAAACGCATCACACTTTTTCAAGGAGATGTTTTAAGGAAAACACAATCTCCTAACTCAAATGAGAATTCTTTCCTTATATTATATCCATAACTTTTTTCCCTTCTCTGGTCTGTCCTCATGTACTCTTGGATCATCTTCACTTTCTCATCCACTTCCTCTACTAATTTTTTCCCCATCAACTTTATTTCACCGACTTCATCCCAAAATGCTGGAGTCCGACACTAATTTCAATACAATGCTTCAAAAGGTGTCATCTGTATACTGGAATGAAAAATATTATTATAAGAAAACTCAACTAAAGAAATATGTTGATCCCAACTTCCCTGAAATTCCATTGAACAAGCTCAAAGAATATCCTCCAAAGTCTAAATCGTTTGTTCTGACTGCCCATCTGATTGAGGATGAAAAGTTGTACTAAAATTTAACTATATTCCCAATGACTTCTGAAGTCCCTTCCAAAAGTTAAAATTGAAACTAGGATCTTGATCAGATACAATAGAAAGAGTAACTCTATTTAACATAATAATATCATTGAGGCACAGTTGAGAAAGTTGATCTAAAGACATAGTATCTCAAATACAAAGAAAATGTGCAGATTTTTTCAGCCAATCAACTATAACCCAAATCACATTGTTACCTTGAGATGTCTTAGGTAGTCCCAGCACGAAGTCCATGGATACATTATCCCATTTACAATCTGGAACTGGCAAAGGCTGAAGCATCCCCTTCGGTAACTACCACTCTCCTTTAACCTGTTGACATGTCAAACATTTCATGGTAAAATCAGCAATATCTCTTTTCATTCTATCCCACCAATAATACTCTTGAAGGTCTATGTACATCTTAATACTGCCATGATGAATTGAAAATGGAGAACCATGAGCTTCACACAACAATTCTTTCTTCAACTGGTAATCACAAGGCACACACAACCTTTTACTAAATCATAAAACACAATATTTATCAAGGTTAAATTCTGGAAACTTACCCATTTTAACCAATTCTACCTTTTTCTGTAGCTCATAGTCTTCCTTCTACACTTCCTCAATTCTATATAATAATGATGAATGCACTAAAACCTAAGACAAAACATAGGTTTTTCCTGCACCAATAACTTCTAAGCCAAAATTTATCAAATCATTAATCAAGGGATCATTTTCCAAACGTAAAATGGTTAATGATGCATGATGTTTTCGACTCAAGGCATCTACCACTTTGTTTTCTTTTCTAGGATGATAATTGATCGTGAAATCATAATCCTTTATCAGTTCAGGCCATCTTATCTGTCTCATGTTTAATTCCTTCTGAGTGAATATATACTTCATACTTTTATGGTTAGTATATATTTGACATTTGGCTCTGTATAAATGATGCCTCCAAATTTTCAAAGCAAAAAACCACAGCTGCCAATTCCAAATCATGTGTGGGATAATTTAACTCATGAGTTTTTAGTTGTCTTAAATCATAAGAAATTATCTAATCATTCTCCATCAAAACACAACCAAGTCCCTTCAAAGAAGCATCACTGTAGATTACAAACTTACCATTTCGGGAAGGTAAGGACAAAACTGGAGCATTCACCAATCTCTTCTTCAGTTCCTAAAAATAAACATAACATTATTCTATCCAAATAAATTTAACCCCTTTTCCTATCAACTTAGTTATCAGGATAGATAACCGTGTAAAGTTCTTCACAAACCATCGATAATAACCTACTAACCCAAGAAAACTACGAATCTCTGTAACATTTGTAGGTATTTTCCATTCGTCAACCACTTTTGTTTTGGTAGGATCAAATTTTATTCCACCTTAGTAACAATGCTCCCAAGAAAATAAATATGTTGCAACCAAAAATCACACTTGCTGAATTTTCCATATAGTTTATTTTCTTTTAAGTTTTGTAAAACAACCCTTAGATGTTTTTCATTCTCCTCTTTATTTTTATAAAATACCAGAGTTTCATCAATAAACACAACCATAAACTTATCCAAGAACTCATGAAATATTCTATTCATAAGATTAATGAATATAGAATGTGCATTAGTTAATCCAAATAGCATAAAAACAAATTCATAATGCTCATATCTAGTATGAAAGTTTGTTTTCGGAATGTCATCCTCCTTCACCTTCAGCTAATGGTATCTGGACCTCAAGTCAATCTTGGAAAAGTACTGTGCTCCCTGGAGATGATAAAACAAGTCATCGATATGAGGCAAAGGATACTTGTTTTTAATAGTGATGTTATTCAAATCTCTATAATCAATCCAAAGTCTCATGGAACCATCTTTCTTTCTAAGGAATAAAACAGAATCACCCCATGGTAAAGTACAAGGACGAATAAACCCTTTATCAAGATAATCCTGTAACTAATTTTTCAATTCAAGAAGTTATATTTGAGCCATACGATATGGTGGTTTTGAAATTTTCTTAGCATCAGGAACTAATTCAATTATGAATTCAACTTCCCGATCAGGTATGACACTGGGTAACTCATCAGTAAAAACATCAAGGTATTCATTTACCACTGGAACATCATTAATCTAAGCAGTTCTCTTGTTTTCAACAATATGAGAAAGATAACTTTCATTTCCATCTTTCAACACTTTCTCGGATTCTTGATATGTTATCAATTGTATGGGTTAATTCTTATATACAAACTGAAACTCTTTCTAAAAAACAACTTCTTTAGCTCAACAGTCAATCTTAGCATGATAAACAGAAATCCAATCCATTCCCAGAATAATATCAAACTCGACTAAGGGTAAAACAACAAGGTTTTCAAGTAAAGTCTTTCCACATATCACAATATAAATATTATTATAATTCTTATTTAATATAATATTTCCTCTTGGTATTTTAACAATAAGTTTCGGTCTCATTTTTTGTGGTGATATTTCCAATTTAACAGAAAATTTCTTAGAGATAAAGGAATGTGTAGACCCATATCAAGCAAAACTTTAGAAAAATCTGAGTAAACAAAAAAAAGTACCTGAAACAACTTTATTGGATAGCTCAGATTCTATTTACATAGTCGCAAAATATCTCATTAAACCATTCTGATTATAGTCTACCTTCTTTGCATCATTTGGATCTCTCTTTGGGCAGGCATTTGTATAGGGACCCATCTCCTCACATTTAAAACACTTTACAGTTTTCTTATCAAGATTTTTCTTAGGATCATTTTCAATACAATATCGGGCCATATGTCCAAACTTACCACATCGAAAACACTTCCCAATTTTTCTAAGACATTCCCTAGGGTGCTTCTTTCCACACTTTTCAAAAATTGGAAACTGGATTTTCTTACCTTCAGATTTCTTTGGTTGATTATTACTCATCTCTTGCCATCTAGACCTCTTCTTCTCCTTGTTTCCAAAATGCATGTGATCATCAGAAAAATACATATCTACCCTCTCATCACATCAGACAAGTTTCTCATAACTTTTGAATTCACAGGAGGCCAATGCCCTTCAATACCTTGGCTTCAGTCCTGAGTAAAAGCGGTTGATTTTGCTATCAAGATCCAGAATAAGATTTGGAGCATACCTCACCAGTTGGGTGAAGTTATCTTCATACACAGCCACTAAATATTTCTCCTTTTTCTTAAATTCAAGGAATTGATTCTCCATCCTAAGCCACACCACCTTAGGAAAATATTTTTGAAGGAAAATACTTTTAAATTCATCCATCTCTAAGGCATCAAAATCCTATCTATCTCTGATATTTTTTACCATTGACCACCACTGATCAACTTCACCTTCAAAACAATAAATGGAAAGACTTACCTTTTGATTATATGAACATCCCATAGAATAGAATATCTTTTCAAGTGCTTTAATCCATCCTTCAGCTACTACTAGTTCAGAAGATCCATTAAAAGAAGGAGGGTGTTGTCTCATAAAATGTTCCACTATTGTCATTTTATGTTGTGGTACCTCTGGTTTTTCTCTTGCATGGATTCCACCACCATTTATTTCTTGCGTTAGCTGATCTATTACTATCACAAACTGCTCGGTTCCAATCCCTACTATTCCAGGCTACATATTCGGAATGATGTCTTTCTGTCGATGCCTCTCTTATTCAGCTTCCATGTTCCTTCTATGGAAAACCATTTTGAACAAACATATATTAGTTGAAGCAACATGGTAATCTTTAAATGCTATATCATTTCAAATTGACCCTATATTAAAATAAATTATGTTAATATATTAACATCATCCAACCCCTAAAGTTATCTAAACCATCCTCTGATTCCAACTATAAGGACTCGGCCTTACTACATTACATAATCTTGAATTTAGTAAAGAAAACTCTTCCTTTTACATTGAGGATATTTTCAAGTTTAGATATTTAGAGAATTGGGACATAATATATTCATAACATTACACATTAATACAGAGTTCTTACCATAAAAACAATACTCATTTCTTCCAAAATAAAAACTTTTCAAATAAAACATGATTTCTTTGACAATTATTCAAACATTTAACATGGATTCCTTCATTTTACTACACATCCATTTAACCTTTGAAAATCACTTAAAACTTGGTATGAGCACAAATAGATTATTAATGGATATAAAAAATAAGTAAAGTCCATGAATACTTATAACATATGAAAACATTTTCAAAATGAATACTTGTCACCCATATATACTTACTTTGTGTAATATGAGATTTCCATAAGATCCCAAAAAAACATAAGAAAATAAATGAAACCATAAAGTTATCTTTGGGAATTACTTACATAATCTTGTAACCCTCTCGGCAACCTTATAATTTGTAACCCTCACGGCTACCTTACAATTTGTGTAACCATCGCTGTTACACTTGGAGTAACCATACGGTCGACCTCCAACTTACACATACCCAATGCATTAGAGGGGAATATAGGTCCCACCATTCATCATAAAAAATTCCCAATAACCATAACACAATCATACAACTTTAATAATTTCATAAAAACATTTCCTTTTAAATTACTTAAAACAGGATTTTAAAAGAGGATTTTAAAAGAAAAGCCCCTTACATAAATCATATAATTGAAGTGAGACTTAATAGAGTGGATGGAATATGTATATACACTATAAATAAACATAAATAATCATAATATAAACAATTTTCATCACAAAAAAAAATTAATACCACATAAATAATGAAGTAGAAGTTTAACCTAAAGAATAGAAATCGGGTTAAGAATTCCCTTACCTCACGTTTGTCTTACTTCCAACTCGTTTAAACCTCTTATTTAATGGTTTAAATAGTGTTATTAATATCTTAAATAAAAATATCCATATTTATTATACCTTATATGATAATTTCATTACATCATGTCATCCTTTAATTATTAGTATTTTGTTCCTTGCACTGTTTTGGGTGAGTTCTTTACATGATTTTCTTGATCTGTTCATGATGGATTTTTCTTGTCGATTGGAAGTGAAACTCTAGAATTGGAATGGATTAATATTTACATATTTACAAAACAATAAATTATACCATTTATCATTTTTAATTCTTACATAAGGATGATTCATATGTTAAAACATTATTGATGTTCGTTTAGATCATTTTAGTGGTTCTTTGATAATAACGGCCTCATTTTTTTTATAAATTAAAACAATGTGTACAAAATAATTACAGAACCATGGATGAGAAATAATAAATATATTATAACCTGGTTAAACCATAAACTGGTTTCATGACCTACCTTTAAGGAATTAAAGCATATTGAAATCACATCGTCCATGATGTCGGTAATTCAACACATCACAGACAATGTTTTTAATTCCTTGAATAAGTATAAGAGGAGAAGAAGATGATGAGTAATTTTCCATGAACATGAGAACATATAGAATATAAATGATTTTTTAGCTTTCATTCCTATTGGATAAGAGGAGGTGAGGAATCAAAAATAAAGGAACTCAAAATAAAAGAAAAATTGAGAAATCTCTCACAAAAATTCGGCAACCTGACGGCGTCACTTAAAATTTCATAAAATATTTTGATGAGAGGAAAGGGGTATCTCATAATTATTACATAATATGGGAATTAATGGGGATATGTAATGGAATATTCCAATATAATCCAATGGGAATGAAAAATAATAACATAAAACGAAAGAAAAGAAATAAAATAAAAGAGGATGTTTATCTCTTGATCTCTTGTCCTTGAGATCCTTCTTAAGACCTTTGGTTTTGACCTTTTGGTGAGACCATCTGCTCTAGGATGTTGGGAAGAGCCTTGGGAGGAGTTTTTGGCAGAAATTAGGTAAGTCTCAAGGCTTGAGAGGTGTGGGAGAAAGAGGGTAATGAGGGTGGTATTTATAGTGGAGGAGAGGGGGTATTTTTCATTATTTTAATCATTATTATAATATTTTTCTCAAGACTATGAATAATATTAATTAATGTGACCCCAAATAGTAATAATGGACTTTTAGTTCTAACCAAGTGTGCTTAAATCACTTATGACATCATAAATAGTGTATTTTATTGATAATTTGACTATACGGTATTTTACAGTATTTCACTATTCATCGAAAATTCAAGAATTTCAAAAAAAAACCCAAAAATTCACCCTTACCATTTTTTGACGTTTAGAATTAAAAACTGAACTCCATTTTTTAAAAATAATTTTCTAAATATCATTAATTTAATTTTTAAATAAAACCATACTTAATTTAAAAACTATAACTGCTTTCATATCACATTGAAAAATTAATCAAGATGTCATTATGTTAAATCCCTAAGAAAATAAAATAATAATAAAAGTTACTATTCATTAGGGTCATTAATATTCATATTACTATTCATAAGGGTATGTTACTATTCACCAAAAAAACAAGTTGGTTCTATTAGGCTCTAAATAACTTACTGAACACAATTGTAGATGACCGTTTTTTGAAATTAAAAACATAGAAGTAGAAAAATTATTTTTAAAGTCTAGTTATAAATATAAACTTAAAACAAACTTTCATGCATTTCAATTTATTTTTAGAAAACCTTGGGGTGTTAAAAAACCTTATTGGTGTTTTGAGGAAATTTAAGAGATAGTTTAGGGATGATGAGATACTACAGAGAGGATTTTCCTCCATGTGATGTATTGATAGATATCTTAATAAAATACATGTTGTGAGGCCCAGGTTTGGGTTGTGAGTGTGACTTTATGAATTGGAATAGGATTTTCAAGAACCTTGGTCATACATGTTATCCTTGAGATACTCTGACCCTAGAGGGGGTTCAATTAAATAAATGAAGTGAACGCAGTGGGCCTGTATATGTTAACTTAGTTCCCTTGAGTAGTGAAAAGGTTTGGATTGGGAATTATTGGCCCCTATATTCCATGATAAAATATTAGAATTTCTTAAAGCCTTTGGGCAAGCTAAGATGAGTGTGTAACAAGTTTTCCTCCCCCACTGAGATGTGGATACCTAGATAGGTATTCCATGGGTAAGATTTCTGGATAGGTTGGGTGAGTGGACTGACCTAGGATGACCTTGGAAATTAATATGGGAATTATTCCATCTCCCTTGACTAATGTTTGCGTGACTTATCTTGTTGGATGGTGAGGCCATAAGTTTATCATGATGTTGTCTAGTAATGTTATTCCCTCTAAGTGGTGGATTTAACTAAGAGTTTAGAATGAGATATAGGGACCATGTAGGGTTTCTAGACTAATATGTGGCCTAGGGGGACTAGTGGGTTCCCTTATGAGTTGTTGACCTTAAATATGGTTGGTGTTGGGAAGTGGGTATTGTTGATTTTTGGTGTTACCTTAGAACTCAAAATCAGTGGTGTTATCTTGATATGGATATAGTGACAAGGATAGGTCATATACTATAGTGGCTAATCTGGGATTTGTGAGATGGTTTAGGCATATAGCCAACCCGTATTATTTTTTAGATATTACTGAGTGGATGTTGGCCCTATAATTTGAAAATATATGAGATACCTAGGATGTTTCCTATGATTTGGTGATTATACTTGAGTATGATGATGTTACTGGGATTCTTAGGATGGTTCCTAATATCTGGTGGCTACTTGCTGATGGTGGTGATATATATGATGTCTAGTGATTCCTAGGATCTATTGTTTTACCTGATGATATGATATTCCAAGTGATTCCTAGGATCTATTCATTTTACCTAGTGAGGGGAGATTCTAATGATGCTTAGGATCTAGTGGGATGTCTGTTAATATGATACAAGATGATTAGTGATTCCTAGGATCTGGTCATTGTACTTGGTGATATGGTAGATTCTTAAGACACGTAGGATTTTTTGATGATCCTGGTGAGGATATGATATTCCCAGTGATGCTTAGGATCTGTCATTTGATATGATATTATGATATTTTGAGTATTTTTTCTAGGATCTTGTGGTTATACTTGATGTTTAGGGATGTTCATAATATCATGGTGTAGGACTTAATTCCCATGAGATTATGCATCATGATCAAAGACATACGACATTGGACAAAGTAGTTTTGGTCAATCTCAGGTGGCTTCTAAGGATCTATGATGTTTTATTTATTTATTTGATGCTAGTTATTATTCGTCTTGGATAGGAATATCTAATGAGCATTGTTTCACAAACTATCAAACTATTTTTTATTTTTTTACTAATTGCGGCATAATGGTTGACATGGGTCCTTCTCTAAAGAAGTAATTGAATTAAATATCCCATATTATATTTTAAGAAAAAAAATAAGTGTAAAACAAAATGAAAATTGGAGGGTTTTGTTGGGTGTTTTAAAAAAAATAAAACAAGTAAGGAAACAATTACTTTAAAAAAAATGTCAGTTATTTTGATCGAACTAATATACCCATTAATTAATAATTAATCAAGACCCATTTTAATCAAATTAATTCAAATATGGTTCTAAAATTTTTTAACACCTGAACATATGAAAGAAAATGAAACCACAAATATTGGAACAAAAGAACCCCAAGCTAAATTTGGGATTTTCAATCTTGGAATCCTACTTTGATTTTAGTACCAAATAAAACTTATTATATATGGATAATTTGGGAAGAACCACAACTCTAGAAATTTCAATTTCTTGATTATGAGTACTATACTCAAACCGTGAAAATCAATCCCAAGTTGACTAAATTTTGAAATAAAAATTTCTATGATACGATTCACATAAGCTCAGCCTCATGTTCAAAGTGCAAATCATTCGAGTGATATAGTATTTAAAAAATAATTAAATTAACCATACTTTTATGAATTATAGTGATTAAATTTATTCAAAACAACTAATGAATGGGGTCTGATTTAGACTAACAACAAAAATAATTACTCTCCCATGGGTGGAATTATCATCATGGGGATGATTTTCATAAGCAACATTTTGAAAGGATATAACCAAATATCATCCCCAATATTTTATTCAAGTGAAAATAATAAAAATAAATAGATTAAAATAGAATAATAAAGAATTTTTATTGAAAATTAAAATATATTACATTCATGAAAGAAAAGTAACACAAATTATAAGTGGGAGAGGAGTGCGTTCTTGGAAGATATCCTTACACAAAGTCTCCCTTATTACAAATGGATAAAGAGGTTTAATAGAACTAGACCATTAATCCAATACATCATAAATATATGAAAACTCCTCCCAAGGAGTGAAAACTCAATTAAATATAGTTGAGGAGGGATAGGGTTTGAAATTCCAATAAGGGTACATATGTCATTCTGTCTCTAAATTTTAATTATTCTTAAGCTAAATTTTTTAATAATTTCACATTATAAATAGTTTTCACTCTATTTTAATTAGATTATTTGAAATTATTTCTCTATCATATATCAAAATTTCATACCGATCTAAGTTTGGGTGAGAATTTTATGTCCTAAATGGTGATTAATGGTCCATTGTGTCAAATCCATCCCATCTCTACATTAATGTTCATTTTAGACCCTTAAAATGTGGGATCAAGATTGCATATTATAAATGAAAAATGTAGAAAAAATAGTTTAGAATATATCTATAAAATATAAATACAAAATCATCCACTCATAAAATGTTATGCTAAAATTACTAGTTTGAACTTAAAAAAGGGGAAACATAATTTTAATAGAATTTTCAAATTCAAGCAAAAAACACAAATTTCTTTTAAATATTAAAATAAAGATCCACGTGAATAAATTATATCAATTATTATCAATAAAATATTCAGTAAAAACAAGGTTTATAAATATCATGTGTCTATGCAGTAGTTTATGATAGCAAATAATAAGTACACTGTTGAGGGTGGCCTAATGAGAATTTATTTCTCGCACCTTTCACAGGTACCTTGGTGCACATAAAGAACTTATAATAGCTTTTAGACTGAGCATGATACATTAAGGGGACTGAGTAGAGGCTTGGTATTGGGGGATCGGACATAGAATCTCAGTAGGGATTTAGAATTTGGGATTGAAGTTCGTTTTGGGGATTACAGTAGATCCTATTATGTATTTTAATTTATTATTTATTTTCTATATATGATTGGATAAATGGGAGTTCTATTGATGTATACTCATATAACCATGAGTTTTTATGGATACATGGTTATGTATTTCATTTTTTATATCATGTTATGTTTCATTTCTTCAACGTACATTGATTACTTCTAATGGATGATTTTTGGTTATCCCTGATGTGTTTTGATCTAATATTAGGGTATAGTCTCCCACGGTAACACCATAAAACCTCACTATTAATTGAAATCCTCAAGCATATGAGGATGAATTATTGAGGTCAAGTAGAAACCACTGGTTCGGGCACTATAGAGTGTTCCAGGGTGGATGGATATTAAAAAGTGTTATTAGAGCATTTTATTTTGTCTTACTATTTATGGAGATGGCAGATGGGTGATATAGGAATGTGTTTGAGATTTTGATGGACCACGATCTGGGGTATCATGAACACTATTCATGAGGATAATTCTAGGTTAATAGGTATATGGTATTGTTTTTCTTAGTTTCTATTGTTACAGTTGAGTTGATTTTTTCTAAAAGTGATGCTCGTGTTATTTATTAGAGATTTATGATTTATTTATTTTAGATCTCATCTCATTGTAAAGAGTCTTGTATACATTTATCATATTTAGAACATGGGATTCATGTGGAATTCAAATTCTTATGTGTGATTGATATCACTAACAACATGGTTCAGCTATTTAAATTTTCAATAAAAACTTATATAGAGTTTTCCCATATAACTTGTCGATGTAATTCTACTCAACTAAACCATAGTATATTTCCTCTGATGATGGATCATTTGGATTATATATAGGGATTCTACTTGATGATTATTATGAAATCCCTCCCATGAGGAATGTAAATCGGCCCATAAAGGGTTATTTTTGGCACTTGATGCCTTTATGATGAAACCATTTGTGGGTAATTATTAAATTGGTTTAGTTATTTAAAGTTTTAAAAACAATCTATATGGTGTTTTCTCATATAATTTATTGGTGTCATTCTTCTTAACCAAATCATACGGTTATGGTTTACTCGACACAGATCATTATGGGTAGATGTTGTTATGTGTACTGGTATGAGATTATATTCCTTGAGGGTCTAGTCTCATATGAATATTCCTAGTGAGGATCAGTACCCTAGTGGGTAGATGACTTGGCATGTGATGCCTTGTGTGTGTGTAAACCCTAGATTGGGTGTTTTGGCATATGATTTTCCTTGTGATATTTGACATGGGAATAGAGGTGTTTTTCTGTGAGTTGTGGCTATGAAAAACTTGATTTATGGGATAGGTGGGAGAGCTCAGTGTCCTTAAGATGTATATTAGGATATTTATAGTGACCCAGGCTTAATATACATGGATATTAAATCTTTTTAGATGAATATTCAATACATTACACAAACACATGCCTGAGGACCATAATAGTTTAGTGCCTTTGGAAACTTGGAAAAATAATCTTATAACTTGGTGAATGATCTTTGACATATTTCATAAATATCTTCCCCTTTAGTACTCTTCACAAGAATATCATACTTAAAACCTTTCTTCATAACATGGGGAAAGGAAAAATAAGAAAGGGTGAGCTCAAATTCTCAGTAAGGGTAAAAAAGGAAGATACTTAAGCATGACATAATAATAAGGGTATGAGAACATGATAATAACATAGGAAAACCATACCCTTTATATCAAAGATCATAAACATGAACTATGGATTACAAATTGGTAGTTCATAAGACACGAATATTAAGAAAACTAAAAAAATGAGTTGTGAGAGAATAACATGGGCATAAGATGTAAACTTATGGAATACACATCATCTTATAACATTGTGAGCATGTGTAAATAGGAATAGGTTCATTCATTAAGTTAAATACATGAAATTAGGACCTCTCATAAACTTATTGACATGCAAATAGGTTCGTTCATAACATTTTTAACATGTAATCAAGTTCATGCATAACATTGTGAACATGTAATCAGGTTCATGCATAACATTTTGAACTTGTAATCAGGTTCATGTATAGGCAGCTACACCTCCATGGTGGGACACACCACCATCCCTAGTGGAATCCCTATCTTACTATATCGGGTTCACTCTCCATTCCATCCATGTATTATTGTACTGGATTCACTCCTCATTCCAGCCATGTATTATTGTACTAGGTTCACTCCCCATTATATACAAGTATTACTATACCGATTTCACTCCTCATTCCATCCATGTATTATTGTACCGGCTTCACTCCCCATTCTATCCATCTCTATCTCATTAGATATATAAATCTTTACCCAATTCATTGTAGGGATATATAGGTCCCACCCATCACATAATAAAATCATATATATGTATTCCACAGGTTCATAAACAATAATTATGTCATAACCCATGAAATGAAATGGGTATCAAAAAAATTTAATCATATCATAACCTTTGTAAAAGAGATAGGTTTCATAATCATTTCATTGTATCATAACTCATGAAAATAATCATGTTTCATAATCAGTTTATCATGGTATAACCCATGGAAGAGAGAAAAAATTCATAAACAACTTTTCATCTTAAAAATAAACCATTAAAATAAAGAATAAGAATGGTGTCCTTGGATCATATCCTTATTAAATAATAAAATATATCAAATTATTTCATCTTATATGGAGAGAGATTTTGAAATATCACTAGGAACATTTCTTAAGGAAAATATCTTTTCCGTTTTGAAAAATACTTTTTAAAACATGAAACATTTGGAAAAAAATTTTCTTTGAAAATAGATTTTAAAACTTATAAAGGAAGATTTTAAATAATTTTATTTTAAAATATCATTTGAAAATTTATAAATTAATATTTTAAATTCTTTTAAAACACTTTTTAAACAAAAAACATTTTCAAAATCCTTTTCTTTAAAAATAACCTTTAAAAACTTATTAAGGAAACTTTGAAGATCATTTCAAAAACTTTTTAAATGTAAAAAAATTAAAATAATTTTACTTGGAAATTATCTGAAAATATAATTTAAAAACATTTTTGAAAACATTTTTAGAAAACATTGTTTTTGAAGAAAACAGATTTCTAACCAAAGAGAGAAAAAATGTCTGATTTTATTAAAAACACTTTCTTAATTATATTAAGTACCAAAGAGTGGTAAAATGTTAACATTACTTCAATATATCAGTAATAAATATAGGAGAATAAAATTCATGAGAATTATTGAGATATAGATTATAATATTTTATTATTGGAATCATAATCATAAATAATCTCAATAAATGATGAGATTGTAACATAAAATTATTACCGCTTTGGTAACCTTGAATCATAATACCCATGAAGTAATAACATAAAATGTAAATTAATGTATCATGATGATATATAATTCATTATATTACATGTAAAATGGTCTCTGTATATACCTCATTAAATAATATAGGTGCATATCATAACATACATCTCAAAGAAGGAAAATTGAGAAAAAAATCCTTTACCAATTTGGTAACTTTTTTACCGTAAACCCCATGAAAGAGAGATCATAAAATGGATATTTAAAAAGAAATAAATTCTATTAAAATAATCATAAAATAAATTTATGGGAAGTATATACACCACATAAAATAAATAGGTGGTGAATACAGCACGTGTCTCACAAAAGTAAAAAGTGAGACGAAAATCCATTACCTTAAGTCTTGACTCTTGTCATACTAATTTAAAACTCCTGTATAATAAATATAAGTTTATTATACATATATAAAAGAAATATATTCATATATATAATACCATATATGTTTTAATTATGACTTTATATTACCCATTTGTTAACAATTTTGTGTTTAAGTTATGTTTTAGGTAATAACCGCTTTGTTTTTTGAACATGTTTTGACTAGTTATTCTTGGTCCTATTACATAGATAATGATTTCATCATATAAAGAATTATAAAAATGATATAAATATAATATATATTTAATATATTTGTATTTATAGTAATCCATAAAATTTAGTGATAGTAAATGAAATACATAGTTCATGGAGACGGTAGGTCGTATGTACGCATGAACATTATTTCCATTTTCTTATTGTATTCAAAGAAAGAAAAGTAAATTATATATATATATATATATATTATAATTAAAGTAT
The DNA here is from genome assembly GCA_963277665.1 of Viscum album. NCBI lineage: Eukaryota > Viridiplantae > Streptophyta > Magnoliopsida > Santalales > Viscaceae > Viscum > Viscum album. Next base: position 866,200,768 of record OY728152.1, on the reverse strand, counting down.
AATTTTTATGTCATATATATCACATATTTCTATTTAAACCCTTCTTAATACATTTCATGTAAATTGTGAAGGAATCGCATTGCTTCGTGAGGCGGTAGTCTATTTTAGACACGAACAACGTTATTGTATTCCCACAAAATATAAAGCATGAAGTTATATATTATATAATAATTAAATAATCATAAATACATAATAAATATCATATATATCATATATAAACAGTATGTACATCATTATTCCCAACCTTGATAGGTGGTAATGGAAAAACAAATGACATTGGTTCATGAGTTTGTAGTTCGTCGTACACATGAATGATGATTTCATAACCCATTTAATGGAAGTGTGTGTGGTTTTAGTTAATAAAATTAAAATAACAGCATATAATTATATTTATAATATGGAGTTTATTATATAATCATGATATAAAAAATGAAAGGGTTTGAGGAAGAAATAAAACAAAAACATTTGTTGATGAACGTTACCTCTTCTTCGAGTACCTCCTTTTGGTTTGAACCAAAGGACTTCCTTTATTGGATTTATGAAAAAATTAAGGATTATAAGATTAGTTTAGGGAATTTTGGAGGTGATTTTGTTATATATTGGTTGATTCAAATGGCTTGAGAGGTGTGAAAAGAGGAGGAGAGTGGGTAGCCTTTTATAAGTGGGGGAGAGGACACACTTGGTATTTTGAATAGAAAGTAAGGTTTACCAATGTTTTTACCTAAAAAGGATTCAATAATGCACAAAATTAGATCCATGAAGTTTTAAGGTATAAAAATTTCCATAAAATTGGTGTTCTATAAGTTTCAATTTCATTTTTCCCTTAAGTTTAAAGTTTATTCCTTTGGTAAACTCCTTTTTCTCTTAATCATCATGATTAATTTTAACTATTTGGACTAATCATTTTGGTCAAAAATTAAGTTTTTTTAATTATAAATTATAAATTATAATGTTTATAATTATTAAACACATTTTTATAAATTCAATTCATATAATTGATAGAAAATAATTTAAAATTAATCCTGTAGAAATGACAAGAAAGTGGGTTTTTAAAGAGAAAAGTTCAAAAGTTTGAAATATTTTTTATATCCAATTTCAATGTGAAATTGATTATAATGACATAAATTGGATTAATTTATTTATAATTGATCTAAATATACTTTTAAACCAATTTAAAATAGAATTTAACTTTATAAATAAATTAAGCTAAAAGGTAGTTTTCAATTAAAATTTAGTATTTTTCACTGTTCATCAAAAAATGAAACTTTTCAGAAAAATATAAAAAATTCACCCTAAGATAATTTTTAAATTAATATTTAAAAAATAAAGTTTATTTTTCCAAAAATAATTTCTAAAATTTTCAAATATAGATTTAAAATAAGTGCATCATTAATAGGAGGTAAAACTACCTTTTAGAAAAAAATCATCTTTTTATGCATAAAATTGGATTTATTCTTATCTCTTGTCATAAAAACATATAATATTAATGTTAAATAATTTATTTAATATATTTAAATTTAATTAAAACAATTCATTAAAAGTGTTTTGTTTAATTTATTTAGATAAAACATGTTTCTACATAGAAAAATGGTTTTTTTAGAAAATGAATTTCTTTATTTTCAAATATTACTTACTTTAATTTCTAATTAATAGGTTACCAAATAATTCATTTTGTTAACATGAATAAACAATATTTTCATAATTTATTTAATCCTTTTCAAACCCTCCATTCAAATGGCTATGTGATAACTATATTAATATTTTAATAATATATCACATTTCGTTTAAACTCAGTGTTGTGTGCAACACAAGCTAAGCTCAATGTTGTGTGTAAATAAATCTAAGATAGGAGTTGTGTGTAACACAATATAAACTTATTATTGTGTTTAACATAATCTAAAGTCATTATTTCATGTAACAAAATATAAACTCATTGTTGCATGTAGCACAAGATTAACTTGGTGTTGCATATAAAACAAGCATAACTTAGAGTAGCGTGCATTGAAAGTCATCAAATAATTTTAATTTGTTCAAAAAATAATAATTTAAAAAAACTTAGGTTGTTACATTAAACCCTCTTAAAATTAATTTATCCCACAAAATTCATCTAGGTCATCGAAGTTTTAATACTTGAAAGTTCCTTTTATAAAAACCCACATCATAAAAATGAATAATAAAAATTCATTTAAAAAAGGAAAGTTAAAAACATAATGGTTACCAAAAGTAACTCATAAATAGGATTCCACATGGGATAACATAGGTGGAAAATAAAGATTTTTACATGGAATAAAAACATAAATAATTATAGATGGTGATAGTGATCACGGGTTCTAAGAAAGTGGGTGATCTAGAGAAAGTTAATGGTCACAAAACCATAAATATGTGATGATCTATGGGACCATTTGATTCATCAAAAATAAAGGTACTATGATAACATTTTTTTACAAGATATTTTTTGTAAAGTTGAATAATTTTCATGAGGAGATATAATTACTTGATTTAATTAAATTTCTTTTGCACAATCTCACCCTTTGGTTGTGCCTTGATCAATTTCTAATTCATCACTTACTCCAAGAAATAAAGGTGAATTTGTTATCCCTGAAGCACTAAAGTATCATAATATAAATAATTATAATTATAATTCATTCATTCTATCTTCATTTATCATCAAAAAAAGTGTTTAGAACATGTTATCAAATATGCATAAATCTTCATATGGTGAAATAACACTTTAATCTCTAAAGAATCATTTGAAGTTCAACATATTTTATAAATGGTTAACCATTTGACCCTTTTAAAATATGAAAATACAAAAAATTAGAAATAAGGTCACTAAATTTCTAAAAATAAGATTAAAATTGACCCCCATATATCATAAAGTAGCTCTTAGTTGTCACATACCAAACATGTGAATAACTTAATCATGTATTCTCTTGAAACATGGTAATAACCTGAATTACCATAAATACTTATTGAAAACATGCATGATTTATTATTCCAAATATTATTATATGTATTCATTAAATCCAAAAATGTCATAAACTCCATCCACTATATCATAAACAACTTTTTCAACAAATCATTAATCTATTTCCAAGGTAATCGGTACTATCCAAGTTACTTTATTCATATACAACATCTCTTTATCCAAACTAAACACCATTTTCTCAACATCAGGAACATATTAAGGGTTATATTACCTTAATCATGTGTTTTCCATAAAATATAACCTTTCCAATAAATCAAATTTCTAGGTCATCAGCACCATTCAATGTTCACTTTTAAATCCTTAACAAAAAACTTATACAGAATAATATTTATATATTTCACAATTCATAATTATTGAATCCAAATAAATAAACACTTTGATTATTCCACCACATATTTAATCCATTAACAAGGATTTCTCATCTTATTCCTTAATACCTCTTTTATTTCATATGTCATTTGTAGTCTCTTCATTGTCATTGGTATAACCTTTACTCGTACCACCTTGTTGACTCTCTTCATGAACTTTCCACTTATGATATAAATTTTCATAATTTACATACTTTCCAAATCCAAATCCCTCAATATTAGATGATATGTTAGTGAGACCATTATTATCATCCATTTTGTTAACCCAAATTTTCATTTTACCTTTGCAGTTACATGGTTTGTATCCTTTTCCATAGTCAAAACATATTCTCGTCCATTTTTAACATTCCCTAGAGTGCTTCTTCCCACATTCTTAACATATAGGAAACTAAATATTATTTCCTCCATGTTATACACTACCCAAACTCTCAATAAACTCCTTACTTATCTTCTTTGGTAAGTTTGAGAGTTGGTTAAGGTAAACATTGTTAATCATGTTCCATGAAAACTGATTTTGAATAATCACATCATCCTTTTCTCCATTCAGCATCCTAATTGGATTCTCATTAGTAAATTATTTGTCACTTTCAATGTAAACCTAATTTCTTATGGTTCCCTCCATTTAATAAAACCAAAAATCATAGTGTGAGTAATGATAAACATAGTGGAAAACCACAAAATCATGAAAATCACTTATATAATATCTAAATCATGACCCCTAATTTTTAATTTATGACACATTTGGTTTATACTAGGTTATTCATAGTCACAATCTATTTAAATCCTTCATGATGGTTTGTAAAGAGTGTAAATTTCTAAAGTGTATCCACTGGGAGTGTCAAACTAGGTGTGTATAAAGGCTCATTGTCATGCACCAGTTCTCGATCAAGTCTAGATAAATTAGGTGTTTTGGGGGTTGTTACCCCTAGTTAAATCTATACTAGAGCCGCATATACTTGGGGTATCTAGATAGGGATTTATTAATAATAAACCACTCACTCTAACCTTTAACAAAATTCTAGGACATTTTCCTATTATATGAATCATCCTTAGACATATACTTAGAGACATACCTAGACATATCCTTAGAAATATTCCTAGGGATCTCACTAAAATTTTCTCATCCTACATTCTAATGGTTAACTAAACATTTCCTTTGATACCAACTATAGTGAATTAGGATTAACATACATGTATATTACATATTTTTAGATTAATATTCAATACACTACACAAACACATTCCTTAGGACCATAATAGTTTAGTGCCTTTTGAAAATTGGAAAAATAATCTTACAACTTGCTGAAAGATCTTCAATATCTCCCATAAAGATCTTCCCCTTTAGTACTCTTCACAAGAATTACCTACTTAAAACCTTTATTTATAACCTAGGGAAAGAAAAAATAATAAAGGATGAGATAAAATTCTTAGTAAGGGTAAACAATGAAGATATATAGGCATTATATAAGCATATGGGTGTGATAACATGAGCATAACATTGGAAAACCATACCCTGCATATCAAAGATCATAAACATGAATCAAAAAATATGGATTAGCATTTTATAAGACATTAATAATAAGGAATTTAAAAAAAACATGAGCCATGTGAGCATAACATGGTCATAAGATATAGAATTTTGGCATACACATTATCTTATAACATTGTGAACATGTGTAAATAGAAATAGGTTCACTCATTAAGTTAAAGACATGAAATCAGGCCCTCGCATAAACTTATGGACATGAAACTAAGTCCATGCATAACATTATGAACATGTAATAGAGTTTAAAATTAACATTTTTTAAATGTAATCAGGTTCATGCATATGTGGTTATACCTCTTGGGAAAGACACACCTTCATCCCCAACAGCAGCCCTGTCTTAATTTACCTTATTCACTCTCTATTCTAGCCATGTATTATTGTACCGATTTCACTCCACATTCTAGACCTTTATTATTTTATCGGGTTCACTCCTCATTCCATCCATGTCAATCTCATGAGATATATAAATATTTACCCAATTAATTGGAGGGAGATATAGGTCCCACTTGTCACATAATGAAATCATACATAAGTGTGTCGCAGGATCATAAACATTCATCATATCATAACACATGAAATGAAATGGGTATCATAAAAATTTCATCATATCATAAACTGTAGAAAATAGACCAGTTTCATAATCATTTAATCATATAATAACCCATGAAAAGAAGCGGGTTTCATAAGTATTTTATCATAGTATAACTCGTGGAATAAAAATAAGTTTCATAAAAAACTCTTCATATTAAACATAAGACATTGAAATAAAGAATAATAATGGTGTCCTTGGATAATATCCCCAGTAAATAATAAACTATATCAAAGTATTTCATCTTATATGGAGAAGTATTTTTAAAGATCACTTGGAAAATTTCTTAAGGAAAATATCCTTTCATCTTTGAAAAATAATTTTTAAAACATAAAACATTTTGAAAACCCTTTTTTTAAAATAGATTCGAAAACCTATAACAGAAGATTTTAAATCATTTAAATCCTTTTCTTTGAAAATAAACTTTTAAAACTTATAAAGGAATATTTTAAAATAATTTAAAACACTTTTTAATCCTAAAATATTTTTGAAACCCTATTCTTTGAAAATAACCTTTGAAAACTTATAAAGGAAGCTTTGAAAATAATTTAAAATACTTTTTAAATATAGAAAAAATTAAATATTTTTCATTGTAAATGAGATTAAAAGATCATTTAAAAAAATTTAAAACATTTTTAGAAAACATAGTTTTTGAATCAAACGGATTTTTGGCCAAAGAGAGAAATAAGGTCGGATTTTCTTAAAAACACTTTCTTAATTATCTTAAGTACCAAAGAGAAGAAAAATGGTATAATTACTTTAAGGTATAATTAATAACCAGAGGAAAAAATTATGATAATTATTTATATATATATAATAATATTTTATCATTATAAGAAAAATCATAAATAATCTCGATAAATGATGAGATTGTAACATAAAATTATAATCACTTTGGTAACATTGAATTGTAATCCTCATGAAAGAATAACATAAAATGGAACTTAATTTATCATGAGGATAGATAAATTAATTATATTACATGTAAAAGGTTCTATATATACACCTCATGAAATAATATAGATGCATATCATAACATACATCTCAAATAACGCAAATTGACACAAAAAATCGTTTACCAATTTGGTAAATTTTGAATCATAAACCTAATGAAAGAGAGAGATCCTAAAATGGATATGTAAATTGAAATATATTTTAGTATAATCATCATAAAATACATTAATGGGAATTATATAAACCATATATAATAAATTGGTGGTGAATATAGCATGTGTCTCACAAAAGAAAAAAGTGAGACAAAAATCCATTACCTTAAGTCCTGACTCTCATCATACTCACTCAAAACTCATGTATAATAAATATAAATTTATTATACATATATCATAGAACCATATTCATATATATAATACCATATATTATTTACTTATTACTTTATATTACCCGTTTATTAACAATTCCTTGTTTAAGTTATGTTTCGGGTAATATCCACTTTTTTCATACATGTTTTGACTTTCTATTCTTGGTCCTATTACTTATATCATGATTTCATAATATCAATAAATATAAAAATGATATACATATAATATATATTAATTATATGTGTATTTATATTAATCTATAAAATTTAGTGATAGGAAATAAAATACATTGTTCATGGAGATAGTAGGTCGTACGTATGCATGAGCATTGTTTCCATTTTCTTTTCCTATTGAAAGAATGAAAATTAAATTATATATATAAATATATATATATATATATATTATAATTCCAATATAATTTTTATTTCATATATATATCACATATTTCTATTTAACCCATCCTTAATACATTTCATGTAAAGCGTGAATGAATCACATCGCTTCATGAGGTGGTAGTCCGCCATACACACGAACGATATTATCATATTCCCACAAAATGAAAAGTATAAAGGTATGTGTTACATAATAATTAAATAAGCATAAATACATCATAAATATCATATATATCATATATAAATAGTATGTACATCATTATTCCCAACCTTGAGAGGTGGTAATGGAAAAACTAATGACATCAGTTCGCAAGGTAGTAGTTCATCGTACACACGAACAATGATTTCGTAACCTATTTGATGAAAGTGTGTGTTGGAGTTGGTTACATAGAACCAACTTTTTTTTACTTTATAATAAACTTGTATTCATGGTTTTGAATATTAATAAACTCCTTATCACATCATTATTGTTCTTCTGTGTAACTAGTATGTGATAATGTCCTAAGAGTAGTTGCCACACTAAAAGGTCATAGCAGTTCCCCTCTATGATGAGAACCCATAAGTGTTGCAACATTATTCTTGAATATATGTTATATATATGGACTATATAATTTTAGGGACACAAATTATATAGGCTATCAGGTGTGGAGACTCATAGGAAATTGAGGCACCTTCTCATGGTGTACGCCCTTGGTAATATACAGTATGGATATTATGAGAATGAGACCCGCCAGTAGGAAATCCACATTTCTATGTTTCATTGGATGTTCCTATCTGTGGATGTTTGTATTGGTCTTTATACTTTAAGATTATTATTAATGAGTATTATGAGTCGTTCACTTATATGTATTAATGAAAACTATAACAATAGATGTTTATAGCGAAGTAAGATATGTTGGGTGTGTCACGAGTAATATTGCATTAATGAATAATGTGAGAAAGGATTTATACCTTATATTCATTAACAGAAGTTAATGTCTTAGGACCTTTAATGGAAATGATATACCCTAAATAAATCCATATCCATTGTATTCTATAGGCAAGTTCTATTTCTGGAAATTTAAAGAAAGAGATATTGAGCGTATAGGTTGATGGCACTGGCATGCAACCTGCTTGATTTGAGATATTATGATAAAGGGGAAATATTACGCAATAATCATTCGTATGAGGTGACATGTTTTTGTTTCATTAACTTCTTTCCCAATGGGTTCCTTGACATTTTTCTAGACACTAACCTTGAACTTTGGGATGCTTTACCGAATGCCACAGAGAAAGAGGCCTAGAGTGTCACACACTAGTGTGTCCAAAATCTCAGTTAAATAATATATTATTATTTATTATTTAACAAGTTTAATAAATATTATTCTCATACATGGTTTAATAATTATTCTTGTATGATTGATCACATTTATTCTATCACTAGTTATTCGATAGAATATATTATGAGCGGAATATTTAATAAATATTTATTTTCTATTTAGTGAATATAATGTTTATTTATTTATTGGTGAATAATGAAGTGACGTTTATTTAATAAATAAATAGACATTATTCAAGGCCCGATAAATATTATGGAGGAATGGGGGACTGAGTTTAATGGTCTGATGAGAACTGATAATACTGAATATTATTTAATTAAATAATATTTAATTATAATTTTCAAGTTCGACACATGTCAAGAAATAATAATATTATTATTATTATTTAACATGGGGTTTTTCTAGGATTAAATAAATAATAAGGGCACTTGGGAAATTATTTTATTTTAACTCTAGCAATAAAAACACCCAATTATGTTATTTTTTCATTATCTTATTCAATTGTGTACAAAGATCTTGGAGGATACTCTCAAGCCTAGAGAGATCCCTTCTCCAAGAACACTCCCAATAATAGCGATAAATCCTCCACCAGATCAAGGAGAACACTTTAGAAGTGATTCTCTAGGTGATCAAGGAGGATGATGAAAGCACAAATATCTTCCATGCTAGCACCCAAAGAGTCCTTCAGCAACATTTAGAGATTCCTAGAACATGTGTGGATCATCAGTAGAGGAAATATATGCTTGGTTTCTACAATGCAATGACGGTGCACCGCAGATCCGTCACTAGATTCATCAATGAAGAAATAATTCCTTAGAGGTAATTAATTAATCTAATTAAATTAATTATAAAAAATATGTGGTGATATCCTCTCTCTGGTTCCAGTTTGATTAATATTGTGTATCTTTGATTCAATTCCATTGATCATGAATATTAAACATCATATAGATCTTGGATTGGTCATCAATTATGGAAAAAAGCAAAGTTATGCATTGCCAATTGCATGCTTCCATTGTTTCCAAAACCTAAAATTGGTCTCATAAGGGGCACATGATTGTTTATAATTATTTAGATATCATTGGTGATTTACAAATTTTAATTTAGTTTTTCAATTCAAGTTTAATCATTATTTTAATCTGAATTGAGAGATTTATTTCTTCCTTCATCGTTTATCATAGATCTAATCGAGATGTTTAATTTTATGATTAAAATAAAATTGAGAAACTCATCCAGAGGTGCCAAGGATTCTGGTCGGATAATACAAAAGAACACACTGTGTGACCAGAGTTACACGTCATGTAGTCTTGTTCAATGCCCCATGATTTAATTCATAAATTATTCAAATCATGTGCATTGATGACACATAGTATAGTTCTTGCACTGCAGGTTGACCATGATAGACTAGTGCATGGTCACCTAGACTATACTTCATGTGGCCCATTGGACATAGCATGTAGTCCCTTTGGGTTAGAAACAAGTTGTGTATTCCATACACGACCTACCCGACTGGTGACCATGTAACACAAAGTCACCACGATGTGTGGCCCATTGGACACACCATGTACTCTAGTTTTTTAAGGCATAGACTACACATTGATTCCCTAGGTTTGTGTCTCAGATAGATGGTGAGATGTGTACATGTCGTGTAGATCGGATCTACACGCCGTGTATTATACCAAGTTTACAGATTTAAAATTTATTTATTTTACTATGTAAACCTTGAGACATGTAATTTCACGTGGTCATAAAGATAGGACATGCCATGTGATAGGTTTTAATATACATAAATTTTTAAATTTTTAATTAATATTTGTGTAATGTTCAGATCTGCATATCATTTATGAGTCATATTACAAATTTTTACTCTATGTGTGTTGAAGCATAACATGTGATAGAAAAATATTTTAATTCATGTAATCATTCATGAAGTACACATTGTGAAAGTACTTGATAAGTTGTTTATTCCATATGTCACAAGAGTAAAACAGTATATGAGTATAATACATGTTGGGTATAATTATACAAGTATTCTTCATGTTACCTCCATGGTACATTTATGTACACAGTTAATTTTAAATGAATTTGTTTAATTTATTTAAAATTATAATGGATGATAATATCAAGGAAATTCAAATAAGAATTAAGATAAAAGGATTGATTAATTAAAGATAATAATTAATCGATTTGAGTGTGACTTATCTTAAATAATAACTATTAAATAATTTAATACTAGTTTTATTAAATGCGTAATTTGTTGCATGCATGTGGATGATGTTGATCTAGACCAGAACTTTTTTATGAGATTGGTTTCATTTAATTTATTACTAAATTAAATTGTTGTTATGTGTGCCTTCTCTCCTAATTATTATGTAGGGCATGTGTTCCCATGGTTTCATTTATGTAAATCCCTTTTTCCCCTTGTTTGTGTGTGATTAAAAGGCATATGTAATGGATGGAACTCCCAAACTAGTGGAGGTGGTTCAATTTTGGAGTCGAGGTGAAACCAATCTAAGGTAATATAAAGGTGGACATGTGAAAAGCTATAAATGCAAACCTCAATTGGTTCAAGGTTTTTCTTTCCTGGTTTAATAGTTATTTTATCAACTTATAGATAAACTAACCATTAGTATAAGATCATGATCATACCTTTTATTTTATTTCTTTCAGTTGCATGATTATTTCATTATGGATGTATTATTGCGATAACATAATTAATGAATTAAAAATCATGCAAGACAGAACTAAAATAAATAAGATTGTGCATAAATATTATCTAAGACATGGTTAATCACTTAAGTAATCTCACTTAATATTAACAAGCATGTTATAAAGATAATAATTTTAAATTTACACATAAAAGGATAAAATCCCTTAATAAAATATTAATTCAGTATATCCTTCCATTAATTCAGTTAGAATCAAACCATAGTTCAAAGTGCATAAACAACCAGAGTTGGGTGCTTTTAATTATTGGGAAATTCTAATATAAGTTTCGGGTTGACTTAACTTGGTTCACATCAAGGGTTGAATGAAAAAGAAGAACTTGGTGTGACTAAGAGTAGAACGTTAATGAAATATAAATTAATGATTTCAGGATTGTGGAGTCCACTCAGCAGATCAAGGAACTGAGAGTTAATGTAGTTGGCATTTAGAATTACTACCTAAAACCATTTGAGTTTCTTGACCAACCAAATTTGGGGTAATGAGAAGGGGAATATGGATCCTTTCCACTAGAATATCCAAGCAACGTGATATTTTGAAGCCAATGGTGAGGTCTATTGGGTTTTGATAAAATAGTGGGAGAATGATAAATATAATATTTATTTATTTTTCTAAATTTATCAGATAAAGTACTAAAATTTTGTTCATCTTATTTTGTAGAAATAGAAATAAAATGACATCAAACATATCTTTGTGATCCATACTTGAGAAGGAAAACCTTCTCACTGGAACCAGTTTCTAGGAGTGAAAAAGGTGCCTACGTGTCATTATTTTCCATGAAAGAAAATTGTATGTGCTGGAAGAACCTTTACTAGTTGTGCCTAACAATGAGGCAAGTGATGAAGAACTATCTCTCTTTGAGAAACATCTGAATGATGCTACAAATGTTTGGTGATTTATTCTATAATCCATGTCCAATTATATTTTGAAGAAAAATGAGTATATGGATGCCTATATCATGATGTCTCACCTTTGGTATCTCTATCAAGAGAAGGCGAGACAAGAGAGGTAAAAGATCTCCAATGTTTTGTTCAAAACTAAGATTGTAGAGTCTACACCAGATGGGCCTCATGTAGTCAATATTATTAGCTACATTGAATGTATGGACATCTTAGGGATTAAATTACTAGATGATTTTCATGCAGATCTCATACTTTCATCACTTACCAAGACTTATAAATTGTATAAATCTCCCGAGCATTGTCCTTACAATAAGAAGAATATCCATAGGCAGGGCAATGGAAAGTAGGTAGCATGTTTTTCATATGGAGAGTCAAGCCATTATAAGAGGAACTGCACCTAGAAGTAAGGAGGGGATAAAGGTGAATTCATTATAGAGTGCAATATTTCTATTTCTATACATTGGGTATTATATATATCATTTGGTTCTCAAATCTATATCCAAATGTATTTAAAATATTTCTAGTGGAGAGGTGGATCTGAGAGCTGGAAATAGAGAAAGGTTGGCTGCCCTAGCCATTGGTGACTACCACCTTTCATTGCCAATAGGAATGATTTTGGTTTTAAGATATTGTTATTATGTAAATACAGTTACCAAGAACATAAATTTTGTGTCATGTTTAGATAAAAATGGGTTTATTTTCAAATTTGAAAATAAAAGTTGTTTATTTTATAAGGAAAACATATGTTATGGTATGGTGCATTTAAATAATGGTCTTTATGTATTAAATTACAGAAAACTAGGTGTTGGAAATCAATAACAAATCATGTTCACATGACTCATATGACACCCAATTGTGGAATCACTGTCTTGGTCATGTAAATGAGAAGAGTTTGACAAATCTATATCAAGATGGTTATTTAGAATCTTTTAAGCTAAAACCAATTGATATATTTCATGCTTGTTTACAAGGAAAAATGACCAAACCACCATTTAGTGGATAAGGTGAAAGGGCTGTAGAACTTCTAGGATTGGTACACATTGGTGTGTGTGGACCATTTCTAGTAAAATCTAGAGGTGGATATTCTTAATTCATAACCTTTGCTAATGACTTTAGTAGATATGGATATATCTACTTGATGAGGTATAAGTCTGAGTCCTATTAGAAATTCATGTAATTCAAGAATGAAGTAGATAATCATCTTGGTAAGAAGATAAATAATATTCAATCGGATCGAGGTGGTGAATATCTTAACCAAGAGTTCATCGACTTTCTACGGGAGTTTGGGATTCTATCTCAACTCACTCCACCTTATACACCACAGTGGAATGGTGTTAGTGAAAGGATAAATAATACCTTCTTGGACATGGTAAGGTTGATGATGAGCCATGAAGATCTTCCATTATCCTTTTGGGAATATTCATTACAAATTGTGGAATACACATTAAATCAAGTACCAATTAAAGAGGAAAATGGAATTATCTTTGAGTTATGAAGTGGAAAGAAACCCATTTTGTCACTTACACATGTATGGGGTTGCAATAAATTTGTTAAGGCCTTATTAGGAAACAAACTAGCACCTCGGGGCATGAAGTGTATCTTTATAGGGTATCCTAAGGAAACAAAGGGATACTACCTATACAACCCCTCAAACAAAAAAGTGATTGTCATTAAACAAGTCATATTTCTTGATTGGGAGAACATCCTCAAAAAGGATAGTGAGAGAAATATTGAATTCTATGAATTTGATGCTCAAGATACATAGGAGTTGTTATAGTAACATATTCTATAGGTAATCATGAAATAAGTAGTTCCTAAAACACAAGTACTACATAGGAGCGTAAGAGGGGTAAGAGAACTAGAGATATGTGGTTTTCTGGTCACTGAGTATGGTGACTCGTTATTGGTTAAAAATTATGAACCTTTATCCTAAAAAGAGGTAGTAGAAAGATCAGAAACTACAAGATGGATAGAAGCTATGAATTATGAGATGGATTCCATATATTAGAACCAAGTTTGGGTTCTGGTCAATGCTCCAGTTGATGTAAATCCTTTTGGATGAAAATTGGTATTCGAGAGGAAACTAGAAATGAAAGGTAAAGTAAGTACCTATAAAGCATGGCTAGTGACTAAAGGTTTTAAACAGCATCAAGTAATTGACTATAATGAAACCTTTTCACTAGTTTCCATCTTTAAATATATCGGAATAATACTTTATATAGAATCTTACCATGACTATGAGATTTGGAATATGGATGTCAAAACTGTATTCTTTAATGTGAACATTTAGGAAGATATCTATATGACACAACCAGAAGGATTTGTAACTCCAGGTGATGCCAAAAATATTTTCAAGTTACAGAGATACATTTATGGATTGAAGCAATAATCGAGGTCATGGAACATTTGATTTGATGAAGTCGTAAAATAATTTGGTTTCATTAAGAACAAATGTGATTCATTTGTTAACAAAAGGTTTAATGGGAATTTTTTCATTATCGTATTAGTATATGTTGATGAAATATTACTTATTGGAAATGACATATCAGTTTTACAATCTGTTAAGGACTGGTTGAACAAGTGCTTCTCCATGAAAGACTTAGTTAAAGCAACCTATATTCTAGGGATCAAGATCATTCATGATAGATCCAATAGGATTATTGGAAAAATTCAAAGTACATATATTGAACAGATACTAAAGATATTTATTATGGAACAATACAAGAGGGGATTGGTTCCAATGTTACATGGTTTACATATTTCTAAGAAAATGTGTCCCTGAAAACAATAAGAGAAAGAGATAATGAGTAAGATCCCATACTCTTTGGTGATAGGATCAATCATGTATTCTATGTTATGTACTAGATTTGATGCTGCCTATTTACTAAGTATGGTAGGTAGATATCAAGAAAATATAGGAGAGCAGCATTGGATTGTTGTTAAGGTTATCCCTAAGTATCAGAGAAGAACTAAGGATGTGTTCCTGGTGTATGGAGTAGATGAGGGGCTGGTCATTAGGGGTTATACTGATGTTGGATTTTAGACAAATCAAAATGATGTGAAGTCGCAATAAGGATATGTTTTCTATCTCAATGAAGTATTTGTGAGATGAAAGAGTTCAAAGTAGCTATTTTTCACTAATTTTACAGCAGAGTCCAAGTATATAGTGTCTTCTGATGTAGCCAAGGAAGCCTTTTGGATTCATAACTTTTTCCAGGATCTTAAGTTTGTACCTATCAGTAAAGACCCTATCACATTGTATTTTGATAATAATATAGTGATGGCTCTTGCAAGAGTCAAGGTCACACCAATGGACAAAGCATATACTCTAAAAGTATCACCTCTTGAGGGATTTATATTAGAGGGGTGAATTTGCAGTAAGAAGAGTACCCATGGAAGAAAACATGTCAGACCCCTTGACTAAAGACCTGTCTCAAGAGAAGCATGAGTATCATGTGATAGCCAGCAGGATGAAGGTTGTTAGTAGTTGGCTCTAGTGCAAGGGGTATTCTATTGGAGTCGGTTCCCTTGAACCAACTTATTTTTACTTTATGATAAACTTATATTCGTGGTTTTGAATATTAATAAACTCTTTATCACATCATGATTTTTCTTCTGTGTAACATAGTATGTGATAATGTTCTAAGAGTAATTGTTGCACTAAAAGGTCATAGGAGTTCCCCGTTATGATGAGAACCTAAAAGTGCTACGACACTATTCTTGAATATATGTTCTATAGTCAGACGATATAATTTGAGGGACACAAATGATATAGGATATCAGGGGTGGAGACTCATAGTACTTTGAGGCACCTTCTCATGGTGTACACCCTTGGTAATATCCAGTATGGATATTATGAGAACAAGACCCACCAGTATGAAATCCATATTTCTATGTGTAATTGGATTTTCCTATCTACGGACATGTGTATTGGTCCTTAGACTTTAAGATTATTATTAATGAGTATTATGAGTCACGCACTTAGATGTATTGAATAAAACCATGATGAAATATGTTTGCGGTGAAGTAGGATAAATTGGGTGAGTCACAAGTAATATCACATTAATGAATAACGCGAGAAAGGATTTATCCCTTATTTTCATTAATGGAATTTAATGTATCAATACCTTTGATGGAAATGATATATCCAAAATAAATCCATGTCCATGTTGTTCTATAGACAATTTCTATTTCCAGGAATTCAAAGAAAGAGATATCAAGCATATAGGTTGATGGAACTGGCAAGAAACCTTCTCGATTTGAGATATTATAATAAAGGGATTATATTACATAGTAATAATTTGTATGAGGTGACATGTCATTGTGTAATTAACTTCTTTATCTATGGGTGCCTTGACATGTTTCTAGATGATAACTTTGGACTTTGGGTTGCTTCACCTAATTCCATTGATAAATAGGCCTAGAGGGTCACACATTAAGTGTGTCCAGAATCTCAATTAAATAATATATTATTATTTATTATTTAATAGGTTGAATAAATATTATTCTTGTATGTGGTTTCATAATTATTCATGTATGCTTGATCGCATTTATTCTGTCACTAGTTATTCGAGAAAATATATTGTGAGGGAAATATTTAATAAATATTTATTTTCTATTTATTGAATATAATATTTAATTATTTATTGGAGAATAATGTAATGATATTTATTTAATAAATAAATATACAATACTCAAGGCCCAATAAATATTGTGGAGGAATGGTGGAATGAGTTTAATGGTCTGGTGAGAAATGATATTATTGAATATTATTTGATTAAATAATATTTAATTATAATTCACAAGTTCAACGCATTTAGAGAAATTATAATATTACTATTATTATTTTACATGGGGTTTTTCTAGGATTAAATAAATAATAAGGGAACATATTGAATTATTTTATTTAAACCCTAGAAATAAAAATACCCAATTATGTTATTTTATCATTAGCCTATTCGGTTGTGCACAAAAATCTTGGAGGATCCTCTCAAGCCTAGAGAACTCCCTTCTCTAAGAATGCTCCCATGAATGGTGAGAAATCCTCCTCTGTTGGATCAAGGAGAATGCTTTGGAAGCAATTCTTGAGGCGATCAATTCGGACGACGCAAGCATAAGGATATTCCATGATAACACCTAGAGACTCCTTCAACGATGTCTGAAGATTCTTAGAACACATATGGATCACCACTAGAAGAAATCTATACTTTTTTTCTACAACACAATGATGGTGCACCACAGATCTTTCGTTGGATTCATCAATGAAGAAAGAATTCCTTAGAGGTAATTCTTAATCTAATTAAATTAATTATAAACAAAATGTATTGATATCCTCTCTATATGGTTCTGGTATGATTAAGTTTTTATATATTTGATTAAATTATATTGATCACGGTTATTAAACATCATATAGATCTTGTATTTATCATTGATTATGGAAAAAATAAAAGCTGGGCACCACCCATCGCACGCTTCTATTGCACCCGGAACCTACAGTGTGTGTGGTTGTATATCGTACACTTAAAATAAAAAAATATAAATATATTTAATATAATGAGGTTATTATATAATAATTCTATAAAAATAATGAATGGGTTTGAGGAATAAATAAAATAAAAACATTTGTTGATGAGCGTTACCTCTTCTTCGGGTATCTCCTTTTGGTTTGTACCAAAGGGATTCCTTGGTTGGCATTATGACCAAAGTAAGGATTATATAATGAGTTTATATAATTTTGGAAGTTATTTTTTTAGATATCAGTCAATTAAAATTTCTGGATAGGTGTTAATAGAGGAGGTGATTGTGTGGCCTTTTATAAGTGGGGGAGAGGATACACTTGGTAATTTGAAAAGAAAGTTAGGTGTACCCACATTTTTACCTAAAAAGGGATTTAATAATGAACCAAATTAGATACATGAAAGGTTAAGGTATAAATATGTTCATCCAATGGGTTTTTTAAAAGTTTAAATTTCATTTTTCTCCTTAATTTTAAATTTTAGTCCCTTGATAAACTTGTTTTTCTCTTAATCATCTTGATTAATTTTAACTATTTTGACTAATCATTTTGGTCAAAAATTAAGTTTTCATTATTAGAAATTATAAATTATTATAATTAAAAATATTAAATACATTTTTATAAATTAAATTTTCTTGTGAATTTGCATTCTATTTTGTTTTATTACTTGTTTGATTACTTGGGGAGATTGTTTTTCATGTGCATGTTTTCTTTTGTTTGACTACATGTGATTTTTTATTTAAAAACCTTTCTGTATTTTGATGATTTATTAAACAACATTGCATGGATTTCTGTGATTTATATAACCTTGAATAGATAAGAGATTTATCTACATATAATTATTTGATTATGAAGTCTGAAAATTCATTTTTATTACTCTAAAAATTCAATTAAGTTACTACTGCAGTTTTCTGTTTTAAAAACTTTAAGTATTTATTTTACTGAAACTTATATAGATATATGATTTTCATGAAACTTGATTTTATATAAATCCAACTTTTTTATCTTGATCTCATTAGTTTACATTGAAGTCTAAAAAGGTCGTTTTGATGGTGATTAAATTATTTGAATTTCTACTTTGATTTTTCAAAACTATTTTTTTCTAGAATGTTTTTTATTTTGTTTTTCAATGATTTCAGGAGATATAGAAGTTAGTTTTATTTGATTATTAATTATTTAGAAAGATAATAAGTTTTTCTACAAATAAGTTTGTTTTACCAATTTTTGAATCTGATTTTTAAAGCCCTTAAAAATTCATTGAATTTTGTTAAAGTATGATGTCTAGTTTTTCACAAAGTATGGGAAACCCTACTTTCACAATAATGAAAAGTATGGTTCATCAAACCTACTTTTGAAAAAGTAAAAATTATGGTTCATCAACCCTAAATTACTATTCATTATTCATATTTTATGTTACTATTTATGAATAGTGAAAAGTATGGTTCATCATACACTATCTACTGTTCATGAATAGTGAAAAGTATGGTTCATCATAACTATATATTGTTCATGAATAGTGAAAAGTATGGTTCATCATCACTACATTATTGTTCATGAATAGTAAAAAGTATACTTCATCAACCCTACATTACTATTCATTTCTCCAAAGTATGGTTCATCTCTACGCTATATTAGTGTTCATTTCTGAAAAGTATGGTTCATCCCTATGCTATGTTACTGTTCATCATCCCTATGCTACATTACTGCTCATTCCGGAAGTTATTGTTCATTCTGTGTATTTTTGCTGAAAATTGATTTTCTGTATATATATGGATTATTTTCAATGGTTTTTCTACTGGATAAATTCTCATAAAATATAAGGATTTTTACCAAAGATATTTTAATGTTGTTGGTGCTATATTTAAAGATAAAAATTAAAAAATTATTTTAACATATTTTTCCAATTAAGTTGGTGTTCAAGATTATTTAAATTCAAATTTTTTATTTTACTTTCAGTTTTTGCTATTACTTTCCAAGAACTGTTTTGAATAAATTTAAATTGGTTTGAATGGATTTAAATTGGTTTTTTAAATCATTCAACGCAGCTATATTTCTGGAGATATTTTTGGAAGAGTTATTCAAAATATTTTAAATTATTTTTAATATTTATTCTACAGGAATAAAGAGGCAACGGTGTTATGTTTTTCATAGAGATATTTATTAACGCTCTTGACTCAATTTATTTGGAATATCCTAAGGAAGCGGAGCTTTTATAACTATTGAATATTTTCTATATATATATATATATATTTCTCTTTCATAGGTCAAAATAATATAGCAAGATACAAATTTCAAGACACATGTTATCATTTTTTATACTCTCTTTTTTCAAAGAGAAAGTGTTGTGAACTTTGAATTTGTTGTGCATTTAAAACATCTAATGACACTCTGGTTCATCATCTTCATGATCTATCAAGGTACAAATTAATTCTTCTTCTTCTACAATTTCCTTGACAAGGAAACATGATCTAAACCTCAATAACCAGTACATGTGCTCTCATTGTTTATATTTTTTCGTCTATTCTTGAGTCTGTAACACTTTTTCCCATCTCTCACATGAACTTTATTTTTCTGCTTATTCTTTTACTCACAAAAGCATTATTTGTTATTATTTTTTCTCTGGTTTTGACTCCCGGATTCTAAAGTGTGGATCTAAGGGTTGTGACTCCCTGTATCTAAAGTCACAACTATTCGGGTTGTGACTCCCAGTGTCTAAAGTTATTTGTAAGGGTTGTGAATATTCATACAAAATTTAGTGTCATGGTTATCCCTCCACTATAAAATAATTCTATAATTGGGTTATTATTCCCCCATAAAAATCATTTTTAGTGCACACGTATCTCTCACCGAGTATAAAGTTATAAGAGTAGAAGAAGTCTCACTTTGGAATGAACTACTATAAAAAATATCCTTGCATTATTTAATTTTTCCACTACTAATTAACCTCAATAATTAACTTAGATAATTATTTTAATTAATAAAATTATTTTTTAAATTTTTTCATCTGGTCTATTCACCCCCCCCCCCTCTAGACCATCTTCCATTACCCTATCTGAACTAAAAATTTGTATCAAAGGGAATTCCTTTTTAGAATTGATTAGTTTTGTTATTCTCTTTCTGATACCTTTAAATTTGTATTAAAAGATTATTACTTTTGGAATTATCAAATCCCTATCTAGAGTATACTTTGATTTTATTTGTGATAAAATTTTCCTAGACCTCACAGTTTAAGGACAAGATCTTATAAGATGGAAAGATTAAACCACAATGATGCTTGGATTCCTCAAAATCCACCACACTTTGATGGTAATTAATATGGTTACTGGAGATCCTGAATGGAGGCTTAACTTAAATAATTGAGCATTGATCATTGTTATATCATGTCAAAATAGTACACATTTCCTAAAGCTGACCTAGATACTCTTACCAGAATTTATGCTACTAGATATTTTTTAAATTATAAGGTTTTAAATATTTTATATTGTGATATTAACATAAGTGTTTTTAGTCATGTTTCTGCTTGTAATATAGATCATTAAATATGGAAGATTATACAAGTTAATCACCTTGTCTCTAACAAAATAATTTGTACCAAACATGGAATGTTTCGTGCTAAGTACCAAGACTTCAAGATGGGTGAAGATGAAATAGTAAACCAAATGTTCCATAGATTCACAAGCATTGTGAATGGAATTAATTCACTTGTAGAAGCTCTAGAAAACCCAATACATATTGAAAGAGTCCTATGAGCCTTACCAAAGAAATGGAATGCAAAGAAGGATGCCATTTATGAAAGAAATAATTTCAAAGAATACACCCTAGATGAATTGTTTGGATCAATACTCTAATATAAGATTTAATTAAATAATATAGCTGCTGAGGAGACAAAAAAAGGGTGTATATTTTAAATCTATGAATGTTGTTTCTACTGAATCTTTTGATTCTGATCTATAGGATTGTGAAAAAGAAGATATGGCTCAGATTATGACTGTATTTTTCAAAATAATGCAAAATAAAGGATTCAAAAATCGGTTTAGAAGAAACCATAAAAAAGAAAAATATAAGGGAGATAAGAAAGGTGATATGAATTATAATGCTTTAGATGTAACATGTTATGATTGCAGGAAGAAAGGGAATATCAAACCTGATTTTCCTAAACTAAAGAATAAAGACAAATACAAAAAGAAGGACAAAAAGGAATTGACCACTAGTTGGAGTTGTATAGAAGAATATGATTCCAGTGAACAATCTGGAAATGAAAAATTAAGTGATAACTTATGCTTCATGGCATCACTGGATAAGGTTATTAATTATTATTTTTTATTCTGAATATTCTGATTCTAAATGTGATTCTAAAAACCCCAATGTTTTTTAATTAAATAAAGAAATTGAAAGATTAAGAAAACATATTTTCAAAGATTCTAATTTATATAATAATCTTAAAGAAAAAATGAGAAACTTATTTCTAAAAATAAAATACTTTTATAGTAGAATGAAAAACTGAGTAACACTAATTATTCTTCTTCTCATTCAAAAGTTTATGAGAATTTAAAAACTTCTCAAGATTTGAATGAAAATTTGAAAAAGGAAGTTGAATGTTTTAAAAAAGTTTATCTTATTTTATTCAAGGTTGTTAAAAATATCATGAGATGATATCTTTAAAAAAAACTGATAAAATAAATATGGTTTTGGTTATGACAGGAGATTAACTCAAATGTATAAAACTCATTTTGTTAAAAGTAAAAATGGTTTTACTTCAACTGTTACTTTTTTTAAATGTGGAATGAAAGGTCACTATGAAAATGATTATTCTCTTAGATTTAAACAATCCTTGGGATTTACAAAAACTAATATTACTAAATCCTTATTATCTATATTATCTTACAATACATGTTTACAATAATAGAAAAATACCCTATACCAACGGTTTGGAACCGTTGGTATAGGTATCCAAACCATTGGTATAGCCTATACCAATGGTTTGGAGGACCATTGGCTAGTTTGTCCTTAGGATAGGTCTATACCAATGATTCTAGGAAAACTATTGGTATAGACCTATACCAACAGTTTCATAAAACCATTGGTATAGGTAATTCAAAAAAAACATGGCTTGGTTTTGATCCCAGCACCTCCCATTTATAATCCAACAACCTAACCACTAACCTCACGTGACTTTTGTGAAAATAATTTCATAAATATATATATATTCATAATCATTTTAACTTTTTATTTATTAAATGTTATTTTAAAAAATATTCCATACAAAAATGTGTACCTATACTAATAATTCACAAAACCGTTGGTATAGACCTATACCAATGGTTTTGAGAACCTTTGATATAGTTTCTTTGAATTTTTGAGCTATACCAATGGTTTTGGTGAAACCATTGGAATAGGGAGGACGAATACCAATAGTTTGGCCAAAACCATTGGTATAGGTCCAAATTAGTGACCTATACCAATGGTTTTGTCCAAACCATTGGTATATGTCCATATAAGTGAGCTAAACCAACAGTTTTGGCCAAACTGTTGGTATAGGTCCAAATTAGTGACCTATACCAACGCTTTTGGTCAAACCATTGGTATAGGTCCTATTTCTAGTAGTGTTAAATTTTGTATGGGTACCTAAAAATTTTATAACTAATCCCATTGGACTCAAAGTAGCTTGGGTACCAAAATGTTCAAGTAATTTATTTTTTTAGGAAAAATGCCTTGAGTGTATTAAGAATGACATATGGTACATGGATAGTGGATACTCTAGGCATATGACCAGAGACCCATCAAATTTTAACACTTACAACACATGTAATGGAGGCACTGTTACTTTTGGAGATAATTCCAAAGGTAAAGTAAAAGGTTTTGGTAAACTTGGTATTTCAAATTCTACTTTTATTTCTAAAGTTTTATATATTGAAGGTTTAAAACATAATTTAATTAGTATATCACAGTTATGTGATGATGGAATGGAATTTAAATTTCAAAATGATAATTTTTTTGTTTTTGAAGATGATTCATTATTATTTTATGCTAATCGAAAAGATAATATTTATTCTATTGATTTTTTCTGAACTAACTATTCAATATGTTAAGTGTTTGAATACTGTACAGAATGACAGCATCCTTGGGCATCGACGTTTAGGGGATGTTAATTTCAGAATGTTACATAAACTCTCAAAACATGAGAATGTGTTACGGCTTCAATCCTTGAAGAAATAACATCTTCATGTTTTTGATGCTTTCATGAAAGGGAAGTAACATAAAATTTCTTTTAGACTCATCAATCAGATAAGTACTAATATACATTTATAGTTAATACATCTTGATTTATTTGGCCCCACTCAAATTTCTAGCCTTGGTGGAAGGAAATATACGTTAGTTATTGTGGATGATTATAGTAGATTTACTTGGGTATACTTTCTTACTCATAAAAATGATACATTTTATAGATTTACTGATTTTGGTCAATTAGTTCAAAATGAAAAAGGTTGTACAATAATTTTATTCATAGTGACAAAGGAGGTAAATTTCATAATTTAGATTTTGAAAAATTTTGTGAAAAGAATGGATATTTTCAGAATTTTTTTACTCCTAGAACACCATAACAAAATGGTGTTTTATAATGGAAAAATAGAACTCTTATTGAAATGGATCAAACTATGTTAAGTAAATATAATTTTCTAAGATATTTTTTGGGATGAGGATGTTTTTACTGCATGTTATATTTCAAATAGAATTATTATTAGACCATTGTTAATGAAAACTCCTTATTAATTATTCAAAAATAAAAATCCCAATGTTTGATACTTTAGAGTTTTTTTTGTAAAGTTTTTATTTTAAATTAAAAATATAATTTAGATAAATTTGATGCTAAGAGTGATGAAGGTATTTTTTTGGTTATTCTAATAATAGTAAAATATATAGATTTTATATTAAAATAAATATGGTTATTGAAGAATCTGTGAATGTTATGTTTGATGAAAATAATGTTAAAATAAATTCTGATTCTAATGATATTGATGAAGAGTTTAGAGAATCTAATTTTGGTGAATAAATTATTCGAGATAAGAATGAGTCAATTGAGGGGGGGAATACTCCTCAACCAGATCCAAAATCATGAAAGATTCACAAAGATCGTCCTATTGAAAATATAATTGGAAATGTTAATTCTGGTTTTAAAACTATACATTCTATTTTAAATTTTTGTGCCAATTATTATTTTATTTCTGATTTTGTTAATTTTAATGTTGATGATGCTTTGAAAGATGAAAAATGGATTGTTTTTATGAAAGATGAATTAAATCAGTTTGTTAGAAATAATGTTTGGAATTTAGTAGAATTTCCTAAGGATAAATTGGTGATTGGAACTAATTGGGTCTTTAGAAACAATCTAGATGAATTTGGATGGAGTGTCAAAAATAAAGCCAGACTTGTTGCTCAAGGGTACTCTTAAGAAGAAGGTATAGACTTTGAAGATTCCTTTGAAATTGTTTCTAGGTTAGAGGTAATTATAATTTTATTAGATTTTACTTGTTTTCAAGGTTTTAAATTATATCAAATGGATGTAAAAAAGTTCTTTCTTAAATGGTTTTATAACTGAAGAAGTTTATGTTTCTAAACCCCCTAATTTTGAAATTGAAAATTTTCCTAACCATATTTTTAAATTATCTAAAGCTTTGTATGGTCTCAAACAAGCACCCCATGCTTGGTATGAAAGGCTTTATTTGTTTGTTTTTAAATAATGAATTTAAGAAAGGCAATTTTGATCCAACTATTTTTATTAAAATAACTTATGATGATATTCTATTTTTTCATATTTATGTTGATGATATAGTTTTTTGGATCATATAGTGAAATACTTTGCAATGAATTTTCTTCTTTGATGTCTTCTAAATTTAACATGAGTTTAATGGGAGAATTAAAATTATTTCTTGGACTTCAAATTTTTCAAAGAAAATATGTAATTTTTTTTAATCAATATAAGTATGCTAAAGAGTTAGTTAAAATATTTGGTTTTGATTCTACTAAATCTATGAAAACTCCTATGGGTAATAATTGTAAATTATATATTTGTGCTTCTAGTAAATCTATTGATTTTAAATTTTATAGAGGCATGATAGTTAGCTTGTAATATTTAACTAAATATAGACCCGAAATCATTTTTAGTGTTTTTTTATGTGTTAGATTTCAAGAAGATACTAAAGAAAGTATTATTAAATCTATCAAAATAATAATTAGATATGTTAAAGGAACTATAGATTCTGATTTATTTTACCCAAAGTATAACTATTTTGATTTAACATCTGATTCTGATTCTGATTTTTGAGGATATAGAATTTATAGAAAAAGCACATCAGGTATGTGTCATTTTCTGGTAAAAATTTTAATATCATGATCTTCTAAGAAACAACTATTTGTTGCTTTATCTACTGTAGAAGCTGAGTATATCTCTACTGCTAGTAGTTATGCTCAAATTTTATGGATTAAGAAATCATTATGTAATTTTGGTGTTTATCTTGATAAACTACCTATTTATTGTGATAATATTTCTACAATTTCTATTTCTAAAAACCCCATATGGAATTTTAGAACAAAGCATATTTATCTTCTATTTCATTTCATTAGAGATTATGTGAACAAGGGTGATATTGTTTTAGAATTTATACCTTCTGAAAATCATCTAGCAGATATTTTTACAAAGCCTTTAGACATTGCTCAGTTTGAAAAAATTAAATTTGAACTTGGTTTATTGTAATTTTAATTTTTTATTACTATATTTTTTAGGGGGATTTTGTTTTCACTTTCTGTTTATTTACAAAAAGGGGGAGAGATATTTTGGGAGAGATTTTTTGAGAGAAAATGGGCAGCAATAAATGGGAATAAATAAATTGGTTTTAATTGTTCAAAATTTTTGGTTTTGTAATCAAACAAAAAGGGGGAGACTGTTTATTCATTTTCATTCTCTTTTTTTTGATTCCTTGTTTGATTACTTGGGGAGATTGTTTTTGCATGTGCATGTTTTCTTTTTTTTTATTACATATGATTTTTCATTTAAAAACCATTCTATATTTTGATGATTTATTAAAATACATTGTATGGATTTATGTGATTTTTATCAAGTTGGATATATGAGAGATTTATCTACATTTAATTAGTTTATGATGAAGTCTAAAAATTCATTTTTATTACTCTAAAAATTCAATTAAGTTGTTGTTGTAGTTTTAGAAACTCTACAGTTTTTAGTTTTAAAAAATTTATGTATTTATTTTACTACAACTTATATAGATATAGTATTTGAATAAAACATGGTTTTATATAAATTTAACTTGTTTATCTTGATTTCATTAGTTTACATAGAATTCTAAAAATGTCGTTTAAATGGTGATTAAATTGTTTGAAGTTATGCTTTAATTTTTCAAAACTGTTGTTTTTTCAGAATGTTTTTTCTTCTGTTTTTCAATGATTTCGGGAGATGTAGAAGTTGGTTTTATTTGATTCTTGATTCATTATAAATATAATAAGTTTTTATAAAAATAATACTTTTAGAAAAAAGTCTAAATATGATTTTTAGATCCCTTAAAAATTCATTGAAATTTGTCAAAGTATATTGTCCAGATTTTCAAAAAATATGGGAAAACCTACTTTCGCAATAGTGCAGAGTATGGTTCATCAACCCTAATTTCAAAATAGTGAAAAGTATGGTTCATCAACCCTACATTAATGTTCATCATTTATATGCTATGTACTGTTCATGAATAGTGAAAATTATAGTTCAGCATACACTATGTACTGTTCATGAATAGTGAAAAGTATGATTCATCATTGCTACACACTATTCATGAATAGTGAAAAGTATGGTCCATCATCGCTACATTATTGTTCATGAATAGTGTAAATTATAGTTCATCAAACCTATGTTACTTTTCATTTTCAAAAATTATGGTCCATCCCTAGCTATGTTACTGTTCATTTCTGCAAAGTATGGTTCATCCCTATGCTACGTTACTATTCATCATCCATATTCTACATTTTTGTTCATCATCCCTATGTTACGTTACTATTCATTCCCAAAGTTACTGTTCATTCTGTGCATTTTTTCTGAAAATTGATTTTTTTTCATATATATGGATTATTTTCAATGGTTTTTTTTCTAGATAAATTATCATTAAATCTAAGGGTTTTTATCAAATATATTTTAATGTTTTGGTGCTATATTTAAATAGAAAAATTAATAAATTATTTCAAAATCTTTTTTCAATTAAGTCAGTGGTTTCAAGATTATTTAAATTCAAATTTTTTATTTTACTTTTGATTTTTTTGCTACATTCCAGGAACTTTTTTGACTAAATTTAAATTGGTTTGAATGGATTTAAATTGATGTTTTAAATCATTCAATGCTACTATATTTTTGGAGATATTTTTGGAAGATTTATTCAAATTACTTTAAATTATTTTTAAGATTTATTCTATAGGAGTAAAGAGGAAATGATGTTATGTTTTTCATGGATATATTTATGAATTATCTTCACTCAATTTATTTTGAATATCCTAAGTGGAGCTGTTGTAACTGTTGAATATTTTCTCTATATATCTATTTCTCTTTTGCAGGTTAAAATAAGATAGAAAGATACAAATTGTAAGACACATGTTAACATTTTTGATACTCTGTATTTTCAAAGAGAAATTGTTGTGAACTTTGAATCTACTGTGCATTTGCAACATCCTACTACACTCTGTTTCATCATCTGCACTGTCTCTCAAGGGATGAATTAATTCTGCTTCATCTACAATTGCCTTGATGAGGCGATCTGATCTAAACCTCAACAACCAGTACTTATTCTCTTATTGATTATCTTCTCTCATATGGTTTTGAGTTAGTAACACTTTTTCCCATCTCTCACATGCACTCTATTTTTATGTTTATGCTTTTAATCACAAAAAATTATTTTTTATTCTATTTTATTGGGTTGTGACTCCCAGATTATAAATTCAGGATCTAAGTTTTGTGGCTCCCTGTATCTAAATTTAGGGCTGTTTAGGTTGTGACTCCCAGTGTCTAAATTCAGGTTGTAAGGGTTGTGACTTCCCATACAAAAGTCAGTATCATGGTTATCCCTCCACTAGAAAAGGATTCTGTAATTGGGTTATGATTTTTCCATAAAAATAATTATTAGTTTACATATATCTATCACCGATTATAGATGTATAAGAGTATAATTAGGCCCACTTTGGACTGAACTACTATAAAAACATCCTTTAATTATTTTCCTTTTTCACTGCTAATTAACCTCAATAATTAACTTTGATAATTATTTTAATTAATAAATTTATTTGTTTAAATTTTTAATCTAGTTTATTCACCCCCCCCCCCTCTAGACCATATTACATTACCCTATTCAACCTAACAAAATTCACATAATTTTAAGAAATTAATTTAAAATCAATCTCACAGACGCGATGAGAAAGCGAATTTTTAAAGAAAAAGGTTCAAAAGTTTGAAATGTTTTTTATATCCAATTTCAATGTGAAATTGAATATGATGTCCTAAATTTGATTAATTGATTTATAATTTATCTAAATATACTTTTAAACAAATTTAAAATGTAATTTATCTTTATTAATAAATTAAGTGAAAATACGGTTTTAGATTAAAATTTAGTGTTTTTCACTATTCATCAAAAAATGAAACTTTTCAGAAAAATACCAAAAAAATCACCCTAAGATAATTTTTCTATTCCTATTTTAAAAATAAAGTTTATTTTTTCAAATATAATTTATAAAATTTTTAAAAACTATATTTAAAATAAGTGCACCATTAACATATGGTAAAACTACCTTTTAGAAAATTTCATCTTTTTATATGTAAAAATGGTTTTATTCTTATATCTTGTATAGAAAACACATAATATGAATGTTAAATAGTTGATTGAATATATCTATATCATTAATATCATTCATAAAAATTGATTTGTTTAATTTATTTAGATAAAACATGTTTGTGCATAGCTTTTTTTAAAAGGAATTTCTTTATTTTCAAATAGTTCTTACTTCCATTTCTAATTGATTGGTTACCAAATAATTCATTTTGTAAACATGAATAAACCAAATTTTTTTAATTTAGTTAATCCTTTTCATACCCTCCATTCCAATGGCTAGATGATAACTATA
Organism: Viscum album; assembly: GCA_963277665.1. Classification (NCBI taxonomy): domain Eukaryota; kingdom Viridiplantae; phylum Streptophyta; class Magnoliopsida; order Santalales; family Viscaceae; genus Viscum; species Viscum album. The sequence continues at coordinate 866,170,943 of OY728152.1, read as the reverse complement.
ATAATATTTTAATAATATATTATGTTTCTTTTGAACTCATTGTTGCATGTAACGCATGCTAAGCTCGGTGTTGTGTGTAACACAATATAAGAATATCGTTTCATGAAATTAAATCTAAACTCGGTATTATTTGTAACAAAATCCAAACTCATTATTTTGGGTACCGAAATCTAAACTCAGTATATTGTATAGCATAAGATTAACTTGGTGATGTATATAAAGAAAACTTAACTTTGTGTAGTGTGCAATGAAATCCATCAAAGAATTTTAATTTATTTGAAAAAATAATAATTCATAAAAACTCGGGGTGTTTCAATATTGGTGAGTTGGGTGATATGATATAGTAGCAGGTAATTTACTACTATTATTGAGATGGCTGTGATATGTGAGGGTGAACCGAGAGAGAGGTTAGACCAGACTTTTGAATACCTTAGAGGTGAGAAGCATGGGTAAAGGATTTAGTTTTGAGATAGATACATGGGATATTTTACTGAGTAATGTATATAGATATGGTGGTACATTAGATATTGTTGGACTCACCTGTTTTGATAATCCCAAATCATGTTTCATTTATATGAAATTCATATTTCGTTAGTTTTTATAGTTTTTGTCATGTAACAATTATATATTTTCTATCTCACTAATTTCTTGATCAAGTTTACAGTGTAAAATTTTCTAAGTAAGAGGTTATCGATAGAGGTTACCGATAGAGGTTACCGATAGAGGTTACTGATAGAGGTTACCGATAGAGGTTACCGATAGAGGTTACCGATAGAGGTTACCGATAGAGGTTACCGATAGAGGTTACCGATAGAGGTTACCAATAGAGTTTACTGATAGAGGTTATGGATAGAGGTTACGGATAGAGGTTTCCAATAGAGGTTACCGATAGAGGCTACCGATAGAGGTTACCGATAGCGGTTACCGATAGAAGGTTACCGCTAAGAAACCTTACCGCTGAGTTAACAATGTGAGTGAGTTCACCGCTAAGAGTCTATCACTCAAAGGCTATTGTTGTAGAGTTGCCGGAAGAGCTAACTGCTATAAGGATACATATGTAAAGCCTACCGATGAAGCTTACCGATGAAGCCTACCGATGAAGCCTATCGATGAAGCCTACCGATGAAGCATACCGATGAAAGCCTACTGATGAAGCCTACCGTTGAGAAGGCTACAGCTACCAGTCTACCGATACCTATACCCTTCTACTCTATACTTTTTCAATTTTCTTGAGATTATTCTAATGGTCTTATTTGGTAAGTTTAATGCTTCTGACATTAATTAATGCTGATTTTAGACATATCTGGAGACTATATCTGGAGACAGTACAAGGTACGATGAGGACTGCATGTGGTTTCATTATTCCCACTGTTGGACCTCAAGAATATAAAATAGAATAGAATATAGAGTTAAAAATGAGTATGTTGGGTGAGAGACAAGATACGGAAGATCTGTAGAACAAAAAGAATGCTAGCACTCACTTTGCTAACCCAAGAGATTCACGAAGATCAATTGAGAGAACAAAGTCAATACTGGCTTCTATGCTTCATCGAATATCTTTCATACCTATAAGTAGAACAATTTAGTACCTGGAATCTAGAATGTGGAGTTGCGACACTCTATTTTGGATAAAACTTCCAGAGAAGGACTCAAACTACAATTTCTTCACTCCAAGGAGTCAAGAGATGAACTAAAAACACATAGATACTTATAAACTCAATATTTAAAACATTATCTCAATTGTGTCCTTTTTCTTAAATTTTTGATCAGTGTGTGTTTGTATGTTACACACACACTGTCTCCTATGCTTAAACTGGAGGATACTGAAAATCCTCACTCCAAACATTACTTACACTTTTTTCCCACATATAACTGTGGAAGAGGTTGTGTGTAGCCTGGTTGATTGTTTTTCCCACAAAGAACTGTGGTAGAGGGTGTGATCCCTGGACAGTTTGTGAAAACTGTTGTAAAGCCTGATACAGGTTGTGTATCAAGTTTATTGTTAATATAAATTTCTTGGTGGTAGGTGATCACAAAGTGGATAGGATTAAGTCTCAGCTTGAGACTGAACCTCTTTTTTAACTCCGTTGTGTACTTTATTCTGTAATACTCTGTTTTTCTATTTTCCACTTCTAATAATTTCAAAAACAGAAAAAAAAATTCATTAACTCTGATAGTTAGTTTTGGTTAGTGTGTATATGTTTTTAATTCAGTAAACAGTTTCAAAAGTTGGATAAGTATTTTTCACTGATTCAACTGAGGACTAATCAACCTTTGAGAAACTTTTTGACCAATTAAACATTTATATATCTAATGTCTTAATTAACTGGGCTGTTTCAAATTGGGGTATTTTTATCATAAAGTTTTTAACAGAAATTTTAAGTAGGAACTCAATTCACCCCCCTCTTGAGTTTCCACTGACTGACTGAAATGCCTAAAGGCTAAAATTTTTATTAATTTTGGATAATACCCCTTTTAAGGACAAAGGGAGAAACCTTACATGACTTAAAGGACATAAAAACATCAACATAAAACGAATTTCAAAGCCCAAAACAAAGATACTAAGAAATACCCTTCCCCGGCATCATCATCAGTATAGAACCTCCACCATTGCATGACAGTTCAGCAAGTTGTCCCATGTAGAGGAGAACGGGCCTGGTACTGATTGCAGAGCCATACCCTCTCAAACTACCAAATCTGAAAGGTCCTACCATCAGAACTATGTTTCAAGCTTTTAAAATTCTTTTCAACTGTGATTTTAGTTGTATCTTAAAGATCTTAAAATTTATATCATATCTAAATTTTCTGTTCTTTATATTCTAATTAGATATGGATAATAGAGTTTAGGTTGAGACTAATAACATGCCACCTATATTTAATGGTAATAACTATTCTCAATGGAAATTGAAAATGAAAATGTATCTAGAGAGCATGGGTCCTGAAATCTGGGACACAATTGAAGAACAACATGCATTATCATCTACTGCTAGGTACACATGGTCTTAGTTAACTAAAGCTACATATAATAATAACTATAAATCAATGAATGCATTGTACTATTCTCTAGGTGATGAAGAATTCAATAGAATATTTTCCTGTAAAACTACTTATGAAATTTGGGATACTTTGGTTGGTTCCCATGAGGGAACAACCAATGTTAAAGAAATGAGATTAAATACTTACGATATTAAATATGATAATTTTAAAATTAAGCCTGATGAACCTATCTATTAAATGTATATTGAGTTCAAGGAAATAGTAAATACTATGATTCTGGTTGGGAAACCAGTGGACAGCAAGGATCAGATTATGAGATTTCTTCGATGCCAACTTGACAGATAGAGAGGAACTTCTGTTTCTATCTAAGAATCTTGTGACATAAGCAAGATACTAGTGAAGGGACTAATTGGAAAACTTGTGATGTGCGAAGAAGATCTTAAGGTGAATCAAGAAGCAGATGAAGAACCAAGAAATAAATCTGTAGCATTCAAGACTGTTACCTCAAAGAGAAAAGACAAGGAAAAGGTTCAAGTTCCTATAGACGGTTCCACCAGTGAAGAATCAGATTCTGACAGTGATGATGAGATGGATCATCTTACTGGAATATTCAAAAAGTTATACCGAAATAAAAAGTTCTTTATAAAGTCAAACTATAAAGGAAGGTATGATAGTGGAGGGCAGTGTAAAAAGGACAGAAAATGGAATGACAACACAAATGAGATAGTCTGCTATGAGTGTAAATGAAAAGGTCATGTGAAGGCTGAGTGCCCCAAGATGAAATTTAAGAAAAAATATGAAGAAAAAGTAAAGTGATATAAAAAGGCTATGAAAGCTACTTGGAGTGCTTCAGAAGATAGCTCTAGTGAATCTGAAACTTATAATTCTAAAAATAAAAATCATGCAAACCTGTGTTTCATGACAGAAACATCTGAGGTAACACCTAATTCTCCTACACATAATGCTTACTATTCTCAGAATGAAAGTGAATCAGATAATGATGAAAATATGACTAAGGGTGAACTATTTTAATATTGTGGAATTCTTAAGGATACCTTTAATGAAATCAAGGATAAATATAAATCATTGAAAATACAATATGTTTTAAATGTCAATTATAAGTTTGATTTGGATATTGAAAAGGAAAAATTTTCTCAGTTGTTAAAAGAAAATACAGAACTTAAATTATAAAATGAGAAATTAAAAAGAGACCTTGAGAATTTTATTGTCGGTAGAGATACCTTGACTCAGTTTTTAGGGAAACAAATTACTCCAAAATACACAAATAGTCTAGGATATCAACCAGGATAGATAAGGATTATTAAGAAAAAAATTCCAAAATCTGGATAGTTTACTATTTGTTCAAGTTCTAGATCATCTCTTGAAAAACAATTTTCTAAAGTACCTAACAAAGTTTTTATGTATCAAAACATGTCTATTGATTATAAGAAACCTATAAGACAAATATGGGCTCCCAAAACATTACTTTATAACATCTCTAGACCCAAGAAAATATGGGTACCAAAGTTACCCTATGTTTAATCTGTTTTACAGGAAAATTGTCAAAAGAGCTCCTATAAAACCTTATGGTACTTGGATAGTGGATGTTAAAGACATATGATAGGATACTATTCATGTTTCAAGATCCTAATCAAAGTTGATGGTTATCATGTTACATTTGGTGATAATGATAAGGGAAAGATCATTGGCCTAGGCCAAATTGGTAACCTTAATACTATATTAATTTCAAAAGTACTCTTTGTTGATGGGTTAAAGTACAATTTACTTAGTATCTCTTAGTTGTCTGATGATGGTTTTAATGTTGAGTTTGAAAATGATGCATGAAATGTTTTTAATTCCAAAAATAATTTAATATTCAGTTCTCTTAGAAATGAAAATGTATATGTTGTTGATTTAAACTCTTTAGCCAAGAAAAATGTTTCTTATTTAAATGCTTTTCATAAAGAATCTTGGTTATGGCATAGAAGATCAGGACACTGTAATGTTCACTCACTTAGAAAACTAACTAGGAAAGGTTTAGTTAGAGACTTACTTAAATTGTAATTCCCACTTAATAAAGTTTTTAATCCTTGTCAAAAGGGAAAACAACACAAAGTTTATTTCAAACCAAAAAAAGAAGTTTCAACTTCTCAACTGCTTGAGTTGGTTCACATGTATTTGTTTGGGCCATCAAGATTTTCAAGTTTAAATGGGAAGCACTATATCTATGTTCTTATAGATGACTTTTCTAGATACACTTGGGTATACTTTCTAGCTCACAAAAGTGAATCATGTTCTTACTTCATTAAATATTCCAAGTCTTTAGAAAATCTTAGTGGACTTAGAATTAAGACCTTGAGAAGTGATCATGGCCGTGAGTTTGAAAATCAGGAGTTTAAATCATTTTTCTCACATAATGGCTATAATCACAATTTCTCTTCTCCTAGAACACCTCAACAAAATGGATTTGTGGAAAGAATAAATAGGACACTTCAAGAGATTTCCCGGACTATGCTTAATGAGTATAACATGCCTATCTATTTTTGGGTTGAAATTGTTAATATAACTTGTTACATCATCAATAGATTTTTAATTAGACTTGTTCTTAAGAATACCCCTTATGAGATATGGAACAATATAAAGCCTAAGGTTAATTTATTTAGAGTTTTTGGTTGCAAAGTATATATCCTTAACACTATGGATAATCTTGACAAATTTGCTTCCAAAAGTGATGAAGGAATTTTCCTAGGTTACTCAATCTCTAGTAAATCCTATAGAGTATTCAATAAGAGAAACAAATGTGTGAAAGAATCAATTCGAGTCAAATTTGATGATACTGATCCACGTGAAACTAAAACCTCTCTTGAATATCTTGAGGAAGATATGTAAATTTTGGACCTTAATGATAAAAACAGTGAACCCCTGGTAAAAACAACTAGTTCTGGAAATTCTCTAAAATCTGAGCATGTTGAATCTGAACCTATAGAAAAATATGAGTAGTCTATTCCAACCCTTTCAAGAGGTATTAGAACTCTCAAGAATCATCCTTTATATGTTGTAGTAGGTGATCTAAATATAGGGACACAAACTAGAGCTTCTCTAAGAAACTAGGTTGAACATTAAGCTTTTCTTTCACAGCTTGAACCCAAAAATTTTAATGATGCTATAAATGATGAATTTTGGGTGATATCTATACAAGAAGAATTAAATCTATTTGAAAGAAATAAATTTTGGGAATTAGTGGAAAGACCTAAGGACACATTGACCATAGGCACTAAATGGGTGTTTAGAAACAAATTTTATGAGTCTAGAAATATAGGTAGAAATAAGGCCAGATTAGTTGCACAAGGATATAGTCAAAAGAAGGAATATACTATAAGGAAACCTTTGTACATGTAGCTAGACTAGAATCCATTAGGATACTACTTTCTTATACAGCTCATCTAAATTTTAAACTTTATCAAATGGATGTAAAAAGTTCATTTCTAAATGGGTATATAGTTTAGGATATGTTTTTTGAAAAAACTCATGGCTTTACAAATCCCCATTTTTCAAATCATGTTTTTAAACTTTTTAAAGCTTTATATGGTCTAAAACAAGCTCCAAGATCTTGGTATGATAGACTCAGTTCTTTTCTTATTTCAAAGGTTTTACTAAAGGAATATCCAATCCTACTCTTTTTATTAAAAGGATTTCCAAATATGTTTTAATAGTATAAATTTATGTAGATGAAATTATATTTTGATCTTCTAAAAAATATTTATGTACTGATTTTTCAAAGATGATGCAAAATGAATTTGAAATGAGTTTAATGGGAGAACTTAAATTTTTCATTGGATTTCAAATCTTTCAAAATAAAAATGGCATTGTCTTAAATCAAAGTAAATATACTAAGGATATTTTGAAACGTTTTGCTTTGGATATTATTAAAGGTAGTGATACACCTATGAGTACCACTTGTAAGTTGGATGCTGATGAAACTGGTAAACCAGTAGATCAAACCAATTACAGAGGTATGATTGGGAGTTTTCTCTACATTACTGCTAGCTGACCTGATATTATGTTTAGTGTATATATGTGTGCTCGTTTTCAAGCCAATCCCAAAGAGTATCATTTAACTGTTGTTAAAAGGAATTTTAAATATCTCAAGTATACTATAAACTTAGGACTATTTTACCCAAGAGGATAATCATTTGATTTGATGAGTTATTCAGATGCTGAATTTTCTAGTTGTAGGTTAGATAGAAAAAGCACCTCTGGAACATGTCACATTTTGGGAAAATCACTAGTATCATGGTCTAGTAAGAAATAGAATTTTGTTGCATTATCCACTACTAAAGGTGAATATATAGTAGCTGGTAGTTGTTTTACTCAAATTATGTGGATGAAATACACTTTACTAGACTGTGGATATCAATTCAAACATGTTTCTATAAATTGTGACAACACAGGTTCTATTAACATCTCTAAAAATCCAGTATCTCATGCTAGGACAAAGCACATTGATGTGAGATATCACTTTTTGAGAGATCATTATCAAAGAGGTGATATCACCCTTGAATTCACTGGCACTGAATATCAATTGGATGATATATTCACAAATACTTTGAATTCTAAAAGGTTAAATTACATCAAATATGAGTAAGTTATGATAAATTTTTAGGTTAGGGCACCTTATCGTTAGGACCTCACCATTAGGACCTCACCATTAGACCTCACCATTAGCACACCTCACCGTTGGACCTTACCATTATGACCTCATCGTTGGACCTCACCATTAGGACACCTCACCATTGGACCTCACCATTAGGACACCTCACCGTTGGATCTCACCGTTAGGATACCTCACTATTGGACCTCACCATTAGGACCTCACCGTTGGACCTTACTGTTAAGACCTCACCGTTAGGATCTCACCGTTGGACCTCACCATTAGGACACCTCACCGTTGGACCTCACTATTAGGAAACCTCACTATTGGGTCTCACCATTAAGACACCTTGTCGTTGGACCTTGCCATTGGAAACCTCACTGTTGGCACCTTACCGTTAGTTGACCTTACTGATAGGTCCTAGACTTAGTGTTTTTCTGCTGGAATCTGAAAAGTTTTTAGGTTTATTTATTTTGTTTACTCGATTTTATTTTTGATCCATAAATGATGAAAACAAAGTGAAAGTCACACTTCAATCCACTTCAATCCTCTCCCTAACCTTATGCTCCTAAATCCTTAAACCTACCCTTCTGCTAAAATCCTTGAACCACTTTAAATCTCAATGGAAAGACTGAAGAGACTGATGGTTGGTGATGAAGGAGATGCACCGAACCCAAAGATACCTCAAGTTGGGTCTAATAGTGGAAGCAAGGTTATGGTAAAGCAGATCAATCCACATTTTTAGAAGATGGAAATCATGGTCGAAAAGGAATTAAGTTCGGAATGGTTGTTGTTGAGCAGGTCTCTAGTGCTGAAGGCACTTGAAGCTCAGTATTGGGTAGAATGTTTTGTAAACAATAATGGACCATATCATCTGAAGCTAGTAAAATAATTTTATGAGTTTTTGAAGTTCGAACAACCTGAGGATGAGAACCGAATGTCTTCAAAGATAAATGGAGTAAGTGTGAGATTATCTTCTGCTAAATGGGATGAATGCTTAAGAGTCCCACATGAAAGAATATTTAACTATTACTCTAGAGTGATGCATCCCACCAGTGAGTATTTATGCTATGAAGAGGCTCTGGCCGAACTGACAGGGAGTGGAATCCCTAGAAAGGTAATTTCTACTAAGATGGATGGGGAAAACAAATTACTGTTCAAATTTTTCCAACATGTATTGATTCCTAGGAGAGGGGACTTTGCTACTTTGAAGTATCAAAACATATTTTTGTTTTATCTATTGAATCATGGGGAAGGATAAATATTTGCAGGTTGTTGATGATTTAGTTAGAGAATATGACTAGGCCTAGTTCCAAGTCAAATGATCTATTTTATACTAGGTTGATATCCTTGATGTTGAAAGTGAAAGGAGTTGCTGAAAATAAGGAAGAAACAATAGTTTTAAGGGACAACTTCAGTATTACTAAAATGATCTGAAAGTTTATGAAGATAATTTGGAATCCTTGGAAAAGGGAATGGGTGAATGGTGAGGCTAATATATATGAATACTTCAACCCTATTGCTAATTCTACTAGGACAAAGGACAAAAGAGATCTAGGTTTGAAACCTAATGAAGTGGATCTAGTGTATTCTGATGTAGAAGAAGAGGTTCCTGGTGTGCAAGAAAGAAAGGATTCTCCTATAGATGATAGAAGTGATCCTGACCTTCCCTCAAGTCCTCATGTTAATGTTGTATCCTCTGGAGAGCCTAGTCCTCCAAAGAGATTACCTAGAAGAGAGACTGTCCTATGGGATAGTAATGATGAGGAAACCACTGAAGAAGAAGGATAAGAGAATGTCTTAAGAGACATTACTGTTAGAGAGACCTCATAGGAGGAGGATTAAGTTAAATATGATCATGAGGAGTTTGAGTTAGGTGTTGATAAAAGTGAAGAAGAATTCCTAATTCTTAGTCCTTTGATAGGACAAACAGTAATGGTCAAGAGTGAAGAGGAAGAGGATGTTGAATCGGTTGGAGCTGGAATTACAATGGAAGTAGTTAAATATTTTTTAGAAGAAGTGGGAGTAGACTCTCATGCTGGTTCAATTGATCAAGGAAGACTATAAGGGGAGAATTTAGTTTTCCAATAGGATGCTCCAAGTGAGGGGGAGGAACCTTTTTCCACAGGTTCAATTTTTTTCTCATGAAATAGAAGATTGGTCATAAGACCCTGGATTCATGTTTTTGGGATTAAACTATGAAGATTCTGAAGATGAAAAACCTAACATAAGACCTCCAATTCATTCTATTTTAGAGACCATTATAGTGAAACTAGTGGTTATTCTACTATAGGATTATGTGAAGAAGGATGACTTAGAGTCATTAAAATCAAATTTCAAGAGACTTTGATGAGAGATCCATTGGGATAGAGAGATTAGTGGATCTCAATCAAGAACTTGTGGTATCTGCTTTGGAAAGAATAATATTTACCTTTCACTCCAACTTGATACATGAAGTGAAGGAATGTCAGAATCAAGTCAAAACCTTAGAAGAATCTGTGAATTCTATGAAATAGTCAATTGTGAGTTTAGACTCATACATGTCTTCAATATCTCAAGTGGAAAAAGATATTAAGTATGTTAAGAGTGTTGTTCAGCAGATGGTCATTGTGTTTGAGGACTTTAAGAAGTCTATGGAGACACATGTGAGTGGTTAGGATAATGATGTGAAGAAGTTGATCAGTGTATTGACCAAGTATTTTAAGGAGATAGTAGCTTTAACCATGGAACCTATGTGTGCATCTTCTTCCTCATCATCCTCTCCTCCTATTGATCTAGATGTTTTCAGATCGGTTGTTAGAGAAGAATTAGAGAATCTCTCTGGTGCAAGTACCTCCGACCCACAGTCTATGACTCAGTTCATTTCCACTACCAGAGACATTCATAAGATTTTTGGAGATTACTTTCGGTGGCCTTCCCAATATCAGAAGGCCATCAAGGAGCAGATTGAATTCTATTATAAATGATTTTACACTAAGCATCAAATGGATGGTCACTTTAAGTTATTGTTAGAGAACTTGAGGATCCCACCTGTCACTCCGGCTTTTAAGGATCAACTTATCAGGCTTCAAGAGTTGAATCCTGCATTGGAAAATTTTATGGAGAATAAGGATGATTTTATATCAGCTATGGAAAGAGGGGGAAGCATCATTATGGATTTCAGGAATCTTCTTTTTCCCTTCCTCCATGTAGATTGTACTCCCATTATTTTCCATCCAGCCTTACCTTCTTCCTCAGTTACATCAGGATCTACCAGTGTTTCCCCTTTGATGAATCCTGCACAAGACATCAAAAGCTTGACTCCTACGATTCCTCACAGATCTACTCTATATCATTATATTGGTTCTTATGTCACATCTGCTCTTACCTTGCTTACTGTTATCCCTAGGGTTGTACCTCCATCTTCTAAACCTACCTCCTCAGCTCCCCAAGACAAATCTCCATTAGAAATCTCTGATGTGGATTTAATTTTGGTTGTTTTATTTGATAGGTATCATTTTAATCTTTTTATATATTATACTTTTGTATCATTAATACACAAATCTCCTTTTGTCTTCTTTTTTCTTTTCTTTTTTTTTCTAATCAAAAAGGGGGAGAATGGTTTATATCAATGACACTTGACTATATGACACTTGAAAATATGACATTTCTATATGTACTTATGCTCTGATATATTTTCAATAATAAACATGGTTCTTTGAATAGATTAACAAATGTGCTTAACCCTGCTTTAATAATTCTTAAATCTAAATTTCAGTGACATAATTTGTGATTATCAAAAAGGGGGAGATTGTTGGACTCACCTATTTTGATAATCCCAAATCATGTTTCATTTATATGAAGTTCATTTTTCATTAGTTTTTATAGTTTTTATCATGTAACAATTATGTATTTTTAATTTAACTAATTTCTTGATCAAGTTTACAATGTAAAAGTTTCTAAGTAAGAGGTTACCGATAGAGGTTACCTATAGAGGTTACCGATAGAGGTTACCGATATAGGTTACCAATATAGGTTACTGATAGAAGGTTACCAATATAGGTTACCGATAGAAGGTTACCACTGAGGAACCTTACCGTCGAGTTATCAATGCGATCGAATTCACCGCTACGAGTCTATCACTCAAAGGCTACTGTTGTAGAGTTACCACTAGAGGTAACTACTATAAGGTTACAGATGGAAATCCTACTGATGAAGCCTACTGATGAAGCCTACCGATGAAGCCTACCAATGAATCCTATGAATGAAAGCCTACTGATGAAGCCTACCATTGAGAAGGCTACAACTACCTGTCTACTGATACCTATACCCTTCTACTCTATACTTCATCAATTTTCTTGATATTATTATAACAGTCATATTTGGTAAGTTTAATGATTCTAACATTAATTAATGCTAATTGTAGAAATATCTGAAGACCATATTTGGAGACAGTATGAGGTACGGGGAGTACCTCACATGGTCATTATTCCCACTTTCAGACCTCAAAAATATAAAATATAATAAAATATCGAGCTAAAAATGATCATGCTAAGTGAGAGACAAGATACAGAAGATTTGTAGAACAAGGATAATGTCATCACTCACTCTACTAACCCAAGAGCTTCATGAAGATCAATTGAGAGAACAAATTCAAGACTACCTTTTGCGCTTCATCAAATTTCTTTCATACCAAGAAGTAGAATACTTCAGTACCTAGAAACTAGAACTTGGAGTTGCAACACTCTATTTTGGAGACAACTTCCATAGAAGGACTCAAACTGAAATTTATTCACTCCAAGGAGTCAAGAGCTTAACTAAAAACACATAGATCCTTCTAAAATAAATATTTAAAACATTAGCTCTATTGTTTCTTTTTTATTACATTTCTAAGCAGTGTGTGTTTGTCTGTTAGACACACACTGTCTCCTGTTCTTAATCTAGAAGATATTGAAAATCCTCACTCCAAATATGACTTAAACTTTTGTTTCCCACGTATAACTGTGGAAGAGGTTGTGTGTGACCTGGTTGTTTTTTTTCCTATGAAGAACTGTGGTAGAGGGTTTGAGCCTTGGACGGTTTATGAAAACTTTTGTAAATCCTGATACAGGTTGTGTATCAATTTTATTATTAATATAAACTGCTTGGTGGCAGGTGATCAACAAGTGTAGAGGATTGAGTCTCATCTTGAGACTAAACCTCTTGTTTAACTCTGTTATGTACTTTATTCTGTAATACTCTGTTTTTCTATTTTCTGCTTTTGATAATTTCAAAAATAGAAAAATATTTTTCATTAACTTTGATAGTTAGATTTGGTTAGTGTGTATATGTGTTTAATTCAGTAAACCTATTTCCAAAGTTGGATAATTGTTTTGCACTGATTCGACTGAGGACTAATCAACCTTTGAGAAACTTTTTTACCAATTGAACATTTATATCTCTACTACCTTAATTAAATGGTATGTTTCAAATTGGGGGATGTTATCATAAAGATTTTAACAGAAATTTTAAGTAGGAACTCAATTCACCCCCCCCCCCCCCGCTTGAGTTTCTACCCCGACCAACAGATATTATGAATGTGAAATCATATTTGGTTCTTATGATAGTTATGATAAGCATGGAAGGCATAGTCAACTAGATATAGGCTCATGAGACCCCTTATATTTGTATGACAAAAATCGCTTGAAGTGATTTTGGTATCAAGGTTGGCTTTGGATGAATGATTAGTTAGAGGCCTAACCCTATTGAATTCAATAATGATTCCTGGTGAGATATAAAATTATGATCCTAGATGGTTGGATCTAGGATGGATATAATTCAGGTAGAAACTTATGATTTTTGGAACAGCGCATGTGTTGGTGGGTGATCGCATGATAAACCTTAGCATGGGTGAAATGCCTTGATTTTAAAAAGGATAATTGAGGATGATCCTGGATAGATGATATTGACATGTTGTGTTTCATAGTTTTTGGTTTAGGTATGTGAGACTATGATTTATGAGATAAGAATCGATATGAACTAGGTAGAATGATATAGAAAGGTAGAACCAAGGTGCATGCTTTATTGGGTATGCTTTATTTTGATAATAGGGGTGGTTGAGAACTGTTATAAATAATGACTTGTGTATTGTAATTAGGTGTGTATGGAATGGTTTTATAATTTGGTTTTACTTAAAATGTCTCATGGTGCTATTTTTTGAAATTCTTGTAGGAAGGTAGGGTATTATGATGAGATCGAGGTGATACATGATAGTTACACATAGTATCATTGAGTTGTGGATCGATGAGTGGCTATGTATGATCCTAGGATTGGTGGTTTTGAAAAAATATTTGTGTTCCTATTTTCCTAAGGTTGATAGAAATGAGTGGTGTCCCTCTATGGGGATGGGTGGAACCAAATATGGATTTGGGTATTGTGGTACAACCGATCTGTCCCTGCATGGTGTTGGTGGTTAACAGTCTGGATGAGAGTGGCTTGGGAGGAGTGATAGTTGTATAATGATGGAACCTATTAAGGTTTCTCCCAAGGAGTGTTATAAGGGAATATATATATTAGTGGATTTATCCATTAGTGATAGAGGGTTTCACCCTCATCATTGAATGAGTAGAAATTGACATTTCCTATTGGTGCTTGGGTATGAGTAGGAAAGATACATCTAGATATTACATTTGGTAATGGACATATCATAGTCCATGAAGGAATGATCCCCATGTGGGTATAGTAGAGGGTTCAATGAGATCAATAATTGGTTGGTTGATATGGAACTAGGGTGTTAGTGTTTAGATTGATCCAATTCTATTTGGTTCCATGGAAAATACTAGATTTGGATTTTGAATGTGATATAGGATGGAGTTCAGATGTTGGAATCAATCTTATGATTTAATTTATGTGATCTGAGAGTGATTCGAATCAGAAGTGCATCAGTGCTCAGGTGATAACATGGTGGTTTATTTGGTTGGTTGGGTATCCATCCATAAAAATACACCAAGAGTTGGGCTTGGACTTCATTTTGGGTGTTCAGATGATCTCAAGATTCCTTTAAGATTTAAGGCATCATAATCGGGTGATTTTATAGCACATCGACAATTGTGGCTGAGCATTTTTTAGAATGGTCAGCCATAGGAGGACTGACTAGTGTTTTCATAGGTGTGGTGAGATAGAAACCACACTGAGCGAGTCATTGGATGATTGATAAAATGTTTTTAGCAATCGATTCTAGTGATGGGGAGTACCATGTAGATTTTTCCCTTATGAGATGATTCTTATGGTGGAGATCACCATGAATTTGAGGACGAATTAATTGAATAAATTATAGTGTATCAATATAGACAGGTGCATTTTTGTGTCATCTCGGTGTTTGGTGATGATGATAATTGGTTAGATAAATTTTTTAGTAATAGTGTTCTCTCATGTTTGGAGTTGGGTCATGGAATCTTTTTGGGATTTCAGGATAGAACGTGATGATTTAGTGGTGAATTGAAGACTAAGATCGGTCGGGTTTTATGGTTAAGTGCCATTGATAATTTTTGGGGAAAATAAGTGTTAGGGTGGGGAGGTTGTAAAGACCTGTGTTTTTTATGGGTTTTGAAATTTAGGAGGAATTTAAATTTATAATATCAAGTACTTATGGGGGTAAAATGGTAATTTACCCCACTAAAAAATCTCATAATATTTTTCTGATGGTTTTATTGATCTTAGGATGGGGTGTTTACCCTTGGGCTAGAATTTGGTAAAATTATGATTCAAGTGTATTTTTTCATAATATATTAATATTTATTAAATAAATATTAATTATTTCACTTAAAAAAGAGTTAATATCTCCTATGTAGAGTCTAGGATTTAAATTCTAAATTTTTTGTTAATTTTGGAATAGGGGGGTTTATCTAGGTAGGGTGTAAACTTCATTCGGGTTCTGAGTCCCAAATCAGACCTTTTAATGGGGGGTTTGTTTTTATTTTGTGTTATTTTTATTTTACTTTCTCTTTCCCTTCACCCCATTGAGATCCTAGGAATCACTAGGCATCTCATATAATCATCGAGCTCGCCACCAAATCTTATGCATCTGTAACATTTCTTTTTTTTCTTGTAATATTTTGGAATATAAAAGGAATATTTTCAGAGCCACAAACTGATATGATGCAAGATTATGATCCCGATGAGACTTGGTGTTGATATAATAAAAAATATTAAATATAGTATATCACATGCACCCAGTTTTTTTGAAATAAAGAAATAGATCATAAATGGAGTCTCAGATCATAAATTTTATACCATTGTTGAATCTGTAATTTGGGTTTTACCCTAGTTGCGACATAAATTTTGATGGCGTCAGGTGTTCAGTTTAAGAACCATTATGGGAAAAAATAATTAAATAAATTAGTATATTTATTTAATTATTTTAATTAAATCCTAACCTAACCCTATCTTATAAAATTCCTATTATGGAAAATACCTATGGTTATCTGCATAACCCTAGGGATTGATAGGATAATGGAAGAGCGTTGGTGGATTTCAGGATCGTGGATCAATGATTGGAGTGACGTAATGATCACCAACAGCAATGGAGTTTGTGGATCTCACTGAAAATGATGGAATAAAACCATTATTCATTTTCAATTGATCAAAACTCAAGGTATGGCATTTGATTTATTTAGATTTATCCCTATTTCTTTATCCCATGATGAACACAAATAAAATACTCTAATAGATTGATTTGTGGGCCGATCTTATTACAGGTGCATATTTATCTTCCTAGGTTGTGGGGAATTAATATTATTTATTTCTTAGTTCTTTGTTCATTGTTATAATAGAAATTAATAAAGGAAAACCTGAATAGTGGTTTAGTTTCATTCCTCTTTTTATGTTTTTTTGGTTTCTTCCTCCATTATGCACATGTTCATCTCCAGTATTCCATTGGTGGATGGTTCAACCAATACCCAGTAATCAATCATTGAATGATCATTATTTGACGCAACAAATAGATACTCACAAGTTTGGGTTCTCGATCGATGGAGTGATTGAGGTGCGATAATGATGATGGTTGATCGTATGTAGATCTGGATCAGATTTGGAGATACTCAGTTGCAGTTTGGTTTTGCGGCATGTGGCATGGTGCAACAAGAGACGATTCCTGAGAAAATTGGATGGCCGAATATGGAAATCAGAAATGGCAAGGCTTAGTCAGTCCAGATCTATGATTATCAGTGGATCTGGTGGTGTAACTAATGGTTGTAGACGTATGGGAAAACACATGGAACATCCTAGAATTTCTAGAATATTCCAGACTATACAACATGTAGTTTAAAGAAAACACATCGTGTAGTCCCCCTTCTGTGATGCTAGGGATTACACATAGAGAAAAATATAACACGTTGTGTGATCCAGTATTGTAAGATCAATGTGTATTCTATAAGTATAGGACAAATACATGTACAAGCACATGGGCACTTCTAAAGTACACAGGCATGCCTAGGTGTATACGGGCACAGACAGAGAACACGGGCAGAGTGTCGGCCAACCTCTACACACCGTGTACCACAAAAGGACATGTCATGTATATGGATAAAGACATGTTGTGTGAGACAGTGATACATGGGTAGACCCAAGGAATAAAATACAGGATGTTTACTCCCATTACATTCCGTGTACTTTCCCTAGGGAAGGTTGAGGCCCTCCATTCCTTCAGTATATACTAGTTTTAGTTGAGTGTGCCTCCTTGGTCCTTTACTATGAGGGTACAGTGTGGAATTACATCCTAGGAATATAATTTTGATTCCCTATGTGGGTTTAGTATTTTATAGAGTTTCAGGAATCCCTCTATGTGATCAGGGTGGGATCCTCTATCATTTTTTAACCTTCCCTATGTGGGGTTTGAGGAATCATCATGACCAACTTATGCGGATGTGTGATCCCCTATATAGTGGGTTATTCCAAATTGGGTTTGAGGTGTCCCCCATGAGCACTGGGTTTGATCTCCTATATGTGTATCGAGATATTTGAAGATCTATTGAGTACTTATTTTTTGATTATTGAAGAGCATGACCTCTCGAATGAGCATCATCGGTGATAGCATGGATCATGGAGCGAGTTATCTCAAATGAGTGTTATCTAAAATCCTCAAGTGAAATCATATGGATGGAAGTATTGTTGAGTCATATTTATGACTTGGATTATATCATGAGTATATATGGGTTCGAATTTTTCTTATTGTTATGTATCATATCCTTATTGGCATACCTTGTTATGAGATGACTATTATCTTGATGCTTTATGCTTAGTGATTTTGGGGTGTCCTGGTGAGTGTTGTTATACTCACCCCTAAATGGGATATTCCGACACACGTAGTGTCTTATGAAGATGAAGATCCTTTCAATGGATTCCTAGGAAGATCGAGAGAAGTAAGAGCATAATGAGATAGATAGACTATGGTTTGTGCCAAGTGTTACATTTGACAACAATCCCCTCCTTATCGGGTTAGACTCTTTTGTCAGTTTTGGTGGGAATGTATTTTTTCCCTTATTCTTTATAGTACTTATTCCATAATTTTATGTGGGATAAATTTTATGTGTGCATTATGGTATCAGTTGAACTTTATCTTTTATCATTGTATATGTGTTTAGATATGTGTGCATATGTACAACTACTTTGGATAAGGCCTCCCATGTGTGAGATGGTTGTTAGCTCTGACCTATTGAAGGGGGTTTGGGGTGTCACACTTGGCTTACCCTTATCCAGGTGGGCCCTGGTGGGTTAGGTCATGACATAGTGGTATCAAATAGGTTTATATTAGTACTGGAGTTTAGATATTGTCTAGATATGAGGTTTGGATCGGGATTTATGGAAATGATAATAAATTATTTTGAGCTTAGATATTAGGCCATGGACTCTAGTATTGGTGTAGAGATTGATGTATACATTCACTAGGACTCTAAAAACCTTCGTGTTAACTCTCTATATGTAGGCACTAGTTGTAGGGAAAACATTTGTACATACATCATGGGTTGTGGTTTCCATTCCATTCTTGAGTCAGATCTTCAAATATACTCTATAACTATTGTACATCTTGATTTTATTTCAAGATTCCTCCATAAAGATATCCAGCTAGGGTTCCATAGTGTGATCATGATGATGATTTTCCTAGTGAAGTAGCTTCAGTGCAGGGATCTACATAAGATGTGGAAATTATAGGTGGTTTTCCAGTATTTCCACAACCTCTTGAGTACCAAGTTTCACCAAAAGTACTAGATGACGATGTGAATAGGATAGGAACACTCCATGAGTTTCAGAGGCGACATCCTCCCATGTTTTAGGGCAATCCATACACCTAGAAAGCTTAGGACAAGCTAAAGAAAATTACTCGAGTTTTCTACTTTATGTGGAAACCTACAGATAAGATGGTAGTTCTAGTGTAGATTATTATTTAGGGACCCACTTAGGCAATGGTAGAGTTTGGTGACTCAGACACATGATGATGTAGCTCTCTCCTGGTCAAATTTCAAGTGACTCTTCATGGAGGAGTTCTATCCAGCCACATTATGAGCAGTATGCATCATGAATCTTATACAGCTTCATCAGGATAGCATGACCATGTAAGAGTATTCTTTGAGGTTCACCAACCTATCATGATACTCTCTATATATGGTTCAAGATCTGTTCATCCAAGAATGAACATTTGAGTAGGTCCTAGACTGAGATATTAGGGTTACAATGATATCTCTATACATTCTCACATATGCTAGAGTGTTTGAGTAGGCTTTGGTAGTAAAGAGATTTATGGGAGAGCATACACTGACAGTTGGTACTGGTAGTGGGCACATAGAAGACAAGACCTTGGTAGATGGTATTCAATAGTAGGCATAGAGATTCATACGTGCAAGATGCTTTAAGAGAATCCTAGGACATAGGTTATGTGGTTCAGGGATCTCAATATGGTTCTAGTAATCCTAGAAATAGGTTTTTTTCTCTTCTGATGGTTATAGACATCTCATGTGGGATTTTTTGACCCATCATATAGCTAATATATATACTATCAATGGACCTACTAGGAATAGTCAATAGTAGAAGGAAAGAGGTATGTTGGGTTGTGGGAATGGCATAGTATTAGGGAGAGAATTAGGAGGTGTCATATGGTTTGACTTGTTACCACCATCACCCCCAGGTGGTCCATGCCAGGCTCCAGGAGTTTTTGGACAGGGATGAGGATGACTATAGGCTATTGAGGCCTACGAACCTGAGGCTCCATGGATGATTATAGATATGATCTATTTTTTCTGTACTTTAAATACAATACTAATAGATATGGGTGTGGTCCACTCTTTTCTTTCCACTTCTCTTGTTAAGGACTTATAGATTTTGGTTGAGCCCTTGGCTCAATCCTTATGCTTGGTGACTCTGACTAGAGGGGATTCTTCAATCACACACTTTTACTGACATTGTGACCTAACTCTTCGAGGAGAGATATTCATATGGGATATATTTATAGAAATGATGATTTCTTAAAATGTTATATTAGGTATGGACTGGCTATCTATAATTCATGCCTAGATTTATTATTTTAGGTGGATGATGTGGTGTGTCTGTGGTGACGGAATGAGGTTTTCCTTCATGGGTGAGAAGGAAACCCAAGAAGAGAAAGATGGCCTCATTCATAGGATGATATAGTTGATTACTCATCAGTTGGATAGTATTACCCTTAGAGTAGTAGATGATATTGGCTTTCAATTTCCTACAGTGGTGGTGGAGTATGAATACATCTTTCCTGAAGACATTTTAGTCTTACCTCTCCATTGAGAAATATAATTCTATATAGACTTGCACCCAGAGACTACCATAATATATTTACTATCATATTTTATGTCTCCTACATATATTCATTATCTGAATATTCAATTAGAGGACTTGGAGAGGAAGGTATTTTCCATACCCAGTGTTTCCCCTTGGGTAGCCACAGTGTTGTTCACTAAGAAGTTGGATGGGAGCTTGAGTTTTTGTGTGGATTACCATCATCTAAACTAGGTGGCTATAAGGAATAATTATCTGTTAATTATTATTTATGACCTCTTTAACCAGTTGAGAGGTGTAACGTCCTGACCTAGTTTCCACTAATCCGGTGCCCCATGTCAGTTCACTACATAACCTCAGGTGTGCCTCCCCATACATCGGAGGCTTCTAAATAGAAGTGAGGGTATAATTAATCATGTGGGGAGACTATACTCTCTTTACCACATTAATACATAGAAAATAAAATAATAAATGATGGAGCAACACAAAATATTATCATACATCACCAAAACAATTTCCCAAAATTGGGTATATTCCCACAACCAAACAGTAATTATTCCATGCCATGTCATACAGTTCCAAGTGTAAAGGAAAAACCCAAATTAAAGACATGATGAATAATTCCCCAAAAAGGGTCTTGACATTAGGTTTGGTCCCATCATCTATGAACATCCCCAAAGCCCCAAATAAACCCTCAAGCATAGGGTCTTTTTCCTTCTCCTGACCTACAACCATGAAGTCTACTCAGGTACCCAATGGAGACCTGATCAGGGTGTGAGTATAACCTAGTAGTCTAACACCAATAGTTTCTACAAAATATCCTATCTAATAAAGTGTGTGCATAATTATAGATAATAATTAAAACAAAAAAATAAAATAGGTTTCATCATTTAACATTAATTATATCAATTACTTTCATTCTTAGTTATATGTTTTACTCATTTCATCAAACCTGGTTCAGCCCATGTCATTGATCTAAACCATGTATCAAAGGGTCACAAGTTATAAAACATAAAGCCTCAATCCATGAATCTAACTAGGATTCATAACTCCATTTTAAATCATCCCAATCACAATATGGAACTTCATGTCCATACCCTTAGGTTCAAGAGCATCAGACCTTTCCCTGAAAAATACTATGCATAAGGGTTCTTGGAGAATCAGTCTGGCTTACCCATTAGAGTGGAGCATTATCCCAACATCCCACTAATAATTTGTCACATTCATAGAGTCTCATCATAATTAACCTTTTTATTACATAAAAATAGAAAGGGTTCCCCATTTCCATTAATTACATTTCCATGGTTATTTATAATCATCATGTTCTCAATTCCCAAAACAATCCCATTTTATCATTTCAACACATTACAACCATTTATCACCCCTTCCAATCCATTTAACCATGAGTCCAATCCCCATTAACCAATTATCACATTCATACATTTACATGAAATAACTCATTTAACTCTTCAACTTAATACAATCACCTCATCATGTTATTTTATCAGGTTAATCACATTTACAATTGGTTTAATATCATAAACCCTTCAATATATCATTTAACATCCCAATATTTCATGTTAAAGGGAGTGTCACACCCCATGGGTATCCATGGGCTTGGTCTACTCATCCTCATCGGATCCCATGGGGATCGTGAGGGGTCCAACACACCATTCACACACCAATTTTATCATTTCTTACCAAGGGTTTAGATATATAGCACAAATATATGAAGGCACAACCACATAAACATAAATCAAACATCAATACTATAGGATATAACTTGTATAAAACCTACCTCAAGTTTTCATATGAACACTCTCTTAACCCTAGCCCTTGATTTGAACTCCAACAACCTTCAAGTTCCAAACTTATAATCTACTAGAAAATAAAGGTTTTAGGTATTAATAAGGAGAATAACAATTACACAAGTCATTTTCCATAAAATAGAATTAAGAGGAGTGTTAGAAACACCTGAATCTTTGATTCACGCCCAAAGGCACTCCAAACGACCAATAAATAAAGAAGATTTATCCTTAGTGAGCTTGGGAGGGAAAGGTTCATCACCTAGGATACTGGAGGATAAAATGTTGGAAAATCATGTTAGAATCCTTGAAGCCTGAGAGGGAAAATGGGAATTTTCCCCAATTTTAAGAGGCGTGCAGTTTGGCCACATGGTTGGCCAAACCATACATCAACCATGTGGATCCCTCTATCCAATAGGGGGATAGGTTGCACAGTATCCTGGGGAACCTGCATGGTTTGAAAAATCATGTGATGATCGTGCGCTAACCTCTATCCAAGGAGAGGTCCAGGATGCACGGTTTGGCGAGGTCACCTGTGCAATTTAAAAACCCGTGCAATGGTCATGAACCTACCTCTATTCAAGGTGTTAGGTCACATGGTCTCCTTCTCTATGGTTCATGGTTATCTCTAACCATACGTTAACATTGCACTATGCGCTATTTGGACTCTTTTCCCCCTCTTTTGTATCCCAAACCCTTGTAATGCCCTCAAAACCCCTCATAAACTCAGGAATCATTTTATTGAAAAAAGGAATTTAAACAAAAATTTAAACAAGTATGAACCTCCTCTAAAGGTTGGGATCTTATAAGATGGGTTAGATGGTTCTTGAAGATAGACCTTAATTCAGGTTATCACCAAATCCAAGTACGAGATGAGGATATATTGAAGATGGAATTTGGATGTCACTACGAACATTATGAGTAATTGGTGATTCCTTTCGATGTGACTAATTCTCCAATAGTGTTCATGGTACTCATGAACTAGATCTTTTAACCTTTCTTAGATCAGTTTGTGGTGGTATTTATTGATGAAATTCATGTGTACTCAGTGTTTAAGGAGGAACACGCGAGACACTTGAGTATGGTTCTAGACATACTCCAAGAGAACCATCTTTATAGTAACCGCTCTAAGTGTTAGTTATGTATTTAGGAGATCCAATTTCTGGGACATGTCATCTCAACATATGGTGTTGTAGTGGACCCATCAAAGGTTGAGGTAGTGTTAGATTGGGATCCACCCAAGAGTGTGACTGAGGTGTTTGGATTCATTGGTTTGGTAGGTTACTATATGAGATTCATGCCTTATTTCTTTAGGATATTGGCACCCTTGACTGCTTTGATTCATAAGGGGCATCCTTTCATGTAGATGTAAATGTGCTAGTAGGATTTTTAGAAGTTTCTGCATAGATTGATGAGTACTCCCATCTTAAGACTGTCATAGGAGGGTGTTGAGTACATAGTGTTCTGAAATGCCTTAGGGACCAGACTTGGTTGCGTTCTGATGCAAAGATAGGTGGTGATTGAATATGGGTCCCGACTGCTAAGACCTCATGAGAAAAGTTACATGACCCATAATCTATATCTAGAAGTGATAGTCATCTCCCTAAATATGTGGTGACACTAACTTATGGGTGATAAATTTATCATATATTTTTACCATAAGAGTGTCAAGTATATATTATTTCATAATGATCATAACTTAAGATAGAGGTTATGGCTAGAGTTCCTCTAGAATTATGACTTTGAGATAGTCTATACTCCTGGGAAGAGGAATGTGGTAGAAAATTCTCTCAGCTGGAGATCTTTTTCATAGTTTCTAAGAGTGGTGTTGGAGTAGTTATCCTCATTTTAGTTGTATTTAGTGAATGGGGATGGTGCAGCCTACTCCCAATCGATGGTTGTTACCCCACCACTTCTACAACATGTTAGGGAGGATCATGTTGTGGATTCCAACTATGAGACCTTACATATTCATATATCCATTGGATTTCCCCCTGATGTATTCTCTAAATGTGGGGATCATGTCATCCTTTTCATAGGATGAATGATGGTACCAGCAATGTTTTGTGATGAGGTTTTTATGGAGTTCCATACATCCCCCTTAGTGGTACATCCAGTTGTGGAAAAGATTTACCAAGAAAGCCAATGTTAGTTATGGTGGTCGAGGATGAATAAATATGTGGTAGAGTTTGTCTATCGATGTCTCAATTTTCAGCAGGTGAAGGCTGAGCACCAGGTTCCAGTAGGTTTAGCTCAACCCATTGAGGATCCAGAGTGTAAGTGTGATGGTATATCTATGGACTTTTTTATTAGGCTTCCATGAATGGATAGAGTGCACACTGTCATCTGGGTGATTGTAGATCAACTCAACAATTCAGCCCACTTCCTAGATATCTAAGAGAATATTTCATTGTAGATATTGGTATGTCTTTACATGTAGGAGTTTGTTCAACTTCAAGGATGACATTCCCATCACTACCACAAAATAGAGCAAGGGAAGCACTACCCTTTATCAGCGCTAAACAGAAAGCACTGATAAATGGGTGTGCCTTTATCAGTGCTAGATAAAAGTGCTGATAAAGCTAACCTTTATCAGTGATAAAATAAGCACTGATAAAGGTGTACCCTTTATCAGCGCTTTTTTAGTGCTGATAAAGGGAACATTTATCAGCGCTATTATTAGCACTGATAAACGTTTTTATTCTTAATTTATATAAAATTATAATATTTATAATCAAAAATAATGTTTTTTGAATAGATTAAAAATTATATACCAATATTTATAAATATATACTCTTTATTGTTATAATTATTAGTAAATATATATATATATTTATCTTATATGTCATTTTGAATAAATATATAAGAATATAAATAAATTATTAAATAAAAACTGTTGGAACCTTAATCAGTGCTTGTTAAAAGCGCTGATAAAGGTATGTTTTATCAGCGCTAAAATAAAAGCACTGATAAAACATACCTTTATTATCACTTTTAACAAGCACTGATAAAGGTTCCAGTGGTTTTTATTTAAGAACCCTAATAGGCCCCTCCTCTCTCACATGCATTCAAGCTTTCATAGAAGCTGAAACCGACCCCTTTTCCGATGTGACCTCTCCTCCTCCTCCTCCTCCTCCTCCACCTCTACCGCCTCTCAGTTTTCCTCCTCCACCACTGTAAGAACCCAGGCCTTCTTTTCAGGTATTTTTTCATTAATCTGGAGTTTTTGAGAAAAGAGGAGTTTCTGTAAGTTTTTTAAGTACATGTCGTGTACTTTATAAGTACACGTCGCGTACTTCGTTGTCGCATGAGGCCATGTGCTGGCCGTGTAAGGGCCACACACATGGTCATGTGGGGTGATGTGGAGGTCTCCTAAAGCGAAGTACAGAAATAGTAAGTACACGTCGTGTACTCCAAAATTACATGCCGTGTATTTTCTTTTTTTCATTAAATGCACTGGGGTCGCGTCTGACAAACAGAACTGTCTTCTTCTAGGTGTTCTTCATCCAAGAGAGTTCGTACGGTCGCGGATATTCTCTGAGCCCCTGAGCCTCCATTTGTTCTCTAAATCTACCGACATCGATTGCGTTGGAACCGAAGCGGTAATCTCTTCCTTCTTCTAGAGAATTGTTTTCCAATTCCTCCTCTTTTGCAAGTTATCGTGGTTTGAACATTTTGTGTGTTTTCATAGATCTACGACATTATAAGGAGATTCAAGCCTCATGGTTCAATTATATCAATCTTCTATCATCAAGGTAGGTGGTTTATGCCTTTCCGTTCAAAGTCATTGAGTCTTATGTGCAAATTACATCAATACCCTTGAACAGGGTATTGCGTGTTTACTGTTTTTCCCCTGTTGTTTTCCTACCTTGATTTTATGCTTGTGTAGAGGTAATTTGGTTATGTATAAGGATAATTTTTATGCTTGGATGTTTTTCCCATGCATATCTGTTTATGACCTTTTGTTCTTGTTCGGCCTATTGGTCATATACCTGTTTTTCATTCCTTGTGACCATAGGATGGAGTGTTGTTCCCTGACATGCTTGAGATGTTGTAGAATGGTTATCCAAGTAGCTCTATAGGTTTACTTTGGCCATATAGCATTATTATGCACTGACTAGCACAGGGCTGTGAGAACCTGGTGCTATAGACTATAAGGGGATAGACCGGGTGAGCTTCCTCAGAGAGTCTTGGACATTATAGACTATAGGGGATTGACCGAGTGAGCATCCCAAAGATTCTTGGATATTATAGACTACAGGAGGATAGACCGAGTGAGCTTCCTCAGAGAGTCTTGAGATTTATAGACTATAAGGGGATAGACCGAGTGAGCTTCCTCGGAGAGTTTGTGATCGACCTAAGGCTATAGAAGAAATTGACCGAGTGAGCTTCCTCAGAGAGTCTCTAGACCTTGGGGCTATAAGGGGAATTGATCGCGTGATCTTCCTCAGAGATTCCCTGACGACCTTAGACTATAAGGGGAATTGACTAGGCATGCTTCCTCATAGAGTCTTATAAATTCATATGACCAAACCAGAGGGGTTAGGCTGAGTGTACTGCCCATAGGGTTGTTGGTACTTCTTGGATAGGACCAGAGGGGATGGCTATGAGTACTTCCCAGAGGAATTCCTATTTGTGGTTAGTTGTTTACTTCACTACTGGTTGTTGATTTGTGGATTGTTTACTGCTGTGTATTATCCTATTACTGCTTATTGTATGCTGTTTAATGTACTTTACCTTCCATATACTCACTGACTGTTAGGAACAGATCTTCGGGTGGTTACCTACTGGGATTTAGTCTCACACCATATTTGGGTCATGCTTTTGGGCCCAAACAGATTATATTGTTACAGGTATAGATAAGGGAAAGCGCCCTTCCACTTTAGGTACTTGACTTGCATTGGAGCAGGAGAGCATGGGACCAAGCTGAGACTTGCGATGCTGAGGAGTTGCTTATCATTTTTCTTTTTTACTTTGGTTTAGTACTATATTCAACATTGTGACTTGTTTGGCTTCTTTCCTAGACATATGTATCATGCATCATTTCATATATATATATATATATGTGTGTGTGTGTGTGTGTGTGTGTGTGTGCTCCAGTTGTTTATTGTTTTAGTCTTCCATTGTTTACTATTGTTGGATATTTACCGCTTCTGCTATTGTATGTGTTGTTTACTTCCACTATGTACTCTTACAATGAGGTTGTAGTTTCCCCACTATCACACCCAAGGCTCTCGCTTCTAGTCGGCTGCCTCTGGCGTTCGGGGAAATGCGCTTGAGGCCATGTGACCAACCGGGTACGGGGCACCTTTGGGTGGCTTCCGGAATCGGGACATTACAAAGTGGTATCAAAGGAACTATTTTCTCTTGACTTAGTGTTTGGAGCCTATATCCAGGGATAGGACAGAATAGTTACTTGGTAATAATTTGTTCCTGGGAGTAGCTAACTCGTATATAGGGAAAATCCATAGTACCTCGTTTATTTCAGTTTTACTAGTTTACAATTTTACAGTTGATTTGATTTCACCGTTTGGTGATTCACATGCTTTGTGTTGTTATCGTTGTTGTTATTGCGGTTCTATTTCTTTCGTAGACCGATGAGATGAGGGTATGAAATCTCATGCATCATATAGACACTTGTTAGAAATAACATGTCATGCATTCTTTCCATGCCATATAGGATGCATTAGCAATTGCATGTTGTTGTGATAGACATTTTGTAGATTATGCATGTTGTTTTGATAGATGATTTGATAGAATCTCTACTATTTGATAGAGAATTTGTTTGTATAGTACTTTGCTTAGATGGACGCCAAACTTTGGTTCTTGAGGTGTTATGGGCCCTCATGGACCAGAATTTGGTGGATCATTGCCCGGTTGCCTTGTTATAACTAGTATAAGATGCCAAGATTTGATTCGCGGGGAGTATGGGCCCTCACGGATCGGAATTTGGCACCTTAATGTATATTTTCTGTGTTTTATGGGCTTCAGTGCAGTTTTTGAGCTACTGCCTGGAAAAACCCAGAATACACAATGTGTACTTTATGAATACACGCTGTGTAGTTTTTAAACCATGTCATTGATTGTGTGGGCAGAAACACGGGGTTATGAAAAATCTTCAGGAACACGCTGTGTACGGTAAGTACAAGTCGTGTTGTAGTGACCGTGTGTCTACCCGTGTGACTAACGACACGGATGGATGAAACTTTGACTATACACATTGTGTCCTATTATCACACGTTGTGCCGTGTAACCTAAGTACCTGACCGTGTCACGAACAACACGGGTCAGGGAAAACCTTCAAGTACACACCGTGTTCCCATGGAGCACACCGTGTAGAGTGAACCATGTAGCCGGCTGTGTAACTAACAACATGGGTCATTGAAACCTTTTCTAGTACACGTCATGTGGCGATAATACACATCGTGTAGTCTATGATTAAGAGAACCGTGTGGGATAGCCGTGTAAGGAGACTCGGGCAGGGGAATAGAGTTCAAGTACATGTTGTGTGTGGGTACAACACGCCATGTGTTTGGGCCATTACACAACCAGTTGTGGCATAAGTACACGCCCATGTGAATGGCTTAAAATAACAAGTCGTGTAGTCATGTTTTGTAAAACTTGAATGTTCCTTTCTTCTGTTCCCCTCTTGTACTCTTGTGTTCTCAGTCTTTGATAATCCTAATCTAAGGTGTGCTTTTGACCTTTCAGAGTTATGCCACTGATACATCCTCCGATTGTACGTTAACTTCCAGATGGTGATTAGACACCAGATATGGCCGATCAGAGACCTCCTACAGATCCTTCTATTGTGCCAGTCCTGGCACCAGCAGTTATACCAGTTGCAGGTACCGATGCGCAATTTAGGGAAGATTTTCTGAGGATGATGCAGACCTTCCAGGGAGCACTGCCTCCTACCCCATCGATGGCAGAATTGACATGGGTTTTCCAGTAGCAACATCCTCTCACTTTCTCAGGGGAAGGAGGACCTTAGGCTGAAGAGTCATGGCTAGAGGCCACACTGACAATTTTTGAGAATCTGGAGGTACCTCCAGAGAAGAGGGTGAAGCTCGTGACCTATATGATTTGAGACTCAGCCAAGATTTGGTGGTAGGTGATCTCATGGTCAGGGTGCCAGCAGAGTATGACTTGGGATGAGTTTCAGCGCATATTCTACGATTACTTCTACCCGGAGTCCTTGAGGGCCGATCGAGCCCAGAAGTTTATGATTCTGGAGCAGGGTACTCTTTCTGTTATGGATTACTCGTCTCTCTTTACTGAGATACAGAATTTCACGCCTATTCCAGCAAGTGATGAGTTTTTCCTAGCTAGGAAGTTTGAGGACGGTCTCAGGCAGGAGATCTGTTCCCAGGTGAACATCTTCAGGTTGACTTAGATATCCTCTATCGTCATCCAGGTGCTGATCACTGAGCGTAATCTGAGGGATTCTGATGCAGTGAGCCAGGGCGGTTAGACATCCAGAGTTAGTGTTCCTCCTACTGATAGTAGGAAGTGCCATAGGGAGTCTTCTCGAGGAGATCAGAGTATGCGGAATGTATCTTCGGGCAGCCAGGTAGTATGCTACCAGTGCGGGAGGAGCGGGCATACTAGGACCCAGTGCCAAAGAGACCCGATGGAGTACCGATCTTGCGGCAAGATGGACCATCTTCAGCGTTTTGTCTAATGTTCTCACCTACAGCTGGAGGTAGGGGTTCTTCTATGACCTTGTGTACATGAGATGCATCGCCAGTTTCTCACCAGCCCGAGAACTGGAGTTCTTCCGGCTGTTCGAGCTGAGGTGGAGTTCACGACCGTGGTGGTCAGTCACCAGGCTACCAGCGACAGCAGAGTGGATTAGCTCAGAGTGGTTAGCCAGGGTCACAGGGCCGCGGTACAGGCTAGACTTTTGCAGTGGAGTAAACCTGTCAGGAGCAGGATCCCGGCCATTCTACAGTTCGAGGTATGATCTTAGTATCCTCAGTTTTATCTTCATCTCTTTTCGATACTGGTGTTACGCATATCTTTATCTCTGTTGCTATTGTGGAGATCCTTGGGCTCTAAATCTTTTCCTTTGTCGATACTTTGATGCTAGACACACCGTTGGGGACTAGATCTGTTAGTGTATGTCAGTTCAGAGAGTGCCCTCTTGAGGTTGCAGGGTGTCACTTCTTATGGGACCTCTATGTCCTAGAGATGACAAGCTATGATGTCATTCTCATAATGGACTGGCTAGTTCCCTTCCAGAAATTCGTCGACTGTTATCATCGTAGGGTGAGTTTTGTATCACCAGGGGGTGGATACTTTCTTCATAGAGGTGAGTGGCATGTCCAGGCGAGTCGAGCAGGACCCAAGCATCATGGGCTAGGAGGAGTTACAGCCCAGATTTCTAGTCTATATCTGGATGACCAGGGGACTTCACAGTTAGACTTTCCTCTAGTGGTGGATTGTTTCAGATATGTCTTTCCAGAGGACTTTTCAGGTTTGCCTCCAGAGCGTGAGGTAGACTTCTCGATTGAGCTCGTGCCAGGATCGGCACCGGTGTCCATTCCTCCTAATAGGATGGCTACACCTGAGTTGCAGGAGCTCAAGAAGAAATTGGAGGAGTTACAGGAAAAGGGTTTAATCTGACCCAGTACTTCTCCTTGGGGTTCACCTGTCATGTTTGTGAAGAAGTCATATGGTACCCTCAGGCTTTGTGTGGACTATCTGAAGTTCAACCAGTTGACGGTCAAGAACCGATATCCCTTGCTGAGGATCGATGATCTATTTGATCAGCTTCGAGGAGCCTGGGTGTTCTCAAAGATTGATTTGAGATCCAGTTATCATCAGTTGTGCATTAGACCATATGATATACCTCTTACAGACTTCAGGATCAGGTATGGTCTATACGAGTATATGGCTATGTCGTTCGGTCTCACAAATGCACCTGCAGTTTTCATGTCACTGATGAACTGAGTGTTCCATCCATACTTGGATTCCTTCGTGGTTGTTTTCATGAATGATATCTTGGTGTATTATCACACTCGACATGACCATGCTACCCATATTGAGATCATTTTGAGTACACTGAGAGAGCATCAGTTATATGTTAAGCTCTCGAAATGCCACTTTTGGATGGATCAGATTCACTTCTTGGGTCATGTTATCTCAGAGACCGGAGTGTTAGTAGACCCAGAGAAAGTGAGATCTGTAGTTTCTTGGGAGCATCCTAAGAATGTCTTTGAGGTATGGAGTTTCCTAGGGTTGGTTGGATACTACAGATGCTTCATACAGGACTTTTCATGCCTAGCAGCACCACTGACAGGTCTGACCAAGAAAGGGGTGAAGTTCTTATGGTCAGATTCTTGTGAGTCATCCTTTCAAGAGCTGAAAGGGAGGTTGAATTCAGCACCGATACTAGTCTTTCCAGATCCGGGCAAGGGCTATACTATTTACTGTGATGCTTCAGGTATCGGGCTGGGAGCTGTGCTTATGCAGGGAGATGGAGTCGTTGCTTACAGGTCTCGGCAGGTAAGGCCACATGAGAGGAATTACCCGACGCATGATCTAGAGTTGGAAGATATTTTTCATGCCCTATGACGAGCGTCCTTGTCATGAGGACGGTCAAGTTTACATTTATAAAGACCCAAGATATAGCACAGTGGCTAACCTCGGGGTCGCTCTCAAGGAAGCAGTGTTGAGAGCCCTAGTGGTCTGTTCCAAAAATCTTTTTTTATTTTTAAATACTTTGAAAACATAAAAACACACTACTAAGGAATCACTAATCAGTGCTGAAGAGAACAGTGGATGTGGAACAGTGATGGAAAAGTGAAAAAAAAACCTAGACATAGGACAACTCTAGATGGAACAAGAAAAGACAGTAGACAAACACAGAACAAATAAAATGACACCAAAACACATAAGACAAAAGTTAGTGAGAACAAGGCCCTTGTTCTCACTAACTTTTGTCTTATGTGTTTTGGTCTCATTTTCTTTGTTATGTGTTTCTCTACTGTCTTTTCTTGTTCCATCTAGAGTTGTCCTGTGTCTAGGTTTTTTTTTGCACTTTTCCATCACTGTTCCACATCCACTGTGCTCTTCAGCACTGATTAGTGATTCCTTAGTAGTGTGTTTTTATGTTTTCAAAGTATTTAAAAATAATAAAAAAATATTTTTGGAACAGACCACTAGGGCTCTCGACACTGCTTCCTTGAGAGTGACCCCGAGGTTAGGCACTGTACTATATCTTGGGTCTTTATAAATGTAAACTTGACCGTCCTCGTGACAAGGACGCCCGTCAAATTTTGGCACCGTTGCCGGGGAGAATAGGGTATGGCAGCGCAAGGCGGGGTGATTGTGGTGAAAAGGGGGAAGGCGAGGGCCGAGGCTGAGCCGAGCAGGTGGATTGGGATCTCGGTGCATCGGCACAGGGGAACCAAGGTGATGTGGATTCATGATGGCAACTGGGAAGGATGTCAGTATGGTTTGGATGGATTGCTGGAGGATTGGGTTTGGATAGCTGCACACTGGTTCAAATCTGGTTTGAAATAGGGTATATTTGTTTCCAGTTTCAGGATTTATTTGATCTGCTTCATTGCTGTTTAATCTCTTCATTTGATTTTCTCTCTTGTGAGTTCAAATTGTTGTGCTGCTGGATAGTTTTGTTGTTGTGTGATTTTTTTCCCTTTTGTTGTATGAATGGTTGTTGTGGTGGTGGTGCGTGGATGAGGAAGGCTGGTCGCGCACTGTGGGAGATGAAGACGAGGGCAGAGGTTTTGAACGGTGGGAGGAATTTAGTATCGGTGAGGAGAAAAAAGGCCGTGAGAAAGGAGCAGGGAAGTGGGTGTGGTGTATCGGTGAGGATAGGAGAGGCGTATCGGTGAATCTTTATGGAAGGGGTGTATCGGTGAGAAATTTTTTATCGGTGAGGTAGGGGGAAAAGCGACAGTAGCGGTGAGGATAATTGCAGCTACCAGTAGAGGGGTGTGGTAACAATGAGGTAGTGAAGGGGGAGGCATAACAGTGAGGTATTGGGTGTATCGGTAGTTGGAATAGTGTATCGGTAGACTGGGTATAACGGTAGACTGGAATGAGCTGTATCAGTAGATGGAAAATAGTAACAGTGAGGTATAGCAGTAATGGTGGACTATATTGGTAGCTAGAAAGGGAAAAGAAAAAGGGTGTAACGGTAGACTTAGTAACGATGAGGATGTTGTAGCGGTGAGGCAGGGTCACCGCTAAGGGCCAGACCATGCGACTGCAACACCTGCGACAAAAACAACAAAGAAAATTAAATAAATAAAAATAATAAATAAATAAATCAATTAATAAATTAAATTAAATAGAATGGAACTAAAAACACAAAGTAAAATAATAAAATTAATAAAACTTTATTTAAAATAATGAATTAATCTAGGTTTTAAAAAAAATAAAGTAACCTAATTAAGGCACAAATTAAAATATTTACTGTAACTTGCTTAAATTATTTAACTAATTAATTAAAGAATTAATTAAATTGAAGAATAAAAAATATTAAATGAATAAAATTAAATTGTTAAAACTAATTAAATTATTAAAAGACTAAAAACCAAAAATAGTTATTTATTTACAATTTAAAGAATAAATCATTAATTAATTTAATGAATGAATTAGTAAACTAACTAGAATGAAAATAAAAGAATAAATAAATAAATGCCTAATTCGCACGACTAATTTAATTTTAGAATTATTTAAAATGACACTAAAGCACATTAAAAAACATGTTTTAAACAAAAATTGATTATTTTACACAGCAAAGTGAAAAAACACAACAATTATCAATTATTTAATAAAAACAACATCTTAATATAAAAAATTCAATAAAATATACACAAAAGATGTGGCAAAGAGTGCGAAAACACTACCACATCACCCTATGTTGTTGGAGACATTATCTTCTGAGAGAGCACTTTGTGGTGTTTACCGACCACAAGAGTCTCAAGTACATCTTCACTCGGTGTGATCTGAATTTGAGACAGTGAAGGTGGGTTGAGTACCTTCATTATTTTGACTTTGAGCTTTCCTACACGCCTGGGAAAGGAAATGTTGTGGCTGATTCTCTGAGCAGGAGGACTCAGATACAGGCAGTTTAGGAGGCTAGTAGTGAGTGGCAGCTTATGGCTCTGTTCTCTGAGATGCATTTGGAGGTTCTTGACAATCAGGGGCAGACGTTTCTTTGTTCTGTGGTTGTTACCTCTACTCTTCTTGATCGGGTATGAATGAGGAAACTATCAGATTCTGAAGGCCTATTCCCACGAGAAAGCGTGCCAGGAGAGTACCCTATTCCTGGGTGGACCATAAGCAAGGATGAGATCTTGCATTTCCAAGGATGTGTATGGGTGCCATCAGACATATGTGAGGAGATGATGTGGGATTCTCATTCCTCAGTTTGGGCAGTTCATCCTGGCATCACCAAGATGTATCGTGATCTACACCATCAGTATTGGTGGCCAGGTATGAAGAGGGATGTTACTAGTTTCATCATGAGGTTTTCCACTTGTTAGTAGGTGAAGGTGGAGCATCAGCGACCAGCAGGGCTTCTACAGCAGTTACCCATTCTCGAGTGGAAGTGGAATAACGTCGCGATGGACTTTGTGACCGGTTTTCAAAGGTCTCCTTGAGGGAAAAATGCAGTATGGGTTGTCATTGACAGACTCATGAAGGTTTCTCACTTCTTGCCGATCAAGGAGACCTTTGGTTTTGATGATCTAGGGCGGTTGTACATCCGAGAGATTGTACGTCTGCATAGAGTTCTGCACTCCATTGTTTCAGATAGGGATGCGCATTTTACTTCTTGGTTCTGGCAGGGACTTCAGAAGGATTTGGGTACACAGGTGCTTTTGAGTACATCTTGCCATCCCCAGACAGATGGCCAGTCCGAGCGTACGATTTAGGTGCTTGAGGATATGCTCCGATCATGCATTCTGGATTTTAGAGGTTCTTGGGAGAAGCATGTACCTCTTGTGTATTTTTCCTACAACAACAGTTTTTAGGTGACTATTCAAATGGAACCTTATGAGGCGTTGTACGGTAGGCCATGCTGATCACCTTTATGCTGGATGGAGGCAGGAGAGGCATCTTTACATGGACCTTGACTTGTTTAGGAGACCTTAGAGTAGATAGAGTTGATTCATAAGAGGATGGCTACTGCAAAGTCTCGACAGAAGTCTTATACTGATCAGCAGAGATGACCTCTGGAGTTTGAGGTTGGGGATCATGTTTTCCTGCGTGTCGCACTGAGGTTGGGACACAAGAGGATTCGGAGATAGGTTAAGCTTTCACCACGGTACGTCGGGCCGTTTGAGGTGTTGGAGAGGGTTGGTCTGGTTGCCTATCAGTTGTAGTTACCTTAGAGGTATCAGTCTATGCATGATTTATTCCACGTTTCTCAACTCCGACGTTACTTTTCAGACCTGTCTCATTTCTTTCAACCTGAGGAGGTTGAGCTCAAAGCAGATGCATCATTTGAGGAGCATCCTATCTAGATTTTTGATCGCAGTACGAAGGTTCTTCATGGCCGGTATGTTCCTCTGGTACGGGTGCTATGGCAGCACGGGTGAGTATAGGACGAGACTTGGGAGAGGGAGGCCGATGTACGATCACAGTGGCCGGAGCTGTTCAGGGTTTCTTCTTCTACGCCTCGCTAGGGAAATTCAGGGATGAATTTCTTTAAGGGGGGAAGTTTGTAAGAACTCGGGACTTCTTTTCAAGTATGTTTTTCCTTTTTCTGGAGCATTTTCGAAAAGAGGAGTTTTTGGAAATTTTTTAAGTACACGTAGTGTACTTTGTTGTCGTGCAAGGCTGTGTGCTGGCCATGTAAGGGCCACACACACGGTCGTGTGGGGTGATGTGGAGGCCGCCTAAAGTGGAGTACGGAAACAGTAGGTACACGCCATGTACTCCAAAAGTACACGCCGTGTATTTTCTTTTTTTCATTAAATGCACCGGGGTCGCATCTGACAGACAGAACTGTCTTCTTCTAGGTGTTCTTCATCCGAGAGAGTCTGTATGGACGTGGATCTTTTCTGAGCCCCCGATCCTCCATCTGTTCTCTGAATCGACCGTCGTCGATTGCGTTGGAACTGTAGCGGTAAGTTCTTCCTTCTTCTAGATCATCGTTTTCCAATTCCTCCTCTTTTTCAAGTTATCATGGGTTGAAAGTTTTGTGTGTTTTCATAGATCTATGACATTCTAAGGAGATTAAAGCCTTGTGGTTGAAGTATATCGATCTCCTAGCATCAAGGTAGGTGGTTTGTGCCTTTCCATTCAAAGTCTTTGAGTTTTATGTGAAAATTACACCAATACCCTTGAACGGGGTATTGCGTGTTTACTGTTTTTCCCCTATTGTTTTCCTGACTTGATTGTATGCTTGTGTAGAGGTAATTTGGTTATATATAAGGATAATTATTATGCTTGGATGTTTTTACCATGCTTATCTGTTTATAACCTTTTTTCTTGTTCTGACTATTGGTCGTATACCTGTTTTCCATGCCTTGTGACTGTAGGATGGAGTGTTGTTCCCTGACATGCTTGAGATGTTGTAGACTGGTTAGCCAAGTAGCTCTGTAAATTTACTTTGTCCATATAGCATTATTATGCACTAACTGGCACGGGGCTGTGAGAACCTAGTGCTATAGACTATAAGGGGATAGACCGAATGAGCTTCCTCAAAGAGTCTTAGACATTATAGACTATAGGGAATTGACCGAGTGAGCATCCCAGAGAGTCTTGGATATTATAGAGTATAGGAGGATAGACTGAGTGAGATTCCTCAGAGAGTCTTTATTTTTTTGTAATTTCCTTAAACCACTCCAGGCTATATGAGGAATTGACTGAGTGAGCTTCCTCAGAGAGTCTGGGATCGACCTGAGGCTATAGGATGAATTTATCGAGTGAGATTCCTCAAAGTGTCTCTAAAACTTGGGGCTATAAGGGGAATTGACCATGTGATCTTCCTCATAGAGTCCCTGACTACCTTAGACTGTAAGGGGAATTGACTGAGCGTGCTTCCTCATAGAGTCTTATAAATTCATATGACCAAACTAGAGGGGTTAGGCTGAGTGTAATGCCCATAGGGTTTTTGGTACTTCTTGGATAGGACCAAAGGGGGTGGTTGTGAGTACTTCCTAGAGGAATTCATGTTTGTGGTTAGCTGTTTACTTCACTGCTGCTTGTTGATCTGGGGATTGTTTACTGCTGTGTATTATCCTATTATTACTTACTGTATACCGTTTACTGTACTTTACCTACCATATACTCACTAACTTTTAGGCAAAAATATTCGGGTGGTTTCCTACTGGTATTTAGTCTCACACCCTGTTTGGGTCATGCTTTTGGGCCCAAACAGATTATATTGTTGCAGGTATAGATAAAGGCAAGCACCCTTCCACTTCAGGTACTTGACTTGCATTGGAGTAGGAGAGCATGGGACCAAGACGAGGCTTGCGATGCTGAGGAGTTGCTTGTCTGTTTTCTTTTGTACTTTGGTTTAGTACTATATTCAGAATTGTTACTTGTTTGGCTACTTTCCTAGACATATGTATCATGCATCATTTCATATATATGTGTGCTCCAGTTTTTTATTGTTTTAGTCTTCCACTGTTTACTGTTGTTGGATATTTACTACTTCTGCTATTGTATGTGTTGTTTACTTCCATTGTGTACTCTTCCAATGAGGGAATAGTTTCCCCACTATCGCGCCCAAGGCCCTCGCTGTTAGCCGACAGCCTCTAGAGTTCAGGGAAATGCTCTTGAGGACATGTGACCAACCGGGTATAGGGTGCCTCTAGGTGGCTTCTGGAACCGGGACGTTACAGTTGCGACCGTCATCCTCCTCTGTCATCACTGCCTTCATCGTCGCTGCCTCTGCCGCCACTGCCTCTGCCACTGCTTCCTCCGGCGCCGCTGCCTCCTTCGTGGCTGCCTCCTCCGCAGCTGCCTCCTCCGCCGCTGCCTCCTCCACATTTTTATTTCGTTGAGTTGGTGAATCTGATTTATTTGGTCCCACATAAATACCATATTTAGATTTTAAATGATGTACTAAATAAATTTTATATGTTTACATAATGATCAGGATAATCTTGATGTGATCCAAAGGCGATTCATGAGGTAAATCATGATTCATTATGTGATTTTGAGGGTGAAACCCATTCATCACATTATTTAGGGGGTGGACCTATTTCTTCACTTGATTCAAGGATTGAAGCATTTGTAAAAATGTAGTGGTAGTGTTTTTCCTGAGATTAGATGTTGTAGAAAACATAGGGAAATTGTTACTTCATATTGGGTATGACAGGTTCATTTTGAGGTATGACTAGGACTTTTTGAGGGAATTTCAGTGTGTTAGGGCCTTGTTCATAAGCAGTAGAGACTTGTTTGATTCTCTTTGGAATAAAATATGACAACTAGTACTAAATTTTAGAGGGTTTTTTCATATGTGTTTTGGTTTGGTTAGTTATAAACCACACCAAGTGGGTTGTTGGGCTACTGGATGATGTGTTACAATAGGTGTTTATGATGGTGGGGAGCAATTTGGATCAGGATCGTGGTGGGTATCACCGTGAACCTGATGATGTGTTTAGTGAAAAAATTGTGCCCTTGAATGGATGGGTTTCATGGATCATCATATATAGGTTTCAATGATGTTTAACCAGACATGTCCCATTCCTAAATCTCATTGGACTTATTTTGGATAGGTATAACATATGAGTTCTCATTTTATGTTTTCTTTTCAGTTGTAAATCTCCTCTGTTGTGCGCCTCTCCTCTACCATGAACGCACCTCTGTCGTGTGTTGAACGACACCTTCGCAATGAGTTTTCTCCTGTTACTCATTGGTTTCCTCTTGATTTCATGTTATTACTATTTGATATTGATGGTTATAATGTGAAATGTATGGGCTAAAGGCCCCACTAAAAATCGTGGTTGTTGGTGGTCCTTGTTTGCGCACTAAATGAATTTCATGTTGGTTGGTTCCTGTTGAACATTTGAATAAAAAAATTGGTAATTTACGTATACTTGACTTATGAATGAACTCCCCAGGATGATAAAACTTTTATGATAACCCCTGAATTAACAAACAAAATTGAATAAGGGATGCTTTGTAAAATATGAAATTGTGATTGTTTGGTTTTTATGGTATTGTGATTGTGAGCATGATTGTGTGTTTGTATGGTGTTGAGGTTGTTGGCATGATTGATATGCCATTTGTTTTCCATGTTGTAGTTATTCCACCATTAAATATCAATCCAAACTTTACCCATATCAATGGAACCACCACTTTGTTACTAGTGCAATTCCATTGAATCCTAGAAAACCACATCACTAGAGGACTCTATGAGACACTTTATGGACACCCTATTCAAAAATGGATTTCACCTTTTTTTTGTGTGGTAAAAACTATTGGAGAATAAAAAACTCACATGCCTCTCTATTTATAGAAAAAACAATTCTTTGTGTTTCTCATTTTCAATGCAGTAGTGGGGACAAAAAAATTGAGGAATGTGATGTGATCATCGAGCTTTAGGGAAATTCCAATGAGATATGATTTTATTATTTATGTGTTTGACTCATTATCCACAAACCTAGAATTCACTTATTATTCTTAAAAAAAATTCAATGATGACCATTTTTTATGATAAAATGATTATAGTGAGAAAATAATGAAAATGAATAATAATTAAATAAATTATTCTTCTTCTCATAATGTGCACAAAATTAAATACTTCATGCTAGTTTAATTATTTTACTTTGATTAAATTTTACCTATGTTCATTCTAGTTTAATTATTTTAATATTTTATTTCTAGCATGGGATGAACATGAGGATGAAGCTTTCACATGTTTTCTAAAATTTTATTTCATGTATTTTTCCTTGTATTTTTTTTATATTGTGGGTTTTTTCGTATTAATGATTATTTAAACTAAAATTTATCCTCAATAATATTATTATTTGGTAATTTATTTCTTTTTGGAATAAATTTTAGTTCAAATAATTGTAATACATTAAGAAAATTTTCCCCCATGAATAGAGAATTATAATATTGTCTAATACTAATGTTCTTTGATGAACCTAAACATGAGCTCACCCATGGGTGGTTGAGTATTTTTCCCACCACCACCGTCACAAATATTCAGATGTAATACACATTTGAGTTTGATGGTTATTCTTCAATGTCACAATAGAGTAAAATTGAAGAGTTCTTGGGTTTAGAAGCATGATGATAATGATATGGTGAGTTCTAGGTGTATTTTAAAGAAAATTTGGATGATGATGGATTAGATAGTGATAGTTGGAAAGATATTAACCCAAAAAGGTGCATTGGATGCTATGAGAGTGAAAAATTTGGTCGGTAATGGAAACACAACTATGAAAGGAGGTGAAAGTGGTGTGTATGGTGTGAAGATGATGTTTTTCAGATTCTATATATTTTTAAAACACATGGTATGTAGTCTTGTTAAATGGAATATTCTTCACCATACATGGATTTCATATAGATTTTAATGCCACACAACATTTATCTCCAAAATTTACACCACATGACTCATCTTCTGACTCAAACTTGGAATAAGTTTCATTTTAAATGTTACATGTCATGTGAGCCTAGGTCACACACAATGTATCTCCAAGACATATAATTCAACATGAAACTATGTACATGCCATGAAATAATGGTAGAACCGCATGATATGTGTTTTACTTCAATCACACCATGTATAGATACCATATAAACTTGATGTGCATAGACTATACACCCCTAGTGGTCATGTAAGGACTACACACCGTGTATTCCACAAAAATGTGATGCATAGCCGATGAGGTGACTCAGTATGTATCTAAAGTAAATGCCTTTAGCTCAAGTTGTTCTATATGTCATGTATTTTTAGAGGCATCATGAAGTCTTTGTAAGACTAATTTGGAATTAATTTGATATATGTCAGATTAAATCAGGTAAATCTTATCCATACATGATTTTCACCCTACTGGACACACCATGTATATGGATTTCACATGAGTTTAGAAATGGTAGTATACAGCCAACCTTGACTGAGAACCCTAAACATTGTGTTCCCATTGAACAAATTGTGTGCTATGTTATTTTCATTATTATTATTTATTTTTCACTTAGATGATAGTATTTCATGTATGAGTATCCCATTATAAAGATCTTCTCATGTATATCACAATAGTATGATTCCCTCAATCATTGGAAATTTCACATGATGTGGTTTGGATATTTTAATTATCTTCACTCTGCTTGAGATTTTACAAGTGACAAGTGAGATGTTTGGAGAAAATATGGAGTATGGTACTCCCCCATGTTTCGGTGAAGAGTCCTCCATGTATAGGTTTTAGTTAATCCATGGAGATATACAAAAGACAGGGCACAGTCCCCTGTATATAGATAGATTTCAAGTACTTTTACATGTTTTGGGGTATGTTCATCTATATCATCAGAGTCAGTACTCTCTCATGTATCGATGGGGGGTCCTCTGTCAGTGGATTCAGTACTCCCCCATGTGTTGGGGAAGGGTCCTCCAAAATGGTTAGTTACTCCCTCGATAGACACACATATAAATCAATGGTGTGTAATCCATAACTACAGTTCTAGAGATATAACATGGAAGTTATAGAAGAATTTAAGATCAAGAGTCTCAAAACTAATAAAATATTAACATGTAGATTTCTTTGGGATATCATCATCCTTTTGAGCCTTTTTTATTTCCTTTCAGTTATGAATTGCAGTCGGATTGTCAACTATGGGTTATGTGGGACTTACACTACCCAAGGTATCACTAATTTATAGTATGATACAATACTTCATGGGAATTCACTATGATGACTAGTTTTTCCTTTTACATGGTT
Source organism: Viscum album (assembly GCA_963277665.1). Classification (NCBI taxonomy): domain Eukaryota; kingdom Viridiplantae; phylum Streptophyta; class Magnoliopsida; order Santalales; family Viscaceae; genus Viscum; species Viscum album. The sequence goes on along the minus strand of OY728152.1, from coordinate 866,128,851 downwards.
TTCTTGACATTGGATTATGTCTAGTTCCTTTATGATACCTTATATTACCCCTTGGTCTTAGGTTTTGGTTGACCTATTGTTATATCCTTACATTGTTTTTTTTAGGGCGTCCTACTGGTTATGTTTACAATCACACCTATATGGCCTTTATAACCACATGTGATGTGTTTATTTTTGTATTTTATAGTTTGGAGATGAAATTTGTGGACATAGAGTTATTGAGGTTAGAGTTACAGTTAAATTTTATCCAATGATGGTTCATGGTAGAGGCATTTGTACCATGATTTTTTTTATAAAACCCAAACAATGCTACTTGAATAATTAAAACATAATATTAGGCAAGTTCGAGATTGAACCCATAAAGACGATTAATATGAATAAATAATGGATGAATTCCAATCAGTTAAGAAAAGAGCATGAAGATGGCGTGAAAGAGTTTATCAAGTTTGCAGAAGATCATGCATGTGACCCTTCTCAAATCCTTTGTCTGTGTTTACATTATTGTTATTCAAGACAAATTAGTCCAGAGGAGTTGGAAGAACACTTGATCTGTCAAGGAATAGATCGAAGTTATACATTTTGGAATAAATATGGGTAAAAAATAAATGTAGGTAGTGGCTCGGATAACACGGCATTTTATGGATCATCTGATATGATTACAAGCGTGAACAATGAAGAAAATTGTATAGATGATGTGATTACAGATGTGAATGATGATGGAGATCATATTGAGTAAATGATAAGGACAGTTGAAGATAAACTTCATGATTTCCAAAAATTGTTTGAGAAGTTAAAGAGTTGTGAAAAAAACATCATTGTATGATGGTTTCACTAAATATACAGCATTGTCAGTCATACTAAAGCTGTATAATTTGAAAGCGGGCAACGGGTGGAGTGACGCCAGTTTTACAGAACTACTTGCTCTCCTAAATGACATGCTCCCATAAGATAATGAGCTCCCAATCTGAACATACGATGCCAAACGAATGCTACGATCGATGGGTATGATCTCTGAAGGAATACGCGTCTGCCCAAATGATTGTATATTATTTCACAAGGACCACAAATCACTTATAGAATTCCAAAAGTGTGGTGCTTATCGATACAAGAAAGATGATTCCAGTCCTACAAAAGTTGTATGGTACTTTCCAATCATTCCAAAGTTTATGCACCGATATGGAAGTGAGGAGGCTGCATGACAATCGGCATAGCATACAGATACAAGAATTAAAGATGGGAAACTACGTCACCTCGATAGACTCTCCTCAGTGGAAAAGAATTGATCATGAGTATCCTGAAATTGGAAACGAGCCGCGAAACCTTTGTCTGGAATTATCTATAGATGGGGTTAATCCTTTTGGTTTTTAAAGCAGTAGTCACAGTACATGGCCGGTTATGTTGGTAAATTATAACTTACCATCGTGTTTATACATGAAACGAAAATACATCATGTTATTTATGCTTATATCAGGACCAAAACAACCAGGTAATGATATTGATGTTTATTTGGCTCCATTGATCGAGGATTTGAAAATATTGTGGGATTCAGGTGTTACGTTGTATGATGCTTACAAAAAAAGAAGATTTCACTTTTAAATCCATGCTGTACGGGATGATAAATGACTTTCCTGCTTATGAAAATTTGTCAGGATATAGCATTAAAGTAACTCAAGGGTGTCCTGTTTGGAAACAAGGTACACAGTCAATTAGGTTGAAACATTCATTGAAAACCGTGTTTCTAGGACATCGTAGATTTCTACCCCAACGACATAAGTACCGATCTTGGACGGCATCATTCGACGTAAGTTCAGAAGAATGTACGGCACTATCTCCACTAATAGGTGATCAATTTCTTGATAAAGTAAAATATGTGGACACTACTTTTGGTAAACCATTTTCGAAAAACCTTATGAAAACTGGTTGGAAAAAGATATCAGTTTTTTTTTAATTACAATACTAGAATTGTCTGTATGTCAGAAATTTTCTTGATGTTATGCATGTTGAAAAAAAGTATGTGATTGTGTCATCTACACATTGCTAAATGCACCCGGAAAAATAAAGGATGGAATTAAGGCTAGATTGGACATGGTTGAGATGTGGATACGAGAAGAGTTGGCACCAGTGAAAGGTGAAAAACGAAAATTTCTTACTCCTGCTGCTTACACTCTTTCCAGGTAGGAGAGATATCAGTTTTGCAACTTCTTGAATGACATAAAGGTTCCAGAGGGGTATTCATCAAATATCAAGAACATCGTGTCAATGAGTGATTTAAAATTAAAGGGTCTGAAATCACATGACTGTCATGTTTTTATGCAAGATCTAATTCCTATAGCTTTATATTGCATTTTGCCCAAGAATGTCCACCATACATTAACGAAGCTCTGTTTCTTCTTCAAATCTATATGCAGCAAAGTTATAGACCCGTCGAAATTTCCAACTATGGAAAGAGAAATTTCCATCATATTATGTGAATTGTAAATGTTCTTACCACCGACATGTTTCGGTATGATGTTCATTTGGTGGTTCATTTGGTGAGAGAGATTCAACTATGTGGTCCTATACATTATAGATGGATGTACGCCATTGAACAGTATATGAAGATTTTGAAAGGGTATGTCAAAAATCGAAGTCAGCCATAGGGTTGTATTGTGGAGCAATATATTTTTGAGGAAGTCGTTGAATTCTGTACCGAATACCTATCTGGTATGAAAAACATTGGCCTACTGAAATCTCGTCACACTGGGTGGCTTAAGGGTGAAGGAATTTTTGGAAGAGAGGTTGTCACAATCAATATTACAGATCAGGAGCAGGCTCACCTTTATGTTTTACATAACAGTTTCGACATTGACCCATATTTTCAAACCCAAAAAGAAATTCTTAGGCATTTGAATCCTTCTAGGGATGAAAAATGGATATCAGATACACATAATCGATAGTTTATAGGATGGTTTCGGGACCATATTTTTAAGCAGTTAGATGAAAATCCCGACTCAATTTTAGAACAACTTCGATGTCTATCCAGAGGAGCAGGTGTGTATGTATTATATCACAATGCTTACGCAGTTAATGGTTATACATTCTATACTAATGAACATGATGAAGACAGTACCATTCAGAATAGTGGGGTTACACTTGTGGCTGAGGTGATTCATGTTTCCAGTGATAAGGACAGAAATCCAATTTATGTGAATATGTCATACTTTGGCATCATCAAACAAATATGGGAGTTGTATTATACGAGATTCAAAGTGCCGATTTTTCAATGCAAGTGGGTTGATAATAGGAGTGGTGTTAAAATGGATGAATTAGGATTCGTGAAAGTTGATTTTAGTAAGGAAGGAGAGAAAGACGAACCATTTATAATGGAATCACAGGAAGTACAAGTATTTTATGTTCTAGACCCCGTAAACCGAAATTGGTCAATTGTTCTGTTATCAACCAAAACAACTGAAGGGTCAGATGAAAGTTCAACAGAGGATGACTCTTTTATAGGGACTTCACAATCATTTCACAGTGGTCCCAATGTAGACAATGTTTTTTATGTCAGAGGATACCACAATGAAGGGATTTAAATAGTCGATAGAGGGGTCAAATCTCTTCAGCCTTTAAAAAAAGAGAGTACAATAATCAGGTTATTTGTTTATTGTAATATACATTGTGTTGTGTTATGTTATTATCTGTTCGCTACTGCTTTTATGTAATCTAAATTAAATGTTAAACCACTTCTATAGATAATGACTTCTGCACTTGCTGATACACCCAATCCTGAGGCACAAAAGGTCTCTCAACTAGCTACTGGTGGTCCCAGTGCAGAGAAACAACAGGTTTCTCAACCTGTTGCTGCTAGTCCCAGTGCTAAGGTACAACAGGTTTCTTAACCTGTTGCTGCTGGTCCCAGTGCTGAGGTACAACAGGTTTCTCAACCTGTTGTTGTTGGTCCCAGTCCCGATGCTAGCGCTCCGGAGGAACATAATGATGATACTTCTAAGGAAATGGTAGGAAATGAAACCCTGAAATTGCAAAAAAACAAGAGTGTTGTAGTTTGAAAGTGTTAGACAAAATCCTTAAGGCAAAAGCAAAAGGAATAAAATTTGAGGTGGGATGGAATAAGCGAGGACAACATGTTAACCCCAACAGAGCCATCTTTAGTAGCTACATTGGAATCGTCACTCAGAAACGTGTGCCAATTGATGTATAGTCATGGAACCATGTTGTCATTGGGCTTAATACACTAATGTGGGAAGAGATTACGGTAACATTATGATATCATTTTTTTAATTTATTAAAATAAAATAAAATACTAAAACATTGAATTACTCTTTATCATCCATTGCAGAGTGCATTTATAGTAGATGTCTCACACAAGGAATATGTATTAAGAGTTACATGAAGGATTCATAGAGGTTTCCACACAATTTTAACAAAATATCATCTTAAATATGCTGAAGAGAAAATCAAGCCACACCAACCTCCTCTTTATGCACACTTGATATCCCAAGGAGCGTGGGATGCGTTTAGAAACCATCATGGGGAGAAGAATTTTTAGGTACATTGTGTGGGGTAATACGTTGTTTGACGTTGCTTTTATTCATCACTTTGATTGATAGTTTTTTATTTATGAAATAGAAACTGAGTGTTGAAAATAAACAATGCGCAACAGAACCAGCGTACCCTTACCGTAAAGCAAGGATGGGGTATGTTTCACTTGAGAAAAAATTGGTACGTCTTTTAAATCTACCATACTACTTTTATGTGACATAAAACAACACCATAACAATGTTTCTCTGTTTATATGCAGATTGATGAATCGAAATAGAAAGCCATATCCATCCCATTCCATGTGATATAGAAGGAGGCTCGTGTAAATAAGTAGGGGATATTGATAGATGAAAACACACAAAAAGTGTGGGAAACATGTGTAAGTATGACATAATATAAATTTGATTTGATTTAAATCGCTATTACATAACAATGACTACTTATTTTTCTATATTTTATATCTGAAATACTCATAGGAATCAACAACACCCACACCAGATGCAGACATACTTTCAGTGGCCTTGAATCAGCCAGAACAGTATGGCCTCGTCAGAGGTGCGGGTTTTGGGGTGACACCCCGAACATATTTTCAAAAACAAAAACAAGCGGAGGATCAAAATGAAAAAATGGAAAATTTTCAAGAAAAATTAGCTATTTTTCAAGAAGAATTACAATACCATATAGAGATGATAGAAAGTTTTATGGGAGGGAGGCAAAGAGAAGAAACAACTTAACAACAACCTGTGCGTGATGATCCCACCCCACCCCCCACTAGCTTTGAGGCGAGCCATTCCCCTAAAAAACCTGACTTAGCTGAGGTAATCAATGTTTTAATAATTGTTTCTGTGAAATGTGAATCACATAGACACTGATACCTTTCCTGTACTAATATTCTACAAGGTGAAAATGACTGTGATTTATATCTATAAACTCTCACTTATCGCCTTGTAGTGAGGGATACGGTGTTCAATACACAGAACGGCATGCTACACAACAGACAACTTCCAACAGATCATTTCAGAGTGTCAATTAACGTAGCTATTGAGCTGATTGTTGAGATACCTATTCCAAATGATGATGATGACATTCATACGATTGAACAAGCAATTAGAACATTCATCGCATGGCTGGAAATTCTTGTAAAAAAACATGTCAACAAGGATGTATCCATTTCCAATTTATTTTTCAAGATGGACCTTTAAAATTTAATGAAAAAAATTATGAACCGATGAATGTTATTACAGAATGACAAAGAGAAGGGGGTGAAACAAAATATGAGCTCAAAACTATCTCAAGGATCAACCAACCGATTGAAACGGTCTACTGAGAGAACCTTCACCCCACCCGTTCTATATCCACAGTTAATATCATTGCAGGCTCATGTGGATACAAAGTTGATAGAAGGCAATTCTCACACATTTGATTTTGAAAAAAATATGTACGGAGAGGAAGCATCGGATTTCATTAGTGCTGAAAATTTAAATGAAATCCTCATGTATGAATGGATAAGTGCCTCAGTTGTAAATGTATACATGAGGTATGTTTTCATGATTTGATTTTACAAAATCTTATATACTCTAATAATTATGACTAAATACATTTCATATTTTTCGCAGGCATATATATGAAAAACAATTGAAGGGATTTCCCCATGAACAAAAATTTGGACTCGTTAGTCCTCACATCACCTCTTCGGAAGAGGAAATAGATTTTGATAAAGAGGCTGCAGTAATGTCATCCTTGTTTAAATCATTTGAAAACAAAATTATGGATGACAGACTCTTTTTAATACCAACGATGCAGGGGTAAAACTCTACAATTTAATCATATCAACTATATTTTCATTTCTTTCTTTACTTATTCCTTTTTTGTGTTTTTAGGAAGCATTGGATGCTGATTGCAGTCAATTTGGATACTCTAAAGATTTATTTTCTGGATTCAATGCATGGATATCCAAAAAACCGACCATGCATGATGGCGTTTGTTAATTTGTAATACACTAGATCCAACATTTCAAAACTAAACATCTAGTTATATAATTTATATTATCTTTTAATGAGGATTCAGTTATGATAGGGTGATTCATCAATATCGTCTACTTCATGGAATGAATCCAGGGTCTAAGGATAAGAATGCCTACAAGATCTACAACTAGAAAATTATCCTGGTATATATAATAACATTGAACTATCCAAACACATATAAAAACAAATTACTTATTTTTTTCGATGTTTCTGCAGTGTCCAAAAAAACAAACGCAAAGGACTGTAGTTATTATGTTTGTAAATTTATGGAAGAGATCGTATTTCATCAACAAACTAGTATCCCTGGCGAGGTATTTTTGAAAATAATTACAAGTTCATTTAAAATATTTATTAATACTTTGTGTATTTATATTTTTTCAGTACTACCATTACTGTCGCAAAAACTCATATTCACAAGATGATATAGATGTGTTTAGAAATGAATGGGCAGCATACCTAATGGAAGATTGTACACAAATAGGATGAAGTTGAATCCCTACTACTTATGTTATCCATATATGATCATTGATATCTCCCTTTTTTACACTTATTGAGCATATATGATCACCCTTTATTATGTTTTATATCCTTAGGTTATGAAGAATGGTTTTAGAAATGATTTGTCTTTCTAGTAAAGCATAACTCATTGGACTACATTGGTCGATAGTGTGGAACTCGACCAATGCATAGTCATTCAGTCCACTCACGAGCATCTTAAAAGCTTGATGGGAACCAATATCTTGGATTTTCAATTTTCTAATTAGTTTCCCTTATATGTGGGTGGGGGTCCAGGAGGGAGGGGGTGTCCAGGAGTGGGGGGTGTCCGGGAAGGGGTGTGTCCAGGAGGTAGGGGGTTTCCAGGTGTGAGGGTGGGTGGGGGTGTCTAGGAGGGAGGGGGGGTTGTCCAGGGGGTGTCCGGGAGTGGGGGTGTCCAAAAGGGAGGGGTGTCCAGAAGGGGAGGGAGGGGTGTGTCCAGAAGGGAGGGGGTGTCCAGACAAAGATCCATTCAATTACATTCAATACTGATAATATGCAATGGGTAGATCACTTCTAGAGTAGCCTGAAGTGGGTCCATAGTGAGGCATCAAAAGTTCCAACCAACCAAACCAATTCCAAGCCCATGTAAAGGCCCAAGAATTATATTCCAGTTCAATTTGAGGCCCAATATATCTTATTTAATGTCATAAAGACCCAACATATGCATCATTTACCTTTATCACATTAGATTTATGGGAAATTTCGTTCCTATTCCTCCAATATATTTTTTGTTTGGTGTTTTTCCTTGATTTTTTGAACTGTATCTCTTCAAAATATATATGATTTTATAATTCATATTAGTGAATGATGGTGTATGAATAATATTTATTCTATTATCAAATAGATAATGAAAATATAGTTGGATAAATAAGGTTATTAATGGGTATACACTAAAGAACTAGAAGGGAGGGGGTGTCCAGGAGGGAGGGGTGTCCAGGTGGGAGGGTAGGTGGGGGTGTCCAAGAGTGGAGGGGGGTGTCCAGGAGGGGAGGGGGCTATCCAGGGGGTGGGAAGGGGGATGTCTAGGGAAAGGGAGGGGGCTGCAAGGGGAGGGAGGGGGTTGTCCAGGAGGAGGGAGGGGGCTGCAGGTGGAGTGGTGGAAGGGGGCTATCCAAGGGTATGGAGGGGGCTATCCAGGGGGGCTGTCTCAGGGAGGTGAGGGAGGGGGTTGACTAGGAAGAAGGGGTGTCCAGGAGTGGAGGGGGGTGTCCAGGAGGGGAGGGGCTGTCCAGGAGGGGAGGGGGTCGTCCATGGGGTGGGAAGGGGGTTGTCCAGGGAAAGGGGATGCAAGGGGAGGGAGGGGTTGTCCAGGAGGAGGGAGGGGGGCTATAGGTGGAGTGGGGGGTGTTGTCTAGGGGTATGGAGGGGGGCATTGATGTTAACTGGAGCATCGAGGTAGATCAGAAAACATGATAAAAGACAGTTTTGAGCCTTTACCAAGATCACCATGTTGCCTTTAAATAGACTTTAATATCTTCATTTAGTCCATAAAAGACATGACTAAAAGCCCAAAATATAAGATTAAAATTCACTCAAAACGTGTCAGTCTCCTCCGTAGCTAGCATCAACCGATCGTCTTCCTTTTCCTACGTCTCAGTCATTCTCATTGCCAATGTAAGTCGCTCCCCCTCTTGTTGCAGCACTTTCTCCATGTTGTGCAGCATGTTAGTGGTGTGTTTTTAGTATTTAGCTTTCTCTTTCAACTCATGTTCCCACCTTTGCTGCTCTTGATCCCACCGCTGCTGGTGCAATGTGAGAGCTTCCATTTTGGATACAATGGCTTAATTCTGAAAATTTCAAGGGTTTCTTCCTCTTTTTGTAATAGAAAGGTTTTTTATGACAATATGTTCATTTGTTCTTACCCAATAAAATCTATTATTATTATTGTTAATATTTTCATTGATAGATTTGAAGTTGATTTTATTTCATTTTCCAAAGATATCATTTGGTTTTTCCTGGTTCAAGTTCACTATAGATTTTAAGAACAATATGTTTTTGTTCTGTACAGGGGGCCTGTCTCGGGGAGGGGAGGGGGTTTTCCAAGAAGGAGGGGGTGTCTGGGAGTGGAGGGGTGTCGAGGAGGGGAGAGGGGCTATCCAGGAGGGTAGGGGGCTATTCAGGGGGTGGGAAGGGGGTTGTCCAGGAAAAGGGAGGGGCTGCAAGGGAAGGGAGGGGGGTTGTCCAGGAGGAGGTAGGGGGGCTGCAGGTGGAGTGGTGGGAGGGGGGGTTTTCCAGGGTAGAGAGGGGGCTGTCTAGGGGGGTTGTCTCGGGGAGGGGAGGGAGGGGGTTGTCCAGGAAGCAGGGGTGTCCAGGAGGGGAGGGGGTTATCCAGGAGAGGAGGGGGTTGTCTAGGAGGTGGGAAGGGGTTGTCTAGGGAAAGGGAGGGGGCCTGCAAGGGGAGGGAGGGGGTTGTACAGGAGGGAGGGAGGGGGAGGGGGCTGTAGGTGGAGTGGTGGGAGGGGGGCTGTCCAAGGGGGCTGCAAGGGGAGGTGGGGTTGTCCATGAGGAGGTAGGGGGGCTGCAGGTGGAGTGGTGGGAGGGGGTTGTCCAGGGGTAGAGAGGGGGATGTCTAGGGGGTTGTCTTGGGGAGGGGAGTGAGGTGGTTGTCCAGGAAGGAGGGGGTGTCCAGGAGGGGAGGAGGTTGTCCAGGGGTGGGAAGGGGGTTGTCTAGGAGGTGGTAAGGAGGATATCTAGGGAAAGGGAGGGGGCTACAGGGGGGGAGGGGGTTGTCCAGGAGGAGGGAGGGGGCTGTATGTGGAGTGGTGGGAGGGGGGGTTGTCTGGGGTAGGGGAGGGAGGGGGGAAGTCCAGGAAGGAGGGGGTGTCCAGGAGGGGAGGGGGGCTATCCAGGAGATGAGGGGGGTTATCCAGAAGGTGGGAAGGGGGTTGTCCAAGGAAATAGAGGGGGCTGAAAGGGGAGGGAGTGGGTTTTCCAGGAAGAGGGAGGGGGCTGTAGGTGGAGTGGTGGGAAGGGGGCTGTCCAGGGGTAGGGAGGGGATGTAAGGGGAGGGGGTTGTCCAGGAGGAGGGAGGGGGGCTGCAGGTGGAGTGGTGGGAAGGGGGCTATCTAGGGGTAGGGAGGGGGATTTCTAGGGGCTGTCTCAGGGAAGGGAGGGAGGGGGTTTGGCTAATCACACTAAAGAACTAGGAGATCAAGAGAAAAGTGAACTGGCATGATAATGGCCTATCTAATTATGTAGGTTCTCATCATTACCTCTCTAAAACTAAGAAATACATTCCTTCTATACCTTCAATGAGACCTTAGATATTTTATGGGGTCCTTGGAGAGGCATAAGTGGTCAGGGTCCAAGAAGGGTTGGACCTAATGTCTGATGCGGACACGCTAGCACTCATTCCCTTTGACCTAGCATGAGAGAGTACACTCTTAGAGGATCCTGATATATGTAACTATTAGGTTTATAACCTATCTAGGCTGGTGGTATCACTAGGAAAATGTTAGAATTTATTCTAAAATTGAATACTCCTATGAAATTGAATACACCATCATGTATATGTCATATTGTATAACCTGTGTAGATTCCTCCCTTTTTTATTGTTAATAAATGAAACCTTTTGGATTCCATGTTGTTGTTGAAATTTATTCCTCTTATTTTCTCATCCATGTAATCTTAACAAAACAATATTTATAATTCAATTAATCATGTTGAGCCTCTTCTAGAATATTAATTCAATCCAAGAAAATATGGACATATAAAGGTTGTAACATATAAAAATTGACATTTTATTAATGTATTCTTTCATATTAATGTTTAATTTATTTCATTATTGTATTACTAACATAATATTTGTTTTCTTATATAGGTTAAATATTTTTCCTGAGTTTGAATGCTTTGTTCGGAAACTAATACCATGGATGAAAATTTTTTACAGTGGATCATGGATTCAAAAAGGATGAATCATCAATGTTTTTAACTGTTTGTTGGATAATTGTAATTGTAACCAAATTAAACATTGTTTGAAATGTATATAGCAGTGTGTTGTTTTGTATTCATGATTTCAAGTAAATTTATATATCATTTTTTTTCTTCTGTTCTTTGTGTGTAGGTGTTGTTTGTGTTGTGTGTGCAGGTGTTGTGTGCAGGTGCTATCTCAAGTGTGCTTTGTGTGTAGGTGTTGTTTGTGTTGTGTGTGCAGGTGTTGTCTCAGGTGTGTAAGTGCTGTGTAGGTGCTGAGTTTGCACTAATTAAGTGCTGATAAATGTCTAATATATCAGCACTCAAAATAGCGCTAATAAAGGTGGAATTTATCAGCGTTATTTTTAGTGTTGATATATTATCCATTTATCAGTGCTAAAAAAAGTGATGATAAAGGGGGACCTTTATCAGTGTTAAAAAAAGAACTGATAAAGATGGTCCTTTATCAGCTCTAAGCAAGTGATGATAAAGGTACCCCTTTATCAGTTATATTTTTAGCATTGATAAAGGTCCCCCTTTATCAGTGCTATTTTTAGCGCTGATAAAGGGGACCCCCTATCTTCACCGCGATTAATAGTACTTTTTTAGCACCGTTAAAGGTGGTTTTTAACGCTATTAAAATCCCTATTTGTAGTGGTGCATGTTTTGTACTGGGTTAAAAATTTCAAGAGAATTTAAATTTTTCTCAATTGGTGGATGATCCGTCTTGTGAACTAGAAATCAGAACAAGGTTATGAGTGTTTTAAATCTCTATACATGGTGTTTTTTATGTGTTATAAGTACTAATGGAAGTCCCATGGGGTCTGGTAAAGTACTAGAGGATGAATGGGCAATTGGGATGCTAAAAATAGATGCAGTGATCTATTCACATCATTAATCCCATTCACAACTTGAATGGGTTTCATGCATTGCAACATGGATGATAAAATATTTGAAATCCTAAAGGTTTTCCCTAAGAAATTCATGTCATGAATTTGGTTCACATTGTGAATCTGGTTCACATCATGAAATTGGTTCACGTTGTGAAACATGTAAGGATGGATTTTTAAAAAGGTTAGAAAGGGGCTTGCCCGATTTGTTTCTTCAGACAAATAGGGGATGTACGAGAGTCTCTCAGATGATTCTCCTCTCCCTTCATTCTTTACCAATCAAGGTGATATTGGGTGAGATTTGATAGCATCGGTGGGTAATATCTTCCTCCACCTTTATTCTATGTTATTCTTCTCCCATCATATCTGGTTTTGGGAGTTTCTGTTTAGTGTTTTTTATCAATTCCATTGGAGCATGGTGGAATTGAATATTTTGGATGGAGATTTTGCTCTACCTAGGACAAGGATGTCTTGAGATTCTATCTGCACTTCATCGCATTCTGATTGGTTGAGTTATGTCACTGTGGTGTTTTTCTAAATATTTAAGGCTTAAATTAAAAAATTGAGTGGTTTTTTTGATTTTTTTTGGTTATGTATTTTATAGAGAATGGTATTGGGGTACCCGGAGGACCTTTTATACATGGTTTCTTGAATTTTCATCAAGTGATAGGCGTTTAATGAAATATCTCATGTTATACCTTTTTAGTTTCCTTTTTTTTATTAAATTGTTTAATGATAAAACTATTGTTTTTGGACTATAATTGAGTTGTCCAGTGTTAGGTAGGAGCTTGGAAGCCAGTGCATCTTGGATCATACATCAGTGATCTTGGATGGAGCTGATGAGATCAATTTATAAATGGTTTAAATATTTATAAAGGTAGGAGGTTTATAATAATTTCCATTTAGTATTTATACATGGTTATGTTATTATATGGATGCTCGATCTTTCCTTTGAGGGTGACCCCCTATTTAAATTAATTCTGATGAATTTTTTAATTAAATTAAATTGGTATATTGTACTGGATGAATGCATAGGTGCACTAACCACCCCAGTGTGCTAGCTTCATCCCATGACTTGATTTTATGACCATAACTAATGATACCCTATGGGATTCCTCTGTTTATTCTTTTTTAGGATCCCAAGATGGAATATTTTCTTACATAATGACTTAAAGGACCCCAAGATGGGTGCCTCTATTTACCCATGGACCTTGAGGATCCTAAGATAGATGCCTCTCTGTAATTTTGATCTAGGGGGCCTAGTGGGTTCCAGTGCTTGATCGACCCTGAGCTAGTGCGTCATGTGTTTGGGTAGATATGGTAGCAGGTGTCACCTTGAAACTCGTATAGAACTTGTAACCCTGTGAGGATGTGGCAGTAGTAGTATTTTAGGCATTTGGACAGCCTCACTCTTTCTTTATACTTTCACTTGGATACTTTTTATGCAGCTATGATTACCATAGGTACTTCCTGGTGCTCATCCTATGGGGTCTGATATGATGTGATTCTATGATTAAGATTTTCATACATACTTCTTGGGATCCGATAGTTAAGCCTTACTATTTTGGGATTTCCATACATACTTCATGGGATCTGGCTATCAAGCCTTAATTTTTTATGATTTTCAGACGTACTACCTAGAATCCATCTTCTGGGCCTTTTTATATTGGGATTACAAAACTTACTTCCTAGGTTCCATCTCCCAAGCCTTACTTGATTGAATGTTACTTTTACTATTATTGGAAGTTCCATTTGTCACTGGGATTCCTCCCTATTCAGGGATACAGAGGTAGGTTGATAAGAGTGACTTGAAACCCCTATTATACTAGGTTTCTCTAGGAATGTCTAGTCCTCTAGAATTGTAGGGTATGCCAAATGTTTTTGGGTGGGAACATTTCCCCCAAGTATTTGGATGATAATGAGATCCCTGAGGATAGACTTGATCTCTTCATTTGATTCCTAGGATACTCCCTCAGATTGGTGGAAACAGCATTATAGTATCACCCAAACTTGTTTAGTGATGAGGATATTAAGCCAGTTATTGAATGATTTTTTGTTTTTATACCGGATCAAGAGAGTATTCCTTTAATATCACCTAAGGGTAATCCCCCTTAGGTATTATCTAAGTTGCAATGTCGGGATTGCCTATAGGACAGGACCTAGGAATCCAACATCGGACTAGATTACATGTGGATTGAGTAGTATGAAATCTAGCTCAATGCCATATTTGAAAGATGTCTAGTTGATACATAGAATCCTTTATCTTAGTTATTGTAGGTAAGTACGAGTGAACCTAGGGCTAGGACATGTATCCCCATGTGGTGACGTAGCTTGCTCAAAGACATTCTGGCACTATCCAAAGCAGGTATGTCAATCGGTATTATAGAACTGAGGATTGACTTAATGATGCATAGCTTGAGTGATATAACATCTAGCTCAGAGCCCTAGTTATATGATGTCCATTCGATCAGATCTGGGATATTAGGATCAACTTTGGATTGAGTTTTTCTTTATGATGTCATTCATGGACACCTTAGTATGATGTCTTGAGTCAGTGTCATTGTCATGTATATACACATACATATATATATATGTATGAGCATATATATGTGTGTGTGTGTGATTTCATAGGCCCAAGGATATTCCAGCTTAGGTAGAAGCAGATATAGTCAATAGGGATTACGGACTCAAGGATTGACTATTTTATAACTTATTTTATTATTTTCTTTATTATTCCAACTATGTCTCGATTGGGTTAAGAAAATTACATGAGCATTCACTTAGGAAAGCATATTTATAGGTTCATCATTGGGGTGGTATACTGAGATTATTTCTCACCCCTATACATGCACCTCAGTGTACATGCAGACCTTATGTTTTATTTTTAGGTTGATCATAGATTACATAGTGAATAGGGATAAGGCCCAGGGTTTCATGATTGAGTATAGTCGCTCATGTGGATTTCTTATGATCGGGATGGAGTAACTTGGAAGTGTTCTGGAGATCGAATATGTGGTCTGGCTTGGAGTTAGTAGGAGAGACTTGTACTCTTATTTCAGTTTCCTTTATATACTCCTGTATATTTGACTGGACTAATGGTAGATCGGTGTTGTATGTATGAAAAGGTTGTTCAGGCTTTTATATCATTTCATTTATTATTACAGCATGCTTCTCTTTCAGTTTATTTACTGCTTCTTCACTCTATTTATTTACTAATTTGGATGAAATATAGTTATTTTTTCTATTTTCTAATCTGATATGAGGTAATAATATCCCTATTGTAACACCCTAGGCCCTCACTGCTAGTCAGCATCCCCTGACATATGGGGAGGTGCACTTGATGCCTTGCGACGAATTGACTCGGGGCACCAGTTTAGTGGAACCCAGGTCGGGATGTTACAAAGTGGTATCAGAGTTGTTCATTTCCTATTGTCTTACAATTTGGGATATAGGAGATAGGATTATTAGGAATGTGTCAGATCCTGTGATGGATATTGAACCGGTGTGTCAAGAACACTTATTTCGGTAATAATTCTAAATTTCCATGGTTATGGGATTATTTTTCTTGATGTGTGATGTTGCAATTGTATATTACTTTCTCTTTGAGTAACACACATATTGTGTGGGGTTTATGATTTATTTTAGATTTCTATCTCTTGGACCATTGAAAAAGTTCATGGATTGATTTTGACTATTGACTAACAAAGATAAGAGGAATCTCATGTATCATATTTGGCACATAGGATTCATGTGTTATTGTCCTTCTAGTGTATGATTCTTACTAACGGAAGAGGATGGTTGTTTAAAGTGTCAAAAAAACTAAGTGGTGTTTTCCAATATAGGTTCTTGGTGGAATTATACTCAATTGAGCTGACTCATATATATTTCCTTTCTGATGGCATACTATATGGATCTATGGTGATACATTTGATGGAGAGGTTTATGAATCGATCCTCATGAAAGGGAGGTGTAGTGACCCTAGTAGTTCAATAGGGCATATGATTCTCATGTGTTGGACCCATTATAGGGTGTTGTTTCTTAGGTTCAATTATTTAAAGTATCAGTAACAATCTATACAGTGTTTTCCTACATAGATTGGAATAAAATTCAACTTAACCAAACTATGATAGTGATCTATGACATAAATCGTTGAGATGATATTGTGTGTATAATGTTGGACCTCATAGGTCAACCTTGGCAGTTGATGCCTTCATTTATGGTGATCTAGTTGGGTCATTGTGTATGATGCCAAAAAAATACCTAAACGTTTGTAGTAAACTGGACCTCGAGGGGGTATTACCATATGTGGATGCCCAGTGAGTTTCAGTTTTTTATATTCTCAACATTCATATCATAACCTTTAGGGATTAGTCCTTATAAGGATGCTCAGAGAGAATTAGGGCCCAAGTAGGCTGATGTTGACAGTTATTGACCCTTGTAGGTTGATGTTTTCCTTATCTATTTTAGAGAGAGATTCAATAGGCACATTATATGTCTTATGCCAAAATGGGTGCATGGATGACACCCCACGAAATGTTACCTTGTTGAGAGGTTTGACCTTTGGGCTAGGTGGTTAGACCTAGATACCCTATTATGAAACTTAATCGGTGGGGCTAGGTGGGAGACCTAGAGGTCCTTAGTTTTGACTCATACCCTTGTATTTTGACCTTCCGTTTGATCAAGAGAAACCTGTGAGTAGGGTTGGCTCGGGTTTATGGATGCCTTTTCAGGTAGTGAGTGAGTTTATATGCTTGTTTGAGACCGATGCACGGTTAGTGGTCAGGTTTTTCGATATAAACATTATGATGCCCTTGGCTTTTGAGGAAGCACCTAGGGTGCTTATGTTTCAAGAATGGATTTGATTGGAGTAAAGGTCAGGTTCCTGGCCCTGTTGACTAGTGGTTGCATGTTTATGCTTAAATCATAGATAATGACATCATGTGACATGCGATCATGGAAATAATCGTGGAACATGAGAGATTATTAGTTATCAAGAGGAGTTCCAAGGGAGATTTTGTCTTAATCATATGGATGTGTTTTGTAGCACGGTTAGTTTGGACTTGTGGTGGACGACTCACGGGAGCATGAGTCAGGTGATAATGGTATGTGTTGGTTATGCATGGTACCATTTAAATCACAAATCGGTAAGTGGTTGTGTGCAAGCTAAGTATCTATGGTTTCAATAAATGATGCAGGCATGGCTAACTAAGAGTTGTGATGAAATGAGAAATTTACCTCCATGTTAGAGGAGACATCAAGGATAAATTAGGTTTCGTGAGATGGTTGACCCATGGTTGGACCTAGACACGTATTTCTGGGAGACATGGTGTCAGGTTTGGTTAAAGTAAAGTACAACTAGTTTTAATATGATAATGACTCAGAGGGATCTCTACATTATTATTTATGGAATCTTATTATACTTATAGTTTATAGGTGATCTTTACCAATATCTTGATATCGTCATGAGTATGCTGAGAGAGAATTGGCTACATAACAATCTGAATCAAATGATTTTTTGGTTTGACATTGTAACTGCTTGGTAATTTTTCTTGAGGGATGGCAAGAATGTAAGTTATATGGTGAGTAGTATGCCATTGGCTGTTTAAGGGTGGTTACCCTCGTTGTGTTTTCTAAATTCATTGTTTCCCATGGGTACTGTTTTTATGGATCAGGAATGGGTGACAGGTGATCTTTGCATTGATTCTAGGGTGTGAGTGAGTTTTTATCCATTCCAGTCATCATATCTGGTAATGGATGGGTAGGGGATATAGTGATTGAGGATTCATATCATTAGTGTGATGAAAAGGATTCTCCTAAGGTGGGGAGCGGGGTGAGACCGGTCATTGGATGGTCATTTTTATTTTAGATTCCATGGATAGATGGAATCGTGTGCACCTAAATTTCTTGGGAAATGTTATATGCATGTTCAAATATAGACTTGGGAATATTTGGAGTGTGGGAATTGTCCTGGGATAGCTTATGCTGGTCTAAGGGTTTTGGATCATAAATTTATTAGTGTTCATGTGGTGCCACGACAGCGAGTATGGAAAGGGGATGGTTTTTTTAGGATATGTCACTTGAATTCAGTTACGGGATTTAGTGAGCATGCTCAGAATGATCTCAATACACCTTGGGATAAAGGCTTTTGGAATCTACTTTGGTGACGCTCGACTGCTGAAGCCGATCTTCTTTGAGAATAGCCGACCGGAGGTGGTTCAACTTGTGTTCTTTTGTATAGTTTTATTTTGTTAGTAAGGAACCTCATTATCAATACTTTAGGATGAGATGAGTGTAGTTCAAGGGTCGGTCGAGGCTTTTCAAGGAACAACCAACGCAACCAGACTAAGCTGGATCGAATGGAATTCGACCATTTAGATTGAATCGGGGACCAAGAGCAATGTCCTCATGTGTGATCGGATTATTCAAGTGGATAAATGTGTCATAATCATCATTAGGGTGATATGTGCATGTTTTTATAGGAAATTCCAATGGTGGAAGTAGCGAGGTTTGTAATTTTTCGTTGAAAGTAAGAACCTATGGTGTGGAGCACCATAGGTCAGTTGATGAAAGATATGATAATGTGGTCATTTATTGGGTTATATAGGCTCAATTAAGCGTTGTATTGATGCTCTTTCATAGTTATGATAATTGGATTGGGTTTGGGTGGTTAGGTGATGTATGTTTAAAAGGGGCGCTTGGAAGCGCTTTGGGCATTTAGAGATGCAATCTGAGTGGGAATTCACAACCCAAGTAGGTCAGATGATGTTTTCATTATTCTCCAAGGATTATTAGGGAAAATAAGTTCTAAGGTGGGGATATTTTTACATCCCATGTTTTGGACTGGGTTGAAAATTTTGAGAGAATTTGAATTTTTCTCTGTTGGTGGATGAAACACCTTATGAACTGGAAATCGAAAAGAGGTTTCAAGTGTTTGAAACATCCATACGTTGTGTTTTTTGATGTGTTATAAGTATATATGGAAGTCCCGGGGGCATCTAGGAAAGTACTGGAGGAAGAACAGGTAGATGGGCTGCTAAAAATAGTTGTAGCGATCCAATCACATTGTGAATCCCATTCACAGTGTGAATGGGTTTCATGGGGTGCGGCCTGGTGGATACAGGATGTGAAAACTTGGGGTTTTACCCCAAGTATTTCATGTCGTGAATCTAGTTCACATCATGAATTTTTTTCACATTGTAAAACCGGTTCATGTCGTAAAATCGGTTCACATTGTGAAACTGGTTCACATTGTGAAACATGTGGGGAAGTCTTTTTAAAAAGGTTAAACAAGGTATTGCCCCATTTTTTTCTTCGAACAAACAAGAGGGTACATGGGAGACTCTCGACTTATGCTCCTCTCCCTCTATTCTTCACTGATCAAGGGGATCTTGGGTGTGATTCAATGAGATCGGTGGGTAAGATCTTCCTCCACCTTTCTTCTGCGTTATTCTTCTCCCATCATTTCTAATTTTGGGAGTTTCCATTTACGGTTTTCATCAGTTCCACTGAATCATGGTGGAATAGACCATTTCAGTTGGGGATTTTTCTCTTCCTAGGATGAGGATGTCCCGAGAGTCCATCTTCACTTCACCGCATGTTGATTGGTTGAGGTATGTCATCATGATTTTTTTTTAAAGCTTTAAGGATTAAATTAAAATTATCGAGTGGTTTTTTTGACGATGTTGGTTAGGTATTTTCCTAGGAATGGTCTTGGGGGTACTTTGTAGACCTTCTATACATGGTTTTTCATATTTTCATCAAGCAGTAGGTGTCCAGTGAGATATCATATGTTATTCCTTATTGGTTTTATTTTTATATTAAATTTTGTTAATGAAAAAAACTGATTTTTTTAGACTATACTTGAGATTTTTGGTGTTAGGTAGGAGCTTGGAAGCTAGTGCAACTTGGCTTAGACATTAATGAGCTTGGATGGAGCTTCTAAGATCTATTTATAAATGGTTTAAATCTTCTTAAAGGTAGGTGGTCTTTTTTACCTTCCCTTTAGTATTTATTCATAGTTGTGGTATTATATGGATTCTCAAGCTTTCCCCTGAGGGTGATTCCCATGTTTAAATTAATTCTGATGAATTACTTAATTAAATGAAATGGGTAGATTGTACTACATGAACACCCGGGGTCACTAACCACCCCAGTGAACTAGCTTCATCCCATGACTTGAGGCTATGACCATGATCGAGGATCCCTAGTGGGATGCCTCTGCTTATTACTTTTTATGATCCCAAGAGGTATTTCTCTACTTATTCCTTTTTATTATCCCAAGAGGGACGTCTTTCTTACATACTAACTTAGAGGACCCTAAGAGGGATGCCTCTGTTTACCCATAGACCTTGAGGATCTCGAGTAGGATGCCTCTTCAACATTTTGATCTTAGGGACCTAGTGGGTTCCTAGTGTTTGACCAACCCTGAGCTGGTGCATTATGGGTTTGGGTAGAGATGGTAGCGGGTGTCGCCTTAGAACCCATATCGAACTTGTAAGTCTGTGAGGTTGTGGAAGTAGTGGTGGTTTAGGCATTTGGCCACCATCACTCTTTATTTATACATTTAATTGGGTACTTTTTATGCAGCTGTGATTACTAGAGGTGTTTAATGGTGCTCGGCTCATGGGGTCTGATACGATGTGCTACTATGATGAGGATTTACAGAAATGCTTCATGAGATCCAGTTGTTGAGCCTTACTATTTTGGGATTGCCAGACATCCTTCCTAGGATCCGACTATTGAGCCTTACTTTTTTAGGATTTCTAGATATACTACATAGAATTAGACTTTTGAACCTTTTTCTATTGTGATTTCCAGACGTACTTCCTGGGGTCCAGCTCCTGAGCCTTGATTGAATGTTATTGTTACTAAAATTCCCATTTGTCACAAGGATTCCTCCCGATTCAGGGATATGGAGGTAGGTAACTAAGAGTGACTCGAAACCCCTCTTATATTGGGTTTCTCTGGGAATGGATAGTCTACTAGAATTCTAGGGGATTCCAAAGGTTACTGGGTGGGCACATTTCCCCCAAGCATCGGGATGCTGATGAGCTCCTTGAGGATGGACTTGATCTCCTCATTTGATGCCTAGGATACTCCCTAGGATCGGTGGAATCGCCATTATAGTATTTCCCATACTTATTTAGGGATGAGGTTTTTGATTAAGTTATTGAATGATTCCATGTTGTTATACCAGATTAGGAGAGTGTTCTTTTTATATTACCTAAGGTCCATCCCCCTTGGGGATTATCTGAGTTGCATTGTAAGAATTTCCTATAGTCCGAGACCTAGGAATATGACATCAGACTAGATTACACATGGATTGAGTAGTACGACATCAATCTCAATGCCACATTTTCAAGACGTCCATTTGATACCTGGAATCCTTCATCTTATTTATTGGAGGTGAGTACGAGTAAACCCGGGGCTAGAACATGTATCCCCCTTTGGTGTCATTTCTTACTTAGATATATTTTGGCGCTAATTGAATCAGGTATTATTGATCGGGATTACAGACCTGAGGATCGACTTAATGATACATGGATTGAGTATCACACCATCCATCTCAGAGCCCTAGTTACAGGATGTTCAGTCAACTAGATATGGGATCATAACTCTGGATTGAGTTTTTCTTTATTATGTCGTTCATAGACACCTTAGTCTAATGTCTTGGGTCAATGTCATTTTCATGTGTATAAATATACATATATATGTATAGGTTTATATATATAGATATATGTGATGGAATAGCCCTAAGAACATTCCGACTCTGGTAGAAGAAAATATGGTCGATAGGGATTACGGACCTGAGGATCAACTATGTTCTTACTTATGTTATTGTTGTCTTTATTATTCCAATTGTATCTCGTATAGGCTGAGCATATTGCATGATCATTCATTTATAACAGCATATTTATAGGTTCATCACTAGGTGGCCTACTGAGATTATTTCTCACCCATGTACATGCACCTCGGTGTGCATGCAGACCTTATGTTTGCTTTTCAGGTTGGGCATAGATGGTGAATAGGGATGAGGCCCAGGGTTGCATGATCAAGCGAAGATGATCATGTGGATTTCTTATGATCGGGTTGGAGTAGCTCGGTAGTGTCTTGAAGACTGAGTATGTGGTTTGGCTTGGAGGTAGTAGGAGATCCCTGTACTTTTATTTCAGTTTCCTTTATGTAATCCTATATATGTGATCAGCCCAGTGGGAGATCAATGTTGTATGCATGACATGGTTGTTCGGGCTTTTATAGAATTTCATTATTATTACATCATGCTTCTCTTTCAGTTTATTTACAGCTTCGTCACTCTGTTTATTTAATGATTTGGATGATATCTAGTTACTTTCATTGTTTTATACTCTAATATGATGGCATTGTCTCCCCACTATCACACCTTAGGCTATCGCTGCTAGTTGGTAGCCTCTGGCGTACGGGAAGGCACGTTTGAGGCCTTGTGAAGAACCATCTTGGGGAACCGTTTTAGTGGAACCTGGGTCGAGACGTTACAACTGAGTTACCTCAATGATCGTTTCAGACCGTGATGCTTACTTCACATCAAGATTGTGGAGAGGATTGTAGGAGGCCATTGGGACTTAATTGCGTTTGAGCATGGCATTTCATCCCCAGACTGATGATCAGACTGAGTGGATCATTCAGATTTCAGAGGACATGTTACGGGATTGCATGTTGGACTTTGGTCATAGTTGGGAGGATCACCTATCCTTGGAGGAGTTTTCATACAACAACAGTTATCATTTCATCATCGATATGGAACCATTAAAGTCCTTGTATGGGAGACCCTTCAGGTCATTGCAATGTTGGACTGATTTGGACTGATCTAGGTGAGTCAGCACTCATGGGCCCAAAGTTGGTGTGAGTGACGATAGAGAAGGTGCAGATCATCTAGGAGCGGATGAAGACTGTCTAGAGCTGTCAGAAGTCTTATGCAGACTAACGAAGGAGGCCTTTGGAGTTCGAGGAGGGAGACCATGTGTTCTTGAAGGTCTCACCTCAAAATGGATTGCGACGATTTGGTTGGGGAATCAAGTTGTATCTGAGATTCATTGGCCATTTCCAAATAATGTGTAAGGTTGGCGAGGAGGCGTACCGCTTGGCCCTACCACCGTAGTTAGACCAGATAAACAACGTCTTCCACGTATTGCAACTGAGGTGGTAAGTGCATGACCCATCACATGTTATCGATTGGGGTGAGTTATACATTGAGGATGAAGCTACCTCTACAGAGTACCTAATAGAGATCGAGGATTGGCAGGAGAAGACACTTCATGGGTGAGTGATTCCCTTAGTGCGTGTCCGGAGACAGCATGGGAATCTGTAGGAGAGAAACTGGGAGTGGGAGACCTATATGTGAGCTCAATGCCCTCATCTTTTTAGTAGCATTTTTGTTTTTTGGGGTGAAAATCCCTAAGGTGGGGAGAATGTAACATCTTAGTTTTTGATTTGTAAGACTTTGGAATATATAAAAGAATATTTCTAGAGTCAAGCGCTGAGACAGCGTGAGATTCTGAGACCCAGTGAGCCTCAGTGTTAATATAATAAAAATATTAAATATATTATATCACACGCACATAGTTTTTCTAGAATAATGAAATAACTACCGAACAGAGTCTTGGATCAAAAATCTAAGACCTCCGTTGAATCTGGAATGCGAGTTTTTTCCTAGGCGTGACATAATCTTTTTCAGCGCTAGGTGTTTGGCTTGAGTGTCATCGTGGGCGGAAAAATAATTAAATAAATTAATATATTTATTTAAATGTTTTAATTAAAGCTTAACCTAACCATCTCTTATAAAAGGCATGTTATGTCAAATCCCTAGGGTTAGCCACAAAACCCTAGGGATTGAGAGAGGAGCGTGGAGGAGCGTTGGCGGATGTCGGGATCATGGATCAACGATCGGAGTACCAAAGTGATCGACAACGACAACGGAGTTTGTGGATCTCACAAATGACGACGTCATGGAATGGTTCTTCACCAACGATTGATCCAAACTCGAGGTAGAGTGTTTGATTTATGTGGATTTATCCCCATTTTTATCCCATAATGAACGCAAATCAAATCCTCTAACAAATTGATTCGCAGGTCGATCATGTTGCGAGTGCGGGTTTATCTTTCTAGGTTGTGGGGAATTGATATTATTTATCTCTTGGTTCTTTGTTTATCGTTATAACGGCAATGAATCGAGGCCAATCCGAACAATGGATGAAGTTCGTTCCTCTTTTTATGTTTTGTGGTTTTCTTCCCCTGTTCTACGCACATTCATTGCTGGTATTCCATTAACTGGTGGTTCGACCAAAACTCAGTAATTGATCATTGCGCGACCGTTCTTCGACACAACGGATCGATACCACGGGTTCGGGTTTGCGATCAACGAAGCGGTTGAGGTGCGATGATAACAACAGATGGTGAGAGATAAAACAAGATCGGATTCAGAGATATCGAGTTGTGATTTGGTGTGTGGCGTGGTGCGATGATAGTCTATTCCCAAGCAGATTGGATGGCCAAAATCCAACCACTGACAATGGCGAAACTAGGTCAACCCAGATCCGTGATTATTGGCAGATTTGGAAGCGGAATTGACAACGGTAGCGGCGCGGGCAAATGCATGGAACGGTCTGGAATTTCTGGAAAATTCCAAACTACACAACGTGTAGTTTGAAGAACACACGTCGTGTAGTCCCCCTTTTGCGATGTTAGGGTTTACACACAAAGAAAAAGATCACACACCGTGTGACCCGGTGCTGGAAGCTCCACGTGTACCCTAGGGGTACACGGTCAGGCACACGGGCACGACCAAAGTACACAGGCACAGCCAAGTGTACACGAGCATGGGAAGACAACACAGGCATAATGTCGGCCGACCTCTACATGACATGCACACAAAAGGACACGCCATGTATATGGAGGAAGACAGGTCGTGTGAGACGGCAAGACATGGGTAGACCCGAGGCAGACAAGACACCGTGTACTCTCAATACACGCAATGTACTTTCCCCAAGGCAGGTTAAGGCCCTCTGTTCCTTTAGTATGAACTGGCTTAAGTTGAGTGTGTCTCTTTGGTCCTTTCCTACGCGGATATAGTGTGGCATTACGTCATGAGCATAGGATTGTAATCTCCTCTATGGGTTTAGTCTTGGATAGAGTTTCAGGAATCCCTTCGTGTGACCGAGGTGGGATCTTCTATCATTTTGTCACATTCCCTGCGTGGGGTTTGAGGAATTGTCGTGACCAATTTACATGGGTGTGTGATCCCCTACTTAGCGGGTTATTTTAAATTGGGTTTGTGGTGTCCTTCATGAGCATTGAGTGCGATCCTCTATATGTGTATCGAGATCTTCAAATATCCAGTGAGTACTTCTTTGGCGAGGTCTGACGAGCATGACGTCTCGAATAAGTGTCATCAATGATAGGATGGCTCATGGAGCGAGTTGCCTCGGATGAGTGTTACCTTGAATCACTAGGCATCTCATATATCGCCCTCGTCAACTATCTACTTGATCCTAGGAATCATCTCAAGCATCTCAATAACAACATCATCCTCAGGTACAATCGTCGGATCCTAAGAACCATCCTAGAACCTCTTGGTACTTTACATTCTTTGGTACTATTAAAAGGATTATAGATATAGTATGTGACTGTTCAATTAACTGATAAATTTCACCTGATCCATATTACTTGGATGAAAAACCTTTCCATCCCATCTTCAACACAATAAAATGTTTTGTAAAAAAAAAAAAACCAATAGTTAGAGCGATTTACTGCATGCTTGGTTTAAGGTTGGAACTAAGCTAATAACAATCTATAATCCATACAAATAAATAAAAGGCGCCAAAACCATACATATTATATTTCCAAGTTTGTTACAATACATGGAGGTGCCGAGGCAAATACCAAGTAGCATTCAATATACAGTCAAACAGCATCCCCAGCATCGGATGGGGGCGTCATCTTCAACAATTTGCAGCGACATTTCAGAAACCTGGCCTCTTGAGCTCCATTAAAACAGTACCACCACCATAGCCAAAGCACAGCTTGCTTGATCACGGGCATGCATCACTCAGTTCACCCTGAAATCCGAACAGTTTGCAAAAGCCACATCTCCACAAATCACGATCCTCGAAGAGGCGTATAACATTTCTGCATTTTGGAGTGCAAAACCATGAAGACTCGGCAAGGGGAACCCTCGCCTCAGCAGCAGGTTTACATAAGGCAGGACCATGGTTCTCAGGGCAGCCCAAACCACCGACTGCATGTATTTTTTAACACCTAGGGTTAATGGCATGAATTACCAAACAGGTACCGAGCCAGATGATAAATGATCACAGAAAGATGAAGTGCAAGAAATCCAGGAACTGAGTTCTGAGCATGTAAAATTCATTTACCTGAACCAAATGCATGTGCAAGTTACCAACTTTGCTCCACTTCAATGCCAGAGTAAAATCATCTACTCGAACAGTGCCCACTACCGTGTTTCTCCAGATTTCCACGGACCCCAAGGCATCGATGGACTGTTAAGTGTATTTACATATTATTTAGATATATAGTATATAGGGTTTGACTGAGTCAATCATATTTTATGCATTTTGAATTTCAAATCCCCCACTATCTCAATCTCAGGCTTGTTCATCTATAAATAGAACAACCTGATCTCACGGATTCTAGGGTCTCTACAGACTGCAACATGAGTAACCATCAAAAAGATTCTTCCATTTAAAAAATAAATAAAATTATAAAATCAATTTAACCACCTTAAACCATCTAACCAGTCCAACCTTGAAGAGTATTCATAACATTTTCAAACATATTTTTTAAAGATAAATAAAAAATGAAAATGAAAATTGCTTTCAGAAATCAAATGCAACCTTAATTTTCATTTGATTCATGAAGACATTTTATGCTTTCGTTTTTCAAGTGTTTAAAAAATGTTAGAAAATATTTTGGAGGATGAGAAGAGTGCAAGAAAATATGCAGATTCATTTTCTAATCATTATTGTTTTTAGAAGAAAAAAATGAGTTTCTTTCTAAGAATCTCATATTTTCATTTTTATTTTATTTTTTAAATATCATTCATTTACATAATTCGATTCATTTTAAGGTGTATTTTTGAAGAATAAAAACAAAACTTTTTACAAAAAGCAAACTTCAGATTTTGTTTGGTTTTAAAAAAAGATACTGGTTTTCATTTTTTTTTAAAATTTACTATAAAAACTCATGAAATATGGATAGTAGCAAAAAAAACAAGTGATTTGCCTCTTTTTGCATTTTCATTTTTCACAAAATATAAGAACTATTTTTTGTAATCTTAAAAATAACTGATTTCCATTTTCATTTTAAAAAAAACATTTACATAATATAATCCATTTTTAAGACAATTTGGGAAATGAAAATAGGAAACATTTAATTATTGAATAATTATACACGTGAAAAAAAATTAAATAAACAATTTGTGAACCCTTTTCCAAAAGAGCAAGTTATAAGTATCAAGTATGATGAACAATTATTTGTAAATGGAGTCAAACACACCCTAAGTTTTTCAAATAAATTAACATGGGTAGTTTGAAAGTGATGAATTAAGCTTGACTTTTGAAAAATAAAAAAGAAACATTTCCTATCATCACCAAATCGACCGCGCAATTTCCATAATCAAGTCCCCAGTGTGAAACAAATGACTTGCATTAGTTCACCATGGACTAAAACATAGATAAATATGTCCAATTAAATATCACAAGTAGCTTGAAATGAATAAATTAAGCCTATAACTTGAAAAACATACAGAAACAAAAACTATAACTTAAGTTGCATTTAACAACACTTATTGAAAAGTGGCACTCATCACTCATATATATCGTTTGAAAAAAAAAAAGCTTGCTCTATTCCTAAAACACTTAAATAAAAAAATACTTTTTCAATAAGCAATCTGAAAACAACGTTGATTCCATTTGACAACGCTTATTAAAACTGCTTATAACACTCGTCAATTGTAAACTTCCGCTCCATTTGACAACACTTATTAAAACTGCTATAGCACTCATCAATTGTAAACTTCGGCTCCATTTGACAACACTTATTAAAACTGCTTAACACTCATCATAGTGTCAAACAGAGATTTATACAACACTTATCGTCATTGTTTTCAAACCCAGACCAGATTGGCTGGCTGGACTGTCAGCTGGAGGGCATTCCTGTCCAGACAAACACTCTAGGCCGTTTTTGGCTTTGGACTGGATTGAACCGCCTCAAACCGTCGCAATTCTAGTCAGACCGGCCAGAAACTGACCAAACCAGCTGATTTTTTCTTTTTTTTCTTTTTTTTTTCTTTTTTTTTTTTTTTGCATCGTATATATGATAATAATATAATATTAAAAATAAATAAAATAATAAACTGATTCGACCACCCAGCTTAACCGAACAGACCGGTCTGACCTTGAACCGCTCCCCTCTCTGGTCCTAAGTGATAAGTACTGTAAGCACTTCACAGTAAATGCTGCCAAACGCAATCTTCAGCTCACCATTGCAAAGCAGATAACAGGTGTTAAAGCACCAGCATCAAAAACATTGACTGTCATGTCAAAGGAAATGGTGGCATCAATATCGTGATTCGAGATTGTAGCAATAGGAGGAGCAGCAGCAGAAAAATTCAGATATATGTCATCATTTGGGTACTTCTTGAATAGTTGAGGAATAACAAATCTCCAGCCAGCAGTATTGAGAAGGGACTGATCTGGTAATTGATCGGCAATCCATGTCATCAAGTTATCCTGTTAATAAAAAATAACTTTACTTGTAATGGTCAAGAGAAAAAGGAGTTTGGTATTACTGAAACCACACAAAAATGAAGAGATGAAGCTTCAGTTTTGCAAAACAAAAGAATGCGCCCAGATTAAAAAAAAAACAATTAACAAATAATAATGCCAACACCAATGAAAACTGATTTAAGAACAAATTTTCTAAATTAGTTGAAACAAGTAAATTGAAATTAGCAAAATTAAGCTTAGACAATGAAAAATGAAAAAACATCTTCATAATTGAATAGGCCATAAGTTATTCAGAAAACCTTGAGTTACATTTGGTTCATAAAAGCATTTTCTATGTTCATTTATTAAAGATGCATTAGAAAATATTTCAATTATGCAAATGAAAATTACTTTCTAAAAAATTAAAATGAACATAAGAGGATTTTGGAAAGAAAAAAAAATAGTTTCCATTTTCTATCCAAACCCATTTTTTTGTATTTTAAAATCCACATAATTTCATAAGTTGTGTTTTGTTTAAAAAAAAATTCCAACTGTGTATTAGAAAATATGTTAGAAAACAAGAAAGTGTGGGGGTAGTTTATCCGAGCATTTTCATTTTCCTGAAAACATGAAAACAAGTATTTTTTTCTCTTAAAAAATCTATAACTTCATTTTCATTTTCCAAAGAATGTTGTCCATTTATACAATCCAATACATTTTCTATTAATTTTTTTAAAAATGAAAAGAGAAAATTTATAAAAATCCAAAAGCAACTTTTCTGGATTCAATAAATGAACGGTAAATCATGGCAGGATTCCTCAAATGTCTTTAGCCACAAGAGGAAGCATTTTAAACAGAAGGGAAAAGAACTCACTCTGAAGAAAGTTACTAATGCAGAGTTAAAAACTTCTTCGCGAACTGAAATCCCAACCATCTTAGTTGGGCCAAGGCAGGGAATAGAAGGCAGTGATTTTTTATGGTTAAATTTCATAAGAGGCAGTTGGTCCATTGCTGTCAATAACCCATTAATCTCAAAGCCGATGGAAGAATCGGTCAACACAAAATCATTCACGAAAGTAACATTCAATGTAGCAATGCCATTCATTGGAATCTCTTTTGGAAGATTTTGCAATTGTGAACCCAGATTGGTGACCCATTCCTTGACTTTACTGGAAACAGCCTTCTCAATTGAAGACTCTATCTGCTCTTCAAAAGCATCTGCCAAACTGCATTAAAAATTATACTTCTCAATGGAGATGGCATATTGCCCTTAAATCAAAATTAAATGCTCTCATACTCCCAAATGTGTTTCGATATTCAATATTGAATACAAGTAGATTATAAAATGACCATTTCCAAATATGTCTTTTATTCTTAAAACATTCAGCGTTTTATACATAAGCCTAACAAAAAGGTTTCAAATCAAAATTTTGGGGGGGATATAAATTCTTTGGGCACAAGTGGTTTAATTCTCATATAATAGTGTTAAGCCCTATTTTTATTATTCTGGGTATTTCCGAGTCCCACATCGGAATACTCCTCTATGTATTTTGTTTTCTCAATCTATAAAAGAAGGTATCCGCCTCACCATGAGGTAAGGAGATTTCATCTTCTACATGGTATCAGAGGGTACTCTCTAACCCGAACCCACCCTCTCTTTTCTCTCTCCAGTCTAGGGTTGCGAGAAAAATCCCTACGGATTCCCGGTTCTGTCCGACCCCGCCTCTGCCCTCCTCCCGGTTCTGTCTGGCAGTTCTCCCCTGCGCTCTGTGCGCCTAAACAACCGGCGCCCACCCGCGATCCCGACGGCCAGCCGCGGCTCGTTCTCCTCCCAGTGCGCCTCCTCCCGGTGCGCCTCCTCCCGGTGCGCCTCCTCCCGGTGCGCCTCCTCCCGACGACTCTCTTCCCCAGCATCCCCTCCTTCCCCGGCGTCTCCTCCCCACTGCGTGTGCCAGACCCGGCCCTCCCAATCCCGTCGCGCCTCCAGATCCCAACGGGATCCAGTCGCGCATTCGATTGCACCGCCTGAGCAGCGCCCTCCTCCCACATGACATGACTTTACATTCTTCGTGATCGGTCTGAAATATTTCCTACCTTTCAAACCTTTTACAATGAAATTCATACTCAATTCTCCACCTCCATCAAATGTCTCCGCTTCGACAATGGACGAGAATATTTATCTACTTCATTTCAGCAGTTTCTGAAGGATCACGACATTATTCATCAGATATCATGTCCTGATACACCTCAGCAGAATGGAGTGACAGAGCGAAAACATCGCTATATTCGGCAGATTGCTCGTGCCCTCTTATTCCACATGCAGGTGCCCCTCCTCTTTTGGACCGATGTCATCCCGACTGCCACCTACCTTCTAATCCGACTACCTTCTTCTATCCTTCAGGAGGAGACTCTTTTTCGAACTTTGTTCTCATTTCTCCCTCCTCACTTGCACTTCGTGTGTTTGAATGTCTCTGTTATGTCCATGACACTCGTCATGACCACTCCAAACTCTCCCAAATCTCTCCGCTGCATATTCCTCGGATATTCACGCACTCAGCGCGGATATCGGTGCTTCTCTCCGAACCTACGACGTTATATCACCTCTGTTGACGTCTCATTTGTTGAGAGTTCTCCATTCTCACTTCCTTCTCCTCATCCAGATACTGACATTGATGATTGTCTTGCACTTATCATTCATCCTCCTTCGGTGTTGTCCCCTGCTACCGGTTTGGTACGGTCTACTCTCATCACCCAACGAATGTGCCCCCCGTCCAGGCCGAGGAAACCATTGTCCCAGCTTCGTCTGATGCTCCTGCACCGCCACCAGACGACCTGCCCATTGCACTGCGGAAAGGTATTCGTTCTTGCCAGAACACTACTCTATTTACATCTTCATACAGAGGTTTATCAGCTCTGGAGACGATATTTATTCCCCGCACAGTTGGCGATGCCAAATCTCATCCGGGGTGGTTGCAAGCGATGCGAGATGAATTGCAGGCTCTGGAAGACAACTATACTTTGGATCTGGTCCCTCTCCCTGCAGGTAAACAGGCAGTCGGCATCAAATGGATTTACACGGTCTGTCTGAACGCCGATGGCACTCTCCATCGACTCAGACATATGGTATCGACTATTTTGATACCTTCTCTCCAGTTGCCAAAATAGCATTCATTCAATTATCCATCTCTTTGGCCACTCATCATCACTGGCCGCTTAATCAACTGAACGTTAAGAATGTCTTCCTCCATGGATTTCTTGAGGAAGAGGTTGCAGCAGCCCCTTGGATTTTGTGCATCTGGCGCCGAGTCCCAAGTCTGTCGACTACGCCGCTCTCTATATGGTCTCAAGCAGTCTCCCCGTGCTTGGTTTGGCCGATTCAGCACCGTCGTCACCGACTTTGGGCTCTCTCGTAGCATGAAGGACCACACCATGTTCTACAGAACGACATCCACCAGCTGCATCCTGTTGGTCGTATATGTGGATGATCACCAGAAGCGACTTTGCTGGAATCGCCCACCTCAAGGAGCATCTTCACCATCACTTTCACACCAAAGATCTCGGCCCTCTCACATACTTCCTTGACATCGAAGTCTCCCGTTCTCCGGACACCATCTTCCTCTGCCAACAAAAAATATGTGTTGGATATTCTGCAGGATGCTAAGCTGACCCAGGCCACCGCTGTTGACATTCCTATTGAACCTGGGGAACGATCTCTCTATAACTCCTCAGAACCATATTCACACCCAGAGCGGTACCATTGGCTGGTGGGCAAACTCAATTATCTCACCATGACTCGTCCCGACATAACTCGCGTTGTTGGCAAAGTGAGTCAATTCATGGAGCATCCGACCACCTCTTAGTGGGATGTTGTCCTCCGCATCGCCTAATACATCAAGAGAGATCTTGCCTGTGGTCTTCACTACTCCCACCACGCTCATCTAAATATTGAGGCCTTCTGTGATGCTAACTATGTTGATTGTCTTGCCACCTGAAAATCTACTTCTAGCTTTGTCGTGTTCTTGGCAGACAACCTCATCTTTTGACGCAGCAAGAAACAGATTGTCGTCTCCCGATCCAGTGCGAGTCTGAGTACCGTGTCATGGCCACCGTCACTACAGAGATCATTTGACTTCGACATCTCCTCCAGGAGTTTGGTTTTCCTCCACAGACATCTGCTCATATCTGGTGTGACAATCAAACAGCCACCAAGATTACTTCGAATCCCGTTTTCCAGGAACGCAGGAAGCATATCGAGGTGGACTGCCACTTTTTTCGCCATCATTTGGAGCACAATCATGTCAGCTTTAGCCAAATCCCGACGGCGGACCAGTTTGTTGACATCTTCACCAAGGGCCTCCCAGGAGCTCGTCTGGCCTCGCTCAATTCCAAGCTGGGCATCCACAGCATCTACGACCCAGCTTGAGGGGGAGTATCTGGTCTTGTCTGATGTCATCTTTCTTTTGTGGGACTCGTAGTCCAAGCTAGGCATATCCAGCTTGAGGGAGAGTGTTAAACCCTCTTTTTATTATTCTGGGTATTTCCAAGTCTTGCATCGGGATACTCTATGTATTCCGTTTTCTCAATCGATAAAAGAAAACCTCTGCCTCACCTTGAGGTAAGAAGATTTCATCTTCTACAAATAGTTATTCATTTGATTGGTTGAATGGATAGCTATTGCACTGAAACATTATTCATTGAAACCTTAAACTGGCCAGGATAAGCCAGTTCAACCAGAAAACCGTTGAACCAGTATATTATGAATAATTTGTAGATAGTTATATTAATTAATTTCAATCTATATTATTTAAAATATATTAAATTTGTTAGAGTATTTCGAATATTTAAATATATAGGATATGGAGGTTTGACTGGGTAATCAGCTTATGTATTTTTTAAGTTTCAAATATCCCTTTATCTCGGGATTGTATCTCATATCTTCATCTATAAATAAACCTATTGGACCTCACTTTGAAGACACGGTTTCCTGGTATTCAGTTTTCACATGGTATCAGAGCCTGGAAACCTTTAGTCACTCCCTTCTACGGTGCACCATCCCCAAACACGACGGTCCTCCCTTCTCGTCATCCACAAGCACCGCACCTCCCCAAGTCGCACCTCCGCAACGCCAGCCTTCTCTTCTTTAGGCACAGGCGCACCTCACCCAGGGGACGTGCCTTTCTCAAGGGACGCGACCCACCTGTTGCGGAATCGCCGGGAGACACAACGACATAAACGAGAAAAAACGAAAGGAAAGAAAGCAAGGGACACAACGATTTACGTGGTTCGGGAAAAAATCCCTACGTCCACGGGAGAGGCAGAATTCACTATATCGGGAGCACAAAAATTACAGAAGATTTCAGTAGTAAACCCTAGCCCGCAAATGGGCTACATATGAAGAAGACGGTCCACTGTTCCGAATAGTGAGTCCGCGTTGCTACAGTGAACGGCGGTCAGCTTTGTCAAAAGTGCTACAGTGGCTGTCGGCTGGAGAATTACGGTCCACTGTTCGGGCAACACCAATCCAACAATCTCCCACTTGTAGCCTGATTCACTGCACTGCTATGCTTCGATGCAACTGATGAAGACAACTTACTTAATCTAAGTTCTTCCTCTTCTTCACTCACCAGTGGTGTGCTTTCCATAGATTCATGAAATACAAATTGTTTTCCTCTTGTGCTCCCATCAGGTCCTCCATCATTCTGCCTCTCATCCTCCGTTCATCAGTGGAGACCAACAGAGGCACAACAGTGCCTCAACTTCTGTATCACCATAGGCTTGGTTAATATGTCTGCCGGATTGTTGGTACCACAGATCTTCTGCAAAGTCAGCAACCCATCCTGTATCAAACCTCTGATGAAATGGTACTTCAACTGAATGTGTTTCGTCCGGGCATGAAACGTTGGGTTCTTGGCAAGATGTATAGCACTCTGACTGTCACAGTGCAATACATTCTCCTCTCGCTTCCTTCCCAATTCATCCAAGAAGTTCTTCAGCCAAACCACCTCTTTCCCAGCTTCTGTTACAACAATGTATTCTGCCTCTGTGGTGGATAAAGCCACCACCTTCTGCAATTGTGATATCCAACTTACCGCAGTTCCTCCACAGGTAAAAACATAACCCGTGGTACTCCTCCTGCTGTCGACATCGCCTCCAAGGTCAGCATCCACATACCCCTGTAATGAAGTTCCTTTCCCAAAGCACAAAGATACCTCCTTGCTGCCCTTCAAATACCTCAGTAACCACTTCACAGCTTCCCAATGTTGCTTTCCAGGGTTAGACATATACCTGCTCACAACTCCCACTGCATGAGCGATGTCAGGTCGGGTACAGACCATGGCATACATCAGGCTTCCAACAGCTGATGCGTATGGAACTTTTGCCATGTACTCCACCTCTTATGCCGTCTTCGGTGATTGCTCCTTTGATAGTTTGAAGTGGCTCGCCAGGGGAATAGAGACCGTCTTTGCTTCCAGCATGCTGAATCTTCTCAGAACCTTCCCAATGTAATCAGTCTGTGACAACATTAATGTTCCAGTTGTGCGGTCTCTCTTGATCTTCATTCCCAGGATCTTGCCAGCTTCTCCAAAATCTTTCATTTCAAACTCCCCAGTCAACTGCCCTTTCATCTCATTAATCCTCTGCATACATGATCCTGCAATGAGCATGTCGTCCACATACAGAAGCAATATAATGTATCCATCACCGAAAGACTTGATGTAGCAACACTGATCCATGCCACATCGTTTATATTCATTTTTAGACATAAATGAATCAAACTTCTTGTTCCACTGCCTCGGTGCCTGCTTCAGTCCATATAAGCTCTTCTGGAGTTTGCACACCAGGTCTTCCTTTCCAGACACTACATATCTCTCTGGCTGCTGCATGTAGATATCTTCCTCCAAATCTTCATGAAGGAAAGCAGTCTTGACATCAAGCTGCTCAAGGTGCAAATCCTCTGACGCCACAATGCTGAGAACCACCCGGATTCTGGTAAGCTTTACTACTGGTGAGAATATTTCCGTGAAATTCACTCCCTCCTTCTGTTGGAAACCTTTCACCACCAGCCTTGCCTTGAACCTCCTCTTGCCATCATGCTCTTCCTTCACCCGGTAGACCCACTTGTTCTGCAATGCTTTCTTTCCTGCTGGCAGGGATGTCAACTCCCAGGTGTTGTTGTCATGTAATGAGGAAATCTCCTCCTTCATTGCCAGCTCCCACTTGTTTGACTCCTTCAGCTGCATTGCCTCTTCAAAGCATTCTGGTTCTCCACCGTCAGTCAATAACAGATAATGCAATGATGGTGAATACCTCTGCACAGGTCTTCTCACCCTTGATGATCTCCTCAACTCCACTGGAGTAGTAGGTTCCACCGATTCGGATCTCTCAAGCTCAGGCACACCTTCAAGCTCCACTTGCTCTTTGCACTCTGATTCAATGTTCCCATTTTCATCTTCAGCTTCATGACGACCTTTGTACATGACACCTTCATTGAATACCACATTCTGGCTTCTAATGACCATCTTCTTGTGATCATCCCAAAACCGGTAACCAAACTCTTCAGCACCATAGCCAATAAAGAAACATGGCTTGGACTTAGCATCAAGCTTGTCCCTTGAGTTAGCATCAATGTGTACATAAGCCAAACTGTCAAAGACTCTTAAATGTGAGAGTTTTACCTCCTTACCAGACCAGAGCTCCTCGGGTAGGCATTCTCCCATTGGCACAGATGGACTCCTATTGATCAGATACGCTGCCATGTTTACTGCATCAGCCCAGAAGGTTTTAGGCAACCCTGAGTGCAGGCTCATGCTCCTGACACGTTCATTCAGTGTCATATTCATCCTCTCTGCCACACCATTCTGTTGTGGTGTTCTTGGGATTGTCTTCTCCCACTGAATTCCATTATCAGAACAAAATTCTTTGAACTCCTGACTGCCATACTCTCCACCGTTGTCAGACCTCAAACATTTCAGCTTTACTCCTGACTCGTTCTCCACCATGACTTTCCACTTCTGAAACATCTTGAACACATCAGATTTATTCTTCAGAAAGTAAACTCATACCTTCCTTGTTGAGTCATCGATGAATGTCACATAATATTGTGACCCTCCGAGGGATGGTACTGATGCAGGCCCCCAAACATCTGTATGCACCAGGTCTAGCTTTCCAGCCTTCGGTGTTCTGCCTCCTTTTGCAAAGGACACCTTCTTCTGCTTTCCAAAGATGCAATCTTCACATAAGCCTACTTCCACTGACTTCAACTCTGGTAGCAACCCTTTTGTTGCCAGCACCTTCATCCCCTTTTCACTCATGTGGCCGAGTCTGTAGTGCCACAGTTGAGAACCACCGACAGCTTCCAGTGATGCAGCCATGTCCATGCAAGTTTCTGTCATGTTGTACAGGGTGCCATTCTTTGCTCCCCGAGTTATGACCATAGCTCCTCGGGTGATCTTCCATGATCTTCCATGCACCACCAGTGAATGTGGTACTCAACCCTGCATCATCAAGTTGTCCAACAGAAAAAAGGTTTCTTCTCAAGCCAGTGATATACCTCACGTTCTCCAGAACCAGCAAACTCCCACTGTTGGTCTTGATCCGTGCATCTCCTTTACCCACAATCTGTAAGGGCTCATTATCAGCAAGATGCACCTTGCCAAAATTTCCAGAAACAAAATTGTTCAGGAAACCCTTCTCCGATATAGAATGGAAAGATGCCCTAAAGTCTAAAATCCAAGACTCCATCGGGCTGTCCACGCTCAGCAGCAACACGTCATCAGTTCCTTCAGCTGTAGTGTTTGCACCACTGGTTTCTGGTCCCTTCCGGTTATCTCTGCACTCCTTCTTGACATGTCCTTTCTTCCCGTATGTCCAGCAGGTAGGACCAGGCCCCTTTGCCTTGTCTCTGCTCTTTCCTCTTGACTTTGATCGTCCTCTGCGATTGTCCCGCTGTGGGTACCTTCCTCTTCCTTCAACATTCAAAGCAGAACCAGAGAATCTGCCTGATTCTCTTCTTCGAACATCCTCACTAAGGATTAGGTCCCGTATATCTTTTAGAGCCATCTTCGTATTCCCCGAAGTGCTGCTCACAGCTGTTACAGTTGCTTCCCAACTCTCTGGTAACGAAGATGGTAAAACCAGAGCACATACCTCATCACCAAGATCAATGTCCACCGATGACAATTGACTTATGATGGTATTGAATTCGTTGATATGATCTGCAACAGGTCTCCCTTCAACCATTTTCAGGTTGAACAATCGTCGTATCAAATGCACCTTGTTTGCCGCAGAAGGCTTCTCATACATATTTGTGAGGGCTTTCATCAGGTCCACCGTCGTCTTCTCCTCTCTGATGTTGAACGCCACGTTTTTGGCCAACGTCAGGCGCACAACACCCAGAACTTGTCGGTCCAGTAGCTCCCACTCCGATTTCTCCATGTCCGCTGGCTTCACACCCAGAAGTGGCAAGTGCATCTTTTTCTGATAAAGATAATCATCGATCTGCATCCTCCAGAAACTGAAATCAGTTCCATCGAAGCGATCGAACTTCACTTTGCCTTCATCCAGAGCCATCGTTGGAGAATTCTGAACCTTCCTTTGATACCAGTTGTTGCGGAATCGCCGGGAGACACAACGACAGAAACGAGAAAAAATGAAAGGAAAGAAAGCAAGGGACAACGATTTATGTGGTTCGGGAAAAAATCCCTACGTCCACGGGAGAGGCAGAATTCACTATATCGAGAGCACAAAAATTACAGAGGATTTCAGTAGTAAACCCTAGCCCGCAAATGGGCTACATATGAAGAAGACGGTCCACTGTTCCGAAAAGTGAGTCCGCGTTGCTATAGTGAATGGCGGCCAACTTTGTCAAAAGTGCTACAGTGGCTGCCGGCTGGAGAAGTCAAAAGCGCTACAGTGAAGTTGACCCCGAAATCCGCACCGCTACAGTGTCTGTCGGTGTCGTTCGGTCAGCTCCGCTACAGTAGTCAGAGATGCTACAGTTCCGAAAACTTGGACCGGGGGCCTTCGGCCCCCGGAGCAGGGGCACGTTGCCCCCTGCAACCCCCAACGAGCTCACCGCAGAGCTCGACCCGCGACAGTTGCGGGCCACAAGCATTCGGCCCAACCGGATCGGGCAACACCAATCCAACACCATCCAGGTGCGTCTTCCCTAGAGACGCAACCCACAGGGCGCCCTCTCTAGACGTGCGCACGCACCAGGCACTCTTCCCGTGTGAGCACTTCTCCTTGTGCACAGCCAGCTCCAATTTTGGTGCCTTGTTATGGTCCGTGTGAAAGAAACTGGTGAGATTTTTTTTCCTCTCCTAGATGCACGATCTGGTCATCTTCTCACATAGTCTGACTTTTTTTCCTCGTGACTTCTCATGAGTTGCTTTAAAAGGCCATCCTCTGTTTTATAAAGACATGTTTCTCACCCTCCCGCTGCCATGGCCACCGCTTTCGCGCCTGCTCCTGATCCAGCTGTTGCACCTCTAATGAGATGATCACAACCTCGAAGGGCCTTGTGGATGAGAGCCTCGATTTTAATAACTTCACCATGCAGCGGAAGACGATGGTCATTTCCTTGAAAGGGGTGGGCTGCCATTCCCGTCCATTGAGTTCTCCGGGCCCAAAGGAATCAGACTTTGCAGCATGTGAGCAACAAGATAACAAGATTTTTGCGCTTCTTCTCAATTCCATGGAAGTCTGTAAAGCATGTCGCTAAGCATGGGACTATTGTCAAGGAGCTCTTGGACTCCTTATGTTCACTAAGACCAATAATTTATCTCGTGTTTCTCATCTCTTCCAATAGTTATTCTCCCTTTAGCAGGGGTCCCGCTTGATTTCACCATATTATAACGAATGAAAGACGATTGTGGATGAGATCCATGACTTATGGTCAGTTATTTAGACTCCAAATGAGATGCGGAAGTGAACAATTATTTTTGTTCTCTCTTCTACAAAGGTTGAATCCCGAATTTGTTACTACCCTAACCAAGATGCTTTCTAGTCCCACTTCTCTACATCCATTCATGATGTATAGTTGTCTCATTCGAGCAAGTTGTCCAGCAACCTCTATTGCTTCTGGAGATTTTTCAGATCGCAGTGTCCTTGATTTTTGTTGGAGTCTGTATCCCACATTGGACTTGTGGTCCGATGTGGTCCTTTTCATTCATTATAAAAGAATGTCTTCGTCTCACTTTGAGGTAAGGAGGCAGGGGGTTTCTCAACCTACATGGTATCAGAGGGATCTTAATCCCGACCATCCCTCCCTAATTATTTTTTTTTCTCCCTTGCTTTAGGGTTTTCCCCATCCGGGGGGGCCGGCGGCTCCAATCCAAATAGCCCCCCCCCCGCTGCTCCTCCCGGTCGCGCAGGACCTCAGTCGCGGCGGCTTCCCTCGGTCCGGCGGTGCTCCTCCCCGGTGCGCCTTCCCTTCCGGCGTGCGCTCCTCCTGCGAGCGAGCCCTTCCCGGCGGGCCTCCCTCATCTGATCCCAGCGGCCCGGCGTCTCCTCCCGGCGGCCCGTTCTCCCTCAGGCGGTGCCCCTCTCCTGCGCGGCTCCCTTCCCGGCGCCCTCGCCCAGCGGCGCCCTCGCCCAGCGGCGCCCTCGCCCCAGTCCCCGTCGCGGCTTCCCCCTGGTGCGCCTTCCCTCACGGCGGCCCGCTCCTCCTGCGCACAAGCCCTCCCCTTCAGCGGTCCTCCTGTGCGCGCAGCACGGCCCGACGCCTCTCTTCCCGACGGCGTCCCGATCCCGGCCCCGCCTTCCGCAGTGGCGCCCTTCCCTCGGCCTCTCGGCCCTCTCTCCCGGCGCGGCTCCTCAGTCGCGGCCCTTTTTTTCTGGTGTTTCTCCCGCACGGGACTCTCCAGCGGCACGCACTCCATTCCTGCCGGCTCCTCCAGCAACCGGCCTCTAGCCCTGTCGGCCTCCCGTGCCGCCTCTGCGAAGTTGCTCTCTCTGCGCCCGGCCTCCTGTGACAGCACTGCCTCCTCGTCGGCCCCTCCTGCGGAATCCCCGCCTCCCGTCGCCGACATCTCCCGATTTTCCTCAGCCTTAGTATACTCATTGTGGTCGTTCTGATCACACCATTAATACTTGTCGGCAGCTCCATGGTCGTCTCTATCATCCACCACCACTTGGCCACTCTAGTCCTATTTAAGCTACAATGACTGGTTAAATGACCCATCATTCTGATCATCGCCATACAATGGAGTTATCTGACAATGAATATCAACTTATGTTGTCCCGACATGCAGACCTTGCCTCTTTCGGTGCTTGTATAGCTCAAACCCGGCATCATTCTGCTTGTTTATCTCAGCATTCTGCAACCTGGCTATTAGGTTCTAGTGCTTCTGACCACATCACCAGCAATATAGGTATTCTTCGGTCCTTCCGCTCGATCTTAGATGGCAGTACTATCACTGTGGTCGATGGTTCCTCAATACATATCGCTGGTTTTGGAACCTGCTGTAGGTTCCGGGCGCAGCGGAAGTGCGTTGGTAGGTATACCCAACATTAATTTTAGCGTTAACAATGATCAATCCGAGATCCGTCACGATAATAAAACGTCGGATCTTCGGGATAGAACGAAGAACAAAAAAGAAAGGAGTCCTGAAACCATATAGAGGATCATCATATGTTGGTTATAATTAATTTAATTAATTGACAAAATTACCTTGATGGAATTCTTTCTTCGTTGATGTCTCTGATCACAATCTGATGTGATTCGTCGTTGCGTCGTAGAATTCAAGTGTAGGATTCCTCTAGCGGTGATCCACACGTGCTCCACGTATCTCTGGACGTCGCCGAAAGGATCTCCAGGTGCTAGCGCGGAAAAGCTTTCGCTTGCGATGTCCGCCTTCAATCGCCTTGATCCGGTGGAGGTGGATCTCTCTCTCGTAGCTTAAGAGCGTTCTTGGTGGGAAAAAGAATTCTCTCTTGGCTTGAGAGCTTTTCCAAATCCATTGTAAACAACCACAAAAAAAATGGCTAAGCTAATGAGAAATATATAATTGAGATTTTTAATTACATAGAATAATAAAATGAATTAATTACCTGAAAGCATTTATTCATTTCATTTAATTCTTAGTAATACCCCATGTCTCATAATAACAGTTGACTATTATTATTACTTGACATTCGCCCAGCGAATTACACCTAATATTATTTAAATAAATAATATTATTTCTCATAAATTCCCAGAAAAACTACACGGCATGTATATATTAATATACACAGTGTGTACTTTTATTTTCCATTTTTCTTAATTTCCTCCACCACATTTATTAGACCTTGCATAATGACTATTTATTTCTCAAATAAATATCACTGTATTACTCGCTAATAAATATATTATTTCGCCCACAATATATTCTCTCGAATAACTAGTGTCGAAATAAATGCGATCAGACATCCTTGAATAATTATTAAACCACAGTCGAGAATAATCTTTATTCAACTTGTTAAATTAATATTTAACTGAGATACTTGGATACACTTAGTGTGTGACCCTCTAGGCCTTTTTCTCAGTGGCATTAGGCGGAGCCTGCCTAAAGTCCAAGGTTAGCGTCTAGCAACACGCCAAGGCACCCATAGAGAAAGAAGTTAACGCCGCAACGACGTGTCACCTCCTACGAACGCTTACCGTGTAATGTAATCCCTTTGTCACGATATCTCAAATCAAGCGGGTTGAATGCTAGTGTCATTAACTCATGTGCTCAATTATTCTTTCTTTAACTTTCCGAAATTGAACTTGCACATTCCTCGCCATGACCATGGATTTATTTAGGCTATATCAATTCCATCAAAGGGCCTGAGATATCTACTTCCGTTATGGAATAGAAGGGACAAATCATTTCTCGCATTATCTATTAATGCAATATCACTCGTGACGCACCCAACGTATCCTACCTCACTGCGAACAGTGTGTAGTCACAGTTTTCGTCAATACATTTAAGTGCGCGAGTTATAATACCCATTAATAATAATCTTAAAGTCTAAGGACCAATACACATGTCCGCAGATAGGAACATCCAATGATACTATGAAATGTGGATTTCCTATTGACGGGTCTCGTTCTCATAATATCCTCCTGGATATTACCAAGGGCGCACACCATGAGAAGGTGCCTCAAAGTTTTATGAGTCCTCACCCCTAATGGCCTGTATTATTTGTGTCCCTCAAATAACATCATTCGGCCATAGAACATATATTCAAGAACAGTGTTATGGCACTTTCGGGTTCTCATCATAGCAGGGATCCGCTATAACCCTTTAATGCAACAGCTATCCTTAGGACATTATCACATGCATCGTCACGCAGAAGAGCAATCAAGATGTGATAAGGTATTTATTAATGAATAAAGTACAAAGTAGTTGGTTCTAGGCCACCAACTCCAACAGACTCCCACTTTGACTAAAGCTAACTGCTAACAACCATTAACCCGCTAGCTCTCACATGATATTCATGCTTCTGCTGATATAGGTCTTTAGTCATGGGGTCTGCCACGTTCTCTTCCGTGGACACTCTGCTCACTGCAACTTCACCCCTATGATAGAAATCCCTCAAGAGGTGATACTTCCGGAGTATGTGCTTTGTTCGTTGATGTGACCTTGGTTCTTTTGCAAGAGCCACCGCTGCAGTATTATCACAATACAACGTGATAGGATCTTTACTGTTAGCCACCACACCAAGCTCCTGGACAAAGTTACGAATCCAGACGGCTTCCTTGGTTGCATCAAAAGCCGCTATAGATTTGAACTCCGCTGTAGAATCGGCGACAACCGGCTGCTTTGAACTCTTCCAGCTCACAGCTCCTCCATTGAGACAGAAAACATATCTAGATTGCGACTTCAGATCGTTCTGATCTGTCTGAAAACCAGCATCAGCATACCCTCTGATGACAAGCTCCTCGTCTCCTCCATACACCAGGAACATATCCTTAGTTCTTCTCAGATACTTAAGGATAGTCTTAACAGCAGTCCAATGTTGTTCTCTTGGATCTGCTTGATATCTGCCTACCATGCTCAGTGCATATGCAACATCAAGCCTAGTACATAACATGGCATACATGATGGATCCTATAGCTGAAGCGTATGAGATCTTACTCATTCTATCTTTCTCTTGTTGTGTTTGAGGACACATTTTCTTAGAAAGATGTAGGTCATGTGACACTGGAACCAATCCCCTCATGGATTGTTCCATACTAAATCTCTTTAGTATCTGGTCAATGTATATACCCTGACTTAGTCCAAACAGCCTCTTGGATCTATCACGAATGATTTTGATCCCTAGAATGTAAGTTGTTTCACCCAAGTCCTTCGTGGAGAAACACTTGTTCAACCAGTCCTTAACCGACTGTAAGACTGGTATATCGTTTCCAATAAGCAATATGTCATCAACATATACTACTAGGATAATGACCGCATTCCCATTAAACCGCTTATAAACACATGGCTCACATTCGTTCTTAATGAAACCAAATTCCTTTATGACTTCATCAAATCGAATGTTCCACGACCTGGATGTTTGCTTTAATCCATAAATGGATTTCTGCAACTTGCAAACCTATTTGACTTCATCTGGTGTCACAAACCCTTCTGGTTGTG
Organism: Viscum album; assembly: GCA_963277665.1. Taxonomy (NCBI): domain Eukaryota; kingdom Viridiplantae; phylum Streptophyta; class Magnoliopsida; order Santalales; family Viscaceae; genus Viscum; species Viscum album. The sequence continues at coordinate 866,084,587 of OY728152.1, read as the reverse complement.
TCATATAGACATCTTTCTGAAGGTTCCCGTTAAGAAATGCTGTTTTAACATCCATTTGCCAAATCTCGTAGTCATGGTGAGCTGCTATGGCAAAAATGATTCTTATGGATTTAAATATGGCAACTGGCGAGAAGGTTTCATCATAATCAATTCCTTGACGTTGTCTGAATCCTTTATTCACTAGCCTTGCTTTATAGGTGCTAACTTGACCTTCCATGTCCAGTTTTCTCTTGAATACCCATTTGCATCCAACAGGCTTTACATCAACTGGCTCATCGACCAGAACCCAGAATTGGTTCTGATACATGGAATCCATTTCAGAATTCATAGCTTCTAGCCATCTTGCAACTTCTGAGCTTTCTACTGCTTTCTTGTAGGAGAGAGGTTCATCATTGTCCAACAATAATGATTCACCATCCTCGGTGACTAGGAAACCAAATCACTCTGATTCACTTACCTCTCTTGAGCTCCTACGCAGTACTTGTGTTTCTGGAACCTCTTCCACAGGGACTTGTGGAACTTGTTCCTGTAGCAATTCTTGTGTATCTTTAGCATCAACTTCGTCGAAGTCAATCTTGCTCCCACTATCCTTTTGGAGGATGTGTTCCCTCTTGAGAAAGACAGCATGTCTGGCGACAGTCACTTTCTTGTCTGAAAGGTTACATAGGTAATATCCTTTCGTTTCCTTGGAATATCCTATAAAGATACACTTCGTGCCCCGGGGTGCTAGTTTGTTGCCTGAGAAGGCCTTAACAAATGTCTCGCATACCCACACATGTGTGCGACAAAATGGGTTTCTTTCCGTTCCATAACTCGGAAGGAATTCCATTTTCCGTCTTAGTTGGTACTCGGTTTAATGTAAATGCTGCAGTCTATAATGCATATCCCCAAAACGATAATGGAAGATCTGCATGACTCATCATCGACCTCACCATGTCCAACAAGGTGCGGTTCCTCCTTTCACTAACACCATTCTACTGTGGTGTATAAGGAGGAGTGAGCTGAGATAGAATCTCAGACTCCCGTAGAAGATCGATAAACTCTTGGTTCAGATATTCTCCACCTCGATCCGATCGAAGCTTCTTTATCTTCTTACCAAGCTGATTCTCTACTTCATTCTTGAATTCCTTGAATTTCTCTAAGGATTCTGACTTATACCTCATTAAGTAGACATATCCATATCTACTTAAATCATCAGTAAAAGTAATTAAGTAATAATATCCACCTCTAGCTTCTACTGGAAATGGTCCACACACATCCGTGTGCACCAATCTTAGAAGCTTTGTGGCCCTTTCACCCAGTGCATCCAAAGGCGGTTTGGTCATTTTCACCTTGTAAACAAGCGTGACATCTATTAAGTGGCTTTAGCTCAGTAGAGTCTAAATATGTTGGATTGGTGTTGCCCGATCCGGTTGGGCCGAATGCTTATGGCCCGCAACTGTCGCGGGTCGAGCTCCGCAGTGAGCTCGTTGGGGGTTGCAGAGGGCAACGCGCCCCTGCTCCGGGGGTCCGGGGGCCGAAGGGTCTCGGTCCAATTTTTTGGCACTGTAGCAATGTTGACCACTGTAGCAGAGCTGACCGACCGACACCGACAGACATTGTAGCGGTGCGGACTTCGAAGTCAACTTCACTGTAGCACTTTTGACTTCCAACCGGCAGTCATTGTAGCGCTTTTGACAAAGTTGGATGCCGATCACTGTAGCAACGCGGACTTACTATTCGGAACAGTGGATCGTCTTCTTCATATGTAGCCCATTTCGGGCTAGGGTTTACTACTGAAAATCCTCTGTATTTTTTGTGCTCCCGATATAGTGAATTCTGCCTCTCCCGTGGACGTAGGGATTTTTCCCGAACCACGTAAATCGCTGTGTCCTTATTTGTTTTTTAGTTCTTTCGTTTTCGCGTTTCTGTCGTTGTGTCTCCCGACGATTCCGCAAAAAAATAGCCATCTTGGCAGAGCTTTGTCAAGCGCTTCTCGTTTACATGACTGAGACGGTGATACCACAACTGGGTGATGTAAGTCATGTGAGTTTGTTTCGTTATCGATTGTCAATACTTGGTTTTCGTAATTTAATACATACAAACCATTATTTAAATGCGTCATACCATAACATACGTTGTTCTTATAAAAGAAGCAACTCTTATTTCCAAATTTGAAAATAAACCCATCCATATCCAAACATGATACAGAAATTATGTTTTTGGTAACACTAGACGCATAATAACAGTTATGTAAAACCAAAATCATCTCAGTTGGCAATGAGAGGTGGTAATCGCCAATGGCTAACACAGCCAGCTTCGCGCCATTGGCAGCTCGAAGATCCACCCCTCCTCTGGCAATCTTTCTAAATCTACTTGGTTCCTGCATTTGAATACAGATGTGAGCCCCACAAGCTGTATCTAATACCCAATGTGTAGAAATGGAAAGATTACACTCGATAACGAACGCACTTTCAGCGTCCCCACGCTTCTGGGTGCAGTTCCTCTTCCAGTGGCCTAGTTTGCCACATGCAAAACATACTGCCTCTTGTTCCTTGCCCTGCCTCTGGATCTTCCCCTTCTTGAAGGGACGGTGCTCGGGGGTTTCATACCGTTTATAAGTCCTTAGCCCATTTGCCTTGTCCTTCCTTTTCTTATTCACCATAAGAACTGCGGGTTTGTCACGCCCCATGTCCTTATCTACCTGGCGAATTAAGGTCAGAAGTTCTGATAGACTCTTCTCATTGTTGCTCATGTTATAGTTGACAATAAAGCTTGAGAAGGTCTTGAGCAGTGATGATAGGATGAGATCTGTACGCAACTCATCCGGGAACTTAATCCCTAAGATGTTCAGGCGTTCAATGTAGCCAATAAGTTTGACTACATGAGGCTCAGCTGGCGCAGACTCTCCAAGCTTAGTTGTAAACAAAGCATTGGAGATCTCATATCTCTCCTGTCTCGCCTTCTCTTATTAGAAATCCTTGAGGTGAGACATCATGCTATACGCGTCCATGTTTTCATGTTGCTTCAAGAGCTCATTAGACATGGCCGATAGCATGAAACATTGGACATCTGTGGCATCATCCATATGTTTCATATAGAGAGATAGTTCCTCATCACTGGCATCTTTCCCAGGCGCAACTGGAATAGGCTCTTCTAGCACATACAATTTCCTCTCGTGGCGAAGCATGACGCGTAAACGCCTCTGCCATTCCTGGAAATTGGTGCCGGTGAGAATGTTTTCCGTCTCGAGTATGGTTCGCAATGATATGTTTAAAGTAATTTTTTCTTGTCGTTTCTACAAATTAAGATGAGCAAATGTTTAGTACTTTATCATGGTAAAACTGAGACAAATAAATAATTTAATACTTATAGTCTCCCACTATTTTATCGAAATCCAATAGCACTCACCATTGACTTCAGAATATTATGTTGCCTGAATATTCTAGTGGCAAGGATCCATATTGCCCTTCGCATTACCCCAACTAGGGTTGGTCAAGCAACTTGAAGGGTTTTAGGTAGGCATTCCAAATGCCAACTACATTAACTCACAGCTCCTTGATCCGTTGAGTGGACTCCCCAATCCTGAAATCCTTTTATTTTGGATTTCGACAACCTTTGCTTCTTGGTCACACCAAGTCCTACTGTGGCAGTCAACCCTTGATGCGAACCAAGTCAAGTCAACCCAAAACCTTAAATTAGAATTCCCCGATAATTGAAAGCACCCCAACTAGGGTTGGTCAAGCACTTTGAACTATGGTTCGATTCTAACTAAGATTATGAAAGGCTATACCGACTTAATATTTCTTTGAGGAATTTTATCCTTATACGTAAATTTCCATTTTATTATCTTTGATTACATGCTTATTAATATTAAGTGGGATATACTTAAGTGATTAACCATGTCTAAGATAATATTTTACGCATAAGCCGGTGTTATTTTAGTTTCATCTTGCATGCTTGTTTAATTCATTAATTGTGTGATCGTGACAACACACTCACAATAAATAAACCATGCAACTGACAGAAATAAAATAAATGGTATGATCATGAGCTTGTTCTATTGGTTAGTTTATCTAGTGGTTGATAAATTAACCCAAGACCTAAGGGAGAAACACCTCGAACCTTTTGGGTTCGTGTTTACAGTTTTCCACCTGTCCACCTTTGTATCTCCTTGGATTGGTTTCACCTTAGCTCCTAACTTGAGCCGCCTCCACTAGCTTGGGAGCTCCATCAATTACATATGTTTTTATCTCACACGCAGGTGAGGGGTAAAATGGGGTTTTACATAAAAGAAACTTTGGGCGCGCAGGCCCGACATATTAATGATGAGAAGGCTTGCAGACCAACAAATTTAATTTAAATAAATAAATTAAAAGAAACCATTCACATACAAAGGTCTTGGTCGAGCTCATGATCATTCATGCATGCAACGATATTTACGCATAAATAAAACTAGCATTTAATTCTTTAATCGTTCTTATTTAAGATAAATCACGCTCGAATCAATTAATTATCTTTAATTAATCAATCTTTTTATCTTAAACTCTTTTCTGAATTTCCTTGAGATTTTCATCCATCAAAATTTTAAACAAATAAATTCATTTAAAATTATCTTTGTACGTAACTTGTACCTTGGAGGCAACCCGGTGAATTCTCGTTCATAACTACCCAATGAGTAGAAATGAACATTACGCAGATGTTAAATTAAACACATATATATAAAACACCTATCACGTGTTGTGCCTCAGCTTTACGTCTGCACTATGATACACGTCTCAATGGTTTGTATAATATAATAATAAATTTTAATAAATCTACGTAATTTGGATGAGTACACGGCGTGTAGTTCCAACTACACGACGTGTACTTTAGTTCATCGTCCATCCGAAGTACATGCCCGGGGACATGGCATGTAGATGTACTTCGGAAAATTTTTGAGTACACGGCGTGTTCAGTGGGGGGACACACGTAGTGTAGTATTCGCGTTACACGGTTTCCAGTCGGGCAAGCCGTGTATGGGGTACACGGTCCAACCCTAACCCGAAGGGACTACTTGCTATGTTCCATGGGCCACACGGCGTGTAATCCGGAAACCGTGTGCCACCTTTTCCTGGTCAACACACGGAGTCTTAAAGACTTAGATAGGATCCATTTACACGGTCTGATTTGGCGGACCAGTCCAATGCATTGAACCTAGACTACACGGCGTGTACTTCCGAATACACGCCGTGTATTCTGGTGTTGTACGGCCAGGAACGTTTGGCACCTCCGGATGAGATCCTCTATTTTATTTTAATCAAAATTAAAAGAAAAATTCGTTTTTGTAAGATGAACGAGAAACGAGAGAGGAGGAACAGATCTTGAGATTCAAATTTAAAGAACGATTAACTTGAATTGAAACAACTAAATTATTAAATGCGTAAATCACCAACGAAAAACTAAATAATTATAATCAACGATATGACTCCCTCTGATACCATTTGTAGGTTCCGGGCGCAGCGGAAGCGCGTTGGTAGGTGTACCCAACTTTAATTTTAGCGTTAACAACGATCAATCCGAGATCAGTCACGATAATAAAACGTTGGATCTTCGGAATAGAACGAAGAACGAAAAAGAAAGAGGGGAGTCCTGGAACCATATAGAGGATCATCATATGTTGGTTATAATTAATTTAATTAATTGACAAGAATTACCTTGATTGAATTCTTTCTTCATTGATGTCTCCGGTCACGATCCGATGTAATCTGCCGTTGCGTCGTAGAATCCAAGTGTAGGATTCCTCTAGCGGTGATCCACACGTGCTCCACGTATCTCTGGACGTCGTCAAAGGGATATTCGGGTGTTAGCACGGAAGAGCCTTCGCTTGCGATGTCCGCCTTCAATCGCCTTGATCCGGTGGAGGTGGATCTCTCTCTCGTAGCTTGAGAGCATTCTTGGTAGAAAAAGAATTCTCTCTTAGCTTGAGAGTTTCCAAATCCGTTGTGCACAACCACAAAAAAAAATGGTCAGGCTAATGAGAAATATATAATTGGGATTTTTAATTACATAGAATAATAAAATGAATTAATTACTCGAAAGCATTTATTCATTTTATTTAATTCTTAGTAATACCCCATGTCTCATAATAACAGTTGACTATTATTATTACTTGACATGCACCCAGCGAATTACACCTAATATTATTTAAATAAATAATATTATTTCTCATAAATTCCCAGAAAAACTACACAGCGTGTACTTTTATTTTCCATTTTTCTTAATTTCCTCCACCGCATTTATTAGACCTTGAATAATGACTTTATTTCTCAAATAAATATCACTGCATTACTCGCTAATAAATATAATATTTCGCCCACAATATATTCTCTCAAATAACTAGTGTCGAAATAAATGCGATCAGACATCCTTGAATAATTATTAAACCACAGTCGGGAATAATCTGTATTCAATTTGTTAAATTAATATTTAACTGAGATACTTGGACACACTTAGGGTGTGGCCCTCTAGGCCTCTTTCTCAGTGGCATTAGGCGAAGGCTGCCTAAAATCCAAGCTTAGCATCTAGCAACATGCCTAGGCACCCATAGAGAAAGAAGTTAACGCCGCAACGACGTGTCACCTCCTACGAACGCTTACCATGTAATGTAATCCATTTGTCACGATATCTCAAATCAAGCAGGTTGCATGCTGGTGCCATCAACCCATGTGTTCGATTATTCTTTCTTTGACTTTCTGGAATTGAACTTGCTCATTCATCGCCATGGTCATGGATTTATTTAGGCTATATCAATTTCATCAAAGGGCCAGAGATATCTACTTCCGTTATGAAACAGAAGGGACAAATCCTTTCTCGCATTATCTATTAATGCAATATCACTCGTGACGCACCCAACGTATCCAACCTCGCTGCGAACAGTGTCGTCACAGTTTTTGTTAATACATCTAAGTGCGCGAGTTGTAATACCCATTAATAATAATCTTAAAGTCTAAGGACCAATACACACGTCCGCAGATAGGAACATCCAATGACACTATGAAATGTGGATTTCCTACTGGTGGGTCACGTTCTCATAATATCCTCCTGGATATTACCAAGGGCGCACACCATGAGAAGGTGCCTCAAAGTTTTATGAGTCCTCACCCCTAATGGCATGTATTATTTGTGTCCCTCAAATAACATCATCCGGCCATAGAACATATATTCAAGAACAGTGTTATGACACTTTCAGGTTCTCATCATAGCAAGGATCCGCTATGACCCTTTAATGCAACAGTTATCCTTAGGACATTATCACATGCATTGTCACGCAGAAGAACAATCAAGATGTGATAAAGTATTTATTAATGAATAAAGTACAAAGTAGTTGGTTCTAGGCCACCAACTCCAACACCTGCAACATCACTTCTGATACTACACTTTCCTTTGTGGTATATGTTCCGTGTAGCTCATTTAGTTCATTGTCTATGGGTAAACTTACTCACGATTCACATTGTTCTGCTATATTCTCACCGACGGATGTCTTTATCCAGAGTTATGACCACTTTCACATATCAATTGTGAGTCATGTCATCTTGTCAAACATCATCGGGTCACTTATGTTCCCCGATTACAAAAGCGTGTATTGAGTCCATTTGAGTTAGTTCATTCTGATGTATGGGTCCCAGCCCAGTTCCTAATAAAATGAGTTACCAATATTATGTGTTATTCATTGATGGCTTCACAAGAATGTCATGTATCTATAGAAAAGTTGAGTTCATGTTTTTCCTATGTTTTGCTCCTTTTATCATGAAATTAAAAATCATTTTTTGGTCTTCATAATATGTTTACATTCTGACAATGGTCGTGAATACCTATCCAGCTCTTTTTCCACATTTATTGACGTCCATGGGATTATCCACCAGACATCTTTCCCTGATACACCTCAGCAAAATGGTGTTGTTGAGCGCAAGAATCATCATTTATTGGATGTCGGTCAGGCCCTCCTTTTTCATATGAAAGTCCTCACAGCCTTCTGGGGTGATGTTTTTTTGATGGTGACATATCTTATCAATCGTTTTCAACCTTCGTTCTTGCGAGGGAAACTCCATATAACGCACACTATCCATCTCATCCACCATATTCACCAACACTTCACATCTTCGGTTGTTTGTGCTATGTTCGTGACATTAGTCCTACACGCACCAATTTGGATGTTCGTTCTCTTCGATGCATCTTTCATTGCTATTCTCATTCCCAACACAAATATTGTTGTCACTCTCCAATTTTGGGCCGATATGTTGCGTCTGCGGATGTTGCTTTTGTTAGTCATCCTCATGTGCTCCTCTTTCAACTCTATCTGCCACCTTGCCTCCTGATCATGAGGGTTGTCTATCATTCACCATCACCCTGTTTACCGCTTCTCAACCACCTCCTACTCCTGAAGCTGGTGGTCTTCGACTTTCTTTATCTTCCTAAAAAATAAACTTACGTAATTATTTATTTTCTTGAGAACCTATTTCAAGTTTATTGTTTCTTTTATTTCACTTATTACCATGTTATAATAATTTCTTAATTATTTAAATTCACGTCGTATGTTTTGAGGATATTCGGTTCATAAGTCCAACAAGACTTCGGTCGGTCCATTATGGTCAAAGAAGTCACTATTTCATCGTCTTCAGAATAATAATCATGACATAAATGTCATTTTTATGCATCAATTGTACTTTTAAATACATCCATTAAATATGGTTATAAAAAATGAACTATGTTATAATCATAAGAGACGATAAGCCGTACATACGTAAGATTAACGTTTTCATTTTTCAATGATCGTTATGGAAAGAATGTATCATTTTATTTTTTCAGAATAATCATAATATCATATATATCATTTTATTTCTTTAAATATACTTATATATATCATCCATGTGAAGTGGTGATGAAAAACGAATCGCGTTGCTTCATGTACGTACGAACGACGTTATCATTTTTATGTGCATGGAATGGTAAGAATGTAAGTGATATATTATCTTTTAAGAATGATACATGTCATTAATATCATATATAAACATTAATTTCATCATTATAATCAATCTTGAGAGACGGTGATGGAAAATGAATTGCATCGGTTCGCGAGGCGATAGTCCGCCATATGCACGAACGATGAATTCTTTTCTCATTTGATGGAAAAGGAGATGAATATAGGTCATGCCACAAACATAATAACATCTTAGTATATGGAGGATGCTAGAGTTATTATTTTAGCATAGTTGAAGAAGGTTTGAAGGAGGTGGAAGAAGAAATAAAACATAAATGATTTATTAAAAACAATACCTCTTCTTTGGACAATCTCCTTTGCTTAACACCTTAAGACCACTAAGGTTAGTGTTCTGCCTAAACCAAGACCTCTAGAATGAGGGAATGGATTTTAAGAACAGATTTGGGCAGGGCTTGGCCAAACTAAAAGGGTTTTGAAGTGTGAAAAAATGAGAAGCTGCCCTTTTATAAGAGAGGAGAGGGACACTCTTGAAATTTCTCAAAATATTAAATTAATATAAATTTATTTTCAATTTCAAATGGCTACAAAGTGAGTTATTTCGAAGCTAAGATGAGTATGGGTCGAAATTGATGTTATGTTGTGCTTTTTTACAGTTGATTGATTTTCCACCTCAAGTGGCGCACTTGGGTGTGATGTTATTGGATTATGTGGTTCACCCTTGGCCCAGTATGGCAAAGGAGGATTATTTATGCATCATGGTAGGCACATAGGGTGACATGATATATGTATGTGCCTCTAAATAATTGCTTGGAACCTGAATGCGCTAAGAGGGGTTGGGATGTTTAAAGTGTCAACAAAAAGCTAAATAGTGTTTTCCTGTTTAGCTCTTTTGGTGGCATTCTACTCAATCAACCCAGGTATGTGGTTCCCGGTGAGACTGATATGTGATATATGGGTCAAACTTTGTTATAAGTGGGTAGGGATGGATTAATGGAATGGGGGTGAGCCGTTTAAAATGTCAACAAAAAGCTAAACAATGTTTTCCTATATGCCTTTTGGTGGCATTTTACTCAGCCACCTCAGATTGATGACTCTTGATATATGTGATATGTGATGTCTGACTCTGTTATAGACAGGTAAGGGGCCATGAGGTTGGATGATATATGATACCTGACTCTGTTATTGGTAGGTAAGGGGCAATGGGGTCGTATGTCATGTGACATGGGTGTGGTGGGGGAAGGGTGGTGAGATGCGCAGCTTGTTACAGCTTTCCCTATTTGTAATATACATGACTGTTATGGCTGTTTGACCATGGTATTTGGTCTTCGGCGTGATGCCACCTAGACAGCTTTCGGTGGAGCGTTGGGAGGGCAGTGATGTGGAGCCGCTAGAGACTCAGGTAGCCAGAAGCAAGATCGTGACGAGTCTCGACAAGGCAGTCAGGCTAGAGACCCAGCTAGGCCACCGAGGAGCGATTCTTCGACAGTGTGCTTCCAGTGCGGGCAGTCCAGGCATGTTCGGACTCAGTGTGAGCGAGCTCCAAAGGAATGTTGGGCATGTGGTCTGGGGCATCTAGAGAGAAGACTTCTCGGATAGCTGGAAGCCAGGGATTGGATCAGACTCAGGGATCTGAGGTAGGACCGGGAGCGGTACCAGGAGCTGGTAGCTGGAATTCTACTGCACACGCAAGTCGGGGCAAAGAGAGAGAGACTCAGCAGTGGGGTCAGTGGTCGGTAGCTGGTACAACTCCGTAGGGAGGTCAGACCTCAGGTAGTCAGGATTCAGGCCAAGTACAGGTTCTTGATCTGACAGGTTCGGGACTATGATGAGCATGCATATATATATATGTGATGCGGGATTATTTTTTAGCAACTGTTGAGATGCAGGACTTGTGGGCATTTGATGAAATGCGGGACTCATGGGTGTCATGTGTGGCACAAGTGTGAAATGAGCATCTAGTGAGATGTGGGACTTGATGAGCGTCAAGTATGACGCGGGTTTAATTGAGCACCTAATGAGGTGCAGGAATGACGGTATGTCATGGGAGGACATATATGTCCAGGAATGGTCGGTGGAACCATCGGAAATGTTTGATTTTTGGGTTGGGAAGCGATCGGATAAGTAATTCCCAAGGTGGGGAGCGCCACAAATGGAATTAGCCTTTGACTTCATAACCGGGGTAGATCGGGTTGATGTAAATGAAATGGGTATGTTCGGTACCATCTCCGGATAAAACCTAATAGCTCGGGGACGAGCTATTGTAAGGTGGGGAGAATGTAACGTCTCGGGTTTTTGAACAGGTCGAATTTTCCCAACATTTTTGAATTTTTGAGTTTGGTGAGCGAACCAACTTTAATCTTAAGCTTCGGAACCTAATTCTGAGAGTTTGAACGCTCCAAGGCGTTGTTTTTAGACAAGGTTTAAGGCTCGGTGAATGCCTCGGGGGTTCGGATGAGTTTCGGGAGCATCAGGGCCCCAAAAGCTCATTTTTCAAAAGGTGCAGACAGAGGCACACAGTTAGATTTAATCGTGCAACCTCCAAGGGTAAACTGTGCGGGGTGTCTGCACCTCTTCTCATAGGGTGCGCACGGACTGCGCACGGTTTGTCAAACAATGCGGCCTAACCCGCATGTTTAGTGCCAGTTAAGCAATAGTTGTGCACGGTTGGTGCGCGGTTTGGTCAAACCGTGCGACCTGTTTTAAAGGGGTGACCCTTTAGACAGTGAGTACGCACAGTTAGCCAAAACGTACGACTTAACCGTACAACTTTAAAAAGTGGGAAATTACCTTTTTGCCCTATCCTTCCTTGAGAGGCCTTCTCCTTTCTTTCTTCCTCCCACGTGTGCAACTCTCCTCCAGCAATCGTGGAGCTCTCTTTTCCCTCTACCTAGGCTTTGAACCTCCTCTTATCGAACTCTGATTCAGGTCCGTCGGGTATATTGGAAGCGTAACAGTAACGCCTTCAATCCTCTTGCTTCTTTTTCTCGTTTATCTCGCCATACGGACTGCTAAATCTATGCGAACTTTTTTGCCCTATTTTTAGGGCATTCGTCTAAAAGCCTAATTTCTCTCAATACGGCTCGGATTAGAGGCCGGTATTTGACGAACGAGCGCCTAGGAGTATAAGGTAGGTGGTAGCGTGAATTCGATACACACATTGGGTTGACCGGGTGGGACCCTAAATAAATTAATGTTGTCTTTTAATTGTTTAATTGATGTTATGAGATGCCAATGGGCATGCTCTTGCTTCGTTATAAATGGACTAAGTCGGGTAAGGGGCTTTTAACCAACTGGGCAGGATGGGCCGGTTGTTAAATTTAAATTAATTAGATGTGATATGATTGCATTGGTTCCATGGGAACGTAACGGGCATGGCCCGAGGCATTGAGGTGATGTCGATCACCGAGACTGAGGCGACATGGTTTGTCAAGTTGGGCTCGGCCCGAGATATATGGGGTGATGATGATCACCAAGTTAAAGTAACATGGTTCGTTGGGATTGAGGCGATGAGGTAGTCAAGCTAAGGGCATGGCCCATGGGACTTGGGATGGTGTTAACCATCAGACTTGGGCGACATGGTTGCATGTGGCAACAAGGTTGTCGGTTGGTGTGGCTTAGGAAATGTTGGTGATTGCCACTCACAATTGTTGGCCGACGCACTCTTGGAGTCATGTGCACACAGATAGTACTCAGTTGAGGTGGTGTTGACCACTCGTTGTGGGTGGAGGCCTCCGTAAATATTGCAGCCCAAGGGATGGTGTTGACCATCAATTATGGAGGAGGTTATCACCATAAAGTCACGGTTGATGGTGATGGTGTCGAGACCATTGGTTGGATGAGGTTCGCCGTTATATTCGAGACTGATGGGACAGGATTATTGGAGGGCGGATATCGCCGTACCTTAGGACGTCGGGCTGTTGAACCAACAGTGATTTACAATTTATGGGAGGACGGATATCGTCGTTCCTCAAGACATCGGGCTGTTGAGCCGATGGTAACTATTTGAATGCAGGTCTGAGGGACCTAGAATGTTTTGATGGGCATGCAGATAGGATGTCAGTACTTTCTAGGGTTGTGAGAAAATCCCCTGCGGATTCCCGGTTTTGCCCGGCCCCGCCTCTGCCCTCACCCTCCTGGTTCTGTCCGGCGGTTCTCCTCCTGTCGACGCCTCCTTCCCCGACAGGATCCTGTTGTCGCCTCCTTCCTCGGCGTTGTCTGGCCCCCCAATCGGCCCCCTCTCCAGGCGGCACCCCCGACGCGGCGCTCTCCCGACCCGCCTCCAGTCGGCGTTTTCCTGGCCCCGCGCCCGACGCCGTCGCCTGGCCTCAAGTCGGCGTTTCTCCCAGACGCTGCCCCTCCCGCTTGAGGATCCTCCTCCTGCGGCACTCCTCTCGCAGAGGCCAGCTTCATGATGAGGTGTACATGTTCGATGGCCCAACATCCGTCACCTGCACGTCTGTCTTTGCTTGTGCCTTGGACCTCCATTCTCGGTTGGGTCACCCCTCCGCCTTCGTCCTTCATCAGCTCTATCCAGATATCAGTCAGCATTTTTCTTTTCATTGTGAGTCTTGACCCTTGGCAAAACATCATCGCACTTCATACCTTCCTCGAGTGGATACACAAGCTGTCAAACCCTTTGATTTGGTTCATTCAGATGTATGGGGTCCCTGTGCCACCTCGAGTCAATTAGGGTATAAATATTATATATCTTTCATTGATGATTTTTCGCGTATGACTTGATTGTACCTTCTTCGCGATCGGACTGAGGGTTTTTTCACCTTTCAAACATTTTACCTTGAGATCCATACCCAATTTTCCATCTCTTTAAAATGTCTCCGCTCCGACAATGGGCGAGAGTACTTGTCCACTCCCTTTCAGTAGTTTCTCCAGGCAAACGACATCATTCATCGGGCCTCCTGTCCTGATACCCCTCAACAGAATGGAGTGGTCGAGCGAAAACACCGGCATATTCTGGAGACTACTTGTACCCTCCTCTTCCACCGCAAGGTGCCTCTTCTCTTTAGGGGGGATGTTATGCTCACTGCTACTTACCTTCTCAATCGCCTTCTTCCATTCTTCAGGAGGAGACTCCTTTTCGGACTTTGTTTCCCTCTCTCCCTCCTCACTCACTTCCATTCTGAGTCTTCGGATGTCTCTGCTATGTCTGTGACACTCGTCCCAACCTCTCCAAACTCTCTCCTAAATCCCTTCGCAGCATTTTCCCCGAATATTCACGCACTCAGCGTGGATACCGCTGCTTCTCTCTGGACTTACGACGGTATATCGTCTCCACTGACGTATCATTTGTCGAGAACGCTCTCTTCTCTCCTCCCTCTCCTCATCCAGACACTACCATAGATGAGTGTCTTCCTCACAGCATTCACCCTCCTCTGGTGTCTCCCCCTACTGGTCATCGCTTTGGGACGGTCTACTCTCATTGTCCATCGACTGTATCCCCGTCCAGGTCGAGGACACCATCATTCCCACTTCGTCCGATGCTCCTGCCACAACACTAGACGACTTGCCTATTGCACTACGGAAAGGTACTCGCTCTTGCCAGACTACTCCTCTCTTTACATCTTCATACAGAGGTTTGTTAGCACTGGAGATGATATTTATCCCCCGCACGGTTGGCGATGCCAAAGCACACCAGGGGTGGCTACAGGCGATGGATGACAACCATACATGGGATCTGGTCCCCCTTCCTGCGGGCAAACAGGTGGTCGGTTGCAAATGGATTTATACGATCCGTCTCAATGCCAATGATACTCTCCATCGCCTCAAAGCTCGCCTTGTGGTGAAGGGCTTTGCTCAGACATATGGCATCGACTACTTTGAGACCTTCTCTCTGGTTGCCAAGATAGCCTATGTCCGCCTATCTATCTCTCTGGCCGCTCATCATCACTGGCCGCTTTATCAACTGGATGTCAAGAATGCCTTTCTCCATGGCTTTCTTGACGAAGAAGTCTACCTGCACCAGCCCCCGGAATTCGTGTATCTAGAGCTAACTCCCATGTGTGCCGCCTCCGTCGATCCCTATATGGCCTCAAGCAGCCTCCTCGCGCTTGGTTTGGCCACTTCAGCACTGTCGTCATTGCCTTTGGCTTCTCTCACGGTATGAAGGATCACACCGTCTTCTTCCGTACGATGTCAAACGGTTGTATTTTGCTGGTGGTGTATGTTGATGATATCATCATCACAGGGAGCGACACCACTGGAATCGCCCAACTCAAGAAGCACTTTCACCACCACTTCCACACCAAAGATCTTGGTCCTCTCACCTACTTCCTTGGCATCGAGGTCTCCCGTTCTGAGGACACTATCTTTCTCTGCCAACGAAAATATGCCCTCGATATCTTACAGGATACAGGGTTGAGTCAAGCGACTACAGTGGACACTCCCCTTGAGCCTGGGGAACGCTCTTTTCATGCCGACTCAGCACCCTTTCCTCACCTAGAGAGCTACCGTCGTCGGGTGGGCAAACTCAACTACCTCACCATGACACGGCCAGACATTGTCTGTGCTGTTGGCAAAGTGAGCCAGTTCATGGAGCATCCGACCATATCTCAGTGGGATGTTGTCCTCCGCATTGCTAAATACATAAAGAAAGACCCTGCACGTGCCCTTCGGTACTCACATCACGCTAATTTGGATGTTGAAGCCTTCTGTGATGCGGACTATGCGGGTTGTCTTGCTACCCGCAAGTCTACTTCTGAATTTGCCGTGTTCTTGGCCGGTAACCTCATCTCATGGCGCAGCTAGAAGCGGACTTTTGTCTACAGATCTAGTGCAGAGGCAGACTACCGTGTCATGGCCACAGTCACCACTGAGATCCTCTGGCTTCGTCATCTCCTCCATGAGCTTGGTTTTTCAGCGCAGACATCTGCTCATATCTGGTGTGACAATCAGGCAGCCACGAAGATTGCATTGAATCGCGTCTTTTATGAATGGACGAAGCATATCAAGGTGGATTGTCACTTTCTTCGCCACCATCTGGAGCAGAACCATATCAGTTTTTTCCATATTCCAACGGCAGAACAGTTTGTCGGCATCTTCATAAAAGGCCTCCCAGGAGCTCGCCTGGACTCTCTCACTACCAAGTTGGGTATTCACAGCCTCCACGGCTCAGCTTGAGGGAGAGTATGTATGGCCTTGTTCGATGTCGTCTTTTTCTTTTTGTGGGACTCTTAGTCCAAGCTAGGCATATTCAGCTTGAGGGGGAGTGTTTGGACCCCATTTTAGTATAATGGGTATTTCCGAGTCCCACATCGGAATATCCCACCTTGTAATTTATTTTACTCGTCTATAAAAGAATATCACCGCCTCACATTGAGGTAGGGGGAATTCGCCATCTACAGTTTTGAGATCAGGTAAGGGATCAGGCTCAGGAGCTAGACCTTAGTGATCAGGAGTTGTACTGCCTTGCATGGGATGGATGGTAGTGGACTTGGTGGTTCCTCTGCATCAGGCTGGACCTTCTTTTGGGTTGTTATATTTATATACCTGTATGGTCGGTCACTGGCGACCTTGATTATCTACTTTGTATAACCTGAGTTGTTATGTATTTATCTGCATATGGTATTATGCCTTTGGGTATGATTACTACTGTTATTTAATATGCTTTCATTGAGTTTTATTGTTGCTTCTGCTGTTATGGTTCTTCTGTTGTGTCATATATATATAGACCATTATTATTATCATCACTAGAGGGTATAGTCTCTCCACTCACCTAATCAGACCCTCGTTGCTAGTCGGCAACCTTTGGCGTTCGGGGAGGTGCGCCTAAGGCCCAGTGGCCAACTAGCCCGGAGCACAGATAAAGTGGCAACCAGGTCGGGGTGCTACAATACGTTTTTCAGTGCCAACAGAGATGCGCAACTTCAATGTGATCCTTGGGATGAATTAGATGACTCAATATCAAGCACACAACGTCGACGAGTATCATTCACGTTTGTTGAGGGTGATTGTTATACCCATATCAAAGAGTGGGATTTGCTAACAGGCCGTTCGGGATCTGACTTTCAACAGTTGGGGACAATTTCAACCCAGTTTGCTAGTGTTGTTTTGGGAGATGAGGAGGCGCAACAACCAAACTTTCCTCTTGTTGTTAATGGGTTTTAGGATGTTTTTTCAAAGGACTTCTCAGGGTTGTCGCCAGAGAGAGAGGTCAAGTTCACAATCAAGCTAATGTCGTGTACAGAGCCTATATTCATACCTACTTACAAGATGGCTCCTGTAGAGCTTAGAGAGTTGAAAGATTCAGCAAGAGGACCATGAAGGGAAGGGATTATTCGCCGAACACGTCCCCTTGGGGTGATCATGTTTTATTCGCAAAGGGAAATGTTTTGTTGCGTTTATGTGTGGATTACTGAAGGTTGAACCAAGGGCCAAGAAGCATTACCATCCCCCTCATATGGACAACCTGTTCGATCAGTAGAGGGAGTCAAGTGATTCTCCAAGATCGACTTGAGGTAGGGATATTACTAATTGCAAGTGAGGCAATCCAGCTTTCAAGAGCAAGTATGGCCTGTGGTAAAGCTAAAATTTTCATCACTTTTTCTTTGAATTTCAATGATTTAATCCCCACCATTTTGTCATATTAAGTTAAATTGAACCATTTTTGGTTTTTATGGATGGTTTGAGCTTAATTGTGAAAATGACTTAATTCTGGATTTTTAACTATTTTTTATCACTTTGATATTTTAGCCATAACATTTTTCATAATGATCCAAATTGCAAAATTCTTTTTTTTTTGTAGGGTTCCATAGTTAGTGGGCTGCATTTCACTTAGCTGGACCATAGCTAAATTGAGTCATATGGGGCCCTAATAAATTATGCAAATTGAAAAATGTTTTGGCCGACAGAATTGACCAACATTAATTGAAGCATAACTCGGGCTACACAACTCCAAATGAGATGATTCCAGTTGGCAATGAAAAAGGACTTGGCGGCACACATTTTCATTAAATATAATGGAAAAAATTGGGGTGGTAAATGGACAAGTGCAAGTGGAGGCAACTGAACGGACTGTTCGGACAAAAAAGTGTGCTCAGGTAATAATTCGAAGATAACTTTTTCTACTTTCACATGAATCTCAAATTTTGTGGGTGGACAACAACACATTTTCGAACAACTACGAAAATTCGTTCAAACCCGATGGAGAAAAAGAGGGAAATTATGCCTCAACTTTTCTTTATAAAAATGTGTCTGCCCCCATTCAAAGGCTAGAGAGAGAGAGCGGGCTGTATGCTGGAGAGTTCACACGTAGAAGTTCTGTTGATTTTTATTTTATGTTTTCTTAGTTCTGTAATGTCTTTTTCTTCCCTTTTCTTCTTTGTTACCTTCATATGGAGAGGTAAACTTCTGAGTGATTGCGGAAGAGGAAGTTTTCCTTTTTTAATGCTTGAGTCTTCACACCTTAACAAATAAAATCCTCTCAATTTTGTTAACTGGTTTCAATACTCGGTAGTAGTTCTTATTATCATATGCAATTGTGTTTGGTTTTAATTTTGTCTATCATTTATTGTTTTGGTTAATGATTCATCATCTCCCTCCACTTAGTTCGGGTCTACATATGATGGAATAGACCAAGGCTAAGTGGTGAAGTACTCGACGATTGTTAGTACATGTGGAAGGGGTAGTGGACACTCTTGACTGTTTAAGAAGAACAAGACCCGATCAGGTATTATCTAAGTCAATTGGGAGCGATACAGTGCAACTCTCTCACACATGGGAAGGAGGGTAGACCAAACTGAAATTTTAAGGAAAATCTTCACCCACACCATTCAACCAAGGGTGAGGGGAAGCGATTGTGGATCCTCTCACTTATCGATTAATAAAAGAAAGAGATGAATAAATTAGAGACTAGGATAGCATTGCAATTGGAAAACCAACCCTGATTCAATCATCATTTTCATCTCACAGTTTTCAATCTCTTGCTCCATTGCTTTCTTTTGTTTTCAGCATCAAACAATTTCAAAAACACCTCATTTCTCTAATTTGAAAGAAAAGTGACAACTAATTTTGTGCACCCCTCTGTAAATAACCTAGGGTTGTGACTATAACTACATTTAAACTAGGAGAAATAACTATTTTTTTCCACACTCCATGACAGACTCGTGTAAAAACTTGACGTCATTGTCGGGGAGGCAATATCACAAAAAAAATCCAACTTTCACATTGCATGACTAGAACCTCTAATAACCAACTATTTTATTTTGACCCAAAAATAGAAAGAACCTTACTAACTAGGCTAAGATATCTAAATCTGCAATCAGATTTTGAGGAGATTGCTCTTGCAAACTCAGGTAAAACAACCAATGTTCACCTGGAGCCTATCACCATGACAAACAATCCCAACCAGACCTTAAGAGGCATGTGCGCACCCAGTTTACTAACCAACAAAATCAAATTGATATGTCTGCTTTACATAATGACTTTTGAGTTGAAAACTAGCTTAATTCAATTGTTACCTAAATTTCATGGCTTGGCAATTGAAGGCCCAAATAAACATATCAAAAAATTACCTTCATTTGTTCCACTTTGAAGCCCAGACAGGTAGCCGAGAGGAGCAAATCAAGTGGATGACATTCTCCTTTTCACTAAGAGCAGCAGCCAAGGAGTGACTATACAGCTTACAACCAGGGGAGATTCATGACTGGAATGATTTACAAAGAAACTTCTTGCAAAGATACTTCCCTACCTCCTGGAGCACAGCCATCAGGAAGGGGTTGTAGGTTATCAGACAAGCTTCTGGAGAGACTCTCTATGAGTACTATGAGAGGTTTAAGAAGTTATGTGTCAGTTGCCCACATCAAGCCATCGAGGAGCACCACTTGTGTTTTACCAAGGTTTGCTTGACAATGATAAGAACTTGCTAAATGCATCATCTGAAGGGGCGCTCGTAGACAAATCACCAACAGAAGCCAAGAGACTCGTTGAAAAATTGCCCAAAATTCACAGCAAATTGGCACAAGAGGTACTGGTATCAGAGGCATTCATGAGGTGAGATCTTTTGATTCATCACCTTTGTTACAATCTAACCTTGAAGAACTCACCGGCCTTGTGAGACAGATGGCATTGAAACAAACTAGTGAACAATAATCACCAGCCAAGTTATGTGGGTTATGTTCATCTTCTACCCATTTCACTGACCAATGTGTTGAAGTACAGGGTATGGAGAGTTGTGCAGTAACATTTCAGCCAAGGTAGTATCAACAACTCAATCAAGGATGGAGAGATAACTCACAAGCCCAATATGGATATAGGAATCAGTAGAACCAGGCCAAACCACCTTTTCAAAATCCATACCAAAAACCACCACCTTACGGGCAGCAATTCAAAAATCCACCACCACTTCAACAGCCTTGCAAACAATCTTATAATCAATTTGTTTACCAACAACCTCAATTCCAACAAAAGAAGCCTTATGAACAGCCTTTAACCAGTGCATCACCCCCTAAACAAAAACAACAAGAGCCTGAAGTTGAGAAGCTCGGGAATGAAGTAGAAGAGTTGAGAAACTAGATCAGTAGTCTTGTAGAGATTCTATCCAAAAATCCAGGCAAGCTGAATCATTATTCAATTTCGCTTCCTTGTCATTCTCTAATCAAAGGAAATCTCCCTGATTAGCCTTTCCTGGCAACTTCGGTTTGGAACAGAAAAATACAACGATCACTTTATTCTCTATCCTCACCGGACCTAGTGATTGGATACCACCGATCACTCTTGGGTCATCCCACTGTTAACTATCATATGCAGTGAAAGAGTTCTCAAACAGCCTATGTGTGCAACCAATGAAAAAGGCGAGAATAGTTTAAATGCAAAGACAAATGAGAATCTCCTCAGAGTTACGCATCCAAACACATCCAGAGAATTAAACAGAGAAGAATTTATTATTGAAAACTAGAATTCATCACACGGGTGGGAGAGTTCTCCTCAGCTCGACCACTATTGGCCCAGTGTGAGAGTTCTCCTCCGACAATGAGCGAGCGTCTCGTGAATCGGGAAGATTTTCTATCCAAAAATCCAGGCAAGCTGCCAGCTCAATCAATCCCTAACCCCAAGGGAAATGAAAGCATGATGACAACCAGAAGTGGCAAGGAAATTCAAGCCATCTATTCCCGAGCTTGAACGGAATCCACCCAGCAATGAAGAAGAAGAATCTGGAAGCTCTGAATAGATTCTTGAAAATCAGCCCTGAAAAGAAAACAAAGAAAAAAAAGAGAAGTCTGGAAAGAAGAGGAAATGACCAGAGAATCTTATAGAAGTAGCAGAGGGAGAAGAAAAACCAACCACTTTCATTCCCATCAAGGATGATCCAATCCAAAAAGATTCAAGAGGAATCACTTCAAAAAGAAATTCTGGAAACTTTTAAAAAAGTGAAGATCCGCATACCCCTTCCTGAAGCCCTCACACAAATCCCTAAGTATGTTAAATATCTCAAGGAACTTTGCACCAAAAAGTGGAGGCTTCAAGGGAATAAAAGAGTCAATCTAGGAAGAAGTGTATGAGCTTTGATCACACCACAACTTTCAACAAAATGTCAAGATTCAAGGACATTTTCTATCCCTTGAACTATTGGTTCAAGGACCTTTTTCGATGTTTTATGTAATTTAGGTGCTTTTATAAATGTAATGTCTCACTCAATGTACTTCCTTACAGATATGAGAATTAAAGCCCTTAAGAGTGGTAGTAAAACTTGCAAACAGATTCACTGTGTTTTTCAATAGGAGTTTTAGAAGATGTGTTAGTTGGAGTTCAAGACCTGATTTTCCCAGCTGACTTTTATGTACCCAGCGTGGAGAAAGAAAGAGCACCAGCCCACTCACCCATCATTCTGAGAAGACCTTTCTTAAAAGACAGCCAAGATTATCATCAATGTACATGAACACTCACCATGGTATTTGGAGACAGCATAGTCAACTTCAATATTTTTTACTCCATGAGGCTTCCTTCAGATGACCATTCACTTTTTACCCTTTCCCACATTGAAGAGGCTGAACCTAGTGAAGATTCAGGTATGTTCCATGAAATCTTAACTTTAGAGAACCACTTAATAATTGAAAAACCCATAGACAATGAAGCAATCCACAATTCTGGAAAATATATTTACAGTTTGGAGGAAAACATAAATTTTGAGTTTTTTATGGATTGGATTGCTTATTCCATAAAGAAGCTAATATGTCATCTTTTGTACAAGAGATTCAAGGTTTGCAAGTGAGGAACCCCAATTTAATTTCATCTTTAGAACAACCCCCAAATCTGAAATCGAAACCACTGCCCACTAATTTAAAATATGTGCACCTAATGGAAGAAGAAAGGTTGTCAATGATCATTGCTAATAATCCGTCCACAAATCAAGAACATAAATTGATGGAGCTTTTGAGAGAGAATGTGAATGCAATGGGATGGAGTTTAGATGACATTCCAGACATTAATCCAAAAATCAGCTCACATAGAAATTTGTTTGAAGGAGATTCAAAACCTGTTAGGCAGCCCCAAGGGAGGCTAAATCCCACCATAATGGAGGTAGTAAAAAAAGAGAGAGAAGTTGTTAGCAGCAGGCGTTATTTACCCTATCTCTAACTCATAATGGGTCAGCCTCATTCATGTAATTCCCAAGAAAATCGGCCCAACCATTGTAAAGAATGAACAAAATGAGTTGATACCTATGAGAATTCAAAATAGTTGAAAATTTGTATAGACTATAGGAAGATGAATCAAACCACTAGAAAAGACCACTTCCTCATCTCATTCATTGAACAGATGTTAGAGAGATTAGCAGGCTGAACTCACTATTGTTTTTTATATGATCTTTCAGGATATTTTCAAATACTCATTGCACCAGAGGATCAGAAGAAGACTACCTTTTCTTTGGAACTTTTGCTTACAAAAGGATGTCATTTGGATTGTGTAATACCTCAAGTACATTTCAGAGGTGCATGGTAAGTGTTTTTTCCAACCACATTGAAGACTGTCTTCAGGTATTTTTGGATGATTTCACTGTTTTGGAGATTCTTTTGATCATTGCTTGAAGAATTTGGAAAAAGTTTTGAAAAACTTGTATCGAAAAGAATCTTGTCTTGAATTTTGAAGTGTCATTTTAAGATAGAAAGAGGAATTGTCCTCGGCATGTTATTTCACAAGAAAACATTAAGGTAGTAAGTCTAAAATTGAAGTGATAAATTCTTTACCTTACCCAACCTGTGTGAAACATGTCAGATCTTTCTTAGGACGTGCGGGCTTCTACAAAAGGTTTATCAAGGATTTCACTAAAATTGTTCTCCTTTCCAAATTACTTTTGAAAAAAGCTGATTTTGATTTCAATGTGTTGTGCAAGGAAGCCTTTGATAACCAGAAATGTAGGTTAATCGCACCACCAGTGATGCAGCCACCCAACTGGGAGAACCCTTTGAGCTACTTTGTGATGCTTCTAATCAAAACAGTATTGTCCCAAAAGATTGAAGGGAAATCTCAAGTCATCGCTTATGCTTCCAGAACGACGTTGTCCAGCTCAACTACACAGCCACTAAAAATAAGTTTCTAGCAAATGTCTTTGCTTTAGAAAAAATCAGATGCTACCTGCACGGAATGTAAGTCACAGTTCTTTCTGACCATGCAGCTCTTAGGTACTTGATAAATAAGGCTGAAGTTAAACCAAGGATAGTCATATGGATGTTGTTACTTCAGGAATTTAATTTGGAAATCAAATACAAGAAAGGAACTGAGAACCAAGCAGTCAATCACCTGAGTATGGTGAAGTTGAAATTCCAGACCAAGAACTATTGAATGATCACATTCCAAGAGGGCAGTTGTACTTGATTGAAGAAGTTATTGGGATTTGTGAAGTCTATTCAGTTTTCCAGGAGTTTTATGGAAGGAACTTTCCAAAAGAAACTTTTTCGAAATGAGTTTCTGGCAACGGTTGTGGACCTCGGCATTTACGGAAGGAGTCTGACTGAAGCATGTTGTTTCGATGATCTGTTGGAAGTATCGAAAGGACGGTTTCAATACTCGGGCAGCGCACATATTCATCGGTTGTCGCAGATCAATCTGAAGGTGTAACAGTGTATCAGAGGTTACCTCGATCAAAAGGACAGTCGCAAATCTCGGAGAGCGATAGAACCAGTTTACCAGGAGAATACCTCTATAAATATGAGGTGAGACCAGCTGTCGAGTTAACAATTATCATATCAAAGACGGATGATTAGAAGTCATCAGAAGGAGACTTCGGCTAAGTGGGAGTAGTGAGAGTGAGAGTGCTTTGTTATCTCTTACACTTTCTTTTATCAAAGTGAGAGTGAGAGTGCTTTGTCATCTCCTGTACTTTCTTTTATTAAAGTGGCAGCAGTGTTCTCCCGTGAACGTAGGACTTTTGTCTGAACCACGTAATTTCTGTGTGCTTCCATTTTTCCTTTCATTCTACAATTGTGTGTGTTGTTGATTTCATGCGGTGATTAGGTTGTATACTTCCTAATTCTGGAACACGGAATGAAGGGGATGTGAAGACTTTCAGAAGGTTTAGGAAGGACGTTCTTCAGAATTGTTGTTGTGAGAATTCTTTTGGTCTGGCGCCCCAACAAGTGGTATCAGAGCGCAAGTTCAATTGTACACACCTGGCAGCAGGTAGAATGACATCAGATGGAGGAAAGATCTAGATCGACAAGTTTGATGGTTTCTGGCAGATGCAGTTGGAAGATCTTCAGATATAGAAAGATCTAGATGCTCCGTTGTATGGAGAATGTGCAGAGAAGATGGATAAATCGAAATAGGAGCGGTTGGACAAAAAGGCTCTAGCCTTGGTAAGAATGCCTCTTGCACTGAATGCGGCTTTCAATGTTCAGGAGGAGAAAAGCACTGTTGGAGTAATGAAAGTGTTGGCCGACATGTATGAGAAACCAACAACACTCAACAAAGTCTTTATGATGCAACGATTATTCAGCTTGAGACTATTGGAAGGAAGACCGGTAGTGGACCATGTGAATGATTTCAACATGATCTACGAAGAGCTCAAATCTGTGGAGATTTCACAAAAGATGTATGAGTGTTGCTTCTTTTATCTTCACTTTCGGAAAGATAGGCCTTGTATTTGATGACATTCGGAATCTAATTCTTAATGAGGAGTTGAGGCAGAAGGAAGTCCAAGTATCCTCCAGAAGTGCTCTTAATGTTGGAAGACAGGGACGATCACTTCAACGAAAGGACTAGCGGAAGAAGTCATCAGAGGATAAGTCCCAAGGGAGAAATCGGAGTAGATCGGCGGGTCAAGACCCTACTTGTTGGCTTTGTAAAAAAAGAGACATATCAAGGACGGCAGAAATCGAAAGGAGTCTATCAGAAAGGCTTCAACTTCCAAAAGCACAATTTTTTTCAGTACGACGGAAGGTGGTAACAATTTGTTGTTGAGTGTGAATATTCCAAAAGAATCGTGGGTTATTGACTCGGGTGCATCTTTCCATTCAACTGGTGAGCGAGGGTTTGTAGTGGACTATGTATGTATCTGGAAGCTTGGGCAGAGTACATCTAGCAGAAGATGAAGCTCTGGACATAGTTGGAAAATGTCAACATTCGGATGAAGGATGGAAGTGTCTTAAAGCTGAAAGATGCTAGACACATTCCAGGCCTACGAAAGAACCACATATCAGTTTGACAACTTGATGAAGCAGGTTTAAAAACCACTTTCTCAAATGGAGTGTGGAAGATAACCAAAGGGCCCATGGTGATTGCTTGTGAGGTGAAGAAACGAACCTTATACTGACCGGAAGCAAAGATGAAGTTACTATGATCGGAAACACTTTATCGAAAGATCCGGAAGTATGGGACTGCAGATATGGCCACCTCATTGAGAAGAATATGAAAGTTGTAACACCAAATGGCATACTAAAACTCAATCACATGGATTTCAGAAGATGTGAGGGTTGTATGTTGGGCAAACAAAAGGTGTCCTTCAATTTGGATGGATGGAGGCCTAGGAATCGAAAACTAGAACTTGCTCATTCTAATGTTTGGGACCTGCCCCTATGAATTCCAATGGTGGGTCTCTGTACTTCGTAACTTTTATTGATGATGTCACTTGAAAGGTCTGGGTCTACTTCCTAAAGAATAAATCTAATGTTTTGCGGGCATTTATTCAATGAAAAACTTTAATTGAAAGGGAGTGCAATTAGAAGCTGAAACGCCTCCGAACAGACAATGGTGGAGAGTTCACCAAACACAACTTCCGAAACTTTTGTCGAAAGAAGGGAGTTAGGCATGAGAAGATAGTTTCCAAAACTTCACAATAGAATGTAACAGCTGAAAGAATGAATAGGACTCTGCAAGAGAAAGTCTGGTGTATGTGTAACGACCCGACTCTTTGGCAAAGGTACGGATCGTTAGTTTTTCTTTCAAACCTTTCTTTTAACCTTGTTTAATGTGTGTAGCATCCTAAGGAAGGTCCGGGGAGTGTCCAGGGTTGGTTCGGAGCCCGGGAGTTTGAGAAATGGGCTTGCAGACAATGGTGCACGGCCTGTGCACGGCCTGCGCATGGTTTCAGACAAACCGTGCGGCCTTTGGTCTGGAGGCAGGGAGGTGCGCACGGGTTGCGCACGGTTTGGGTAAACCATGCGCCTAAACCGTGCGGCCCTTGGTCGGGAGGCAGTGAGGTGCGCACGGTTTGCGCACGGTTTGGTAAACCGTGCGCCTAAACCGCGCGACCCTGTTCTGGGTGAAATTACAGTTTTGCCATTAAATATCTTTTAAGCCTAAATCCCTTCCTCTTTCATTCTAGCGGACATAACTCAGGGGAGAACCCTTCTTTGAGTTCCAAAACCTCTTCTCTCTCAATCACTTGTTGCATCTTCGTCCAGCACCCGATTCTTGATCCGTCGGAAGCGTTGGAAAGGCCAAGGTAAGGCTTACCACACCTAAGCTTCCTTCCTCAATGAATCTTGGTTTTCGTTTCGCTATTTTGATGCAGACTCATATGCCCTATTTTCAGGGCATTGGACTGGAACTCAGATCTCTTCCAACCTACTGCGAATCTGAGGTCGATATCGAGCGAGCCTACGCCTACAGCTCTAAGGTAGGTGGTCACGTGGTTTCCATTTTGGGTTTTCGCCTTTTTGAGTTATTATCGTCGTTTCGTGGTTTGTCTTTCGCCAAACCCCTTATTTGTATTGACTGCTTCATATCTAAATGACCCGTGTGGTATGAGACTGATGAATCTAACCTGGATAGAGTGTTTAGATGAGGTATGGACTGGGTAAGGTCAACCATAGGTGTTATGCCTTAAGATTTGGCCCTTTTTCACCTTTGGACCTTAACGATACGTCTTTAAAGGGCATTTGTCATGTTAGGCAAATGAGATGACTTGGTTAGAGGTTGGCTAGGATGAGATAGCCTAAACCCTTGAATGAATTGAAATGTATTTTGCCTTGAGATGTGATTATGTGATATTATAAGATAGAAATGTCATGCTTTGTTAATGTGATATGATATAAGATGGATTGCCTTATATATTGTGATGTGAATGGTTAAGCCATACTGTGTTGACATGCTTGTGATAACCCGTGTGCGGGCGGGAGGTTGGCTAGGATGAGATAGCCTAAACCCTTGAATGAATTGAAATGTATTTTGCCTTGAGATGTGATTATGTGATATCATAAGATGGAAATGTCATGCTTTGTTAATGTGATATGATATAAGATGGATTGCCTTATATATTGTGATGTGAATGGTTATGTCATACTGTGTTGACATGCTTGTGATAACCCGTGTGTGGGCGGGAGGCATTCTTACCCTGTGC
Organism: Viscum album; assembly: GCA_963277665.1. NCBI lineage: Eukaryota > Viridiplantae > Streptophyta > Magnoliopsida > Santalales > Viscaceae > Viscum > Viscum album. The sequence goes on along the minus strand of OY728152.1, from coordinate 866,056,841 downwards.
CAGATGAATCTCCGTGTGTGGGCAGGAAGCATTCTTTCCCCGTGCCAGATGAATCTCCGTGTGTGGGCAGGAAGCATTCTTACCCCGTGCCAGATGAACCTCTGTGTAATAGAACGGGAAGCATTCATACCTCGTGTCTATATAACCTTTATGGGTGGGAGGCATTCTTCCCCACGCCAGCTACAGTGCTTATGGACGAGAGGCATGCTTACCTCGTGCCAGTGATAACCTATATCTATGTACTTATACCTCTGGTGATTGTTCAGATTATCAGCCATGAGCTGAAGCAGGTAGACCCGCCAGGTGTCCTTCTGGAACCTGAGCAGGAGGGTTGTTTATTACTTTGCTTTACTTGCTTGCAGTTTACTACACTGTTTATTCTGCGAATACCTATTTGGATTATACGTAGACACCGTTGGTGGTGGCCTACTGAGACTTGTCTCACACCCTACCCGGGCGGCCTCCTTGGCACCCGTGTAGACTTTACTGTTGCAGGTACTAGTAGGGGCAAAGGCCCAGCTTCAGGTTGTTGATACTTATATGTTCTAGGTGGAGTTCCAGAGCAGAGGACCGAGCTTGGCTAGAGATGCTCGTGGACTACTTTTGTTCTCTTTTTGTATTACTGTATAGCATGCTTGCCAGCTACTTCTACTGTATCAACATGTCATACATCCATTTTGTATCAGACACTGCCTATGTGGCTTTTGTATATCTATCAGGGTTTTTCTTACGTCTGTTGTTTGGTTTGTATGTTTCCCTTTTTCTCCTGTTTACCATTGGTTGTGCTTCCGCTATTTTTATTGCTTTGTTGCTATACCGTTGTGTACTCTGACATGGGGGTACAGTCTCCCCACTGACTTACCATTACACCCCCGCTGCTAGTCGGCAACCCCTGGCCTATGGGGAGACGAGCCAGGGGTCATGTGGTCAACCGGGCTCGGGTTGAGGGGCAGCCGGGTCCGGGACGTCACAAAGTGGTATTAGAGGTTTCTTTCTTTCTTGCTTTACTATTTGGCGACGATAAACTTGGAGACTGGGAACGCTTAGGGACTTAGCCATGAGCCGTGCTTGGGCGTCACGAACCCATGTATGGGGTATGGGCCAAGTTTTCTATTTTATGTTGTTATTGATTCTGCTATTTATTGTTGATACAGTTTCACCGTTGGGTGTTTCACATGTTTTGTGATGTTATTGAGATTTGTAATGTTGGAATTTGGATTCAGGGTTCGACCCGATGAAATGAGGGTTATGCATTAGAACATGCATCACGATAGGCACAATATGATTAGGCCATGCATCTTGTCATGCCACGTTTAAATTTTCAGCGAGCATTGCTTGTTTATTTCCATGCCTTGTTAATATGTGTGCAACTGTGCTAACCCTTCTTGCAGGTTGTGGATTGAGGAATGATGTGGTTTTGGTGGGTGTCACTCTTTGGTTCATAAGGTGTATGAGCCCTTGTGGATCGGAAAATGACATTCCAACTAAACCAATCATTTGCTTTAAAGGAAATTCAAATACTTGATTAGCACAAGTAAATGAGAAATGACATCCAAGTGTGTGTCATCTTTTAGTTCATGAGGAGCATGGGCCCTCATGGGCCGAGAAATGCCATATCACTGGATTAAGTTAGATCTGAACCGAAAAATTCCTATGGGTATGGATAGGTGATCTTAGGGGTAGGAAGGCTTAGTACCTGTCCTAGCTTCTAGAGTTAAACTTTTAATTTGCAGGTTTCTTCTTTTGAGACGTTCGTTTGGCATTGTAGCACTATGTCTCCGAGACGTCCTCGAGTCGCGCGCGCTGAAGGCGGCGACAATCACGTTCCTGAGGTGGCGGGCCCTGAGCCGCCAGTTGATCTTCCTGTCGAGCCACCTGTGGCTCCTCTTGCTATTCCTGAGATGGGCGTCGATGCCCAGTTCCGTGAGAGCTTCTTGCGTATGATGCAGTGTATGCAAGGTGGAGTGCGACCTGCCCCGAGTATGGCAGAGTTGACCCGCGAGTTTCAGTCGCAGCATCCTCCTACATTTACGGGAGATGGCGGACCACTTGCTGCGGAGTCCTGGTTGGAAGTTATTCTGACCATCTTCGAGCACCTTGAGACGCCTCCAGAGCGGAGGGTCAAGCTCGCAACTTATATGCTACGTGGTTCAGCCAGGAGGTGGTGGGATGTCATCACCCAGTCGGGACAGCAGAGAGATATGATCTGGACTGACTTCCAGACCGTCTTCTACGATTATTTCTTTCCCCAGACTTTGAGGGCTGACAGAGCTAGGGAGTTTATGAATCTGCAGCAAGGGACCATGACAGTCATGGAATATTCGTCCCGTTTCATTGAGTTACAGCGTTTTGCTCCTACACTAGCTGATGATGATCTCACGGCCGCTAGGCGTTTTGAGGATGGGCTGTGTTACGCCATCCGGTCGCAGGTTAACGTGTTCAGGTTGACGACCATTTCAGAGATCGTCAATCAGGCTCTGATCACAGGGAGGAACTTGAGAGAATCGGACAGTTTGAACCAGGGCAGTTCGGCACCTAAGGGTTCCAGTGGATCTGCTTCTGGGAAGAAGCGGCGTTTTGAGGACTCTCGTGGTGTTAGTGGTGGTCAGACCCTTTTCTCAGGTGGTACTCTTATCTGTCACCAATGTGGGGTGCCAGGACATATGAGGAGGCAGTGTACGCGAAATCCAGTGGAGTGCAGAGGTTGTGGTAGGTTAAGTCATCTCCATCGTTTCTGCAGGACTTTTCCCCCAGGGCCTAGTGAGCAAGGATCTGTACCTACTCCACGATCTGGTGCTGGATCGGCAGGATCAAGTCAGTCAGGCGGCTGGAATACCGTCAGCCGATCAGGCCGTGGCGGCAGTTGAGGCAGAGGTAATCAGGTGTATGACTCTCAGCACCAGCAGGGCGGGTCTGCTCAGGGTAGCCAGGCTGTGACTCAGGGTCGTGGTACCGGCCAGTTGTATGCAGTCGAGCCTACGCCACAGGAGCAGTGCGTCGGACCATCTACTGTACGAGGTACGATTCTAGTTGCCTCTACGTTAGTATCTGTTTTGTTTGACACAGGCGTTTCTCACTCTTTTATATCGGAGGCGATTATTGGAAGTTTGGGCCTCGACGTTGAGTCATATCATGGCATGATCACGTTAGATACCCAATTAGGTATCCGTTCAGAGGGCATTTGTCGTTGTCAGAATTGTCCCCTCGAGGTGGGCGGTTACCTTTTCGTGTGGAACTTGTATGTTCTGGATATGACAGGTTTTGATGTAATAATCGGGATGGACTGGTTAGTTCCCTATAGAGCCCAGATTGACAGCTATCGTCGGAGGGTGGCATTTACGTCACCAGAGGGCGACACGCATATGCATAAGGGAGAATGGGATCTTAGTGCGACACGAGCAGGACCGGAACACCAGAGTTTAGGTGGTGTCACGGCACAGGTTGTCAGTCTTTATCTCGATGACCAAGGGTTACAACCCTTTGTTTATCCTCCTGTGGTGGATCTTTTCAGGGATGTCTTTCCTGATGATCGCTCTAGTCTACCTCCAGTGCGAGAGGTGGAGTTTACTATTGAGGTTATACCAGGAGCAGCACCAGTGACCATTCCTCCTTATAGGATGGCACCTAAGGAACTTTTGGAGCTCAAGAGTCAGCTGGAGGACCTGGAAGCAAAAGGCTTTATATGTCCCAGTACTTCTCCTTGGGGATCACCGGTTCTCTTTGCCAAGAAGGCAGATGGTACCCTTCGTCTTTGCGTGAATTATCGTAAGTTAAATCAGCTGACTATTAAGAACCGGAATCATTTACCTCGAATTGACGACCTCTTCGATCAGCTCCGAGGAGCGAAGGTGTTTTCAAAGATAGATTTGAGGTCCGGGTTATCACCAGGTGCATGTTAGGACTTCGGACAAACCTCGCACGGCGTTCAGGAGCAGGTATGGTCTCTATGAGTACCTAGTCATGCCGTTTGGGCTTACGAATGCACCTGCAGTGTTTATGGCTCTTATGAATCGGATTTTTCACCCTTACCTTGATTCTTTTGTGGTTGTATTTGTGGATGATATTTTAGTCTATTCACGCTCGAGACACGACCATGCAACCCATCTTGAGATCGTGCTGAATACACTAAGAGAGCATCAGCTTTATGCTAAGCTCAGTAAATGCCACTTTTGGATAAATAAGGTTCACTTCCTGGGTCACATTATTTCTGAGTCTGGAGTTTCAGTTGACCCTGAGAAGGTGAGTGCTGTAATTTCTTGGGAGCAGCCCAAGAACGTCTTTGATATCAGTAGTTTCTTGGGGCTTGCTGGATATTATAGGCGGTTCATTCAGGACTTTTCACGCCTAGCAGCACCGCTTACAGCTTTGACCAAAAAGGGGGTGAGATTCGATTGGTCAGAACCTTGTGAAGTAGCTTTTCAGGAACTGAAGGGCAGACTAACTTCAGCACCGATACTGATCTTGCCGGATCCAGGCAGAGCTTATACGATCTTTTGTGACGCGTCAGGTGTCGGGCTTGGAGCTGTCTTGATGCAGGACGAGCGAGTCGTTGCGTATGGTTCTCGTCAGTTAAAGGCTCATGAACGGAATTATCCGACGCACGACCTCGAGCTCGCAGCGGTTGTACATGTCTTACGCTGTTGGAGACACTATTTGTTGGGAGAGCATTTTGTGATATTCACTGACCACAAAAGCCTCAAATATATCTTCACTCAGCGGGATCTAAATCTCAGGCAACGCAGGTGGGTCGAATACCTACAATCCTTTGATTTCGGGAATCTAATGAGGAGTGGAAACTGATGGCCCTATTTTCGGAGATGCACGTTGAGGTTCAGGAGGGTCAGGGTCAAACTGTTCTCTCAGCCTTAGCGGTGACATCTACTCTTTTGGAATGGATCAGGGCAAGACAATTATCAGATCCGGAAGGCCTCGTTCTACGAGAAAGTGTCGCTGATGATGCCTCTACAGATTGGACCGTGGATGAAGGTGATACTTTATTGTTCCGTGGGCGTGTATGGGTCCCAGCAGACATCAGAGAGGGGCAGTTCACCCAGGCATCACCAAAATGTATCGTGATTTGCGACGACAGTACTGGTGGCCTAACATGAAGCGGGAGATAGCCGGTTTTATCACGCGTTGTTCCACCTGTCAGCAGGTGAAGGCGGAACATCAGCGTCCGGCAGGGCTTTTGCAGCCGTTGTCCATTCCGGAGTGGAAATGGGACGATGTTTCTATGGACTTTGTAACCAGTTTACCCAGGTCACCTCGTGGCAATGATGCAGTATGGGTTATCGTCGACCGTCTAACGAAGGTCGCGCATTCCTTACCTGTGCGGGAGACCTTCATGGTTGATGACTTGGGAAGACTGTATGTCAAGGAAATAGTGCGCCTTCATGGAGCACCTCGTTCTGTTGTCTCGAACAGAGATCCTCGTTTTACATCTCGGTTCTGGCAGGGTTTACAGAAGGTCTTGGGTACGCAGGTACTTTTGAGCACGGCCTATCACCCGCAGACTGACGGACAGACCGAGCGAACTATGCAGGTACTAGAGGATATGTTACGTGCGTGTGTTCTCAATTTTGGAGGTTTGTGGGAGAAACACATTCCTTTTGTCGAGTTCAGTTATAACAATAGCTTCCAGGCTGCCATTGAGATGGCTCCCTATGAAGCCTTATATGGTAGGCTTTGTCGCTCGCCTTTGTGTTGGCTTGAAGCAGGGGAGGCAGTTGTTCTAGGACCACGTCTTGTGCAGGAGACTACAGAGCAGATACAGCTTATTAGGAAGCGTATGCAGACAGTTCAGTCTAGACAGCAGTCCTATGCTAACAAGCATCGGCGACCTCTTGAGTTCGAGGTTGGGAACCGGGTTTTCTTGAAGGTCTCACCCAGGTTGGGGCAAAGACGTATACGAAAGCAGGGTAAGCTTTCGCCGAGGTTCATAGGACCCTTTGAGGTGATGAAGCGGATCGGACAAGTAGCTTACCAGCTTGCACTTCCGCAGAGATATCAGGTCATGCAAGATGTTTTTCATGTATCTCAGCTACGCCGGTACTTTTCAGATCCGACTCATGTTTTTCAGCCTGATGAGGTTGAACTGGATGCGGATGCTTCCTTCGAGTATCCGATGCGAATTGTTGACCGGAGTGTAAAGACACTCCGTGGCAGGTCTGTTCCTCTTGTACGGGTGTTATGGCAGCATGGTCGGGTACAGGACGAGACCTGGGAGCGAGAGGCTGATATACGTTCTCAATGGCCAGAGCTTTTCGTTGATGACACTTCAGTACCCTCAGAAGGCCAACTCGGGGACGAGTTGCTTTAAGGAGGGGAGGTTGTAACGACCCGACTCTTTGGCAAAGGTACGGATCGTTAGTTTTTCTTTCAAACCTTTCTTTTAAGCTTGTTTAATGTGTGTAACATCCTAAGGAAGGTCCGGGGAGTGTTCGGGGTTGGTTCGGAGCCCGGGAGTTTGAGAAATGGGCTTGCAGACAACGGCGCACGGTCTGCGCATGGTTTCAGACAAACCGTGCGGCCTTTGGTCTGGAGGCAGGGAGGTGCGCACGGGTTGCGCACGGTTTGGGTAAACCGTGCGCCTAAACCGTGCGGCCCTTGGTCGGGAGGCAGGGAGGTGCGCACGGTTTGCGCACGGTTTGGTAAACCGTGCGCCTAAACCGTGCGACCCTGTTCTGGGTGAAATTACAGTTTTGCCCTTAAATATCTTTTAAGCCTAAATCCCTTCCTCTTTCATTCTAGCGGACAGAACTCAGGGGAGAACCCTTCTTTGAGTTCCAAAACCTCTTCTCTCTCAATCTCTTGTTGCATCTTCGTCCAGCACCCGATTCTTGATCCGTCGGAAGCGTTGGAAAGGCCAAGGTAAGGCTTACCACACCTAAGCTTCCTTCCTCGGTGAATCTTGGTTTTTGTTTCGCTATTTTGATGCAGGCTCATATGCCCTATTTCCAGGGCATTGGACTGGAACTCAGATCTCTTCCAACCTACTGCGAATCTGAGGTCGATATCGAGCGAGCCTACGCCTACAACTCTAAGGTAGGTGGTCACGTGGTTTCCATTTTGGGTTTTCGCCTTTTTGAGTTATTATCGTCGTGTCGTGGTTTGTCTTTCGCCAAACCCCTTATTTGTATTGACTGCTTCATATCTAAATGACCCGTGTGGTATGAGATTGATGAATCTAACCTGGATAGGGTGTTTAGATGAGGTATGGACTGGGTAAGGTCAACCATAGGTGTTATGCCTTAAGATTTGGCCCTTTTTCACCTTTAGACCTTAACGATACATCTTGAAAGGGCATTTGCCATGTTAGGCAAATGAGATGACTTGGTTAGAGGTTGGCTAGGATGAGATAGCATGAACCCTTGAATGAATTGAAATGTATTTTGCCTTGAGATGTGATTATGTGATATTATAAGATGGAAATGTCATGCTTTGTTAATGTGATATGATATAAGATGGATTGCCTTATATATTGTGATGTGAATGGTTATGTCATACTGTGTTGACATGCTTGTGATAACCCGTGTGTGGGCGGGAAGCATTCTTACCCCGTGCCAGATGAATCACCGTGTGTGGGCGGGAAGCATTCTTTCCCCGTGCCAGATGAATCTCCGTGTGTGGGCGGGAAGCATTCTTACCCCGTGCCAGATGAACCTCTGTGTAATAGAACGGGAAGCATTCATACCTCGTGTCTATATAACCTTTATGGGTGGGAGGCATTCTTCCCCACGCCAGCTACAGTGCTTATGGACGAGAGGCATGCTTACCTCGTGTCAGTGATAACCTATATCTATGTACTTATACCTCTGGTGATTGTTCAGACTACCAGCCATGAGCTGAAGCAGGTAGACCCGCCAGGTGTCCTTCCGGAACCTGAGCGGGAGGGTTGTTTATTACTTTGCTTTACTTGCAGTTTAATAAACACTGTTTATTTTGCGAACACCTATTTGGATTACACGTAGACACCGTTGGTGGTGGTCTACTGAGACTTGTCTCACACCCTACCCGGGCGGCCTCCTTGGCACCTGTGTAGACTTTACTGTTGCAGGTACTAGTAGGGGCAAAGACCCAGCTTCAGGTTGTTGATACTTATATGTTCTAGCTGGAGTTCCAGAGCAGAGGACCGAGCTTGGCTAGAGATGCTCATGGACTACTTTTGTTCTCTTTTTGTATTACTGTATAGCATGTTTGCCAGCTACTTCTACTGTATCAGCATGTCATACATCCATTTTGTATCAGACACTGCCTATGTGGCTTTTGTATATCTATCAGGGTTTTTCTTACGTCTGTTGTTTGGATTGTATGTTTCCATTTTTCTCCTGTTTACCATTGGTTGTGCTTCCGCTATTTTTATTGCTTTGCTGTTATACCACTGTGTACTCTGACATGGGGGTACAGTCTCCCCACTGACTTACCATTACACCCCTGCTGCTAGTCGGCACCCCCTGGCCTATGGGGAGACGAGCCAGGGGTCATGTGGCCAACCGGGCTCGGGGCTCGGGTTGAGGGGTAGTCGGGTCCGGGACGTCACAGTATGAGACTTCATTTTGAAATGCCTAAGGGAATTTGGGCAGAAGCTATAAACATGACGGCATACTTGGTCAACAGAAGTCCAACTTCAGTTGTGGGACAAGAACTTTCGGAAGAACTTTGATCTGGTAAAAGGCATGAGGTGAACCATCTCAAAACTTTCGAAAGTGTGGCAAATGCTCATGTTGATGCCAATGACAGAGATAAGTTGGAGGCTAAATCCAAAGTGTATTTTTTTATGGGATATGGTGATGAGAACTTTGTGTTGTCCCGAGGTATGATGACAAATAAAATATAAGAGGGGGTTGAATTGTAGTTTTAAAAACAAACTTACTATTTTCATCCTCAAGCATTAAGTTGATCTGCTTTTCATATTACAGATCAAATCAAAGATTAGAGTAACAGAATTATAATTGTATGAAATACAACTAACACAACATAAAGTGATCAGTATTTTAACTATTACCAATAAAAGAGTTAACACAGCGGAAATTCAAAAACAAAACATGGAGTATTGTTTAGCAAACCAAATACTCCTTTAAAAGGATACTATCAAAACCACACTTTTAAACCAAAGTGTAAGGGTGGATCTTCCAACCGAATCCAAGGTATTCATGACTTTAAACCTGTCGTAAAGCAACCCCGATTCTATACCTATCAGAAGGTCTGTCTTCCTATCCCTAGAAGCCCTAGGCTAAACATGTCAATAGCATATCACCTTCACGCACCAGAAGTACTTGAGATTTGACTTCCTAGTCAAGGAAGCCCTCGATCAGATGATCGGAATTTTCTTTGTCTTCCTATCCCCAGAAGCCCCCGATCACGTAGGATCGGAAGAAAAAAAATTACAACAGAGATTGCTAAGAGCTTTACAATGCAAACCTTACGACAATAGCTCTTAACAGAAACACTCAAAAAGAAAAAGATTACACAAATCAGAAGCACTCTCAACAAAAAGAAATTGCAAAGCTTCAAAACAAACAACTTTCAGAATGCTCAATCCAGGTGTTCATTCATCATGTGTACTTTCATGTTCTTCTGACACTCGAGGTGCGGCTTTATTTATAAGCATCATTCTAACAAACTCCAACAGTCGAATTCCGCAAAACTTGAAGTCAGTTGTAACTACATCGGTAGCAACTTCTTCATCTATTGATGAACTCAGCATGTTGCTTCATCTACAGTGCTTCTAAATCCGATGGAAGTGATCTAACATGGAACATCAGATCACCGGATTTTCATAAAACAATTTTAGTTCGTCGATATTTCAGTTAACAGAAGTTCATTCTACATAACCATAACGACTTAAACAAAAACTTCAAGTTAGATCGTTTTCATATATTGTTTTGATTTCCGAAAAAAAAGGAAGAAGTGAGTCATTGACTCAACAGTTTTCTCATTTTTGGAAAACACAAGACACGCAAGAAAATTTGGAGAGGAAAAAGAAAGGTCTCGATAGTCTTCATGATAGAGAATTCCTCCTTTGTTTTGAAACAAAAATTAAACAAACTTTATTAAAAGAAAAATGTACTCCTTTGAAAAAGATTGATATGAGAAAAAAAATGGATATAATTGATAGACAATAAAAAAATTCTTAAATTTCACCCTCTGTGATTTTTAAAAAGAAATAGTGAAGAAAGAAAAAAATACAATCGGAAATTAGAAATTTATTTCTGTTTGAGAATTGTCCGATCATATGTTTTGGTTACTTTCGAAACTTTTACAGCTCTTTAGATCTTCAAGAAAAATCTTTTTAGCGTGGTTGATGCAATCGAATTTGTCTACATCAATTGTCTACATCAATTCCATTTCGACCGTGTTTTTCTATCTGAGAAGATCTTTTTATAAAGTGAGTACTTTCTCAACTAGTCTTAAGGATCTTATCAAGAATCTTCGTATGATAAAAAACATGATTCTGCATTATCAGACTTTGAACTTAACCTTCTTCAATCAGACAGTGTTTCAGCTACATCTGATGCTTTTACTACTTTGGCAAGGAAAATTTTAAGCTTCACGAATGGTCTTCGGAGCTACTTTAGATAAACTCTTAAAAAGATACTTTTGATGAGAAACATTTCAGCATAAAAAAACAAAGATAAAAAGAAAACAGAATGCGAATCATCCCACTTGGATGGCATTCTCAATGTCATCCATTAGGGTCTCACATGTTACAGCTCAACGTCTTTCCTTTCAAGGCGCTAATCGGGTTGATTTTCGTTGGGAGGGGCTATGGGGATGGTGGCCTCCCGTTCCATATTGTGCGGTTGGCTTAATTTCATGGTCCTTGGAAGCTTTAAACAACACAAGTGAAATACAACTACTTTTAACATTATTTTACTTATTATGTGAATCGGAAGCGGGGTTAGTCACCCCTTCTTTTAAAACAAAGGCTTACTTTGTGGGTCGATCCGGGCGGGAGACATTGTCAGGTGGGGAGTTTGGCTGGGAAGTCTTGAGATTGCAGTCCTTACATAGGCATTTAAAATTGTTGTCATTCAAAAAGTTGTCCTTTGATGTAAAAGTGGTTCTCAAAAACTTGCACAAAAAGGGAAAGATCAAAGCATATGTAGTACAGATTCTTTTAAGAATTAAATTTAAAATTTCTCTGAATGGAAAAAGAAAAAGTTACCTTTTTGAAATGCAATAAAAACTCCCCCTATAAAAAGTGATTTAACCAATTTATTAATTTTGAATATCACCCACTATGTTAAACAAAAATATCAAGGAAACATTAAAAGACATAGTTGGAAAGAATTAAGCCTTCTTTAAGTTATCGTCCAAAAACAATGGATGATCTTTCGCTTTAAAGGATGGTTCAAGAAAAAGTTTAACAAAAAAAAATTGTAAATCTTTTACATAAAAAATGATAAACCGTAAAGATTGAAAAACCGATAAGGTTGAAAATCAGATAAGTTTGAAAAAAATTCTCCCCCTTTTCTACTAGAGTTTTTTATTTAAGGAGATAGATGAAACAAGAAGTGGATTGAAAATCACTTAAAATTGATCATTCCCAACTTCTTTTTAATAAATTCAAATCTATCGGAAGCAAGAGATTTTGTAAAAATATCAGCGACCTAATTTTCCGTTTTGATAAAGTCAAGAATAATATTTACTTTTTGTGTGCAATCCCTAAGGAAATTGTGCCATATATTTGTGTTTTGATTGTGAGTGATGTGCTGAGTTTCTAGACAAGGAAACAACACTAATATTATCACAAAAAATTGGAGTTCGAGTAAATCTTAAACCAAAATCCATGAGTCTGTATTGCATCCACACACTTGAGCACAACAACTTTCGGCTGATACATATTCTGCTTCAGTAGTGAAAAGTGCTACAGAATGTTGTTTCATGTTGGACCGTGAGACTAAAGTTTCTCCTAACAAATGACATGTTCCAAAAGTAGATTTTCTATCTAACCTACAATCTCCAAAGTCACCATTTGAGTAACTTTTTATAACAAAATCATTTTCGAAAAAATAAAATAATAAGTGTTGAAGTATCTTTAAGGTGTCGGAAAATGTGTTTTACCGGTTTCAAATGAGATTATTTTGGATTAGCTTGAAATTTCACACATAAACATACTAAAAACATTATGTATGGCCAACTTGCAGTAAGACATAGTAAACTTCTGATCATACATAATGTTTTTGATCTACCGATTTACCGGTTTCATCAAGATCAAATTTGATAGAAGTTGCTACCACAAAGTACATAAGTTTGATGCATTGTCAAAACCAAAACGTTGTAAATATTTAATATATTTATGTAGAGTTAAAATATTTCTTTTCAGTTTTTGAAAAATCAGAAAACCAAAAAAAAAAAGTTGAGTGTTTTAGTAAGTTTAAATACTTTGTCCAAAAATTTAATATCTTCAAAAAATGGGAGGTTGTTCAACATAAACTTCCTCTTAAAACCATTAGGCATTTTTCACATAAAATTCAGATGAGTTGCAAAAGCTATTAAGATCCTGAAAGATTCTAATCAAGCTACCAATACAAAAGTTTCACCATAGTCTATGTTTTTTTCTTGACAATAGTCTTTAGCAACAAGTCTTACTTTATTTCTAATAATAATTCATTTTTCATCACATTTGTTTCAAAAAACTCATTTTATTCCAATTACCGATAGATATGGTCGTTCAACTAGGATCCAAACTTGGTTCCATTCAAATTGATTGGGCTCTTCTTACATTACCCTTATCCAACTTTCATCACCTAAAGCATCATTTGTTGTTTTAGGTTCAAATTGTGATAGGAAGGCATGACGCTCACAATGAACTCTTGTGCTCCCTATTCTGCCTCTCATCCTCCGTTCATCAGTGGAGACCAACAGAGGCACAACAGTGCCTCAACTTCTGTATCACAATGGGGTTTGTCAACATGTCTGTCGGATTGTTAGTTCCACAAATCTTCTGCAACGTCAACAAACCATCTTGTATCAAACCTCTGATGAAATGATACTTCAACTGAATATGCTTCGTTCAGGCATGAAAAACAGGGTTCTTTGCAAGATGTATAGCTCTCTGACTGTCAGAGTGCAATACATTCTCTTCTCGCTTTCTTCCCAATTCATTCAAGAAGTTCTTCAGCCAAACTATCTCCTTCTCAGCTTCTGTTACAGCAATGTATTCTGCCTCTATGGTGGATAAAGCCACCACCTTCTGCAATTGTGATATCCAACTTATCGTAGTTCCTCCACAGGTAAATACATAACCTGTGGTACTACTCCTGTTGTAAACGCCTCCAAAGTAAGCATCCACATACCCCTGCAATGAATTTCCTTTGCCAAAGCACAGAGATACCTCCTAGGTGCCCTTCAAATACCTCAGTATCCACTTCACAGCTTCCCAATGTTGTTTTCTAGGGTTAGTCATATACCTGCTCACAACTCCCACTATATGAGCGATGTCAGGTCGAGAGCAAACCATGGCATACAGCAAACTTTCAACAGTTGATGTGTATGGAACCTTTGTCATGTACTCAATCTCTTTTGTCGTCTTCGGTGATTGCTCCTTTGAGAGTTTGAAATGGCCCGCCAGGGGTATAGAGACTTCCTTTGCTTCCAGCATACTAAATCTTCTCAGAACCTTCCCAATGTAGTCAGTCTGTGATAACATTAAAGTTCCAGCCGCACAGTCTCTCTTGATCTTCATCCCCAAAATCTTGTTAGCTTCTCCAAGATCCTTCATTTCGAACTCCCCAACCAACTGCCCTTTCAACCCATCAATCCTCTGCATACATGATCCTGCAATGAGCATGTCATCCACATACAGAAGCAATATAATGTATTCATCACCAAAGGACTTGATGTAGCAACATTGATCCATGCCACATCGTTTATATTCATTTTTAGACATAAATGAATCAACTTTTTGTTTCACTACTTGGGTGTCTGCTTCAATCCATATAAGCTCTTCTGGAGTTTGCACACCAGGTCTTCCTTCCCAGACTTTACATATCCCTCTGGCTGCTGCATGTGGATGTCCTCCTCCAGATCTCCATAAAGGAAGGCAGTCTTGACATCAAGGTGCTCAAAATGCAAGTCTTCTGATGCCACAATGTTGAGAACCACTCGAATGGTGGTAAGTTTCACTACTGGTAAGAATATTTCAATGAAATCCACTCTCTCCTTCTGTTGGAAGCCTTTCACCACCAGCCTTACCTTGAACCTTCTTTTGTCATCATGTTCTTCCTTAACCCGGTATACTCATTTGCTCTACAATGCTCTCTTTTCTTGTGGTAGAGGTGTCAGCTCCCAAGTATTATTATCATGCAATGAGGAAATCTCCTCTTTCATAGCCAGCTCCCACTTGCTCGACTCCTTCAACTGCATTGCATCTTCAAAACATTCTGGTTTTCCACCGTCAATCAATAACAGATAATGCAAGGATGGTGAATACCACTACACAGGCATTCTCACCCTTGTTGATCTCCTCAACTCCACTGGAGTAGTAGGTTCCACCAGTTCAGATGTCGCATGCTCAGATACACCTTCAAGTTCCGCTTGCTCTTTGCACTCTGATTCAATGTTCTCATTTTCATCTTCAGCTGCATGACGATCTTTGTACATGACACCTTCATTGAATATCAGATTGTGGCTCCTGATGACCATCTTGTTGAGATCATCCCAAAAGCAATAACCAAACTTCTCAGCACCATAACCAATAAAGAAACATCTTTTGGACTTCGCATCAAGCTTGTCCCTTGCAGCAGCATCAACATGTACATATGTCAAACAACCAAAGACTCGTAAATGTGAGAGTCTCACCTTCTTACCAGACCAGAGCTCCTCGGGTAAACGTTCTTCCATTGGCACAGATGGACTCATGTTGATGAGATGTGTTGTCATGTTCACTGCATCAGCCCAGAAGGTCTTGGGCAACTCCGAGTGTAACCTCATACTTCTGGCACGTTCATTCAACGTCCTATTCATCCTCTCTGCCGCACCATTTTGTTGCGGTGTACCTGGAATAGTCTTCTCCCACCGAATTCCATTATCAGAACAGAATTCTATGAACTTCTGACTGCCATACTCTCCACCATTGTCAGACCTCAAATATTTCAGCTTTGATCCCGACTCATTCTCCACCATAACCTTCCACTCCTGAAACATCTTAAACACATCAGATTTCCTTTTCAGAAAGTAAACTCATACCTTCCTTGTTGAGTCGTCGATGAATGTCACATAGTATTGTGACCCTCCGAAGAAAAGTATAGGTGCAGGCCCCCAAATATCAGTGTGCACCAGGTCCGGCTTTCCAGCCTTCGGTATTCTGCCTCCTTTTGCAAATGATACCTTCTTCTACTTTCCAAGGATGCAATCTTCACATAAGCCAACTTCCACTAACTTCAGCTCTAGTAGCCCTTTTGTTGCCAACACCTTCATCCCATTCTCACTCATGTGGCCTAACCTGTAGTGTCACAGTTGTGAATCTCCTACAGCTTTGAGTGATGCAGCCATGTCTATGCAAGTTTCTGTCATATTGTACAAGGGACCATTCTTTGCTCCCCGAGCTATAACCATTTATAGCTCATTTGGTGATCTTCCATGCACCACCAGTGAACGTGGTACTCAACCCTGCATCATCAAGTTGTCCAACAGAAATAAGACTTCTTCTTAAGCCAGGGATATACCTCACGTTTTTCAGAACCAGCAAACTCTCACTGTTGGTCTTGATCCGTGCAACTCATTTCCCCACAATCTGCAAGGGTTCATCATCAGCAAGATGTACCTTGCCGAAATTTCCAGAAACGTAATTTTTCAGAAATCCCTTCTCCGGTGTAGAATGGAAAAACGCCCCAGAGTCTAAAATCCATGACTCCGTCAAGCTATCCACGTTCAACAGCAACACATCATCAATTCATTCAGTCGTCGTGTTTGCTCCACTAGTTTCAGGTCCCTTTCGTTTTTCTCTGCACTCCTTGACATGTCATTTCTTTTCGCATGTCCAGCAGGTGGGACCAGCCCTCTTTGCCTTGTCTCAGCTTTTCCCTCTTGACTTTGATCGCCCTCTACGATTGTCTCGTTGTGGGTATTTTCCTCTTCCTTCAACGTTCAGAGCAAAACCAGAGAATCTGCCCGATTCTCTTCTTCACATATCCTCACTAAGGATCGGGTCTTGTACATCTTTCAGAGTCAGTTTGGTATTCCCCAAAATACTGCTCACAGCTGTTACAGTTGTTTCCCAACTATCAGGTAAAGAAGATAGTAAGACCAGCGCACAGCTCATCACCAAGATCAATTTTCACCAATGTCAGCTGACTTATGATGGTGCTGAATTCGTTGATGTAGTCTGCAACAATTCTCCCTTTAATCATTTTCAGGTTGAACAATCGTCGCATCAAGTGCACCTTGTTTGTCGCAGAAGGTTTTTCGTACATATTCGTGAGACCTTTCATCAGATCAATCGTCGTCTTCTCCTCTCTAATGTTGAACGTCGCGTTTTTTGCCAACGTAAAGCGCACAATGCCCAGAACCTGTCGATCCAACAACTCTCACTCCGACTGCTCCATGTCCGTTGGCTTCAGACCCAGAAGCGGCAAAAGCATTTTTTTTGATAAAGATAATCTTCGATCTGCATCCTTCAGAAACTGAAGTCAATTCCATCAAAGCGATCGATCTTCACCTTGCCTTCTTCCATAGCCATCGTTGGAGAATTCTGAACTCAACCTCTGATACCAGTTGATGCGAAAACGTTGGGAGTTGCAACAATAGAAACAACGAAACACGGAAGAGTAAAAGGGAAGAAAAAAAAGAACAAGAACACGAAAATTTACGTGGTTCAAGCAATAATCCCTACGTCCACGGAGAGGCAGAATATTCACTATAATTTGATAGCACAATTACAGAGTTATTTTCAGTAAGTAACCCTAGCCCGAAATGAGCTACAAATAGAGGAAGACGGTCCACTGTTCCACCAACCGCATAGGAAGTCCATATCGTTACAGTGAAAAGCGGTCACCCAAGTCAAAAGTGCTGCAGTGGTTGTCGGCTGGAAGTCCAATGAGCTACAGTAAATGGCGACTGGAAGCCCGTGTCGCTACGACTGTAGCAATGCTGACCACTGTAGCAAAGTTGACCGACCACCGACAGGGCATTGTAACGACGCGAACTTCTCGCCGCCATTCACTTTAGCAACGCGGACTTCCAGCCGCCATTCACTGTAGCTTCTTGGACTTCATGCCGGCAACCACTGTAGCACTTTTGACTTGGGTGGTCGTCTTTCACTGTAGCGATGCGAACTTTTTGTGCGATTGGTGGAACAGTGGATCGTCTTCCTCCATTTATAGCTCATTTTGGGCTAGGGTTACTTACTGAAAAAAAAACTTTGTAATTGTGCTCCCAAATTATAGTGAATATTCTACCATTTACTCTTCTGTGTTTTGTCGTTTCTATCATTACAACTCCCGACGTTTCCGCATCAAGCGCAACGATCCTTCGATCATACTTCGCGAAGAACGAATAACGCAAGAAAATTTGGGGAAAAGAGATAAACGCACAAGAACGCCCAAAGAACGAATCTTGGCCTTGTTCATGTCGGCTTTAATCCGTTCATGTTAGAATTAAAGAACGGAGAGGAAATGAATCAAATCTCTAAACAGAAATCATCCTCGATAATCAACCCGCATAAATGTCCATCCCGCAAGAATGATCGAACCGCGGATCAACTTGTTCGTGGGTTGGTCCGCGTTCGTCATTGAAAATTAAGAACGGGGAAAAAATCACAAAGAGATCGGCATCCTGCCTGGATTTGGATCGCTTGTTGACGAAGATCGATAGTTGTGTCGTTGGCGTTGGCGAGATCCTTCAAATCCGAGGCGTGTCGCTGATCGTCGATTCAGGATCTGTCACCGTTTGTTTGAGAGAGTTCTTCAAAGGTTCTCTCCAGCGGCTCTCCAATGTTTCCAGGATTATGCGGCTAACCCTGGAAATTCTCCATAACAATCCTTTTAAAGATTGTTGCCGCTCTGTCAACAAAATAATTTTTATTAAATTATTTTTAATGACGTTTAAGTCCAAAATTTATCTTTCACAGCTAGTCTACACCGACCGATGTTAGGTCTCGCCGAAGGAAAACACCCCCTTACGAACTCAACGGTGGTATCGGATTTCCAATATGAGTTACCATTTATGAGTTATTAGAATTTGAAAATAAAATAACTTTATTTTATTATTTTATTTACGATTACGTTCCAAAAACTACTTTTCACAAACTATTTTTCACAGTTGACCAGCGCCAACCGACCTTAAGTCGCACCTAGGGCAAACTCGTTGCTCTGAACACAACGATGCCCTTGGATTTCTGATATGGACACTCGTTTAGAAGTTATTCCTGTCTAAAGAAGAAACCGCCCGTGCGCTTTATTAAAAACTTAACAATTTTCGCCGTATCATTCTGGGCACACCAGGCCTTGGAATTTTACGTCATCTCAGCACGTGGTTTCAGAATTTTCCCAAATAATTTCTAAAAATAAAACCGGAGAAAAACTGAGTCATTACGTTATACACGACGTGTAAATGTACAAGGCATGACACATTTCATGAAGACCCGAAGAACTTTGCATGGCGTGCAGAATGTCGTGAAACTTTCGAGGCCCGAACATTACACGTCATGTAATGTTTACACGACATGTAAGTGTCAAACACAACAAAAAAAACACTGATTTCCAGCATATCTTTGACTGGGATTTTATTTTGACCACTAAGAACGGACATTAAACGGAGGATTTGACCTGGGGGGAAACCATAGATGACTTCTATGCCTATATATATGAGATCCGGCCACGAGGGAAGGCGTTCCATTTACAAGATTGAGGCACGACCACCGGGAGGCTGCCGTAGGGTTCCGACCCGCCGTTCTTCGTAGATAAGTTTTATTTCTGCTTTTTTGTTTTCTCATTTTGCTGTAATCGATGGATACTTTCTAATTTTATTCCAATCTCTTTTCTTTCTTCATTCCCTTTTTCATTCATTCGTTCGTTGCTACGTTCTCCGTTATTTCTTTGTTTAAGTTAGTTTTTAATCGATTTTTCATTGTTTCAATTGTGGATTGCCTTGTTTTGAATCATTTAATCGTTATGTTGAGCATGCCATCTGCTTCTCTGTCTTTAATCAATTCCATCATGTGCGGTTAATCCGCTTAGGGTTAGGGGTCGAGAGTAGGGGTGTTTCTCAGCCTAATGAATTTATAGATTGAACCTTGGTAACCCTATGGTGAGTAATTAAGTTAATAATAATTTTTCACCGTATTCTTTTGCACAACCTTGACTATGGTAAGTGCAATTGAACGAACCTAACCTAATTGGAGTTGAGCAGAACTATAACCATTCATCTGTGACGCTTTCTGCATAGAAGCTAACCATAATGTGCCCAGGTTGTTAGCTATACTCTGACCATGGGATAGTTGCGGCATAGGTAGATCCAATTGATTTGATCAAAACTAATTGACGACTTTTGCACTGCTTTGCAGTCTAAGTCGTAGGACTATCCCAAGCTAAACCTGGGATTATCTTTTGCTTATACCCTGAAATTGACCATGACCCCTTTTCTTGTCTTTCTTCCTGCATTTTATTTAATTAATTTGTGTCAATTAATTTAATAAAATCAACTGAAATTGGAGTGACCCGACCTTTGGTTAAGAATTGTCTATCGCGTTCCCCGCTCTTTGTGGGTTCGATCTCGTACTTCCACTTTACTGCACCATTGTAGTTAGTGTTGTTTGGGATAAAATAAAATTTCTTTTTTATTAGACCCGAGGGAAATAACGACAACCTTTGGGTTTGTCACCCACCACATTGTAGTGGGATGCAATTCTTCATATTGTTAGCTATGTCAAGAGGGAACAAGGCTTGGGACCGTTGTATTCAGATCATGGGCTCACTGTCGTAGAGGCATTTTGTGATGTTGATTGTGAAGGTTGTCTATCTTCTTGCAGATCTACATCTGACTATGTTGTCTTTATTGGTGGGAATCTTGTCTTTTGGCGGAGCAAGAAACAAATCATTGTTTCTCACTCGAGTGCTAGGTGACAATATCAAGCAATGGCGCATGAAACATCTGAAATCTTATGAATGCAACATCTTCCACATGAGATTGGATATCCTATCAAAAGGTCTGCACAAATATGTTGTGACAATCAAGCACCGATCAAGATTGCTACAAATCAAGTGTTTTATGAGTGGACTAAGCATATTGAGGTTGACTCCCATTTTGTTCGGAAAAATTATGAAATGAATAATCTTACCTTTGGGTGTGTACAGATTGCAAAGCAATTGGCCGATGTGTTTACTAAAGAGGTTCCAGGAACACAGGTAAAATTTTTATGCGGCAAGCTAGACATGATAAATATATAGGTTCCAACTTGAGGGGGTGTTAAAATATTTTGAATATTTAGATATTTAGGATATGAGGGTTTGACTGGGTCATCAGCTTATGTATTTTTTTAATTTCAAATCTCCCATTATCTCGAAATTGTATCTTATATCCTCGTCTATAAATAAACCTACCGGACCTCGCTTTGAGGACACCGTTTCCTGGTATTCAGTTTACACAAAATTAATCACAGCCTGAAGATTAAACCTTGAACTAATGTATCAGCAGTTTCAATGATTGGTCTGGTTTTTAAAACTGCATGTAGTGAGAGTTTATTCCTATAGAACAAGTCAATATATGTAATATTTCTATTCCTAGTAATTATGCTCACAAACCATAAAAAAAAACATATTCCGGCATGTCCATTCTGCAAAATAGCTATTCCATTTAATCCCATTCCACACAAGGAACCAACCATGTCAGGTTCTAAATATCTTAACAGGTTCGTGATAATTACAAAAAAGAACAGCATGGTAGTAAAAACTCATCTTAAGATTCAGCACAATAACATTTATATGAGTGCAATAAAAGATATCTTGTACAGTTCTTTAAAAGATTCTGCTAGCAATTGATTTCAAATCTTTGTTTTGAGATTTCTTTTTTCTGTTCAGTTTTAGGTTTGCTTAATTGCTTGTTTGAAATAAATGTGGTGTACAAAGATGGAATAATGAGCTCTAATGGGCTGTCATAAATACCCAACTCAGTGTTTGTCTAAAAACCATAAGCATCGTTAGTTGAAAACAGAAAGAAAAAAAAGGCAAAAGGGGGCACAAATCTCTGTTATAGAACAACTGATTCTCTCGGAAGTGGGAACTACTTCATTGCCAATTCCTTAGATGATTGAAAACTTACAGGTTATGTTTTAATTTCACAGTAGAACTGTCACATGAACAACAAGTAGGAATAAACACATTCCACGTTAAATATTCAAAGACAAGCAAATCAAAAGGCAGAAAAATAAAAAACAGGAAGCTGATCGATACACATTAAATAAAACATTGTGCACTTGCAGATTAAGTGAATGTTAAAGATGACTGCAAACCCTTGATAAAGCCAAGAAGCTCCGCCATCCAATTTTATGGAGATACTTTCCAAATAACACCCGCAATCCAGTACAGACAGTCCAAGTGTCCCATCTTGATTCTCCAAATGAAGAGTGAGGCCCACTTCCATACCTTCAGCCTTATCAAAAGTATTGTTCAACACTTTGCTCAAATGAGTTGTATATGATCAAGGACAATGCAAGAAGAAAGTCCCATGAATAAAGTACACAAACACAGCAGCTGAGAATGGGAGCAGAGACATTAAAGATTCAAAACTCATAAGTTACATGGAATGTAACCTTCATTGGAATGTCACTCAAGAGAATGTGATCTTCTTCTGCCATTGTCATGAGGGTTAAGAAATAGATAGAACATGGGAATGATTATTCACATTCTCCAACACTTTGAAATATGATAGAAAAACATGACAACATTAAAAGGAAAAAAATTATAATTTCATTCCATCACACCAAACGATAATTTATTAATTTTGAGTATGGCAGAATTTGCAGCCTTCCTTTGTGAGGGGGTTTCTGTGCAAGTATTTGGGCAAGGGCAGCACTGAAGATAAAATATCATGTCAGCAAACTAGAGCACATTTACTCAGATTTCCAAAGCACAACCTGAAAAGGTCCTCAATCGCCAGCATGATGGAACTAGTAAACTCAGCAACTATCCAAATCCGCCATTATACGTAGCTCCATAAGTTCAGAAGGGGGGGGGGGGAGGCAAAGTGGAAGTCGCGCTGATTACCTGAACGGAAGCGCCCCCGTGATCGGAAATAGCAATTGGAACCAACCAGGTACTACAAGAATAGAACCAGTTCATACTGAGACTGGCGGTGGCACCAGAGACCACTATGACTACACCAGTCTCTCCAGGCTTCACATATGAAGAAGACACATCTACCTGGTGGATCCTAATGTTAGAAAGAACGATGCGTGCTTTACCCACCAATGGAATTTTCAAGGAACCCTCAACTTGGGGCACGTCTAGGGGAGTTAGGGCTGAAAATGCCCTGTCCACTAGCAAATCCTTGACAAAATCTAGACCCTTGTCGGATATGAAAGCCGAGATGAATCCTTCTTCGACGACTTGAAAATTTGCACTTGGAAGAAAGAACAAAAGGGTCGACAGACATAATAACAAGGTGGACGCCATGCAGGAGTGCTCAAAGAGTAGATGAAGATTCCAAAAAAAATCCCTCTGGGTTAATTCCGGGTCCCTTGGCTTCCAACTGTTCCCTCATTTTTCTTCTTCTGATGCCTCGGTTCCCCTGGATGAAGGCGTAGAGTTCAAGCCTGAGAGGAACAGCCGTCAGTTATTGGGATATGCAGGTGCAAACAGATGAGAGAAGGCTGGACTTGTGTCCGTCCATGTCCATTGGGCATGAGGCCCTCAATAAATAAGCTCACATTGGATTATTTTTCTTTTTCTATGCAAGCCTTTTATACATTTCATTGATTACGTTTATAATATTAACTTAAATGGCATTTCTATTATAAATTTTATTGAGAATTTCCGCTGCCAATTTCCACCGATAATTTCCATTGGCAATTTCTCTTAGTAATTTCCACTGCGAATTCCCAAAAGGAATTCCAATGACATTTCTACCGTAAATTCGTACAGTAAATTCATAGTTGGAATTCTCTGTTGAAATGTTTAATTATTTCAAAAGAAGTGGTTTATGATTTCAAATTGATTTGAAATGGAAATTTCATCTGATATTTCGCTATTGAAATTTAAAACGAAATTGAATTGAAATTTTTCACTTGGAGTTTCCACTGGAAATTCCCAATATGAATTCCCGATAAGAATTTATATGCACTGGACATTTCAAATTGATTTCAAGAAGGGCATGTAGATATTTCCACTTGCAATTTTCCACTGCAAATTTTCACTATGAACTTTCATAAGGAATTTTCAGATAATATCTCTGATGGATATTCGCACTATGAATTCGTAGTTGGAATTCTCACTTGATATTTTCAAAAGATTCAGAAGAACTGATTTGTGGTTTTTAATTGATTTAAAATGAAAATGTCATTTTGTATTTTGATGTTAGAATTTAAAAAGTGAAAATTTTCATTTGGAGTTTTCATTGGGACTTTCCACTGAAAATTTTCAATGAGAATTTCCAATTGATTCAGAAGATAGCACCCCATCCAATATCATTTATAAACAAAGGTGATCTGACAATCTGTGAACATAAATTATACAGGTCATAATGAACACAATTGGGTTGAATTTGGACGATGTACACGATTCAGAACACATAAATTCAATAGATTTGAATATTGTGCAGTATTCGTCTGACTGTTACGTGAGGGAGCATAACAGTGCTGACATTACAATACCAAATCACAATGCATAAATTTTCATCAATAGAGATGGAGTTCCAAATTCAGAAGAAAATACCTAATCTGATGTTATTTATAAACAAAGCACTGCATGAAGATCGAGCATTAGGATGATTTTTAAATCAAAATTTGAAGCATATTCATTTTATGTTGTCTACGGAGACATTGTTGGTTTCAGTATACGAAAGCAATATGTTAACTGACATAAAAAGAATAAAAGCTTAGTAACATCATCATTGTATACATATAGCAAATAAGGATTATGAAGACCAGACAAACGTGATGTCAATGTCAAAAAGTCACGTGTCGAAACAAAGACTAATTGACCAACGCGAATGAGAGTTGTCTATATGTCTAATAAGCTGAGTGCAGGAAACTTGTTGAGGAGCATAACCACACTTTATATTCTCCCGAAACCACGCACTTGATGAGGTCACAATAGCGCATCAATGATGCACAAGGTGTCGATTTGGATGTAAATGATAAAGTCGATCTTAAGCCCGATGATTCGTTTTCAACTGTAACAATCATTGCAGGTGGGTCTGAGAGTCTTGGATATACACGAGTAGACACTACTGCAAATATAACCTTTAAAAGCGCTAGAAAATGTCATTTACAGTGCTAAAAAAACGTTGTTAATCAAGACGCTGGTAAAAGGGAGATTCCTTTTAATAACGCTAAAAAAAGTGATGATAAAGTCTCCTTTTATCAGTGCTGATAAAAGGGTTCTTTATCAGGGTTTTTTTAGCGCTGTTAAAAGACCACTCTTATCAGTTTTTTTTTAAAAGCGTCGATAAAAGTTTAAAATATTAAAAAAAATCTGCAAATCGGAGGGGGGGTTTAACAACTTGACCCCCCCACACTTTAACAGCGCTACGAAGCACCCCGCCCGCCACTTCCACCCATGCACGTCCCAGCCCCACCCCCTAACCCTTTAACAACGCTAGCGCCCCTGCTTCCCCCAAGATCTGAACTCGAGACCTCCCACTGTTCACCTGAACCCTTTCTCACTCCTCTATACTTCTTTGTTGTCCATTTAATGATATATATATATATATATAGTTATATTTATTCGTATATTAATATATATTTATATTAACAAATATATATTTATATTAACATATATATATATTTATATTAAAATATATATTTAGTTATATTAATATATATATATATATTCGTATATTAATATATACATATTAATATATATTTATATATATGTATAGTTATATTTATATATCTATATATTTATTCGCATATTAACATGTATTTATATCTATCTATTTATATATATTTAGTTATATTTTTTTATTCGTATATTTATTCATATATTAACATATATCAGTTTGTCAATACGCACACACACAAATACACACACACGCACACACCACTACTAGAAACTGGGCCTATAGAGATCGCCAATGGCGGTCGCTATAGCCCTACAACGACCGCCTTGCGACCGCCACTGGCGGTCGCATTTGGCCCGTCACTGTAGGGCTATAGCGACCTCCATTGGCGGTCTCTATAGGTGACCGGAAATTCGGTCCACCGCACCGCCTGACAGTCGCTGTTGGGTTGGCCTATAGCGACCGCCAAAGGCGGCCGCAAGCATGGATTTTTTTTTTATAAAAAAAAAATCATTTATACATCACATTTCCAACAAACACAAAAACTATTTCCGAACATAAGAAACACAACTAAAATGACAAAGAAAAACAATTCAAAACAGCATAAACATCAGGTTCCTCAAAAACAATAAATGACGGACATACTTCTTCGCATACAGCGATCCAAACAGCTCTAATCCATCCCAATCTTCTCCTTCAATAAACCTACAATAAGATACAAAAGAAGCAACTAAACAAAACAAATGCAAATTGGACATATTTATTAAGTTAATATATATATATATATATATATATATATATATATATCAAATTGGGCCGTTAGGGCGTTTGGGAATTTGGTCAATTGGCCATTAGATCAATAGGCTAATATGCCATTAGTCCATTTGGTCATTACGGCGTTACATGAATATGTCATCAGGGTGTTAGGGCGGCGTTACCCCCCACCCCCTGAACTGCCCCCACCCCCCGAACATCCCCCCTCACCCCGGACAACCCCCCTCACCCCCGAACACCCCCTCACCCTCAGACAACCCTCCACACCCTAAAAAGCCCCCCACCTCCTGATAGCCCCCCCCCACGGGGAGACGACACGTCATTCGGACGCGCGGTTTGTGCGACACGGCTGAATATGTGTGTTTTAGGTGTTTAACACGCTTGAAAAACGTGCGTGAGGTGGTCAAGATCGGCCGAACGACCTCAGAATGGCATGAAATCGGACAAAAACAAAGGGTGGGTGAATTGTGAAATGGTCGGGCAGACGACACGTCAATCGGAGGTGTCGTGTGACCGCGGTGACCGGAAATGCACTCCGCGTGTCGTAAATGGCCAAAACATACATTTAACGGTCAAATGCATACCGAACGACATCGGCATGACTTGAAGTCACAGGAAAAAACCCTAATTATTACTGGCGAGGTGTACAAGGAGACGACACGTCATTCGGACGTGCGGTTTGCGCGACATGACTGAATATGTGTTTTTTAGGTGTTTGGTGCGCTTGAAAAACGTGCGTGGGGAAGTCAAAACCAGTCGAACGACCTCAGAATGCCATAATATCGGATGACAACAAAGGTTGGATGAATTATGAAATGGTCAGGCAGACGACACTTCAATCGGAGGTCTCAGGTGACCGCGGTGACCGAAAACGCACTCCGCGTGTCGTAAATGGCCAAAACATGCGTTTAACAGTCAAATGCACACCGAACGACATCTACATGACTTGAAATCACACGAAAACACTCTAATTATTATCTGTGAGGTGTACGAGGAGACAGAACATCCTTCATACGTGTGGTTTGCGCGGTACGACTGAATATATATTTTTTAGGTGGTTGGCGCTTGAAAAGCGTGCGTGAGGTGGTCAAAACCGGCCGAACGACCTCAGAATGTTATGAAATCGGACGAAAACAAAGGGTGAGTGAATTGTAAAATGGTCAGGTAGACGACACATCAATCAGAGGTGTCGTGTGACCGCGACGACCGAAAACGCACTCCGCGTGTCGTAAATGGCCAAAACATGCGTTTAACGGTCAAATGCATACCGAATGACATCGGCATGAATTGAAATCACAGAAAAAAACTCTAATTATTATTTGTGAAGTGTAAGAGAAGAAGACAGGTCATTCAGATGCACAGTTTGCGCGACACGGCTGAATATGTGTTTTTTTGGTGTTTGACGCGCTTGAAAAGCATGCGTGGGGTGGTCAAAATCGGCTGAACGACCTCAGAATGCCATGAAAACAGATGACAGAAAAGGGTGGGTGAATTTTGAAATGTTCAGGCAGACGTCACATCAATCGAAGGTGTCGTGTGACCGCGGTGACTGAAAACGCACTCTGCGTGTCGTAAATGGCCAAAACATGCGTTTAACGGTCAAATGCATACTGAACGATATCAGAATGACTTGAAATCACATAAGAACACCCTAATTATTATTCTTAAGATGTACGAGGAAACGACACATCATTCAGACGTGCGGTTTGCGCGTCACGACTGAATATATGTTTTTTAGGTGTTTGACGCGCTTGAAAAGCGTGTGTGGGGTGGTCAAAACCGGACGAACGACCTCGGAATGTCATGAAATCGGACGACAAAAAAGGGTTAGTGAATTATGAAATGATCGGGCATACGACACATCAATCGGAGGTGTTGTGTGACCGTGGTGACTGAAAACATACTCCGCGTGTCGTAAATGGCCAAAACATGCATTTAACGATCAAATGCATACTGAACGATATCGGCATGACTTGAAATCACACAAAAACACCCTAATTATTATTCATGAGGTGTAAGAGGAGACAAAATGTCATTCGGATGCACAATCTGCGTGACACGGCTGAATATGTGTTTTTAGGTGTTTGGCGCGCTTGAAAAGCGTGAATGAGGTGGTCAAAACCGGCCGAACGACGTCGAAATGACATGAAATTAGACTAAAACAAAGGGTGGGTGAATTTTGAAATGGTCGGGTAGACGACACATCAATCGGAGGTGTCATGTGACCGTAGTGACCGAAAACACACTCTACATGTTGTAAATGACCAAAACATGCGTTTAACGGTCAAATGCATACCGAACGACATCAGAATGACTTGAAATCACACGAAATGTCACGACCCGACCCTACCCGGGCTCGAGCCGAAACTACCCCAAGCCCGCCTCCATAGGCCAGGGGTTGGCGACCAGCGCCGAAGGCACAACAACTCGGGGAGGCCTTTGCCTAAGTACCTGTACACACACACGCAGCACACTCAATGCAAAAAGTGCAAAGTAAAAGGGAAAGTAAAGTAAAGAAAAGTGCAACTGCTATAAATAAACCACAAGTGCATCGACCTCTAAACAGTACAAAGCAAAAGCTGAAGGTAAATTGAAAAGGAAAAAGGGAAAAACATGCACCCAACCAGAAAAGTGTCACAACCCGGCAACAGGTAAACAAAAACAAACACCTGGGAGAGTCCCACACCTAGAACCCGACTACGACCATCGCACGTGGTCCAAGCTCCCGAACTCCTAAGCTCCGCTGAAGTCATGACCAACCTGTCCGTCGTCTGCAAGGGCACACCAAGTGCGGGCAAAGCCCAAGCAGGGGTGAGTATAAAAATACTCAGTAGGATACCCCGAAGGCTCGAGGGAGCAACAAAGGAGGTACCGAAAGGTGAACAGTAGATCGAACAGGGGAAAGTAAAAGAGTACAACCGAGAGTGAAGTAAAGAGTATAGTAGAGAGTCCAGCTCAACCCAACAAGAGGAAGGTAGTAGACTCGTCCAAACACAAGGAGCTGGAAACGGTGAGAATATGATCTTCTCGTCGAGTCTGCGCTACCTATAGTAGGGGAGTAGACTCATCCAACCACGAGAAGCTAGACACGGAAAGCACGTGGCATACCCCGCACGTCTTCGCCTCTCCTGGAAAGAGAGTAACCAAAACCCAAGAAGTGGGTACCAGAAACAAGGTATATACATAACCATATGCTCAATCAAGATTGTAAGGGGATCTCCATCCCGTAGCTCAGCCCAAGAAAGTGAGTAGCCAACAGTCCCAAAAGTAAACACCATCGATGCCCAGTATCCCACACGTCTGCCCCGAATTGCAAGTCAAGGGGCTCAAATCACTGCACCTTAACACTATCCGCTTTGGGCGGCACTGACTCGCCCACACGGTTTTAGGTCGTGTCACAAGGACGCGTCTCGGTGGGGAAAGCGCCTCTCGTACTTGAGAGTTCTGAGGGGGAACGTCAAACCACACCTCATCACTACCCCGCAGTCGAGAGGTCTCCTCAAAGTTGACAGGTGACCCCCTACTCTGCCCCGCTGGAGGGTAATCCCTGGAAGTCGACGGGTTCCAACTGGAGGGAGACCCGGTAAGAGTCGACGGGTGCCACACTGCCCAGTCTCGTAAAAAGGGTACTCCACTAGAGGGCGACCCGGCTAAAGTTGTCAAAGAGTCCTAATGTCCAGTCCTGAAAAAGGGTACTCCACTGGAGGGAGGCTCAAAACCGTCATCGGGGACCACTTCCCAGCCCACCTGGAGGTAAACCCAGCATCGGGGACCACTTCCCAGCCCAGCTGGAGGTAAACCCGGAACCGCTCTGGTCATCCCTGCTGGATGGTACTGCTCAGTGAACACTGCTGTACCGACCATCCTTGCTGGATGGTAATCCACTGGCTATCCCTGCTGGATGATACTACTCTGGTCATCCCTGCTGGATGGTACAACTGGTCAGCCCTGCTGGAAACAACCTCCTAGGTAGAGGATCGGTGCCCGCGTAATGTGTTGGTCACACCGAATCCACAAGAACTCTACCAGGGAACACGAAACACCTCTGCCGGCCAAACCATCGAGAACAGAACCAGGGGAAAACCACTCAACCCTGCTGGTCGTAACCATCGTGAACAAGACCAGGGGGAAAGTAAACCCTGCCGGTCAACAAACAAGATTGGAACCAAGGGAAAACTCAACCCTGCTGGTCAACAAATGAGAACAGAACCAGGGGAAGACTCAACCCTGCTGGTCAACAAACGAGATCAGAACCAGGGGAAAACTCAACCCTGCTGGTCAACAAATGAGACAGAACCAGGGGAAGACTCAACCCTGCTGGTCAATAGTCGAGAACCGAGGAACCCTCTACATTGTGAGAGGTCAAAAGTACGTAAAGCAGAACACGACATGCACATGGGGCCCACACGACGTGTGACCCCAAGTCAACCCCAACCAAGCGCACAAACATTCACAGGTACAAACAACCACATGTACCTCCAAGCGTCCCCGTATACTCCTAGAGTATACCACGTTCCAGCCTAAAGGATATCATCCACACGACACCCAACGTCAACACGAAGGGCGTAAACGTAACAACTCTAAATTGCCACCTCATTGGCCCAGACACGACCAACTACATCTCTTCAAGCATATACTTCATTCACACAGGAGTGCACACGATCATATGCCAAGGGTTCCCTGCAGACACCACGGAAGGAACCACCGCCGGTACTCCTTTCATATTTCCTCATTTAATAAGATCGCTTAAGAGGCTCCGCTCGCCTGAACAGATTACACCATTGTAATCCTCGCGGAAAAACACGCGAGATCGACTACTTACTCGCCCCAAACGGATATCTGAAGAAAAAGTCGTCCAACACCGCTTTACGCCCGAACGACGTCTCGTGGACTCGGGCCCCGGTCCTGAAAACAGTCGGGCGCATCGCACCATTGCGATCCCCTAAGAAAAGCACGTCAAAAGGACTGGTCACTTGAGTGCAACGGATATCCGGAGAAAAAGATGCATTCCGGCGCATCGCACACGAGCGGTGCTACGTGGGACCCGCATCCCGGTCCCGAAACACAACGAACGGATCGCACTGTTGCGATCCTCTCGAAAAAGTACACAAGTTCGACAAATCACTTGTCCAAAACGGACACCCGGTGATAAAGTTAGAAAATCACCGTCAACTCCCAAAATGACCCCCGTGGGGCCCGCACCATCGTGCATAATTAAAGTGGGCGGATTGCGCCATTGCAATGACCTCGAAAAAACACCCAATATTGACTACTCGCACGCCCCGAACGGACGTCCGATGAAAAAGTTACAAAAAGCTGCGTGCAGCTCGAAAGACGGCCCGTGGGGCCCACGCCACAACTCCGGTTTCGACACTCGAAACCATGCTGGAAAACTCCGGCTCAACGCCAGGGTCGCGACGCCACTGACGATGCTCAAAACGGACATCGGATGTGTCCGCGCCGTCCAAAACAAGAACTCCCGGAAGAACGCTCGTCCACTTAACGGTCGCGCCGCGCCCCTGAGCCCCTCGCCTCGAGAATTAAAATTCCCGAGACTATCAAAAAAAAGTTTGGATCGACGATACGATTCCATAGCTGCAGACGACGCATCAAACGAACGCGCCATTTGGGAGATATGGCCCCCCGAATGCAAGGGGGCCTAGCCGGGCCGGTCCACCCCGGCTGGCCCACTCCAGAGCACCGGCCCGCGGCCCAGCCGCGGGTCCTGTCCAGTTCGTCGTGGCCCACCTCCAATCCACCGGACCCGCCTCGGGTCCGGTTTATTTTCGAACGGACCGACCACCCTGACCGGTCTCCCCTACTTGCGCCGCGTCAAGAGCGGCGTGCAGGTCTTGCTCCCCCGAGACCCCGCCTCCACCGACACCCACTGACCAGCGGATCCGCCGGCCTCCGCTCCACCGCGACGCCCCGCGGCCACCTGCGCCGCACGCCCCCGACCGACTGCTTGAGCCGAAGCCCGCACCTCCGCCGCTGGAGATCGGCCGCGCCGCCACGCTGGAAGCCGCCGCCACTGCTTGAGCTCGCCGGAAAACAAAGGAAAACCGCCAGAAACTTCAAAAACCCGCGAACTTCGCCGAACCACTGCGGCCTCCTCCGAACTCGGATTTCAATTCAGAAAGATGTGATGGAAAGAACAGAATGTATACTGCACGACCATAGGATTTTTTCAAAGATAAAACAACAATTGACGCTATAATTGAGATTCAAAGGAGGCTCGGGAATTAAAAACGGAAACAACAACCGCCTACCTGCGAGGGCGTAGCCCGACGCCTCGCCGTCAAACCTCTGGAGCCTTCACCACCCTGATCGAAGGAGGGAGGTGGAGAGGAGGATTTCCTTGGTTGATCTCCTTCCACCGAGGAAACAAAGTAGAGGGAGGGGGATGGGTTTGCTTAAGTAGGGGAAAAATAATAATTAATTAAAAATTAATTAATTTCATCCTTAATTTAACATGCATCTGAAACTCTCGACGAGGTCGAGGTTAGGACTCCCCTAGGGTAAACACATCCTCCTGAGCACAACGGAGGTCTCAGACTTTTAATCCGAGGCCCCGTTCAAAATTTATTAAACTGAACGCCTGAGACCGCCAAATTACGAAAACGCCCCCGGGGCCATTTTTCACTGACGGACCGCGCCCGCAAAACTTACACCTCTTTTAGGGTAAACGACACACTCTAAATTCAATGATGCCCTCATTTTTTCTATCCAAGCCACCATTTAAGATATACTTGAGTTAAGCCGTTAAACGAATAAATTAATTATTTAATTTATCCGTTCTACGCTCCGATAGCGAGCGAGGGGTCCAAACGTCCCGCACCGACATGTTTTATGTAGTTCCTAGGGAAAACAACCCATTCCGGACCCATACGTACACTCAGAATTCTGATCTGGATCACCATTCAGGAGTTATCCCATTTATTTGGCGTTTCCAGTGTGAACGCACTGAAAATTTAATTTCGGCCACACTGGGGCTCGGAATCGCACGCCGTCTGAGGGAGATGCTCTGGAATAACATCAAGAATATTAAAAAGTCATTTTTAGAAAAAAATGGGTTCTTAAATGAAAACACACTAATTATTATTCGTGATATGTACAATGAGACAACACATCATTCGGAAGCGCGATTTGCGTGACACAGTTGAATATGTGTTTTTTAGGTATTTGGCGTGCTTGAAAAGCATGCGTGGGGTGGTCAAAACCGGCAGAACGACCTCAGAATGCCATGAAATCAGACAACAGAAAAAGGTGGGTGAATTTTGAAATAGTCGGGTAGACGACACATCAATCGGAGGTGTCGTGTGACCGCGGTGACCGAAAACGCACCCAGCGTGTCGTAAATGGTCAAAACATGCGTTTAACGATCAAATGCATACCGAACAACATCGACATGACTTTAAATCATACTAAAATACCCTAATTATTATTCGTGAGGTGTATGAGGAGACGACACATCCTTCAGACACGCGGTTTGCGCGTCACGGCTGAATATGTGTTTTTTTAGGTGTTTGACGCGCTTGAAAAGCGTGCGTGGGGTGTTCAAAACCGGCCGAATGACTTCAAAATTCCATAAAATCGGATGACAAAAAAGGGTGGGTGAATTTTGAAATGGTAGGGCAAACAACACGTCAATTGGAGGTGTCGTGTGACCGCGGTGACCGAAAACGCACTCCGCACGTCGTAAATGGCCAAAACATGCGTTTAACGGTCAAATGCATACCGAACGACATAAGAATGAATTCAAATCACACGAGAACACCCTAATTATTATTCTTATGGTGTTCGAGGAAACGACACGTCATTCGGACGCGCGGTTTGCGCGACACGACTAAATATGTATTTTTTAGGTGTTTGGCGTGCTTGAAAAGCGTGCGTGGGGTGGTCAAAACCAGCCGAACAATCTTAGAATGTCATGAAATCGGACGAAAACAAAGGGTGGATAAATTGTGAAATGGTCGAGAGACGAAACATCAATCAGAGGTGTCGTGTAACCGCGGTGACCGAAAAAGCACTCCACGTGTCGTAAATGGCCTAAACATGCGTTTAATGGTCAAATGCATACTGAACGACATCGACATGACTTGAAATCACACGAGAACACCCTAATTATTATTCGTGAGGTTTACGATGATACGGAACGTCCTTTGGATGCACTGTTTGCGCGGCACAGATGAATATGTGTTTTTTAGGTGTTTGGCGCGCTTGAAAAGCGTGCGTGGGGTGGTCAAAACCGGTCGAACGACCTCAGAATGCCATAAAATCAGACGACAACAAAGGGTGGGTGGATTGTGAAATGTTCGGGCATAAGGCATGTCAATCGGAGGTGTCATGTGACTGCGATGATTGGAAACACACTCCGCGTGTCGTAAATGGCCAAAACACGTGTTTAATGGTCAAATGCATACTGAACAACATCAGAATGACTTGAAATCACACGAGAACACCCTAATTATTATTCTTGAGGTGTAAAAGGAGACAAAATGTCATTCAGACGCGCAGTTTGCGCGACACGACTGAATATGTGTATTCTAGGTGTTTAGTGCGCTTGAAAAGCGTACGTGGGGTTGTCAAAACTGGCTGAACGACCTCGTAATGTCATGAAATCAGACGACAAAAAAATTTGGGTGAATTGTGAAATTTTTAGGTAGACGACACGTCAATCGGAGGTGTCGTCTGATCACAGTGACTGAAAACGCACTTCGCGTGTCATAAATGGCCAAAACATGCGTTTAACGGTCAAATGCATACCGAACGACATCGACATGACTTGAAATCACACAAAAACACCCTAATTATTATTCGTGAGGTGTACAAGGATACGACACATCATTCGGATGCGCGGTTTGCACGACACGACTGAATATGTGTTTTTTAGGTGTTTGACGCGCTTGAAAAGCGTGCGTGGGGTGGTCAAAACTCGCCAAACGACCTCAGAATGCCATGAAATCAGACGATAACAAAGGGTGGGTGAATTTTGAAACTTTTGGGCAGATGACACATCAATTAGAGGTGTCGTGTGACCGCGGTGACCAAAAACGCACTCTGAGTGTCGTAAATGGCCAAAACATGCGTTTAACGATCAAATGCATACCGAACGATATCAGCATGACTTGAAATCACACGAAAACACCCTAATTATTATTCATGAGGTGTATAAGGAGATGACATGTTTCAGACACGCGGTTTGTGCAGCACGACTGAATATGTGTTTTTTAGGTGTTTGGCGCGCTTGAAAAGCGTGCGTGGTGTGGTCAAAATCATCCGAATGACCTCAGAATTCCATGAAATAGGATGAAAACAAAGGGTGGGTGAATTGTGAAACTTTTGGGTAGACGGTACATCAATCGGGGGTGTCGTGTGACCGCGGTGACTGAAAACACACTCTGCTTGTCGTAAATGGCCAAAACATGCGTTTAACGGTCAAATGCATATCGAACGACATCGACATGACTTGAAATCACAGGAAAAAACCCTAATTATTATTTATGAGGTGTACGAGGAGACGAAATGTCAGTCAGACGTGCGGTTTGCGCGACACGACTGAATATGTGTTTTTTATGTGTTTGACGCACTTGAAAAACGTGTGTGAGGTGGTCAAAACTGGCCGAACGACCTCAGAATTCCATGAAATCAGATGAAAAAAAGGGTAGATGAATTGTGAAATGTTCGGGTAGACGAAACATCAATCGGAGGTGTCGTGTGACCGCGGTGACCGAAAACGCACTCCGCGTGTCGTAAATGACCAAAACATGTGTTTAATGGTCAAATGCATACCGAACGACAACGACATGACTTGAAATCACACGAGAACACCCTAATTATTATCCGTGAGGTGTACAAGGAGACAACACATCATTCGGATGCACGGATTGCGCGACACAGCTGAATATGTGTTTTTAGGTGTTTGGCTCGCTTGAAAAGCGTGCTTGGGGTGGTCAAAACCGGCCGAACGACCTCAGAATGCCATGAAATCAGACGAAAACAAAGGGTGGGTAAATTGTGAAATGGTCGGGTAGACGACATGTCAATCGGAGGTGTCGTGTGACCGCGGTGACTGAAAACACACTCCGCGTGTTGTAAATGGCCAAAACATGCGTTTAACGGTCAAATGCATACCGAACGACATCGACATTGCAACGACCCAAAATTTTTGAGTAAATTTTGTTCCCTAATTTTTGTGGGTTATTTTATTTTTCATTTAATAAAATGAGTATAATTAAAATGAGACCGTTGGGTTTCAACTATTATATGACCGTTGGTCAATATGACCATTGGAAACTAAATGTTACAATTATTTTCTAAAAATATAAGGGATATTGATTAATTAATATAGAAAGAAGATTTGATGGCCCCATCCAGTAGTCTTGGGCCGATCGAAGCCCATCTGACAGAACTCGGGAAGGAGGTAGCACCTTTGGGTTTTTCTCTGGACCAAACCCAAGCCAAACTTCATCGTGTGAAGCTGGAACGGAATCGCCTTCACGAGAAGTTCAAGATAATAGAAATCACTACTCGGGCAATGTTAGCCGAGCCACCCCAAGATTCTATCACCCTAGCACACCTTACTCTTAGGTCCTATGCTGGTGTTATAAGGGGCTATGTAATGAGACCATAACAGCCTTGTGTAATCCTTTGATTTAAATAAAAATTGTGATTTCTTCTTATGGTGAAGTTTGTGAATCTCAAGTGTCTGGATAAATATAGGATGTATATTATTGATGAATTTTGGAAAAAGGATATTTTAAAAAAATTATGTAAACCTTAAAAAATTAAAAATGTGTAATGATTTTCAAAAAATGGTCTTCTACATTTGTGTTCAGTATGAAATTTAGAGTCTAATAAGATCAACTTAATTTTTGATGAATAGTAAATTATGAATAGTGATTTTATGCTTAGGATTAGTAATATGACCAAATGGATTAGTAATCTCACTTAAAGAAAGTATATTAATATAATTTAGGCACCTTGATTAAGTAATGCGATTCAATAAAATAGGTAAATAACTGTTTCAAAAATTATTAGTTAAGTATTAGTTTTTTCGGGTGAATAGTTTATTTTATTTAAAAATTAAATTAAAAATATTTAGAAAATTATTTTCATAAAATAGAGTTCATTTTTGAAATCAGAGCATCGATATTTGGTTAAGGTGAATTTTTGGGATTTTTTTGAAATAATTGAATTTTCAGTGAATAGTGTTTTTATTTAAAAATTAAATTAAAAATATTTAGAAAATTATTTTCATAAAATGGAGTTCATTTTGAAATTAGAGCATCGATATTTGGTTAAGGTGAATTTTTGGGATTTTTTTGAGAAAGTTGAATTTTCGGTGAATAGTGAAAATACAGTTTTTGAGTTTCGGGTGTTTAATGACATCATTAAAGATTTAATAATTATGCAATAATTCTGGTCGACCTATGAATAGTAAGATAAGGTATGAGGTGTCTCAAGTGGCCAAAACCATGGGCAAATACCATGGGAAAGACCATGGTTTTTCCAATACCACCGATGAGGTGTCCCTTGACAATTAATGCTTTGTCCCCTCACTTCTCCTATAAATATCAAGCCTTTCCCTCATCCTTTTCATTTAAAAATACTCCTAAATGAAGTTCTGGTCTCATTAACTCCCAAGTATTCCTCCCAAGGTTCCCCCAAGCCCTCAAGGTCCTGACCTTCGAGTTTTAAGAGGTAAGTTTTAAGGTAAGGGATCATACCTCTCTCTTTCTTTTCATGTATTCTCCTTTATGTCATTTATTTTAAGATCCATGTTCTTATGTTGGGGATATTCTTTTATATTCATCCTACTATCCTTTTCATTTTAATATTATGAGAGGCTCCCTCTTACTCTCATCAATTCATTTTAATAATGTTTAAGTGGCGCTGTTAGACTGCTGAATTTTTGTGAGGGATTCTTTCAACCTTCCCAATTTCAAGTTCTATTTTCATGTCAAGTCTTTCAAGTTTCTTTTTATTATGTTGGGTATGATCTCTATATTCATCATACTTTCCTTTTATGTTCATATGATAAGAGACCCTATTTGATCTCATCAATTCATTTTTTGAAGTTTTAAGTGACGCCGTTAGGCTGCCGAATTTTCATAAGGGAAATCTTATTTTTGTCTTCCTTCTATGTTTTTCATTTCATATGGTATGTATTTCAAATTTCATTACCATGTTCTTATATCCTTTATATTCTGTACCTCTACTGTTTTATGGATCATTTATGAGTGGGTGATCCATGTCCCCTCTCTTTTCAATATTTTCTAAAACCCTGTAACATAGCCATTATGCTGCAGAATTTTCGTCTCAAAATGTATCTATCTTTTTCTCAAATTCTTTTATTTTATTAAGTTAATACTCAAAGATCTTTATTCTATAGGGGTATTCCCATATATATCAAAATGTTCTATTTTAATTCTGGGATTTACATACATGAAACCCGCTTTCATTTTTCATGGGTTTAATGTGACATAAAGATAATGTCTTTAAAGTAGTTTTTATAATGTTATGATTATGAAATGAAACCCATTCCTTTTATGCTATATGGGTTATTTATTAAATGTTTGATGATTATATATGTGACTCACATGATAATAAATACAAATTTAAGGGTACGCCCTGATAGCGCTCCAATGCATTGGGTAAAGACTTAATCTCTAGAGATGACCATTTTAACGATACCTTGGTGAATAACCTTGGTAAATTTTTTTAATGACACCTTGGGGATGGACCTTGGTGATACAGAAATGATTGTCTATGTTAAATGTTGTAGACACATCTTCAAGTTATGAAACACGTTATTTTTATTATGATATTCCTCATGATCTCTTTCTCATGCCTTAAAGTTATTTATCATGACTTTATTGATGTATCTCAAGTTCACATGTAAAATGTTTCCCTTATTTCCCTTACTGGGCCTTCTGCTCACCCTTTCCTTTGATGTATGCTCCCAGGTTATGAGATGCTGTAATGAACTTAGGATGAACAAATGAAGAAGCCTTTCAATTGTTTTAGAAGATTTTTTTATGTTGTCATGTATTAAGTTCCTGGTTTCCAAGACACTAAACCTTAAAGATCCTCGATTTTGTATAATGTAATGAAAGTTTATGTGATAAAAAGGCAGAATGTTATAGTTGGTATCAAAGGATGGTTTAGTTATTTATGGAAATTAGGATATGAAAACTTTAGGAAGAACCCTATAGAAAAGTTTAAATATAGGAAATTTTCCTGGTATTTTGGTGAGTATCGAGTAACTGGTTTATCAAGAAAATACATCCCTGTCTAGATACGAGTAGGTAGAGGTGGCTCTGACACAGATGTACATAGGGGTAAAACCCTAAAACACCTCTTTGATCTAGACTCGAACGAGAACTGGTACACAACAACGGGCCTTACTGCACTCTTTGTTATGACACTCCTGGGGGATATGTTTGGTTAATCGAAAGCTTTTTATGAATCATTATGAAGGAATTATAGAAAAATGTAATTGTCTAAGCATGAATTTTTAATACATAAAATCCTTTTTAGTTAAAAGATTCGTAAATGAAATAAATTTCTCAGGAAGGATTTATTCTTTTAGAAAATGTCCCCATTATCTAGGAATACATTGACGTATTTCCTGAGGAGTTACCCAGACCTCCCCCAGAAAGAGAGGTAGAGTTCTCCATTGAACTCGTACCTGGATCTCATCCGATGTCAAAGACCCCCTATAGGATGGAAAATGTGGAGCTAGAGGAATTAAAGAAACAACTCCAAGATCTTTTGGAGAATGGGTTTATCTGACCGAGTGTGTCTCCTTGGGGAGCACCAGTTCTCTTTGTGAATAAGAAGGATGGATTGATGCAGCTATGAATTGATTATAGAGAACTAAATGGGATCAAAATGAAGAACAAATACTCTCTTCCAAGAATTGATGACTTATTTGACCAACTTCATGGGGATAAATTCTTCTCTAAGATTGATCTTCATTCTGGTTATCATCAATTGGGGGTGAAGAATGTTGATATTCCAAAAAATACCTTCCAATAAAGATATGGGCATTATGAGTTTATTGTTATGCCCTTCAGACTGACTAATGCACCTGTTTTTTTTATGGATCAAGAATAAGTTGATTTTGGAAACTTATGTTTATAAAATGGATATCATTTGTATAGGAAAATGGTTTGGTGATTAAATGATAAAGGTTATTTTGGACGATGTTTTCTTTTTTGTAGTATTATATGCCTAAGGGAAATAAAATACTACAAGATTTAAATTGAGGAGGAATGGTTGATTTTTTTATGTATTTATTGTGGACATATGGTGATTTGAGTTATTTCTGGAAAATGATGAACCAAGCATAGAGAATATGTGAATAGGTTAATTACACTTTAGTATGAGACTTTAATAGTAGTCGATGTTATTTGGAGATAAATGTTAAGATTTATTGTGGAAGACTATGTGATTAAATCCTTCTGAGTTTTGGGTTCCAATCTTAGTTTGGTTTTTTCTGAAGAATTTTAAGGATGATTGTGTATTGAATGGTCTTTTTGGAACTTTGGGTACTTTTTGTTGAATTTTGGAGATTAATAGTCTTTTTTTTCTTTTTATAAAGGATTATCCTTTTTGGGGATTATATGATCTCGTATTAATCATTTTAGTTTTAGTTTATGACTAAAGACAAGGGGAATATATAGTTATTCTTTTGTGGATTATGTGATTCTCTAGAAGATGATTCTTGTGCTTTTGACGAGACCAAGTGTTTTTGAATGCTCATTGTTTGGAGAAAAGATTAGTCCTGGTAGAAACTTATTAAAGGATGAAACTCTACTTGAAGGTAAGTATATTTCCTTATGTTTTTATTCTCTGTAGTAAATGAATTCCTCAAAATTATGAAAAGGAACGTAAAACAAAAACATTGTTGGTTTACGTTTCCTACTGGGTAATCAAAGACCGTTTAACACATCTTAAGTTTGTGATCTTATTGTGGTTATTTTTCTCCTAATCATGTTTTCTATCACTCTCCATCAGAACATGACCCTTTGTTTTCTCTTCCATATCCATGTTTCCTACATTGAATCCTAGTATGGGTTAACTCGGGTG
This sequence comes from Viscum album, assembly GCA_963277665.1. Classification (NCBI taxonomy): domain Eukaryota; kingdom Viridiplantae; phylum Streptophyta; class Magnoliopsida; order Santalales; family Viscaceae; genus Viscum; species Viscum album. The sequence continues at coordinate 866,016,032 of OY728152.1, read as the reverse complement.
ACCTTTGTACTTCACTTTCTTTTTTTAAAGTAATAGTTTTACCGACTCTTTTTCCGATGTGGGACTTTCAACGAAATTTCCAAGCCCAATTTTAAAATTGCGAGGATGCAATTTCTTAAGGGGGGAAGATTGTAACGACCCAAAATTTTTGAGTAAATTTTGTTCCCTAATTTTTGTGTGTTATTTTATTTTTCATTTAATAAAATGAGTATAATTAAAATGAGACCGTTGGGTTTCAACTGTTATATGACCGTTGGTCAATATGACCATTGGAAACTAAATGTTACAATTATTTTCTAAAAATACAAGTGATATTGATTAATTAATATAAAAAGAAGATTTGGTGGCCCCATCCAGTAGTCTCGGGCCGATCGAAGCCCATCTGACGGAACTCGGGAAGGAGGTAGCACCTTTGGGCTTTGCTCTGGACCAAACCCAAGCTGAACTTCATCGTGTGAAGTTGGAACGGAATCGCCTTCGCGAGAAGTTCAAGATGATAGAAATCACTACTCGGGCAATGTTGGCCGAGCATCCCCAAGATTCTATCACCCTAGCACACCTTATTCTTAAGTCCTATGCTGGTGTTATAAGGGGCTATGTAATGAGACCATAACTGCCTTGTGTAATCCTTTGATTTAAACAAAAATTGTGATTTCTTCTTATGGTGAAGTTTGTGAATCTCAAGTGTCCGGATAAATATAGGATGCATATTATTGATGAATTTTGGAAAAATGATATTTTAAAATATTTATGTAAACCTTAAATAATTAAAAACGTGTAATGATTTTCAAAAAATGGTCTTCTACAGTTGTGTTCAGTATGAAATTTAGATTCTAATAAGATCAACTTAATTTTTGATGAATAGTAAATTCTGAATAGTGATTTTATGCTTAGGATTAGTAATGTGACCAAATGTATTAGTAATCTCACTTAAAGAAAGTATTAATATAATTTAGGCACCTTGATTAAGTAATGTGATTCAATAAAATAGGTAAATAACTGTTTCAGAAATTATTAGTTAAATATTAGTTTTTTCGGGTGAATAGTGTATTTTATTTAAAAATTAAATTAAAAATATTTATAAAATTATTTTCATAAAATAGAGTTCATTTTTGAAATCAGAGCATCAATATTTGGTTAAGGTGAATTTTTGGGATTTTTCTGAAATAGTTGAATTTTCAGTAAATAGTGTTTTTATTTAAAAATTAAATTAAAAATATTTAGAAAATTATTTTCATAAAATGGAGTTCATTTTTGAAGTTAGAGCATCAATATTTGGTTAAGGTGAATTTTTGGGATTTTTCTGAGAAAGTTGAATTTTTGGTGAATAGTGAAAATACAGTTTTTGAGTTTCGGGTGTCTAATGACATCATTAAGGATTTAATAATTATGAAATAATTCTGGTCGACCTATGAATAGTAATATGAGGTATGAGGTGTACCAAGTGGCCAAAACCATGGGAAAATACCATGGGCAATCCCATGGTTTTGCCAATACCACCGATGAGGTGTCCTTTGGCAATTAATGCTTTGTCCTCTCACTTCTCCTTTAAATACCAAGCCTTTCCCTCGTCCTTTTCATTTCCAAATACTAATCAATGAAGTTCTGGTCTCATTACCTCCCAAGTATTCCTCCCAAGGTTCCCCCAATCTCTCAAGGTCCCGACCTTCGAGTTTTAAGAGTTACGTTTTAAGGTAAGAGATCCTACCTCTCTCTTTCTTTTCATGTGTTCTCCTCTATGTCATTTATTTTAAGCTCCATGTTCTTATGTTGGGGATGTTCTTTTATATTCATCCTACTATAATTTTCATGTTCATATGATGAGATACCCCCTCTTGCTCTCATCAATTCATTTTAAGAATGTTTAAGTGGCGCCGTTAGGCTGCCGAATTTTTGTAAGGGATTCTTTCACCCTTCTCATTTTCAAGTTCTATTTTCATGTCAAGTCTTTCAAGTTACTTTTTATTATGTTGGGGTATGATATCTATATTCATCATACTTTACTTTTATGTTCATATGATGAGAGACCCTATTTGATCTCATCAATTCATTTTTTGAAGTTTTAAGTGACGCTGTTAGGCTGTCGAGTTTTCATAAGAGAAATCTTATTTTTGTCTTCCTTCTATGTTTTTCATTTCATATGGTATGTCTTTAAAATTTCATTACCAGGTTCTTATATTATTTATATTCTTTCCCTCTACTGTTTTATGGATCATTTATGAGTGGTTGACCCATGTCCCCTCTCTTTTCAATATTTTCTAAAACCCTGTAACATAATCGTTATGCTGCAGAATTTTCATCTCAAAATGTCTCTCTCTTTTTCTCAAATTATTTTATTTTATTAAGTGAATACTCAAAGCTCTTTCTTCTATAGGTTTATTCACATATATATCAAAATGTTCTATTTTAATTCTGGGATTTACATACATGAAACCCACTTTCCTTTTACGTGGGTTTAAAGTGACATAAAGATCATGTCTTTAAAGCAGTTTTTAAAACGTTATGATTATGAAATGAAACCCATTTCTTTTATTCTATATGGGTTATTTATGAAATGTTTGATGATGATATATGTGGATCACATGATAATAAAGACAAATTTAAGGGTGCGCCCAGATAGCGCTCCAATGCATTGGGTAAAGACTTAATCTCTAGAGATGACCATTTTAACGATACCTTGGTGAATAGCCTTGGATTTTTTTTAATGACACCTTGGGGATGGACCTTGGTGATACAGAAATGATTGTCTATGTTAAATGTTGTAGCCACATCTTCAAGTTATGAAACACGTTATTTTTATTATGATATGCCTCATGATCTCTTTCTCATGCCTTAAAGTTATTTATCATGACTTTATTGATGTATCTCAAGTTCAAATGTAAAATGTTTCCCTTGTTTCCCTTACTGGGCCTTTTGCTCACCCTTTCCTTTGATGTATGCTCCCAGGTTATGAGATGCTGTAATGAACTTAGGATGAACAAATGAATAAGCCTTTCAAGTGTTTAAGAAGATTTTTTTATGTTGTCATGTATTAAGTTCCTAGTTTCCAAGACGCTAAACCTTAAAGATCCCTGGTTTTGTATAATGTAATGAAAGTTTATTTGATAAAAAGGTGGTATGTTATAGGCATGAATTGAAATCACAGAAAAACACCCTAATTATTATTCGTGAGGTGTATGAGGAGATGACACATCATTCGGACGCGCGGTTTGCATGACATAACTGAATATGTGTTTTTTAGGTGTTTTGTGCGCTTGAAAAGCTTGCGTGGGGTGGTCAAAATTGGCCGAACGACCTTGAAATGCCATGAAATCTGACGATAAAAAAGGGTGGGTGAATTGGGAAATGTTCGGGTAGACGACACGTCAATCAGAGGTGTCGTGTGACCGTGGTGACTGAAAACGCACTCTGCGTGTCGTAAATGGATAAAACACACGTTTAACGGTCAAATACATACCGAATGATATCAGCATGACTTGAAATCACAAGAAAACACCCTAATAATTATTTTTGAGGTGTACGAGGATAAGACACATCATTCGGATGTGCGGTTTGCGCGGCACAACTGAATATTTTTTTAGGTGTTTGGCGTGCTTGAAAAGCGTGCGTGGGGCAGTCAAAACCAGCCAAACAACCTCAGAATGCCATGAAATTAGACAAAAACAAAGGGTGAGTGAATTTTGAAACGTTCTGGAAGATGACACGTCAATCGGATTTGTCGTGTGACCGCAGTGATTGAAAACGCACTCTGCGTGTCGTAAATGGCCAAAACATGTATTTAACGGTCAAATGCATACCAAACAACATAGGCATGACTTGAAATCACAGGAAAACAACCTAATTATTATTCATGAGGTGTACGAGGAGACAACATGTCATTCGGATGCGCTGTTTGCGCGGCACGACTGAATATGTATTTTTTAGGTGTTTGGTGCGCTTGAAAAGCGTGCGTGGGGTGGGAAGAACCGGCCGAACGACCTCAAAATTCCATGAAATAGGACGACAACAAAGGGTGGGTTAATTGTGAAATGGTCGAGCAGATGACATATCAATTAGAGGCATCGTGTGACCGCGGTGACCAAAAATGCACTCAGCGTGTCGTAAATGGCCAAAACATGCGTTTAACAGTCAAATGCATAACGAACGATATCAACATGACTTGAAATCACACGAAAACACCCTAATTATTATTCTCGATGTGTACGAGGAGACATCATGTTATCTGGATGCGTGGTTTGCGTGGCATGACTGAATATGTTTTTTTAGGTGTTTGGCGTGCTTGAAAAGCGTGCGTGGGGTGGTCAAAATTGGCTGAACGACCTCAGAATGTCATGAAATAGGACAACAACAAAGGGTGGGTGAATTGTAAAATGATTAGGCCTATGAAATGTCAATCGGAGGTGTTGTGTGACCGCAGTGACCAAAAATGCACTTCACGTGTCGTAAATGGCCAAAACATGCGTTTAACTGTCAAATGCATACCGAACGACATCAGCATGACTTGGAATCACAAGACAACACCCTGATTATTATTAGTGAGGTGTACAAGGGGACGGGGGGGGGGGGGGGGGTTGTCCAGGGGTGAGGGGGGGGGGCTGTCTGGGGTGGGGTGGGGTGCTGTCTGGGGGGTGGGGGGCTGTCCGGGGGTGAGGGGGGATGTCCAGAGTGGGGGGGGGGGTGTCCGGGGGGGGGGGGTTGTCTGGGGGGTGTGTGGGGGGGGGGCTATCCGGGGTGGGGGGGGGGGGGCTGTCCAGGGGGGTGTTCGGGGGGGGTGGGGGGGGGCTGTCCAGGGTGGGGGGTGTTCGGGGGGTGGGGGTGGGGGCTGTTCGGGGGGTGGGGGGGGCTGTCCGGGGTGGGGGGGGGGGGGGGCTGTCCGGGGGTTAGTGGGCTATCCGGGGTGGGGGGGAGGGCTATCCAGGGGTGATGGGGGGCTGTCCGAGGTAGGGGGGATTTCCAGGGGTGGGGGGGCTGTCCGGGGGGTGGGGGGCTGTCTGTAGTGGGGGGGGGGTGTCCGGGGTTTGGCGAGAAAACAATTATACACCTTTTATTAAACCTTCAAATCAACTGTTTCTTCTTCAACGGACGCTCTGACCCAATAAATATCTTCTTCACGTTGAACTATGGTATGTAGATCAAGTTGTTGGGCAACAAAAGGATCAGTCTCAGGTTCATCTTGTTCAAATAGAAACACTCCTCGCTGGGAAATTTTCACAACAACCTGTCAAATAGGATCCAAAGGCAAAGTAATGAAGAATACTTATTTCGCTTGTGATGTCAAAATGAAAGGTTCATTATCAACTCGTTCATTTCTATATAACATATATTTAAAATTCACCATTGTAAACTGATATTGATTGACTTTACTTCCATGCACTGGATCAACCCAATTACACTTTAACAATATGTAATTCATCCCGTGTGCATATAAAATTTCATTGATATCTGTCAATTGACCATAGTAATAATCAAAATCGATGAATGGACAACCAATGCCACTGTTTTGTGTTGCTCATTTGTCATCAACATCTTTAATGCGAAATCAAAATCCATTAGTATCTATAGCTTTATAACGACAAGCTGTTATAGATGGACCCTCAGCTAGTTGGATAAATTATTCAGTTAGCATGGGGTCACCTAACTCCCTCAGCTTATGAACCTACATTATTCACAGAATTCAATAATGATTTCTGCAGAAAGAAATTATTATAATACTTCACTCATAATGAAAATCAATTTATACATACAAAATCCTTGAACCAATCATGAAATGACGCATAATGAGATTGTTGAATTTGACAATCAGTCGCATGATACATATCTTCCTTTGTCCCATTAATGTGTTTCCTGCAAATGAACAATCTCGATGTTTAAATGAAAAACTTTTGTAAAAAAACATGTAAAAGTTAAATAATAAAATTGATAAGACACTTACTACACTAATGGTGAAACTGATGGAGTATTGAACAAGATGTATCGATGCGCTTGTATCCACTCGATGTTGTCCATATCAAATGTGGTTGCTTCTCCAACTGGACCATCATGAATCCAAGAGGGCTTATCTAATTTTGTTTCAACATCCATAAGATATTCCGCACAAAAAGTAGTACACTCATCCATCAAATAATTTTTGACTATTGATGCCTCTGGATGAGCTCTATTGTGTACAAATCGTTTCAATGTATTCAGATACCGCTCAATAGGATACATCCACCTGAATTACACTGGACTAGTAGCCATTACTTCATCAGTTAGGTGCACTTTCACGTGAAACATAACATCGAAAAATGAGGGGGGAAATAGTGTTTCAAAGTGACAAAGCGTAAGTACAATTTGGTCCTGCAAACTTTTTAAATCACTCATTTGTTGATTTCTTAAACAAAGCTGTCTAAAAAAATTACTCATCTCAACCAACAGTTGAACACCATTGGGGGATAAACAATCACAAATTGCGATTAGAATCAACTACTGAAGTAGTATATGATTGTCATGAATTTTCAACCCTTGCAATGTCTTGCTCGTCAAATTAACACAGTTTGAAATATTATAAGAGTAACCATCAGACACCTTGAGCATCTTCAAAATGGAAAGAAATGTCTCTTTCTCCTTTATAGTCATCGTATACTGTACAGCAGGAGTATATGCCTTGTTTCCCTCAACTAACTGTAAATGCAACTGTTTCCTTAAACCCATTTCTTCCAAATCACAACATGCATTAACATGGTCCTTTGATTTTCCACTGACACCTAAAATGGTCCACAATATATTATCACAAACATTTTTTTCAATGTGCATGACATCCAAATTGTGCCTTAGCATGTAAGTTTTCCACTAGGAGAGATTTTAAAAAACACTTTTCTTTTTCCAATTGTGATTGCGTTGTCTACCTGCACCACGAATATTACATAATGGATGATCCACTAAATCCTAAAATTCATATACCATGCAGATGTTTTCTTCCCCAATCTGTGATAACATTTCGACTCTTGTAATGATCTTTGGTGCTGGGATGAACTCTCTAGAACCATCAAATTTCACTCTGTCCTTTCTGAACCTGTACTGAGGGGGGAGAAAATGCCTGTGAGCCATGTATGCCCATTTTTTGGAATGCTTAATCCATACAGATTTTTTACTTTTATTGCAATAAGGGTATGCAAATTCCCCTTTCGTACTCCAGCCAGATAAATTTTCATAAGCCGGGAAATCATTTATTGTCCACAATAAAGCAGCCTACAATTTGAACATTTCATTCATTTCACAGTCATAAGTCATCACACCATCGCCCCAAAATTCATTCAACTCATCAATCAATGACTGAAGGTAAACATCAATATTATCCCTCATACTTCTAGGTCCATCAATAAGAGTGGAAAGTAATATAAATTGTTGCTTCATACAAAGCCACAGAGGAAGATTATATAGAACCAACACCATGAGCCATGTGCTATGAGTTGCACCAACCATAGACTTGAATGGATTGAAACCATCTGCTGCCAACTTCAATTGGACATTACGAACATCTTGAACAAAGTTAGGGTGTCTCATATCAAAATCTCTCCATATACGAGAGTCTACCGGGTGGGTTAACATATCACTTTCCTAATTCCTTTTCGCATTCCATCTCATTAAATTAGAAACTTTAGATGACATAAAAAATATTTTCAACCTAAGATTTAGGGGAAAGTAACACATTTGATTTACGATAATCGGTTTCCCCTGTTTCACAGTCTGACTTTGATGAGTCTGATTTCTCATGTTCTCTTTCCACCTGGAAGTGCCACAGACCGTACAAATATCTAAATGGGCAGTTTCCTTTATAAAGAACATACAATTATTTGAACATGCATCTATGGTCTCATATGTAAAACCTAAGTTATCTGTTAACTTACGAGCATGGTAATACGACTCAGGAATCTTAGAGTCGATAGGAAGAACCTTTTTCAATAACGCCAACAACATGTCGAACGATGTGTCTGACCACTAATTCAAAGTCTTCAAATGAAACAACTCCATGATAAATGGCAATTTATTGTAAGTAGTACATCCAAGATATAATTCCATTTTCGCAATCATCAAGTACTTCATAAAGCCTTCTCGAATCACGATCTGCACTAGAGGCAGATTTATCTCACCAGTCTCAATGTTCTGGATGTCAATGCCTTCAAGATCCAACCCACGTACCATTTCAGTAAGAATTTCATGCATTGGATCATTAATCCTCACATAAACATTCATCTGAACTGCATCTGTATTTTGACAATGAATATATTCTTCCCCATGATGAGTCCAACTATTATAATTTTTCAGAAATCCGTTCAATAATAGGTGCTCCCTCATGGTATCTCGTGTGAATTGATATCTATTTTCACATTTTCTACATGGATAACTAATATAGTCACTTTTAAATCCTCCAGTGAACTCAATGAACTACATAATGCCTTCAAAATATTCTCTAGACATTCGATTTGGAAGATCAATCCAACTCTTATCCATAATAATATCTGTATAACAAACATTTATTCAAATGTGGTCAAGACTCATGTAGGACCCCAGGACACCCTGAGAGGGGAGGGGTGAATCAGGGTGTCAAATTTTTCTTATTAAAGTTGTGGATCTTGTTCCCACGTTGGTAGGAACTACTTAAACCTGTATGAAGGATATGATCAGCAATGATACATTCACATGCAGAGAGATGACACAACTATTTTTACTTGGTTCACCACTAAGGGCTACGTCCAAGGAGCATACGCCGACAGGTTGTCGGTCGTACCTGAATCCACTATGCTTCACTAGCTGTAGATTACAATTGTTCGAGCACAATCACTCTGTCCCAGGCTCACTGCCTTTACAAAGGTTCAGGGATAACTCACTGCTTCCCTCGGGTCACTCCTGTTGACTCCCCCTGGCTCACTGTCGTTGGTGAAGTCTCACTCAGTTTATAGACGTGAAGGTCTCTTCAATAGATTTGCATTGAAGTCTTTATCTCCTGTTCAGCATGAGACTTTTCTTGCATCAGAGTCCTGAGTTGATGCTCTTTTGTATTCAAACTTTTACTTTAGTGCAATGACTGAATGCACTAGACCCCCTTGTCTTCATTTTCCTGAATTACAATCACTTGTGTGATTGCTCAATAAATGATTCTCTGTTGAAGTCCAAATTTCATCCACTGATGAATACCCCATTTTCCCCTGTCCACTGGGCGAACAACCTTTGGAAAGGGCCTTCACAAAGTACCCTACTTCGCAAGGCTCCCAATTTTGCAAATCTCAAACAAGCCTTCGCAGAGTCCCTGCCTTTTCGCGAAGCTCACTGAGCCAACGCGGGGCGCACGAATTTCGCGGAGCTAGAATAGCCGCCACGAAGCCCCTCTTTCGCGAAGCACACTACCTTCGCGAGTGACATTTGTGAACCAAGAGCAAAGGATTTTCGTTGAGAGCTCTCTCTTCTTCTCTTAAGGGGGTCAGCCTCTATTTATAGGCGATTCCACCGACCCTCGAACTTTCCGCACGAAGTCAGCGCCACGTTAGCTCAAATCGCGAAGCTCCAAAGTTCCCGCCGAAATTCTCTCAAAATCGCGAAGCACTACGGAAATTTTCCATTCGCAGAGCTCGTCGTAATCACAGAGTATCACCGTCATCATTCCTCCGTGCCTTCGCCACGAATCTCCCTCGCAAAGCCCTTCATCACCGCGAAGCTCCCTTGCAAAGCCCTTCATCTCCATGAAGCTCTCCAGCCTCTGCCGTTCGCGAAGCTTGACGTAATCACAAAGAATCACCGCCTCCATTTTTATGGTCTTCGCGAAATCCAATCCATGCATCCCATCTTCATGAAACTCATGCCTTTTCCATATTAAATTATGATCTTTCTGGAAATCCACTTTTCGCGATGCTCACCAACCTCCAAATTTTGGACCCCAAAAATTTGGCAAACACTGGAAAACAACGCCACCTTGTATCTGCTCTTTTAGTCCACCTCCAGATCATCCATTCCTTTGTCGATGTTCCATGAATAAAACATGGATCATTATCCACAGTCCTCGAACTCGACATGCCACCATGGAATCTCCTTTGTCAACAAGCACGATCACCTCAACAACACTTCTTCTTGGTGATATGTATCCTTTAGGAACTCTTCTGCTTTTATCACAAACTCCACTATTGTGATATGTATTCTTTGAAGGCATACCTTCAGCATCATCATCTTCTATGACAATGTGATGTGCATGGCTATCTTAGAAGTCCAATGTTCATGGCCGTCACAAAATGCCAATCCCTTGCACATTGTCTTCTTCTTCAACCATCTTCCTCCACTTCATGCAAAACATACGATTCTAGTCTTCAAGAAGTCTCTTGCATAGTTATCATGAAATCATGAAGAGTTGCATGGTCTTCATCAAATACCGTTATTCTTTAATCATCCTCATATGGATTACACCTCACATTCTTCATTTTTGTAAACAATGTATCACCTTTGACACATGTTCTTTGAACTTACGATCAGTACAACAATCATCTGAATCACCATTCCTCTACTTAAGTGGAGTAATTCATGATCTACTTCATTTTGATCTTCCAATCCTCCATTTCATTGGAGTACTTCTTGATCTCCTTCATTTTTATCTTCATTGACAACTATTGACAACAAATACAATCTTATACACAAAGTGGTTCCAACAACTCAAACATTTTCTCATGGGATACACACAGACTCAAGAATGCTATAAATCAAATAACAAAACAACTTAATATTAATCCAGTCAACATATACATGTACTATACATTGTATATAACTTCCAACCTCAAGTAAAGTGTGATTTCTTCTTATACAAACATTGTTAACACACATTGTTTCATAATTCTTCATGTACACAAGCTTGTATACACATGAACTTCAATTTACACAATTTTTATTCACACACAATATTAATATAATCTTCATGCATGCCAACTTTGTGCTATAAAATGCCCAAAATCAAAACTCTTAAATGGAAGTTAGGGCATACCTGATAGCGCTACAAATCTAGAAGGGAGGGGAGCTGGAGGTGGTGCCGTGAGAGAGAGGAGGGGCAATGGAGGGGAGTCGGAGTTTGAGGCAGTGCAGTGAGGGAGGGGACATACGGCAACGACGATAGGGAGCTGGAGGAGGAGGCGGTGCAGCGAGGGAGGGAATGGGCGACGACGAGGAGTCAGAGGTGGTCGAGCGACATCGACGAGGACCGGTGATGGGCAGTGGCGTTGTGGCGAGGGAGAACAGAAGCTGCGGGTAGGGTTCAGGTGCGAGGGGGGTTCGACCGCGAGGGGGGCAGAGGCAGAGGCGGAGGTGGTTTCACGGTGTTGACGGTGCGGTGTCGGCGGTGACCGGTGACGGGCGGCGGTAGTGCAGCGAGGGAGAACAAGCATTGTGGGTAGGGTTCGGGTGTGAGGGGGGTTCGACCACAAGGGTGGGGGAGGGCGGGGCAGGGGGGAGGCAGACGATGTCAGCGGTGTGGCAAGAAAGGATGGGCGCGAGGGCGGCAGCGGTCAGTGTGAGGGCGGTGACGGTCGGCGCTTCGGGGTACGGTTCCGACGACACGAGGGGGGTGCGCGAGGGGGGTTCAAGCGTGAGGGGCAGGGGGGATGGAGGTTTTTTTTAAGCTTAGCGACTGCCAATGGCAGTCGTCCGTGTCAGGGGGGCTCCAAATCCCCCTTTTCTAATAGTGAACATTATATGTGTATATAAATATTCATATATTTATATTTTAAATAAAATGAATATTAATTTTTTATTTAGATAAGGATTATATACTGATAAATATATTTTATATGTAAATAAGTTTAATTATTTATTTATAAAATTAAATTTTTTATGTGTGAATATATAAAAAATATGTATATATTGTTATATATTTGATTATAAATAACAGTACATTGTGAAAAACAATAAAATTTTAAAGTCATGATATCAATATGAATGTAATACCTCAAAATATATTCATTCCCCACTAAAAAAGGGCTAAAAGACCCCCTGAAATGAGGTTAAAATTCCATAGAATATTAAAAAAATTGGGTATCCCGACTAAAAACTCGGTTTTAGAGGTCTTATAGGCCTTTTTTGGCTTTAGAAAACGTGATAGAAGGTACCTTAATGTCTCCAGTGTGTAGAGCTCATCACAAGATTCAATTTGATATGTTGTAGAGCTCAAACAGACACCCATATCAAAAGTTACGACTGTTTGAATTTTGAGCTATATTTTTAACTTATTTTAGACCTTTTATTAAATTTTTTTGAATTTTTGTGTCTTCAAATTATTATTAAATGACTATTACTCAATGATAATTAGTAAATTATTAATTAATAATATTTTTTAAAATATCTTATAAACCATTTTCACTACATATCTTATATATTAATTGTGAATGTTTGTTTATACTTATCTAAAACATATTTATAAAATATATATTATATTTATATCAATATAAATATATTTATATTTTATTTTTAATGAAATATTTTTTTTTAAAATAAACCTTTTATCAGTGCTAGTAAAAAAAGAACTTATAAAGGGGTCCCCTTTAACAGTGCTAAAAAACGCTGATAAAGGGTTACTTTTAATAGTTCTTTTTTAGCGCTGTTAAAATCACCCCTTTATCAAGGCTTTTTAGCACTAATAAAGGTACCCCCTTTATCAGTGTTTTTTTAGCACTGTTAAAGGGCAGCACTATGAAAAACCATTTTTTGTGGTAGGGAGACCAACAAATTTTTTTATGATTCAAAAGATAAAGGGGGTTCAATCTAGTTGATGCTGATGATATGTTATAATACCTAGATAAGAAATCAAAGGATAACACATCATTCTTATACTCAATGAAACTTAACATGTGCAGTAAAATTAGTGGTAGTTTAAATTGCTGCTAAATTTCTATTTTGTCATAGTGCTCCCACCCACCCAAATGATATAAATCAAATTGGAAATTTCCACTCATAGTTTATAGTGAGAGTTCCCACTAGAAATTTCCAATGGAAATCCCCAATGAAAATTTTTATTCACTAGAAGTTTCCAATTGATTCAATGAATTAACAATGGATACTACAAAGTCAAATTATAGTATACCAACTATAATACAATCAGAGATTACATCCATATGTTCATCTAGATAACAAAATATATGTTTCTACCCCTAGTATCCCACCCTAACAAATCATCACAACAAATCATATTATTTAAGTTTGTTAAATGACATCCAAATTTCTATTTTGGTGAATGACTGATTTAAATATCTTTAAAGTTTCTTGTAGTAACCAAATAATTCATGCACTCAACATCCATCTCTGAAATTTTCCTTCTAGAATAATTTAGGAAAAAATGAACCATATACAATCACCAATCACTAACTCCCTTTTCAGTAAAATGATCTGGCACTGCAACTCCTATTGCCAAACATTCCATTACATAACAAATGATGACACCATAATACAAAGTGGCTTCTCCATGCTACAAATTATTTTCAATTTTCACATCCCATTTACATTGATTCACATTTTCTTGGATATTACGGCTGAAAAAGTCTTTAAAATATGATTTATATAAAAAAATCAATGAGAAGTCCATATTTCAATGTATTGAAAATTTTGTTGTACAATGTGTAACTTCTTACCACACTGACTGCATCTTTAATAAATCGGTTGCTAGCTCTTGTTCCTCAAATAGTTTTCATGGAGTTATAATATCCAAACACCCCTTTTTCATATCCATGACTAAAACATTCTAATGGATATTGTTTTATTTTACTGGACAGAATAAAAACACAGTGCTCCTCATAGTGACAACTGCTGCCCGATTAAAAAATCATTCCTTTAATTTATCATTTGTTGAATACATAACTCCCTAAAATCCAATGATAAAATAAAATCTAATAATTTATCCATCTTTACCTTTAAACATGCACTCTAGTAATATAAATCCTGAAAAAATATGGCCATTCATTATGTAAAAAATGAACTTCAGTCTTACTATAAAGGTGTCAAGCATGAAGAAACAACTTTTCATTTCAGCAATGCTAGCCATACTATGTAGTTTACATCTTTCTTAAATTATCACTATGTATGCATCTATGACCTATTTCCAAAAAAAGAACTTAATAAAAGATAAAACAACAACACTGGTTAAGTAATTTGATATAACAATACCGTACTAGGTGTGCACCTATTTTTTAACAAATCAATAATGGTCTTCATATTGATATGATATCATTTTTCAGTAGATTCCCAAACTACACTATTTTTGTCATGGAAGGTCATTTTTATTTTCAGTACTAAGTAAAATATATTAGAAGAAATTATAACTACATAAATTTAGTAATATTACCACTCCCCATCAACATCAAACATCATTTTCATCAGCCTTATATCATGTTTCACCACTATAGTATACTACTTCACCCACCTAGGAATTAACTGGGACAAATTTTGGGGCATTTCATGTCCCTTATTCAAATTAACCTTCAAATATATATAAGTAGATTGACTCTTTGGTTTTCCTGCCCTACTCTTCACACCTCTAATCAATGATGTTTATTTCTTTGAGACAGAAGTAGCTACACTAGAATAATCGTGAAATTTTGGTTCTTTAGTACTTAATTCTTAATTGAAATATTCCTCTCCCTCTATTACCTCTATATTACTAGTTTTAGTCATGTCATCTCCATGAATTTCATGTGTGTTTACCTCGATAGCAGTGACCAAAGTTGTATTTTTTTTCTTTTTGAATGTCTTGAATCCCAATATTCTCTAAAACACTACCTTTTGATAAAACAGATTTTTATTGAATATTTTATTGATATTAAATGATAAAATTTCCTCACATTGTGTTAAATATGTTTATTTATAAAATATTTGGGATAAGATCATTCATTTGAAAATTTGATGGAAATTCCAGTTTTACCCTTTATAGTGAACTGTAGTATTTCAAAGATAATTATTTTAATATTTATTATTTTAACTTTAAATTTTATAATTGTGTTCCTGACTTAATGAGATACAACTTTTTTTAGGACATTGGAGCTAAATCGTGCATTTTCTTGGACTAAATAAACCATGAAGTCAAAGACGGGCTAGGCCCACCAGATTGGACATTGGTTCTGTATTTGGGCCATAACTCCTTCATATGAGCTTGGATTGAACCCAAATTTTGTGAGGAGATTTCAAATATATTTTTTCACAAATCATTATTCTATAAGAATAGCTATTTCATGCGTTTTTGGGGTAAAATGGGTGGTTCAAGTTGGATTAAAATATTTGGCTGAGATTCCCCATTCACACTTGAAACCTCTTTAAACCTAGTCTCCCCTACACTCTATAAATTAGTGTTTTTATCATTTGGAGGGGTTGGGACGTGTATTAGGAAGTTTATGGAAGATAATAAGATGTTCCGCTCCAATTATAAAAGCAATTCAATAAGGGTATCTCTTGAAGCAAGGATCCCTTCATCAAAGCCCTCTTCTTCTTCCTCATGTTTGTGTTTTCATAATACACTTATTTGTTCTTATTTTATTTCTTCTATTTTCTTATGTTATTTTAAATTATATTATTCTCTTAATATTCCTATTTGGTTTGGATTTCAAGAGTGGATACGAGATTGGGTTCTACCCTTTCAATCCTTTGCTCATGCAAAACGTCTCCACGATGACCACACTGCCCATGGAAGAGTAGTTTTCTTAGCGATCGGTCTATATTCTAGCCTCTTAATTTAATTATTTTGAATAATTGAGCTACTATAATTTACTTAATATGATCCGTGAATTGAGTTTTTAATTTATATGAAACTAAGAAAACAATTGATCAATTGATACAAAAACATGCGAGGTCGAGATTTTGTGTAAATTATGAGAGCGCGAACTTAATCGGTAATACAAGACCACATGGGATAAGTTTGTAGAGTTAAAATATAACCCCTAAACTCAATTAATCCTCATTTATAGAGTGGATATGTTCTATAATTAACCACTTACCATAAGATAACCTAAGAATATCAGTCAAATTAGGGTGTTGTGATTGCATGTTCTGAAGCTAGCCTAGGGTTTAAGTAATTTCATCTTTGTGGTTAAGTTAACTCCCGTAGGGTTTGAGGGTTAACAAATTAGAGGATTATAATTAAGTGTATTTTAATTTAAATGATAATTAAAAATAATTTATTGAAGAGGTAGAGCTAGATCGATTACTTCTTTTAAATATTTTCTTAAAAAAACATCTTCGTGTTGTGTCATTTTAATCGAACTTCATTTCAAAACAAAAAACAAAAAAATACAATATTCTTCCAGAAAACTTATTATATATTTATAAATGATAAAAAAACCATTATTTTAATTATTATTCTTAATCCATTTTATTTTATTTTCAAAATACCTTTAATAAGTTGTTAAATTTACTTCCTCCTTTGAGAGATGACCTTGGTCAGCCACTCTGTTGCACCTAAGTAACCCAAAAATCACTAATAATTTGAGGGCGCCCATGATAGTGCCTTTAAAATTGGCACCATTGCTAGGGAGGCAAGTAATTATTTCAACCATTTAGAGTTATTTATTTTATTTTACATTTTATTCTCTTATTCTCTTCTTTCTTCCTTCTTTACCCAATCCTAATTTTTCTTCTTCTTTTGTTTTTTTCCTTCTTCTACTTTTTGGACCATCAACTCAAACTTATCATCTTTTATTTTATTATGGTCCACTTTTCTTCTTTTAATTTTTATTTTATTTATAACATGAACTAAACCCAAAGATCTATTAGATCTTGACCTTGAGATTGAACGTAGCCTTCGAGCTCGAATCAGACATTCTCAGTCTACGTGAAGTTTCAACATTCAACCAGTTGGAGAATTAATCCACTCTCAGAACATTGAAATTGTAAGAAATTAAAATTAAAACATAAAACAAGAAACAATGGCTGAAAATAATGGAAATGAACTTAACATAACCATTTAATAATTAGCTACACCTGATATTAACTATCAACCAAATTGTATTGCATACCCGAATCTCAAATTGGACTTTGAATTGAAATCTGGGTTAATTCATCTTCTTCCAAAGTTTCATGGATTATCTGGTGAGGATCCAAACAAACATTTAAAATAATTTAATAGTGTTTTCTCAACCTTAAAACCAAGAAATGTTTCTGAGGATCAAATCAAACTAAGAGCATTCCCATTCTCACTTGATGGAGCTGCAAAGGATTGGATGTATTATTTACAACCTGAAGATGCAACTTGTTGGAATGATTTGAAACATATTTTATTATAGATATTTTTTTCAGCATCAAGGACTACATCCATTTGAAAAGATATATCTGGGATTAATCAAGCACAATGGGGGTCAATGTATGAGTACTGGGAGCGATTCAAGAAGTTGTGCGCAAGCTTCCCACATCACCAAATCAGTGAGAAACTCCTCATCCAATACTTCTATGAAGGACTCACACCTATAGAGAGGAGAATGGTGGATGTTGCAACTAGAGGGGAATTGGTAGACAAGACACCAATAGCTGCACATGTGTTGATCGACAATATGACACAAAACTCCCAACAATTTGGCGATCGAGGTACACCACATGTCAGGGGAGTACACCAGGTAAGTCCTTCCTCTCTTGAAAATCATTTGATTGATACTAAGTTGGAAGAATTGAACACTATAGTGAGGCAGATTTCTTTGGCACAAAAGGCATCCCAACCCCCTCCTTCAAGGCCTTGTGGAATTTGTACTAAGATAAGCCACCCAAATAACTGTTGCCCCCAACTACAAGAAACAGAAGATTGTGCAGTACTGTTTCCTAGGAGATCATATCAACAGCAACAAAAACCACATCCCCAAAATAAGTTTTATTCCTTTGCACTACCACACAACCAAGGGTGGAAGGATCAATCAGACATGAGGTATGGCTCTAGACAACAACAAAGTCCCCCCTTTCAACAAAACTTCCAGCAACCCCCGCCTTACCAGTAAGGTTTCCAAAAACCCCAAAGGAGATTCGAAGCTCAAGTATAAACAAGTAAACAACAAGGGAATTATTAACCAAAGGTAGATTCTAACACTGATGATATTTTAAAGAAAATTGTTCTTAATCAACAGAATGAGTTGAAGATTAAAGGTTCAGAGCTGAGGGAGTTGAAGACTCAAATGAGTCAGATTTCCACTGCCCTCCATGAACTGGTAAGTAAGAACTCCAGAAATCTACCTTACCAACCTACTACAAATCCCAAGGGGAATGTTAGTGCCATCACATTGAGAAGTGGGAAGAAAACAACTGATACATCTGCACCTATCATTCCAACGAGATTCACCTCAACTTCAAAGAAGCCCCATTCCATACCAATTGATGAGCAATTTAAGGAGAAAGATAAAGGTAATAAAAATATTGATGATGTTATTCCTAAACCCCTTCCATTTCCAAATAGAGTTGTACAAACCAAGAAGATGGCTGAAGAGGCGATGTAAAAAGAAGTTTTGGACACATTCAAGCATGTGAAGATCAACATCCCTCTACTTGAAGTTATTAAGCAAATCCCAAGGTATGTGAAATTATTAAAAGGACTTTGTACTAATTGAAGAGGACTCAAGGGGAATAAGAGGATTAATCTTGGAAGGAATGTGTCAGCACTCATTATACCAACTCAAGCAATGCCAACAAAGTGAAATTCCTGGGACATTCACTATCCCATGCACCATAGGGGAGTTGCACTTTTCTGATTCTCTTTGTGATTTGGGAGCTTCCATAAATGTGATGACTCACTCTATATTATCTTCTTTATAGGTTGGTGAGTTGAAGCCAATGAGAGTAGTGGTGCAATTGGCAAATAGAGCTACAACATATCCAGCGGGAGTCCTTGAAGATGTACTTTTCTAGGTAAGAGACATGATCTTTCCAGCATATTTCTATGTGCTTAACATGGAGGACGATTAGGTAAGTTCACGTGCTCCCATTATCTTAGGTAGACCCTTCCTCAAAACTAAACAACAATCATAAATGTCAACAAGGGTACACTTTCCATGGAATTTCAAGATGAAGTTGTGATATTTAATGTCATGGAATCCATGAACTACCCCTGATAATACCATTCTGCTTTTGTTATCTCCTATTTTGAACCACCAAGTAAAAACCCCATGGAATTTGATTGTCCTATACTTAGGGAGATTATGAGAATTGGTTCTATTTTGATGTCTAAGAGTACTTCCAAACCTATTTCGAATGCAAAAGACTCTCTTAGATTTGATTTTGAAATGGATTCATATTTTGAGTTTGATCATGTTCAATCTGATTATGACATGGCTATGGAGTATGCAGATGGATTTTATGAAATATTCTCTGATTTTGATGATGTATATTCATATACTGATGCTCTTTGTGCAAATATTTTAGTTCCTTCAATTTCTCCATCCATACATCACCCCTTGCATTGGAACTAAATCCATTGCCACCTAATCTCAAATAATCATACTTGTTAAGTGGCAAGAGATTACCTGTTATAATTGCTAATAATATTCCTTTTGAATATAAAGAAAAGATTTTGAATCTTTTTAGGGAGAACATCAGGGAAATCAGGTGGACCTTGGATGACATATCTGGTATTAACTCCTCCATTTGCATGCATAGGATTATTTTGGAGGATAGGGCTAAACCGGTTAGGCAGCCACAAAGGAGAATAAATCCAACTCTTCTGGAAGTCATAAAAAAATAAGTTGAGAAATTTCTCGAGGTAGGTATAATCTTTCCCAATTCAGATTCGTAGTGGGTAAGTCCTATTCAGGTTGTGCCTAAGAAAAGTGGTGTTACAATTGTTAAAAATGAGAAAGATGAGTTAGTTCCAATGAGGGTACAAAACAGTTGGTGTGTGTGAATTGATTATAGGAAACTAAATTAGTCCACACACAAGGACCATTTTCCCCACCCATTTATTGATCAAATTCCTGAGAGACTAGCTATGAAGACACATTATTGTTTCTTGGATGGGTTTTATGGATATTTTCAGGTTCCTATTGCTCCAGAGGATCAGGAGAAGACAACATTCACTTGTCCATTCGATACATTTGCCTACTGAAGGATTCCATTTGGACTTTGCAACGTCCCAGGCACCTTCTAGAAATGCATGGTGAGTATTTTTTCTGATTTTATTGAGACCTTCATGGAGATATTTATGGATGATTTTACAGTGTATGGATCCTCATTTGATGAATGTATAAGTAGTTTGGGAAATGTGTTGAATCATTGTATTGAGAAGAATATAGTCTTGAACTTTGAAAAGTTTAATTTCATGGTAGAGCATGGAATTTTCTTAGGGCATGTAGTGTCAAAACATGGGATAGAGGTTGATAGATCTAAGTTAGACATTATTTCATCCTTACCATATCCTTCATGTGTGCGTGATGTTAGATCTTTTCTAGGGCATGCAGGATTTTATCGGCGCTTCATCAAAGATTTTAGTAAGATTGATCTTCCTATGTCATGATTACTTCAAAAGGATTCTGATTTTGTGTTTGATGTTTCTTATAGGAATTCCTTTGATGAGCTAAAACAACGTCTGACCACTCCACCGATCATACAACCCCCACAACGGGACATTCCTTTTGAGATTATGTGTGACGCATCCAACTTTGCAGTTGAAGCTTTCTTATCACAGAGGGTGGAGGTACATTCACACGTGATTGCCTATGCATCAAGGATATTGGATTCAACCCAATCAAACTACACTACCATGGAAAAGGAGTTTCTTGATGTCATATTTGCTTTAGATAAATTCCGTTCATATTTATTGGGCTCTAAAGTAGTTGTTTATTCTGACCATACAACTCTGAGGTACCTCTTGAAGAAGACAGATTCAAAGCCCCAACTTATCCGACGGATGCTCCTTCTTTAGAAATTTGATATTGAGATAAAGGACAAGAAGGGGTCAAAAAACTTGGTGGTGGACCACATGAGTAGGCTTACTCACACACTAGAGGATTACACCTTGGACCAGGTACCACTTCGAGACACTTTACCCGATGAGCATTTTTATTCCATCTCAAGTATGCATCCTTGGTATGTAGATTTAGTTAACTGCCTTATTTCATTTTAAATCCCGACAAATTTAAATAAACATCAAGTCTAAAAGTTAAAGAGTGAGTCGAGATTTTATGTATGGGATGATCCCTACTTATGGTGCATGTGTAGTGACCAAGTTATTAGGAGGTGTATTTCTAATCATGAGTGTGAGTATATTATGTAATTCTGTCATACACTTGCTTATGGTGGGCACTTTGGACCCCAGTGGACAGATAGGAAAGTTTTGGACTCTGGATTATATTGGCCTAGCTTATTCCATGATGCCCATGTTTTTTGTAAGTCATTCTATCGTTGCCAACACACTGTGAACATTTCTAGGAGATATGAGATGCCCCAACAACCCATACTATTTTGTAAAATTTTTGATGTATGGGGAATCAATTTTATGGGTCCTTTTCCTAGTTCATTTGAGTTTTTGTATATTTTGGTTACTGTTGATTATGTGAGTAAATGGGTGGAGGCTAAGGCCACCAGGACTGATGATTCTCATGTTGTAGTGGACTTTGTCAAGACACAGATTTTTTGCAGGTTTAGAGTACCGAAGGCCATCATAAGTGACCAAGGGACACACTTTTGCAATTAGAATTTTGCTTCCATCCTTCAGAAGTATGGGGTGACACACAAAACATCAACACCATACCACCCTCAAACAAATGGTCAGGCTGAGGCTTCAAATAGGGAGTTGAAACAAATTTTGGAGAAAACCATGCAGCTGAATAGGAAAGATTGGAGCAAGCACTTGGATGATGTGCTTTGGGATTATAGTACACCATACAAGACACCCATTGGTATGTCCCCATTTTGGATTGTTTTTGGGAAAGTATGTCATCTCCCCATGGAGGTTGAGCATCAGGCTTTTTGGGCTATAAAGAAATGCAACATGGATTTGGCCCAAGCTGGAATTCAATAGAAGATGTAAATTCAAGAGCTTGAGGAGATTAAATTATCTTCATATGAGAACTCAAGGCTCTACAAGGAAAGACCCAAAGGAAATCATGACAAAATTATCCAACAAATGGAGTTTCATGTTGGAGAGAAAGTCCTTCTCTATAGTTCACGACTGAAGCTGATGCTTGGTAAGTTGCATTCCAGATGGTTAGGTCCTTATGATGTGACTAATGTTTTTCCTTATGGTGCAGTGGAGATCACACAAGAGGACACTGGAAGGAGCTTTACAGTCAATGGGCAATATTTGAAGAAATATATTGAGGGACTTCCTACTGATGTAGTGGATTTCATCACACTATATTACCCCATCATCACTTAAACATATCAGGCTGTTCCCAACCCTTCCACTTATTTATTCTTTGTCCTATTTAAAATTATACATTTCATGTGAATATACCATATCATGGGTTCACATTAAGGACAATTCAATATTTTAAGTTTGGGGGAGGGAACCTTTTAGTTTAGTAATTTCAATTGTTTTCCTGTTTTTTAATGATTTTCAAAAAAAATTGCGTGTTTTTCAAAATTTGTGTGTTTATTTTTCATTTTTTTGTGTGTTTTTGAAACTTTTGAGCTAAAATTATTCTCATCACCATTTTTAAATCCATATCAATAAGTGAAACAATTTATCCCTTGAAACTTAGCTTAAATGAATGTTGAAAATGACTTTGTTTCAAGTTCAAATATTTAGTAATTTCATGAAAAGTACTCTGAATTTTGAATCCCATGCCACATCTCACTACCCTTATATTTGAAATCACTTTCCTATGATGCTTCTAGAACATTATTTTCATATTATTTACATTTACCTCACTTCTTGAGAGAACCAAACCATGCTTAATTTAACCATAATTTGATTTATTCCTGTCAAAACTTGAGGGTTTGAGGTACTTATGTTTAAATTATTGAGGAATTTGTTTGGTATTAAAGCCCCTATTTCAAAGAATACTTTTTATAATGGCCTACCTTGAACATTTAATCCTTGTATCCCTTATAATCCATGAACAACCTATTAGGTTAGCCACATTACAAGCCAATTTTCCCTATCCAACCAACTCTTGAAGTGAAATTACTTAATCTATTTGAACTTAAGTGTGTGTGTGTGGGGGGGGGATATCTTGTGTTGTGCTACCACATTCTGTGATACTTCGGGTGGAAAATTAAATTATGAAGAGATGTGTTTACTGCTAAAAAAATCATTATGTTGGAAGCTGTGCCTTTTATGGATCTTTGATGATAAGTGAAGCTGTGCCTTTCTGGAGCTTCTAATAGAGGGAGAAAGTTGTGCCTATCTGGAGCTTTCAATAAAATCATGTTTGAGAAGATTGACATTTTTACTGATGAAATGTTGAATGATGCACACATTCCTTTATTTTTCATGATTATGAACATGAATATATGCTATGGGGAATGAGGAGGAGACCATATTTAAGTGAAAATTAGATTAATGCAATTTTTCTTCAAAAAGAGTCAATCCCTCCCCATTCAGCCTCAGAATTTTTCACATCTAAATCCTACCAACTGAAATCCACAGAACAACCCTGAAAAGTCCTCATGATAAAAAAATGTCCTTGAATCACATTGTGTGTAGATGTAGGAATTTATAAATCCTATGGTGACCCTTGTATGAGTTTGGATGAGAAAGACATTACTAAAAAATTGACATTTGTGTGATAAGAGAAAATTCAAGTGTGGTAAGTGTTTTGTGCATGAGTGGATAAATTAAGTGAAAATATATTGAATTATATAAATGGATAACTTGAAATAATTATTTTTTATGATTCATGATAACTTTTTTTTCTTGATGTTGAATTTTTTGATCTCAAGGATATGTGTTTTAAAATTTGTTTTAATTTGATATTGATGTTTACTTGTCACAATTTTTCAGAATATGTGATACGAGGTTTTTCCCAGGAGTGCAAAAGGGTAAGTGTGAGGGAGTTGATAAAACAAATTTTTATTGAATATTTTATTTATATTAAATGATAAAATTTCCTCACATTGTGTTAAATATGTTTATTTATAAAATATTTGGGATAAGATCATTCATTTGAAAATTTGATGAAAATTCTAGTTTTACCCTTTATAGTGAACTGTAGTATTTCAAATATAAATATTTTAATATTTATTATTTGAACTTGAAATTTTGTAATATTTTTTCTAACTTAATGGGATACAACTTATGTTCATAATGTTGGATCTAAATCATTAATTTGGTTGGACTAAATAGACCATGAAGTCAAAGGTGAGCTAGGCCCGCCAAATTGGACATTGGTTCTGTATTTGGACCATAACTCCTTCATACAAACTTGGATTGGGACCAAATTTTGAGAGGATATCTCCAATACAATTTTTCACAAATCATTATTCTTGAATAACAAATTTTTCATGCGTTTTGGAGCTAAAATGGGCGGTGAAAGTTGGCTTAAAATATTTGTCTGAGATTCCCCATTTACACTTGAAACCTCTTTAAACCTAGCCCCCCCTCCACTCTATAAATTAGTGTTTTTATAATTTGTAGGGGTTGGGACGCGCATGAGGAAGTTTATAGAAGAGGATAAGAGGTTCCATTACAATTATACAATCAATTCAATAAGGTTATCTCTTGAAGCAAGGATCCCTTTGTCGAAGCCCTCTTCTTCTTCCTCATGTTGTAATGTTTGTGTTTTCATAATAAACTTCTCTGTTCTTATTTTATTTCTCTTATTTTATTATATTATTTTAAATTTTCTTCTTATATTAATATTTCTATTTGGTTTAGAGTTCAAGAGTGGAGATGAGATTGAGTTCTACCCTTTCAATCCTTTGCTCATGCAAAACGTCTCCACGATGACCACACTGCCCATGAAAGAGTAGTTTTCTTAGTGATCAGTCTATCTTATACCCTATTTATTTAATTATTTTGAATCATTGATCTACTTTAATTCAATTAATATGATCTGTGAATTGAGTTTTTAATTTATATTAAACTAATAAAACAATTGATCAATTGACACAAAACCACGTGAGGTCGAGATTTTGTGGAAAATGTGAGAGTGCGAACTTAATCTGTAATACAAGACCACACATGATAAGTTTGTAGAGTTCAAATATAATCCCTAAACTAAATTAATACTCATTTCCAGAGTGAACATGTTCTCTAATACCACTGACCATAATCTAACCTAGAAACATCAATCAAAGTAGGGTGCTGCAATTGCATGTTCCGAAGCTAACCTAGAGTTTAAGTAATTTCATCTTTGTGGTTAAGTTAACTCCTGTAGGGATCGAGGGTTAAAAAATTAGAGGATTATAATTAAGTGGATGTTAATTTAAATGATAATGAAAAATAATTTAGTGAATAGGTAGATCTATATCAATTGTGTCTTTTAAATATTTTCTTAAAAAACATATTCTTGTTGTGTCATTTTAATCAAAATTCATTTCAAAAAAAAAATACAATATTCTTCCAGAAAACGTCTTCTAGATTTATAAATGATAAAAAACAACCATCCTTTTAATTAGTATTCTTAATTCATTTTATTTTATTTTCAAAATGACTTTAATAAGTTTTTAAATTTACTTCCTCCTTTGAGAGACGATCTTGGTCAGCCACTCTACTGCACCTAAGTAACCCAAAAAATCACTAATCATTTGAGGGAACCCACGATAGTGCCTTTCACCTTTCTCCTCACTAGAAACTACTTTCATCTCTTATTTATCCTTGATTTCCAATCTTTATCTCAAAAGAATAATTTTTCTATTCTTCAATTTTAATTGGAACTCTAGTCTCTTGACCTTTTTATTAAGTTTGGAATTCTCCATATAGAAGCCCACAATCTCCTCATTTGAAACTACTGTCACCTTTCCTTTGATACCAAATGGATATTTTTTATCAAAAACCAACTGAACATGCTGTTTAACCACAAAAGGACTTGATAGTATCTTGTATCTACATCTTGGAAAGCTTAGGTTTTATATGGAATACTGGAAACATAATTGAAAATTAGTTTGAAAATAAAGGACTGTTCAGAAACATATTATAGTAACAATACCTTTGTAGTTTCTTGTAGAGCAGTATCAACATATTTCAAACTCAACCTAACAAATAATGGTGCACCCTCTCTTTTTGGTGGAACATTCCTAGAATTATTATCATACCGATACTATACAAATTAATATTATTAGGAATTTCTCAACTAACTTTTCTAAAATAAATACAGTTAAATAATGTTTAATACCTTACCAATAAACTGATAAAAGAACATACAAATTTTAAAGTAGTGGGGTTATTTTTTTCACCAATTTAATTAGATGGTCATGAATACCAACAACCCAACAATAAATCTTCACTTTTTAAACGACTTTAAAATATGTGATTAAATTCCAACCCAAATAAAAACCAAATGTGGGAAAAAATAATGTCGTGCATGAAATAAGGCAAAGAAAACATGCCACATCATAAAAATATTACTCTTCACTGGATTCAATAGTTTTAATAATGGATCTCCATAACATGCTCTGTGATAATAGCCAACCAACATGGGAAAACCTCCTCCTCAATAGTGATGAACTATTTAGTCGTAATGTATAGGAAACTGATAAAGGTATTCCACCATTATTAATGTCAAATATATGGAAAATGTCAGTAACAATTAACTCCATTATCCTTTATACTATGTCAGGCTTTTTTAAATCTACATTGTACCTTTGTAGTAAAAATAAAACAGAGCCATAGGTTTTTTACAATCATCGAATGGCACTGTGTTATCAAGAAACACTTTAAATGACTACCAAAATGGAATCCTTTGAAGAAATTTGATGTGATTCTTAGTAATATTTAACCTAATATCAAGAAATATTTTCCACAACCCAGTCACCGAAGAACTATAATAGATGATGTTTGATGTAGAGGCTTATTTTATTATAAAAAATAGCATCCCTAATAGATTAATATATTCTATTTGAATGATAATATAAGGAAAAAAAATTAAAAATAGGAATCTACCATTGGAAATTCCAACTAGAAAAATTACACATGACTTTGAATTGGTAATTTTAAATAAATAACATAGTGAAATTCTCTATGAAAATCCCATTAGAAATTCCCAATGGAAAATCCCACTAGAAATTACCATTTAAAACCCCCTGAAAATTCCTAGTGAAAATTCTTAGTGAAAATTCCCAGTGGAAATTCCCATTGGAAAGTCCCAGTGGAAATTCCTAGTGGGAATCCTCATTGTAAACTTACAGTGGATTTCAATTACAATTTCTAACTACAAAACAATTTATAGAATCTGTTGAAAATTTACTCTAGAAATTCTCAGTATAAGTTCCCACTGGAAATCCAAGTGGAAGTTCCCAGTGAAAAATTTCAATTAGTTTAAAAAAAAAATTATATAACTATAAACTATAATTTATTTGAAAATTTACATCAATATTTCCCTATGGAAATCCCACTGGAAATTCATAGTGGAAATTCATAGTGGAAATTTTCAATTAGTTCAATTTTTTTATATAGTTGGAAATTATAATTGAGTTGATTTTTTTACTGAGAATGACCAATGAAAATTCCCAGTGGAAATCTCACCAGAAATTCCTAGTGGAAGTTCATAGTGTAAATTTTCAATTAGTTCAAAGAAATTGTTATGTAGTTGGAAATTATAATTGAATTCCAATGGGAATTTCCATTGGGCATTCTCGGTGGAAATTTTTGGTTGATTCTATAATTTTTTTTTCTGTATTTGGAATTTATAATTGAATTACTTTAGGAATTTACACTAGGAATTTTCATTGGGAATTTCCACTAGGAATTCCCCCTGGGAATTTCTACTGGGAATTTACACTAGGAATTCTCAGTGGAAATTGTCAACTGATTCTATAAATTGTTTTATAACTATAATTTATAATTGAATTCCACTAGGAATTTACACCGAGAATTTCCATTGGGACTTTCAATTGAGACTTTCTGCTGGGACTTTCCACTGGGAATTTTCACTGGGAATTTCTAATGGGATTTACACTGAAAATTTCCAATGGTAATTTAAACTGGGGATTTCTAGTTTAAATTTCCACTGGGAATTCTTGGTGTAAAATTTCAAAAAATTCAACTATAAATTTTCCTATAGTTGGAAATAATAATTGAATTTCACTGAGAATTTCCAATAGGGATTACACTATGATTTTAAACTCATAATTTTCACAGGAAATTTCCACTGAGAATTGATAGTGGTATTTTCCACTTGGAATTTACACCAAGCATTCTCAATAAAAATTTTAAATTTATTTGAAATAATTATTTACTAGTTAGAATATAATTGAATTTATCTATGAATTTCTACTAGGAATTTCCCCTGGGACTTTCCACTTGAATTTCCATCAGGAATATACACTAAAATTTCTAGTGGTATTTTCCACTCTGTAATTTTCATTAGGGATTAACAGTGGGAATTTCTACTAGGAAATCTCCATTGTAAATTTCTAGTGTTGAAATTTCTAGTTATAATGAATTGAAAACTTCAATTAGAAATTTATATATGACAACTAATCAATTCAAAACTATAAATCTATTTTTTTGTAATCATTTTAAAATTACAATTGGAATTTTCTAGTTATAATCATTTTGAAATTACAGTGTGGATTCTTAGTAGAAATATAAAATGGAAATTTCATGTTATTAAAAAATCTGAGTATGAATGTCAAGTTGAAATTTACATTGGGAATAACTAGTGGGAAATTCCAACTAGAAATCCCTATTTATAATCCCAATACTAATTCACAACACAAATTACCAATGAATATAAATTCGTAGTAGGAATACCTACACAAAATTTTCATTGGAAATCCATAGTGGAAACTGTCCGAGGAAATTTCAAATTGTATTCAACTTATAATTCAAACTACAAATTTCTAGATGAAATATATAGTTTGAAATCAATTAGTAATTACAAATCATTCCTATTGTATAAAATTCAAATTTATAGTGGAAGTTTTCAGTGGAAATTTTTAGTGAAAATACCAACTGGAAATTCACAATGAAATTTCCCACTGAAATTTCTTGGTGGAAACTCCAAATAGATATTGTAAGAAACATTCCCAATGGAAAAAATGACACTGAAAATTCTCAGTGAAAAATCACTCTAGAAATGTCAACCAACAATTTCCTCTTTTCAAACACTAAAAAATAAAAACAATATCTTAAAATTTATCAATTCTAACCAATTTAAAAATACTAATACAAACTATCGGTTCTTTAAATTAATTAAAAAAAACAGTGTCAAATACTAATGGATAATTATGACTATAGATGGAAATTGACAGTGTGAATTGACACTAAAATATAGAAGCATAAATCCACACTACAAATCAAATGGATGATAGTGGAAATTTACAGTTGAAATTCATAGTGAAAATAAATTATAATTTATAGTGAAATTTCCCATTCTTGCAATTATTTTAAAACAAAGGAAACTTCAACTGAAAATTGCTAGTTGAACATTACAGTAGAAAACAACCAGATCATCACATTCAGAGTGTTCCAATAACCCCCACACAAAAATACAATATGAGATGATGTTAATCTCTCTATCCCCATAGCTTCAAGAATTTATAAACAAACGACCAAATATGACTCTATCCTAGTCACTTAGATAATTTATAAAGAAACTGACAAATACAAATATCATAAATCACATTTTATCTTCCATTTTTACTGGTATAAGACTAAGAACGAATCAATATAATAGCCATCAATGAGGGGTATGCTGAAAGTTTTGCTGAGGGATTCACCAAGGGGTTCACCAAGAACCTCTCTGAGGCATTCACCAAAAGTTTAGATGAGAGATTCATTAACAGATCCTCTGAGGGGTTCACCGAGGTATTCAAAAAGGGGTTTACTGATGGATTCACCAAAGGGTTCACCAAGTGTTGGCTAAGGGATTAAACTGCCAATATTTTTTTACCGACTACCTGATTTCATTTTCAAACCCCATGACTAATTGAAGGGCCAAAAAATTAATTAGACATGTAACACCTATCAAATGGACAACCTGAGATGATAATGTACAAAAAAAACCAATATATATATATATATATATATTATGGGATTCATTATGAGATTATCACTACTACATTAACAAAAGGTAATGCAGTAAAAGTTTGAGGAACAAAAATTCAATTTCCTAGATTTTAATATATAATTTTAAAATAAAAAAATCTTGTTTTATGAATTATAAAAAAATTGTATTTTAAAAAACAAAACTATTTAAATGAAAAAAATATCAATAAATTATAAAATACCCATATATAGTATGAATTTTATTATGAAAATTGGACAGTGAGTTATGTAATAAAACCTAAACTTGAAGTAAATAAAAAATATATATAATTTAGAAATGGTATAAACCTAAATTTGAAGTAGATATAATTTATACTTCATTCAGTCCAAAATTAATTTTAAGTCTAAAATTATTCTTTGATCATCTAATATTTACTCATTGGCCAATTATACCATTTTTAAATTGCATCTCCAATGAATTTTTTATTTGAAATCTCCCATTTGAGATTGAGTCAACTAGAAAAGGTGTACACTATATATTTTTTATATGAATATAAGATATCAATTTTCATGATTTTATCTTATATTTAAGAAATATATAAATTCCAATTTTAATATTAAAAGGATAAAAAATGTTTTTAAAAGGAGAGGGAGATATATTTATATTTGTTTTTTTGATGAAGGGTTATCTGTATATGTGGTCCAACTCATACCTAAGTGGTACTGGGCTGATGCACCACATTAATTTGGTTGGCAATTTTACCCTGGTAATTACATATAATTCTCGTATTTGGGATTTTGTAGGATGTAAAATCATGGAATATGGTGGGTGTATTGTAGTTGGCGAGTGCATGTTGCGATGTGAATGCATGGGCAATTGTGGAATGTGGCTATGTTGCAGTTCATGAGGATGTGTTGAGGTTTTAAGGGGTGGGATGGATGGATGTAGATCACTGGGAGGCATGCATGAACATGCATGTGATGAATGTTATGCTTCATGTGAAGGACATCATGAATATTGGGCATTAAAAATGCATAGGCAAAGGGAGTGACGTGGGATTCTTATGTTAGTGAAATTGAGTAGGGTCCATTGTTTGATCGGGTTAAGGATTATGGGTCTTTGGGCCTGAATTGGACAAGTTTGGGGGTAGAATAACTCTTAAAAGGCGTGGGTGGTCTAACTCAACTTGTCCCTTAGGTGCATGAGTGTTTAAGTTTGATTTGTAACTCTTATTACCTACTATAGAATACATAAATACATACAAAAATATATAAATAGAGAGATAATTAAAGGAAATATTTATATTAATAGTGTTTTAAAAACCAGACTGAGCCAAATGGCTTCACCTATCAGATCGCCACCTGATCCTATTTATAAAGGACCAATCAATGCATTTTGTCACCCTAGAAAAAAAGACACTAATATGTCTTTCAGTAGACCAAGTTTCACTTTTTACACCGATTGATCCTATGATATTTTAAAGAAAACACATATATTACACGTGTTGTCCCTAGGTGATAAATTTTTGCATGATGTTGCATATAAATCAACTGCTACTATAACTTGGTTAAAACTTGAACACCTTTATATGACCAAATCATTACTTAGTAGGCTTTATAAAAGGTTTTGAATGTGTACCTCTACGATACAACCGAAAATTGTAATCTAGGATCACATTGATGAATTCATGGAGATTTTACTTGACTTGGTCAATATAGATGTCAAGGTTGGTGATAAAGACCAAACTATTATTATGTTGATTTTTTTGATAATTCATGTAATACATTTTGAGATACCACAATGCATGGTAAGGATTAATCAAATCTAGAGGAATTCAAATATGCATTACTATATAGGGACCTTCAGTCTAAAAATGGTGTTAATATTGAGGAAATTATCTCAATGTGAGAGGTAGGTTAAACCAAAGAGGGGAAATAGGGGATGATAAAAAAATAAGGAAGAGTCAATATAAATATAATAATAGAGTCATTAAATTCAATGATTGTACACTGATAGCCCAAAAATTAATGTTTTGGGTCGCCAAAACACCTCAGGTGCACCTCCCAATATTCAGAAGTTGGCTAAAACATTGGGGTTCTAGGTAAGTGTCAGCGGGAGATAACTTTCCCCCTTGAAATAATGTTACAAGCTCAACAGATTCCATGCCCAAGTGGAATGACCAGATATATTTATGAAATTTAAGACATAATAAGACAACAGTGAAAGCATGAATGATAAGAAAACTTTACTAGATGCATGATATAACATGTACATACAACTACATACATCAAACTAGTCCAAAATCATGCAAACACCACATTAGTGAGAAAAAATAAATAAAAAAACTATATAATTTGCAGGCAAACCAAATATGCCCTAGTGACCCAAAAGGTAGACTTCCTAAGTGGAACCTCCCACAAAGAACACCAGGGACAACCCCCATGCATCTATACCACATTCCCTCCAAAAATTACAAAAGTTATCATCCATGCCTATAAACCCATTTAGGCTAATTTTACTTAACCCAGGTCACATACAAACAAGTTTGCATGTGTCTTGAGAGGGGACTATCTAGGGAGTGTGTAGCAAATCCAACTCTAGTAACCCATATCAGGTGTATACTTTATTGCATTGACATAAGATACAAGGGAACTCATCCTGAAGGACTGATCGGTTTAGGAGTCTTGAAGAACTAGATACATACATGATTCCTTTTTTTTTACATTGGAAATAAAATATAAAACATAACAAAAGAATTTTTTTTTCATCCTTGAAACCCATTTAAAGATTTATTCTCTATATCCCAGGGAAAGAAAAAAAATAAGGGTAATATCATTTGATCATTAAGGGTTAAGTACAATAGAATTTTTATGAGCAAATAAGGTATAATCAATATGACAAGGTAAATAACTAAAAACACATTCCATTTAATCATTAACTTGAGTATGAAATGAATCCATGGATAATATCAAATGAAATAATCTCATGGATAATAATAATTTAATTCTCAATGAAGGAAATGATTAATTTTTTATTTCATGACCTCATACATCATGATATCTTTATCACCAAGTCCTTACATTAAAATAATTAAAACTATGGGTAGACATACACCAAAACCCCATTTAATAGGTTATCCAACTAATTTGTCTCATGAGACCCATTGATGCATCGATTATCTATATAATTCCAAACCCTACCTATCACTTCATGTCCAATGAATTCCTCACATATTTAATGATCAATTTAATTTATGAACAATATTACCTATCAACAAATATCCATATTGAATAAAGAATACGAAATATCAATATTTCCCCAGTCAATCAAATAACTTTCAAAGTAATACACCATAAGTATAAATGATTTATGATTTAGGTAATAATCATATCCATGATATAAATAATATGAATATTTAATAGAAATGTAATGTTCAATGATCATAAGAAAGTGAATGTTTCAAGAGAAAGTTAATGACCATAAAATTAATAAGAGATAAAAGGTGAACATCAATTCATCAGAAATATAGTTTTCCGAATAAAATTATGTTCATTTGATAAATGGAAGTGAATTATTAAAATATCTCTCATTAAATACATTTCTTTGTAAAACCATTGAAAACTTATAGAAGAAGATAAATTGTATAAAACAATTATGGAAGTGGGAAAATCTATCAACATCACATATGTTAAAAAGAAACATTACTTTTGATTTTTTGTAAAAGAAAGTAAAAAATGACCTTTTTGTAAAAAATTAGAAAGAATCCTTTCAAAAAATTTAAAAGTTAAAGATAACATAAAATTTCCTTAATAAATATTTTGAGTGAATAAAGAAGACTTTTGTAAAATATTTTTTCAAAATATGGACACAGAAGAAAAATATACCTGATCAAAAAAGAAATAAGATCATATTTTCTTTTAAACATTTATTTGCCTAATTCAAGTGAAAAAGAGAGGAAAAGTTGGAAGAAAATATGGAAAATAATTAAATATCCATAGGTTTAGAAAATAGGTGGAGTTTGTGAAGGATATATTATAAGATTTCATCAATGAAAATAAGAGAAATCCCAAAAAATGAGATTGTAAAATAAATCATTACTTCTTTAGTAACTTTAAAATTGTAACCCCTTGAAAGGGTAAACTTGAAATGAAACATTAATCACCATGAAAAAATAGATATTCATGTTAAATATTGATAAACCTTGATTTTATTAAATATTTTGTTTATAATAAATGATTTAATTCTCCCACATTTAGTTTTAATGGATTATTTTATCAAAATCTACAATTAAAACATGAATTTGAAAATTTCATAAGAATTATAGTTTTTTTATTTCAATTTCACTTTAGTATCTCTATTATAAAATATTATTTATATCATATTATAATTTGAAATTTTGTGGGATGATTATTCATTAATTTTTTTACATGTTTCATTTAGTTCATAAGAAGTGTCCATAAAGTCAACTCTGATGTGTATTTGATTGGATGGGTCCCACCATCATAATTCATCCATAACATTATTTTATATACTTTTATTGGCCTAAAAATTTGACAGATGTTATAATAAATTATTTTTATCATTTCATACAACTGGAGGAACTTCTAGTTTGTTCATTTTCATGGTAAAAAATGCATGTGAAGTAGATGAATTCAGATTCAATGAATCTTCCAGAATTGAAATATTTTCAACAATGATTCAACCATAACTCCTTAAAAACGTCATGAAATTATATGAATTTTTTATTATGGATGAAAAATATGTAGGGGAACAATTCCATAGAAGACCACATCCCATTATTTTTTCATTTAGTTATCCAAAAACATGTGGACATTCAATATATTGAATCTAGATGGTCTGTATATATAGAAATATTTTTATTAATCATTTGAAAATATATCCTTCAATATGATTAAAATGGAGATGAAATTTTTTAGGTCGATGCACAAGATATAGTTGACCAAAGTTTTAGAAGAAAAATTTCCTAATTCATCCATTTAATAGTCTTAAAGTGCATACACTTTTGGAGGATAGAATTAAAGAAATTTTTTTCCACCTCCCTTGCCTATAAATATGTTCCCAAACTTCCATGTTGAAGGGAATTATTTCATCAAATAAAATTATCTTAATTTCTCTTTAATTTAATCTTTTCAATTATATTTTATTATTTTTTATTTTCTTTTTTGGCATGTACAATAAGAGTTGAGACGAGATCATATCTTTCTAATATAAATCCAATGATTAAGAAAAACATCTCTCTGATGACCCATACAGCCATGGAAGTGTAATTTCATTATAATAAATCTAATTACACCATCTTCAATTGATTATTTTGAATCTATGAACATAATTAAATTCATTAAAATATGATCAATTAATTGATTCTTAAAAACACGATTAAGAAACTCAATCGATAAACACATAACACGCGAGGTCGAGTTTGTGTGAATCATGAGAGTGAACATAAATTATTAAATCCAATCAATCGGGATAGAGTTATAAGGTTCAAATATAATCCCAAGAATAAATTAATTCACATTCATAGTGTTTAAATGTTTTCATAATTGTCCATATAACATAAAGTTATCTTTGGAATGATTATCAAATAAGGGTGCCTCGATATGATGTTCTAAAATTAACCAAGGGTTCAAAAGTTTTGATTTTTATGGTCATGTAAAATTTACATAGGGTTCATGGATTGAAAAAATAGGATATCATAATTTAATGAATCTAATAATTTTAGATAATGATAATTAATTAATTTAAGTTGTGGGTGATATCGATTGCGCTTTTATAAAAAAATATTAAACATAAAGAACTCTTATTCATATCCTAATTTCATTTCACATCATCACCAAATTTATTTTATTATTATCTTTTTTATTAACTTCGTAATTCATTGATATTCAAAGAAACCCCCCAAATTCTATTTTTCCCTTTTATTCTTTTTTTAAATCCTAAACGTGTTGTTTAATTCACTTACTCCTCAAGAGAGATAAACTAAGCTATCCATTACGCTACAATTAGTAAAACAAACGTATCATTTGTGAGTTCCCAAAACAATTTTTATCAAATTAGCACCACCACCAAGGAGGCTAGTGATTTATTCATCACCTTTTATGGTTTTTTATTTATTTTACATAAATTTTTTCTTTCTTTTCTTTCTCATTCTTCTAATTTTTTCTCATTATTATTTCTTCCACACCTTTTATCTTAAGACCACAATTGAACTTATTTAATGATATTATGGTAAAACATTTTGATTTTTTTTCTCACATTGACGACATGATCTCATCACAATATACTTTTTTGAACTAGACACTGAGGTTGAATGTATCTTTTGAGCACAAATTAGACAAACCCAGTATACGAGAAGTGTCAAAATTCATCAATTTGAAGATTTTATCCATTCTTAAAATAGTGAAAATTAAATCACTTTAGAATCTCACTCAAAATCCAAAACAATGTCACATGATAATAATAATGAACTTAATCGAACCATTAAATAATTAGAGGCACCTGATATTAACTATCAACCAACATGCATTACATACCCAAATCTTCAATTAGATTTTGAACTTAAATCCAAGTTAATACAACTTCTACTAAAATTTCATAGTCTTTTTAGTAAGTAGACAAATAATCATTTGAATAAATTAAAAGTAATCTATTCAAAAATAAAACCAAGAAATGTTTCTAAAGAACAAATCAAACTTTGTGCATTCCCTTTTTCACTCGATGGATTCATGAAAGGCTAGATGTATTATTTACAACATGAAGATGTAAGATATTGGAATGATTTAAAAATACTTTTCTTACAGAAATTGTTTCCAACATCAAAGAACACAATAATTTGAAAGGGGATATCAGACATCAAAAAAGTATAAAGGGAGTCAATGTATGAGTACTTAGAGTGATTCAAGAAGTTATGTGAAAACTGACCACATCACCAAATTAGTGAGAAAATCCTTATCCAATACTTATATGAAGGGATCACACCGATGTATAGGATCATGGTGGATGTCACATTGGAGGATCATTGGTTAAAAAAACACCACTAGAAGCTCAAGCATTGATTGATAAAATGGCACAGAATTCCTAAAAATTTGGAAATTGTGGTACCCTTGCACCAATAGGTGTATATCAGGTATGTCCCCCTACTATGGATAATTGTTTATTTGATAACAAGTTGGAAAAGTTGACTATTATGGTGAGGTAGATTACAGTGGCCCAAAAGACAACACAACCCACTACTGTAAGGGTTTGTGGAATCTTTACAGTACCAGATCACCCTACTGATTCATTCCTAAAAATATAGGAATTATAATACTATGTTGTTGTGTTTCTAGGATAGCCATATTAGTAGAAAAAACTAATGCCTCAACCCATGTATGAACCACTATCTCCAAAATATAATCCAGGGTGGAAGGATTATCCAGGGCTCAGGTATGGTATTGGATAACAATAAAGTCCACCATTTGAACAAAAATTACAGTAACAAGCACCTTACCAATAGGGTTTTCAACAACCCTAAAGAATATTTGATGGTAAAACTTAAAAAATAAAACAATAATAAGGTTATTCCCAACCAAATTTAGACTCTAACATAGATGATAATTTAAATAAAATTATTATTAATCAACATAATGAACTAAATAGATAAAGAATAAAACTAAGGAAGCTGAAAAAACAAATTATTCAGATTGACATAGACTCAATCAACTAATAAGTTATAACTATAGAAATTTTCCTTCCCAACCTAAGCCAAATCGCAAGGGGAATACCAGTTTCATCACACTAAGAAGTGAGAAGAAAACATTTGAGACATCTTCTCCTATCCATCCCCCTAATTTCACCCCAACTCCGGAGAAACCCCATTCAAGATCGACTGATGAGAAACCAAATAATAAAGATAAAGATAAAAAGAATATCAATGATGTCACTACAAAACCCCTTCCATTTCAAAATAGGTTTATACAAACCAAGAAGTTGGTTTAATAAGCGATACAAAAAGAGGTACTAGACACATTCATGAAATTTGAGATCAACATTCCACTTCTTTATTCCATTAAGAAAATCATAAGGTATGATAAATTATTGAAATAACTATGCACCGACCTAAGAGGGATTAAGGTAAATGATAGGATCAATCTTGAGAGAAATATCTATGCACTAATCACATCCAACATGACAATACTTACAAAGTGAAAGGAACCTGGTACATTAATTATACCATGCATCATAGGGGAGTCACATTTCTACGATTCTTTGTATGATTTAGGTGTTTCTATTAATGTGATACCTCACTCAGTTTATCATATTTATAGATTAGTGAGATGAATCTAACAATGGTGGTGGTACAATTAGAAAACCGAGCTACAACATTTCTTGAATGGGTACTTGAATATGTACTTGTTTGGGTAAGAGACTTGATTTTTCCTATTGACTTTAATATTCTTAACATATAAGATAACCATGATAAATTCCCATGATCCCATTATCTTAGGTAGGACCTTCCTCAAAACTGTCAAAATAATCATAAAATTCCATTAGGGTACTCTTTACATGGAATTCAGAGATGAGTTTTTAGATTTAATATTATGGAATCTATAAAGTATCCCTCAGAGAATCATTTTACTTTTTTTGTCTCCCATTTTGACTCAACTTATAAAAAACCAATGGATTTTTATTATTCTACACTTAAAGAGATTATGAACATTGGGTCTAGTTTGATGTCAAAGAGTATTTACACACTTTTCATTAATGAGAAAACCTCACTTGGATTTGATTTAGGTGTAGATTCTTATTATGATTATGAGAATGTTCTTTATAATTATGACATGGATGTTTAGAATTTTGATGGATTTGATGAATTATTATCTAATTTTGAGGGTATATATTTTGATACTAATGTTCCTTGTTCACAAATTTTAGTTCCTTTGATTATTCCATATGTACAACACCCACCCACATCGGAAATAAAGGCCTTACCACCAAATCTAAAAGACTCTTACTTATTGAGTGGTGAGAAATTACCTATTATTATTATTAATAATAATATTCTTCCTAAATAAGAGGTGTAACTTTTATATATTTTTAGAGAGAACATTCAAGATATTGGGCGGAGCCTTGTTGACATACCTATAATTAGCCCTTCTATTTGCATGCACATGATTTATTTGAAGGATGGGGCCAAACCAGTTAGACAACCACAAAAGATTATCAATCCAAATTTATTGGTGGTTGTAAAGAAATAAGTGAAAAAATTACTTAAGTTAGGTATTTTTTATCCCATATATGATTCTCAATGGTTTATCCCCATTCAGGTTGTACCAAATAAAACTAGATACAAAGTTTTAAAAAATGAGAGGGAGGAGTTAGTTTCTATAAGGGTAAAAAATAGTTGGTGAGTATGTATAGACTATAAGAAAATAAATCAATACAATCACAAGGACCGTTTTCCTCTCCCATTCATCGATAAAATTCTTGATAGTCTTATAGTTAGGACACACTATTTATTTTTTAGATGATTTTTCTAAATAATTTTAGGTACCTATTTCTCTAAAGGATTGGGAGAAGATGAAATTCACATGCCCATTCAGTACATTTGCATACTAGAGGATTCGATTTGGACTTTGTAATTGCCTAGTTACCTTCCAAATATGTATGATAAGTATATTTTTTGATATATTTGAGAGATTTATGGAGGGTTTCATGAATTAATTTACTATATTTGGATCCTTATTTGATCAGTGTATTTGTAGCCTGGGAAAAGTTTTTTATCGTTGTGTTGAGAAAAACCGAGTTTTGAATTTTGAAAAATGTCATTTCATGATATATAAAGGATTTACTCAGGGAATGTAGTTTCCAAGAATGATATTGAGGTATATAGATCTAAATTTTACATTATTTATACATTACCTTATCTTACATTTGTGTGATGTTAGATCTTTCCTAGGACATAAATGTTTTTATCGACGCTTCATTAGAGAATTTAGTAATATTTCTCTACCCATATCTTCTTTTCTTAAAAAATATTATGATGATTGATGATTCTTATAGGGTTTCCTTTGACGATTTAAAGAAATTTCTCACCACACTATCGATCATACAACCCCCACAGTGGGAACTCCCATTTGAGCTTATGTGTGGCTCTTCAAACTTTGTAGTTGGAGCAGTCTTATCTTAGAGAGTGGAGGGGTGATCCCATGTGATTGAATATACTCATAGAACAGTGGATTAAACCTAAGAAAACTACTAAATAATGGAAAAATAGTTTATTGTATCCATATTTTATTTGTATAAATTTTGTTCTTACTTATTGGGTTCAAAAGTTATTGTTTTCTCTAACCATAAATCTTCGAGATAACTTTTGAATAATACATATGAAAAGTTAATACTAATTAATTAGATGATAATTCTTTAGGAGTTTGACATTAAGATAAAGAAAAATAAAGGATCAGAGAACTTTGTTTTTTACCACATGAGCGAGATCACTCACATTGCAGAACATGATACACCATAATAGGTACCTATTAGAGACACTTTTCCCAATGAGCATATCTATTATCTATTAGGAACACACCCT
The DNA here is from genome assembly GCA_963277665.1 of Viscum album. Taxonomy (NCBI): domain Eukaryota; kingdom Viridiplantae; phylum Streptophyta; class Magnoliopsida; order Santalales; family Viscaceae; genus Viscum; species Viscum album. Next base: position 865,975,397 of record OY728152.1, on the reverse strand, counting down.
TGGTATGCTGAATTAGTGAATTACTTGGTTTCCTTTTAAATTTATTTAAACCTAAAGAAAAACCAAGTTGAAAATTAAAAATAAAGTCTAGGTATTAATGTGTGGGATAACCCATATATTTGGCACATCTGTAGTGATCAAGTCATTAGAATATGCATTATAAATCATGAGTTTTAATATGTTCTTCATTTATGTCATGCACTTGATTGTGGGGGACTCTTCCCCCCCCCCCCCCAATGAACTTCTAGGAAGGTATTAGACTCAAGATTATATTGTCCTAGTTTGTCTCATGATTCCCATATGTTCTGTAATTCATGATCACATTGCCAACACACTGGAAATATTTCTAAGAGACATGAGATACCTCATCAGCCCATGTTTTTATATGGGGTTTTTGATGTTTGGGGCATTGATTTCATGGGTGAATTTAACAATTCATTTGTCTTCTTGTATATTCTAGATTTAATTTATTATGTTAGCAAATGGGTGGAGGCCAAATCCACCAGGATTGATGATTCTCATGTTATAGTAGATTTTTTCAAAGCTCATTTTTTTAGGTTTAGAGCATCAAAAGTGATCATTAGTGACCAAGGGTCACACTTATACAATTTGAATTTTGCTTCCCTAATCCAGAATTATGGGGTGACACACAAAACATAAACACCTTACCACCCCCAAAAAAATGGCCATGATGAAGTCTCAAATCCAGAGTTGATTTTTTTTTTTGAGAAAACTATGAAAATAAATAGGAAGTATTTGAGAAAGAGTTTGGATGATGAACTATGATCTTATAGGATGAAGTTAAAAACACCCATTGGCATGTCACCCTATAAGATTGTTTTTGGGAAATCATTTCATCTTCCCATGGAGGTTGAGAATCGAGCATATTGGGCAATACAGAAATGAAACATGAATTTAGCCTAAGAAGGAGATCAAAGTAATATGCAACTTCAAGAGATTGAGGAGATCAAATTATCATAATATGAGAACTCAAATCTCTATAAGGAAATAACTAAAGTGACCCATGATAATATGATCCAACAAAGGGAGTTTCATGTGGGAGATAAAGTCCTTCTCTACCATTCACGATTGAAAATGATGCCTGATAAGATACATTCTAGATGGTTAGGAAATTATATTATATATCATTTTTTTACTTTTAGTGTATTGGGGATCACACAAGAGGCTATAATAAGGATATTTAAAGTCAATGGGAATCAATTAAAGAAATACTTCAAGGGATTCCCAACACATGTAGTTGATGCCATCACACTACATGATCCTGTCACTTCTTGATCATATCAGGATATACCTTATCCTCTCACTTTTATATTATTTGTCCTAATGAAAATTATGTATATCATGTGAACACATCATTTCATAGGGTCACATTGTGTACAATGTAACATTTTAAGTGTGGGAGAGGGGATAACATTTTATGTTGATTTTTTTAGGATTTATTTTTTCCTTTTATTTTTTTTGAGTTTTTTTTTTATTTTTAATTTTTTAGGATATTTTAGATTAAATGAACATACATTATAATTTTTTATTCATGAATTTATTTTGAGAAAATTGAATTTATTTTTGAAATAATGTATTTTTGATGATTGTTTATGCATAATTTTTTTCCTTGAATTTGATTTTCAAAACATTTTTATGAGTTTGACCAATTTTTTAAATCCATGTCCATGAAACACCAACCTAAAATATTTTTCCTATCCCATGAGGTATTCTAAACCAAAATTTTCCTATTCTTTCTAATACCCATTTATTGAGAGTGATTAAGGATTGTTTTCTTCAAGAAATTTCATGGAATCTTATCAAATCTTTGATTGAACAAACTTGATTTTAAAATGATTGAGTCATTATATTGTTTATCCCTTTATCCTTGGACCTACCCTAACATTGAATCCTACTTTTCCTATATAATCCATGAATTAGCATTGATAGGAAAGAGCCACATTACAAGTCAATTTTCCTTCCCACCCCACTCTTGGTATTATTGTATGATATTCCTTATAATAAGTGTGGGGGATAAATTGTTTGTTGTATAAAAGAGTGTTTCAAATTAAGGAGGATATGTGTGGTGTTTTCATTGGATTTGGGAGGGGCAATTATTTATCATTAATTTTACTTTATTGTTCACCCATATTGAAAAAAATGAATTGTTTCTTGGGTAGGCCAAAATCCACCATTACTAGACCAATATTCTTAAGATCATATGAGGTTAGGTGGAGGATATGAGATATTTTATAAGTTTAAATTTTTAAAAAATAAAAATAAAAAATCAAAAAAGATAAGGTGAATCATACCTTATGTTTTTAGTCATTCATGACACACTTTAAGTTTTCATGAGTGAAGAGATGGCATTATCATATTGGGTAGAGTATTTTCATTATACTTATCTTTTGATTATCATGCATTGTACTTAAGAGTTAAACCTCCCTTTTCAAACTTATTTTTACTTTTCACATTATTTCCCACCAACCTAAAGCCTTAGATTAATTTGATCCTTAATGAAAAGACCCCGTGATTGATTGTGATCTTTGTATTTATGGGATGAAGATGTTAGATGCCATGTAAGCCTATGGTAAGTAACATGTACATGAGGATTGAGCATAACTCTAAATTACATATCTCTTTATTGAAAAAAATAAATGTGAGGTAAGTTGTGATTTGGTCTTGAATGGATTATTGAGGTTGAAAAAAATTTGAATGTGAGAATAAAATAAAAGTGAATTTCTTTTCATATATGAGACATGATAAATTCTATTTTGTAAAAGATCATTTTAAATTTTCTCATTATTTATTTTTGTGTGATTTTGATATGGATATTGAATAACTTTTTCCTAGGACTACAAAAGGGTAAGTGTGGGGGAGTTGATAAACCTAGGCTTTATTGAATATTTTATTAATAATAAATTATTTAATTATCCTATATTGAGTTTTAATGAATTATTTGATTAAAATTTTAAATTAGTTCATGAATTTGAAAATTTCATGAGAATTATAGTTTTTCCATTTCAGTTTTACTTTAGTATTTATCTTATAAAATTTTATTTACATTTTATTTTAATTTAGAATTTTTTGGACTGATTCTTCACAAATTTTTCTACATGTTTAATTTAGATCATAAAATACAGATTCTCCATTTAAGGGGAAATAAGTGTCTATAAAGTCAACACTTATGTGGATCCAACTAGATGGGTCCCACCATAATAATTCAGTCATAACATTTTTTTATCACAATTGTATTGAAATAAAATTTTTACATAAGGTAGAATAAATTATCTGAATCATTTCATAAAACTGGAGTAACTTCTAGTTCGATCATTTTAATGGTAAAAAACACATGTGAAGTAGATGCATATAGATTTAATGAATTTTCTAGAAGAGAAATATTTTCAACTATGAACCGACAATAAATCCTTCAAAACATAGTAAAATTGTCTGAAATTTTGATGGTGGATGAATAAGACACCGGGGAACAAGTACACAAAATACCAAAATCTAGTATTTTTCCATTAAGTTATCCAAAAGTGCATGGATATTCAATAAATTGAATATGGATGGTCTGTCTAGACAGAAATATTTTCATTAATCATCCACCCATATCTCCTTCAATATGATTCCAATGGAGCTAATTTTTTTTGGTAAATGTACAATATATATTTGAGAAACTTTTTATATTAAAATATGTCCTTATTCATCCATTTAATGGTCAAAAAATGCATACAATTTCATAGGAAATAATTAAAGAAAATATTTTCCACCTCCCTTGCCTATAAATATGTTCCTTGACTTCTACGTTTAAGGGAATTTGTTCATCAAATAAATTTATATTCATTCATATTAAATTTATTCTATTAAATTAAAGTTTATTATTTTTTATTTTCTTCTTTTTCTTGGACAATAAGAGTTTATATGAGATCATATCTTTCCAATCTAAATCCAATTCTTAAGAAAAACATATCTTTGATGACCCATACACCCATGAAATCATAATTTCATTATAATCAATCAAATTAAAAGATATTAAACTAATTATTTTTAATCCATTAAAATAATTTAATTCATTAAAATACGATCAATTAATTGATTATTAAAAAAAGGATTAAGAAACTCAATCGATGAACACTTAACACACGAGGTTGAGTTTGTGTAAATCATGAGAGAGAATGTGAATTGTTAAATACAATCATCTAGGATTAAATTGTAGGATTAAAATATAATCACAAGAATAAATTAATTAATATTCATATAGTTTAATTTTTTTCCTAATTGTTCACTGAACATAAAGTTATCTTTAGAATGATCATCAAAGTAGGGTGCCACGATATGATGCTCTAAAATTATCCAAGGTTTAAAACACTTTGATTTTTGCGGTTGTGTAAAATTTTCATAGGGTTTGGGGATTGAAAAAATTAGGAGATCATAATTTATGGAATCAAATCATTTGAGATAATAATAAATAATAAATTGAAGTGGTGGGTTATATTGATTTCACTTTTATAAAAAAATTCTTAAACATAAAGAACACTTATTCATCTCTTGATTTTATTTCACATCATCAAAAAATTTGTTTTATTATTATTATTTTTTCATTCACTTATTGATTCATTGATATTGAAATAAAATTCCTCTCTAAATTCTCTTTTCCATTTTATTTTTTTAATACATAAAAGTGTAGTTTAATTCACTTACTCATCAAGAGATATGACCTAGGTCATCCATTATGTTGCACTTAGTAAAAAAAATCATTTGATAGAACCCATAAAAGTGTTCATCAAATACATCAAATTATAAGTATATACAACACACAAAAATAAATAAGTGCATAATACAAAACATGTCTCAATGGAGTGGAAATTGATATAAAATCTCTTACAAAGATCATATCATTGAAATGCGAATTAATCAATGAAGTGATTATGTATGAAAAATTCAAGTCCATGAAAAACAATTGGAAATAAAATATAATACAATCAGAGGAAATTTCACACATAACCATGTCATAACATATAAAATGAAGTATAAGTATAACCTAATGAATGAAAATCGAGTTAATAAACCCTTTACCTCACACTTCCCCTTAGCTAGACATGCTTTAACCTCGTGTATAATGGTTTTAAATTTTTTAATAATTTATAAAATAACTATATTAATATTTATAATATAATATTTGATCCTCTTATAATATCTTATCACCTTTTCATTAACAATCTTTCATTATTATCATTATTTTGGGTGTTAAATGCTTTATTTTCTCACGTATTCTTTGTCACAGAAGTTCCAGTCCTTGTCTGTGATTATGGTTACATCATATATAAAATGTTAAAAATGATATAAATATCATATATATTCATTAAATAAATATTTAGAATCATCCATAAATTTTAGAGGTATAAAAATGAATTACACGGTTGATAAAGGCGGTAGGCCATACGTACACATGAACATTGTTTTCACTTTTCGAATGATGAAAAGGAAGAAAGGTAAATAATAATTCACCTTTAAAAAATAATTATTATATAATATATATTATATATTTTCATTGAATATATCTTTATTATCATCCATGTAAAGTGGAAATGAAAAACAGATCACATCGCTTCGTAGTGGTGGTAGTCCACACGTACACATGAGCGACGTTATCATTTTCCAATAGATTGGAATGTAAAAAGATATATATGATATTATAATTAAATAATAATTATTATTTTATAAATACAATATATACAAATTATTTCCATATTTATAACCATCCAAGTAAAATGGTTATGAAAAATGAATTACACCACTATGTGGAGACGGTAAGTCGTACATATGCAAGCGAGATGTTTTTGCTTTTCGTAAGATGGAAAAGAGGTGAAAAATGGTTTTACTATAATAATAATAATATATTAGTATATTTAATATATTTTATTCATTATTTTATAATGGTTATAATATATTTAGAGAAATTAGAAGAAGTAAGTAATTTGAAAGAGTTAGTAAAAAAATGATTACCTCTTCTTTGGTATACTTCGTTTAGATCTCCTATTAAAGGACCTAGGGTTGGTCTTTTGGAAATAAAAGAACCTATATAACTTGTATAATGATTTTTATAAAATAAATTAGTTGGTTTTAGTAGATATATTTTTCTCAATGTGGTGTAATTAAAAGAGAGAAGGGGTGTTCATTTATAAGTGAGGGGAGGGGCACTCTTAGAATTACTTAAAGTATTAAATTAATATAAATTAATTTTCATATAAAAATGGATCCAAATTTATATAATTTTAGGATAATATTATGCTGAGTTAAAATAATCTCATAAAATTAAATTTGGACAAGTTTTGGTTATGTTTTCACCCTTATCTCTTAGTTTTAACCCTAGTTAACCCTTTTGACAATCACCTCAATATAAAAGTTTTATCCCATTTAAGGGTCAATAATGTTACCATAAAAAGAAAAAAAACTAATAAATGGACCATTATTGATGTTTTAAACCATACCCCATTAATTTTTATTAAGATAAGATTTTTATTAATTTTTAATCATTTAATATTAAATGTCATTAATGTCATTTTTGGAACTACTCATTTAATTTGACATTGAAAACAACATGACATCAATGTAATTCAAATATAAACCTTTAAACATCCCTAATATGTTATATTTATATATAAAATTCATCATACACAATAATTTATTTAAATTGTATTACTTTTAATATTTTAAATCCATTTTTTATATTAATTGAATAAATACAGTGTTGGCGTTATGTAAGCATTTAAACTAATTATTCAATCACTAAAAATTAAAAATAATTTTCCATGATAAAAATAAGTTAATTATATTCAAAATAATATTTTTTATATTTTTTCACAACATATTATTATACTTATGTGAATGTCTAATATAAATTTAAAGTAAGGGAGTGAATTTTTGGAAATTTCTTTACTTAAAATAATATAAATGTCATTACCATGGTTAAATGGAACAAAAATGAAATATATTAAAATTTTGGATTTATATAGTCAAATTAATCCCATAAAATGAAGTAAATTCAAGTTTTTAGTTGATTTTTAATGCCTTATCACATTATTTTTAACATCAATTACCCGATTTACCCTTTACCGAGGTGATAAAATTTTACCATGGTTACTATTCATAATGTCTAAAAATAAAAGGGAAATATTTTAATAATTTAAACCTATTTATTCTAATTATGGTATATATTTTTCAAGATTAATTTTATATAAGTGGAAAAAATTACTTTTAATATAAATGTGTAAAACACAATGAAAAAAAGTTTTTCATAAAAAATGTATTTTTAAGCATAAAAAATTAACTTATATCAAAATCATGATTTTTTTTATTAGATTATTCAAAATAAAATTTATAATATGTAACTTTAAGACCAAATACAAAATATAATGGGGATTTTAAATTTCTTAATTTAATAAAAAGAAATGGTAGTATTTGAAAAATCGATATTTTTCACTTTTTACTGAAAAATCAATCATTTTATAAAAAACCAAAAATTAAACCCTAAGTTAATTTTGATATGATAATTTCAAAAAATTAAATTAATTTAATAAAATTCAATTTATAAAATTTTATAATTTATTTTTTAATCAAATTCTTGAATAAAACTACATGTATTGTGTTATTATTTCTTTAAAAATAAAATCTTAATATAATTGAACCTGAGGTGTTAAATTATTCCCTCCAAAAACTTTTATCCTCAATTTTTTTGAAAATTTAACCTCATGAAAATATTTGGGTAGTTATTAATCATAATTTCTTCTGTTTCCCACATCGCCTCTTCTATCTTATGATTTCTCCAAATTACCTTTACCAACTGATTCGTCTGATTCCTCAACAATTATTCTATAGTGTCCAAAATCTGGATAATATCTTCGTAGTAAGATAAATATGATTTTAATTATATTTCCTTAGATGTGAGCACATGTGTTGGATCTGACATTTACTTTCTTAATAAAGAAATATAGAACACATCATGTACTTTAGTGAGGCTATATGGAATTTTCAAATGGTAATCTAAAACTCTAATTCCTTCTAGAAGTTTAAAAGTTTTTGATGCACCTAGGGCTAAGTTTTCCTTTCTTAACAGAACTTATAACACCCTTCCATAGATATACTTTAATGAAAATGTGATATCCCACTTGAAATTTCAAATTTTTCCTTCAGTTATCAGCATAACACTTTTTCCCGCTTTAAGCTGTTTTAATATGGGTTTGAATAGTATTTAACTTCTCCCTGGAATCCTTAACAAGTTTTGGGATAACAAGATTTATTTCACCAACTTCATCCCAATAAGTTAGAGTATGACATCTCTTATTATATAGTACTTCATACGATTCCATTTGAATACTTTAATAGAAGCTATTATTATAGGGAAACTCCCCCAAAGGTAAATACTGATCCCATACTGTAAGGGTTGGTGTCCTGAGAACCAACTATTTTGTACTTTGATTACATGAATGTTCACTTATTATATATTGTTCATTGTTCTGCATGACTATAATATAATAATGTCCTGGAATATTTGTTGCATTAATAAGGTCATAGTAGATCCCTGCTATGATGAGAACCTTGAAATGCTATAACAATATTCTTAAATAAAGTTCTATGGTTGGATGACATACTATGATAGGACACATAGTATACAGACCGTCATGTGTGAGTACTCGTAAGAAGACGAGACTCTCTCTCATGGAGTTTTCACTTGGTAATCTCCAAGATGGGAGATTATGAGAACATACCCACCAGTAGTAATTCCGCATGTCTTGGTGTCATCGGATATTGCTATCTGCGAGTGTGTGTAATGGTCCTTAGACTGGAAGATTATCATTAACTTATGTCATGACTCGCGCACTTAGATTTACTGACGAAAACCGTCATGCAGACAGTTGGAATGAAGTAGGGTACGTTGGGTGCGTCACGAGTGACATGTTGTTAATGGATAAGTCGAGGAAGGATTTGTCCCTTCCATTTATGGAAGTTGATATCTCGGCCCTTTGATTGAAATAGAACTGTCGCATTAAATTCCATGGCCATGGTGTAAACGACGAGTTTTTTTCAGGTAGTCAAAGAACGAAGGATCAAGCATATAGGTTTATGACACTTCCATGAAACCTGCTTGATGAGATATTGAGACAAAGGGATTAAATTACACAGTAAGCATTCGTATGAGGTGATACGTCAATGCGGCATCAACTTCTTTCTCTTGGGTGCATTGACCCGCTGCTAGACAGTAATCTTGGACTTTAGGCAATCCTGCCTAATGCCAATGAGAAAGAGGCCTAGAGGGTCGCACACTAAGTGTATCCAAGTATCTCAAGTTGAATAAAGATTATTCCCGTACGTGGTTTAATAATTATTCAAGGAAGCCTAAGTTGTTTTAAATGATGGAGGAAAAATAAAATAAAACAAGTACACGCCATGTATTATTAAATGTACACGCCGTGTAGTTTTATTTTGGAAAGGAAATGAATAAATGAAAACAAGATATACATGTCGTGTACATTTAATGTACATGCCGTGTAGTTTTCAATGAAAAACAAGTACACGCCGTGTATTTATTATTACACGCCGTGTAGTTTTTCCTGTCGGGATTTTGAGGATATAATATTGTTTTAAATGATATTTATTATAATCAGCGTGGGCGCATGTCAAGGAATTATTTATTCGACATGGGGGTTTTAAATAAGAGTCAATGAAATAAATAAAACGCATAACGCGTTTATTTATTGTCATAACTCTATAACCCCACACACCCAATTATAAATATCCTCACAACCCCAACTCTTTTCCGACACATAAGAGAATCGTTGTGCAAAACATCTCTGGAGAATTATTTCAAGGTTGAAAGTACCTCTTCCTCCAAGAACGCTCTCAAGACCGAGAGAGATCCTCTTCCATCAGATCAAGACGATCTAAGGCGGACAACGCAAGAAAAGGATTCTCCACGCTAGCACCCAGAGAATCCTTTGGTGACGTCCAGAGATACGAGGTACACGTGTGGATCACCGCTAGAGGGAGTCTACACTTGGCTTCTGCGACGCAACGACGGATCACATCGACAACGTGATCGAGAACATCAACGAAGAAAGAACACCCAAAAGGTATTTCTTTATAATTAATTAAATTAATTATAATCAACCTGTAACAATCCTTTTTTGTGGTTCTGGGACAAACCATCTTCTTTGTATTTTTCTGTGATTCGATCCGTGGAGACTGGCATTTATCGTCGTATTGATCCCGGATTGATCATTTCTAATGACAAAAATCCAAGTGGGCACATCCACCCACGGGCTTCCGCTGCGCCCAGAACCTTCAAATGATATCAGAGGGAGGTTTCAACATTGATTATAGTTATTTAATTTTCGTTGATAATTTACGCATTCATATTTGATTCAATTCGAAATAAATCGTTCTATAAATCTGAATTAACGAGATATGTTCTTCCTCCTTCGTTTCTAGATTCATATCACAGAAACGGCCTTTTAATTTTAATTTTTGATTAAAATAAAAACAAGGAACTCATCCGGAGGAGCCTCTCTTTCTGTCTGTACAACACGGGATTACACGGCGTGTAATTAAAACTACACGCCGTGTACTTAGGTTCAACGAACCGACACTGGTCAGCCAAACCATGCCGTGTGAATTGATTATGCCTAAGTTTTAATCACGCAGTGTTGACCAGAATAGAATGGCGCGTGGAAACCAGAATACACGGCGTGTATGTTGGAACAACACGCCGTGTAGTCTGTTCCGACCCAGGTGAAACCGTGTACAAAGATAAGCCGCGTACCGCGTACACGGGATCGCCAGGCCGGTTACCGCGTAACAAGGAAGTAAACGCCGTGTATGATTCATCTACACGCCGTGTACTCTAAAATTTCCAAAGTACATAAAACACGCCAAAGCCCCGGCGTGTACTTTGGATAAAGGGTGAAAAGAAAAATACACGCTGTGTAATTATAAACTAAACGCCGTGTACTTTCCAGAAATGGAATTTCACCAGGTTTCCTCCAATGTACAAAGACCCGTACAGGGAATATGTATGAGAAGAATCTCAAGGAAATTCAGAAAGGAATTTAAGATAAAGAATTGATTAATTATAAGATCATAATTAATTGAATTCGAGCGCGCCTTATCTTAAATAAAAGAACGATTAAAAGAATTTGAATTCTAAATATGCGTAAATGTCATTGCATACTATGGATGATCATGAGCTAGACCAAAGAACCTTTGTATGTGTATGGTTTCATTTAAATTTATTTAATTTAAATTTGTTGGCCTGCGAGCCTTCTTCCAATAAAATGTAGGGCCTGCGTGCCCATGGTTTCTTTAATGTAAACACATGTAATGGAGGATCTCCCAAGCCAGTGGAGACGGTTCAAATCCCGAAGCCGAGGCGAAACCGACACAAGAAGATACAAAGGTGGACAGGTGGGAGCTGCAAAACATGAACCATTAGGTTCAAGGTGTTTTCCCTAGGTCAGGGTTAGCTTATCAAAACCACTAGATAAGCTAACCAATAGAAGCTCATGATCATTCCATCTTATTTTATTTCTGTCTAATTGCATGGTTTATTTATTATGTATGTGTTGTCATGATCACATAATTAATAAAATGAACAAGCATGCAAAGATGGAATAAAATAAAAACCGGACTATGCGTAAAAATTATCAGAACATGGTTAATCACTTAAGAAAGCATCACTTAATATTAAAAAACATGTGATAATGTGAAACTACGCATAAAGGAATAAAATCCCTCAATACCATATTAAGTCAGACCAAGCCTTCCATTACCTGATTAAGGGCAAGACTCAATAAAACTATGTGTTTGACCAACCCTTTTTGGGACACTTACTTTTATAAAGGTAGCCCTTATGAAAGGTTTTGGGTTGACTTAACCATATTACATCAAGAGAAGTAGACCTTGCTAGACTTGGTGTAATATTGGAGGCAAGAGTTGAGGAAATCCAAGTCAGGATTTCAGGATTGGGGAGTCCACTCAACAGATCAAGGAACTGTAAGCTCACAGTTGGCAAAGACCTGCCTACCTAAATACCTTCAAATAGCTTGACCAACCCTTGTTGGGGTTATGCGAAGGGGAATATGGATCCTTGCCACTAGAATGTCAAAGCAACTGGACATTCCGAGTTCAATGGTGAGGTCCATTGGGACTTGATAAAATAGTGGGAGACTTAATAAAATTTATTATTTCTCATAAAATGTAATCAAGAAAGTACTGATGAATCTGCTCTTTTAAATTGTAGAATCAATATGACAAACACATCAACCACATTTTCTCTACGATCAATTCTGGATAAAGTCAACATCCTCACCAGAAGTAACTTTCAGGAATGGTTTAGGCGCCTTCGGGTTATCCTACGCCATGAACGGAAGTTTTACTTGCTGGAGTCCTCACTTCCTGATTCTCCTGCCCCAGGGGCAAGTGATGAAGATTTCCTAGTCTATGATCAACATTTGAACGATGCTCTCGACATTCAATATTTGATGTTGTCATCTATGTCTAGTGATCTCATGAAGTCTCATGAAGACATGGATGCCTACAGCATGCTCGAGCACCTCCGTGGTTTATACCAGGAGAGAGAAAGACAGGAAAGGTTTGAGATCTCCAAGGCTCTGTTTCAGAGCAAGCTTGGAGAGGGTGCCCTAGCTGGGCCTCATGTAGTCAAGTTCATTGGATACATTGAGTGCTTGGAGGTTCTAGGGTTTAAAATCCCTAAAGAACTGGGTACCGATCTCATTCTCGCATCACTCCCCCAGAGCTTCTCAAACTTTGTTGTTAATTTCAACATGAACAATATTGAGAAGTCTATATCTGATCTTCTTATCCTTATTCTCCAAGTGGACAATGACATAAAGCGTGAAAAGCCTTCTGTCCTTATGGTGAATAAAAGGAAAGGGAAGGCGAAGAGATTTAAGCCCAAAGCTTCTTCAAAGCCTTTCAAGAAAAGGAATGTCAAAGGGGAGGCAAAGGAACAGGATGCTGTTTGTTTCGCATGTGGTAAGAAGGGCCACTGGAAGAAAAACTGCACTCAGCCAAGGAAGCAAGGGGAAGCTTCAGGTGCGTTTGTTATCAAATGCAATCTATCTGTTTCTACTAATTGGGTATTAGATATTGCTTGTGGTGATCACATCTGTATCCAAATACAGGAACCAAGTAGATTCAGGAAGATTGATTGAGGGGAGGTAGATCTACGAGCAGCCAACGGAGCCAGACTCACTGATGTAGCTGTCGGAGACTACCACCTCACATTGCCTACTGGGATGGTCTTGGTTTTGAAAGGTTGTTATTATGTGCCTTCTGTTACTAAAAACATTATTTCAGTATCCAGATTGGATACTGATGGATTCATATTCAAGTTTTGAAATGAATGTTGCTACTTTTATAAAGATAACATTTTTTTGGTAGGGCACATTTATATAACGACCTTTATGTGTTAGACTACACAAACCAAGTAATGGCAATCGATAAAAAAGTTAATTCACATGACTCATACCACACCCAACTTTGGCATCACCGGCTAGGTCATGTCAATGAGAAATGTTTGACAAAATTACATCAAGATGGGTATTTAGATTCTTTCGAACTAAAACCAATTGGTGTATGTCATGCGTGTCTACAAGGCAAAATGACCAAATCCCCATTTAGTGGGAAAGGTGAAAGAGCTAAAGAGATTCTAGAATTAGTTCACACAGATGTGTGTGGACCATTTCCAGTTGAAGCAAGGGGTGGGTTCTCGTACTTCATAACTTTTACTGATGATTTTAGTAGATATGGATATATCTATTTAATGACGTATAAGTCAGATTCTTTTGATCGGTTCAAAGAATACAAGAATGAAGTTGAGAACCAACTTGGTAAAAATATTAAGAAACTCCGCTCAGACAGAGGAGGAGAATATCTTAATCACGACTTCATTGATTTCTTACAGGAGTTTGGGATTCTATCTCAACTCACTCCTCCTTACACACCGCAGTGGAATGGTGTAAGTGAAAGGAGGAACCGCACCCTATTAGACATGGTGAGATCAATGATGAGTCATGCGAGTCTTCCATTATCCTTTTGGGGATATGCATTACAAACAGCAGCGCATATACTAAACCAAGTACCAACTAAATCAATAAATAGTTTTCCATACGAATTATGGAGTGGACGTAAAGCCATGTTATCGAATTTACATGTGTGGGGTAGTGAAGCATTTGTTAAGGCCTCTTCAGGTAACAAACTTTCACCCCGAGGCACAAAGTGTATCTTTATAGGATATCCCAAGGAAACAAGGGGATATTACCTATACAACCCCTCATACAAAAAGGTTACAGTGGCAAGACATGCCATATTTCTTGAGAGGGAGCACATCTATAAAAGAGATAGTGGGAGCGAGATAGACTTCGATGAAGTCAAGGCTCAAGATACACATGAGTTGGTACAAGAACAGATCCCACAAAGCCTCGTGGAAGAACAATCTGTTCCAGAGACACAAAAACTGCGTAGGAGCACGAGAGAGGTGAGAGAACCAGAACGATATAGTTTTCTTGTCACCGAGGATGGTGACTCATTATTGGTTGACAATGATGATCCTCTTACCTACAAGGAAGCAGTTGAAGGCACTGACGTTGCCAAGTGGAAAGAATCCATGAATTCTGAAATGGATTCCATGTACCAAAACCAAGTCCGGATTTTGGTAGATCCTCCAGTTGATGTAAAGCCTATTGGTAATAAATGGGTATTCAAGAAGAAACTAGACATAGAGGGGAAATTCAGCACCTACAAGGCACGAGTGGTTGCAAAAGGTTTTAGACAGCGTCAAGGAATTGACTATGATGAAACCTTTTCACCGGTTGCAATACTGAAGTCCATCAGAATCCTATTGGCCATTGCTGCTTACCATGACTATGAAATTTGGCAAATGGATGTCAAAACAACTTTCCTTAAAGGGAACCTCCAGGAAGATGTCTACATGACACAACCTGAAGGGTTTGTGACTCCAAAGGATGCCAACAAGGTATGCAAGTTGCAGAAATCCATTTATGGATTAAAGAAAGCATCAAGGTCATGGAACATTCATTTTGATGAAGCTATTACAGAATTTGGATTTGTTAAGAATGAATGTGAGCCATGTGTCTACAAAAGGTTTAGTGGAAGTGCAGTCGTTTTCCTAATAGTATATGTTGATGACATATTGCTATTTGGAAACGAAGTACCTGTCTTATAGTTAGTTAAGGCATGGTTGCATAAATGCTTCTCCATGAAAGACTTGGGCGAGGCGGCATATATTCTTGGGATCAAGATCCATCGTGATAGATCCAAGAGAATGCTGGGCCTGAGTCAAAGTACATACATTGACAAGATACTGAAGAGATTTAGTATGGAACAGTCCAAGAGAGGATTGTTGCCAGTGTCACATGACATTCATCTTTCCAATAAAATGTGTCATCAGACACATGAGGAAAGAAAGAGGATGGCAAGGATCCTTTACGCATTCGTGATTGGGTCAGTCATGTATGCTATGCTATGTACGAGGCTAGATGTTGCATACGCATTAAGTGCGGTAGGCAGATATCAATCTGATCCAGGAGACCGCCATTGGATGGCAGTCAAGACTATCCTTAAGTATCTGAGGCGTACTAAGGATATGTTCCTGGTTTATGGAGGAGACGAGGAACTAGTCATCAGAGGACATGTAGATGCTAGTTTCCAGACTGATCAAGATGACATGAAGTCGCAGATTGGATACATCTTCAGTTTGAATGGAGGTGCAGTGAGCTGGAAGAGCTCAAAACAAAGTGTGGTGGTAGATTCTACAGTGGAGTTCGAGTATATCGCAGCTTCTGAGGCAGCTAAAGAAGCAGTATGGATGTGAAGCTTCATCCAAGAGCTGGATGTTGTACCGAGCAGTAAAGATCCTATCACACTCTATTGTGATAATACTGCAGCGGTGGCACTTGAAAAAGAGACAAGGTCACATCAGTAGATAAAGCACATACTTCGGAAGTATCATCTCTTGAGGGATTTTTCTCAGAGAGGTGAAGTTGCAGTGAGCAGTATTTCCACAGAAGACAACGTGGCAGACCCATTGACTAAAGCCTTGACTCAGCAGAAACATGATCATCATGTGAGGTCTAGCGGACTAAAAGTCTTAGGCAGTTGGCTCTAGTCCAAGTGGGAGTTTGTAAGGGTTGGTGTCCTGAGAACCAACTGTTTTTTACTTTGATTACATGAATGTTCACTTATTATATATTTTTCATTATTCTGCATGACTATAATATAATAATGTCCTGGAATATTTGTTGCATTAATAAGGTCATAGCAGATCCCCACTATGATGAGAACCTTGAAATGCTATAACAATATTCTTAAATAAAGTTCTATGGTTGGATGACATACTATGATAGGACACATAGTATACAGACCGTCATGTGCGAGTACTCGTAAGAAGACGAGACTCTCTCTCATGGAGTTCGCACTTGGTAATCTCCAAGATGGGAGATTATGAGAACAGACCCGCCAGTATTAATTCTGCATGTCTTGGTGTCATCAGATATTGCTATCTACGAGCGTGTGTAATGGTCCTTAGACTGGAAGATTTTCATTAACTCATGTCATGACTCGCGCACTTAGATTTACTGACGAAAACCGTCATGCAGACAGTTGGCGGGAAGTAGGGTACGCTGGGTGCGTCACGAGTGACATGTTGTTAATGGATAAGTCGAGGAAGGATTTGTCCCTTCCATTTATAGAAGTTGATATCTCGGCCCTTTGATTGAAATAGAACTGTTGCATTAAATTCTATGGCCATGGTGTAAACGACGAGTTTTTTTCAGGTAGTCAAAGAACGACGGATCAAGCATATAGGTTTATGACACTTCCATGAAACCTTATTGATGAGATATTGAGACAAAGGGATTAAATTACACAGTAAGCGTTCGTATGAGGTGATACGTCAATGCGACGTCAACTTCTTTATCTTGGGTGCCTTGACCCGTTGCTAGACAGTAATCTTAGACTTTAGGCAAGCCTGCCTAATGCCAAAGGGAAAGAGGCCTAGAGGGTCGCACACTAAGTGTATCCAAGTATCTCAAGTTGAATAAAGATTATTCCTGTATGTGGTTTAATAATTATTCAAGGAAGCCTAAGTTGTTTTAAATGATGGAAGAAAAATAAAATAAAACAAGTACACGCCGTGTAGTTTTATTTTGGAAAGGAAATGAATAAATGAAAACAAGATATACACGCTGTGTACATTTAATGTACATGCCATGTAGTTTTCAATGAAAAACAAGTACACGCTATGTATTTATTATTACACGCCGTGTAGTTTTTCCAGTCGGGATTTTGAGGATATAATATTGTTTTAAATGATATTTATTATAATCAGCGTGGGCGCATGTCAAGGAATTATCTATTCGACATGGGGGTTTTAAATAAGAGTCAATGAAATAAATAAAACGCGTAACGCATTTATTTATTGTCATAACTCTATAACCCCACACACCCGATTATAAATATCCTCACAACCCCAACTCTTTTCCGACACACAAGAGAATCGTTGTGCACAACATCTCTAGAGAATTCTTTCAAGGTTGAAAGTACCTCTTCCTCTAAGAATGCTCTCAAGACCGAGAGAGATCCTCTTCCATCAGATCAAGATGATCTAAGGCGGACAATGCAAGCAAAATCTTCTCCACGCTAGCACCCGGAGAATCCTTTTTCGACGTCCAGAGATACGAGGTACACGTGTGGATCACCGCTAGAGGGAGTCTACACTTGGCTTCTGTGACGCAACGACGGATCACATTGACAACATGATCGAGAACATCAATGAAGAAAGAACACCCAAAAGGTATTTCTTTATAGTTAATTAAATTAATTATAATCAACCTGTAACGATCCCTGTTTGTGGTTCTGGGAGAAACCATCTTCTTTGTCTTTTTCTGTGATTCGATCCGTGGAGACTGACATTTATCGTCGTATTGATCCCGAATTGATCATTGCTAATGACAAAAATCCAAGTGGGAACATCCACCCACGTGCTTCTGCTGCGCCCGGAACCTTCACATACACCTTGAAAGTCAAGTGGTGATGACCTAAACATGTATTCTAAAGTTTTAATAGTTATTTTGGACTATAAATCAGTTTGAGGGTGATAAGCAGTGCTCAAATAAATCTCAATATCTAGAGCCTTATGAAGACATTTCTAGAATTTTGGCATAAATAATGGATCATGATCATAAATAATTGAAATAGATGAACCATGAAGTCTTATATCTTAATTAATATGGATTTATGCAAGGTGATTAAGAGGAAAATCTTCTATTATAGTGAGGAAATGTGCATATTTGGTAAAGAGATCAACAATAACCCATATTACATCATTATTTATAGGATTCATTGGTAATATAGTGACAAAGTATATAGTAATGTCATCCCATTTACACATAGGAATAGATAGAGGTCGTACGAATCCTCTAGGATTTTATATCTTAGCTTTCACCTATTGAAAAACCAAATATCTTGATACATAATCAAAAATTTACCACTTCATATCATCCCACAAAAATGTTCCTTCAAATCTATATAAATCTTGGTGATACCGAGGTGTATAGAGAAATTCAAGCTATGAACATCATCTAATAATTCCCTTTTATGATCATGTATTGATGGAAAACATAGCCACTTTACAAATTTTAGAACACCATCTTCATATACTAAGTATTCTAATTTCCCATCATTCATAATTTTAATTTTCTTTTGAAAATTCTCATCATAAGGTTGAGAACTTTTTATCTTTTGCAATAAAGATGGTTTGACAATCATTTGAATAAATAGTGATGTTACCCTTACTTAATAATTCCCATATCCATATTCATTAAATCCATGAACATAATATCCTTATCAATCCTCATATTAGTCAAGAATCCATGATATTTATTTCTCAATTCATCCCTGAGTAGATCAATCCAACACCTTTGCATCATATTGAGATATTTTTGTGAAAATATATATTTTTGGCTCTTATGGTCTGTATATATCTCATAACTTTCACCATAGATATAATTCCTCCACATTTTAAAATAAAAAATTACGAATGTTAACTTAAGATCATGAGTTGGATAGTTCTATTCATGAGTTTTTAACTACCTTGATGTATAGTCAATAAATTTATCCTTCTGTACAAGGACACAACTAAGTCCCTTCTTCGATGAATCATTATATAACAAATTTCCATCATTTCCCAATGGTATATTCGAAATCAGATAATTCACCAATCTCCTCTTAAATTATTCAAAACATTATTCACATTCCTTTGTTCATATGAACTTAAACCTTTTATATGTAATCTTGGTTAATGAATTATCCAATTGGGAATTTTTTTGAACAAAATACCAATTGTAACCTACCAAACCAATGAAACTATGTACCTATGTTATGATTGTTGGTGTAGCCTATTCTTTGAATACCTTTGTATATACAAGATCAATTGAGATTCCATCCTTATATACAATATGCCTAAGAAAAGAAACTTTATGAATCTATAATTCACACTTGCTAAATTTACCATATAACTCCTTTTATATAAGAGTCTCAAGAATGATATGAAAGTGATTCTCATAGTCTTCATATTTTTTTAAATACACCAATACATCATCAATAAATACTACAAAAAATTATCAAGACATTACTTCAATACTCTATTCATTAGATCTATAAAAATAGAGGGTGCATTAGTCAATAAAAATGTCATTACTATAAACTTTTAATGTCCATACCTCACACAAAATGTTGTATTTGGAATATATTACTTTTTACTCATAATTGATGATACCCAAAATGAAGGCCAATCTTTAAAAAATATTGAGCACTATAAAGTTGATCGAATGATTCATCAATGTGAGGTAGAGGATACTTATTATTTATAGTAATAACATTGATTTCTTTATAATAAATGCACAACCAATAGATCTATCTTTCTTCTTCATGAGAAGAATAGGGACTCCCCAAGGATAAATACTAGGGTGTATAAATATCTTACCACATAGCTCCTGTAGTTGTTTCTTTAACTCCACTAATTCCATAGTGGATATTATATAGGTGTTCTTTGATATAGGTCTTGTATTAGGGTTTGAATCAATGGAAAACTCAACTTCATGTAATGGTGGTTGTCTAAATAATTCCTCAGAAAATGCATCAATGCATTCATGTACAATAGGTACATACTCAATTTGAAGATTAAATTTTCTATCCATATATTTTGTCAATTATTCTTCCACAAGAATATCATTCAAAATATCTATTGGAGGTGGATCTATACATGACTCAGATAATGATTTCTCCCCTCTGAAGACAAGGAATTCTATATCCTTATAACGAATTGTAATTTCCTTATCTTGGAAATAATTTTTTGTATTATATTTTGAAATCAAATTAATGGGAATTATTATATCAAAATAAACCATAGGTATAATAATTAAGTCTGTAAATAGGGCATGTTTATGTGTCATAATGGGAACTGACCGACACATCCTTGTTGTGGTGATATTTCCACTAGGAGTTTTGATTGAAATATCCATTCTTAAGGTTATAGGAAAATATCTAATTTTCTTAGAAAATATGGAAGATATAAAAGAGTGTGAAGATAAAAAATCAAATAAAGAATTATCTAAATTTAAGGCTTTGATTAAAGTACCTCCCACCACATCTTTAGGAACTTCAACCTCAGCTGTAGTGATCATATAAACTTGGCCTTATCCCCTCAACCGCTTCTTCAGTAGGTTACCCTGACACTTGGGACATTAGTGTAAATAATTCCCCATTTATATATATCTACACTATAAAATATTAGTTTATTTATTTCCCTTGCATTAATTAGCCATATGAACCTTATATTCACACTTGTAACAAACTCACATTCCCTTAAAGTATTTTCCAAGATGTTTCTTTCCACAATTTTCACATGATGGGAATTAATTCAGTACCTTATTCTACTTTGACACTTTACCATTTTATTGGTGTTTAGATGTCCTATTATTTTCTTGATTTACCTTGAAGATATAGGATCTAGAAAATTTCTTCTCTATTTTGATAACACATAATACTATTTCACAATTTGATGACAATTTTTGAGAAACAAGTTTCCTTTAGAGGTTTGGATTAAGGCCCTTAAAGAAATGGTCAATCTTGTTATTTGGATTATGTATATAATCTGTATCATACTAGGCTAGTCTTATAAAGGTATCCTTATACTGTAACACCCCGAGATTTTATTCTTTTTAATTTCATTAATGTCTTGTGTTGTACGCTACACCAAAAGGAGCTTGCACAACACACATCCTTGACTTGCCTTTCATTACACGCAATCGCGACCTTCTTTGATAGCGTGTGTAGTACGCAATACCGAGTTTCACTAAACAACGATATGCTATTAAAATATTATTAAAACTAGCCGTTATGAATAGTAATAACCACTTTTTGAAATTTTGTAAATTTTATTTTTCAAAATGGACTTCATTTTTGGATTCGGAATATCGAAATTAGCTTAGGGTGAAATTTTGGTAATTTTCGGATAACTTTCATATTTTGATGAATAGTGGAAATTACTAAATTTTAATTAAAAACAACTTTTTCAATCGAAATAATTAATAGTGATAAATTATTAATTTTAGTGGTTTTAAAGTATATTTAGAATATATTTTTACAATTTAATACAATGATGGTCATTGGATGTAATTTCACATTTAAACCAGTTATAAACAAGTTTCAATCTTTTGATAGTTATTATCTCTTAAAAACACGCTATTTCTTTTGACGACGGGAATTAATTTTTAAATTAGTTAATGAAACTGATATGTTTTGAATTTGGTAAAATAGACATC
This sequence comes from Viscum album, assembly GCA_963277665.1. NCBI lineage: Eukaryota > Viridiplantae > Streptophyta > Magnoliopsida > Santalales > Viscaceae > Viscum > Viscum album. Next base: position 865,953,474 of record OY728152.1, on the reverse strand, counting down.
ATTTTTGAGTTCATAATATCAAATATATCTTAAGCCTAATTTTTGGTATTTTTCTGAAAACTTTCAATTTTTGATGAATAGTGAAACCACTAAGTGGTAGTTAAAAAAAACTGAATTGTTCATAAAACTTAATTTTACCGCTTCTGTGAGTGGAATTTCAAAAATCTGAGAGACACGGTTGATGTCAGTAAGTAAAATGTGGTTCAATGAGATGAAAATAATTTTTGGTGAATAGTAACTTTTTACTTTTTTTTACCACGGTTAAAAGTAAATAGGGTAATTAAGGGTAGAAATGATATTATTATTACCCTAACACATGTCCTAATTCTATTGGACAAGTGTAATTCGACCAAAAACAAACTTAGGAATAAAATATGACCATTTAGGCCCACTTGGATTAGATTGGGACATTTATTATTAATTTATTTAAAGAAGGGTTAAAAGAGTTAAAATCAAAGTTTATTTACTAAAACATTTTTAATATGGGGTTATACATAAGATAAATTCGACTATAAATATTCATTAGAAATATAAAAAGATTTCCTACATAATGGTATTTTATTTGTAATTTTTAGACATTAAATAATTTAATTTAGTTATGACACAACGATGATGCAGTAATTATCTTATTAATGAAATATTGACATAATTGATGTTATAAATACCCAAATAAATATAATTTGAGACTTTTTATGAATTCCACTAATTTTATAGGTTAATATGACATGTTAGTATTGATTTAATTAACTGTTTTCGAACTTATCATTCTGTTATGATTTTCACAAAAATCAATTACTAAATAGTGTCAAAATTGACATAAAATAGTGTTTAAAACAAATATTATATTATTAATTGTTATTTTATTCCTAAAAATCTAAGGTTCGGCCAAATGACTTAGATAAGGTTATATATATTAATAATAAACAATTTTGGGTTCGTTTAGCTTCTTATAGTAAGTTTATTAACCTTATAGTGTAAGAACACAAGAAGACACGATAAAAGTAAAATTATTTAACTTAATGTTAAATCTAAATGATAAGGTTAAAATAGGAACCTAAACTTGTCTAAATTCTATTGGATGAGAGTATTTCTACCCATCCCCACCTTATCCATGAAATAAATCAATTTGGAGCTATTTAAAACCGAACTTGACCTTATAATAAAATAATATTTTTAGTTATTCCAAAGGTACCCCTCTCCTCCCTTATAAAAGGGCACCTCCTCCATCTCTTCCTCACACAACTTTGAGCCTTCAATCTCGGTCAAACCCTGCCAAATTATCTTCTCCACTTCCCTAGAAACATCCTAGAGGTTCTGGTCTTCCTCAAAGACCAATTTTAGTGCCCTAAGAGGAGGTCTCAAAGAGGCGCTTCAAAGAAGAGGTAATTTCCGTTACCGATTCTTTCACCTTTATTTCTTCTTCCACTTCTTCTTCTTAGGTTGTTTCATTATGAAGTAATAACATCAGTATCACTCATATACTGATATGTTATTATAAGTATGAAACAATCCTATTTCACAATCTATCCATCCTACGGAAAACGAAATCACCGCGCGTGCGTACGTACGGAATACCGTCTCCACGCCGTGGTGAAATCTATTTTCCACCACCACCTTACTTGGATGAGTATAATGGTGTAAATAATAACTATATATTATTATTTTAAAGTGATATTGATTCTTAAATAGTATACATACACTCCAATATAGTCTCACGATCATGAGAACGATATCATCGCTCGTGCGTACGTACGGACTACCGTCTCCATGACGCGATGAGATTCATTCTCCACTTTAACCATTCATGAATGATTATAAATTATATATAATAAGTAATCATGAAATATATGACATAATAATGATACTGGATTTATGTGTATATATATGAATGTCATCTACTTAATTCCGTTCAACTCAATAAGGAAACGAAAACAGCGTTCATGCGTACGTATGGCCTACCGTCTCCATGAACGGTGTATTTCTTTCCATTTACTGATTTCTTATATATATGTATATTCTGAATATATATATATATAAATCATGTTTTATATTCTGGAATTAAGTAATCATGATCTAAGTAATCATATGAATAATTACAAGTCAAAACACGGACGACAAATGAAACAATTTTACCCAAAACGTTCTTTAACATGGAATTTACAAAAGAATGGGTAATATAAAGTCATAAGTGAACCATATATGATATAATAACAATGAATATGATTCTGTAATAAGTCAATGACATTATTTAAATCATTATACAGGAGGTTCGGACACTTATGAAGCAAATCGGACCTAAGGTAAGGGAAATATCACAATCTCACTTTTATCCGAGATTGTTTTTACTTTGGTAATTACTGGGGTGTATTTTATCATCCACATCCATGTTCTCTCAATATGTAATATTATTTCCATCCACCTACAATTATTTAAATCCAATTTTACCCTTCGGTGAGTTTTTAGTAAAACATATGAAAGGAATTTTTTTTCGTTTTTCGTACGAGGTACTTTTTGACTTTTCCGACAAAAGTACGAGAAGAATGTTTTTTTTAACTTAAACGGAACAAACGGATTTTTACAGTTTTATAAAGCCTTATTTTCATGAAGCTTCCTCCAAAACATTTCATGACTATTTTCAATAAAATCTCTTTCTTTTAAAATTGCATGATGTTTTGTGAAAAGAAATTGATTTTGAAGAAGAAAGGATATTTTTCTCAAGAATTCATTTCAAGTGTTTTATCAAGATTATTTTCCATCAAAGATAATAAAGGGTTCTGTTTCTATCCATATTTTTACATTTATTTGACTATGTTGTGATGGAATTATGTTTATGAATTCCTTTATCTTATATGAATGGTTTTATGATGTCATGTTGTTTAAGAATCCCATTTTTATTACATGGGTTATGCAATGATGTATGATTTATGATTTTGTGGCACACATAAGAATGGTATCATTATGAGATGGGTGAGACCTATATCTCCCTCCAATGCATTGGGTAAAGATTTTATATCTCATGAGATAGACATGGCTGGAATGGTAGGTTATACCGGTTCAGTGAAACAGGACTGAAACAAGGGTGACTCGGTTCAGAAAGGGACATTGTCCACTAAGATAGTCTTGGAAATGAGTCTTGACTAACAAGAAATGATTCTCTATGATTATGTGTGTATGGCACAAAGTTTCATGTTTTAAGTTATGATTATTGGGATTTCATTTCACTACTATGATTTATCCCATGTTATGAAATTATGCTCTCTTTTGCAGGTTAAGATTTCCAAAAGTTATGTTCTTATGAATATGATGTGATTGATTTTTTTCTTTTGTTTACCCTTACTGAGCATTTGAGTTCAACCTTTTATGTTTTCTTTTCCCCAGGATATAAATAAAGGTTTTAGGTAAAAAAAGGGAAGATCTTTATGGGAGATATTGAAGATCTTTCACCACGATTAGAAGATTACGTTCCGAGTTTCCAAAGACACTAAACTATTACGATCATTGTGTGTGTGTTTTTTGTTATGTACTAAGTATTCCGCAAAAGTAATGTAATGTTCATGTACGTCAAGATTCGGGTCTCTACATATACTCCATAACACTTTATGATTCCTTTTTATTTAAGCTGAGGAAATTTCTCTAAATTTCAGTTCATTTCTCACGAGGTAAATATTTTTCAGATAATTTTACTTTAAAAGCTTTCCATTCCATATATTCTATTTCTTATTCCTCTATAGTATTATAGATCAATGACCAACATTGATTAGAATCACCTCTAAGTCAATACACTATCAATATAACCTTTTTCCTTTCATTTCATCCAAAGTCTATAAATATCTTTTCAAGAGACTTAATCCATTACTCAATTACCACCAGATTAGTAGTTCCACTAAAAGATGATGGATTTTATCACATGAAATGATCCAATATAGGTGTATCATGACTTGGAACATCATTTTTCTCCATATGTGTATGGTTATTAGTTGTAACCTAGGTTAGATTCCCTAATATATCCATGATATGCTTAGATCCAACACCATTTGTATTGGCTTGCTCAGTAGGGAAATCCCTACATTGACTATGAGCATTGATTCCATTTTTTCCATTAGGATCCATAAATAAATAATGGTAAACAATGAGCTAGCTCATAATAATCATGAATATTATGCCACAAAATAAAAATCAATCTAATGGAAAAAGTTCTCAAATACCACAAGTGATTATCATAATTCTTATATTAGTCACGTTCATTTAAAATATAATTATAAAGGTTTCTACTAAACTTCATACGATACTAAATGTAACAAAACCAAATCTAGTAACCTAGATCTGGTGTCTACTTTATTACATTGGCATCAGATATGAGGGATCTTATCCTAAAGGACTGATCAATTTAGTAGTCTTGAAGAACCATATACATACATGATTCCCATTTTTTACATTAGAAATCAAATAAAAAACATAACAAAAGAAAATGTTAAACATCCTTGAAACTCAATCAAATATTTCTTCTTCATATCCTAGATAAAGGAAACAAAATAAGGGTGGGATCAGATGCTCAGTAAGATTTAATTACAATGAAATGTGTTATGAGTAAATAAGGTATAATCAATATGGTAAGGTGAATAACTGAAAACACATGTTATTTAATCAATAAAATGAGCATGAATTGAATCCATGGATAATATCAAATGAAATAATACCATGGATAATAATAACTAAATTCCCAATGAAGTAAATTATTAATGTTGGAAGTCATGGTATCATAAATCCTGATATCTTTACTTCCAGGGCATCGCACCAAGATTGTTTAAACTATGGGAATGCATACTCCAAAAACTAATTTAATAAGGCTAACCAATTGGTTTGCCTCACGAGGCATGTCGATGCATCAAGGGGGTATATAATAAAAGACTTTACCCATTACTACATGTCCAATGCATTCCTCATATATTCAATGATCAATTTAATTCATGAACAATATGCTTTATCAATAAATATCTATATTGAATAAAGAATATGAAATATAAATATTTTCCCAATCAATTAAATATATTTCAAATTCAAACACCATATGTAGAAATGATATACAATTTAGGAAATAATTATATCCATAATATAAATAATATGGATATTTAAGAGAAATTTAATGCCCAATTATCACAAGAAAGTGAATATCTCAAGAGAAAGTTAATGAACACAAAATTAATAAGAGATAAATGACAATGATCAATTAATCAGAAATATAGGTTTCATAATAAAATCATGTCCTCTTAATAAATAGAAGTGAAATATTAAAATAACTTTAATTATAGAGTTTTCTTTGTAAAACCATTGAAAACTTTTAGAATAATATAAATGGCGTAAAATGGTTATGATAATGGGAAAATCCTTTAACATCATATATGTTAAAAAGAAACATTCCTTTTGAATTTTTTGTAAAAAAAAGAAAAAATGACCTTTTTGGAAAACATTAGAAAGATTACTTTCAAAAAATTTAAAAGTAAAACATGACATAAAATTTCCTTAATAAATATTTTGAGTTGATAAAGAAGACTTCTATAAAGCAATTTTTCAAAATATTTAAATGGAAGAAAAATATATCTGATCAAAAGAGAAATAATATCTACTTTTATTTTAAAAATTTATTTGATTGATTCAAGTAACAAAGAAAGGAAAATCTAGAAGAAAATATATAAAATTATTAAATTTCCAAATGATTATAAAATAGATCTATTTTATTAAGGATATATTATAATATTTCATTAATTAAAATAAGAGAAATCCAAAAAATGATATTGTAAAATAAATCCTTACTTATTTGGTAACTTTCAAATTATAACCCCTTAAAAGAGTAAACTTGAAATGAAAAATTAATCATAATGAATAAATATATATTAATTTTAAATACATAAAAGGGGAAATATATACATCACATAAAAATATATTAGTGCATAATACCAAATATGTCTCAATAGAGTGTGAATTAAGACGAAATCTCTTACAAAGATCATATCATTGAAATGAGAATTAATCAATAAAGTGATTATGTGTCAAAAATTTAAATCCACAAAAAACAATTAAAAATAAAAAATAATACAATTATAGGTCATTTCACACATAACCATGGCATGGCATAGAAATTGAAGTAGAAGTGTAACCTAATTAATGGAAATCAAGTTAAGAAACCACTTACCTCATGCTTCCCCATAGTTGAATATGATTTAACCTCCTATATAATGGTTTTAAAAATGTTATTAATTTATAATAAAACCATATTCATATTTATAATATCATATATGATCTTATTATAACATCTTACCACCCATTTGTTAAAAATATTTCATTGTTATCATTGTATCAAGTGTTAACTACTTTATTTTCTCATGCATATTTTGTCATGGAAGCTCCAATCCTTGTAATTTTATTATAGTTAAATAATCTATATAATTTTAATCATGATATAATATCATATATATTTATTATATAAATATTTAAATTCATCCATAAAAGGTAGAGGTAGAAAAATGAATTACACCGTTCATAGAGACGATAGGTTGTACATACACATGGACGCCATTTTCACTTTTAAATGGATGGAAGGAACGAAATTTAAATAATATTTCACCTTTAAAGAATCATTATTATATAATATAAATCATATATGTTCATTGAATCCATCATTATCACTATACATGTTAAGCGTAAATGAAAAACAAATCACATCACTTCGTGGAGGTGGTAGTCCACACGTACGCACGAACGATGTTATCATTTTCCAACAGATTGGAAGGTAAGAAGGTAGATATGATATTATAATTAAATAATAATAATTATTTAATAAATATCACATATAAATATTATTTTCATATTTATAACCATCCAAGTAAAATGGTGATGAGAAATGAATTACCTTGCTATGTGGAGATGGTAAGCCGTACGTACACACGAGCGATGTTTTTTACTTTATGTAAGACTAAAAATAGGTGGAAAATATTTGTACCATAATCATAATAAAATCTTAATATATTTATGATACTATATTAATTATTTTATGATGGATATAATATATATTTAGGAATTATAATATAAAAGGAATTTGAAAGGGTCGGTAAAGACGATTACCTCTTCTCCGATAGACTTACTTTAGATATCATCTTAAGGGACCTATGGTTGGTTTTTTGAAATAATATAAAATATAGAACTTGTATAAGTATTTTTAAAATATAAATGGTTAGGTTTTGGTTGAGAAATGTTGCTCAATTTTCTGTAAATAAAAGAGAGAATGAGTGTCCTTTTATAAGTGAGGGGATGTGCACTCTTGGAATCACTTAAAATTTTAAATTAATATAAATTAATTTTCATAGAAAATTTGAATAAAAATTGATTTAAATCATGGATAATATGGTTATGAGTCTAAATCCTCATGTAAAATAAAATTTTCACTAGTTTTGGTTATGTTTTCACCCTTATATCTTAGTTTTAACCCCATATTAACCCTTTTGACAATTACCTCAATATAAAAGTTTTCTACCATTCAAGAGTCAAGAATGTCACCATAAAAGGAAAAAATACCCATAAATAGCACATTATTATTTTTTTAAACCTTATAAATTTCATTTGGTAAATCATTTAATAAAATATTATTTATTATAAAGTATCATTAACATCATTTTTGGAACTATTCATTTAATTTGACTTTAAAAATAACATGAAAGAAAAATAATTAAAATATAAACCTTTGAAACATACCTAATATGTTATATTTATATATAAAATTCATGGGAAATAATAACCGATTCAATTTTTTTACTTTTAATATTTTTGAAATCAGTTGTTTTATTTTTCTATTAATTGAATAAATACTGTGTTAACATTGCATAAAAAATTTAGCTAATTATTCAATAAATAAAAATTTAAAATAATTTAACTTGAATAAAATAAATTAATTATATTCAAAATAAACTTTTATATTCATTCAAAACATATTCTCATCCTTATGTGAATGTATAAAAGAAATTTAAAGCAAGAGAGTGACATTTTGGAATTTTCTTTACTTAAAATAATATAAATGTCATTACCAAGGTCAAATGGCACAAAAATTCCATATATTTTATTTTGAGAGGGATATGGTATAATTATTCCCATAAAATGAAATAAAGTCAAGTTTTGGGTTGATTTTAATGCCTTATCACATTATTTTTAACCTTAATTACCTGATTTACCCTTTACTGAGAAAATAAATTTTACCACGGTTTCTATTCATAATGTCTAAAAATAAAAGAGTCCGATTTAAAAAATTTAAATATAATGATTAAAAATATTGTATCCACTTTTTAATATTTATTTTCTATAAGTGGTAGAAATTAATTTTAATGTAAATGCATAAATTGCAATGAAAAATAGTTTTTTAGAAAAATACGTTTTTAAGCATAAAAAATTAACTTACATAAAAATTAGAAAGATTAGAAAAATTATTGATTAGATTAATATAAATAAAATGGATCATATATAACTTTAATACCAAATCTAAAATATAATAGGACTTTAAATTAGTTTATTTAATGAAAAGAAATGACAATATTTGAAAAATCGGTATTTTTCACTATTCATTAAAAAATCAATAATTTCAAAAAAAATCCCAAAATTTTACCCTAAGTTAATTTTAATATGTTGATTTCAAAAAATGAAATTAATTTAATAAAATTAAATTTATAAAATTTGATAATTTAGGTTTTAATCACATTATTTAATAAAATAATGCGTATATTCCATTGTTTATTTAAAAATAAAAGCTTATCATAATTGAAGGTCAGGTGTTGCAATGTGAGTATGATATAACTAATAGGTATTAACCACCCACCCTTAATCACCTATCATAAACTCAAGGGTATGAACAAAAAAATAGAACTAGAGGAATTTATAAACAAGGAAAACAACATGTTTAACATACTTTAAAGCATAACATTTACAACCAAAATAAATAACTCCCTATATCAGGAGGCTTTATACCTATCAAACCTACTTTGGGCTTAACCTAATATCTGAAACAAACCACAGCTAAAGTTAGGGTAAACCACTCATCCCATTTGTGGGAAAGGTAATTATTTATAATAGAATCAAGATAACTGATATGAACTTCCCATTTGGGGATAGGGGAATAAGGGTATAATAGAGTCAGGTCATTGCGATCCCATATCATTCCATCAACACGTTTGATATCAATAGGTGTACCTAATAACCTTTATTATGTAATAATAACACACTCATTTTAAGTATAATTTATCAACCTCAAATATCAAATTAGTAAATATAACATGAATTATAAAAACTTACTAACATAAGATAGGAAATGATATCAAAATAATACAATAAAAACATGTAGTAAATAATCAATATAAGAATCATGATTAGTATTTAATTATTTTACAAAAATAACTTTCAAGGAATGCTTATAATTTACCCAACATGGAAAAAGGGAATAAGTGGAACCATGGAATGCCAATATGTAAACATATCAAATCAACCCAACCCATACAATTTTTTTATAAATCTATTTAAAAACTATTTATTAAAGGAAAATCATATGGTTTTAATTTAATTCACCCTACCCTATGCCATTGCTAGCCCAACTATTAAATAATATGAGGTAGGGAAGGGGTTCACATACTGATTAAACTATATATAAATTACTTAGGGCCCAAGGTAGAATATTAATTCACCATTTGAATCCTAGGATCAACCTACATCCATAATAGAATTAGGTCTTGAAATGTTCTTAACATGATATATGAAATCAAAGAAGGAAACTGAGGAATTACATTTATATCGACCAAAATAACCTTCGACTAATGCCAAAAAAATAATATTAAAGTATAATGGTGAATAAATAATCCCTAAAATTAGATAATGGAAACCATACCCACTACTGTAGAGAAATAGAGGGAATGAGGGAGTTAAAGGAAATCCATGAAGTTACCTCATCTAAGGGAAGATTCTGCAATCAAGAAAAGCCAAGATGACCAGAGGATTAAATGTGGTTTGAAAGTAAATTGAGGAGAGAGTGACTAGAGTTTCAAAGGTATGCTTACCACTTCAAAATGATAGAAAAATTTTAAAGGTTGAGGTTAATGTGGTTAATTTTAGGGATTTAAAAGACAAAATTTCCCTTTATTAGGGGATTTTTTCCTAGGAAACTATGGGTACCTAGTACTAAGACATTGGGTACCTAATACTTATTTCACCTCACCCCTTCCCCTTTTCCTCTAAATCCTCTCAAAATATCTCAAAATCTTCTTTCCCCCCAAAATAAATTAGAAATGAATTTCTATGGCCAGAAATGAAAGAGGATTATTTGTTTGTAGGGATCATGGTATTTACATTAAATGTTATCACTGTAAATAGGTTTGACATATTAAGAGTAACTATCCTAATAAAAATCCTTATAGTAACTCTAAGTAATGATCATACCACTATTCACTAGTTTAAACATGCTATGATAGTTTCAATGTACTTAATGTGTCTAGAAAAACCATAGGTGAATAATGGATTTTAAATTATTCTTGTTCTTTTTATATGTTTCATAGGAAAGATATTTTCTTTTAATTAATCAAAATTGGACATGGTGATGTAATTTTAGGGAATAGTAAGAGTTTTAGAGTCATAGGTAATACTCATGTAATTTTAAAACTTTATGGTAATACTGTTAAAACTTTGCATGATGTGTGGTGGGAACTCAAGTTAAAAAGAAACCTCATTTCATTACGAGTCCTTAACAAAAAGGGATTTTCATTTACATCAAAGGATAGTTTATATAAAATCCATAGGATATCAATCGCTATTATGAGAAGATATATTATGAATAAAATTTATGTTTTTAATGATAAAACTTATACCAGAAAATTAGGAACCTCGTATGTCATATATAATGATGGCACTAATAATGCTTTAACATAGGGGACTTGAGTATGTAAGTGCCAAGGTTATTTTAGAATATAATAAAAAAGGAATATTAAAACATATTACACAAAGTAATATACCTTTTTGTTAATACTGTTTCTTTGGTAAATCAAACTGAGTAGGTTTTAGTAGATCAATGTTCAAAACTAATAACCCACTTGAGTATGTTCACTCTGATTTATATGGTTGTTTTAGAATTGTATTTCATGGTTCAAACTATTTTTTTTCACTTTTATTAATGATTATTCGAGGAAAGTGTGGATCTATATTTTTTAGTCACATTTGATCATGTATACACACTTGGGGGGGGGGGGTGAATCCGATGTGGACCAAATTTACCAAATTCTCATTTTCTTATTTAAACTTTTAACCCCTTTTGAACTTGAACCTTTAATATCGATTAAATCAAATATATCATTTTTTTATTTAAACCTATAATAAACCTAATGAAATGAATATTTTGAAAGTAAAGTGTTATGCACATTTTTACAAGGTTCAACCCCTCCCGAGTATATTGACCCAATCATAACAAACATACATATTCTGTAACGACCCGAAATTTTGAATAAATCTTGTTTCCTAATTTTGTGTGTTATTTTATACTCAACAAAACTGTTTCATTTGATAACATGAGTATAATTAAAATGAGACCGTTGGGTTTCGACTGTTATATGATCGTTGGTCAATATAACCGCTGGAAACTAAACGTTTCAATTATTGTCTCTAAATACAAGTGATCTTGGTTAATTAATATAGAAAGAAGATTTGATGGCCTCATCCAGTAGTCTTGGGCCGATCGAAGCCCATATAACAGAACTTGGGAAGGAGGTAGCACCATTGGGCTTTACTCTAGACCAAACTCATGCCGAACTTCATCGTATGAAGCTAGAACGGAATCGCCTCTGCGAGAAGTTCAAACTGATAGAAATTACTACTGGTGTGATTATGGCCGAGCCACCCTCAGATTCTCTCACCTTAGCACACCTTACACTTAGTTCCTATGCTGAGGTTATAAGGGGCTATGTAAGGAGACCATAGCTATGTTGTGTAATCCTTTGTTATAAATAAATTTGTGTTCTCTTCTTATGGTAAAGTTTGTGAATTTTCAAATGTCTTGATAAATATAGTATGCATATTTTTGATGAATTTTAGAAAAAGGATATTTTAAAAATTTTTATGTAAACCTTAAATAATTAAAAATATGTAATGATTTTCAAAAAATGGTCTCATACAATTATGTTCAGTACGAAATTTAGAGTCTAATAAGATCAACTTAATTTTTGATAAATAGTAAATTATGAATAGTGATTTTATGCTTAGGATTAGTAATGTGACCAAATGGATTAGTAATCTCACTTAAAGAAAGTATTAATATAATATAGGCACCTTGATTAAGTAATGTGATTCAATAAAATAGGTAAATAATTATTTCATAAATTATTAGTCAAGTATTAGTTTTTTCAGGTGAATAGTGTTTTTTAATTAAAAATTAAATTAAAAATATTTAAAAAAATTATTTTTATAAAATGGACTTTATTTTTGAACTCAGAGTATCGATATTATGTTAAGGTAATTTTTGGGGATTTTTCTGAAAAAATGATTTTTCAGTGAATAGTGTATTTATTTAAAAATTAAATTAAAAATATTTATAAAAATATTTTTATAAAATGGAGTTCATTTTTGAAATCAGAGCATCGATATTTGGTTAAGGTGAAATTTTGGGTTTTTTCTGAGAAAGTTGAATTTTCAGTGAATAGTGAAAATACAGTTTTTAAGTTACGGGTGTTTAATGACATCATTAAATGATGTATTAAGTATGTAATCAATATGGTCGACTTATGAATAGTAAGATAAGGTATGAGGTGTCCCAAGTGGCCAATACCATGGGAAAATACCATGGGCAATCCCATGGTTTTGCCAATACCACCAATGAGGTGTCCCTTGGCCATTAATGTCTTGTCCCCTCACTTTCCCTATAAATACCCACCCTTTCCTCCTCTATTTTTCACTCTCAACTCTCCCCCAATGAATCTCTGGTCTCATTACCTCCCAAGGAGTCCTCCCAAGGTGCCCCCAAGCCCTCAAGGTCCCAACCTTTGAGTATTAAGAGTTACGTTTTAAGGTAAGGGATCCATCCTCTCTCTTTCTTTTCAAATACTCTTTTTTAAGTCATTTCTTTTATGCTTCATGTTCTTATGTTGGAGGATGTTATTTTATATTACTCTTACTGCCCTTTTCATGTTCATATGATGAGAGATCCCCTCTTACTCTCATCATTTCGTTTTATGAATGTTTAAGTAACACCGTTAGGCTGCCGGAATTTTTGTAACAGATTCTTTCACCCTTCTCATTTTCAAGTTCTATTTTCTTGTCAAGTATTTCAAGTTACTTTTTATTATATTGGGGTATGATCTCTATATCTATCATACTGATATTTATGTTCATATGATGATAGACCCTATTTGATCCTGTCAATTCATTTTTTTGAAGTTTAAGTGACGTCGTTAGGCTGCCGAATTTTTAAGGGATTCTTTCACCCTTCTCATTTTCATCTTCTATTTTCTTGTCAAGTCTTTCAAGTTCCTTTTTATTATGTTGGGGTATGATCTCTATATCTATCATACTGATCTTATATGTTCATATGATTAGAGACCCTATTTTATCTCATCAATTCATTTTTTTGAAGTTTAAGTGACGCCGTTAGGCTGCCGAATTTTCATAAGAGAAATATTATTTTTGTCTTCCTTTCATGTTCTTCATTTCATATGGTATATCTTTCAAATTTCATTAACATGTTCTTAAATCCTTTATATTCTTTCCCCCTACTGTTTTATGGATCATTTATGAGTGGGTGACCCATGTCCCCTCTCTTTTCAATGTTTTCTAAAACCCCACAACATAGCTGTTATTCTACCGAATTTCCGTCTCAAAATGTCTCTCTCTTTTTCTCAAATTCTTTTACTTTATTAAGTGAATACTAAAAGCTCTTTATTCTAAATAAGTATTCACATATATACCAAAATGTTCTATTTTAAATTCTGGGATTTACGTACATGAGACCCGATTTCCTTTTCCGTGGGTTTAAAGTAACATAAAGATCATGTCTTTAAAGCAGTTTTTAAATGTTTTGACTATGAAATGAAACTCATTTATTTTATGCTATATGGGTTGTTTATGAAATGATTGATGATGATATATGTAGCTCACATGATAATAAATTAAAATTTAAGGGTGCGCCCTGATAGCACTCCAATGCATTTGGTAAAGACTTAATCTCTAGAAATGACCATTTTTACTGATACCTTGGTGAATAACCTTGGTAATTTTTAGTGACACCTTGGGGATGAACCTTGATGAAACAGAAATGATTGTCTATGTTAAATGTTGTAGCCACATATTCAAGTTATGAAACATGTTATTTTTATTATTATATTCCTCATGATCTCTTTCTCATGCCTTAAAGTTATTTTTCATGACTTTTGATGTATCTTAAGTTCACATGTAAAACATTTCCCCTGTTTCCCTTACTGGGCTTTCTGCTCACCCTTTCTTTCGATGTATGTCCCCAGGTTATGAGATGCAGTAATGAACCTAGTATTAACATAAGGATAAGCCCTTCAAGTGTTTAAGAATAATGTTTTATGTTTTCATGTATTAAGTTCCTAGTTTCCAAGACACTAAACCTTAAAGATCCTCGATTTTGTATTTTGTAATGAAAGTTAATGTGATAAAAAGGCGGGATGCTATAGTTGGTATCAAAGGATGGTTTAGTTATTTTTGGAAATTAGGATATGAAAACTTTAGGAAGAATCCTATAGAAAAGTTTAAATATATAAAATCTTCCTAGTATTTTGGTGAGTATTGAGTAAGGGGTTGTCAAGTAAATACATCCCTGTCTGGATACAAGCAGATAGAGGTGGATCTGGAACAGATTTACATAGGGGTAAAACCTGAAAACACCACTTTGAGCTAGACTCTAATGGGAACTGGTACACGACAACGGGTCTTGCCGCACTCTTGGCGATGACACTCCCGGGGGATATGCTTTGGTAAATTCATAAGCTTAGTATGAACCATTATTAAAGGAACAAAGATAAAATAAAATAAAGATTCACATAAGAATATATGATCATGGAAAACCTAGTTTGTAACCTAGGGGATCACAAGTTAGGGTATACTTTTCTTCTACAAGTTATCCTTCTATGCTTTAAGTTCATTTTCATGATTATTGGCTAAGTATTTAAGTCCCTAATTGTACTTTCTTTTCTTAGTTAATGGCGGGAAATGGAAGAACATGTCCCAACAACCAATATGATAGGAAATGTGATGATTGTCGTATTAATATGACAGAGATGATTAAAGGATTAAAAGATGATTATTATTTTGGAAGACGTTCACTATTTTGGGAACCCTATATGATCGAGGTAAATAGATTACTACGATATTTTATTTGAAGAATAAAGGTTGACTTATATTTTTAAGAATCGACAAATTTAAGGTGAACTTATGGTAATATAGGTTACTTATGGAAATGATTAACCTATCTTGGGGAAAATATGTTTAGGTTAGCTAATTTTGTTATAAGATGTTAGGAGTGGTTGATGTTGTTTGGAGATGAACGATGAAGTTTATTTTGGAAGACTATGTTATCAAATCCTTCTTGTATTTGGGTTTCAATCTTAGTTTGATTTATTTTGAGGAATTTTAAGGACAGTTATTTATGGAATGGTTTATGATGAACTTTGGGTAGTAACGTGGAATTTTGAAGATTTAAAGAAGTTTCTCTTCCTATGAGATTATTTCTTTTTGAAGAGTTGTTTTATCTTACCCTTTCTATTTTTGGGATAATAGAAGAAATAGATAGTTAATCTTTGGTGGATTATGTGATTCTCTAGAAGATGATTCTTGTGTTTTGATGAGACCGAGTGTTTTTTAATGCTCATTGTTTGGAGAAAAGATTAGTTTTGGTAGAAACTTATTAGGGGATGAAACTCTACTTGAAGGTAAATATATTTCCTTATGTTTTTATTCTATGTAGTAAATGAATTCCTCAAAATTATTAAAAGGAACGTAAAACAAAAACGTTGTTGGTTTAAGTTTCCTACTGGGTAATCAAAGATCATTTACACACATCATAAGTTTGTGATTTTCTTGTGATTAACTTTCTCCTAATCATGTTTTCTATCACTCGCCCTCAGAACTTGACCCTTTGTTTTTTCTTCCATATCCACGTTTTCCTACATGGAATCCTAGTATGGGTTAACTCGGGTGATCATTTTACTTCCCTTTCTTTCTTTTAAAGTAATAAGTGTTACTGAATCTTTTTCCGATGTGGGACTTTCAATGAAATTTCCAATCTGAATTTTAAAAATTGCGAGAACACAATTTCTTAAGGGGGGAAGATTGTAATGACCCGAAATTTTGAATAAATCTTGTTTCCTAATTTTGTGTGTTATTTTATACTCAACAAAACTATTTCATTTGATAACATGAGTATAATTAAAATGAGACCGTTGGGTTTCGACTGTTATATGATCGTTGGTCAATATGACCGCTGGAAACTAAACATTTCGATTATTGTCTCTAAATACAAGTGATATTGGTTAATTAATATATGAAAGAAGATTCGATGGTCTCATCCAGTAGTCTTGGGCCGATTGAAGCCCATCTAACAGAACTTGGGAAGGAGGTAGCACCACTGGGCTTTGCTCTGGACCAAACCCAAGCCGAACTTCATCATGTGAAGCTAGAACGGAATCGTCTTCGCGAGAAGTTCAAACTGATAGAAATTATTACTCGTGCGATGTTGGTCGAGCCTCCCTCAGATTCTCTCACCTTAGCACACCTTACAATTAGATCCTATGCTGGAGTTATAAGGGGCTATGTAAGGAGACCATAACTACGTTGTGTAATCCTTTGTTATAAATAAAATCGTGTTCTCTTCTTATGGTGAAGTTTGTGAATTTTCAAATGTCCGAATAAATATAGTATGCATATTTTTGATGAATTTTAGAAAAATGATATTTTAAAAATGTTTATGTAAACCTTAAATAATTAAAAATGTGTAATGATTTTCAAAAAATGGTTTTCTACAATTATGTTTAGTACAAAATTTAGAGTCTAATAAGATCAACTTAATTTTTGATGAATAATAATTTTTGATGAATAGTGATTTTATGCAATTCTTCATATTGTTAGCTATGTCAAGAGGGAACAAGGCTTGGGACCGTTGTATTCAGATCATGGGCTCACTGTCGTAGAGGCATTTTGTGATGTTGATTGTGAAGGTTGTCTATCTTCTTGCAGATCTACATCTGACTATGTTGTCTTTATTGGTGGGAATCTTGTCTTTTGGCGGAGCAAGAAACAAATCATTGTTTCTCACTCAGAGTGCTAGGTGACAATATCAAGCAATGGCGCATGAAACATCTGAAATCTTATGAATGCAACATCTTCCACATGAGATTGGATATCCTATCAAAAGGTCTGCACAAATATGTTGTGACAATCAAGCACCGATCAAGATTGCTACAAATCAAGTGTTTTATGAGTGGACTAAGCATATTGAGGTTGACTCCCATTTTGTTCGGAAAAATTATGAAATGAATAATCTTACCTTTGGGTGTGTACAGATTGCAAAGCAATTGGCCGATGTGTTTACTAAAGAGGTTCCAGGAACACAGGTAAAATTTTTATGCGGCAAGCTAGACATGATAAATATATATGTTCCAACTTGAGGGGGTGTTAAAATATTTTGAATATTTAGATATTTAGGATATGAGGGTTTGACCGGGTCATCAGCTTATGTATTTTTTTAATTTCAAATCTCCCATTATCTCGAAATTGTATCTTATATCCTCGTCTATAAATAAACCTACCGGACCTCGCTTTGAGGACACCGTTTCCTGGTATTCAGTTTACACAAAATTAATCACAGCCTGAATATTAAACCTTGAACTAATGTATCAGCAGTTTCAATGATTGGTCTGGTTTTTAAAACTGCATGTAGTGAGAGTTTATTCCTATAGAACAAGTCAATATATGTAATATTTCTATTCCTAGTAATTATGCTCACAAACCATAAAAAAAAAACATATTCCGGCATGTCCATTCTGCAAAATAGCTATTCCATTTAATCCCATTCCATACAAGGAACCAACCATGTCAGGTTCTAAATATCTTAACAGGTTCGTGATAATTACAAAAAAGAACAGCATGGTAGTAAAAACTCATCTTAAGATTCAGCACAATAACATTTATATGAGTGCAATAAAAGATATCTTGTACAGTTCTTTAAAAGATTCTGCTAGCAATTGATTTCAAATCTTTGTTTTGAGATTTCTTTTTTCTGTTCAGTTTTAGGTTTGCTTAATTGCTTGTTTGAAATAAATGTGGTGTACAAAGATGGAATAATGAGCTCTAATGGGCTGTCATAAATACCCAACTCAGTGTTTGTCTAAAAACCATAAGCATCGTTAGTTGAAAACAGAAAGAAAAAAAAGGCAAAAGGGGGCACAAATCTCTGTTATAGAACAACTGATTCTCTCGGAAGTGGGAACTACTTCATTGCCAATTCCTTAGATGATTGAAAACTTACAGGTTATGTTTTAATTTCACAGTAGAACTGTCACATGAACAACAAGTAGGAATAAACACATTCCACGTTAAATATTCAAAGACAAGCAAATCAAAAGGCAGAAAAATAAAAAACAGGAAGCTGATCGATACACATTAAATAAAACATTGTGCACTTGCAGATTAAGTGAATGTTAAAGATGACTGCAAACCCTTGATAAAGCCAAGAAGCTCCGCCATCCAATTTTATGGAGATACTTTCCAAATAACACCCGCAATCCAGTACAGACAGTCCAAGTGTCCCATCTTGATTCTCCAAATGAAGAGTGAGGCCCACTTCCATACCTTCAGCCTTATCAAAAGTATTGTTCAACACTTTGCTCAAATGAGTTGTATATGATCAAGGACAATGCAAGAAGAAAGTCCCATGAATAAAGTACACAAACACAGCAGCTGAGAATGGGAGCAGAGACATTAAAGATTCAAAACTCATAAGTTACATGGAATGTAACCTTCATTGGAATGTCACTCAAGAGAATGTGATCTTCTTCTGCCATTGTCATGAGGGTTAAGAAATAGATAGAACATGGGAATGATTATTCACATTCTCCAACACTTTGAAATATGATAGAAAAACATGACAACATTAAAAGGAAAAAAATTATAATTTCATTCCATCACACCAAACGATAATTTATTAATTTTGAGTATGGCAGAATTTGCAGCCTTCCTTTGTGAGGGGGTTTCTGTGCAAGTATTTGGGCAAGGGCAGCACTGAAGATAAAATATCATGTCAGCAAACTAGAGCACATTTACTCAGATTTCCAAAGCACAACCTGAAAAGGTCCTCAATCGCCAGCATGATGGAACTAGTAAACTCAGCAACTATCCAAATCCGCCATTATACGTAGCTCCATAAGTTCAGAAGGGGGGGGGGGGGGGAGGCAAAGTGGAAGTCGCGCTGATTACCTGAACGGAAGCGCCCCCGTGATCGGAAATAGCAATTGGAACCAACCAGGTACTACAAGAATAGAACCAGTTCATACTGAGACTGGCGGTGGCACCAGAGACCACTATGACTACACCAGTCTCTCCAGGCTTCACATATGAAGAAGACACATCTACCTGGTGGATCCTAATGTTAGAAAGAACGATGCGTGCTTTACCCACCAATGGAATTTTCAAGGAACCCTCAACTTGGGGCACGTCTAGGGGAGTTAGG
The DNA here is from genome assembly GCA_963277665.1 of Viscum album. Taxonomy (NCBI): domain Eukaryota; kingdom Viridiplantae; phylum Streptophyta; class Magnoliopsida; order Santalales; family Viscaceae; genus Viscum; species Viscum album. The sequence goes on along the minus strand of OY728152.1, from coordinate 865,933,724 downwards.
GCTGAAAATGCCCTGTCCACTAGCAAATCCTTGACAAAATCTAGACCCTTGTCGGATATGAAAGCCGAGATGAATCCTTCTTCGACGACTTGAAAATTTGCACTTGGAAGAAAGAACAAAAGGGTCGACAGACATAATAACAAGGTGGACGCCATGCAGGAGTGCTCAAAGAGTAGATGAAGATTCCAAAAAAAATCCCTCTGGGTTAATTCCGGGTCCCTTGGCTTCCAACTGTTCCCTCATTTTTCTTCTTCTGATGCCTCGGTTCCCCTGGATGAAGGCGTAGAGTTCAAGCCTGAGAGGAACAGCCGTCAGTTATTGGGATATGCAGGTGCAAACAGATGAGAGAAGGCTGGACTTGTGTCCGTCCATGTCCATTGGGCATGAGGCCCTCAATAAATAAGCTCACATTGGATTATTTTTCTTTTTCTATGCAAGCCTTTTATACATTTCATTGATTACGTTTATAATATTAACTTAAATGGCATTTCTATTATAAATTTTATTGAGAATTTCCGCTGCCAATTTCCACCGATAATTTCCATTGGCAATTTCTCTTAGTAATTTCCACTGCGAATTCCCAAAAGGAATTCCAATGACATTTCTACCGTAAATTCGTACAGTAAATTCATAGTTGGAATTCTCTGTTGAAATGTTTAATTATTTCAAAAGAAGTGGTTTATGATTTCAAATTGATTTGAAATGGAAATTTCATCTGATATTTCGCTATTGAAATTTACAACGAAATTGAATTGAAATTTTTCACTTGGAGTTTCCACTGGAAATTCCCAATATGAATTCCCGATAAGAATTTATATGCACTGGACATTTCAAATTGATTTCAAGAAGGGCATGTAGATATTTCCACTTGCAATTTTCCACTGCAAATTTTCACTATGAACTTTCATAAGGAATTTTCAGATAATATCTCTGATGGATATTCGCACTATGAATTCGCAGTTGGAATTCTCACTTGATATTTTCAAAAGATTCAGAAGAACTGATTTGTGGTTTTTAATTGATTTAAAATGAAAATGTCATTTTGTATTTTGATGTTAGAATTTAAAAAGTGAAAATTTTCATTTGGAGTTTTCATTGGGACTTTCCACTGAAAATTTTCAATGAGAATTTCCAATTGATTCAGAAGATAGCACCCCATCCAATATCATTTATAAACAAAGGTGATCTGACAATCTGTGAACATAAATTATACAGGTCATAATGAACACAATTGGGTTGAATTTGGACGATGTACACGATTCAGAACACATAAATTCAATAGATTTGAATATTGTGCAGTATTCGTCTGACTGTTACGTGAGGGAGCATAACAGTGCTGACATTACAATACCAAATCACAATGCATAAATTTTCATCAATAGAGATGGAGTTCCAAATTCAGAAGAAAATACCTAATCTGATGTTATTTATAAACAAAGCACTGCATGAAGATCGAGCATTGGGATGATTTTTAAATCAAAATTTGAAGCATATTCATTTTATGTTGTCTACGGAGACATTGTTGGTTTCAGTATACGAAAGCAATATGTTAACTGACATAAAAAGAATAAAAGCTTAGTAACATCATCATTGTATACATATAGCAAATAAGGATTATGAAGACCAGACAAACGTGATGTCAATGTCAAAAAGTCACGTGTCGAAACAAAGACTAATTGACCAACGCGAATGAGAGTTGTCTATATGTCTAATAAGCTGAGTGCAGGAAACTTGTTGAGGAGCATAACCACACTTTATATTCTCCCGAAACCACGCACTTGATGAGGTCACAATAGCGCATCAATGGTGCACAAGGTGTCGATTTGGATGTAAATGATAAAGTCGATCTTAAGCCCGATGATTCGTTTTCAACTATAACAATCATTGCAGGTGGGTCTGAGAGTCTTGGATATACACGAGTAGACACTACTGCAAATATAACCTTTAAAAGCGCTAGAAAATGTCATTTACAGTGCTAAAAAAACGTTGTTAATCAAGACGCTGGTAAAAGGGAGATTCCTTTTAATAACGCTAAAAAAAGTGATGATAAAGTCTCCTTTTATCAGTGCTGATAAAAGGGTTCTTTATCAGGGTTTTTTTAGCGCTGTTAAAAGACCATTCTTATCAGTTTTTTTTAAAAGCGTCGATAAAAGTTTAAAATATTAAAAAAAATCTGCAAATCGGAGGGGGGGTTTAACAACTTGACCCCCCCACACTTTAACAGCGCTACGAAGCACCCCGCCCGCCACTTCCACCCATGCACGTCCCAGCCCCACCCCCTAACCCTTTAACAACGCTAGCGCCCCTGCTTCCCCCAAGATCTGAACTCGAGACCTCCCACTGTTCACCTGAACCCTTTCTCACTCCTCTATACTTCTTTGTTGTCCATTTAATGATATATATATATATAGTTATATTTATTCGTATATTAATATATATTTATATTAACAAATATATATTTATATTAACATATATATATATTTATATTAAAATATATATTTAGTTATATTAATATATATATATATATTCGTATATTAATATATACATATTAATATATATTTATATATATGTATAGTTATATTTATATATCTATATATTTATTCGCATATTAACATGTATTTATATCTATCTATTTATATATATTTAGTTATATTTTTTTATTCGTATATTTATTCATATATTAACATATATCAGTTTGTCAATACGCACACACACAAATACACACACACGCACACACCACTACTAGAAACTGGGCCTATAGAGATCGCCAATGGCGGTCGCTATAGCCCTACAGCGACCGCCTTGCGACCGCCAGTGGCGGTCGCATTTGGCCCGTCACTGTAGGGCTATAGCGACCTCCATTGGCGGTCTCTATAGGTGACCGAAAATTCGGTCCACCGCACCGCCTGACAGTCGCTGTTGGGTTGGCCTATAGCGACCGCCAAAGGCGGCCGCAAGCATGGATTTTTTTTTTATAAAAAAAAATCATTTATACATCACATTTCCAACAAACACAAAAACTATTTCCGAACATAAGAAACACAACTAAAATGACAAAGAAAAACAATTCAAAACAGCATAAACATCAGGTTCCTCAAAAACAATAAATGACGGACATACTTCTTCGCATACAGCGATCCAAACAGCTCAAATCCATCCCAATCTTCTCCTTCAATAAACCTACAATAAGATACAAAAGAAGCAACTAAACAAAACAAATGAAAATTGGACATATTTATTAAGTTAATATATATATATATATATATATATATAAATCAAATTGGGCCGTTAGGGCATTTGGGAATTTGATCAATTGGCCATTAGATCAATAGGCTAATATGCCATTAGTCCATTTGGTCATTACGGCGTTACATGAATATGTCATCAGGGCGTTAGGGCGGCGTTACCCCCCACCCCCTGAACTGCCCCCACCCCCCCGAACATCCCCCCCTCACCCCGGGAAACCCCCCTCACCCCCGGACACCCCCTCACCCTCGGACAACCCTCCACACCCTAGACTGCCCCCACCTCCTGATAGCCCCCCCCACGGGGAGACGACACGTCATTCGGACGCGCGGTTTGTGCGACACGGCTGAATATGTGTGTTTTAGGTGTTTAACACGCTTGAAAAACGTGCGTGAGGTGGTCAAGATCGGCTGAACGACCTCAGAATGGCATGAAATCGGACAAAAACAAAGGGTGGGTGAATTGTGAAATGGCCGGGCAGACGACACGTCAATCGGAGGTGTCGTGTGACCGCGGTGACCGGAAACGCACTCTGCGTGTCGTAAATGGCCAAAACATACATTTAACGGTCAAATGCATACCGAACGACATCGACATGACTTGAAATCACAGAAAAAAACCCTAATTATTACTGGCGAGGTGTACAAGGAGACGACACGTCCTTCAGACGTGCGGTTTGCGCGACACGACTGAATATGTGTTTTTTAGGTGTTTGGTGCGCTTGAAAAACGTGCGTGGGGAAGTCAAAACCAGTCGAACGACCTCAGAATGCCATAATATCGGATGACAACAAAGGTTGGATGAATTATGAAATGGTCAGGCAGACGACACTTCAATCGGAGGTCTCAGGTGACCGCGGTGACCGAAAACGCACTCTGTGTGTCGTAAATGGCCAAAACATGCGTTTAACAGTCAAATGCACACCGAACGACATCGACATGACTTGAAATCACACGAAAACACTCTAATTATTATCCGTGAGGTGTACGAGGAGACAGAACGTCCTTCAGACGTGCGGTTTGCGCGGTACGACTGAATATATGTTTTTTAGGTGGTTGGCGCTTGAAAAGCTTGCGTGAGGTGGTCAAAACCGGCCGAACGACCTCAGAATGTTATGAAATCAGACGAAAACAAAGGGTGAGTGAATTGTAAAATGGTCAGGTAGACGACACATCAATCAGAGGTGTCGTGTGACCGCGACGACCGAAAACGCACTCCGCATGTCGTAAATGGCCAAAACATGCGTTTAACGGTCAAATGCATACCGAATGACATCGGCATGACTTGAAATCACAGAAAAACACTCTAATTATTATTTGTGAAGTGTACGAGAAGAAGACACGTCATTCAGATGCATAGTTTGCGCGACACGGCTGAATATGTGTTTTTTCGGTGTTTGACGCGCTTGAAAAGCGTGCGTGGGGTGGTCAAAATCGGCTGAACGACCTCAGAATGCCATGAAAACAGATAACAGAAAAGGGTGGGTGAATTTTGAAATGTTCAGGCAGACGTCACATCAATCAGAGGTGTCGTGTGACCGCGGTGACTGAAAACACACTCTGCGTGTCGTAAATGGCCAAAACATGCGTTTAACGGTCAAATGCATACTGAAAGATATCAGAATGACTTGAAATCACATAAGAACACCCTAATTATTATTCTTAAGATGTACGAGGAAACGACACATCATTCAAACGTGCGGTTTGCACGTCACGACTGAATATATGTTTTTTAGGTGTTTGACGCGCTTGAAAAGCGTGTGTGGGGTGGTCAAAACTGGACGAACGACCTCAGAATGTCATGAAATCGGACGACAACAAAGGGTTAGTGAATTATGAAATGATCGGGCATACGACACATCAATCAGAGGTGTCGTGTGACCGCGGTGACTGAAAACATACTCCACGTGTCGTAAATGGCCAAAACATGCATTTAACGATCAAATGCATACTGAACGATATCGGTAGGACTTGAAATCACACAAAAACACCCTAATTATTATTCATGAGGTTTAGGAGAAGACAAAATGTCATTCGGATGCATAGTTTGCGTGACACGACTGAATATGTGTTTTTAGGTGTTTGGCGCGCTTGAAAAGCGTGAATGAGGTGGTCAAAACCGGCCGAACGACGTCGAAATGCCATGAAATTAGACTAAAACAAAGGGTGGGTGAATTTTGAAATGGTCGGGTAGACGACACGTCAATCGGAGGTGTCTTGTGACCGTAGTGACCGAAAACACACTCTACATGTCGTAAATGGCCAAAACATGCGTTTAACGGTCAAATGCATATCGAACGACATCAGAATGACTTGAAATCACACAAAATGTCACGACCCGACCCTACCCGGGCTCGAGCCGCAACTACCCCAAGCCCGCCTCCATAGGCCAGGGGTTGGCGACCAGCGCCGAAGGCACAACAACTCAGGGAGGCCTTTTCCTAAGTACCTGTACACACACACACAACACACTCAATGCAAAAGTGCAAAGTAAAAGGGAAAGTAAAGTAAAGCAAAGTGCAACTGATATAAATAAACCACAAGTGCATCGACCTCTAAACAGTACAAAGCAAAAGCTGAAGGTAAATTGAAAAGGAAAAAGGGCAAAACATGCGCCCAACCAGAAAAGTGTCACAACCCGACAACAGGTAAACAAAAACAAACACCTGGGATAGTCCCACACCTAGAACCCGACTACGACCACCACACGTGGTCCAAGATCCCAAACTCCTAAGCTCCGCTGAAGTCATGACTAACCTGTCTATCGTCTGCAAGGGCACACAAAGTGCGGGCAAAGCCCAAGCAGGGGTGAGTATAAAAATACTCAGTAGGATACCCCGAAGGCTCGAGGGAGCAACAAAGGTGGTACCTAAAGGTGAACAGTAGATCGAACAGGGGAAAGTAAAGGAGTACAACCGAGAGTGAAGTAAAGAGTATAGTAGAGAGTCCAGCTCAACCCAACAAAGAGGAAGGTAGTAGACTCGTCCAAACACAAGGAGCTAGAAACGGTGAGAAGATGAACTTCTCGTCGAGTCTGCGCTACCTATAGCAGGGGAGTAAACTCGTCCAACCACGAGAAGCTAGATACGGAAAGCACGTGGCATACCCCGCGCGTCTTCGCCTCTCCTGGAAGGAGAGTAACCAAAACCCAAGAAGTGGGTACCAGAAACAAGGTATATACATAACCATATGCTCAATCAAGATTATAAGGGGATCTCCATCCCCTAGCTCAGCCCAAGAAAGTGAGTAGCCAACAGTCCCAAAAGTAAACACCATCGATGCCCAGCATCCCACACGTCTACCCCGAATTGCAAGTCAAGGGGCTCAAATCACCGCACCTTTACACTATCCACTTTGGGCAGCACTGACTCGCCCACACGGTTTTAGGTCGTGTCACAAGGACGCGTCTCGGTGGGGAAAGTGCCCCTCGTACTTGAGAGTTCTGAGGGGGAACGTTAAACCACACCTCGTCACTGCCCCACAGTTGAGAGGTCTCCTCAAAGTCGATATGTGACCTCCTACTCAGCCCCGCTGGAGGGTAATCCCTGGAAGTCGACGGGTTCCCACTGGAGGGAGACCCGGTAAGAGTCGACGGGTGCCACACTGCCCAGTCCCGTAAAAAGGGTACTCCACTAGAGGGCGACCCGACTAAAGTTGTCGACAAGTCCTAATGACCAGTCCCGAAAAAGGGTACTCCACTGGAGGGAGGCTCAAAACCGTCATCGGGGACCACTTCCCAGCCCAACTGAAGGTAAACCCGGCATCAGGGACCACTTCCCAGCCCAGCTGAAGGTAAACCCGGAACCGCTCTGGTCATCCCTGCTGGATGGTACTGCTCAGTGAACACTGCTGTACCGACCATCCCTGCTGGATGGTAACCCACTGGCCATCCCTGCTGGATGGTACTGCTCTGGCCATCCCTGCTGGATGGTACAACTGGTCAGCCCTGCTGGAAACAACCTCCTGGGTAGAGGATCGGTGCCCACGTAATGTGTTGATCACACCGAATCCACAAGAACTCTACCAGGGAACACGAAGCACCTCTGCCGGTCAAACCATCAAGAACAGAACCAGGGGAAAACCACTCAACCCTACTGGTCGTAACCATCGTGAACAAGACCAGGGGGAAAGTAAACCCTGCCGGTCAACAAACGAGATTGTAACCAAGGGAAAACTCAACCCTACTGGTCAACAAATGAGAACAGAACCAGGGGAAGACTCAACCCTGCTGGTCAACAAACGAGATCAGAACCAGGGGAAAACTCAACCCTACTGGTCAACAAATGAGACAGAACCAGGGGAAGACTCAACCCTACTGGTCAATAGTCGAGAACCAAGTAACCCTCTACGTCGTGAGAGGTCAAAAGTACGTAAAACAGAACACGACATGCACATGGGGCCCACACGACGTGTGACCCCAAGTCAACCCCAACCAAGCGCACAAACATTCTCAGGTACAAACAACTACATGTACCTCCAAGCGTCCCCGTATACTCCCAGAGTATACCACGTTCCAGCCTAAAGGCTATCATGCACACGACACCCAACGTCAACATGAAGGGCGTAAACGTAACAACTCTAAATTGCCACCTCATTGGCCCAAACACGACCAACTACATCTCTTCAAGCATATAATTCATTCACAGAGGAGTGCACACGATCATATGCCAAGGGTTCCCTGCAGACACCACGAAAGGAACCATCGCCGGTACTCCTTTCATATTTCCACATTTAATAAGATCGCTTAATAGGCTCCGCTTGCCTGAACAGATTACACCGTTGTAATCCTCGCGGAAAAACACGTGAGATCGACTACTTACTCGCCCCAAACGGATATCTGACGAAAAAGTCATCCAACACCGCTTTACGCTTGAACGGCGTCTCGTGGACTCGGGCCCCGGTCCTAAAAATAGTTGGGCGCATCACACCATTGCGATCCCCTCGGAAAAGCACGTCAAAAGGACTGGTCACTTGAGTGCAACGAATATCCGGAGAAAAAGATGCATTCCGGCGCATCGTACACGAGCGGTGCTACGTGGGACCCGCATCCCGATCCCGAAACACAACGAACGGATCGCACTGTTGCGATCCTCTCGAAAAATTACACAAGTTCGACAAATCACTTGTCCAAAACGGACACCCGGTGATAAAGTTGGAAAATCACCGTCAACTCCCAAAACGACCCCCGTGGGGCCCGCACCATCGTGCAGAATTAAAGTGGGCGGATTGCGCCATTGCAATGAACTCGAAAAAACACCCAAGATTGACTACTCGCACGCCCTGAACGGACGTCCGATGAAAAAGTTACAAAAAGCTGCGTGCAGCTCGAAAGATGGCCCGTGGGGCCCACGCCACAACTCCGGTTTCGACACCCGAAACCATGCTGGAAAATTCCGGCTCAACGCTAGGGTCGCGACGCCACTGACGACGCTCAAAACAGACATCGGATGTGTCCGCGCCGTCCAAAATAAGAACTCCCGGAAGAACGCTCGTCCACTTAACGGTCGCGCCGCGCCCCCGAGCCCCTCGCCTTGGGAATTAAAATTTTCGAGACTATCAAAAAAAAGTTTGGATCGACGATACGATTCCACAGCTGCAGACGACGCATCAAACGGACGCGCCATTTAGGAGATATGGCCCCCCGAATGCAAGGGGGCCTAGCCGGGCCGGTCCACCCTGGCTGGCCCACTCCAGAGCACCAGCCCGCGACCCAGCCGCGGGTCCGGTCCAGTTCGCCATGGCCCACCTCCAATCCACCGGACCCGCCTCGGGTCCGGTTTATTTTCGAACGGACCGACCACCCTGGCCGGTCTCCCCTGCTTGCGCCGCGTCAAGAGCGGCGTGCGGGTCTTGCTCCCCCGAGACCCCGCCTCCACTGACACCCACTGACCAGCGGATCCGCCGGCCTCCGCTCCACCGCGACGCCCCACGGCCGCCTTTGCCGCACACCCCCGACCGACTTCTTGAGCCAAAGCCCGCACCTCCACCGCTGGAGATCGGCCGCGCCGCCGCGCTGGAAGCCGCCACCACTGCTTGAGCTCGCCGGAAAACAAAGGAAAACCACCAGAAACTTCAAAAACCCGCGAACTTCGCCGGACCGCTGCGGCCTCCTCCGAACTCGGATTTCAATTCAGAAAGATGCGATGGAAAGAACAGAATGTATACTACACGACCATAGGATTTGTTCAAAGATAAAACAACAATTGACGCTATAATTGAGATTCAAAGGAGGCTCGAGAATTAAAAACAGAAACAACAACCGCCTACCTGCGAGGGCGTAGCCCGACGCCTCGCCGTCAAACCTCTGGAGCCTTCACCACCTTGATCGGAGGAGGGAGGTGGAGAGGAGGATTTACTTGGTTGAGATGCTTCCACCGGGGAAACAAAGGAGAGGGAGGGGGATGGGTTTGCTTAAGTAGGGGAAAAATAATAATTAATTAAAAATTAATTAATTTCATCCTTAATTTAACATGCATCCGAAACTCTTGACGAGGTCGAGGTTAGGCCGCCCCTAGGGTAAACACCTCCTCCTGAGCACAACGGCGGTCTCAGACTTTTAATCCGAGGCCCCGTTCAAAAGTTATTAAACTGAACGCCCGAGACCGCTAAATTATGAAAACGCCCCCGGGGCCATTTTTCACTGACGGCCCGCGCCCGCAAAACTTACACCTCTTTTAGGGTAAACGACACACTCTGAATTCAACAATGCCCTCATTTTTCCAATCCAAGCCACCATTTAATATATACTTGAGTTAAGCCGTTAAACAAATAAATTAATTATTTAATTTATCCGTTCTACGCTCCGATAGCGAGCGAGGGGTCCAAACGTCCCGCACCGACATGTTTTATGTCATTCCTAGGGAAAACAACCCATTCTGGACCCATACGTACACTCATAATTCTGATCCGGATCACCATTTAGGAGTTATCCCATTTATTTGGCGTTTCCAGTGTGAACGCACTGAAAATTTAATTCCGGCCACACTGGGGCTCGGAATCGCATGCCGTCTGAGGGCGATGATCTGGAATAACATCAAGAATATTCCAAAGTAATTTTTAGAAAAAAACGGGTTCTTAAATGAAAACACCCTAATTATTATTCGTGATATGTACAATGATACAACACATCATTCAGAAGCACGGTTTGCGTGACACAATTGAATATGTGTTTTTTAGGTGTTTGGCGTGCTTGAAAAGCATGCGTGGGGTGGTCAAAACTGGAAGAACGACCTCAGAATGCCATGAAATCATACAACAGAAAAAGGTGGGTGAATTTTGAAATAGTCGGTAGACGACACATCAATCGGAGGTGTCGTGTGACCGCGGTGACCGAAAACGCACCCAGCGTGTCGTAAACGGTCAAAACATGCGTTTAACGGTCAAATGCATACCAAACAACATCGACATGACTTTAAATCATACTAAAATACCCTAATTATTATTCGTGAGGTGTATGAGGAGACGACACATCCTTCAGACACGCGGTTTGCGCGTCACGGCTGAATATGTGTTTTTTTAGGTGTTTGGTGCGCTTGAAAAGCGTGCGTGGGGTGTTCAAAACCGGCTGAACGACTTCAGAATTCCATAAAATCGGATGACAAAAAAGGGTGGGTAAATTTTGAAATGGTAGGGAAAAAACACGTCAATCGAAGGTGTCGTGTGACCGCGGTGACCGAAAACGCACTCCGCATGTCGTAAATGGCCAAAACATGCGTTTAACGGTCAAATGCATACCGAACGACATAAGAATGAATTAAAATCACACAAGAACACCCTAATTATTATTCTTAAGGTGTACGAGGAAACGAAACGTCATTCGGACGCGCGGTTTGCGCGACACGACTAAATATGTATTTTTTAGGTGTTTGGCGTGCTTGAAAAGCGTGCGTGGGGTGGTCAAAACCAGCCGAACAATCTCAGAATGTCATGAAATCGGATGACAACAAAGGGTGGATAAATTGTGAAATGATCGGGAGACGAAACATCAATCAGAGGTGTCGTGTAACCGTGGTGACCGAAAAAGCACTCAATGTGTCGTAAATGGCCTAAACATGCGTTTAATGGTCAAATGCATACTGAACGACATCGGCATGACTTGAAATCACACGAGAAAACCCTAATTATTATTTGTGAGGTTTACGATGATACGGAACGTCCTTTGAATGCACGGTTTGCGTGGCACGGATGAATATGTGTTTTTTAGGTGTTTGGCGCGCTTGAAAAGCGTGCGTGGGGTGGTCAAAACTGGCCGAACGACCTCAGAATGACATAAAATCAGACGACAACAAAGGGTGGGTGAATTGTGAAATGTTCGGGCATAAGACATGTCAATCGGAGGTGTCATGTGACTGCGATGATTGGAAACACACTCCGCATGTCGTAAATGGACAAAACACGTGTTTAATGGTCAAATGCGTACCGAAAAACATCGGAATGACTTGAAATCACATGAGAACACCCTAATTATTATTCTTGAGGTGTACAAGGAGACAAAATGTCATTCAGACGTGCAGTTTGCGCGACACGACTGAATATGTGTATTCTAGGTGTTTAGTGCACTTGAAAAGCGTGCGTGGGGTTGTCAAAACTGGCTGAACGACCTCGTAATGTCATGAAATCAGACGACAAAAAAATTTGGGTGAATTGTGAAATTTTCAGGTAGACGGCACGTCAATCGGAGGTGTCGTCTGATCACAGTGACTGAAAATGCACTCCGCGTGTCGTAAATGGCCAAAACATGCGTTTAACGGTCAAATGCATACCGAACGACATCGACATGACTTGAAATCACACAAAAACACCCTAATTATTATTCGTGAGGTGTACAAGGATACGACACATCATTCGGATGCGCGGTTTGCGCGACACGACTGAATATGTGTTTTTTAGGTGTTTGGCGCGCTTGAAAAGCATGTGTGGGGTGGTCAAAACTCACCGAACGACCTCAGAATGCCATGAAATCAGACGATAACAAAGGGTGGGTGAATTTTGAAACTTTTGGGCAGATGACACATCAATTAGAGGTGTCGTGTGACCGTAGTGACCAAAAAAGCACTCTAAGTGTCGTAAGTGGCCAAAACATGCGTTTAACGATCAAATGCATACCGAACGATATCGGCATGACTTGAAATCACACGAAAACACCCTAATTATTATTCATGAGGTGTACAAGGAGACGACATGTTTCAGACACGCGGTTTGCGCAGCACGGCTGAATATGTGTTTTTTAGGTGTTTGGCGCGCTTGAAAAGCGTGCGTGGTGTGGTCAAAATCAGCCGAACGACCTCAGAATTCCATGAAATAGGATGAAAACAAAGGGTGGGTGAATTGTGAAACTTTTGGGCAGACGATACGTCAATCGGAGGTGTCGTGTGACCGCGGTGACCGAAAACACACTCTGCATGTCGTAAATGGCCAAAACATGCGTTTAACGGTCAAATTCATATCGAACGACATCGACATGACTTGAAATCACAGGAAAAAACCCTAATTATTATTCATGAGGTGTACGAGGAGACGAAATGTCAGTCGGACGCGCGATTTGCGCGACACGACTGAATATGTGTTTTTTATGTGTTTGACGCGCTTGAAAAACGTGCGTGAGGTGGTCAAAACCGGCCGAATGACCTCAGAATTCCATGAAATCATATGAAAAAAGGGTAGATGAATTGTGAAATGTTCGGGCAGACGACACGTCAATCGGAGGTGTCGTGTGATCTCGATGACTGAAAACGCACTCCGCGTGTCGTAAATGACCAAAACATGCGTTTAGCGGTCAAATGCATACCGAACGACAACGACATGACTTGAAATCACACGATAACACCCTAATTATTATCCGTGAGGTGTACAAGGAGACAACATGTCATTCGGATGCACAGATTGCGTGACACGGCTGGATATCTGTTTTTAGGTGTTTGGCTCGCTTGAAAAGCGTGCTTGGGGTGGTCAAAACCGGCCGAACGACCTCAGAATGCCATGAAATCGGACGAAAACAAAGGGTGGGTAAATTGTGAAATGGTCGGGTAGACGACATGTCAATCAGAGGTATCGTGTGACCGCGGTGACTAAAAACACACTCCGCGTGTTGTAAATGGCCAAAACATGCGTTTAACGGTCAAATGCATACCGAACGACATCGACATTGTAACGACCCAAAATTTTTGAGTAAATTTTGTTCCCTAATTTTTGTGGGTTATTTTATTTTTCATTTAATAAAATGAGTATAATTAAAATGAGACCGTTGGGTTTCAACTATTATATGACCGTTGGTCAATATGACCATTGGAAACTAAATGTTACAATTATTTTCTAAAAATATAAGTGATCTTGATTAATTAATATAGAAAGAAGATTTGATGGCCCCATCCAGTAGTCTTGGGCCGATTGAAGCCCATCTAACGGAACTCGGGAAGGAGGTAGCACCTTTGGGTTTTTCTCTGGACCAAACCCAAGCCAAACTTCATCGTGTGAAGCTGGAACAGAATCGCCTTCACAAGAAGTTCAAGATAATAGAAATCACTACTCGGGCAATGTTAGCCGAGCCACCCCAAGATTCTATCACCCTAGCACACCTTACTCTTAGGTCCTATGCTGGTGTTATAAGGGGCTATGTAATGAGACCATAACGACCTTGTGTAATCCTTTGATTTAAATAAAAATTGTGATTTCTTCTTATGGTGAAGTTTGTGAATCTCAAGTGTCTGGATAAATATAAGATGTATATTATTGATGAATTTTGGAAAAAGGATATTTTAAAAAAATTATGTAAACCTTAAAAAATTAAAAATGTGTAATGATTTTCAAAAAATGGTCTTCTACAGTTGTGTTCAGCATGAAATTTAGAGTCTAATAAGATCAACTTAATTTTTGATGAATAATAAATTATGAATAGTGATTTTATGCTTAGGATTAGTAATATGACCAAATGGATTATTAATCTCACTTAAAGAAAGTATATTAATATAATTTAGGCCCCTTGATTAAGTAAAGCGATTCAATAAAATAGGTAAATAACTATTTCAAAAATTATTAGTTAAGTATTAGTTTTTTCGGGTGAATAGTTTATTTTATTTAAAAATTAAATTAAAAATATTTAGAAAATTATTTTCATAAAATAGAGTTCATTTTTGAAATCAGAGCATCGATATTTGGTTAAGGTGAATTTTTGGGATTTTTTTGAAATAGTTGAATTTTCAGTGAATAGTGTTTTTATTTAAAAATTAAATTAAAAATATTTAGAAAATTATTTTCATAAAATAGAGTTCATTTTTAAATTAGAGCATCGATATTTTGTTAAGGTGAATTTTTGGGATTTTTTTGAGAAAGTTGAATTTTCGGTGAATAGTGAAAATACAATTTTTGAGTTTCGGGTGTTTAATGACATCATTAAAGATTTAATAATTATGAAATAATTCTGGTCAACCTATGAATAGTAAGATAAGGTATGAGGTGTCCCAAGTGGCCAAAACCATGGGCAAATACCATGGGAAAGGCCATGGTTTTTCCAATACCACCGATGAGGTGTCCCTTGGCAATTAATGCTTTGTCCCCTCACTTCTCCTATAAATACCAAGAATTTCCCTCATCCTTTTCATTTCCAAATACTCCTAAATGAAGTTCTGGTCTCATTACCTCCCAAGGATTCCTCCCAAGGTTCCCCCAAGCCCTCAAGGTCCCGACCTTTGAGTTTTAAGAGGTAAGTTTTAAGGTAAGGGATCATACCTCTCTCTTTCTTTTCATGTATTCTCCTTTATGTAATTTATTTTAAGCTCCATGTTATTATGTTGGGGATGTTATTTTATATTCATCCTACTATCCTTTTCATTTTAATATTATGAGAGGATCCCTCTTGCTATCATCAATTCATTTTAAGAATGTTTAAGTGGCGCTGTTAGACTGCCGAATTTTTGTGAGGGATTCTTTCACCCTTCTCAATTTCAAGTTCTATTTTCATGTCAAGTCTTTCAAGTTCCTTTTTATTATGTTGGGTATGATCTCTATATTCATCATACTTTCCTTTTATGTTCATATGATGAGAGACCCTATTTGATCTCATCAATTCATTTTTTGAAGTTTTAAGTGACGCCGTTAGGCTGCCGAATTTTCATAAGGGAAATCTTATTTTTGTCTTCCTTCTATGTTTTTCATTTCATATGGTATGTATTTAAAATTTCATTACCATGTTATTATATCCTTTATATTCTATCCCTCTACTGTTTTATGGATCATTTATGAGTGGTTGATCCATGTCCCCTCTCTTTTCAATATTTTCTAAAACCCTGTAACATAGCCATTATGCTGCAGAATTTTCGTCTCAAAATGTATCTATATTTTTCTCAAATTCTTTTATTTTATTAAGTGAATACTCAAAGATATTTATTATATAGAGGTATTCCCATATATATCAAAATGTTCTATTTTAATTCTGGGATTTACATACATGAAACCCGCTTTCATTTTTCGTGGGTTTAAAGTGACATAAAGATAATGTCTTTAAAGTAGTTTTTATAATGTTATGATTATGAAATGAAACCCATTCCTTTTATGCTATATGGGTTATTTATGAAATGTTTGATGATTATATATGTGACTCACATGATAATAAATACAAATTTAAGGGTGCGCCCTGATAGTGCTCCAATGCATTGGGTAAAGACTTAATCTCTAGAGATGACCATTTTAACGATACCTTGGTAATTTTTTTTAATGACACCTTGGGGATGGAACTTGGTGATACATAAATGATTTTCTATGTTAAATGTTGTAGACACATCTTCAAGTTATGAAACACGTTATTTTTATTATGATATTCCTCATGATCTCTTTCTCATGCCTTAAATTTATTTATCATGACTTTATTGATGTATCTCAAGTTCACATGTAAAATGTTTCCCTTCTTTCCCTTACTGGGACTTCTGCTCACCCTTTCCTTTGATGTATGCTCCCAGGTTATGAGATGCTGTAATGAACTTAGGATGAACAAATGAAGAAGCCTTTCAATTGTTTTAGAAGATTTTTTTTATGTTGTCATGTATTAAGTTCCTGGTTTCCAAGACACTAAACCTTAAAGATCCTCGGTTTTGTATAATGTAATGAAAGTTTATGTGATAAAAAGGCAGAATGTTATAGTTGGTATCAAAGGATGGTTTAGTTATTTATGGAAATTTGGATATGAAAACTTTAGGAAGAACCCTATAGAAAAGTTTAAATATAGGAAATTTTCCTGGTATTTTGGTGAGTATCGAGTAAGTGGTTTATCAAGAAAATACATCCCTGTCTAGATACGAGCAGGTAGAGGTGGCTCTGACACAGATGTACATAGGGGTAAAACCCTAAAACACCACTTTGAGCTAGACTCGAACGAGAACTGGTAAATGACAATGGGCCTTGCTGCACTCTTTGTTATGACACTCCTGGGGGATATATTTGGTTAATCGTAAGCTTTTTATGAATCATTATGAAGGAATTATAGAAAAATGTAATTGTCTAAGCATGAATTTTTAAGACATAAAATCCTTTTTAGTTAAAAGATTCGTAAATGAAATAAATTTCTCAGGAAGGATTTATTATTTTAGAAAATGTCCCCATCATCTAGGAATACATTGACGTATTTCCTGAGGAGTTACCCAGACCTCCCCCAGAAAGAGAGGTAGAGTTCTCCATTGAACTCGTACCTGGATCTCATCCGATGTCAAAGACCCCCTATAGGATAGAAAATGTGGAGCTAGAGGAATTAAAGAAACAACTCCAAGATCTTTTAGAGAATGGGTTTATCTGACCGAGTGTGTCTTATTGGGGAGAACCAGTTCTCTTTGTGAATAAGAAGGATGGATTGATGCAGCTATGCATTGATTATAGAGAACTAAATGGAATCACAGTGAAGAACAAATACTCTCTTCCAATAATTGATGACTTATTTGACCAACTTCATGGGGATCAATTCTTCTCTAAGATTGATCTTCATTCTGGTTATCATCAATTGGGGGTGAAGAATGTTGATATTCCAAAAACTACCTTCCAATAAAGATATGGGCATTATGAGTTTATTGTTATGCCCTTCAGACTGACTAATGCACCTGTTTTTTTATGGATCAAGAATAAGTTGATTTTGGAAACTTATGTTTATAAAATGGATATCCTTTGTATAGGAAAATGGTTTGGTGATTAAATGATAAAGGTTATTTTGGACGATGTTTTCTTTTTTGGAGTACTATATGCCTAAGGGAAATAAAATACTACAAGATTTAAATTGAGGAGGAATGGTTGATTTTTTTATGTATTTATTGTGGACATATGGTGATTTGAGTTATTTTTGGAAAATGATGAACCAAGCATAGAGAATATGTGAATAGGTTAATTACACTTTAGTATGAGACTTTAATAGTAGTCGATGTTATTTGGAGATAAATGTTAAGATTTATTGTGGAAGACTATGTGATTAAATCCTTCTGAGTTTTGGGTTCCAATCTTAGTTTGTTTTTTTCTGAAGAATTTTAAGGATGATTGTGTATTGAATGGTCTATTTTGGAACTTTGGGTACTTTTTGTTGAATTTTGGAGATTAATAGTCTTTTTTTTCTTTTTATAAAGGATTATCCTTTTTGGGGATTATATGATCTCGTATTAATCATTTTAGTTTTAGTTTATGACTAAAGACAAGGGGAATATATAGTTATTCTTTTGTGGATTATGTGATTCTCTAGAAGATGATTCTTGTGCTTTTGAGGAGACCAAGTGTTTTTGAATTCTCATTGTTTGGAGAAAAGATTAGTCCTGGTAGAAACTTATTAAAGGATGAAACTCTACTTGAAGGTAAGTATATTTCCTTATGTTTTTATTCTCTGTAGTAAATGAATTCCTCAAAATTATGAAAAGGAACGTAAAACAAAAACATTGTTGGTTTACGTTTCCTACTGGGTAATCAAAGACCGTTTAACACATCTTAAGTTTGTGATCTTCTTGTGGTTATTTTTCTCCTAATCATGTTTTCTATCACTCTCCATCAGAACATGACCCTTTGTTTTCTCTTCCATATCCATGTTTTCCTACATTGAATCCTAGTATGGGTTAACTCGGGTGACCTTTGTACTTCACTTTCTTTTTTTAAAGTAATAGTTTTACTGACTCTTTTTCCGATGTGGGACTTTCAACGAAATTTCCAAGCCCAATTTTAAAATTGTGAGGACGCAATTTCTTAAGGGGGGAAGATTGTAACGACCCAAAATTTTTGAGTAAATTTTGTTCCCTAATTTTTGTGTGTTATTTTATTTTTCATTTAATAAAATGAGTATAATTAAAATGAGACCGTTGGGTTTCAACTGTTATATGACCGTTGGTCAATATGACCGTTGGAAACTAAATGTTACAATTATTTTCTAAAAATACACGTGATATTGATTAATTAATATAAAAAGAAGATTTGATGGCCCCATCCAGTAGTCTCGGGCCGATTGAAGCCCATCTGACAGAACTCGGGAAGGAGGTAGCACCTTTGGGCTTTGCTCTGGACCAAACCCAAGCTGAACTTCATCGTGTGAAGATGGAACGGAATCGCCTTCGCGAGAAGTTCAAGATGATAGAAATAACTACTCGGGCAATGTTGGCCGAGCCTCCCCAAGATTCTATCACCCTAGCACACCTTATTCTTAAGTCCTATGCTGGTGTTATAAGGGGCTATGTAACAAGACCGTAACTGCCTTGTGTAATCCTTTGATTTAAACAAAAATTGTGATTTCTTCTTATGGTGAAGTTTGTGAATCTCAAGTGTCCGGATAAATATAGGATGCATATTATTGATGAATTTTGGAAAAATGATATTTTAAAATATTTATGTAAACCTTAAATAATTAAAAACATGTAATGATTTTCAAAAAATGGTCTTCTACAGTTGTGTTCAGTATGAAATTTATATTCTAATAAGATCAACTTAATTTTTGATGAATAGTAAATTATAAATAGTGATTTTATGCTTAGGATTAGTAATGTGACCAAATAGATTAGTAATCTCACTTAAAGAAAGTATTAATATAATTTAGGCACCTTGATTAAGTAATGTGATTCAATAAAATAGGTAAATAACTGTTTCATAAATTATTAGTTAAATATTAGTTTTTTCGGGTGAATAGTGTATTTTATTTAAAAATTAAATTAAAAATATTTATAAAATTATTTTCATAAAATAGAGTTCATTTTTGAAATTAGAGCATCAATATTTGGTTAAGGTGAATTTTTGGGATTTTTCTGAAATAGTTGAATTTTCAGTGAATAGTGTTTTTATTTAAAAATTAAATTAAAAATATTTAGAAAATTATTTTCATAAAATGGAGTTCATTTTTGAAGTTAGAGCATCAATATTTGGTTAAGGTGAATTTTTGGGATTTTTCTGAGAAAGTTGAATTTTCGGTGAATAGTGAAAATACAGTTTTTGAGTTTCGGGTGTCTAATGACATCATTAAGGATTTAATAATTATGAAATAATTCTGGTCGACCTATGAATAGTAATATAAGGTATGAGGTGTACCAAGTGGCCAAAACCATGGGAAAATACCATGGGCAAGCCCATGGTTTTGCGAATACCACCGATGAGGTGTCCTTTGGCAATTAATGCTTTGTCCTCTCACTTCTCCTATAAATACCAAGCCTTTCCCTCATCCTTTTCATTTCCAAATACTAATAAATGAAGTTATGGTCTCATTACCTCCCAAGGAGTCCTCCCAAGGTTCCCCCAATCTCTCAAGGTCCCGACCTTCGAGTTTTAAGAGTTACGTTTTAAGGTAAGAGATCCTACCTCTCTCTTTCTTTTCATGTGTTCTCCTCTATGTCATTTATTTTAAGCTCCATGTTCTTATGTTGGGGATGTTCTTTTATATTCATCCTACTGTAATTTTCATGTTCATATGATGAGATACCCCCTCTTTCTCTCATCAATTCATTTTAAGAATGTTTAAGTGGCGCCGTTAGACTACCGATTTTTTGTAAGGGATTCTTTCACCCTTCTCATTTTCAAGTTCTATTTTCATGTCAAGTCTTTCAAGTTACTTTTTATTATGTTGGGGTATGATCTCTATATTCATCATACTTTACTTTTATGTTCATATGATGAGAGACCCTATTTGATCTCATCAATTCATTTTTTGAAGTTTTAAGTGACGCCGTTAAGCTACCGAGTTTTCATAAGAGAAATCTTATTTTTGTCTTCCTTCTATGTTTTTCATTTCATATGGTATGTCTTTAAAATTTCATTACCATGTTCTTATATGATTTATATTCTTTCCCTATACTGTTTTATGGATCATTTATGAGTGGTTGACCCATGTCCCCTCTCTTTTCAATATTTTCTAAAACCCTGTAACATAATCGTTATGCTGCAGAATTTTCATCTCAAAATGTCTCTCTCTTTTTCTCAAATTATTTTATTTTATTAAGTGAATACTCAAAGATCTTTCTTCTATAGGTGTATTCACATATATATCAAAATGTTCTATTTTAATTCTGGTATTTACATACATGAAACCCGCTTTCCTTTTCCGTGGGTTTAAAGTGACATAAAGATCATGTCTTTAAAGCAGTTTTTTAAATGTTATGATTATGAAATGAAACCCATTTATTTTATGCTATATGGGTTATTTATGAAATGTTTGATGATGATATATGTGTATCACATGATAATAAAGACAAATTTAAGGGTTCACCCAGATAGAGATCCAATTCATTGGGTAAAGACTTAATCTCTAGAGATGACCATTTTAACGATACCTTGGTGAATAACCTTGGAATTTTTTTTAATGACACCTTGGAGATGGACCTTGGTGATACAGAAATGATTTTCTATGTTAAATGTTGTAGCCACATCTTCAAGTTATGAAACACGTTATTTTTATTATGATATGCCTCATGATCTCTTTCTCATGCCTTAAAGTTATTTATCATGACTTTATTGATGTATCTCAAGTTCACATGTAAAATGTTTCCCTTGTTTCCCTTACTAGGCCTTCTGCTCACCCTTTCCTTTGATGTATGCTCCCAGGTTATGAGATGCTGTAATGAACTTAGGATGAACAAATGAATAAGCCTTTCAAGTGTTTAAGAATATTTTTTTATGTTGTCATGTATTAAGTTCCTGGTTTCCAAGACACTAAACCTTAAAGATCCCTGGTTTTGTATAATGTAATGAAAGTTTATGTGATAAAAAGGCGGTATGTTATAGTCACAAATTAAAATCACAGAAAAACACCCTAATTATTATTCTTGAGGTGTATGAGGAGACGACACGTCATTCGGACGCGCAGTTTGCGTGGCATAAATGAATATGTGTTTTTAGGTGTTTGGTGTGCTTGAAAAGCTTGCGTGGGGTGGTCAAAATTGGCCGAACGACCTTGAAATGTCATGAAATCGGACGATAACAAAGGGTGGATGAATTGGGAAATGTTCGGGTAGACGACACGTCAATCAGAGGTGTCATGTGACCGTGGTGACTGAAAATGCACTCTGCATGTTGTAAATGGCTAAAACACACGTTTAACGGTCAAATACATACCGAATGATATCAGCATGACTTGAAATCACAAGACAACACCCTAATTATTATTTTTGAGGTGTACAAGGAGAAGACACATCATTCGGATGTGCGGTTTGCGCAACACGACTGAATATTTGTATTTTAGGTGTTTGGCGTGCTTGAAAAGCGTGCGTGGGGCGGTCAAAACCAGCCAAAAAACCTCAGAATGCCATGAAATTAGACAAAAACAAAGGGTGAGTGAATTTTGAAACATTCTGGAAGATGACACGTCAATCAGATTTGTCGTGTGACCGCAGTGATTGAAAACGCACTCTGCGTGTCGTAAATGGCCAAAACATGTATTTAACGGTCAAATGCATACCAAACAACATAGGCATGACTTGAAATCACAGGAAAACAACCTAATTATTATTCATGAGGTGTATGAGGAGACAACATGTCATTCGGATGCGCGGTTTGTGCGGCACGACTGAATATGTATTTTTTAGGTGTTTGGTGCGCTTGAAAAGCGTGCGGGGGGTGGGAAGAACCGGCCGAATGACCTCAAAATTCCATGAAATAGGACGACAACAAAGGGTGGGTTAATTGTGAAATGGTCAAGCAGATGACATATCAATCAGAGGCGTCGTGTGACCGCGGTGACCGAAAATGCACTCTGCGTGTCGTAAATGGCCAAAACATGCGTTTAACAGTCAAATGCATAACGAACGATATCGACATGACTTGAAATAACACGAAAACACTCTAATTATTATTCTCGAGGTGTACGAGGAGACATCATGTTATCTGGATGCGTGGTTTGTGTGGCACGACTGAATATGTTTTTTTAGGTGTTTGGCGTGCTTGAAAAGCATGCGTGGGGTGATCAAAATTGGCTGAACGACCTCAGAATGTCATGAAATAGGAAAACAACAAAGGGTGGGTGAATTGTAAAATGATTAGGCCTATGAAATGTCAATCAGAGGTTTCGTGTGACCGTGGTGACCAAAAATGCACTTCACGTGTCGTAAATGGCCAAAACATGCGTTTAACTGTCAAATGCATACCGAACGACATCAGCATGACTTGGAATCACAAGACAACACCCTGATTATTATTCGTGAGGTGTACAAGGGGACGGGGGGGGGGGGGATGTCCGGGGGTGAGGGGGGGGGGGCTGTCTGGGGTGGGGTGGGGTGCTGTCTGGGGGGTGGGGGGCTGTCCGGGGGTGAGGGGGGATGTCCGGAGTGGGGGGGGGGGGTGTTTGGGGGGGGGTGTCTGGGGTGTGTGTGTGTGTGGGGGGGGGGGGGGGGGGCTATCCGGGGTGGGGGGGGGGGGGGGCTGTCCGGGAGGGTGTTCGGGGGGTGGGGGTGGGGTGGGGGGCTGTCCAGGGTGGGGGGGGTGTTCCGGGGGTGGGGGTGGGGGCTGTTCGGGGGGTGGGGGGGGGGGGCTGTCCGGGGTGAGGGGGGGGGGTGTCCGGGGGTTAGGGGGCTGTCCGGGGTGGGGGGGATGGCTATCCAGGGGTGATGGGGGGCTTTCTGAGGTGGGGGGGATGTCCAGGGGTGGGGGGGATGTCCGGGGGGGGGGGGGGCTGTCCGGGGTGGGGGGCTGTCTGCAGTGGGGGGTGTCCGGGGTTTGGCGAGAAAACAATTATACACCTTTTATTAAACCTTCAAATCAATCGTTTCTTCTTCAACGGACGCTCTGACCCAATAAATATCTTCTTCACGTTGAACTACAGTATGTAGATCAAGTTGTTGGGCAACAAAAGGATCAGTCTCAGGTTCATCTTGTTCAAATAGAAACACTCCTCGCTGGGAAATTTTCACAGCAACCTGTCAACTAGGATCCAAAGGCAAAGTAATGAAGAATACTTATTTCGCTTGTGATGTCAAAATGAAAGGTTCATTATCAACTCGTTCATTTCTATATAACATATATTTAAAATTCACCATTGTAAATTGATATTGATTGACTTTACTTCCACGCACTGGATCAACCCAATTACACTTTAACAATATGTAATTCATCCTGTGTGCATATAAAATTTCATTGATATCTGTAAATTGACCATAGTAATAATCAAAATCGATGAATGGAAAACCAATGCCACTGTTTTGTGTTGCTCGTTTTTCGTCAACATATTTAATGCGAAATCAAAAGCCATTAGTATCTATAGCTTTATAACGACAAGCTGTTATAGATGGACCCTCAGCTAGTTGGATAAATTATTCAGTTAGCATGGGGTCACCTAACTCCCTCAGCTTATGAACCTACATTATTCACAGAATTCAATAATGATTTCTGCAGAAAGAAATTATTATAATACTTCACTCATAATGAAAATCAATTTATACGTACAAAATCCTTGAACCAATCATGAAATGACGCATAATGAGATTGTTGAATTTGACAATCAGTCGTACGATACATATCTTCCTTTGTCCCATTAATGTGTTTCCAAAAAATGAACAATCTCGATGTTTAAATGAAAAACTTGTGTAAAAAAACATGTAAAAGTTAAATAATAAAATTGATAAGACACTTACTACACTAATGGTGAAACTGGTGGAGTATTGAACAAGATGTATCGATGCGCTTGTATCCACTCGCTGTTGTCCATATCAAATGTCATTGCTTCTCCAACTGGACCATCATGAATCCAAGAGGGCTTATCTAATTTTGTTTCAACATCCATAAGATATTCTGCACAAAAATTAGTACACTCATCCATCAAATAATTGTTGACTATTGATGCCTTCGGACAAGCTCTGTTGTGTACAAATCGTTTCAATGTATTTAGATACCGCTCAATAGGATACATCCACCTGAATTACACTGGACTAGTAGCCATTACTTCATCAGTTAGGTGCACTTTCAAGTGAACCATAACATCGAAAAATGAGGGGGGAAATAGTGTTTCAAAGTGACAAAGTGTAAGTACAATTTGGTCCTGTAAACTTTTTAAATCACTCATTTGTTGATTTCTTAAACAAAGCTGTCTAAAAAAATTACTCATCTCAACCAACAGTTGAACACCATTGGGGGATAAACAATCACAAATTGCGATTAGAACCAACTGCTGAAGTAGTATATGATTGTCATGAATTTTCAACCCTTGCAATGTCTTGCTCGTCAAATTCACACACTTTGAAATATTATAAGAGTAACCATCAGACACCTTGAGCATCTTCAAAATGGAAAGAAATGTCTCTTTCTCCTTTATAGTCATCGTATACTGTACAGAAGGCGTATATGCCTTGTTTCCCTCAGCTAACTGTAAATTCAACTGTTTCCTTAAACCCATTTCTTCCAAATCACAACATGCATTAACATGGTCCTTTTATTTTCCACTGACACCTAAAATGGTCCACAATATATTATCACAAACATTTTTTTCAATGTGCATGACATCCAAATTGTGCCTTAGCATGTTAGTTTTCCACTAGGAGAGATTTTAAAAAACACTTTTCTTTTTCCAATTGTGATTGCGTTGTCTACCAGCACCACGAATATTACATAATGGATGAGCCACTAAATCCTAAAATTCATATACCATGCGAATGTTTTCTTCCCCAATCTGTGATAACATTTCGACTCCTGTAATGAACTTTGGTGCTGGGATGAACTCTCTAGAACCATCAAATTTCACTCTATCCTTTCTGAACCTATACTGAGGGGGGAGAAAATGCCTGTGACCCATGTATGCCCATTTTTTGGAATGCTTAAGCCATAAAGATTTTTTACTTTTATTGCAATAAGGGTATGCAAATTCCCCTTTCTTACTCCAGCCAGATAAATTTGCATAAGCCGGGAAATCATTTATTGTCCACAATAAAGCAGCCTGCAATTTGAACATTTCATTCATTTCCCAATCATAAGTCATCACACCATCGCCCCAAAATTCATTCAACTCATCAATAAATGACTCAAGGTAAACATCAATATTATCCCTCAGACTTCTAGGTCCATCAATAAGAGTGTAAAGTAATATAAATTGTTGATTCATACAAATCCACGGAGGAAGATTATACAGAACCAACACCATGAGCCATGTGCTATGAGTTGCACCAACCATAGACTTGAATGGATTGAAACCATCTGCTGCCAACTTCAATTGGACATTACGAACATCTTGAGCAAAGTTAGGGTGTCTCATATCAAAATCTTTCCATACACGAGAGTCTGCCGGCTGGGTTAACATATAACTTTCCTAATTCCTTTTCGCATGGCATCTCATTAAATTAGAAACTTTAGATGACATAAAAAATATTTTCAACCTAAGATTTAGGGGAAAGTAACGCATTTGATTTACGAAAATCGGTTTCCCCTGTTTCACAGTCTGACTTTGATGAGTCTGATTTCTCATGTTCTCTTTCCACCTGGAAGTGCCACAGACCGTACAAATATCTAAATGGGCAGTTTCCTTTCTAAAGAACATACAATTGTTTGAACATGCATCTATGGTCTCATATGTAAAACCTAAGTTATCTGTTAACTTACGAGCATGGTAATACGACTCAGGAATCTTAGAGTCGACAGGAAGAACCTTTTTCAATAACTCCAACAACATGTTGAACGATGTGTCTGACCACTAATTCAAAGTCTTCAAATGAAACAACTCCATGATAAATGACAATTTATTGTAAGTAGTAAATCCAAGATATAATTCCATTTTCGCAATCATCAAGTACTTCATAAAGCCTTCTCGAATCACAATCTGCACCAAAGGCAGATTTATCTCACCATTCTCAATGTTTTGGATGTCAATGCCTTCAGGATCCAACCCACGTACCATTTCAGTAAGAATTTCATGCATTGGATAATTAATCCTCACATAAACATTCATCTGAACTGCATCTGTATTTTGACAATGAATATATTCTTCCCCATGACGAGTCCAACTATTATAATTTTTCAGAAATCCATTCAATAATAGGTGCTCCCTCATGGTATCTTGTGTGAATTGATATCTATTTTCACATTTTCTACATGGATAACTAATATAGTCACTTTTAAATCCTCTAGTGAACTCAATGAACTACATAATGAATTCAAAATATTCTTTAGACATTCGATTTGGAAGATCAATCCAACTCTTATCCATAATAATATCTGTATAACAAACATTTATAAAAATGTGGTCAAGACTCATGTAGGACCCCGGGACACCCTGAGAGGGGAGGGGTGAATCAGGGTGTCAAATTTTTCTTCTTAAAGTTGTGGATCTTGTTCCCACATTGGTAGGAACTACTTAAACCTGTATGAAGGATATGATCAGCAATGATACATTCACATGCATAGATATGACAAAACTATTTTTACTTGGTTCACCACTAAGGGATACGTCCAAGGAGCATACGCCAACAGGTTGTTGGTCGTACCTGAATCCACTATGCTTCACTAGCTATAGATTACAATTGTTCGGGCACAATCACTCTGTCCCAGGCTCACTGCCTTTACAAAGGTTCAGGGATAGCTCACTGCTTCCCTCGGGTCACTCCCGTTGACTCCCCCTGGCTCACTGCCATTGGTGAAGTCTCACTCAGTTTATAGACGTGAAGGTCTCTTCAATAGATTTGCATTGAAGTCTTTGTCTCCTGTTCAGCATGAGACTTTGCTTGAATCAGAGTCCTGAGTTGATGCTATTTTGTATTCAACCTTTTACTTTAGTGCAATGACTGAATGCACTAGAACCCCTTGTCTTCATTTGCCTGAATTACAATCACTTGTGTGATTGCTCAATAAATGATTCTCTATTGAAGTCCAAATTTCATCCACTGATGAATACCCCTTTTTCCCCTATCCACTGGGCGAACAACCTTTGGAAAGGGCCTTCACAAAGTACCATACTTCGCAAGTCTCCCAATTTTGCAAAGCTCAAACAATCCTTCGCAGAGTCCCTGCCTTTTCGCGAAGCTCACTGAGCCAACGCGGGGCACACGACTTTTGCGGAGCTAGAATAGCCGCCGCGAAGCTCCTCTTTCGCGAAGCACACTGCCTTCACGAGTGACCTTTGCGAACCAAGAGCAAAGGATTTTCGTTGAGAGATCTCTCTTATTCTCTTGAGGGGGTCGGCCTCTATTTATAGGAAATTCCACCGACCCTCGAACTTTCCGCATAATGTCAGCGCCACGTTAGCTCAAATCGCGAAGCTCCGAAGTTCCCGCTGAAATTCTCTCAAAATCGCGAAGCACTACAGAAATTTTCCATTCGTGGAGCTCGTCGTAATCGTGGAGTATCACCATCATCATTCCTCCGCGCCTTCGCCGCGAAGCTCCCTCGCAAATCCCTTCATCGCCGCGAAGCTCCCTTGCAAAACCTTTCATCTCCGTGAAGCTCTCCAGCCTCTGCCGTTCGCGAAGCTTGACGTAATCGCGAAGAATCACCGCCTCCATTTTTCTGGTCTTCGCGAAATCCAATCCATGCATCCCATATTCGTGAAACTCATGCCTTTTCCATATTAAATTATGATCTTTCTGGAAATCCACTTTTCACGATGCTCACCAACCTCCAAATTTTGGACCCCAAAAATTTGGCAAACACTGGAAAACGGCGCCACCTTGTATCTGATTTTTTAGTCCGCCTCCAAATCATCCATTCCTTTGTTGATGTTCCATGAATAAAACATGGATCATTATCCAGAGTCCTCGAACTCGACATGCCACCATGGAATCTCCTTTGTCAACAAGCACGATCACCTCAACAACACTTCTTCTTGGTGATATGTATCCTTCAGCAACTCTTCTGCTTTTATCACAAACTCAACTATTGTGATATGTATTCTTTGAAGGCATACCTTCATCATCATCATCTTCTATGACAATGTGATGTGCATGGATATCGTATAAGTCCAATGTTCATGGCCGTCACAAAATGCCAATCCCTTGCACATTGTCTTCTTCTTCAACCATCTTCCTCTACTTCATGCAAAACATACAATTCTAGTCTTCAAGAAGTCTCTTGCATGGTTCTCATGCAATCATGAAGAGTTACATGGTCTTCATCAAATCCCATTCTTCTTTAATCATCCTCATATGGATTACACCTCACATTCTTCATTGTTGTAAACAATGTATCACCTTTGACACATGTTCTTTGAACTTACGACCAGTACAACAATCGTCTGAATCACCATTCCTCTACTTCAGCGGAGTACTTCATGATCTCCTTCATTTTGATCTTCCAATCCTCCATTTAATTGGAGTACTTATTGATCTCCTTCATTTTGATCTTCATTGACAAATATTGACAACAAATACAGTCTTATACACAAAGTGGTTCCAACAACTCAAACATTTTCTCATGGGATACACACAGACTCAAGAATGCTATAAATCAAATAACAACACAACTTAATATTAATCCAGTCAACATATACATGTACTGTACATTGTATATAACTTCCAACCTCAAGTAAAGTGTGATTTCTTCTTATACAAACATTGTTAACACACATTGTTTCATAATTCTTCATGTACACAAGCTTGTATACACATGAACTTCAATTTCCACAATTTTTATTCACACACAATATTAATATAATCTTCATGCATGCCAACTTTGTGCTATAAAATTCCCAAAATCAAAACTCTTAAATGGAAGTTAGGGCATACCTGATAGCGCTACAAATCTAGAAGGGAGGGGAGCTGGAGGTGGTGCCGCGAGAGAGAGGAGGGGCAATGGAGGGGAGTCGGAGTTTGAGGCAGTGCGGCGAGGGAGGGGACATGCGGCAGTGACAATAGGGAGCTGGAGGAGGAGGCGGTGCAGCGAGGGAGGGAATGGGCGACGACGAGGAGTCAGAGGTGGCCGAGCGGCATCGACGGGGACCGGTGATGGGCGGTGGCGTTGTGGAGAGGGAGAACAGAAGCTGCGGTTAGGGTTCATGTGCGAGGGGGGTTCGACCGCGAGGAGGGAAGAGGCAGAGGCGGAGGTGGTTTCACGGTGTCAATGATGCGGTGTCGGCGGTGACTGGTGACGGGCGGCGGTAGTGCAACGAGGGAGAACAAGCGTTGTGGGTAGGGTTAGGGTGTGAGGGGGGTTCGACCACGAGGGTGGGGGAGGGCGGGGCAGGGGGAGGCAGACGATGTCAGCAGTGTGGTAAGAAAGGATGGGCGCGAGGGCGACAACGGTCGGTGTGAGGGCGGTGACGGTCGGCGCTTCGGGGTACGATTCCGACAACACGAGGGGGGTGCATGAGGGGGGTTCAAGCGTGAGGGGCAGGGGGGGGTGGAGGTTTTTTTTAAGCTTAGCGACTGCCAATGGCGGTCGTCCGTGTCAGGGGGCTCCAAAGCCCCCTTTTCTAATAGTGCACATTATATGTGTATATAAATATTCATATATTTATATTTTAAATAAAATGAATATTAGTTTTTTATTTAGATAAGGCTTATATACTGAGAAATATATTTTATATGTAAATAAGTTTAATTATTTATTTATAAAATTAAATTTTTTATGTGTGAATATATAAAAAATATGTATATATTGTTATATATTTGATTATAAATAACAGTACATTGTGAAAAACAATAAAATTTTAAAGTCATGATATCAATATGAATGTAATCCCTCTAAATATATTCATTCCCCACTAAAAAAGGGCTAAAAGACCCCCTGAAATGAGGTTGAAATTCCATAAAATATTAAAAAATTTGGGTATCCAGACTAAAAACTCGGTTTTAGAGGTCTTATAGGCCTTTTTTGGCTTTAGAAAATGCGATAGAAGGTTCCTTAATGTCTCCAGTGTGTAGAGCTCATCACAAGATTCAATTTGATATGTTGTAGAGCTCAAACGGACACCCATATCAAAAGTTACGACTGTTTGAATTTTGAGCTATATTTTTAACTTATTTTAGACCTTTTATTAATTTTTTTTGAATTTTTGCGTCTTCAAATTATTATTAAATGACTATTACTCAATGATAATTAGTAAATTATTAATTAATAATATTTTTTAAAATATCTTATAAACCATTTTCACTACATATCTTATATATTAAGTGTGAATGTTTGTTTATACTTATCTAAAACATATTTATAAAATATATATTATATTTATATCAATATAAATATAAATATATTTTATTTTTAATGAAATATATTTTTTTAAAAATAAACCTTTTATCAGTGCTAGTAAAAAAAGAACTTATAAAGGGGTCCCCTTTAATAGTGCTAAAAAAACACTGATAAAGGGTTACTTTTAATAGTTCTTTTTTAGCGCTGTTAAAATAACCCCTTTATCAAGGCTTTTTAGCACTAATAAAGGTACCCCCTTTATCAGTGTTTTTTTAGCACTGTTAAAGGGAAACACTACGAAAAACCATTTTTTGTGGTATTGAGACCAACAAATTTTTTTATGATTCAAAAGATAAAGGGGGTTCAATCTAGTTGATGCTGATGATATGTTATAATAACTAGATAAGCAATAAAAGGATAACACATCATTCTTATACTCAATGAAACTTAACATGTGCAGTAAAATTAGTGGCAGTTTAAATTGCTGCTAAATTTCTATTTTGGCATAGTGCTCCCACCCACCCAAATGATATAAATCAAATTGGAAATTTCCACTCATAGTTTATAGTGAGAGTTCCCACTAGAAATTTCCAATGGAAATCCCCAATGAAAATTTTTATTCACTAGAAGTTTCCAATTGATTTAATGAATTAACAATGGATACTAAAAAGTCAAATTATAGTATACCAACTATAATACAATCAGAGATTACATCCATATGTTCATATAGATAACAAAATATATGTTTCTACCCCCAGTATCCCACCCTAACAAATCATCACAACAAATCATATTATTTAAGTTTGTTAAATGACATCCAAATTTCTATTTTGGTGAATGACTGATTTAAATATCTTTAAAGTTTCTTGTAGTAACCAAATAATTCATGCCCTCAACATCCATCTCTGAAATTTTCCTTCTAGAATAATTTAGGAAACAATGAACCATATACAATCACCAATCACTAACTCCCTTTTCATTAAAATGATCCGGCACTGCAACTCCTATTGCAAAACATTCCATTACATAACAAATGATGACACCATAATACAAAGTGGCTTCTCCATGCTGTAAATTATTTTCAATTTTCACATCCCATTTACATTTCTTCACATTTTCTTGGATATTACGGCTGAAAAAGTCTTTCAAATATGATTTATATAAAAAAAATCAATGAGAAGTCCATATTTCAATGTATTGAAAATTTTGTTGTACAATGTGTAACTTCTTACCACACTGACTGCATCTTTAATAAATCGGTTTCTAGCTCTTGTTCCTCAAATAGTTTTCATGGAGTTATAATATCCAAAAACCCCTTTTTTCATATCCATGACTAAAAAATTCTAATGGATATTGTCTAATTTTACTAGACAGAATAAAAACACAGTGCTCCTCATAGTGACAACTGCTGCCCGATTAAAAAATCATTCCTTTAATTTATCATTTGTTGAATACATAACTCCCTAAAATCCAATGAGAAAATAAAATCTAATAATTTATCCATATTTGAATTTAAACATGCACTATAGTAATATATATCCTGAAAAAATATGGCCATTCATTATGTAAAAAATGAACTTCAGTCTTACATTAAAGGTGTCAAGCATGAAGAAACAACTTTTCATTTCAGCAATTCTAGCCATACTATGTAGTTTACATCTTTCTTAAATTATAAATATGTATGCATCTATGACCTATTTCCAAAAAAATAACTTAATAAAATATAAAACA
Source organism: Viscum album (assembly GCA_963277665.1). Lineage (NCBI taxonomy): Eukaryota > Viridiplantae > Streptophyta > Magnoliopsida > Santalales > Viscaceae > Viscum > Viscum album. The sequence goes on along the minus strand of OY728152.1, from coordinate 865,901,232 downwards.
ACAAAACTGGTTAAGTAATTTGATATAACAATACCGTACTAGGTGTGCACCTATTTTTTAACAAATCAATAATGGTCTTCATATTGATATGATATCATTTTTCAGTAGATTCCCAAACTACACTATTGTTGTCATGGAAGGTCATTTTTATTTTCAGTACTGAGTAAAATATATTATAAGAAATTATAACTACATAAATTCAGTAATATTACCACTCCCCATCAACATCAAACATCATTTGCATCAGCCTTATATCATGTTTCGCCACAATAGTTTACTACTTCACCCACCTAGGAATTAACTGGGACAACTTTTGGGGAATTTCATGTCCCTTATTGAAATTAACCTTCAAATATATATAAGTAGATTGACTCTTTGGTTTTCCTGCCCTACTCTTCACACCTCTAATCAATGATGTTTATTTCTTTGAGACAGAAGTAGCTACACTAGACTAATCATGAAATTTTGGTTCTTTAGTACTTAATTCTTAATTGAAATATTCCTCTCCCTCTCTTACCTCTATATTACTAGTTTTCGTCATGTCATCTCCATGAATTTCATGTGTGTTTACCTCGATAGCAGTGACCAAAGTTGTATTTTTTTTCTTTTTGAATGTCTTGAATCCCAATATTCTCTAAAACACCACCTTTTGATAAAACAGATTTTTATTGAATATTTTATTGATATTAAATGATAAAATTTCCTCACATTGTGTTAAATATGTTTATTTATAAAATATTTGGGATAAGATCATTCATTTGAAAATTTGATGGAAATTCCAGTTTTACCCTTTAGAGTGAACTGTAGTATTTCAAAGATAAATATTTTAATATTTATTATTTTAACTTTAAATTTTATAATTGTGTTCCTGACTTAATGAGATACAACTTTTTTCAGGACATTGGAGCTAAATCGTGCATTTTCTTGGACTAAATAAACCATGAAGTCAAAGGCGGGCTAGGCCCACCAGATTGGACATTAGTTCTGTATTTGGGCCATAACTCCTTCATCTGAGCTTGGATTGAACCCAAATTTTGTGAGGAGATTCAAATCTATTTTTTCACAAATCATTATTCTATAAGAATGGATATTTCACGCGTTTTGGGGTAAAATGGGTGGTTCAAGTTGGATTAAAATATTTGGCTGAGATTCCCCATTCACACTTGAAACCTCTTTAAACCTAGTCTCCCCTACACTCTATAAATTAGTGTTTTTATCATTTGTAGGGGTTGGGACGTGTATTAGGAAGTTTATGGAAGATAATAAGAGGTTCCTCTCCAATTATCCAAGCAATTCAATAAGGGTATCTCTTGAAGCAAGGATCCCTTCGTCAAATCCCTCTTCTTCTTCCTCATGTTTGTAATGTTTGTGTTTTCATAATACACTTATTTGTTCTTATTTTATTTCTTCTATTTTCTTATGTTATTTTAAATTATATTATTCTCTTAATATTCCTATTTGGGTTGGATTTCAAAAGTGGATACGAGATTGGGTTATACCCTTTCAATCCTTTGCTCATGCAAAACGTCTCCACGATGACCACACTGCCCATGAAAGAGTAGTTTTCTTAGCGATCGGTCTATCTTATACCCTCTTCATTTAATTATTTTGAATAATTGAGCTACTATAATTTACTTAATATTATCCATGAATTGAGTTTTTAATTTATATGAAACTAAGAAAACAATTGATCAATTGATACAAAAACATGCGAGGTCGAGATTTTGTGTAAATTATGAGAGCGTGAACTTAATCGGTAATACAAGACCATACGGGATAAGTTTGTAGAGTTAAAATATAACCCCTAAACTCAATTAATCCTCATTTCTAGAGTGAATATGTTCTCTAATTAACCACTTACCATAAGAAAACCTAAGAATATCAGTCAAAGTAGGGTGTTGTGATTGCATGTTCTGATGCTAGCCTAGGGTTTAAGTAATTTCATCTTTGTGGTTAAGTTAACTCCTGTAGGGTTTGAGGGTTAACAAATTATAGGATTATAATTAAGTGGATTTTAATTTAAATGATAATTAAAAATAATTGAGTGAAGAGGTATAGCTAGATCGATTACTTCTTTTAAATATTTTCTTAAAAAAACATCTTCTTGTTGTGTCATTTTAATCGAACTTCATTTCAAAACAAAAAACAAAAAAATACAATATTCTTACAAAAAACTTATTATATATTTATAAATGATAAAAAACCCATTCTTTTAATTATTATTCTTAATACCTTTTATTTTATTTTCAAAATACCTTTAATAAGTTGTTAAATTTACTTCCTCCTTTGAGAGATGACCTTGGTCAGCCACTCCGTTGCACCTAAGTAACCCAAAAATCACTAATAATTTGAGGGCGCCCATGATAGTTCCTTTAAAATTGGCCTTGTTGCTAGGGAGGCAAGTAATTATTTCAACCATTTAGAGTTATTTATTTTATTTTACATTTTATTCTCTTCTTCTCTTCTTTCTTCCTTCTTTACCCAATCTTAATTTTTCTTCTTCTTTTGTTTTTTTCCTTCTTCTACCTTTTGGAACATCAACTCAAACTTATCATCTTTTATTTTATTATGGTCCACTTTTATTCTTTTAATTTTTATTTTATTTATAACATGAACTAAACCCAAAGATTTATTAGATCTTGACCCTGAGATTGAACGTATCCTTCGAGCTTGAATCAGACATTCTCAGTCTACGTGAAGTTTCAATATTCAACCAGTTGGAGAATTAATCAACTCTCCGAACATTGAAATTGTAAGAAATTAAAATTCAAACATAAAACAAGAAACAATGGCTGAAAATAATGGAAATGAACTTAACAAAACCATTTAATAATTAGCTACACCTGATATTAACTATCAACCAAATTGTATTGCATACCCGAATCTCAAATTGGACTTTGAATTGAAATCAGGGTTAATTCATCTTCTTCCAAAGTTTCATGGATTATCTGGTGAGGATCCAGACAAACATTTAAAATAATTTAATAGGGTTTTCTCAACCTTAAAACCAAGAAATGTTTCTGAGGATCAAATCAAACTAAGAGCATTCTCATTCTCACTTGATGGAGCTGCAAAGGATTAGATGTATTATTTACAACCTGAAGATGAAACTTGTTGGAATGATTTGAAACATCTTTTATTATAGATATTTTTTCAGCATCAAGGACTACATCCATTTGAAAAGATATATCTGGGATTAATCAAGCACAAGGGGAGTCAATGTATGAGTACTGGGAGCGATTCAAGAAGTTGTGCGCAAGATGCCCACATCACCAAATCAGTGAGAAACTCTTCATCCAATACTTCTATGAAGGACTCACACCTATAGAGAGGAGAATGGTGGATGTTGCAACTAGAGGGGAATTGGTAGACAAGACACCTGTAGCTGCACATGTGTTGATCGACAAGAAGACACAAAACTCCCAACAATTTGGCGATCGAGGTACACCACATGTCAGGGGAGTACACAAGGTAAGTCCTTCCTCTCTTGAAAATCATTTGATTGATACTAAGTTGGAAGAATTGAACACTATAGTGAGGAAGATTTCTTTGGCACAAAAGGCATCCCAACCCCCTCCTTCAAGGCCTTGTGGAATTTGTACTAATATAAGCCACCCAACTGACTGTTGCCCTCAACTACAAGAAACAGAAGATTGTGCAGTAGTGTTTCCTAGGAGATCATATCAACAGCAACAACAACCACATCCCCAAAATAAGTTTTATTCCTTTGCACTATCATACAACCAAGGGTGGAAGGATCAATCAGACATGAGGTATGTCTCTAGACAACAACAAAGGCCCCCCTTTCAACAAAACTTCCAGCAACCCCCGCCTTACCAGTAAGGTTTCCAACAACCCCAAAGGAGATTCGAAGCTCAAGTATAAACAAGTAAACAAAAAGGGAATTATTAACCAAAGGTAGATTCTAACACTAAGGATCTTTTAAAGCAAATTGTTCTTAATCAACAGAATGAGTTGAAGATTAAAGGTTCAGAGCTGAGGGAGTTGAAGACTCAAATGAGTCAGATTTCCACTGCCCTCCATGAACTGGTAAGTAAGAACTCTAGAAATCTACCTTCCCAACCTACTCCAAATCCCAAGGGGAATGTTAGTGCCATCACATTGAGAAGTGGGAAGAAAACAACTGATACATCTGCACCTATCATTCCACCGAGATTCACCTCAACTTCAAAGAAGCCCCATTCCATACCAATTGATGAGCAATCTAAGGAGAAAGATAAAGGTAATAAAAATATTGATGATGTTCTTCCTAAACCCCTTCCATTTCCAAATAGAGTTGTACAAACCAAGAATATGGCTGAAGAGGCGATGTAAAAAGAAGTTTTGGACACATTCAATCATGTGGAGATCAACATCCCTCTACTTGAAGTTATTAAGCAAATCCCAAGGTATGTGAAATTCTTAAAAGGACTTTGTACTAATTGAAGAGGACTCAAGGGGAATGAGAGGATTAATCTTGGAAGGAATGTGTCAGCACTCATTATACCAACTCAAGAAATGCCAACAAAGTGCAATTCCTAGGACATTCACTATCCCATGCACCATAGGGGAGTTGCACTTTTCTGATTCTCTTTGTGATTTGGGAGCTTCCATAAATGTGATGACTCACTCTATATTATCTTCTTTATAGGTTGGTGAGTTGAAGCCAATGAGAGTAGTGGTGCAATTGGCAAATAGAGCTACAACATATCCAGCGGGAGTCCTTGAAGATGTACTTTTCTGGGTAAGAGACATGATCTTTCCAGCAGATTTCTATGTGCTTAACATGGAGGACGATCAGGTAAGTTCACGTGCTCCCATTATCTTAGGTAGACCCTTCCTCAAAACTAAAAAAACAATCATAAATGTCAACAAGGTTACACTTTCCATGGAATTTCAAGATGAAGTTGTGATATTTAATGTCATGGAATCCATGAAGTACCCCTGATAATACCATTCTGCTTTTGTTATCTCCTATTTTGAACCACCAAGTAAAAATCCCATGGAATTTGATTGTCCTATACTTAGGGAGATTATAAGCATTGGTTCTATTTTGATGTCTAAGAGTACTTCCACACCTATTTCGAATGCAAAAGACTCTCTTAGATTTGATTTTGAAATGGATTCATATTTTGAGTTTGATCATGTTCAATCTGATTATGACATGGCTATGGAGTATGCAGATGGATTTTATGAAATATTCTCTAATTTTGAGGATGTATATTCAGATACTGATTCTCTTTGTGCAAATATTTTAGTTCCTTCAATTTCTCCATCCATACATCACCCCTTTCATTGGAACTAAATCCATTGCCACCTAATCTCAAATAATCATACTTGTTAAGTGGAAAGAGATTACCTGTTATAATTGCTAATAATATTCCTTTTGAATATAAAGAAAAGCTTTTGAACCTTTTTAGGGAGAACATCAGGGAAATCAGGTGGACCTTGGATGACATATCAGGTATTAACCCCTCCATTTGCATGCATAGGATTATTTTGGAGGATAGGGCTAAACCGGTTAGGTAGCCACAAAGGAGACTAAATCCAACTCTTCTGGAAGTCATAAAAAAAGAAGTTGAGAAATTGCTCGAGGTAGGTATAATCTTTCACATTTCAGATTCGTAGTGGGTAAGTCCTATTCAGGTTGTGCATAAGAAAAGTGGTGTTATAGTTGTTAAAAATGAGAAAGATGAGTTAGTTCCAATGAGGGTACAAAAAAGTTGGTGTGTGTGAATTGATTATAGGAAACTAAATTAGTCCACACACAAGGACCATTTTCCCCTCCCATTTATTGATCAAATTCTTGAGAGACTAGCTAGGAAGACACACTATTTTTTCTTGGATGGGTTTTCTGGATATTTTCAGGTTCCTATTGCTCCGGAGGATCAGGAGAAGACAACATTCACTTGTCCATTCGGTACATTTGCCTACTGAAGGATGCCATTTGGACTTTGCAACGTCCCAGGCACCTTCCAGAAATGCATGGTGAGTATTTTTTCTGATTTTATTGAGACCTGCATGTAGATATTTATGGATGATTTTACAGTGTATGGATCCTCATTTGATGAATGTTTAAGTAGTTTGGGAAATGTGTTGAATCATTGTATTGAGAAGAATATAGTCTTGAACTTTGAAAAGTTTAATTTCATGGTAGAGCATGGAATTTTCTTAGGGAATGTAGTGTCAAAACATGGGATAGAGGTTGATAGATCTAAGGTAGACATTATTTCATCCTTACCATATCCTTCATGTGTGCGTGATGTTAGATCTTTTCTAGGGCATGCAGGATTTTATCGGTGCTTCATCAAATATTTTAGTAAGATTGATCTTCCTATGTCATGATTACTTCAAAAGGATTCTGATTTTGTGTTTGATGTTTCTTATAGGAATTCCTTTGATGAGATAAAACAACGTCTGACCACTCCACCGATCATACAACCCCCACAACGGGAAATTCCTTTTGAGATTATGTGTGACGCATCCAACTTTGCAGTTGGAGCTGTCTTATCAAAGAGGGTGGAGGTACATTAACATGTGATTGCCTATGCATCAAGGATATTGGATTCAACCCAATCAAACTACACTACCATGGAAAAGGAGTTTCTTGATGTCATATTTGCTTTAGATAAATTCCGTTCATATTTATTGGGCTCTAAAGTAGTTGTTTATTCTGACCATACAACTCTGAGGTACCTCTTGAAGAAGCCATATGAAAAGCCCCAACTTATCCGATGGATGCTCCTTCTTTAGAAATTTGATATTGAGATAAAGGACAAGAAGGGGTCAAAAAACTTGGTGGTGGACCACATGAGTAGGCTTACTCACACACTAGAGGATTACACCTTGGACCAGGTACCACTTCGAGACACTTTCCCCGATGAGCATCTTTATTCCATCTCAAGTATGCATCCTTGGTATGCAGATTTAGTTAACTACCTTATTTCATTTTAAATCCCGAAAAATTTAAAGAAACATCAAGTCCAAAAGTTAAAGAGTGAGTCGAGATTTTATGTATGGGATGATCCCTACTTACGGTGCATGTGTAGTGACCAAGTTATTAGGAGGTGTATTTCTAATCATGAGTGTGAGTCTATTATGTAATTCTGTCATACAATTGCTTATGGTGGGAACTTTGGACCCCAATGGACAGCTAGGAAAGTTTTGGACTCTGGATTATATTGGCCTAGCTTATTCCATGATGCCCATGTTTTTTGTAAGTCATTCTATCGTTGCCAACACACTGTGAACATTTCTAGGAGATATGAGATGCCCCAACAACCCATACTATTTTGTAAATTTTTTGATGTATGGGGAATCAATTTTATGGGTCCTTTTCCTAGTTCATTTGAGTTTTTTTATATTTTGGTTGCTGTTGATTATATGAGTAAATGGGTGGAGGCTAAGGCCACCATGACTGATGATTCTCATGTTGTAGTGGACTTTGTCAAGACACAGTTTTTTTGCAGGTTTAGAGTACCGAAGGCCATCATAAGTGACCAAGGGACACACTTCTGCAATCAGAATTTTACTTCCATCCTTCGGAAGTATGGGGTGACACACAAAACATCAACACCATACCACCCTCAAACAAATGGTCAGGCTGAGGCTTCAAATAGGGATTTGAAACAAATTTTGGAGAAAACCATGCAGCTGAATAGGAAATATTTGAGCAAGCACTTGGATGATGTTCTTTGGGCTTATAGGACACCATACAAGACACCCATTGGTATGTCCCCATTTCAGATTGTTTTTGGGAAAGTATGTCATCTCCCCATGTAGGTTGAGCATCAGGCTTATTGGGCTATAAAGAAATGCAACATGGATTTGGCCCAAGCTGGAATTCAACAGAAGCTGCAAATTCAAGAGCTTGAGGAGATTCAATTATCTTCATATGAGAACTCAAGGCTCTACAAGGAAAGACCCAAAGAAAATCATGACAAAATGATCCAACAAATGGAGTTTCATGTTGGAGAGAAAGTCCTTCTCTACAGTTCACAACTAAAGCTGATGCTTGGTAAGTTGCATTCCAGATGGTTAGGTCCTTATGATGTGACTAATGTTTTTCCTTATGGTGTAGTGGAGATAACACAAGAGGAAACTGGAAGGAGATTTACAGTCAATGGGCAATGTTTGAAGTAATATATTGAGGGACTTCCTACTGATGTAGTGGATTTCATCACACTATATTACCCCATCATCACTTAAGCATATCAGGCTGTTCCCAACCCTTCCACTTCTTTATTCTTTATCCTATTTAAAATTATACATTTCATGTGCATATATCATATCATGGGTTCACATTAAGGAAAATTCAATATTTTAAGTTTGGGGGAGGGAACCTTTTAGTTTAGTAATTTCAATTGTTTTCCTGTTTTTTAATGATTTTCAAAAAAAATTGTGTGTTTTTCAAAATTTGTGTGTTTATTTTTCATTTTTTTGTGTGTTTTTGAAACTTTTGAGCTAAAATTATTCTCATCACCATTTTGAAATCCATATCAATAAGTGAAACAATTTATCCCTTGAAACTTAGCTTAAATGAATGTTGAAAATGACTTTGTTTCAAGTTCAAATCTTTAGTAATTTCATGAAAAGTACTCTGAATTTTGAATCCCATGCCACATCTCACTACCCTTATATTTGAAATCACTTTCCTATGATGCTTCTAGAACATTATTTTCATATTATTTACATTTACCTCACTTATTGAGAGAACCAAACCATGCTTGATTTAACCATAATTTGATTTATTCCTGTCAAAACTTGAGGGTTTGAGGTACTTATGTTTAAATTATTGAGGAATTTGTTTGGTATTAAAGCCCCTATTTCAAAGAATACTTTTTATAATGGCCTACCTTGAACATTTAATCCATGTATCCCTTAGAATCCACGAACAACCTGTTAGGTTAGCCACATTACAAGCCAATTTTCCCTATCCAACCAACTCTTGAAGTGAAATTACTTAATCTATTTGAACTTAAGTGTGTGTGTGTGTGGGGGGATATCTTGTGTTGTGCTACCACATTCTGTGATACTTCGGGTGGAAAATTAAATTATGAAGAGATGTGTTTACTGATAAAAAAATCATTATGTTGGAAGCTGTGCCTTTTATGGAGCTTTGATGATAAGTGAAGCTGTGCCTTTCTGGAGCTTCTAATAGAGGGAGAAAGTTGTGCCTATCTGGAGCTTTCAATAAAATCATGTTTGAGAAGATTGACATTTTTACTGATGAAATGTTGAATGATGGGCACATTCCTTTATTTTTCATGATTATGAACATGAATCTATGCTATGGGGATTGAGGAGGGGACCATATTTAAGTGAAAATTAGATTAATGCAATTTTTCTTCAAAAAGAGTCAATCCCTCCTCATTCAGCCTCAGAATTTTTCACATCTAAATCCTACCAACTGAAAGCCACAGAACAACCCTGAAAAGTCCTCATGATAAAAAAATGTCCTTGAATCACATTGTGTGGCGATGTAGGAATTTATAAAGCCTATGGTGACCCTTGTATGAGTTTGGATGAGAAATACATTACTAAAAAATTGACATTTGTGTGATAAGAGAAAATTCAAGTGTGGTAAGTGTTTTGTGCATGAGTGGATAAATGAAGTGCAAATATATTGAATGATATAAATGGAGAACTTGAAATAATTATTTTTTAAGAGTCATGATAACTTTTTTTTCTTGATGTTGAATTTTTTGATCTCAAGGATATGTGTTTTAAAATTTGTTTTAATTTGATTTTGATGTTTACTTGTCACAATTTTTCAGAATATGTGATACGAGGTTTTTCCCAGGAGTGAAAAAGGGTTAGTGTGAGGGAGTTGATAAATTTTTTTTTATTGAATATTTTATTGATATTAAATGATAAAATTTCCTCAAATTGTGTTAAATATTTTTATTTATAAAATATTTGGGATAAGATCATTCATTTGAAAATTTGATGAAAATTCCAGTTTTACCCTTTATAGTGAACTGTAGTATTTCAAATATAAATATTTTAATATTTATTATTTGAACTTGAAATTTTTTAATATTTTTCCTGACTTAATGGGATACAACTTTTGTTCAGAACGTTGGATCTAAATCGTTCATTTGGTTGGACTAAATAGACCATGAAGTCAAAGGTGGGCTAGGCCCGCCAAATTGGACATTGGTTCTATATTTGGACCATAACTCCTTCATACAAAATTGGATTGGGACCAAATTTTGAGAGGATATCTACAATAAAATTTTTCACAAATCATTATTCTTGAATAACAAATTTTTCATGCGTTTTGGTGCTCAAATGGGCGGTGAAAGTTGGCTAAAAATATTTGTCCGAGATTCCCCATTTACACTTGAAACCTCTTTAAACCTAGCCCCCCCTCCACTCTATAAATTAGTGTTTTTATAATTTGTAGGGGCTGGGACATGCATGAGGAAGTTTATAGAAGAGGATAAGAGGTTCCATTACAAATATCCAATCAATTCAATAAGGTTATCTCTTGAAGCAAGGATCCCTTTGTCGAAGCCCTCTTCTTCTTCCTCATGTTGTAATGTTTGTGTTTTCATAATAAACTTCTTTGTTCTTCTTTTATTTCCCTTATTTTATTATATTATTTTAAATTTTCTTCTTATATTAATATTTCTATTTGGTTTGGAGTTCAAGAGTGGATATGAGATTGGGTTCTACCCTTTTAATCCTTTGCTCATGCAAAACGTCTCCACGATGACCACACCGCCCATGGAAGAGTAGTTTTCTTAGTGATCAGTCTATCTTATACCCTATTTATTTAATTATTTTGAATCATTGATCTACTTTAATTAAATTAATATGATCTTTGAATTGAGTTTTTAATTTATATTAAACTAATCAAACAATTGATCAATTGACACAAAAACACGCGAGGTCGAGATTTTGTGGAAATTGTGAGAGTGCGAACTTAATCTGTAATACAAGACCACACATGATAAGTTTGTAGAGTTCAAATATAATACCTAAACTAAATTAATCCTCATTTACAGAGTGGAAATATTCTCTAATTAACCACTGACCATAATCTAACCTAAAAACATCAATCAAATCAGGGTGCTGCAATTGCATGTTCCGAAGCTAACCTAGAGTTTAAGTAATTTCATCTTTGTGGTTAAGTTAACTCCTGTAGGGATCAAGGGTTAAAAAATTAGAGGATTATAATTAAGTGGATGTTAATTTAAATTATAATGAAAAATAATTTAGTGAATAGGTAGATCTATATCAATTGTGTCTTTTAAATATTTTCTTAAAAAACATATTCTTGTTGTGTCATTTTAATAAAAATTCATTTAAAAAAAAATACAATATTCTTCCAGAAAACATCTTCTAGATTTATAAATGATAAAAAACAACCATCTTTTTAATTAGTATTATTAATTAATTTTATTTTATTTTCAAAATAACTTTAATAAGTTGTTAAATTTACTTCCTCCTTTGAGAGACGATCTTGGTCAGCCACTCTACTGCACCTAAGTAACCCAAAAAATCACTAATCATTTGAGGGAACCCACGACAGTGCCTTTCAACTTTCTCCTCACTAGAAACTACTTTCATCTCTTATTTCTCCTTGATTTCCAATCTTTATCTCAAAAGAATAATTTTTCTATTCTTCAATTTTAATTGGAACTCTAGTCTCTTGACCTTTTTATTAAGTTTGGAATTCTCCATATAGAAGCCCACAATCTCCTCATTTGAAACTACTGTCACCTTTCCTTTGATACCAAATGGATATTTTTTATCAAAAACTAACTGAACATGCTGTTTAACCTCAAAAGGACTTGATAGTAGCTTGTATCTACATCGTGGAAAGCTTAGGTTTTATATGGAATACTGGAAACAGAATTGAAAATTAGTTTGAAAATAAAGGACTATTCAGAAACATATTATAGTAACAATACCTTTGTAGTTTCTTGTAGAGCAGTATCAACATATTTCAAACTCCACCTAACAAATAATGGTTCACCCTCTCTTTTTGGTGGAACATTCCTAGAATTATTATCATACTGATACTATACAAATTAATATTATTAGGAATTTCTCAACTAACTTTTCTAAAATAAATACAGTTAAATAATGTTTAATACCTTACCAATAAACTGATAACAGAACATACAAATTTTAAAGTAGTGGGGTTATTTTTTTCACCAATTTAATTAGATGGTCATGAATACCAACAACCCAACAATAAATCTTCACTTTTTAAACGACTTTAAAATATGTGATTAAATTCCAACCCAAATAAAAACCAAATGTGGGAAAAAATAATGTCGTGCATGAAATAAGGCAAAGAAAACATGCCACATCATAAAAATATTACTCTTCACTGGATTCAATAGTTTTAATAATGGATCTACATAACATGCTCTGTGATAATAGCCAACCAACATGGGAAAACCTCCTCCTCAATAGTGATGAACTATTTAGTCGTAATGTATAGGAAACTGATAAAGGTATTCCACCATTATTAATGTCAAATATATGGAAAATGTCAGTAACTATTAACTCCATTATCCTTCCTACTATGTCAGGCTTTTTTAAATCTACATTTTACCTTTGTAGTAAAAATAAAACAGATCCATAGGTTTTTTACAATCATCGAATGGCACTGTGTTATCAAGAAACACTTTAAATGACTACCAAAATGGAATCCTTTGAAGAAATTTGATGTGATTCTTAGTAATATTTGACCTAATATCAAGAAATATTTTCCACAACCCAGTCACCGAAGAACTATAATAGATGATGTTTGATGTAGAGGCTTCTTCTATTATAAAAAATAGCATCCCTAATAGATTAATATATTCTATTTGAATGATAATATAAGGAAAAAAATTAAAAATAGGAAACTACCATTGGAAATTCCAACTAGAAAAATTACACATGACTTTGAATTGGTAATTTTAAATAAATAACATAGTGAAATTCTCTATGAAAATCTCATTAGAAATTCCCAATGGAAAATCCCACTAGAAATTACCATTTAAAACCCCCTGAAAATTCCTAGTGAAAATTCTTAGTGAAAATTCCCAGTGGAAATTCCCATTGGAAAGTCCCAGTGGAAATTCCTAGTGGGAATCCTCATTGTAAACTTACAGTGGATTTTAATTACAATTTCTAACTACAAAACAATTTATAGAATCTGTTGAAAATTTACTCTAGAAATTCTCAGTATAAGTTCCCACTGGAAATACCAGTGGAAGTTCCCAGTGGAAAATTTCAATTAGTTTTTAAAAAAATTTATATAACTATAAATTATAATTTATTTGAAAATTTACATCAATATTTCCCTATGGAAATCCCACTGGAAATTCATATTGGAAATTCATAGTGGAAATTTTCAATTAGTTCAATTTTTTTATATAGTTGGAAATTATAATTGAGTTGATTTTTTTACTGAGAATGACCAATGAAAATTCCCAGTGGAAATCTCACCAGAAATTCCTAGTGGAAGTTCATAGTGTAAATTTTCAATTAGTTCAAAGCAATTGTTATGTAGTTGGAAATTATAATTTAATTCTAATGGGAATTTCCATTGGGCATTCTCGGTGGAAATTTTTGGTTGATTCTATAATTTTTTTTCCTGTACTTGGAATTTATAATTGAATTACTTTAGGAATTTACACTAGGAATTTTCATTGGGAATTTCCACTAGGAATTCCCCCTGGGAATTTATACTGGGAATTTCCACTAGGAATTCTCAGTGGAAATTTTCAACTAATTCTATAAATTGTTTTATAACTATAATTTATAATTGAATTCCACTAGGAATTTACACCGAGAATTTCCATTGGGACTTTCAATTGAGACTTTCTGCTGGGACTTTCCACTGGGAATTTTCACTGGGAATTTCTAATGGGATTTACACTGAAAATTTCCAATGGTAATTTAAACTGGGGATTTCTAGTTTAAATTTCCACTGGGAATTCTTGGTGTAAAATTTCAAAAAATTCAACTATAAATTTTCCTATAGTTGGAAATAATAATTGAATTTCACTGAGAATTTCCAATAGGGATTACACTATGATTTTAAACTCATAATTTTCACAGGAAATTTCCACTGAGAATTGATAGTGGTATTTTCCACTTGGAATTTACACCAAGCATTCTCAATAAAAATTTTCAATTTATTTGAAATAATTATTTACTAGTTAGAATATAATTGAATTTATCTATGAATTTCTACTAGGAATTTCCCCTGGGACTTTCCACTTGAATTTCCATTAGGAATATACACTAAAATTTCTAGTGGTATTTTCCACTCTGTAATTTTCATTAGGGATTAACAGTGGGAATTTCTACTAGGAAATCTCCATTGTAAATTTCTAGTGTTGAAATTTCTAGTTATAATGAATTGAAAACTTCAATTAGAAATTTATGTATGACAACTAATCAATTCAAAACTATAAATCTATTTTTTTGTAATCATTTGAAAATTACAATTGGAAATTTCTAGTTATAATAATTTTGAAATTACAGTGTGGATTCTTAATAGAAATATAAAATGGAAATTTCATGTTATTAAAAAATCTGAGTATGAATGTCAAGTTGAAATTTACATTGGGAATAACTAGTGGGAAATTACAACTATAAATCCCTATTTATAATCCCAATACTAATTCACAACACAAATTACCAATGAATATAAATTCGTAGTAGGAATACCTATACAAAATTTTCATTGGAAATCTATAGTGGAAACTGTCCGAGGAAATTTCAAATTGTATTCCACTTATAATTCAAACTACAAATTTCTAGATGAAATATATAGTTTGAAATCAATTAGTAATTACAAATCATTCCTATTGTATAAAATTAAAATTTATAGTGGAAGTTTTCAGTGGAAATTTTTAGTGAAAATACCAACTGGAAATTCACAATGAAATTTCCCACTGAAATTTCTTGGTGGAAACTCCAAATAGATATTGTAAGAAACATTCCCAATGGAAAAAATGACACTGAAAATTCTCAGTGAAAAATCACTCTAGAAATGTCAACCAAAAATTTCCTCTTTTCAAACACTAAAAAATAAAAACAATATCTTAAAATTTATCAATTCTAACCAATTTAAAAATACTAATACAAACTATCGGTTCTTTAAATTAATTAAAAAAAACAGTGTCAAATACTAATGGATAATTATGACTATAGATGGAAATTGACAGTGTGAATTGACACTAAAATATAGAAGCATAAATCCACACTACAAATCAAATGGATGATAGTGGAAATTTACAGTTGAAATTCATAGTGAAAATAAATTATAATTTATAGTGAAATTTCCCATTCTTGCAATTATTTTAAAACAAAGGAAACTTCAACTGAAAATTGCTAGTTGAACATTACAGTAGAAAACAACCAGATCATCACATTCAGAGTGTTCCAATAACCCCCACACAAAAATACAATATGAGATGATGTTAATCTCTCTATCCCCATATATTCAAGAATTTATAAACAAACGACCAAATATGACTCTATCCTAGTCACTTAGATAATTTATAAAGAAACTGACAAATAGAAATATCATAAATCACATTTTATCTTCCATTTTTGCTGGTAGAAGACTAAGACCGAATCAATATAATAGCCATCAATGAGGGGTACGCTGAAAGTTTTGCTGAGGGATTCACCAAGGGGTTCACCAAGAACCTCTCTGAGGCATTCACCAAAAGTTTAGATGAGAGATTCATTAACAGATCCTCCGAGGGGTTCACCGAGGTATTCAAAAAGGGGTTTACTGATGGATTCACCAAAGGGTTCACCAAGTGTTGGCTAAGGGATTAAACTGCCAATATTTTTTGACTGACTACCTGATTTCATTTTCAAACCCCATGACTAATTGAAGGGCCAAAAAATTAATTAGACACGTAACACCTATCAAATGGACAACCTGAGATGATAATGTACAAAAAAAAACCAATATATATATATATATATTATGGGATTCATTATGAGATTATCACTACTACATTAACAAAAGGTAATGCAGTAAACGTTTGAGGAACAAAAATTCAATTTCCTAGATTTTAATATATAATTTCAAAATAAAAAAATCTTGTTTTATGAATTATAGAAAAATTGTATTTTAAAAAACAAAACTATTTAAATGAAAAAAATATCAATAAATTATAAAATACCCATATATAGTATGAATTTTATTATGAAAATTGGACAGTGAGTTATGTAATAAAACCTAAACTTGAAGTAAATATAAAATATATATAATTTAGAAATGGTATAAACCTAAATTTGAATTAGATATAATTTATACTTCATTCAATCCAAAATTAATTTTAAGTCTAAAATTATTATTTGATAATATAATATTTACTCATTGGCCAATTATACCATTTTTAAATTGTATCTCCAATGAATTTTTTATTTGAAATCCCCCATTTGAGATTGAGTCAACTAGAAAAGGTGTACACTATATATTTTTTATATGAATATAAGATATCAATTTTCATGAGTTTATCTTATATTTAAGAAATAGATAAATTCCAATTTTAATATTAAAAGGATAAAAAATGTTTTTAAAAGGAGAGGGAGATATATTTATATTTGTTTTTTTGATGAAGGGTTATCTGTATATGTGGTCCAACTCATACCTAAGTGGTACTGGGCTGATGCACCACATTAATTCGGTTGGCAATTTTACCCTGGTAATTACATATCATTATCGTATTTGGGATTTTGTCGGATGTAAAATCATGGAATATGGTGGTTGTATTGTAGTTGGCGAGTGCATGTTGCAGTGTGAATGCATGGGCAATTGTGGAATGTGGCTATGTTGCAGTTCATGAGGATGTGTTGAGGTTTTAAGGGGTGGGATGGATGGATGTAGATCACTGGGAGGCATGCATGAACATGCATGTGATGAATGTTATGCTTCATGTGAAGGACATCATAAAGATTGGGCATTAAAAATGCATAGGCAAAGGGAGTGACGTGGGATTCTTATGTTAGTGAAATTGAGTAGGGTCTATTTTTTGATCGGGTTAAGGGTTATGGGTCTTTGGGCCTGAATTGGACAAGTTTGAGGGTAGAATAACTCTTAAAAGGCGTGGGTGGTCTAACTCAACTTGTCCCTTAGGTGCGTGAGTGTTTAAGTTTGCTTTGTAACTCTTATTACCTACTATAGAATACATAAATAAATACAAAAATATATAAATAGAGAGATAATTAAAGGAAATATTTATATTAATAGTGTTTTAAAAACCAGACTGAGCCAAATGGCTTCACCTATCAGATCGCCACCTGATCCTATTTATAAAGGACCAATCAATGCATTTTGTCACCCTAGAAAAAAATACACTAATATGTCTTTCATTAGACCAAGTTTCACTTTTTACACCGATTGATCCTATGATATTTTAAAGAAAACACATATATTACACGTGTTGTCCCTAGGTGATAAATTTTTGCATGATGTTTCATATAAATCAACTGCTACTATAACTTGGTTAAAACTTGAACACCTTTATATGACCAAATAATTACTTAGTAGGCTTTATAAAAAGTTTTGAATGTGTACCTCTAAGATACAACCCAAAATTGTAATCTGGGATCACATTGATGAATTCATGGAGATTTTACTTGACTTGGTCAATATAGATGTCAAGGTTGGTGATAAAGACCAAACTATTATTATGTTGATTTTTTTGATAATTCATGTAATACATTTTGAGATACCACAATGCATGGTAAGGATTCATCAAATCTAGAGGAATTCAAATATGCATTACTATATAGGGACCTTCGGTCTAAAAATGGTGTTAATATTGAGGAAATTATCTCAATGTGAGAGGTAGGTTAAACCAAAGAGGGGAAATAGGGGATGATAATAAAAGAAGGGAGATTCAATATAAATATAATAATAGAGTCATTAAATTCAATGATTGTACACTGATAGCCCAAAAATTAATGTTTTGGGTCGCCAAAACACCTCAGGTGCACCTCCCAATCTTCAGAAGTTGGCTTAAACATTGGGGTTCTAGGTAAGTGTCAGCGAGAGATAACTTTCCCCCTTGAAATAATGTTACAAGCTCAACAGATTCCATGCCCAAGTGGAATGACCAGATATATTTATGAAATTTAAGACATAATCAGACAACAGTGAAAGCATGAATGATAAGAAAACTTTACTAGATGCATGATATAACATGTACATACAACTACATACATCAAACTTGTCCAAAATCATGCAAACACCACATTAGTGAGAAAAAATAAATAAAAAAACTATATAATTTGCAGGCAAACCAAATATGCCCTAGTGACCCAAAAGGTAAACCTCCTAAGTGGAACCTCCCACAAAGAACACCAGGGAAAACCCCCATGCATCTATACCACATTCCCTCCAAAAAGTACAAAAGTTATCATCTATGCCTATAAACCCATTTCGGCTAATTTTACTTAACCCAGGTCACATACAAGCAAGTTTGCATGTGTCTTGAGAGGGGACTATCTAGGGAGTGTGTAACAAATCCAACTCTAGTAACCCATATCAGGTGTATACTTTATTGCATTGACATAAGATACAAGGGAACTCATCCTGAAGGACTGATTGATTTAGGAGTCTTGAAGAACTAGATACATACATGATTTCTTTTTTTACATTGGCAATAAAATATAAAACATAACAAAAGATTTTTTTTTTCATCCTTGAAACCCATTTAAAGATTTATTCTCTATATCCCAGGGAAAGAAAAAAAATAAGGGTAATCTCATTTGCTCATTAAGGGTTAAGTAAAATAGAATTTTTATGAGAAAATATGGTATAATCAATATGACAAGGTAAATAACTAAAAACACATTCCATTTAATCATTAACTTGAGTATGAAATGAATCCATGGATAATATCAAATGAAATAATCTCATGGATAATAATAATTTAATTCTCAATGAAGGAAATGATTAATTTTTTATTTCATGACCTCATACATCATGATATCTTTATCACCAAGTCCTTACATTAAAATAATTAAAACTATGGGTAGACATACACCAAAACCCCATTTAATAGGCTATCCAACTAATTTGTCTCATGAGACCCATTGATGCATCGATTATCTATATAATTGCAAACCCTACCTATCACTTCATGTCCAATGAATTCCTCACATATTGAATGATCAATTTAATTTATGAACAATATTACCTATCAACAAATATCCATATTGAATAAAGAATATGAAATATCAATATTTCCCCAGTCAATCAAATAACTTTCAAAGTAATACACCATAAGTATAAATGATTTATGATTTAGGTAATAATCATATCCATGATATAAATAATATGAATATTTAATAGAAATGTAATGTTCAATGATCATAAGAAAGTGAATGTTTCAAGAGAAAGTTAATGACCATAAAATTAATAAGAGATAAAAGGTGAACATCAATTCATCAGAAATATAGTTTTCCGAATAAAATTATGTTCATTTGATAAATGGAAGTGAATTATTAAAATATCTCTCATTAAATACATTTCTTTGTAAAACCATTGAAAACTTATAGAAGAAGTTAAATTGTATAAAACAATTATGGAAGTGGGAAAATCTATCAACATCACATATGTTAAAAAGAAACATTACTTTTGAATTTTTGTAAAAGAAAGTAAAAAATGACATTTTTGGAAAAAAATAGAAAGAATCCTTTAAAAAAATTTAAAAGTTAAAGATAACATAAAATTTCCTTAATAAATATTTTGAGTGAATAAAGAAGACTTTTGTAAAATATTTTTTCAAAATATGGACACAGAAGAAAAATATACCTGATCAAAAAAGAAATAAGATCATATTTTCTTTTAAACATTTATTTGCCCAATTCAAGTGAAAAAGAGAGGAAAATTTGGAATAAAATATGGAAAATAATTAAATATCCATAGGTTTAGAAAATAGGTGGAGTTTGTGAAGGATATATTATAAGATTTCATCAATGAAAATAAGAGAAATCCCAAGAAAATGAGATTGTAAAATAAATCATTACTTCTTTAGTAACTTTAAAATTGTAACCCCTTGAAAGGGTAAACTTGAAATGAAACATTAATCACTATGAAAAAATAGATATTCATGTTAAATATTGATAAACCTTGATTTTATTAAATATTTTGTTTATAATAAATGATTTAATTCTCCCAAATTTAGTTTTAATGGATTATTTTATCAAAATCTATAATTAAAGCATGAATTTGAAAATTTCATAAGAATTATAGTTTTTTTATTTCAATTTCACTTTAGTATCTCTATTATAAAATATTATTTATATCATATTATAATTTGAAATTTTTTGGGATGATTATTCATTAATTTTTTTACATGTTTCATTTAGTACATGAGAAGTGTCCGTAAAGTCAACTCTGATGTGCATTTGATTGGATGGGTCCCACCATCATAATTCATCCATAACATTATTTTATATACTTTTATTGGCCTAAAAATTTGACAGATGTTATAATAAATTATTTTTATCATTTCATACAACTGGAGGAACTTCTAGTTTGTTCATTTTCATGGTAAAAAATGCATATGAAGTAGATGAATTCAGATTCAATGAATCTTCCAGAATTGAAATATTTTCAACAATGATTCGACCATAACTCCTTAAAAACGTCATGAAATTATATGAATTTTTTATTATGGATGAAAAATATGTAGGGGAACAATTCCATTGAAGACCACATCCCATTATTTTTTCATTTAGTTATCCAAAAACATGTGGACATTCAATATATTGAATCTAGATGGTCTGTATATATAGAAATATTTTTATTAATCATTTGAAAATATATCCTTCAATATGATTAAAATGGAGATGAAATTTTTTATGACGATGCACAAGATATAGTTGACCAAATTTTTAGAAGAAAAATTTCCTAATTCATCCATTTAATAGTCTTAAAGTGCATACACTTTTGGAGGATAGAATTAAAGAAATTTGTTTCCACCTCCCTTGCCTATAAATATGTTCCCCAACTTCCATGTTGAAGGGAATTATTTCATAAAATAAAATTATCTTAATTTCTCTTTAATTTAATCTATTCAATTATATTTTATTATTTTTTATTTTCTTCTTTGGAATGTACAATAAGAGTTTATACAAGATCATATCTTTCTAATATAAA
Organism: Viscum album; assembly: GCA_963277665.1. Lineage (NCBI taxonomy): Eukaryota > Viridiplantae > Streptophyta > Magnoliopsida > Santalales > Viscaceae > Viscum > Viscum album. The sequence goes on along the minus strand of OY728152.1, from coordinate 865,880,081 downwards.
TCCAATGCTTAAGAAAAACATCTCTCTGATGACCCATACAGCCATGGAAGTGTAATTTCATTATAATAAATCTAATTAAACCATCTTCAATTGATTATTTTGAATCTATGAACATAATTAAATTCATTAAAATATGATCAATTAATTTATTCTTAAAAACATGATTAAGAAACTCAATCGATAAACACATAACACGCGAGGTCGAGTTTGTGTGAATCATGAGAGTGAACATAAATTATTAAATCCAATCAATCGGGATAGAGTTATAAGGTTCAAATATAATCCCAAGAATAAATTAATTCACATTCATAGTGTTTAAATGTTTTCATAATTGTCCATATAACATAAAGTTATCTTTGGAATGATTATCAAATAAGGGTGCCTCGATATGATGTTCTAAAATTAACCAAGGGTTCAAAAGTTTTGATTTTTATGGTCATGTAAAATTTACATAGGGTTCATGGATTGAAAAAATAGGATATCATAATTTAATGAATCTAATAATTTTAGATAATGATAATTAATTAATTTAAGTTGTGGGTGATATCGATTGCGCTTTTATAAAAAAATCTTAAACATAAAGAACTCTTATTCATATCCTAATTTCATTTCACATCATCACCAAATTTATTTTATTATTATCTTTTTTATTAACTTCGTAATTCATTGATATTCAAAGAAACCCCCCAAATTCTATTTTTCTCTTTTATTATTTTTTTAAATCCTAAACGTGTTGTTTAATTCACTTACTCCTCAAGAGAGATGAACTAAGCTAGCCATTACGCTACACTTAGTAAAAAAACGTATCATTTGTGAGTTCCCAAAACAATTTTTATCAAATTGGCACCACCACCAAGGAGGCTAGTGATTTATTCATCACCTTTTATGGTTTTTTATTTATTTTACATAAATTTTTTCTTTCTTTTCTTTCTCATTCTTCTCATTTTTTCTC